>JAUDYJ010000001.1:32462123-34862123 GCA_030761175.1 Masticophis lateralis
GAGTGTATGTAAAATAAATAGTCAACAGGTTACCCCAAAGTTAACACTGATCTTCAAATCCCTCTCTTAACCATCTGTCATTGTATTTAATATGTAGAACATCCATAAACGATTTCCAGTCTCTTATAAACTTGTCTAATCCATTGTTTTTAATCAAAGCCATCTCTGCTAATTCAGACAGTTTTAAAACCCACTTTTCGACTGTAGACATCCCCTTTTCCTTCCAATGCTTAGCATATAAAATTTTGTTGAGATCTGAAGTGCTGCCAAAGTTCTAAAAGTGTCTTTTTCACAGAGCACCATCCTGAAAATTCATTTTAGGGGCTGTTTTTACAGAGAAAATTTGTAGAAATCAATGGCTCCATTTACAAACGATATTTAACCCAGATACTGAATTAGCCTTTTTTTACCCTGAATTTGTTCATTTCCTTGATTCATAGGCTGGATCTATCCAACACAGTCTGCAAACTCACCAAACAACAAAGTCCCAAGGTCAAAGCCATTCAAGTTTAATATTCTACCCAAATGCAGCAGTTGGTAGTCTTGAACTGCATCATGTGTGTCCTTGTGCCATGATGTTTAATTATACTGGTAATTAATGAATCCCACTATATTTAGGTTTCACTGCACTTTTTCTGTTACCGTGGGGTCAGTTTTTTAATCTGTTTCCTCACAGTCCATTTTTTCCTCAGTATTTCCTGATCTGGGAAAAAACATTAACAAAAAGGGCAACTTGAAGAAATTGCTCCCTCTCCTGGTGTAAAAAAGGAAACAATCAAATTAAAACCATTTTTAAAAGAGGACTCCTGGAGATTTTTCATTGCCAGTTCACTCCTATAGTTAATCCCGGCCTCTAATTATTGCTATTGTAGTTCAAGGAATGGCACTCTATTTAGGAAACTGAAACTATTGAAGGGAATCTAATATTTTTCCTTGAAGACAAAAAGCCTTGTGTGTTTGAAGAATATCATATTATTACATTAGAATAACAGAATAAGAGAGTTGGAAGGGGCCTTGAAGGTCTTCCAGTTTATAGGTAGTCCATAAACACATGATTTACACATAAATGGTCCCATGTTTAATTCTTGGCATCTCTGGTATAAAGTGTTAGGTAATGTTAAAATTCTCCTCTATTTCAGATCTTAGAGAAACACTGCTAAACACATCTAAGAATGAGCCGTGGTAGCACAGTGGTTAGAGTGCAGTACTGCAGACTACTTCTTCTGATCACCAGCTGCCAGCAGTTTGGCAGATCAAATCTCACCAGGCTCAAGGTTGACTCAGCCTTCCATCCTTCCGAGGTCGGTAAAATGAGGATCCAGATTGCGGGGGGCAATATGCTGACTGTAACCGCGTAGAGCGGGCTGTAAAGTACTATGAAGTGGTATATAAGTCTAAGTGCTATTGCTAAGTAGACAGTCTGTTCTTCATATGATATACTAATTTCGATTTAATACTCTTTGACAAAACATCTAACTATAAAAATCACTCTTTAAGGCACAAGAAGCAGAAGCTGAATTCCAACACAAAGGAAGCATTATGTTACTGGTTCCAGAGAAGCTATGTTCAGCCTGCTTTGGATAATATTGATGGTTCGATGGATGGATGGGTGGGTGATTGGATGGATGGATGGATGGAAGTTTATTATTTGGAAATGCCCCTAGGTCCAGGTTTGTCCACTGAGATCGAGTTGGTATGGTAGACCCAGGGGTGAAATGCTTCCAGATTGGACCGGATCGCTCGATCCGGTAGTGATTTTTCCCTGTGGTTCGGTGATCCGGTAGCTATAGCCATCCGGGTGTCATTACACCCATTATGCTTTTTACCTTCTGCACATGTGTGGTGTGTGCGCTTCCGAACTGGTAAGGAAGGTAAATAGATTTCACCCCTAGGCAGATGTTTTATCACATGGATGAGGAAGCTGTGACCCTGCAAAGGTTGACGGACTAAAATTCCCAACATTCCTCATCTTTCATTGAGGTTGCTGGGAGGAGGAGTTGGGAGCTGCTTCTTCTCCATCTCTATTTTGGCTGAGCTATAATAATTTCATAATAGGATAGAGACTCATGCCATGAAAATTTCTTTATTGCATCATTACATGAGACATCCTTTGAAGATGATGCAAAAGATTCAACTGATGCAGAATTTGGCTTTTCTCTTTTCAGGATTTTCTCTTGCCAATACTGATCATGTCATCCAGATATTATAAAAAACTGTGTTGGTTCACTACTTCCAGGCCAGGGCAAGGTTTTAGTACTTAAAAATTAAATAGTTCTCACAACCCAAACAGAGCAAAAAACAAGTCTTATCCTCATAGCCTCTCCATGTGTTTACATTCTCTGTGAAACCTATACTACTACTGACTGCCTCCTTCATCAGAAATGCAATAATTGTGAGGGGGAAAGAAATCTCTTTTTATCCAGACATTTAAATTTATATCATCTTTTTTTACCTGTCTTTCTAACTGAAATTGTAGTTGAAATTTTAATTGCTACTTCTGACTGTTTGATATAGATCATAGCTGAGTTTAATGTGCTATCACTTTCAAATGAAATATCCCAAGCCTTAATACACATAAAACACTTAAACATCTACTTATGAAAATTTTAGTTGAGAACATATTGAGGGTGTTGAACATTCAGGAGATCTTAGATGTGGTGTATTCTTAATAGTGCTGTAGCAGCAAACCTTGTGGTGAATAAACCTAGATTTCCAAGAGAGACAGAGATAGCATGGGCAGCTGATATATGGTACTGCCTTAGAAGTCAGTCATCAATTTTTATAATGGACAGTTCTGACTGAGGCACTTTGCCCAGCATTTGGACTGTTATTTACATTTCAGAATTTGATTAGATGCACCAGTTGCCATAAGAAGCAGTAGAAGCTGGAAGGTGTAACAAGAGGGCAACTAATAAAACAGCAGATTAAAGGTCAGCTCTTGCATGATTTTCCATATTGCATTAACCAAATATCAAACTGTAAAGTACCTGATGCTCAAGGAATAAGGAATGAGAAGACTTATTCTTTATATTGTGCATTTGACATACTTATTCTGAGACGAGACTACTGTCCTTCGGGAACAGTAAATGAGATGGCAAATTGTACCATATTGTTCCAGATAATAGGTAGTAGAATTGCATGTCTGAACATCTCTTCTTTGGGGAAACTCCCCAAAACTAACCATCCCTTTCAGCCATCCTGAGAAAGCATTAGCCAAGACAGGTGGATCAGGGGTGAGTTCTACTTACCTTTACTACCGGTTTGCAACAGGATTACACGCACTTCTGTGCATGTGCAGATCGTCCATTATGACATCTGGGCGGGTGGGCAGAGCCTCCTGCCACTTTTACTACCAGTTTGCAGGAACAGGACAGAACCGGGAGCAACCCACCACTGAGGTGAATCCTATTTAATAATTCTACTCGTTGAGACTGATGCCTCTGTATATAGTTCTTCAATATTTTCTCCCTGTGTATACAATTATCAAAATATTTTCTCTCTCTTCAACTGATGCTTTGTTTTAAAATATAAAGTGCAATGACCTATGCAGAAGTACACATCTGACTTTATTAATATCTGGATTTAGATTATAAAATAGTTGGGAATATGATTGTATATAGCTGGATGGTGACTCCATGATATAGGACTTACCAAATGGACACCCAAGTTGGCTTCTCTATGGCAGCCAAACTTTTTTCTAATTGCATTGGAAACATTACAATGTTCAGAACTGTGGAATATGGATTGAACTGCTGTATCTAACTTGGAAAATATAATTGAACTCAACCTACAATGTATGGATGTATAACAGATGTGCTAAATTCACCATACCGGTATTACTGCATGTGTTCATTAAATTAGAGCTGGAACTAGCTGGAGAAGTATCCCTTTTATAAATATGGCATTTTAACTCATGTAGAGTGATCCTGCCTTTTCTATGTTTGTCCTGTTTTACTGAACCTAAAACAACAAATACATTTCAAATAATTTTATGTTCATAGCATTCTCTTCACGTGATTTGCTTTACAACCCTCTCAAAGCAGTTTCCAGAGTCAGCATATTGCCCTCAGCAATCTGGGTCCTCATTTTACTGACCTCAGAAGGATGGAAGGCTGAGTCAACCTTGAGCTGTTCAGAATTGAACTCCTAAAGTGAGCAGTGAGTTAGCCTGCAGTAATTCTAACCATTGCGCCACCACAGCTCTATCTACATTCCCACAGTTCAATCCTTAATACATAAAGCAACAGCAAAGCTTCTTTGATTGAGGTCTAGATTTGTCCAGGCAGAGGAGATCATCACCAGCATCAAGAAATCCTTTTTTCATAAAAGTAGTTATAGATACTATGTCATATGGTATATTCAGAGACAGTAGCCCGAGTAAGAGACAAATGAACATGAAGTCCAGAATGTTCTTTCAAGGGGAGAGCTTCTCCTGCCTTCCTCTTTCTCAGGTCAATCTACTGAGGCTTTTTATCATCCTCAGAAGATTTAAAGAACATAGCATGTACATAGTATTTCCCATTGATGTAAATACTGTGTTTTCCCAAAAATAAGACCTTGTCTTATATTTTTTTGAACCCCGAAATAAGTGCTTAGCCTTATTTTCAGGGAGGTCTTATTATTTTGGGGCACATGGAGGAAACCAGAGGAAATGGCGGGGACCGGCTGCTCCTGGGTTTAAATACTTTCGGGGAGGGCTTATTTTCAGGGGAGCTTATTTTAGCACATGCACTCAAAAGACCAATTGGGCTTATTATCAGGGGATGTCTTATTTTTGGGGAAACAGGGTAAGCAAAGACTCTAGAACAGGGGTGTCAAATTCCCAGCCCACAGGCCGGATGCATCACACTCTGACCACCCCCACCCCCATTTTAGAAAAGGGGGAAAAGTTGTGATACATCATGTGACGACAATGTGACATTGTGAGTTTGACACCCTTGCTCTAGAAAAATCAGACTTGGCTCTTTCAAGAAAAAGGGGTCAGTTAAATTATTGGTCTTTTCATCCTACATAAAATTTCAGTTGACTTCAAGTCTTGTTGAAGCACTATCATTTTGTAACTGCAATTGGAAACAAACTTCCCATTCTTAGGACTATTGGGAGTTGTCTAGCTATTGATTCTAGTGACTTCTCTGGTGAACTAGCGGGGCCAAACTTGACCTGTCTAAAGAAAGGTTTAGACAGATAATGTTACTTCTTTCTTTTTGGGATGGGGAACAAACCAAACAGATAAGAAGGGCAGAATGAAATGAAGGTAAAGAAGAAAAATGTTATGATGGAGTAAAAATGCATATGACTCTTTATCTTCCATCCATTGAATATCTTGATTGTGGTTGCTTTCTGAGCAAAATTCAAGATGCTCATTTAACTATATAATGCCTTCCATAGGTTAGGTCAGGATAATTGAGAAATTGTCATTTTTGTATAATTATTATCTAAAGTTAGGTTGTCTTTTTGTTTTTTGTTTTAAAAATAGCTTTATTAAATTTAAAAGAAAAATATAAAATCCAAAAAGAATTTATAGTAAGTTATCTTTAAGGCCATTTTAAAATTTACAGGTTTTTATGCTGCTGTTTGTGGTTTATACTGTGTTTCCCTGAAAATAAGACCCTGTCTTATATTTTTTTGAACTCTAAAATAAGCGTTTGGCCTTATTTTTGGGGAAGCCTTATTATTTTGGGGCACGTGGAGGAAACCAGAGGAAATGGTGGGGACCGGCTGTGTATGCATTTAAATATTTCAGGGAGGGCTTATTTTCAGGGGAGGGCTTATTTTAGCGCATGTGTTCAAAAGCCCAATTGGGTTTATTATCAGGGGATGTCTTATTTTCAGGAAAACGGTAATATATATTATTATCTTTCTCCAATATAAATATATATATGTGTACAACAGGGATGAACTCTGGAGTACTCTCCAAACTTGGTTATTTGTTTGCAGATGTTTCATTACTCAATTAGGTAAAATCATCAGTGCCAGACACTGATGAAGCTACTTAATTAGGTAATGAAATATGTATCTACAGTGGATGTAGAAAGTCTACACACTCTTGTTAAAAGGCCAGGTTTCTGAAATGTAAAAAAATCAGACCAATATAAATCACTTAAGAATTCTTTCCACCTTTAACATAACATATAAGCTGTCATTTTAACAGGGGGTGTAGACTTCCTATATTCTATCTGAATGTCTGTCTGTCTGTATCTCTCTCTCTTTCTCTTTCTATCAACTTCCTCCCATCAATATTAAATGCTGTCAGCACCTAGCTGACTTTTTGTGTGTGCCTTTAAATTAGCCTTGGTAACATTTTTCAGGTATATTTTGCCATTATTTTTTCTCATGCCTAAATCAGGATTGAATTTGCAGTCCCCTGGTTTCTAACTAGCACCTTTAGCCATTATACCAAATTGGCTTTCTAACTGACCTTGGCTGATCATAAATAGATAAGCAGCCCAGACTTAGCTAGTGCTTGGATGGAAGACTATCTGGAAATATCAAGACTTTAGGGCAGACTGGTCATCCTGTTAAGAAAACCTCTTGGACATGTCCATGTTCTTGGAAGTTCAAGGCAGTTTTTACTTTTTTTTCTCCAGATAATTTTAGATATCATAGAATTCTATAAGATCAAGGTGTCTTCTCAGTCACTGTTGTCCTTGTTGATCATGCAATTGTTTCCAGACAACCTGGATGTTGGAGAGCCACCATCCCAAATGGGAGGAGGTCTCAAGTGACAAATGAGCCTGGACTCTTTAGGTAAACACAAGACGGCTAGGTCTGAGCCCTCCCACCTCACTTTGAATGCCTTAGAGTTTATTTGGTCTTTTCCAGGTGAAAGCTGCCAGTCTGGGAAGATTCCTGCATTATAGGCAGAAAACACTAGAGAAACTAGTTTGCACTCTACACATGTGGATTTAGTTGTTTGCATTGACTTATCTGCTCTGAGCTCTTGTTAAATATACCTTGTTGACATATATCAGACATAGGTTTTGCTGAGACTCTATTGGCCACAATAATACATAAGTAGGCATCATATGCACTGCAAGGAGATCAAACCAGTCAGTCCAAGAGGAGATCAATCCTGACTGCTTTTTAGAAGGCCAGATCCTGAAAATGAAACTCAAATACTTTGGCCACCTAATGAGAAGGAAGGACTCACTGGAGAAGAGCTTAATGCTGGGAACGATTGAAGGCAAAAGAAGAAGGGGACAACAGAGAATGAGGTGGCTGGATGGAGTCACTGAAGCAGTCAGTGTGAGCTTAAATGGACACTGGGGGATGGTAGAGGACAGGAAAGCCAGGAGGAATGTTATCCATGGGGTCACAATGGGTCAGACACGACTTTGTGGCTAACAGCAACAACAACAACAGGCATCATATCCATTCTAAATGATGCACAAAAACTGAAAGCACAAGTCAAATGCAAGAAAAGTATTCTTTTTCCTGGTTGCATGAATGAAAGCGATAGGTCATCAGCCCAGTGATCATCTACAACACGGGTGTCAAACTCAAGGCCCGTGGGCCGGATCAGGCCCGCAGGGTGCTTAGATGTGGCCTGCAGGGCCACCCTGGAAACAATGAAGGACTGGCCTGCGGTGCCTCTGCCAGTGAAAATGGAGCAGTCAGAATCAAACTGCTGGCAGTTGGCAGAATTAGCCTGCAATATTGCATTCTAATCACTGCACCACCAGGACTCCTGGACATTAGTTAAGAGTATTGTAACATCGCATTAGGCTTTAAACATTACTCATTAAAATAAACATTAAAAACCCTTCCAGTGGAAAAAGTTTAACTAATTGGATTGATATATCTTTGTATCAGAGCAAGTTCTTCGTTGCTGAATATGCCAGCCATGTCCACAGCACACAATTAGTCATTCCCTGTAACAGTGATGGCATAGCCATTTGTTGCTATGAGATATTCTTTCTCTTATTAAAAGTATAAGGTGAACATTTCTAAAACTGAGGTCTGCAGTATTTTTATGTTAATTATAAAAAACATGTTTCCATTAACTACATGTTGAACACTGATTTCAAAGTATTTTATTAAGCAAACTGATATTATTTTCACTAGAAAATTATAAAGGAATAGATTTCTGTACTTCTGAGGATAACATTGATAGCAGGGAAGAATGAAAGTGAGGATTTGGGTCAGGGAATATGGTAATCCCTTGACTGGAGCCTGCCCTATTATTCCTACTACTTACACTGTCAAGAAACCATTTTTCCGAATTGCTTTTCTTTCTTTCTTTTTTCTTTTTGCAGGAACATTATACAACAGTTACTTCTAAGTGGCTTTGTAGAAGATTGTCACCCACACCTTATAATAAACCAAGCGTGCAGATAACATATCTTTTCATGCTTTTAAAGTGCTTGGATGATAACTGTGAGAAATTATCTCATAAATGTTACCAAGAGGTACCTGTGGCCATTTTCTCATGACCCCTGTGAGATAAAGTTTACTGCCTTAGATCATGATGCATTGTCAAATTGTAGGTTTAGCTTGTCTGGCCAACAAGAAGTAATTGAGGAGTGTTATAGCTTTACAATCCATGTTTCAAAGAATTGGGAGCATCTTAGCTGTTAGACCTGAATAAAATAGGTCAGCACTGAGAAAATAAAGTTTTCAGTATTTGCTTCTCTTTCCTTTTACAGCAAAGGTATTTCTTTCTGTGTGCGTATGTGTGTGCGTGCGTGTGTGCGTGCATGCATGTGAGAGAGACAGATATTATTTTGTGACACTTCCTAAAAATCCAATGGATACTCTTTTCACAATTCAATGAAAAGAAATATTTCTGTCAATAGTATAGCTGACTACTGTTCTTTTTAATTCATGGGTTTTTTCCCCACATATTTATGAAAGCACAATTATTTCTTGCAAGATATTCAACATACATTTTTTTCTGAATTTTAAAAACAAAAGTCAATGATTGATAATGGTGTTTTAATCAATTTTTACATTTTTTAAAGCTGACATCCTCAGATGAACTGAATAATTTGTGTTCTACTTTCAAGTTTTTTTGCTGAAAAGTCTGTTTTTTTTCAAGAAGGGAAAAATCTATTTCTTCAAGAGAACTGTTATGCCATGGTAGAACAAATTTTATAAAAACCCTTCAGCAGGTTTCTGCCTAATTAATTATAGGGTTTAATGCATAGGTTTAATGTATAGTACTGGTCATGACCTATAAAGCCCTACGTGGCATAAGGTGACCAGTATATCCTCTCAGAGTTGCCATGCTCCAGGTTCCTGTGATTAAATAGTGCCATCTATTTCAGGGGTGTCAAATTCAAGGCCCTTGGGCTGGATATGGCCTGTGGGGTGGTTAGATCTGGCCCACTGCGCTGCCCTGGAAACAGCGAAGCCCAGCCCGGGGTGCCTCTGCCAGCAAAAATGGAGCTTGGGAGGGCTGTGTGTGGCACTCCTGAGCCCCGTTCTCGCTGGCGGGGGGGTTCAAGGAGACCATTGCAGCCAAAAACGGAGCTCGCGAAGGCCGCAGGTAATACTCCCAAGCTCTATTTTCACTGGCAGAGGGTTGCAGGAGGCCGGTGCAACCAAAAATGGAGCTTGGGAGCCTGTTTTCACTGTCAAAGTGCTCGGGCCACCACAGAAGCCCCCAACACGAGTGACGTTGAACTGGCCACACCCACCCTGGCTATGCCCACTCTGGCCCCCAACACAACCCTGATGCAGCCCTCAATGAAATCGAGTTTGACACCCTTGATCTATTTAAAACCAGAAGTGTGTCTTCTGTGCCACAGCCCCTCTGGAATCAGACGCCCCCTGAAATCCATTTGGCTTCTGTCCTGTTGATGTTCCAGAAGACCTTGAAGCCTGGTTGTTTTTCCATGCATTTGGTTAAGATGAACGGAGCCCCTTGTTGGTTTCTGTCTATGTGTGTGCATAAACTGGTCAGATCCCGTCTTGTTTTGTCTTGTATTTTTTTTAAATTATGTTTGTGAATTGCCCAGAGTTGGTTTGGCACTGGACAATACCTAAATTTAAATAAGTAAGTAAATGAATAAATTGGTTGATTACTTTGTAGGTGGGAAAATTGGACTTAATGTCTTTAGTTGAAAGCATTTTGTTTTCCTATCAGTGACATACACTGTATAGGTGCCTTTCTTCTAAAACAGCTAGGATACTAACTGATGAGTGGATCTGGTCTTGAGAAAAAGGTCTTGCTCTTCCCAGTTATCAGAATAATTTTAGAGTTGGTCTCTGGGAAGGATAATGATAACAAAATAACATTTGTCTGGATCATTATATCCTAATATCTCAATTTATTCTCCTGTGGATCTATTTGATAATAAACAGTCACCTCTGCTATATGAAAAGAACATGCAGATCCCATTCAGTTCAAAGCAGCAGAATAATTACTTGTACAGAACCGTCCAATCTTTCTATCTAACTCTTTTAGGACTTCTGCTCTGACAGACATTTCTTCTTCTTGGGACTCCTTGATCAAATCAATACTATTTTTTCTTGCCCATTCTCACTCTTTCTTGGATGCAGCTGCTGCACAATACCATCACTACTTCTTTCTCTGGAATTTGATCAGAGAGGGAGGCTGCTTTCCAACTGGTTTGCTGGCCCAAATTATAATGTACAATGTACTTGTTTTTCCAAGGAGGAGGTGCAGATGACTGAAATATGGGAATAGTAAGATACATAAAGGAAATGTAAAGTACTTGTTAAAATTACAGAAGATCCTAAGTTCCATTCCTGGCATTTCTTAGTACAGTAAGGAAATAAGTAAGCTGCTTATTAATGAGGAGACATTCAGGTAGACCTCAACTTATGACCACAGTTGAGCCCAGAATTTATGTTGCTAAATGAAAAATTTCTTAAATGAATTTTGCCACATTTTATGACTTTTCTTGCACAGTGAATGACTGCAGTTGTTAAATTAGTGACACGGTTCTTAAGAGAATCTGGTTTCCCGATTGACTTTGGATATCAGAGTCGAAAAAGATGATCACGTGAGCCTGGGATACTGCACTGTCATAAATATGACCCAGCTACCAAGCATCCAATTTAGATCACATGACCATGCAGCATGAGGATTTTGCAACGGTGGTAAGTGTGAAAAGTGGTTATACGCCACTTTTCCAGTGCCGTTGTAATGTCAGTCACTAAACAACTGATTGTAAGTCGAGGAGTAGATGCAGGGATTCTTGCTTATTTTTCTCAATGTCATCTTCCTGATTTTCTACATGTGCGTGTGGATAGTATCATATTAAGGTTTACACTCTAGGTCAGGCACATTGTCATGGCAGAGTCACGTGACATATTGGAACTCCCACCCCGTTTGCTAAAATGGGTGTGGGCGTGGCTAGCACGTGATGCATCTGGCCCATGGGCCGGGAGTTTGACAGCCCTGCTCTAGGTAATAGTGAACTTCATGGGAAGAGATGTTTGTTTGTCAAACTCTGTCAAGAATGCCAGGCTAGTTTATTTTAGTTTGATTTGGTTTAAGGCAGCTTATTGTACAAACAATTGATATATTTAAATTGTGCTTTGGAATATGGATTTAAAATAAATAAATAAATAAAGCATAGGCCAAATCTGAGGGCAGAGGTAGACTAGCTAGGAGAAAGGACTTAAGGCCAGTCAATGTCAGCTGTTTCACCCAGATTAGGATGAAACCAGTGGTGGGATTCAAGTAATTTAATAACCGGTTCTCTGCCCTAATGATTTCTTCCAACAACCAGTTTTCCAAACTGCTCAGAAAGTTAACAACCAGTTTTCCCAAAGTGGTGCCAACTGGCTGAATCCCACCACTGGATGAAACCAATTGAGCCCTTTTCTGAGCCCTTTTGGTGACTGTAAGACTGTATTAAGAAAGGGAGAAAAAAAGAAGGTTTGACTTTTTGGATGACTTAATTTGAAAAAAAAAGAAAGAAAGAAAAGAAATTGCCCATCTTACTGTAGCCATAACCTCTAGTGTACAGACAAATAGATATTCTTAGCTGCTGTAGCAATTTTTCTGACTCTACCTGGCTGAGATTCCAACATCCTTCTCTTTGTTTTCAGCTGTGTTAAGAGGAGCTAGGTTATTTAAACTTACCATCAAACAGAATAAAAATCAAAGTGAGCTAATTTTTCTGAAACACTAATCATTTTAAAGCTATTGAACTAAATATAGAGGCAGTTCATTAAATCATTAAAACTGCTTGCAATAATCCTCACAATGTCATTATAATGGTATTCCCTAGCCAGAGAGGTAGGTTTGCCTTAAGCACAGTTTAATCAAATTAGATAGCAGGCCTATGTCATGGGGTTTCTCCTATTGATATTCATTAAAAATACATGATTTATCACTAATCTATGTAAAATATATCCTGCTCCTGCCAAATTAATTTTGTAAGAGTTGGGAGGGAGAAGAGAGTAAGGAAAGCAGCATGGTCTATTGTTACAGTACTGATTTAAAACAGGCAGACATTTACAGTGTTTGAATGCTTTCTCTTTCTGCTTAAAACTTTTGTGGTACCAACTAAACCACAAAATGTCATCATGGTATCTCTTAGGCCACGAGTTTCCAAAATATTTCGTTAAACGCTTTTCTCCATTTACTTGCCAGGAACATAAACCAGGCACATTAGTTGTAACTCTGATACACAGATTTGGATACATATTCAGTTTATTTATACCTGGGGTATCTACAGAGTGCGCTCCAAAAAGTCACGGGGAAAGCCATGATGGTACAATTCCACATAATAAAGGGGGGAACTTTAAGCTTCAGTCTTGACTTTTTGAACCACCGGTTGTGGACACCTCTGAAAAGTGGGGGGTTCTAACTGGCTTTGCTCGCATGTGCGCCAAATTTGCGCTGTGCGCAAGTGCGTTGGGAATCTGCCCAGCTGAGGTGTGGCAATCCACTCTGCCGCACCTATCAGGTGGGCTAAAAAAGAAGAAATAAAAGGTAGGAATAACGTGGGGGCGGGTGGGAGGGCCCAGCTCCCGGACAAAGAGAACCTGTTTGGTGATGTCATATCGTCACCGCTACCGGCTCGGCCAAACTGGGCCGAACCAGGAGGAACCCACACTGCCTCTGATGTAGATCAAGTCCAGTGGGTGATATTGGGCTAGATTAGCCTTCTAGCTGAGATCATTACAACTCCAAATCAACCCATTCAATATGGTCAATAGCTGTGGTAGAGGATAGCATCTGAATATTGAAATTTGGGAAAAGGCTAAATAGGCAATTAATATGACCTGACAGAAGAGATCTTTGTATATCCATATGTTTTTAATGCTGTCATGGCTGCTGGTAAATCGAGTAAGTCTTTGAAAGTATCCAACATTCCCTGCAGTCACATTTGATTCTCTCTGCTCATACTACATACTCTACCACAGATGGTATCAACTGCAGACAAGTAATTTATCCAGATATCTGTGGTCAGACACCCCAGTAAACTAAGAACAGATTCAAATAATAAAAAGCCTTAGGGAAAGCTTAAACTTTAATGTGCTGCATATTATTGTTGCCAGAAAGCTAAGATGCTTCTCCTTCAGGAAGAATTTCTGAACAAGCAAACTTTTATGGCATATACAGTACCTTCTACTTTCCTTCATTTTTGTGCTTCCAGATGTGCTGGGCCCATCCCTTCATTTAATATTATTTTGGTCACACTGATTAGAAATAATGGACACTGTGGTCATCTTGACTGGGGGTGATGGAATTTGTATTTATTTATGATTTATTTAAATATTGAGGCCATTTAACTTGTGGACAACTCTGGATGGTTTATAAATAAAACATGAAGCAATACATATAAAAACAACACAGCCAACCAGAAGAGCAAACAAACCATCTTAAGTTAAGTAAGGCTAAACAATTGGTTAAAAGAGGGCTCTGTAACTACACTATATCAGTGCCTGGGAGAAGTACCAGTTTTTTAACAGTTTCCTAAATGTCATAAGATGAGAGCCATGCAACTCTTTGGAGCAATATCATTCCAGAGGGTAGGTACTGCAACCATGTAGCTGTACCTCCCAGGTCCTGCAAAATCACATTGTTTAATAGATGGGACTTGGAGAGCACCCATATGCCTGATCACACTGGAAAATAATTTAAAGTAGATGTTAAATAAATGTTAAACAGAAGGAAAACAGATTGCATTCTTAGTGCCCAAAAGTGATGGCCCATTTCTTTCCATTCTTCAACACTAGCCATATAGCAAGTAAGAGGACCAATGCAAAACAGCGCCTCTTACCCCCAATCCTTGAGGCTCGGTCAGAAACAGGCACTCAAAACTATCGGCAGTAACAAAAGTATGCTAGGTGGGCACCAGGTTGGGGAAGGCTAATTTAGGCAAATCCAATCAGGGATAACTTTGTGAACTAGGCATTATGAGAATGATGTTGTTTCTTTCGAATTTTAGTAAAAACAGATGGTAAATGTTTAAGCTATTTAAGCTGTAGCTGCCAACAACTTGCTGAGAGCAACAGCTAGCGCCCCAGATGGGAGGAGCTGCAACCTGCAAAGAAGCATTCCATGAGCTTCTTTCTTACACTGTGGACGTACACTCAGAAATAGAGGGAAGATTTACCAGCTGACAAACAACAGCTATTAATTGGGTTATTGTGTCACCTGCTTCTGTGCACAGGTATTTTTTGCTGATGACAAATGTAAATATTTAAAAAAGGAAATGCTTTTCCGAATGCAAAAACATTATTTCACCTTTTGCAATGCTATAGATTTATTTGCTTTATTTATTTAACTTTTTATTATTTTTTTTTAGTTTAAATCAACTCATTATTGGTGTTGGGCATGTTAATGTCAGATAGCAGACAAGGGCAGGAAGTGGCTGCAATATTCAGTTCTGAAAAGGGACTCCTGATATGAAAAGCTTTTATTAAAAAGGAAAAAAATTTAATAAGAGCTTTCATACTATGACTTAGACCATAAAGAAGTTTTCTTTCTGCAGACCACCATCTTGTGTTCCAGAATGAGAGATTTCATTCTTTATTTTCCTGTTCAATCCAAATTTGCTTCTGGTGTCACTGCAATGATCTCAGACTTAACACTGGGGGAAAGTGTGATGGAATGATATGAGCAAATAAACTTTAGATAGCTGTAACCCCCACATTTGCGAGACAGCCTTCATAAGTCTGAACAGAGAAAATTACAAAGACAACTGGACAGCAAAATAGTGTATGAAATAACAAAATTTGTTAATTTTTTTCACATTTTATTTTTCTCCCTGCTTTTGATGTACAGATTTATTTTGCTATTGGAAGTGTGAATGACCATTTCATCTGGGAAAACAAGAAAACAAGCTAGAATCTTTGGGTCCATTCTGGGAAAAACGTGAAAGTGGAAGTGAAAAACAACATTCAGCTGAAGAATGCCAAATATCAAAATAATTTTCCTCTTAGAGGTAAACTATGAAGCTTTGATAAGTAGATGTCTACCTTTTTCTGGTCATAGTTGTTTATAGTATTTAGGACATATACAGTAACATTACAGGGTAACATCCTAATTACACAATGTTATGCAAAACATCCAAATGAGGTATTTCACAAAGCATATTAGCAGAAGTGCAGAATCCCTCCTAGAATTGTTCTTCCAGAACAATTTTTCAAATTGTTTTTAAGATATGTTGGCTGAAGAGTTCTGGGAGCTGAAGTCCACACATTTTACACTTGCCAATTTTGAAAAATACTGAAATAGAATAGCAGAGTTGGAAGGAACCTTGGAGGTCTTCTAGTCCAAGCCCCTGCCCAGGCAGGAAACACTACACCACTTCAGACAAATGGTTATCCAACATTTTCTTAAAAACTTCCAGTGTTGGGGCACTCACAACCTCTGCAGGCAAGTTGTTCCACTTATTAATTGTTCTAACTGTCAGGAAATTTCTCCTTAGTTCTAAGTTGCTGCTATAGAACCTCTAGACATATCTAATGGCTTTCCATGGGGATGGAGCCCAAAGTTGGACAGGACCAAACTTCTCTTGACGGTTATTCTGTTAACGGATTCTTCCTGATGTTAAGAAGATGCAGTATTAGGTTGATGTTTCTTTGTAAAAATGGAAGTGATTAGGAAGTTATTAGCAGTAATCTTTTTGAAGTTGTGTTTGAATGACATAAATGAAAACTCTCCTTCAAGCTGAGTTTGATTTCTGGACATGTTTATGTACTTTTGCTTAGGAAACAAAAAGAAGGAGCTTGCCTTCTTTTTGACTCAGCCTTCCATCCTTCTGAGGTGGGTAAAATGAGGACCTAGATTGTAGGGGGCAATATGCTGACACTGTAAAACCACTTAAAGAGGGCTGTAAAAGAACTATGAAGCGGTATATAAGTCTAAGTGCTATTGCTATTGCCAATGCTTCTCCTGGATTTATTATTATTATTATTATTAAATCAGGTCTCCTATTGCTTGGGTTTCTGTGATGCTTCCCAATGGAACACTAATCAGAACGTATCCTGCTTAACTTTTTCAAACTTTGCAAGATTGGGTTGATGCTGTCATCTGCTGTGAGTAAATGATGCACCAATCATGATTTGGACGAAGACGTATGTGGGAAAAGAGGGAAATATTGGATGAGAATCAATGAAAAGTTGTGAATTGATCAAAGACATCTGGAATATATAACTGCAGGCCAGTGGTATCCAATGTGAGATAGGGATGGTCAAAAAACAGTCAAGATGTCAACAGTGAAATGCAGATAAGGCATTTGCTTGTGTGGTTACAGTTGCCATATTGACTTATAGGACACCATTCCCTATAGACAACTCTGGTCCAGGCCTTTCTCTGGATATCTGTTTTATGGTAAATCTGCAAATTTATACATAAAATGTTAAATACATATTTTTGTGTTTTTTTCTTTCTGTACAAAATTAATAGAAACTTAAAAAGCACTGAACTTTCTTCCTTTGCAGGAAGTGATGGTGCACAAATATTGGTACCAATCCATGGGCAGCTTACCATACACAGACAACTGTCCAAGGCATTAATTAAGATTGCTTTTGACTTTAAACATCTACACAATATTTCATTTCCTGTTTTCATTTCACAAATAGAAAATTAATTGCATGCTCTTGAAGCCGGAGTAGATACAATTCATTATGGATTGTTAGGATTGTCTGTGATAAATTTATCAAGCTTACATAAAAACTACACTGAAATCACAATGAATCCATCTTAATTAAGGCCTTTTTTTAAAGTGACAGATACACCTGTCCTGAAACTGTGGGATGGAGAGAGGAAATCAACAATTCTTTCCAAACATGAAAGCTGAGTGCATATAAGACAAATGGCAATACTGAAAAATTTAGGTCTATGTATATATATTGACCTCTCTCTTTCTTTATGTACAATATACATATCGACAAAAATATTGGGGCTTGACAAACCTTTGCAAAATCAGTTTGCAGGTACATGGAAAAAAACTGAGATCAACAGCAAATAGTCCAAAAGGTATTCTAAGACTTTTTAAAAAGCCACAATTCACACAAAATCAAATAGGACATACTTTTGGCAGTTTCAATTTCATTTACAGGATGTCTTTATCTCTGAAAGCATCAGCCAAGTATCTTTTTATATATAGTCAAAAGAAATGTTTATTTATATTGAGCCGCGGCGGCACAGTGGTTAGAGTGCAGTACTGCAGGCTACTTCTGCTGATCACTGGCTGCCAGCAGTTTGGCAGATTGAATTTCACTGGCTCAGGGTTGACTCAGCCTTCCATCCTTCCGAGATCGGTAAAATGAGGACCCAGATTGTTGGGGGCAATATGCTAACACTGTAAAACCACTTAGAGAGGGCTGTAAAGCACTATGGGGCAGTATATAAGTCTAAGTGCTATTGCTATTTAATCATGTGCTAAATCCAATTTATTCAATTTGTACACTATTTAATAGGAAAGCTCTCTGAGAAGTTCAATTCACGATTCTAATCCTAATGGGGCTGGTGAATCATAAAACAGTATTTAATTATGTATGAGATGCCCAACAATGCAGTTGGGCTGCTGTGATTTGTTTCAAGTTAAGCAATTCAAATTTCTTCTACGTTTTCATGGTAACTGTTAGGGTGTGTGTAAAAAGTATTTGTTGCTTGTGCAACGAGCAGAGTATAAACACACAGGGAAGGAGATAAACGTACAGCTCGTGTGAGAAAAATACTTTATATACAAGATAAGATGCAGTCTCAGTGTAGGTAAAACAGTCCAAGGTCATAAACAGTAATATCAGTCCAGTAGGTATCCTCCCTTACCAAAGCAAACAGACTTTAGTAACTCTTGGTATACAGTACCATGTAACGATCCAGTTAAACACCAATCAGCAGGAAGACGCAGGAAGCAACAATCAGGAACAAGAAGGAAAGAACGCTTCTCTGCCCTGCTTATTTATGCACTGTAGCCTAATTACAGGGTTCAGTAAACCCTGATTACTTGGCTCAGTTGTTTCTTAAAGTAACAGATATATTGCCTGACCAACAGTTAGGAGTAAGCTACAGGCTGACCCTAACATTCTCCCCATTGGGCAGGACAATATACACAATAGATACAGAAACAAAAATACATATCCATATCATACATTGTACAGTGGTATCAGTTACATTTCAGATTCTCAAACCAAATCTTTCACAACAATTGGTGTGTTTAATGGCACCTTGCGCTTTGGTAAAATTGTCGGCAATATTGTCCTCTGATGCGCAATATTCCAATATAATCATGTTATCCTTAACACATTGCCGAACATTCAGATAACGTATATCAGTGTATTTAGTCCTTGTCTTTACAGCAAGATTTGTTGCCATTTTAATGGCTGCCTGGTTATCTTCATAAACCGTAATAGGATAGTCCATTTTGAATCCAATATCCTCCATCAACTGTTTATAATAAATCAGTTCAGTACATGTAAGTGATAGACAAGAAAACTCCGCTTCCATGGTAGACAAACTGATGTGTTTCTGGCGAATTGATCTCCATCCAATCAGGCAGTTATCCAACATGATTGCGATTCCAGACGTAGATTTTCTGGCAAAACTGGCATCAGCATATGCCTTTAACACCATATCATTAGAATCATTTGGTTCTAAATACATAGCAAAATGTAACGTTCTTTTAAGATATCTAAGAACACGTTTTGCAGCTTGCCAATGCCTATCAGTAGGCTCTGAACTATATTGTGCTAGTTGATTAACACTAAAAGCTATATCAGGCCGTGTCCAGTTGCTCAAATACGACAAACTGCCTATTAATGATTGATACAGTTCTTTACTGAACTGTGGACTCTGCAAACTATCCTGCTGGAATTCTTGAGCCATAGGAGTCTTGGCAGGTTTACATAATTCCATCCCATATTTTTTCAACAATTTGCAGATTTTATTAGATTGTGAAATTTTAAATCCTCTAGATGTTTTCAGGATATCCAGCCCTAGATAATGTCGTATATGTCCTAGATTTCTAAATTTAAATTTTGTTTGCAACTGACCGATAATCTCTCTGGCCTCAGCGTCAGTTCTGGTAATTATGGCAATGTCGTCTGTAAAGAGTAACAAGAATGAAACACATCCATCCTGTTCTTTCTTAAACAGACATTTATCTGCTACACCCTCATAGAACCCAATGTTATGTAATTCCTGCACTATACATTGGTTCCACTCGTAACCTGATTGCCTTAAACCATATAGGCTTTTTTGTAGCCTCCAACACTCAGTGCTATCCTGTGTATCATAACCAGGAGGTTTCTTCATATATATTGTATGCCTCAACGGAGCGTTCAAGTAAGCTGTCTCGACATCTATATGAGTAATAGAGCATTTATTTCTAGCTGCCCAAACCAGCATCGTTCTTAACGTGCTTGCTCGTAGACTTGGAGCAAAAACCTCATCATAGTCTCTATCTGTCTGTGAGAACCCTTGTGCAACAAGCCGAGCTTTATGGGTTACTACCCCATCTACACTTTTCTTTACCTTGTAGACCCACCTACAGCCTATAAGTTTCTCATTTTGAGGTTTTCTAACAACTTCATAGACACCAAGCCTCTTTAATGAATCAATTTCTCTATCCATCGCCTCTTGCCAGGCTTTTTGCTCCTTTTCTGGATATAATTTTATATCGTGATAACTGGATGGTTCAATATCTACTTGGCAAACCACCGTTGCTTTATAGCGATCTGGTGGACGCCGTTCCCCAGAAGATCGTCTAGGCATAACAGGACTAACATCAGGTATATTGGGTTCATCCTCCCCTAACCCTGATTCCTGTTCCTGTTCTTCAACCTTAATAGATGGTTTATCATCCATCTCAGATGAACTATCATCAGGAATATGGTCTATCTTAACATTCACATCTGTAAAACCATAGTCTGCTTTTTCTAACCTATCCCAGCCTTCATGTTCTAGGAATTTAGCACTAGCGCTACACAAAACTTTTGTTGTTCCTTTTTCCCAGAACCTATAGGACCTATGGTTAGCTTCATAGCCAACAAAAATCATTTTCTTTGCTCTCTGTTGGTCCTTTCTTCTCTGACTAACCGGTATATGCACCCAGGCTGGTGCACCAAAAGTATGTATATAACTTAAATCAGGCTTCCTCCCGTGCCATAAAGTAAAAGGTATTTTTCCTGTGGAGGAATGCACCACATTATTTAAAATATGATTGGCACATAGTATTGCTTCTCCCCACAATTTATCAGGTAAACAAGCATCAGCCAGCATAGTCCTAGTCATGGCTTGTAGGGTCTGGCCTCTTCGTTCTATATATGCATTATGTTCTGGCCGAAAAGGAGCAGAACGTTTATGCTGTATCCCAGCATCCTTCAAAAACTTAGCCAACTGATGGTTAGTAAACTCAGTTCCATTGTCAGTAACAATGCATTTCACCTTAAACCTCTGCTTCCTTTCTACAAAACGAAGCCAGTTTGTGATACACTGGAACGTATCACTTTTGGACTTCATAAGGTAGCAAAAACCATATCTGGTAAAGTGATCAACTATACTATATAACATGCTCCCCCTAAACTGGGTTTCTTTGGCCCTATTAAGTCTAAAAAGACTACCTCCAAAGGTTTAGTAGTTTTAAACCCATTGCAGCGGTTTGCAGGTGTAACCTTACTTTTATGCTGGTTACAAGTATTACAGTTCAGGTATTTGCTGCAAGCCCTTAACTTAATGCCTTTAGACTGCTTAACAGTCGAATGCAACAACCTGAAATTCAGATGACCAAGCCTTCTATGTAGTAAATGTACGCATTCATCATGCGGCTTTACATTTCCAAACTTAGCTTTTGACTGAACTAACAGTAATGACTTATCCCTAATGACAAATAAGTCGTTTTCTAATTCTGCAGTAACTACAGTGCCTTCACATTCCAGCAAACATTTGTTGTTTTTAAAAGTTACTGTAAACCCAGAATGTAGTAATGACTTTACAGATAAAAGGTTATATCTCAAACTAGGGATATAAAGCATGGGTAAAGGGTGCTTACTAATAGAACATTGAACAAGTCCCTCCCCAGCTACAGTCACATTCCAGCCATTGGCTAGTTTGACCTTTTTAGTGCTTTTCTTCATGTTAAGAAACAGTTTTCTGTTTTTTGTTATGGATTGAGAGGCACCGCTATCGATCACCCACCAATCATCTTTTATATTATTAGATGAATTGGTTGCTAAATTACACCCTTTCCTAGGTTTAGCAGAGTCTCTAGCAGACACTTTCTTATTTTTACAATATTTTGCAATGTGCCCCTTAGCCCCACATGCATAACAACGTTTAACGATATTGACATTTTCATATACAGCTTCCACTTTTGGTTGCTGTTGCATCCTTAACTGGTCTCGTTCTTGCCTATGTTTGGCCTCATCCAGTAACCTACCAGTTATACTGGCCAATGTTAGTTCATCTCTAGACAATACTTCTAATGATGCAACAAAAGAGTCATAACTGTCATCCAACGATGAAAGAATAATATAAACTTGCTGCAGTTCAGTAAACACAAGGTCCTTTTCCTGTAGCTCCTGGAAAAGCCCTGTCATGGAGTCCAGGTGAGCCATCATGTCTCCTCCTTTCTGAAGATGTAAGCGAAATAATTTCCGTGTCAGGTAGATATGGACACCCACAGAGTCACGAACGTAGAGCTTCTTTAGCTTTGTCCAACACCTCGCAGCAGACTCTTCGCCCCGGAAATGGACGAGTTGCTGGTCTCCCAGTGTCAGGCCAATGATGCATAAAGCACGCTCGTTGTCCCTGTGAAACTTCGCTATCTTTTTGGCATCTTCTTCGTCAGCAGCTTTCAATGCAGTTATGTCCGGTGGATTATTAACCATGTCCCACAGTCCTTCTTTCCGCAAAAGTAGACAGTATTTTGTGGACCAGGTAACATAGTTTGTACCATCCAACTGGGTTATGATAGAATAACTTGTACCTTGCTCAAAAGCCATCATCTTGACTACTACACCCACTGCCTGCACTTCTCACTTCCACAAAAACAAATTAAAGAGCCCTGGAACGTTCTGGGCCCATAACCAATGTTAGGGTGTGTGTAAAAAGTATTTGTTGCTTGTGCAACGAGCAGAGTATAAACACACAGGGAAGGAGATAAACGTACAGCTCGTGTGAGAAAAATACTTTATATACAAGATAAGATGCAGTCTCGGTGTAGGTAAAACAGTCCAAGGTCATAAACAGTAATATCAGTCCAGTAGGTATCCTCCCTTACCAAAGCAAACAGACTTTAGTAACTCTTGGTATACAGTACCATGTAACGATCCAGTTAAACACCAATCAGCAGGAAGACGCAGGAAGCAACAATCAGGAACAAGAAGGAAAGAACGCTTCTCTGCCCTGCTTATTTATGCACTGTAGCCTAATTACAGGGTTCAGTAAACCCTGATTACTTGGCTCAGTTGTTTCTTAAAGTAACAGATATATTGCCTGACCAACAGTTAGGAGTAAGCTACAGGCTGACCCTAACAGTAACAATGCTCCGTGACATCATGCTGATCACATGACCACAGAGATGTCTTCTTAACAGTGCTGATTCAATGGTCTTGAATAGGACATGAGCCCCGCCCTCCTATAGTCAGCAACGAGTAGCTGAGTAAAATCCTCAGGGGGTTCCTTTTTCCTCATGGTTCGCATCTAGTGCCACAATAATAATTTTTATAACTGTCAATTTTCTTTTTTTTTTTTTTTTTTTTAAATTTTTTATTGAAAGACGTACATAACACAAAAGAAAAACACAATAACGTTGAACAAACAAACAAACAACAAACTACCTTCACCTCGGTAGCTAAATTCCTAATTTTAGACATCCTTAGTCGTATTTCTATAGTTTTCTTTTTATATACATAATAGGTTAAATCCATCTTTAATTTACTATTAGTACCTTTGATTTTACATTCACCATGTTACTTCTTGTATGATATCTTCCTAATATGTTCCTAACTATATGTATATCTGTACGTATATTGTATAAATTCATTTTACTATATGCAGGGTCAATTATTCACTTTAGATAGCCATTGGTACCATTTTTGCCACACCTGGTAGTACATCGAATCTTCTTTATCTTGTATTTTTTTTGTCAATCTGTCCATTTCTGCGCATTCCATGATTTTAGTTATTATTTGACTGTCGGTTGGGATTGTATCTGATTTCCAATGTTGTGCATACGAAATCCTTGCGGCTGTCAAGATGTGTGTGATTAAATATCTTATGTCCTTGTCATAATGTTCTGTAAATATTCCTAATAAAAAAGTCTGTGGTTTCAACGATATATGCTGGGATGTTATTTGTTCTAATTTTATCCTAATATTATTCCAGAATTGTTTGGCCTTGGGACAGAGCCACCACATATGATAATAAGTTCCCTTTTTTTCCCTACATTTCCAACATCCCGGTGATACATTAGGGTACATCTTGGCGATTCTCGCCGGCGGGAAATGCCATCTGTAAAACATTTTTAATGCATTTTCTTTATATGCTGTTGATAGGGTTACCTTCTTGTTATATTTCCAAATTTTCTCCCATTCATCTAACTGTAACGAGTAACCAAAATTTTTCGCCCACGCAATCATATTTTCTTTAACGATTTCTTCTTGTAATACCTGTGCTAGTAAATAGTTGTAAAATTTTGTTATCGATTTTTCAATGGGGCCTAAAAATATTTTATCTAATTGACTTGGTTCTCGTTGTATTCCATATCTCTCCTTGTCTGAGTTGTATTTGGTTTTTAATTGAAAGTAGGGTAGCCAATCCAATTCTATTTCTTGTTCTTTTAATTGTTCTCTTGTTTTTAAATTTCCTTCTTCTGTCAGGAGCTCCTGATATGTTTTCATCTTACTTGGGTCTAGAGTGTTAGGGTAAATCTGAGCCTCCATCATGGAGACCCATCTTGGCATTTCCATGTATTGCGACTTTTTAATCTCGTGCCAAATTTTAATCAGAGGTGCTCTAACCATATGTCTGCAGAACTGTCCCTGTTTTGTGTATTTTTCATCCCATAAATATGCGTGCCATCCTTTGGTTAAGTCTGGCCCTTCTATTGTTAATATTCTTCTATTTCGTAAATCAATCCATTCCCGTATCCAAGTTAATACTGTCGCTTTGTAGTAAAGTTGCCAATTAGGTAAGCCCATCCCTCCTCTTTCTTGGGCATCCTGTAAATATTTTAATTTTATTCTGGCCTTTCTTCCTTGCCATATAAATTTAGCAGTCATCTTATCCAAATCTTTAAAGAATGCTTTGCCGGGATTAATTGGTATTACTCTAAACAGGTATAAAATTCGTGGGAGTACATTCATTTTTATTGTCGATATACGCCCAATCATTGATAATTGTAGTTTATTCCATTTCTGCAGGTCTTTATCAATTTGTTTTTTAAGTTCTGAATAATTATCTTCCTTCAAAGATGATACTTTATTAGTCATTTGTATCCCTAAATATTTAATTTTCTTCGTTATTTGTATCCCCATTAACTCTTCCAATTTTCCTTGTTGGGCCTTTGCAATGTTTTTTGTTATAATTTTAGTTTTTTGCATATTTATTTTCAGTCCTGCTACTTTCCCAAATTGTCGTATTTTATTCAACACCTTAGTGCCGACCTCTAGGGGGTTGTCTACTATCAGTACCACATCGTCTGCAAAGGCCATCAACTTGTATTGTTGGTTTTTTATCTTAAGTCCGGACAGCTCCTTGTCCCTCCTAATCTCTTCCAATAGTATTTCTAAGGTTAGTATAAACAATAAGGGGGACAGTGGGCATCCCTGCCTTACTCCTCTCTTAATTTCAAAGCAATCCGATGTCTGGCCGTTGATCAATACTCTTGCTTTTTGGTTTTTATATATATTCTGTATCATCGGGATGAATTTGTTTCCTGCTTCCATTTGTTGTAATTGTGTTATTAAAAATGTCCAATTCAGGTTATCAAATGCTTTCTGTGCGTCCAAGAATATTAATGCCAATTGTTTGTCCGGGTGATATTCATAAAATTCTAATGTGTCCATTATTATTCTAGTATTTGTTTGGATTTGTCTACCGGGTATGAATCCATTCTGGTCTTCGTGTATGTATTCTGCTATAAATGTTTTTAATCTGTGTGCCATGATTGATGTAAAGAGTTTATAATCTGCGTTCAACAGCGAAATTGGCCTATAATTTTTAATATTTTCTCTGTCTGCATCTTGTTTTGGTATCAGGGTGATTAATGTGTCGTTCCATGATTGGGGAGTGTTAGCTTTCAATAATACCGCATTGAAAAGTTGAGTTAGTACTACATCCAGGGTCTCGTTCAAAGCTTTGTATAGTTCTATCGGTAGGCCATCTATTCCTGGTGTCTTATTGTTTTTTTGTTTCTTCCTTATTTCCTCTACTTCTATCAGCATTATTGGTCTGTTCAAACACTCTACATGCTGGTCCTTTAACTTTTTCAAGTTAATTTTGGCTATGTACTCCCTCACATCCTCCTCATCTATTGCTTCTTCTGCATACAGTTCTCGGTAGAATTCAGTCGCTATTCGTTTTTTGTCTTCTTGGTTATAGTACATAATTCCATCTTTATCCTTTAATTGTATTATCGTCCTTTTTTCCTTCTCTGATTTTAGTTTATGTGCTAACCATCTTCCCGTCTTATTGGCAAATTCAAAATATCTTTGTTTTGCAAATTTCATTTTCTTTGTAATTTCGGAAGTTGTCATCAGGTTAATTTGATGCTTAGTAAGTTTTAGTTCTTCTTTTATCTTCTGTCTATCTGGATTCTGTTGTAATTCCTTTTCTAGTTGCTGAATTTTGGTTATTAGTGTTTCTTTTAATCGCTGTTCTTCCTTTTTCTTTTTTGCATTGAATGCTATTGTTAAGCCTCTAATATAGGCCTTAGTCGTGTCCCAAAGATTTTGTATACTAGTATGCTCTATGGAGTTGATTTGTAAGAAAATCTTCAATTCCTTCTGCATCCATTCTATATATTGCTTATCTTTCAACAGTTCTGTATCTAACATCCATCTTTTACGTTCCTGATCTCCTTTCCAACATATCTCAATTGGATTGTGGTCAGCCCAGATATTAGCAGCTATTTCAATACTTTTAAGAGTTGTTCTTAGTTGCGCCGTCATCCATGCCATATCTATCCTAGACCACGAGTTATGCGGATTCGAATAATATGTAAATTGCTTTCTCTCTTTATTCACTTCTCGCCATGCATCTTTAAGCTGATATTCCTGCACCAAATCGTAAAAAGTTTGTGGCAATAATTTTTTCTTAGTTTTTTTCTGTTTGTTAGGCCCATAATCTTTTTCTATATTGTCAATTGCATTAAAATCTCCAATGAGGCAAATATTTTCATAGTCCAATTCCTTAATCTTCTGATGGATTTTTTGAAAATAACTCATTTGGGCAGTATTTGGTGCGTAAACTGTTATTAATAATGTTTTTTTCCCTCCTATTACTATCTCTACCATTAATATTCTGCCTTCATCATCTTGATATATTTGCTTTGGCTGTAAGTGCTTGTGCGCATACATGGCGATGCCTTTTTTTTTCTTTTCTGCTAAAGATGTATATAATTCTCCTAATCTGTTACATTCTATTAATTTACGGTGTTGTTTCTTTATATGTACCTCCTGCAATATTATAATGTCCATTTTCATCTTCTGTAATTTTTTAAATGTTCTCGTTCTTTTTGTAGGTGAGTTGAGTCCATTGATGTTTAATGATATTAATTTGACTTCTCCCATTTTTCCTGTTTATCTTTAGTTGATTTTCTGTGTTTTGGTGTTGTCTCCAGTTAGTTTCGTCTTTTCCCTAGCTCCCTCTCTTTCCATTCTTTCCTTTTCTCCCCTAGTTCTCGGTTCTCTTTGCTCCTCTTGTTTTCCCATTTCTCTTTGAGTTGATCGTTGTCTATCTTCTTCCACATAGAAATTTGTTTCAAAAAATTCCTGTGCTTTCTGTATTGTGTCCAATTTGTATCTCCTATCATTCCACGTTACCATGATTCCTTCAGGCATTAGCCATCTAAACATTGCTCTATGTTTATTCAATTCTGTTGTTAAAAAATTATAACTTTTTCTAATTTCCCTTATTCTTCTAGGTATCTGTTTAAGAGCTATTATTTCTCTTTCTTTGTATGTTGGTGGTGTTTCCCTCATTATCTTATATACTTCTTCTTTGATTGTTTTTCTCGCAAAACGAACATGGATCTCTCTAGGGAGCTTATGTCTCCGAGCATAATTTGTGAAGACCCTATATACTTCATCCAATTCTATACTTATTTCTTCTTTCGATTTTTTTGTCACTTCTGCCAAAATTCCTGTCATTATTTGCCTTGGGTTCTCTTCTTTAGTTTCTGCCACATTTTGAAATCTCAGAAAGAAGGACGATTTTTCCATTTCGAGAAAGGAGATCGAATCCTCTAATTCTTTATTCATCATCATCTGTTCGTGTTCTCTCCTCTCCATTTTCTTATCTGTCTGTTCCATCTGCTGTTCTATTTTTTGGATTCTTTGTTCATTTTTAGTTATATCTTGCTGTATTTTCTCCATTCTGTCGTCCATTTTTTTCAGGTGGTCTTTTATTTCTACAACATTGGCTGTCATCTCTTCGTGGTTTTTCCTACTCTCTATATGATTGCTGGCAATCGATTCTTGTGTTTTACTCATCCCCTCCTGTATACTTGTTAATATCGATTGTATATTCTGCATATTAAATTGTTGAGGTGGTTTTTCTTTATCTGATGCCATCATTGTATCTATAGATTTTTGATGTAGAGGTGATGTAATTGTCCCTATGCGGGTTGCTGATGCTCCCTTATTAGATTTGGACACGATAGATGTAGAAGTGTATGACATTCTAACTTTTGCTTTTATATAATCCCAGTTTATCATACACCGCAATATAACACAATGTATTCCTAATATGTATTTTGAGTTCAGGGGTTAAATTTTCCAAAGGTGGGAGTAGGGAAAAGAGCCTCCAATTCAGTGACTCATTTTAAGTTCTCTCCTTAAATATATTCAATTTCCTACGTACAATCTTTCTACTTCTTTGTAATTAAACAATTGGACAGTTATACAACACAGATCAAGCTTAAATATCAGTTGCTTTCTTATTCTCTTTATCTCTTATTTTCTTTACTATTGAATACTGTTATATATTATATAAATGGATAAATAAATCAGCAGATCATCAATTCCTTACTTCACCTAGTTAAATTCTATTCCAATTCAATCAATGCAATAATTAAATGCCTAAAACTAATTATCCAATATACTAACTAATCAATAAAACAGTACCCTTATATCAATCCCTAATTCTACAATGTATATTGTGTTATATCTTAACCCTTATAACTTAATTTAACTTATATGTCTATTCCGATATTCTTAAATTATTAAATATTATTAACCAATTATTGTTAAATTATTAAATTGTTCAATAGCAGTTTGACACAATCAATATATTAAATGTTATCACAGCAGCAAAAATATTATGAAGTGCACAATAATCAAAAAATTAATGTAGTTATACTTCCAAACTTTCAGCAATGGATGCCCTCTCTGAATTGCTGACTCATTCCAGTCTCACTGTTGTTGCATCATTTTAACTCCTTCCTGGATTCGTCCTTTAAATTAAATTCATTCGTTCCTCAGGTTGGAAAAGATTAATCACAATTAATAATGTTCCTATTTAGTCCCAATTCAAATTCTCACTGTGAAAAGTTCAAAAGTTCAAAAGTCTTACTTTTGTTTCAATTCACTTTATATTTGCTGCTACCGGAAGTGTCCCGCAGAGTCTGTTTAAGTTTTATTGTGTTTCACTCTCCAGTCCACAATCTCAAAACCATGGATCTTTCTGTTCAATCCCAATTGTTGTGGATTTCTTTTCCCTCTGCGTTAAAGTCTATTCCATCTGAAACGGTAAATCCTCCACTATCAAATCTTGAATCCTCCGTCTCGCAACGTCTCAGCTGTCAAATCTCTCTCAGTCCTCTTCGATCAATCAAGTCTCCCTCTCGGCAGTCTCTGCCTCTCCTTCCGAGACACAAAGTCAATATAAGCAATATCTTTCACTTTTCCTTCTCTCCAACTCTCATTCCACTCCGCTGCCTCCCATACTGTCAATTTTCTAATATTTTCGACCTCTATTTGCAAATCTTGGTATTTTAAAATCTTTTTCAATTCCTTGTCTTTAATATTATTTCTTCCTGGAATTACTATGTAAATAACTCAAAGATAATTCTTTTCAATGACAATATACCTAGGAAGGTATGCTCCAGCGGTTGATCAGTCTGAATTTTAAAATTCCGTATTTTTTTTTTTTTGCCCTGTCATCTTCAATACTTCAGCTATGACTTCAAGTTTCTAATAATTCTTACTGATTCTGAATCCATGTACTTTGTTTAAAAGCCAGTGCATTTGTTCCCAACTCAATCATGCTTTTTTTTTTGTCATCAGTCTGTGTGATTTTGCTGCATCCACTTAAAATAGTCAACTGGACTCTAGACTCTAGAATAACAGAGTTGGAAGGGACCTTGGAGGTCTTCTAGTCCAACCCTCTGCCCAGGCAGAAAACCCTACACCACTTCAGACAAATGGTTATTCAAACTCTTCTTAAAAATTTCCATTGTTGGGGCATTCACAACTTCTGCAGGCAAGTTGTTCCACTTATTAATTGTTCAGGAAATTTCTCCTTAGTTCTAAGTTGCTTCTCTCCTTGATGAGTTTCCACCCACTGCTTCTTGTTCTACCCTCAGGTGCTTTGAAGAATAGCTTGACTCTCTCTTCTTTGTGGCAACCCCTGAGATATCGGAACACTGCTATCATGTCTCCCCTAGTCCTTCTCTTCATTAAACTAGTTTCATTAAACTGTTTCATTAAACTGTTTCATCTTTATTTTGGCATAGTTGATGTTTACTATTTGAACTGGCATTTTTCTGTTTGACTTAATGGCATTTGTGTGTAGTGCTTATTCTTGAGCAGTACAAAGGATTCCTTCTGTTTCCTTTCTTTAATGTACTATTCGAAAGCCACTGCCATAATCTGGTGTTGCCTGATTTCTTTCAGTATCTTTCAAATATATATACACACACATAGAGTGCTTTGGTTTTCCAATTTTCTAATCTCATTTCAAGCTGTTGCTTTTTATAATGTTTAGAGTCCAGTTTTGCAAATAGCCCTTCTTTCTGAAGTTCTTACACTAATTTGTTTACTTGACTCAGTAGAATCATTAAACTGTCATTTTTCCACCCCTACAGTTTGTTTTACCTGTAAAAGTAGTTGATCCTTGGAAGATATAATATATTTAGGTCACTATGAGAGTATAGTGCATTATTTCTAGTTGCCAATTTTCTGGTTTGCTAATCACCATTAGCAAGGCACATCTGACTTCCTGCTATATATCAAATGCTCTCGAGATAAGGATCTGAACTGTATTTTCACCATTTATGCTAGAATTTAGGATTTTCCTTAGTCGCTTGCTATATCCTAAACTTATTTTTCTCTTTATTGGGTTGTCTAAAATTTATAATATTTCCAAGATTCCCAATAATAAGCTTGCTCAAGTGCTGTTGTTTTATTTATGAGTTTTTGAGTTATTTTGATCATTGCCAAATTGTGTAATAAAGGTGATAATGAATCACTTTGAAAGATCATTTTCCATGCTTTAATAAATGTTTCTACAAAATTTTGGATATTTTGACTAATGCACAAAATTTCCATACTTTTTCATAATCCAGCTACATATATAGAAGTCAAATACTTAATCAATCAATCAATCAATCAATCAATCCAAGCTATACATAACTACACTTGCTTCATTTTGCATTTTTAGGATTACTTCATCAGTAAATAACTGATCTTAGATTCCTGTGAATTTTTGCATTTTTGCTTGAATCCAGTCAATCCAATTTACAGACTATGCAATGGGAGAATTCTGAGCAATTTAATACAAATAAAATTTATACTTGAATATATTTAATGCAGTTATAAAATATTAATATAAAATGATCAAAGCTAATAATGAAAATAGATAAAAGTTTTAAATAACTATTTTCCAGTTTAAAGGCTACTAATAACTTTCACAGGTAAATAGCATGCTTCTGTCAGTAATATATGTAAGCAGAGGAAAAACAAATATCTGTTTTCTTACATTTCAGATCACACTTGCTTAACAGGGTTCTCCATATATTTAGTCTGTAATTTTCAGTTTTACAGGCCTTTTAAAGGTTGCTTAATGTCATCACACATGTCAAATTATAGTGCTGGCATTAGTCAGTAGTGATTCAAACCAAAGAAGATGTGAAAGAAACTCATCAAAGTTTGTTTCTCTCTGTGTGTGTGAGGAGGGGGGGGGAGGAGGGAGGGAGGGAGAGATAGGGATAGATATCTCTTTAACAATTGGCTGCGCGGCAGAAAGAGAAACACAGCTGCAGCTAGTAAGCAAAGATGACCAGCCGTCCATGTCGGCTGGAGAAGAGATGCAGCTGCAGCTGGTCAGTGGTGAAGAGAAAGAGTTGCGTCCCCCACAGGATCCTAGGCTGTGCAGAGTCAGGTGGAGGGAGGAACAATGGTGGTTGGTAATGCTACTCATGAGGAGGCAGCCTCACCCTTCCTAATGAGTTGTACTGGTCAGCACCTATTTAGCTCAGAGTCTGGAGCTTGAGGGTTGTTGGAGACAACCATTCACAATCTGTTGTTCGTGCTCTTGACTTTGTTGGATCCATTAATTTGTTCACGTCTTGTGTCCTTGAGTCTGTAATGTTTTTCTCATTGCTTTTGACTATGGATTTGTATTGACTTTGTTGTGCCATGACCCCTTTGACTTCGTGGTGACTTTCCAATCCTTTGGACCTATGGACTTCTATGGACTTTGTTGGGCCCCGCTGACTTCCCAGTCTCTTGGACTAGTCATTTACTTTGTTGGGCTTTGACTCAGAGGTGAGATGCTCCCGGTTCAGACTGGATCACCCGGTCCGGTAGCGATGGTGGCGGGTGGTTCAGAGAACCGGTAGCAAAACCCCCTGCCCCCTCCCACCTTTGACTTTTTTTTTACTTTTAAAAGCATTTTTTCTACAACTTCTTCTGCTGAAAAAATGCTTTTAAAAGTAAAAAAAAAAGCCTCTGATGATCGCACGACTCAGCTGGGATCTCAGAGGCTTTTCAAAGCATTTTTTTCTGCAACCTCTTCCAGGGAAGAGGTGGTTAAAAAAATGCTTTGAAAAGGCTCTGCTGATCAGGAACACAGCTGGGATCGTCAGAGCCTTTTCAAAGCATTTTTTAAACCACCTCTTCCTCGGAAGAGGTTGCAGAAAAAAATGCTTTAAAAGTCTCTCTGACGATCCCAGTTGAGTCGCCTGATCATCAGAGACTTTTCAAAGCATTTTTTAAAACAATCAGGTTTTAAGACTTTTAAAGCATTTTTTTCTTCAACCTCTTCAGCCGAAGAGTTGGTTTTAAAAAATGCTTTGAAAAGGCTCTGATGATCCCAGCTGTGTTCCTGATCGGCAGAAGCTTTTCAAAGCATTTTTTTGCATTTGCAGAAAAAATGCTTTGAAAAGTTAAAATAAAAAAAAAAGTTGGCCACGCCCACCCAGTCACATTACCCTCCCACCAAGCCACGCCCACAGAACCGGTAGTAACAAATTTTACATTTCACCCCTGCTTTGACTCCATTGACTTTGCAGAAAGCAGATCCCTAAAAGACTGCACTTGTGATCAGGATTTGGGGAATAACAAAGGGGCTTGGTAGTATGGAATAAACATGTTAAACAGTGTGTGTGTGTGTGTGTGTGTGTGTGGACTGGGACAAGACATTAAGTGAATCTGGCTTCCACATTGACTTTGCTTGTCAGAAGGTTGCAAAAGGTGATCACATGATCCTGAGACGTTGCAACCATCATAAACAGGAGCCAGTTGCCAAGTGTCTGAATTTTGATTACGGGGATGCTGCAATGGTTGTAAGTGTGAAAAATGGTCTTATAAGTAGCACTTTTTTCTGTGCTATTGTAACTTCGAATGGTCACTAAACAAAATATAGGGCTATCTGTATTAAAAAACGTGAAATATTAATTCCATCTCTATCAGGTTCAGTTCTTGCTGCTTCTATGCAAGTGAGAATTATCACCATCATAGTTCCTGGGCATTTCCTTGGTCTCTCTACATTCAAGGTAATCCACTTGAATAAATCCAAACCCCTTTTATTTTCTAGGAATTCTGTTTGCCTATGCAAGTACCTAGGTAGGACATAGTTTCAAGGTAAATTCCATCTGTGGAAATGAATAAAGGACAGATCTGAAGCAGAGGTTGAACAATTCTGGTCATAAATGCCTCCAAAAATGGTCATTTAAATACAAATGGAGTTCACAGTCACTGAAGGCACTAGGTTTCCACCCAGTTCTTCACACAGCATTGGATAGTTTCTTATAGAACCTCTCACATAGCCTAATTGTGAACTATATACTGAGGAGGTAAAGAGAGAAAGGGAATAGATCCCACTATCTTCTGCCAATTATAAGAAAGAAATTTCCACTGCTATTTTTAATATATCCAGGGAGGAGGAATCCCTTGTGTTTTGCCTTTTATAATCCAAGAGTTATCACCCCATTTTCTGTTAGAGAAAAGCCCAACATTTTTACTTTAAATGGCCCCTTCCTGATTTGGGAACATAAGGATAGCAAAATCTTTATCTCTAACTGACTCTATTCTATTACTTTGTCTTGTACTGATTTTGAAAACAGAACCAGGATTTGACTGACAAGGCTTACTCTTCTCTGAAGCCTCCTAAAAGCTGCTGCAAATAGTGGCACTAAACCAGCTTCTCCTGAAGCCAAGAGGAATCTGAAAAGCAGCCGGCAGCAGCCAGAGCATCTTATTAACTTATCTTTTGCCCCAGAACTCACAGCTGACTTAGATGGCTTACAAAGGAAATTAGACAAATTAATGGTGAATGAAGATAAGCCTATCAGAGGCTATTATCTGTAAGCAAATAATTTTTGACTTATGTCCCTACCAAATTTTAATGAAGGTGCACTAAAATGTAGCTAGGCTTTTAAAATAATTTGACAGAGCAATTATGCATCTTAATATGGGAAATAAGACTTATTGAATGGGACTTATTTCAAGTAGAAGTTAACATTGTGATTTGATGCATAATTACCTGACAATGATTCATTGATTGATTATGTGCCATCAAATACGTTTTATTTATTTATTTAGCATATGGCATCTACAGAGGCCATGCAATCAAGTACTGTAGGTGTCAACTCTTACCAAGCATACAGATTTTTTCCTCAGGAGAATCTGTCCCTCACATGGCCCTTCTAATCGTTCAATGGTGCACCCATCACCACTGTAACTGAGTTCATTCACCTTGCTGTTGGTCATTCTCTTTTCTTCCACCTTTCCCAGCATTAGAAACTTTCTAGAGAACTGGGTCTTTCCATAAAGACTCTGAATGAATACAATGCAATAAGTACAATGAATACAAAATATTTGGCTTTATTTTGACCAAGTAGGCTATCTAGGATCTAAATTTTATTACAATCTAGTAAACTTGTTGAGTGTACCATTACTCTTTGCTCCTTAAATTTTAAGCTTTGGGATATATTATATTTTATAGTTTTATGGATTTGGCTTAGTTCATGCTGTAAACTGTCTGGAGAACTTCTGATTATAGGTCAGTATACAAGATGCAAATATATAATATTGTCAGATTATAAATCATGCTTTAATTTTGGGGGGTGAATTGGAATGTGATGCCATAGCACATATGAAATCTTTATTAATAGCTGGTGCCTCCACCATCTTTGGGGTGAAGAAGTGACAATCACAGAGCAATCAGGTTTGATGTGTATCTGCCTCTTCCATGAATTTGAATGATGGGTTGCCAGATCTTTTCTTGATGAATAATGTGTTTTGTTCAAACACTTTTGATTGTCCAGAATCAACTTCTAACAATCAACAAAACTAAGAATGTCTACTTGGTAAGAGATGTATGGAGGAAAACCTCCTTTGATCACATTCATCATGTATATTATATTCTGTAATCTTCTATGAGTTAATCCAGTGCTGATACCTTGTATTAGATAATAGTAGCTTTATCCATATTTTCTTGACCTAAACCATGATTTTAAAAAATCAAATGAATCCCTGGTATTCTCAAATGAATCATTTCCACATACAAGGAAACAATCCATCCTTTTTCTGGTCCTACTGGAAGAGCCTATAAAATGGCAGAGGGAGAGATTTCAAGTTTCTTTGCACATCCTGGAATTTGGGCATGTGTGTGTGTGTACGTGTGTGTGTGTGGGCTGTCTTTGAAAGCTGTCTGGAGAACGCATGGCCTCTTTCTCACCCTTGTTTTGTCCCCTCTCTGTCTGACACGGCAGGCATGCTGAACAAGAGTGGCATAAGAATCGATCTGCAGGCAATCAGTGACACAGCGGCTGGCCAGAGCCACACTCCACACCATCGATTGGCTCCAAATCAATTTGCACACCACATTCTCCTCTCAGGTTACCTGCCATTTCAGGCAGAGAATGGAATGGTGAAGTGAGAAGGAAATTGCACCCAAGTATGTTGGGACCTCTATTTGTAACCTCAAAGGTCACCAACAGGTGACCTCTCTCTGTTCATATTTCTGTGCCTACGCTCTGTTAGAAAATATGAGATGGATCTGTTTTGATAGGTGGAAGGATAGCCTGTACCTATATAGAAAAACAAAACAAAACAAAAACAGCCTCACAATTTTTCCTATGCTTTATTTTAGAACTTTCTATCTGTGTTCTGAAATGATACGATCTAATACCTATCTTGTGAAATTGTGCAGTTCGGTTTTTGGGACTAGGGCTCTCATCACTGGCATTTTGTTCTAATGCTGACCTGTTTCCAAACTCCCAAATCCATGCACATGATTTCTCCCTTTACTTTTGTGGAGGATTGTGCTACACTCAAACATAGCAACTAAAGCCTTATTGGGGATGAATTCGCACTGTGGCCTAGAGTTGCCTAAAATGAATTTGGGAAGTTTGAGTTCAGCATCTTGTGGGAAGCAAGACCTTGTTTTAGCAGGTTGATCTAACAAGGCCACCATATTACGCCATAACAAAGGTTTCTAGCTTGAGCCTACTGAATACTGGAATACTGCAGTTGTGTTTGTTGTTCTGTTTCAGGGTTAAACATGTGTCAAACCAGTCAGGACATTTCATGGCTGAGCAAGAACTGGATGTATTTCTCACCATTTCAAGTCCAGCATTTTAGTTTTTACAACTTAGTTCTTAGCCTTTTTGCCAAGATTTGAAACTTGGAGATTCTCTTTTTGTCGTTGTTAGTCACAAAGTCATGTTTGACTCATCGCGACCCCATGGACAACGTTCCTCCAGGCCTTCCTGTACTCTACCATCCCCTGGAATCCATTTAAGTTCACGCCGACTCCATCCTTCAGTGACTCCATCCAGCCACCTCATTCTCTGTTGTCCCCTTCTTCTTTTGCCCTCAGTTGTTCGCAGCATTAGGCTCTTCTCTAAACTGTGGCAAATTCTCAGATGGTTCTTGTTCCTTATGTTGTTAGTTGCAAAAGACAATGTTGTTTCCTTCAGATTCACCAAATACTTCCTAAAGAATACACAAAGCATGAGCAATGCACACATATTCTCACAAGAATGTATCTTTTTTTTAAAGCACACCCAAACTTCTAGGCAGAGGGACACAGACATTTAGGAAAATATCTTTGCCCTTCATACTGTATGTTTGGTAGGAGTCATGTAAAAGTATGGTGCCTTCATAATGTGGAAAACTCCCTTAGAAACACTGATGGCCTTCACCACACATTCAAAAATCAAGCGAATGTTCATTGCAGCCATTTCCTAGAGTGTAGAAATATGCACATATACCATTTTCCCCAAGCATATCAGTAATAACCTCAAGCCCCCACTGTATCTTCTATTCATGCTCAGAGTCAGCTGGGTAGACTGTAAGCATCAAGTAAGCAAACTCGTCTTTTTAGCCTGTGTTCCTCTAGATTCCACCTCTTCTTTGGTGGAGAATTTAAGATGAAGAGAGTTCCTTGGGGAAAGGAGGCTTAGGGTTTATTGACTCTGAAAGTCCTCATTCTAAGGCCCTCAATTCAAGGGCCACCACAGGCTGCTGCTGCTTATCACAATGGCACTAAAACAATGAGTCCTACATCACAACATCACAATACTAATGCTGCCCTTTCATACTTGTATTGCAACATTGCAGGCAAATATGTGATTGGTTGAGTTTATGGCATGATGTTACAATGCAATCTGTCACTCCTCCTACCAAAGAACAAACACAGTCAGGTTCCACCTTAAGAAAGATTCTTGATCAGTCTCACTGCCCAGCATCTTGCTTTGAATGATGCTGGCCTGAATAAACTGATGGGTTTCTCCTTTTCTGGATCCAGTTGGTCATAGCCCATCATTCCCTTGGGAGAAGGAAACAGTTTTAACCAGCTCAAGCCTAATTCTTGGCAAGTGTTCTAAACAGGAACAGCATACATCAGATAGTAGGCTTTATAAAAGAAGAGTCAGAATAACATTATGTTTTTGCTTCCTTCCTGCACTGAATTTCCATATGATCTGTTTAAGATGCTCAGATGCAAACATGCCTCTGTTTTACAATCTGTAGCCTGTAGAAATGAATGTATGGACTGCTAAGTGCAACCTACATGCTTCTAAGCATACAGAATGGTTCCAATACATACATTTTCAAGTATAGTTCCATGAACCTGAAATCTGCAGTTACTCTGGCTGGATCATTGGCTCAGGATTGAGGTGAAGAGTGAAAAGGAGTTTCCTGAACTGGGAGCTGAACTAAAAAAGGATAAATACCCCGAATGATGGAGGTTTGGTTCCTCCTAACAGCAGTAGCTTGCTTTTAAATTATTTTTACAATCTCTGTGGAAGTGCATTGGTGCTGCCTTTTCATCCCACATACATTCTGCAGTGCCATTCTGAGGAGGCTTTGAAAGAAACGTAATTGAACTTTGCTTCCTACTGGCCACAAAACCATAGTAGAGGCAACTTGAGGAAGAAAATAGACAAGAGGAAATATTCTTCTCTTTCTCATCAGCAACAATGTGAGAAATAGCTAATGCTAATGTTCCCAGCAATTAGAAAAACTCGAACTGTTGAGGGGGTACTTGAACCTCAAGTATGAAAAAATAGCTTCCCATTTCCCCAAAGTGCAGGCAGTACAGCCTTTTGGTCTCAAGATGGCGCCAATTACCTGTTAAAACAGGCCTGGCAACAGCAACACATATTAAACAAAGGGATTTCACAGTTTGCTGCTGTCTGTTGAAAAGAATTTTGTGACCTGTTGAGATGATGTTAGTTATACTTGTGCGCCTTCTGTAACACAGCTTAGAAAGGAAAAAGCACAGCTGTAAGGAGAACAAGAGAATCAATGGGTAAGGTGGAAAACAGCTTGGGAGACACTCCTTTAATTGTTGTTAATATTTAAGAAAGGCGATTAACTGTTGTCTTAAAGGAAGCAATTCAAATATCTCTTTTTCCACTCATATTTTTTTCTGCCTTTATTGCAGAAAATAAGGTATTGAAGATCAAGAGCCCAAGGAGCTGCAAGAGTGGTAGAATCATTTGATCAATGAAGTTTCAGGATGTTTTCTTACACATTTATATGGTAATGCCCTTGTCTTTGGTGCTTTGCCGAGCAAGTCAAGTGAGAAAGACAACTCCTGCCCCAATAGGAGGGAGGCCTGGAGATAGAGGACCACTCTAGGCATATGCAGTTAGATATATCTTTTGTAGGGGATACGAAATCAAAGAGTTAAATCAAAATATTGCATGGGATGCAAGCATGACTGGCACTTTAATGTACAATTTTTCCCTCTAAACCAGTATTTCTCAGTCTTAGCAACTACAAGCAGGCAGGGGAATTCTGGGAGTTGAAGTCCACATATCATATATCATACATGAAGATACCAAGGTTGAGAAACAGCGTTCTAGACTAGCATTAGAATCCCCATCTGCTCTCCTATCAATAGTTGCATTAACTGACACTGCAGTTCCATGTCTTCCACTGATTTAAAAGCCCCTGCTCTTTTTTGTAAGGAAAGAACTAGGAGAGACCTGGGTAAAGAAATTTGGGATTTTGCCTAACAATAGCAAGCATTAAAAAGCTTCCCCATCCCTTTAGATGAGCTTGTTGAAAGATTGTTTGAGGGAAAAATCAGAAATGGAATTCTGTACAAAAGGACTCAGCATTGTAGAAGTGCCATTCCTTAATTCTTTGTTTATGTTTGCCCCCTCCCCGAGCCAATTTTTTTTATCTACCCAGGCTGAGAGACCGTTTAATAAAGCAAAAAAAAAAAAAAAAAAAAAAAAAAAAAAAAAAAAAGAAAAGAAGAAGAAGATCACACAAACTTGACCTCTAGCCATTCCTAAACTAGAATCAATTAATTGTCTCCAGATTTATGCAAAGTATCTCAAAACATACTTTGAATAGCAGGTAGTATATGAAGGTGCCAGCTGTGCACTACATAGTGCCTTAGTGCTCACATGAATGCATTTTGGGAGGGGTATTCACCACCAATCTAACTCACATCTGGAAGGAAAGAATATTCAGTTCCTCAGAAGTCATTTTCCAGACTGCTGGGATTACTCCCATATAGCCTTTTGAGGTGGAAGTGGGGGCCTCAGTATGAACTGCTGAGGAATGTTGTAAACACCTTTATTCCCCCTCCACCCCACCCCAAAATCTTGCATTTGCTATAAAGAACCAAAACTTGCCTTCTGAGGGATTTAAGTCTAGCTGTTTCAAAAGCATTTCCTTTGAGATCTAGCCTGATTCTGAAGCAGCTGGAACTCTCATGTCAGGGGGAAACTTGTATAAATCTTTGCCCCGCTTGTCTATTGCATTGCATTTTAAATATACTTGAAGCTACCTGAGAAACCGTTTGGCAGGATGTAAGTATTTTAATGAATACTTAATTACTTCCAGTTCTGTTGCAAAGTATTATCCAGTCCTGCCAAATATGGGCCTTTGAACAAATTATAGATAGCCGTTGACCTACGACCACAATTGAGCCCAAAATTTCTGCTGCTAAGTGAGACATTTGTTAAGTGAATTTTACTACCTTTTTTGTTACAGTTGTTAAGTGAATCACTGCAGCTGTTAAGTTACTCACATGGTTAAGTGAATTGGTTTCCCATTGACTTTGACAGAAGTTAATCACATGACCCTAGGACACTGCAACCATCATCAATAGGAAGCAGTTGTCAAGCATCTGAATTTTGATCACATGTTCATGGGAATGCTGCAACAATCGTAAGTGTAATGGTCATAAGTCACTTTTTTCAGTGCTGTTATAACTCTGAATGGTCACTAAATGAACTGTTGTAAGTCAAGGACTACCTGTATCTTTCTCAGTTTGCTATCTTCTTAACTTTTTTTTAAATAAAATTTTTATTTTTCATAAACACACTTACATGTACAGTCATTACCATCATTTTTCATTCATCTTTTCTTTTAACTTTCATTTTTAATTTTTACTTTTTCAGGGCTGCTCTTTTACCCTTTACCTTTACTCCAACCTTTCTTCTTCTCCTCCCCTTCTCTTCCTTCCTGTTTCTCCTCCTACTTCCTTTGTTCTTCCTCTCCTACTCTTTCCTATGTCCCCTTCTCTTCTCCCACTCCTCACTTCTTCCCCGCTTCTAACCTTCTCCGCTACTCCTCTTTCCCCTCCCTCTTCTTAACTTGAGGGGAGTGAATGTCCAGACTGGTTAGCAATTTTAAGAGCCATCGTTTCAATACATCCAAACAACAGCAGGTAATGGGAGGCAGGAATGCAGTGAGTTGGACGGGAGACATCCAAGAAATACCAGAACTGTGTTCTAGTTTAGGAAGATGAAGACTTATCTGGGAAGAAGGAACTAGCAGTCATTCAAAACTGTGCCAAGGAAACTTCAGGGATGGGTCCATTTAAGTCGCTATGTGTCAAGCTCAATTCCAAAGGGACTTTACTTTCAACGTGGGCTTTCAGAAATTCTTGTAGCAGATGGATGGGAAATTTTCTATGGGCTAGTTCTAACCCAGCTGCAGATGTAAAAATCCAAGTAAAGGGTATCCCTCTCTCACCCACTCCCAGGCTATGGCTTTTCTTAAAGGATTGTCTGGTTCTTTCTTTGAGCTTCTTCCTTTTAGCTTGAAGCCCATCTTTTGTTGGGTGCATTGGTTCAAGTTCCTTGTGTGATGACTTGGGATGCAGCTTCATTATCCAAGCAATGGTTCTGTGTAATGTTAACAATTTAGCTACAGCACCCACGAACAGGAGCCTGTTCTGCTGCAAATGGATGAAAATGATTTGGTTGCATTCCCAAAACAGACAAGAAGACACAGGGTTGATTACTTCAAGTTATCAAAAGTTAGAAATGTTGAATATCCCATAGCGGTTTTAGATTTTCCAGCGTCAGGGGTTTCCATATGCAGTTTCCCTGTATGAATGGGGACTAGGATTAAATATTAGGAATTGCTGCTATCCAGGCAGTGTTGACCCTCAGGCAGGAGATAAAAAGAGTATCAATTAAAACTGGCCCAAGGCAGAGCAGCCCATCCTCATCCCAACAGAATTGCTTTGCCACGTCTTATGAACCTTCCATCCCAATCTGGAAGTAAAAGTGCATTAATTATTAATTATTAAACTGCAAACATCTTGGTGGTTGATAGAGAATAGCATACAGGTTATTTTTAATTCAACCTGCTGGTTGTCTGGACTTTTGCAGCTTAGCTTTGCTAGGTCTAAGCAGTATGGCCCTTAGATGATGTTCTTAGATTTCCAAACAAGCCAAAAAGGATAGTAAACTTAACTTCTCTGCCTATTGTCTACCATTTTTCTACAAAGACATCCCCCCCCCCCCCAGTCTCGACCTGATTCAACTAGGGGAAGAAGAACTGGTGAAAGAGGTATGCCAGTTTGAAGGTAAGCCCTAAAAGTAAGATGACAATGAAAGGTGGAAGGTAACTGATAACATATGGGATAAAAGTATATAGAGATTCTCAGTCATCCAGATCATGGTTGTCTCAAAGGAGCTTTTTCAGGAGGCAAGCATCTGGAGGTTTATCTGTGTTCTCAGGGTCACCTGAGTAGTGCTCTTGGTTCCTGTAGTCTGCAATTCTCCCCCCTCTGGAAATTCATTCCTACACCCACACAGATGAGGACACAGATAAACCTCCAAGTGCTTCAAGGGCCCTCTAAAAGGATGCAGATTACCAGTTGTCTGCAAGGAATATAAATCCTTCCATTCCCCACTATCCTGTCAGAGCTGAAGTAGCTTCTTGGATGAGAAGCGAAACGTCTTCAAAAGAAAAAACAAGAAAGTCCCGTTGCCTCCTGAAAAAGCACCTTTGGGACAACAAATGGGGTAATTATTTTAACATATTGTCCCATGTCATGTTGTACATTGCGTCTTAAATCTAAGAAACCTCTACCAATTACAGTCAAAATAAGGAGGTTTTGAGACTCAATTAAAGTGGCAGATGAATATTTACCACCAATACTTACAGTAGCTACAGAAATTCACAGAGCTCTGCCTCATCATCTAGCAATTCAAAACAGAATGACATCAGGCTTGCTACATGCTTCCTTGGGTCAAATTATTTTATACATGCTTTTAAAAATGTGCCTTACTCTGTTAGTTATATTTAAATAGGGAAGTGGGATCCTAATTAGAAGCATGGCAGTCAGTCACTCATTTAAAAATCCTGCAATTTATCCCTCAAGCAGTTACGTCTTTGGGAACATATAGCAATGGAAGTTTTCAGAAAGAAACCAGTGGTTGCACTCCTCTCTTCCAATCTGGTTTGGAGTTCAGAGCCACTGCTTTTCCTTCAAAAGAAATCTATCACTGCAGAGAATCATACTTAACATGACTGCCTTCTTTGCTCCTTCCTGGGGAGCTATGGGGGGGGGGGGAGGGGGAGGCATTGGCATGGTCCCTTGTCTTGCCCCGTTGCCCAGGACAGCTAGCTGGATCCCGAAACAGCCAGGCTGAGTCAAAATGGTGCAATTAAGCTAAGCCAGGGCCAAAGCTAGACAATCAGTCTTGGTCTGTAGCTCCTGATCACCCTCACAAAAACTCAGAGAAGATGTGAAACAAAAGGATGGTCAGAAAAAAAATGCTTAAGCACATCTAGAGCTGCATCTAAACACGAAGGAAAAAGGAGACTAAACAAGCACAAGGTTTTTCTGTTTTCTCCCTGAGCCTAGTAATCCCTCTGATTACATCTAATACCTGCCAAAACCCATATGGTATGCCCACCCATCTCACAGTGTGATAATGCCACATGGCAAAATCTACCTATTAATATTAATTGTCAGCCAGAGAATCTTTCTGAACTGCTAGAGTTTGAGATTGCCTCCAGAAAGCAGGGAACGGTTTAGCAGGGATTTTAGAGTAATTCTCATTCTTTCAGCCTGAGTCTCACATATGTGGAATGTTAAACAACATCTATCTCATTCCCACCACCTTCAGTTTCTAGCAGTTCTGTCATTAAATATCCCTATATTTGGTGGCTCCCACCTGCTGATTAAAGACTTTACCTTTCCATTTCCAGAAGCACCTGAGAGTAGGTAATGGACAATATGTTCAGTAGCTAGTTGGTCAGCTTGGCACTGCCCTGGCATATAGGATGTGCCCCTTGTGTAAATCACAGTAAGAAATGACTTATAAATTGTTGACATGTATCCCTCAAACTCATACCTACAAATACATGTCCCAGTTTTAAATTTAAACTGGAAAAAACCAAGTGACAAATTTATATTACAGGTAACCCTTATGACCACAATTGGGACCAAAATTTCCATTGCTAAACAGGAGGTTGTTAGGTGAGATTTTATGATCTTTTTTTGCCAAGCCTGTAAAGAAAATCTTTGCAGTTGTTAAGTGAATCATGCAGTTGTTAAGCGAATCCAGCTTCACTTACTGACTTTGCTTGTCAGAAGCCACCTGGGAAAGTTGCAAATAGCAATCACATGATCCTAGGATGATGCAAGAATTGTTAATATGTGCCTGTTGCCAAACTCCTCAATTTTGATCACATGACTGTGAGGAGGCTGTGATGGTCGTAAGTCTGAGGACCAATTGTAAACCACTTTTTTGAGTGCCACTGTAACTTCATATAGTTGCTAAATGAATGATTGTAAGTCAAGGACTATCTACCATGTTTCCCCGAAAATAAGACCTTGTCTTATATTTTTTTGAACCCTGAAATAAGTGCTTGGCCTTATTGCTATGCGCTCAAAAGCCCGATTGGGCTTATTATCAGGGGATGTCTTATTTTGGCGGAAACAGGGTAGTACATTTAGAGAAATTAATTGGAGTTCAGTAAGATAGTCCTCACTCTATAGGCAGAAGTTCTTGGGTTCATCCCCCAGAAAAGGATGCTTCTGATATCAAACCTCAACAATATCAAAAGATAAATACATCAATTACCTTGTTTAATTTAAGTTCCCCTTTTTTTTTGTTCCTGACATCTTTTAAGATTAAAAAGAATAGGGTACAATACACATATCTTTGATACAGAAAACATTGTTAAAATTATTTATTCTTAAGAATCCTAACTACATCTCTTCAAAAGCATTTCCATAACAGGTTTTTTGGAGGTTGTTTCCCTCCCATGCCCTTTCACATCTATTTTCCTGGCAGAATGATACAGAAATTTCCATCATTAGTATAGAGCAAAGGAAGGTAATTAGGTTCCTATAAAGTCCTTCAGACGCCAACTCCCATCATTTCCACTTTTGAAGATTAAGAACTGTAGCTCCTATCTGTAACTATCTGGAGGAAACCAGACTGCCAACTTCTGCTTAGGCTACTTTACTTGAGATCCAAGTTGTCTCATTTGAAAGAATGCCTTTCCTTATGATTGAAGGAAGCACAGAATGCTGACTTTTTCGATGAATTGTCCACATCTGTGCTATAAACTAAGGAGTAGATATTACTATCTCCTCTGAAATACTACGTCCTTGCTCGCTTTCCTATTTCATTTATTCTGCCTTTAATCCACATATCTCATGCCCATAAATGCTTCTGTGCATCCACAGGGACCATCTTGTAAAAATAGGGCTACTCAGTATGATGACATGCAAACCCCCTGCATGAGAGCATGCTCTTAAAAAGAAATTTCAGCATAAATGCTTGAGCTGTAGTGTGGTAGGACTGCGGTGAACAGAGTTTTCAAATTTCTTACCCTAATTTCTTATGAAGATATTTTTAAGATCAGCTAGTAAAACATTATCAAATCTTGTGAATGAAGGTAAATTTACATGTCCCAGGATAATGTTGCGGGATCCAATCTGATCACATGACCCTGGGATGCTGCAGGAATAGTAATATGTGCCTGTTGCCAAACCCATAGAACAGTCCACTGCATATTCTGGAGAGAGAGAAGCTTCCTGATGATGAGCTCCAGCATGAGCCCGAATGCTTGGAAGAATGAACCTTTGGTCCCAGTGATTGACTCTATCTCCTTTTCATATCTCCTTTTCTATAAGACAGAAGCAAAAGATTGAAAGATTATTTTAGTTATCAATAAGTAATTAATAGGAAAAAATAGATAAATAATGATAATAAGGAAAGAGCTACTTTGGTCTAGTGGATAAGAAAGCAAGCTAGAAACAGGAAACTCTGAATTCTAGTTCTGCCTTAGATGTGAAAGCTTGGAGCCAGTCACACATGCTCAGTCCAAGCCACCTTGTAGATTTGTTATGGAGAAAATAGGTGGAGGAAGGAATATTAGGTATGTACAAAACAATAACTCAGCAGACTAAAAGCAGAAGAGCCTGAGTGGCGTAGGAGGCTAATGCCTCCTATTAAGGCAGCATTTAAAATCCAGCTGCCTGCAATTACTGCGAGTTCAATTCTCACCAGGCCCATGGTCGGCTCAGCCTTCCATCCTTTCTAAGGTGGGTTCATACAAAAGTATGAAGGCTATTGCTTAACGCATTGTAAGCTGCCTTGAGTCTCCAGAGAAGGGCAGCATATAAATCAAATTTAAAAAAAAATAAAAAACAAAGGCAGTATATAAATTAATAAAATAAAATAATAAATAAAAAATGCATGAGATTATTCCAGTAAAATTTAATTTGGAAGATATCTTCACTGATAAGATATTAAGAAAGGAGATTAATTTGGCACATTTTTCCTACATAGTGCTTACATAAAACAGATTTCCTTTCTCTTCTGAGAGACATCTGTTGGTAGTCAGTGACTTTTGCATTTAACTAACAGTCTCCAGATATTTGTGCAAGATTTGTTCATATTTAATCAGCAGTAGAATCAATTATATAGAGTGAATTATATATACAAAAAGAGATTTCCTTGGGTGATTTTGAAAATTTGATTAAATTTGGACCTGGTTAGGCATGGGATGGGAGACCACTAGGAAATCCCTGTGGGGTACTCTAGATTGGAAGGAAAAAAAAATATCCTGGAAAAAGGCAATACAAACCATTTCCATTTCATTGCCAATGAAATGATGAAAACATGTCAAACTCAGCTTGAAGATGCTTTTACCTCTAAATAATATTTTAATCTAGATTTTTGCTTTTCACAGAGTATATTTATATGTGGATATGGGGTAATTTGGCAGGATGGAGATTAAAAGAGAATAAATAGCTTGTAAAATAAATTATTTTACAAGTTGCCTTTTAAAAGTTTCAAGATAAACAGTTTAATTCCGAGAAACACAATGTGATCTCATAAATTGACCAATTGTAGCTTCATCATGGAAAGTTCTAAAACATTCTGGTAGAGTTTCCTGAGGATGGGGTCCAGCACAAGTCTGAACCCTCGGAAGACTAAAGCTCTGGTCTCTGTGACTGACCCAGATTGGATCCTGCAACACTATCCTGACATGTATATTTGCCTTCATTATTGAGTTCTAAAATAAGCTATGGTACTGACAATTCTTAACATACTGTCTTGTTTCTCTTGGAAAACTTTCAAATCAGAAGAAAAGATATTTCTGGCTTTAAAATCTGCTTTTTTCAATGCCCCACCTCCCATCCCAATTAAGAAATCAAGATGTTGATTCTTGCTCTCCAAAATTTCCTCAAACCAATTGCTTTCCCCTTTCTCCCTTCTACTCTACTGTATCAGTTTGATCAGAATAGCCGTTTCTCTGCATCTGTGTTTGGCTGCTTTGCATTCTTTGTACACAATATGAAAGGGAGGGATAGATAAATGCTAGACTAAATAACTCCAGCTGAAAAACAGTAAGTGCTGGACAAAATATGCCCGGGGTTACCAAAAGACCTTTAGAACAGAAAGCTGCGACATGTTAAAGATTCATCATTTGAGAGTTGGGCAGGGAGAGGAAGGAATAAAGGGTGAAGAAAGCTCCAGGGATATAATTTAGCCCTCACAACAAGGTCAAGCATATTTAATCCTCCCTGGTAGGTCGAGGAAAGGCCAGACTGACCCAACCTCTGGCTTCTCCATCTGGCTTTTCCTGAAGCCAGGAACTCTCAACAGGGGAATGTGTATTCCTGACCAGCTGCAAACAAACTGAAGTTTGGGGGCTTTCTCTAGCTGTTTGCTAACTTTCTCCCATAGCCTCCGGAAGTTATTGTCCACCCCACCCCCCCATTTCCCAGAACTGCACAGTATCAAAGTCAGAATCATAAAAGCGCTGTGGTTTCTCAACGTTGCAAGGTTTACAATCTTGCTGTTAAACCACCAGCCCCAGTTCTTAAAACCAGGCTGCTTGTTAAGCTATTACATACGTCACCGGTACCCCCTATCTCCCCTCGCCATATTTCCCAGTTGTCTCCCCAGTGCTAAAGTTCCGTTATAAATTATTCAGAGCAGGGACCTCTCCTTTGAGTCTGCCTTAGATTGCTGCTTTGGAGGAGGTAAGTTGTTTTGACAACTACAGGGGACAACTTCACGGATAGGTTTGCATAGCACGCAATAGTATTTTACAACCTGAGTAACTTTAAATTGGGTGGACTTCAACTCCCAGAATTCCACAGCCAGCAGGCCATCAACTTGAGAATTTTTAGGAGGACAGTATGTTAGAAGATAGCAATTCCGTTTAGTTATTCTACTAACTAAATATTGTGTCTGTTTTCTTTTCCAGTAGCAAAAATTCAACCACAAATTAAATAAGCATTTTCTTCCCTTTTTGTCAGCTAAAATCTGCTGCCAGATGTAGCTGTCTCATTTTAAGGTATCTTGTCTTCTGTAAAGCACCATGTATGAGAGATATGCCACAATGCTGTCACATGCATCATGATTTCACTGCACAAAAATGTGAATTACATACATCATTTGCATGGTGATATCATGATGCATTTGACATCCCTCTCCCCGCATGTTCATCTCTAGTAATACCTAATACAATATACTAATAGAATTATTTGAGTATCAAGTTCATGCACTATTTAGAGAAAACAGCTTCCACGGAAATCATTTCCACTATTTTTCCACCCCAATCAGTATATGCAAACGGGTGACTGTTTCATTCTCTCCTTCCAGCCCCTCTTTTCTTTCTGGGAAACTGAACCTAACGTTTTCTAAATTGAGAAGTTTTGGCATGACTTTGTGAATATAATACAAAAGATGGTCATTCAAACCCCAGTAGAATGTTTCAGGAGCAAGAAATGAAACCCAAAATAGAGGAGAAACTGCAACTTTCCTTTCTTAACATTCTTCTGTTAGTTTTGCTATGCATTGATTCGACATTTCTATGATATCATACAAGGATCGGTGAGATTACCTTTTGGAACAGGATTTGGGGTTTCAGAGTAGATGCAGAATATACTCCAGAGAACAAGTTCGGCCTCTTGTTTAGCTGCTATTAAGTAGCTCATATTTAATACACTTGAGAATAGAATGGAATGGAATGGAATGGAATGGAATGGAATAGAATAGCATAGCATAGCATAGCATAGCATAGCATAGCATAGCATAGAATAGAATAGAATAGAATAGAATAGAATTTTTATTGACCAAGTGTGATTGAACATACAAGGAATTTGTCTTGGTGCATATGCTCTCAGTGTACATAAAATAAAAGATAAAAGAACATAATCATTTTACGATATTATCATTTTTAAAAAAAATATTGTGTTTTATTGTTTATATTGTATTTTAAACAGTGTTAAGTTTTAGAAGGGACATCACAGAAACGAATGTAATGAATACATACATGATAGTATATATCTCAGTGATACAAAAGGGAAAACCAGCCTAGTTGTGGGGGAGTTGCTGTTTAGTCCATTCAAGTCCATTCAGTACATTCCATCTGATATTTATTTATTTACTGTTTATATTTATTATTTTTACAAATAACTCAAAGTGGAAAACATATCCAACACACCTTCCTCCTTCTGTTTTCCTCACAACAAAACCTTGCGAGGTAGTTGGGCTGAGAGGGAGCGACTGGCACAAGCTGGCTTTCATGGCCTTGGCAGGACTTGAACTAACTGTGTCTTGCTTTCCAGACCAGTACCCTAACCTGTATCAGAGCTGCTTGTACAGTTCTATAGAGGAATGATTGAGTCTGTCATCTGCACCTCTATAACTGTCTGGTTTGGTTCTGCAATTACTACCAACCTGTCTTCCATCGAGGACCTGTATACTGTCAAAAAGAGGGCTGTGAAAATATTTACAGACCCCTCGCATCCTTGATATAAATTGTTTCAACTCCAACCCTCAAAACGACACTATAAAGCACTGCACACCAAGACAACTAGATACAAGAACAGTTTTTCCCTCAAACGCCATCACTCTGCTAAACAAATAATTCCCTTAATACTGTCAAACTATTCACATTAGGCTGCATTACTGTTGCTATTGGTATTCTCATCGTTCCTGTCGCCCATCTCCTCCCATTTGTGACTGCATGACTGTAACTTTGTTGCTTGTATCCTTGTGATTTATATTGATATTGTTTCCTAGTATGATTTGATTTCTTATTGTACCTTATGACTGTCACTGGGTGTTGTGCCCTATGATTCTTGATGAGTGTATCTTTTCTTTTTATGTACACTGAGAGCATATGCACCAAAGGCAAATTCCTTGTGTGCCCAATCACACTTGGCCAATAAAGAATTCTATCTATCTATCTATCTATCTATCTATCTATCTATCTATCTATCTATCTATCTATCCATCCATCCATCCATCCATCCATCCATCCATCCATCCATCCATCCATCCCAAACTAGCTATCTGGGATTATCTAGATAATCAACAAATCAGAAACTGATCTAGCAGCTGTACTTACCTGCTGAACAACCATACCAGATGTGATATGTTTGAAGTGTTACTGTATTGTGAAAAGAATAATTTCTTAGTCTCTGGGACGGAGCCTAGGAAAGATGGGTTCTGTCCTATTCAGAAATTCCAATATAGGTTCAGCTTAAGAGGTGTGCTAGGATAGTGGGCAGATTTTTGGTGGACAGAGTCATATTTAACTTTTTGGGGGGAAGAAGAGAACAGGATAAAGGTGCAATGTGAGTAAAGCTGTATCATGTACAAGAGCAGACCATTTGGGTTCAGAGGGTTTTTTTTCCTTTTAAAAAACTATTATCCTTATTTTAGAGCTTATACTACCATTCCTTTTATGTATTTTTATTAGAAATTTTACATAGACAAAGGATAAATAAGAAAAATATATAAAGCAGGAAAGTGAAAAGAAAGATAAAGAAATAAGGGCAGAAATTAATACAAATAGAAAAAAGTATTTAAAAAAGCAATGTCTGATCTTTATAGCAGTTACAAATTATAGCTCCTCCTCCTTTTAGATTACGTAAGACAACATAATTCCCTTCTTTCCATATTCAACCTCTTTTAATCGGAAAATCCAGAAATCATTAAAGCATTTTTATCCAATTTCAACAAGTCAATAAAGGTTTCCAGTGTTTTATGAAACATAGTTTTCATATGTCATATTTAAAAAGCAAAATGTATTGAGCATTTTTAGTCATTATTCAGCAGTATAGATTCAGCATTGAAATACAGGTGTTAGTGGCTTATTAGGATTAATTGATGGGGGGCATTTCTTAATGGTAACAAAATAACTGTGTTGTTTCTTGGTCTGTCCTCCAAGCATAGTTCAAGATTCTTCTGTTGAACACAAACATTCCAACTTAAGCCAATACTCTCTTTGTAGAGTTTTCTCCTACCACCAAAGCTTAAAGAGAAGAATGGTGGCAACTAAGTTCAGCCTCAGCTGTGCCATGGAACATTTGCTTACTTCATATTCTGGGACCCTTTCAAGTCAACAAACATTCTTCCAAATTTTCTATCTATTTGTAGGTCATTTTTTCCCCCTTCTACTGTTGCTTGAAGTTGTGTATATGTCAATTATTCCTGCCTTGGAATTGCTTTAAATGTCATGCAATGGGTGGTAGCACCTAGCCTAAACTTTGTTGATCCCAAGGATTGACCACCATAACTGTTTGCAGGGTGGGGATGTCAGAAAAAGGCAATGCTACATGTATTATTGCCAATAATGTACTTCCCATCAAAAGTTGATTTCAGTTTAGGAGCACTCTAAGCTATATTCAGCAAAATGCTAGCGTTTAATGAGAAGTTGGAATCACATGGCTTTACTTAGCATTGTGTCTCCAATGCAAAATGCAATTAATTCCTCCCTGATACATGGCTAAACTTCACTATCCATTAATAAAGAACTAACTTGGCAAGTTGTGCCAAAAAACAGCTTTAAACCGTTTATACATTGTTGAAATCTAATATTTCCTATAATATCCTTGAAGAACACCCCCCCCCGCAATGGCCTTCTTCTAGGGCATTGAAATACATTTTAATTATTGCCCATAGAGAAACTATTACACATATGAGAGAAGATTGGCAGTCCAGATATGGCATAGGGAACCAATATGGCAGCAGCTCAAAGTAATTTTACTTATAGTCGTGGCAAAGGGGCAGATATTTATACATACAGTACTGTATGAGGTAGAATTAAGTAAGTGCCCTTGGCTTGGCTTGGCTTTAGTTTAGCCACATAAGAAATAACATCTAATCTCAATTCTTAATTGGTGTACTAGTGTGTCACACTGGTGTACTAGTGTGTCGCAGCTTGCAAAAACATTAGTTGATGCTAGGCGGTGGGGTTTGTAGTATTGTCCCATAAAATAAAATGTATGAGTTGACCCTTAAGAATGCACTGTATTTTGTAAAAATGTAATGAACAGAAACCCATGTCGCAGTTTGCTGACAGGAACTTTTCCACCAATTTGTTCCCCCAAAATGAGAACAAATGATAAAACTAAACCTTGCTGAGCATTTTATCCCATCGTCTAAGCTCTCTCTCTTTCTTGCTTGCTAAGTAAAGCAGAGATTCTTTAAAAATAATTGTCAGGACAGGATAAATATGCAGGGTGATGGCGTGTGAGTGAGTAATTTTTGTCTCATGCAAATTACTGACAATCGCTCCTTCTATTTGTTGTAAGAACCTGCTTTATTAGAAACTGAACAAAGAGGTTAAAAAAAGCAGGCCTAGAATTTCCCCAATCTCTTTTTCCACACCAAAATATTTATCTTATTGATAAAAGCAACTGCGGGGGATTTATTAATTATTTATTTACTTCACAAAATGCATTCACTTTCTTTTACCCCGAAGGAGGAAATTCTACATTGAGTCAATGCTGTTTTGTTTCTATTCTGCATGAAGAGAGGGCACATTATCATTTCATACAGACAGAGGTTACAGGAATTAAAACCCTTGGCTTTTCCTGCTTGGGGCACATTATTCTCCAGGCTCCTCCAGAAATCTTATAGCCTGGCCCCTCAATGTCCAGCTTTCCAATGTTTACTAAGTTTTAAATATAAACACAAATATTAAAAGAAACATACAGCTACTATTTAACCTACTAATCAATATGGAATAACTAGAATAGCAAATGTTTGCATCAGTTAATTGGCTAGATTTATCAACTGAAATCTCTCCTAATCAGGCCTATGTTAAACAAACATTTAAGCAGGTTTTAAAAAATAAAACAGGTATAAAATCATTTGGTGCTATTGTAGGAGAAACATCGTATTTCATGCAAGAAAATGCCCCTACTGTGATGACTAAACATTTGTAGGCATCACCTGAAGCCAATAAAAATGTTTTCCTCTTCTTCAAATTTTATCTAAATGAAAACTCATGCAGACTAACATGTTAGTCTGTCACCCATAAAACAAAATCATTTCCAGACTTCATCATATGACTAATGTACAGGGGTGGGCTGCTAGGGGTTCGCAGGGGTTTGGGAGAACCTCTAGCTAAGATTCTGTGCAGTTTGGAGAACCCCCAAATCCCAGTTCTGCCTGGTCCCTCCCAGGAGTCCCCACATGGCCAATTTTGGATACAGATAAGTGCAGGGTGTGGATGGAGATTCGGGGAGGGCAATAAATGGGCCTGTTTCCAGCCTCCAGAGGGCTCTGGAGCCTGGGGAAGCTGTTTTCATCTTCCCTGAGGCTCGAGGAAAGGCTCCGGAGTCCGGGGAGGACAAAAATGCCCCCCCCCCACTGTGGTGCAGGAGGCTGACTAGGTTATGCCCACCATGGCCATGCCCACCCAGCAATGGGGCACAGAAGCCCTTGCTTAAGTTTTTGAAGCCCACCCCTGCTAATATATAAGGATAAATGCAGACATCGGTTTGACTATTTTATTGTTTATATGTATTGATCAATGTAAAAACAATACACAAATTTGTTGGGCTTCCTTTCCCATAAATACAGGAAATTTTCTTGGTTCAATTATTTTTCTGGCCTGTGAATGGTAAATTAAAGCATTTAATTTCATTTTCCTGTGGGGTGGGAAGTTTGCTAAACATATTTTACTGTCTTAAAATACTTTGGAGAGAGCTTGATATTTAATGATTAATGGTTCATTAAAACAAAATGGTCTATTTATTTATTATGCCACCCTGTAAAGCATCCTCCATAGTATTTAACCAATTTCATTAGGGCTGTAAGATATGATAAGAAAGTCAGGATGACAACTATGTTAGTGAATCCGAAACTCCACCTGTTTTCTTTTGTGCTATATTTCCCATGAATAAGTTTAAGGCACTGAACACTATAGTTTTTAAACCCTCTTCCCCAAATGCTCAAAATGTTGGGTGCACCCACCTTGGTGAAGACCCCGGGGACCACATCATGCAGTCTCACGAGACCAAAAAAAATAGTATATTGAACTAACTGCCCAGCCCTAGCAAAAAAAAAAAAAAGGAGAGAGAAAAGGAATGGGCTTAGGTCCCACCCACTGTTAGCATGTATCTCACAAACAAACATGACCTCCTCCAGCTTATTCAACATTGCCTTCCTCAGTTATATCTAAGCATAGTTCTGAGTGGCCCACCTCTAGTATGCAGCCACAGAGGTGTTATAAAAGTTGCCACCAACTGTAATTTTTTATGGGGAAATTACTAAATACACAGGAGTAACCATTCATTTGGAGGATATACTGTGAAGCTAGCAAAGTGCTAAAAACAATGTTAAGCTGAATTAACTATACATTTAAGTTTTTGTCTGGCTTTGTGTACATTTTATAGGTAGAGCTAAATAGCAAAGGCCACATAAGTTCAAAAAGATTTTTTATTCCATTTTATAGAATCTTCCCCCCACCCCAATTTTTTGCCTAAAATCTTGAATATACTATTTCTGTAAATGGAGCTGTTGCTATTGGTTCTCCACAGCAATAGTTTGTAGGTCTTAGCACCAGGAGAATAAATAGCTGGTTTTTATTTTAAAAGCTGAGGAAGGCTCATCGAGGCTAGAATAGGTTGTATTTGGTAGATGACCCATTTTTCTCCCTTACCACAAGTCCAAGAAAGAGACTAATGTAATTTTTTGAGCTTTAATCATTCAACATTTTACTAATGAAGAAATATGCAAAAGATTTCTTTTGCAAACAATCTGGAGAAAATTGGGGAAGTAAAAAAATAACACAAGAGATAAATGTGAGCAAATTCAGTTATGAGTATTTGAAGGATAAAGAATTTGGGTGAAAGCCAAAGACTGCAGATAACTGCTAAATCTGGAAAAATCTTTGAAGGAATAAAGTGAATTTATTTGTGAGATTTATGCCCCACCAGAAACTCAAAGCAATATATATAATACTTTCTCCTTCCACTTCCATCCATGTCCCAATCAAAAACCTTGTGCTTAGAATTAAGAGACATGAACTCAAACTTACCCCATGGACTTCCACAGCTGAGGGTGAATTTAAATTTTGGTTTTCCCAGTTCTACTCCTACATCTTAACTACTACACGCTATATGTGTGGGGGAGATGAAGACGATAATGATATGTCTGAAGAGAAAGTGTAGAAGTCTGCCACCACAGCATTATCAAGACCTATGGGCCTCTTTTGCCCCCTGGGGGAAAGCCTTAATTAACGATATCCGACACCTCACCTTTGAAGGCAAAGGTATCTAAGGGCCCCAGGCCCTCCAGCTGGATCTCCATCTGGAAGCCAATCTAGTTGGATATTATGAAAAAGCCTAAGGTTCATGACGGCTGCTCTAGTGTGTATATATTCTCTCCTGACATCATCTTAGTAGCCAAAGAAAAAGATTCCCATCTTGTTCTCAAATTACCACTGATGGTAATACATCGATTCAGATGGCAGAAGTGTTAAATGTTAAAAAGAAAGACTTTCTCCCATATGTAAAGATGTATCTTTGTTACATTTTCACAAACTAAGAGGTACAGTTCTTGAATTAGAGCAAAAAATGAAAAAAGCTTAAAAATATACAAAACTTGAAATGTCTTCATTATAATATGACTTGTATGCCTTCCACAGGCATAGAAAAGTTATTGATTAAAGAAGGACTGTTGAATTTTCTCTTAAAATATTACGTTCTCGGTCTCTTTTCCTTTTTCGGGTTCCAACGTTTTTATTTTTTTTTAAAAAAGTGCAGAGATCTTTGAATAGGATAATAGTGTATATTGACAAGTTATCTATTCGTAGCATCCATTTCCCCCAATGAATTCTTTGCAAAGAAATAGCATAAAGTTGTGAGGCTTACAAGTACACTTAAAATTCTGATATTCTAGTGTGTATAGGGAATGGGAGATTGATTTATTGAATGATGCACCTATACATCCCATTATGTTTATTGAATGATGCACCTATACATCCCATGAATGATGCATCTATACATCCCATGAATGATGCAACTATACATCCCATTTTAAAAAAACCCTTTCATTAAGTAAATTCCCTTTAAGACAAGCTGGACTCCTGATGTACAAATCTATTTTTCTGGGCAACAAAATAAAATACCATCTTTCAGGTTTGTTTTTTTAATTTCTGAATCTAACCTACTATCCTAATTCTTTCTGGTGGTCTCCTGTCCAAAGATTTTTGAAATCAATCAGCATCAATAAAACTCCCTTTTTATGACCCTATAATCCAGGGGTGAAATCCAGCAGGTTCTGGAGAACCAGTAGCGGAAATTTTGAGTAGTTTGGAGAACCGGCAAATACCACCTCTAGCTGGCCCCAGAGTGGGGTGGGAATGAGATTTTGCAATATCCTTCTCCCAGGACTGGGGAGGGAATGGGGATTTTGCAGTATCCTTCCCCTGGAGTGGGATGGGAATGGAGATTTTGCAGTATACTTCCCCTGCCATGCCCACCAAGCCACGCCCACCAAGCCACACCCACAGAACCGGTAGTAAAAAAAATGGATTTCACCACTGCTATAATCCCTTAATTTGGGGTAGAGTTAGGCCGACTGGATGGAGCAAAGTGTTTACTGGCCAGATGCCTCCTAATGCCACACAGAGTTTTCCGCAGGTATTTTTTTCTTTGTGCCCTAGAGGGAAATATCTGCTGCTACCTAGGAGTGAACTCTCAACCTTCCGAGTAGGAGGCAAGAGTCTTCACCATTAGGCTATCACACCACTCAATCATTCAGCATCAACTATCATTTAAATATTCTGCGCAATATATTTACATTTGGAGATAAGAATCTTGTGGCCTGGAGTTCAATATTGTTTGGTTCAGGCATAGGTTATCTGATGATATTTCTATGCTTTCCCTTGATGCAGATCCATACCAATGTTGGATTATTTATTAAATAGTTGCCCATCTCACTAACAAATTATTCTGGCTAGTGTACAACAGAGCTGAAAACAGTTAATAAAATACATTAAAAAGTATAAAAACACAAATAAAAAATAATACAGATGAAGAGGTGGTAAAAATAGTTAACTTTGGGGTTCCCCAGGCTTGCTGGCATACCCATGTCTTCTGGAAACTGAACAGTGACGAGGTTGACTTCACCTCAAGGAGGAGAAGATTCCACAGTGCAGAAGCTACAGCAGAAAAGTACCATCACCCAAGGTTCATCAAATGTAGCTTCCTAAATGACTGAACACATTTATTTATTTATTTCCAAAAATTTATATGCCGCCCTTCTCCCTAAGGACTCAGGGCGGCGAACACAGGTTAAAACATACAATAATAAGAGGAACATAATTAAAACCCAGTTAAAACAACAACAATAAAATAATAAAACCCAACGATCGGGATCAACCCATTTGTTGAAACAGCCAAGTCTTTAAGTCCCGATGGAAGGAGCGGAGATCAGGTGCCGTCCGATGTACCTTAGGTGTCTTGGAGTACACCTAAGTAATGTGCCCTCCCTGCTGAATATGGTAAGATAGTCAGATGAAATCCCTCAAATAACTTGAACGGCTTTAAATGTCAACACCTGGACTTTGAATTGGACCCTGGTAAAAAACTGGTAATAATGCTGCTTGCAAAACATAAGCATAGCATGAATTCTACCAGAAATACACATTAATTACTTGAGCTGCTGCTTTTTTCCACCAACTGACATTTCGGAATACTCTTCAAGGGTAGCCCCATGTAGAATTCATAGCAGTAATATAACCAGAAATGTGACCATGTGTCAGTTATTTGCTAAAGCCAATGTTAAAATAAATTCCATACATTTTATACAAGAGGCATTTATAGGGGAAAAAAATTCTGCTGTGATCTAGAAAATGAAATTCTTATTTTGGGCGGGAAAAAAGATAATTAAAATACAATACAATAAAAAATTATAAAATCATGCATGATAGAAAATATCTCATACTATTTTTATTGAATTTATTTCTCTTAGTACATTTGATAATTTCTGCAACAATTTTTTGGGCTAGTTAAAATAATAAAATTTAAAAAAAATTGTATAAAACAGATCAGTGTAGCATAAGAAAAAACTTCATAGAGGAAAGTTAAAATTAATGTTTCAAATCGCTTGATGAGACGAAGTTCTTTTGATTGAAAAGCCCCCTTGACCAGGGCCAGGACCAGGATAATCTAATGCAGGAGTGTCAAACTCAAGGCCCTGGGCCTGGATCTGGCCTGTGGGGTGCTTACACCTGGCCTACAGGGCCACCCTGGAAACAACAAAGGACCAGCTTACTGTGCTTCTGCCAGTGAAAACGGAGCTCGAGTGGGCTGCATGTGCCCCCCCACCCAGCTCTGTTTTCACTGGCAGAGGGTTGCACCATTGCAGCCAGAAGCAGAGCTTGGGAGCCTGTTTTGCTGGCAGAGCATTTGGGCCACATAGGTGCCCCTGACACGAGTGATGTCGAGCTGGCCATGCCCTGAGGTCAAACACAACCCTGATGTGGCCCTCAATGAAATCAAGTCTGACACGCCAGATCTAATGCAACAATCAGAAGGAGATCCTCCACATAAAAAAAATGAGTGTGTATGCACAGCCACAAATGGTAATTAGCCATTCACTTAGTTGACTACTTAAGACATTAGACAAATTAACTAAGGTGATGATGACTACATCACTACATTACCAGATACCAAAAAACTCAGCACCATTGAATGCCTCATCTTGTAGGAAGAAACTGAGGCTTTGCTGCCTTGCCTGGGCTATCAATAGAAGAAGAGGAGTAGGGGAAGAATCACTGACTACTGTTACAAGCAGTGGATTAGTTGCATCTTTCATCTAACCACTAGCAACATTCTGATGTTCTTTCAATAGCAACAGCACCAAAAGAACACTAAACATTACAGTATAACCAAAATAACATTTCCAATTCATTTTGCTGCTTTCCGATTTCCGATTCCCTGGTTATGTGACTGAGCCAGAAGATCCCAAACATAATGGAAAAATTTTCCCATTACTGCAAATACATTACTATTCACTTCACCATACATTTGCTTTAACTTAGATAATCAGAAAGTCTGATTCATCCACAGACACTTGGCAAGAATCATCATCATGTGGGAGGAGACATATGAATTTAGATTTGCAATTGTCTATTAGTTCATGCAAGCCTAAAATTATAATTACATCAGTGCAGGAAACACTAGTACATGTGTAGGAAGAAATTTGTTGAAGAATTGGTGTCGGACAATCTATATACTGAGTTTAAATTTCTACAAACATTACTTAAAACTTGTGTCAAGATGCTATTTGCTCTAGGAGATACTGCCATCTTTTGAATTACATAACTCTTTCCTTATCTCATTTGTATTTCTTTTCGGAAGTCAATTTAACAATATCCAGGATGGAATTCTACAACATTGCTACTCCAAACAGGGTTATTCTGTTTGGATAACATTTGTTATCCAATAACATTTGTTTCTTGCTGAAAATTCCAGGTTTTCTTGCTTTTTTCTGAAATATTTTCAAGTTTGAAGCCCCTAGTTACATAGCATAGCTAGTTTAGAAGATAGTAATGTAGCTGCTGGTTGGCATGACCAAAGGGTTTTTTTTTTATATTAAATGAATATTTCCTTGTATTTTAAAAAATGTTTTAAATGTACTATGGCATTTTCAGGAAGCAAAGAAATTCAACAGTTCTATTTAAGGCAGCGTTGTTTTAGGCTGAAAATGGTGAGTTCTGCTAGGAGGAAAGAAACTAACACATCCGCCTCAGCAATTTTCTAAAAAAAAAAAATCTGTTAAGTTACATGAGTGTAAAAAAAGAGAGAGAGAGAGAAAAGAAAGGAAAGCTTTATGATTAATTGACACTCTTTTTCTGGCAAGTGTTGGCAAGATTTCCAAACTAACCTTATGCTGCACATATTCTTGTTTTGTACCAGAAAGTTTCACAAATATTTGATCTTCATACCAAAAAGCTATTGTAACATTCAAGCACACAGGGGTGCATATTTGTAATAGAATTATTCACACTTATTTTTGAAAATAAAACAGAATCTAAATCATAGTAATTTCCCCTAGACCAAGAAAAATGTTGCTATCAGGGACCTTTGCAAAAATTCTATAGGTATTTATGCCTAATGCTTTTTCAGCTCTTACTAGACCAGGGGTGGGTTCTGCTTACCTTTACTTCCGGTTCACAATGAGAGCGCGCAGACACACGCTTCACTCGCACACATGCGTGCACTTCTGTGCATATTGTACTTTGTCATGTCTGGGCGGGTGGGCGGAGCCTCCCATCTTTTTTACTACCAGTTCTCAAGAAACCAGACAGAACCGGGAGCAACCCACCGCTGTTCTAGACCAGTATTTCTTAACCTCAATATTTTTCAACCTCAACCTCAACCTCAGATGTTTGGATTCCCCAGCCAGAAATACTATACTAGGCATTGATTACTGACCTGAATGTATAAAGAAAGAGCGAGCAGTTTGGAGGGATGGAAGGCTCATCTCCCAAAGGGCTGCCATGGTTGGGGAGGCCAAGTCCCCCCCCTTAAAAAAAGTTTATCAGAAGGCAAATTAATTGATTCATATCACTCCATGCAGCCTCCTACCAGATGTTTCCTGTGGCTTCTAGCGGCTTTGTACTTTAGGCAGCAACATTTCAAAGGCACGAAGTTGCAACCAGTCAACCTTCTAATCTTCCTAGAGTATCTATGTACAACATATTGGTTCTTGTGGGTGCTTATCTACTTATCCATGTTTATTCACAATATAGTGTTTTGCAGTTCCCCCTGTAAAGTCAATATACCTGGGAGTTCAGCCTGGAATTTTCTCCAGCAGTGTTTCTTAAAACCTTTTTTGTCTCAGAATTTCTTCTAACTTTTAAAAATTATGGGGGATCCCAAAAGAATTTGTTCATATAGGTTATATTTATCAATATTTACCATATTCAAAATTAAAATGGATGCATTTGCTGCTGCTATTGCTTCTTAATTGTTTTTGATAGATTTTTAATATTGTATTATTTTTGAACACAGGCTGGCAAATATTACTGAAGGGTTCTGGAGGACCTCCAAGGGCCGTAGGACCACATTCTAAGAAACATTCTAAGAAACAATGAAAACGAAGTGCAAGAACGGGAACATCTACATTCAGGATCTATGAAATGGATTTCAATTCTCTGATTAAGGAAAGTCCATTTTTCATGGTCCTTCCAACAAGAGGGTGGGTTTATGGGCCACAATAAAACAGGCCTAGCATTTAGAAAAGCACAGGAAGTAGAATCAAGAACATGATCATCAGTAAATCTGGATCTTCAATTAAGGCATTAAAGGCAGGTTTTACAATTTGGTTTGATACGTTATTTGTAATAGGAAATGATTTTTTTAAAAAAAGCACGAGATTAACTTATTTAAAAATTCACACCTGTATCCTAACCTCATTTAACTGAGAATAAACTTCAGATTTACTTGTAACTTGATATATATTGGAAGAAGCTATCGACCGCCTTATATGTCCTTTATGGTAAAAAAAAAAGGCATCTATATTGAAGCTCCCTTGAGACATAAAGTTTAAATGTAATTGCTTAATTGATGAGCAAAACAGCCCACTAGTATTGGCGCAATGCCGGTGTAATTTAGACAGAATCCAGCTGGCATAGTGGAACAGTACAGGACTATGCTTAACTTGATTAAAGGACAGATGGCTGTTCAGTTAAACATTCTTTAATTAGCTCTGTTTCACATACAGTATTTCAGGAATCTTTTTCTCTGTCCTGTAAGGTAGGCCAATATTACAGTTTCTTCCACTTCCTGCAAGAGTTCACAATGTGTACTCTTAGCTACTAAATTCTTAATGTACAGAACAAACAGTATATGGCACAGTCTTGTATTCATATAAATGCTTACTATTAATGTACACTCCCTTTCTCCTCTTTGCTGTTCTGTTTTTTCTGTAGCTTGTCAGGCTAATTTTGGCCTAGATGAGAAACCGAGAGGCTGTGAGTTCTAAACTTATTATAGGTATAAGGCCAGCTAGGTGACCTTGTACCAGTCACTCTCTTTCAACCCTAGAAAGGAAGCAATGGCAGACTACTTCTGAAATCTTCTCAAAAGACCAGCAGGGATTAGCCCAGGGAGGCATCAAGAGTCAAGGTTGACTCAAAAGTGAAAAGAAATGGGCTATGGTTAAGACTAAATCAAATCAAGGAAGGCCTCATCTTTCCAGTAAGCTCTGCCATGTCTACAGGATATCTTACAGTGGACATAGAACAGTAGTGGGTTCTACTTACCTTCGCTACCAGTTTGGAACTGTTTAGAACTCTGCACATGAGCAGAACCTTCTATGCATGCGCACAACATCCGTGATGATGTCAGAGCAGGTGGGCGGAGCCTCCCACCACTGCCACTACCGGTTCGCCCGAACTGGGGTGAACTGGTAGAAACCCATTACTGACATAGAAGGTCTACATACCTCTGTTAAAAATGCCAGGGTTTGGAGATGTTAAAATAGAGCCTGGTTTAGCTGTGCACCGTAATTAACATCCAGCTGTCTGCAATTACACCAGTTCGAATCTCCCCAGGCTCAAGGTTGACTCAGCCTTCCATCCTTTCTAAGGTAGGTAAATTGAGGACCCAGTTTGTGGGGGCAATAAGCTGACTTTGTATAAATATACAAAAGTATGAAAGCTATTGCTTAACGCATTGTAAGCCGCCCTGAATCTTCGGAGAAGGGCGGCATATAAATCAAATTATATATATGTATATGTATGTATGTATGTATGTATGTATGTATGTGTGTATATATATATATATACATACACATATATACACATATCAGACCAAGATATATACACATATCAGACCAAGATCTAAATAATTTTAGAATTTTTTTGACCTTTACATATAAGTGGCATAATTGAAAAACAAACTGAAATTGATTAGTGAGGAAAAATCAAAATCAAAAACTAGAAATGCTGCATTTTAATAGGTGTGTGTAGACTTTCTCTATTCCTTGTATGTAATTTCTTAAAGGTTTTTAAAATGGCAGATGTTTACTTTATTGAGCAACTACATTAAACTGAATGCAAACTAAATCAAGATTATTTTTCTAAAATATTCTGCTATTCCTTCTGGTGATTATAATTTGAATGGTCAAATTGGTGACTGTTATTATTTCTAGTTATTTAAGTACTGTTTTAAAATAAATTTTCAATGTTATTATGTTGAATACTTTTATTACTGTATTATGACTACAGACTTTTTAGATTTAAGGTACAGCCTATTCATGTAAACAATTAAACAAATAAATAAATCTGTGGAGTTTATTTTATTGTTACATTTTCCCTATTGTTGGGTTATTTTTTTGTTTGCTTAGGGATTCAGCTTTTCACTGAGCAATCAGTTAACCAATACATTAAAAATCTTTTAATTGAATAAAAAGACAGTACATATTAGCAGGAAAATACTTTTAAAAGTAGTTTTAATGCAAGAATTTAGTAAGAGTTCAGATGACATGTTTCAATAGGCATTCTTCTTTGTATCTTTAACTTGTGTGTGTGTGTGTGTACATATGTAGAATCTTTTATCTTTTCTCTCTTACTGTACCATATCTGATTTTTTTAGATTTAATCAAGAATGTATTATTGGCTAAGATTTCTTGGATTAGAAAACATTACTAATTATGATCAGTAATTTTTATGGCAGTCAGTATGCTTACTTACACATACAAATACAAGAGACTGATTGACATGGTTTTTCACATGAAACAAAAAATTATAAGAGATCTTCACTAGTTAGAAAGCTCAAATTTGATACAGAATTCAGTACAATTCTTCTCTGAAATGAGACTCATATAAAATATCTAAAATGATTAAAATGATTCAACACCAGCTATGAAGCTGAAACTTGGTACCCTTCTAGACCAGACATCTTTACTATCAGAAAGGATTGGAGCTGGGAATTTTAAGATTGGAGATTTTAATGGAGAATCACTTTATTGACATTATATAGACTTATATATGGACAGAAACAATTTTTCTTTAGTATTTTCATTTGACCAAGTTTTGCAGCACAAGTTTTAGAATAAAAATACTAGTATGGACATTTGCGTATTAACGAAAAGTAGACACAAAAATGCCTTTTGCTGAAAATAATGCACAAAAATAATGAAAATACAAGACAATCATTTGCAAAATGTGCACTAATAGGAAAAATATTAGGGCAAATGTGCAGAAAATATGTATATATTTTCAAAAGTTTTTCATATAAAATTGCAAATACATCAATGTAAGATTGAAGGAAAAATACATACTGGAAAAAGAAAAAAATCGAGCAACATTGCATCTGGCATTTTTTTGGCCCTGTAACCAGGGGTTAGTGCTAGAGCAAAATACAAAACAAGATCTATATACAATAACATTTTAAAAATGGCTTCAAATAAAAGTGTGCAAAAATCCATTAAATACCAGGACCTTGTTTAATTTGAAGCAGTGTTTTTAAATCTTCACAACTTTAAGATGCCGGCTGGGGTATTCTGGGAATTGAAGTCCAGGCATCTTAAAGTTGTCAGAGTTGAAAAGCAATGATTTAAAGCACTTCTACTAACAATACAAGTATATTAGAAAATACACTATAATTTGGGGGATATCTTGTGGAAATAAACAAATCCCAAAATAAAAACAGCACTGCAAAACAGAAGATGTTTTCACTGAACTCACCCAACTCAGATGTAGAGTTATTTAAGAGTTAAGTGTAGATAGAGTTGTTTTTATATTTTACTCCAAAAGGCATCAAAGACAAGCATGTAAAATGATTTTATTTGATACTTAAAACAGCCCCATGAAGATTATCCAGAGAAGCGATTAGCTTCAGATCAACATTGGAGTTTCATTGCAGAATAAAAACTAGCATACAAATTTCTCTTGTTCAAGTTAAATATCATTTTGCAATTTGTCCAAGTGAGAAATATTCAATTGCTTTATTACAATGAGCACCTGGAAAGGAAGAAAGAAAACATAGAATCAAGACCACAAACTCAGCTGTGCTTCTCTTTCTAGCTGTGTGTTTTCAAGCTCAGGTTAATGGGGGCCTCTCAAGCCTTGCTTTCTTAGGTACCATTTTGTCAGGAATTGCCCAGTATTGCAGCTGGCATTTCTGAATACAAAGCATGGAAAATAAGAACCCCTAAAAACAAAAACAAAAACCCAGCCAGTGCTCCTCCCTTTTCCAACAGCTGTCAACTCTTGGAAGACTCACAAGGGCTACCATCATTCCCAGTTGTTCTCAAGTAATTCAGTGGCATATTACGGTAAATGAAAATTTTATATAACTGTTGACTCATCAGTCCTCCATAAATGCAACTTGGTTCATGCATTGCCTAGATGGCCAAATCATGGTGTTAAATACAACACAATGGACTGGGCTCATCCATCACACAGCCCAAAAGAAGGTAAACCACTTGATTGTTCAGTGTAGTGTGTAAACCTAAATTAATGGCCCTCTTAGGCCACCTGTAACGTTTAGACAAGCAAGTCATTTTTGTAAAGTACTTTTTACTCTGCTCTTTGGTCAAGAGTTCCCAGACAGTTTTAAAAGATCAGTTCACGAGGAACATGCTCAGCCATTAAATGAAATCCCTTCCTTCTGTTGAGGTATTCCCATATGGAGAGTTTGAAAAGCAGATGCTTGACAGCCACAAACCACACAGGAAGTCTGTTTAAGACAGTTAGTCCAGCAGACCAAGGCAGCCTCCAAACCACTGGCCAGTTACACTTATGGCAGTTCTACCATTCACTAGACCCCCCTCCTTAGCTTTCTGTTTCATGCAAGTTCACAGCAGACAAGGAACAGTCCTCGCCTTAGGCAACAGCACAGCTTTCTTTTTTCTCTCACGCTGGTAGGTAAGTGGGGTATGATCCCAACATGCCAAATCTATGTTTGACACTAGATTGATTTGCACATCACTATGAACTATAATCTAAAATCATAGTCACAAAACTTACAATGTCTACACATAACGCTGTTTGATGGGATAACATCAACCATTTGTATACTTTGCACATTATCTTTTGCCTAACATCCTGAGTCCTTCAAGCAGCACTCACTGACCCAGTGGCAATTTCATTAAAAAGAAAATTAAAAAGAGAAAGCCTGAAAATTGTGTAGCAAAGCATCAACTGCAAGTCACAGTTGCAATTACTAACAGTTTTTAACAAGCTCCAAGGTCTGGAAAAGAAAACCCTAGTCCAGAGGTCTTCTGGTACATCTCCAGCATCTCACTCTTGCAACTAGAACAGAGTTCCTTCCATCTCCTTTATAGTTTTTATCTCCCAGATGCAAATTCCTGATTGCCAGTTACCAAAAATCAAGACTGGGGAGAAATTCTAAATATTGCCATGCATATATAAAGCAAGCCTTGATTCACAGTTTAGTATGTTTTCTTTATTCTAGTTGCCATCTTCCAACAGACTAGATGTAAATTCATATAGATCTTCTAGATTACAACCCCCTCATCCTTAAACATTTTTCATATTTGCTGAGGCTAATGGGAGATGTATTAAAAAATACTTAGAGGGCATCATTTCAAGTAAGGCCTAGGTTAGTTTTGAATTGTAGAGGAAGAATTTTGGCTCCCACAGTTCCCTTAGTCTAATCTTTTGGGGTGGGGCAGGGATTGTGTTCCAGTCAGTGTTGACTCCTAGTGATTGTAACTATTACAGTTTAACAGAGTTGAAAGGGACCCTATAGGTCATCTAGTCCAACTATATGGTATAGGAGGCCCTATACCATTTCTGACAAATGGCAGTCCAATCTTTTCTTGAAAGTCTCAAGTGATGAACCTCCCACAACTTCTGAAGGCAAGCTGTTCCATTGGTTGATTGTTCTGTTTAGGTGATGTCTAAAGCATCACTGTTTCTAGCTGATGCTTTAACCACTACACCAAACTGCTTGAGGGGTGCCACAAAGAGGAGGGGGTCAAATTATTCTCCAAAGCACCAGAGGGCAGAACAAGAAACAATGACTGGTAACTAATCAAAGAGAGAAGCAACCTGGAATTAAGGAGAAACTTCCTAACAGTAAGGACAATTAACCAATGGAACAGCGTGCCTTCAGAAACCATGGGTGCTGCATTCACTGGAGGTTTTTAAGAAGAAACAGTCCCTTATCTGAAATGGTATAGGTTCCCTTGCTTGAGCCAGGGGCTGGACTAGAAGACCTCCAAGGTCCCTTCTAGCTTAACTGTCCTGTCCTATCCTATCCTTTTATCCCAAACGTTCCTCTCTGTTCTCTTGAACAGCTTCCTCACTGTTATTAAAATTCTGTCTTTTTCCTTTCCAATCCAAATCAACATCTTTATATCGAGCGCAATTCTGTCTTGCCTTGGCTAACGATTGCCTTCGCGTCAGCGGTGAAGAAAAGCAGAAACCATGAAAGCAAATTAAACATTAAGTACGCGATGTGGGGGAGGAGCCGAACGGTTTAGTCTAAACGACTCCAATCGAAGGCGGCTTCAGGATCAGAGAAAAAGCATTTCCGTTCAAAACGCCGGTTGCGTTTACTGCAGTTGGAAAAGTTAGAGTGCCCTCGTCCCTGTCGTCTTCTGCCGTGCGGTGCGCCAGCAATTAAAAAAAGAGCGCCTCCTCCTCCTCCTCTCTTTTCGACGCTTCAAAGCATGCAAACAAACTCGCACTCCAAAAGCAAGACTAATCCGTAAAAGTAAAATGATCCTGAAAAGCTTGTCCTGCGCAGGAATGTTAGAGCAAATTGCAAACGCGACGCACATGAAGAACGAAATGAATTTTTTTTTTTGGCTTGCGGTTGTGGGTCCGCAATTTGCAGCTCGTCCCCTACGCAAGTTTTGCAATTAAAGCTGTGGAAAGGACAAGCAACTCTCCCATCGAACAATGCAATCTTTTAGAATAATTATTCATAAAAGATAGCCGCGCATTCTTTGGCGATAAAAATGCGGCTGTTTTAAGACCGACGGCTCTGAAAATTCAGCAACAACAAATTGCACAGTCAAGATGAATTAAATGGGAATTTAGAAATACCAACAGCCGGCTGCTACAATTCCAGAGCAAAGCAAAAAAAAAAAAAGGGGGGGGGGGAAGGGAGGGGAAACGTGTTTGCGCGCGAGAAAGATCAGAGAGGAAAGAAGATAAGGAAAGTGAAGGAGAAATGGGGGGGGGGGAGAGGGAGAGAGAGAGAGAATGACAAAAGTGTTGATTTATTGCAGGAGCCGCTGGTCATTTCCATATATTGAAATGCGCCCAAGCGGCCAGCAAGGCAATTTTCTTCCAGGAGTTGCTATTGCAGCCGCCGCCACCGCTGCGCCTGGCCAGGGTGACTCCCACGTGACATCGCATTTCTGTCTCTCTCTCTCTCTCTCTCTCTCTCCCCCCCCCCCCCCCTTCTTTCTTCTACTACATCTTTACACTACGATTTCCCAGGAGGAAGTGTGGTGGGGTTAGCTTCACGTGCGGCCGAAGAAGTGAGGCCGGCCTGGTTTCGGAAAGGAGGAGGAGGAGGGCGAATGCTGAATGGCGGAGACAGGTGGGCTCGCCAAGAAAGCCGCTTGTAAATTTCTTCCCACCTTCCTTCGCCCGTCCTTCTTTGTGTCTTTTTACACAGAGAAATCCAGAGGTTGTTTAGCCCTAGTTTACCCGCCTTTCCTCGGAAGGAAATCCGTCAGAAGTCGTTGCCATTTGACCTTCGGCGGAGGGCGCCTTTAGCTTGGGCGCAGTGGGTTTACTCTGGAGTAAACCTTAGCGAGCTTCGCCGGTTGCTTCCCTTGGAAGCGGGCGCCGGCTTTTTTAAGGTAGGGCAGATCCCCGTGTAAGGACGGCCGCGAGCTGTCTGTTCGTTTCCTCGGGAGTAAGCCGGGTTTGCTTTCAAATAGGCAAGGCGCATTTCTTTTGGGAACAAGGATCGGGAGCCGGAACGTTTGAGGAGCCCCACGCGGCTGCTTTGTAAGGGGCTCATTTCTGAGCAGGGTGCGAGGTCACCTCCTTTAAAAGGCCGTCCCGTGAATTGGTTCCGTTTATTCTTGTTCTCATCGCTCCTAAATGAGAGTTCAGCTGTATGGGGATTTTTAATCATATTATACAGAATATTTTGGGAGGGGGGATCTGACGTTATTTTTTTTTCTTGGGTGGCAGTGGAAATACAACAGTTGGTCAAACCATTATTTAGCAGCATCAACTGTTTTTATGTCTTCCTTTTAGAGTCCAGTAGTTACAGTTTTAGAAATTTAATTTTTAACGTTCTTTTATTGTAGATTCACTATTAAATTGTTACTTACATGAATGTCTGGCTTTGTATGTTTCTACTTGAAAGTAAAGCCTACTGAATTCAATAGCTTTTATTCTCAGGTAAGTGTAAATAGATTTCCATCCTGTTGCTGGCTTCTTGTACAAGTTTAGTTGGGATTCAGTCCAGCTGAAGTTCTGCATAGATATTCAGCCTGTCTTCAACTGAAATCCTAAACACCTAACATAGTGGGCCTGGTTTTAAATAAAGTACACTCCTTTTGCATACTTTTTTGAGGACAAGCCAGGTTGTCCTGAAGACTTCCTTTTGAAAATGCAGTCCTGTTGGCAAGTTGATAATAAACATTTACATTTAAACAAGACTTTTAGCAGTTTGAGCACACATCAAATTGGGCTGCATAAATAATTTGCAATTTTAAAAGAATCCCCTCCCCCATTGGTTCAGAGTTTTCTTCTCAATCCCAGTTCTTAAAACAAGTAAACAAATAACATTTCTAAGAACAAAGTAGAGTGGGTGGAATTACATAAAAAAACCTTTAAGGTTAGAGCAGGTGGGATGAATGCAATAACATGCAATGCAGTTTGCTGGACAGTAGTGGATTCTGCCTTTTTTGCTATTTTCTCCCAAGTGGTGGTGGGGTAGAAGTATGTCATGAATAGCTTATAATACCAAATCCTATGGGGAGACTGAGGGGGGGGGGGTGGAGGTTGTAGGAGGAAGGAATGGTAGAAAGGAAGATTTCTCAGAGGTGAGGGGGGAATCACATCACAAGTAGATTTATGGTTGCATAAGAAGCTCGATCATTTCCATATATTGAAATGTGGTGTTCTTTGCACGCATTGCCCGAGCCCTTGGAAAAAAGAAAGGGGAGAGGAGGAATAAAGCAGAGGGGGGTGCATTGGATTCTGCCTTGATCAATGTTGACTGTGAAGCCAGGAGGAGGAGGAGGAGGAGGAGGACTGCGGCCTGGGGGAAGGAAAACCCTAGGCTTGCACCAGATGGAACAGGGTCTAGAGGCAAAGGTCAAGGTTAGCTCAGGCTGCTATTGAATCTGTGGCTGCCTCAAAGATAGCTCTTTGCCTTGGAGGCACCCACTGGGGCTTCTCAAAATCAAATCTAATAGAAAAAGCAGTCTGAGAATGAAATCACTTCATCTGAATGCTAAAATTGTTATTTGGCTACATTAAAGAGACAGAATGAGAGGGGAAGGATGGAGGGAGAGACCACTCACATCTTTCTCTAGCAGTGTGCCTGGAAAAGAAAAGGATTCTCTTGTGTGCACATGCTCACACTTGCACACACACACTGAATATGTTAATGGCATCTGCAAGTTGCAAGAATGACAAAGAAGGGTGTGTTTTGTGTATAGATGGATCAGATTTAAGATAATTAGGAAACAAAAATGGACTGTATGAAATACCTGTACAATTCAGTTCTGTTACAATTCACATATTTATGAATTGGATTCTTCTTAGGCACCAATTACTAGCTGGGCATTTTAGATTTGGATTAGGTCTGAAAGATTTAGTAATCAGGATAGGTTAAACATACTACCTTCAAATACGTAGAATTGAAGAGTTCTATTTTTATCCTAACATCTGATACACTTCTCTGCTCATGAAAAGTTTTCTTTACAGTTTTAGCTGCAGAGATTACATTCTTGCACAAGTTTGGGTTTGAGAATTCCAAAGGAACCTGTTACATCATGGCATACCTTCTTCCATGAACATTTGTGAAACACTGCTAGCAAATAAGATTCCTTCATTGATTTGTTCATATACCAATTTGTGCACATTAAAAGCCTGCACATATCAATTCAGAAACAGCCATTGAGTTTTGCAAGGCTTTTAGATTGGCTTCATGTATTTATTTACTAGATTTACTTCTCACCTTTCATTTGGAATTTCTAAACCATGCTATGCCATAATGTGGTTGGTTTGGGTCTCTTGTCGCAGTGTGTAAACTCAGTATGGTTTGTAAACCATGAAAGATTTAGTGTGAGGTATGGAACAACCAAAATGAGGTTTAGGCAACAAAGAATTATTAAAAGGCTTGCAACCTAACTCTGTGAATCCAGTTTTATTCCAAGGTAAGATGAAGCCAGGTCACAATTTTCATTAAAATTCATACAATAAATCAACCAGAATGTTTTTAATTAGATGACAGCCCTTAGTTGGCTTGTGCAGGCTGATTTCCTTTTATGGCATACATAAGATTTCAACCAGTTACCTTTTGCAATATGACTCAGGTTTGTGAAAGGATTGCATCACTAGAATTCAGTATGTCCCCTTGTTCTGCCTCTTCCTTTTAGAATTTCTGCAAGTAAACCCATTTTTAATACCATCTGCCCATGTACAGATGCAAATGTACAGATCAACAACTGCCATAATTTACATGAAACATATTTTTAAATTCCCAGCCCAGTTACAATTCCAAAGTAGGACTTCTGGCTCTTCTGAGATCAAATGCCAGCCATTGTAGGTTAGACTTGAGGACTGCATAATAGGGGTTAATGAATTTGGAATTAAATGATCATCCTAGGTGGATAGAACTGCTCAGATGTTTTAATATGTAGTCCTCACTGACAGCTCACAGATACAGATAATATCAAGCAGCCTCTAGATTAAATAGCTGTATGCAATTCTGAAAACAGGGACAGGAGGTAGATGGCATTATTTTGGAGAGAGAGAGGGGTTGAGAATTCTAACTTGCAATGTCTGTTTTCTCTAATAATCATTCCCTGCAATGGAATTTGGGGTAGGGGTAGAAAAATGGAGATAGGAGATCCACCTGGAATGTAGGTATGTTTTGTTTGCCCTAATGGATTTTATCTTGCCATTCCATTTTCAATAATTTGGAAAACTGGTGTTTTTGTTAGCTATTTTTGATATTATATTGTACTTAGTTACTTTTTCTCACATTATGGTTATCTCCAAAGTGTGCTTCTGCTTTATTTGATTTTAAATAAAAAATGCTTGAAGCTAAAACAAAGTGCAGCTGTCCACATATTCAAGAATGGTAAAAACCAGAACAAAACCAGTTCATATAACTTTAGTTGTACAATGGTTACACCGGATATTGGTATTTATTTATTGGTCTTCAATAATCATGCTTCTCTGGGCAGAATACATCGATCCTAATTAAAATGTGGAAAAGCCAATAGGAGGGAGAGCACAATAAACCAGGCAATAATAATAATTCGCTGTAGGAATGGCAATAAATAGTGCATAAAAATAGCAATAAATAACAGTGAAATTCTAAAAAGACCAGATTTTTTTTGAGGGGGGGAACATTCCATAGATCTTGGATTTTATTCCAAGAGCAGTTCTAATTTGGAAAAGTTGTTGACAGTTTTTGTCCAGGTTTTATACTATAAACACATGGTTTTGGGCTACACTAAATCTTCTTGAAGAATATATTTGAATGCCCTGAACCAATAGAACATCCTTCCGCAGGACTTCCATAATACTTGGAGAATTTGTGTATGAAATAATTCTTAACATCTGATACAATCAATAGTATATTTTCTCTGGCTTTGGGATGGGAAAGCCCTAAAAAGCCATCTAAAAATATTTGAAATGTATATCACTTGGTGAGTATCATCTTAGAAGATATATGAAGAAATGCTGGTTTTGAGATGGTACCCCCCCCCCCAATGCACCTATCGTTCCATGTAAATGGTAATTGTAGCTATGCACAATTGGCTGACCCTTTTATTTCTAATGGTGCTTGCTTGAATCCAGAGGTGCATCACATGAAAACCAAATACTGTATTTGGAATGATTCTCATGCCCCCTTCTGAAAAATGTCTTTTGTTTTCATAGAAAAATGTTTTTAAGAAGCATGGTAGATGTCAAAGAGGAGAATTGTGGAGTCTCTCAATCTTATCCATCACTCAGAAAGCAAGCTAGGCCTATGTATATATTAAGATATTATGTGGCTTGTTTACTTTGGGCTTTGTGTTTTTTGGAGTCCTATTAACAGGTTTTTGGCTTAGTGTGCAGATTATTATTGTGCAGTTCTAGCCAATTGTGGTTAATTCAGACCAGGGTTAAGCAAAAAACAGTGAACAAGGCAACATGTACAGTTGAAGAGGAAAAGAACTCAGAATTTTCAGTGTCTATTGTTACCTTTGTCCCATGCACACCTGTGCTCTCAGTAGGGAGTTTAGAAGTTAAATATTTAAGCATCTTATAATGTCATTCTCTTTCCATCCTTTTCTCCCCAGTCTTGTTCTTAACTGTAATGTTGGGTTGTTTTTTTTTTAAAAAGCTACACACACATAAAACAATCCTCTTAGATGGGGGTGTAAAATGACATGATAGACTGGCCTATAACAATTTTTATTATTTGATAAAGAGGAGGATGCCTCTTGATCCATTAGATGGCGGCGTCATGTTAATACATTTCAGGCAATTTTTAAAATGGATATTATGTCTTCAATAGACCGTCAAGGGTGTGAATGATATTGTGATACTCTGTGATGTGTGGAGAGCACTGTACTATAGAGCATCATAGAGCTTATATCCTTTACTCTTAGATAAGATAGCTGTGTAAATGCTGCCCCTCCCCACCACCATCTTTTGGAATAATGACCTGCAAAATTTTATTTTGACAGACAAACTTCTATTAATGGCTCGCCAGAGGAAAGCAGAGAAAGGGAATGGCTCAGAATTTTTGTCTCTTGTTTATATTCTATCTTTCCAATATGCACATCATTAGGGCAACAAACAGAAGTGTTATTTAAATTTCTCGCTAATACAAGAGCAAATGACCAAAATCAACCAATCCAGTCTTGGGCTATAAAAATAAAAAGATATAGCCTTTAATTTGTTTTAGCAGTAATGAGATTATGGCGCCATGGGCAAATACAGCTAGATTTTTACGAGCAGGTACATTAGACAGAGAGAGAGAGATTGAGAAAGAAATAGTGAAGGGGAAGAAGTTTTATTTCTTGTAGGGCTGGACAGCTAAGACAACGTTAAAAGTGACTAGGTTAATATGCAAATATATTGGCTGAACCTGTAATTTAAAGGCAATCATAATAAGCTATAGATCTTTCCCGTGGATCTGAATATAGTGACGTGTTTTTTTAATAAATGCAAATTAGCTTGTAAATAAATTTTGTAACGTAGAGGATGGGTAGATTGAATAAGGGCTTTTAGTTTCCTCACATAACTTCATAGAGATCCCCTTCTGTAAATTTCTTTGTACTTTTCCCCTTCCCTAGCATTTTGGACTAAGCCAATTTTTATACTTATGTTCTGTTCCTTCTGAAAATAACATTTTGTGACAAAAATACTGATGGATCTTAGATTTGAAAGAGGTTTTTTCACATAACGCTTTGCCTCCTCTTCCGTGGACAGCTTGTGAATACAGCAGGGGGCACCACTGACATATAAATTACTCAGAATGGAAGTGCTTTAGCTGGCATCCTTCTACTTGAAGGCGGAACCATTGAAACCAGTTATCTCTCAGCGATTTGCATATTTATGGGGCCTCCTGCAGTTTTCCGTGATTGCTTTACAGTCAGGAAAGGTAACTGCAAAATATAGATCCTCTGCTTTAAAGGGAAAAAAATGAAGAGATCATACCCGAGCAGTTGCTCAAATACATTGCTAATCTTTGTAAAACCTGCGCCATGAAATTTATTTACCAAGCATCTCCCTCTGCTCCATTTTGCATTAGAAGTTGCAGTAGATAAGCTGAGAAACCCGAAGTGCATGATTTTTGCCAAAAGTGTCATGCAACAAACGCCAAGAATTTCCAAGATGATAATTAGCCCAGTCACATTCCATATGTGTATAAATGTTAAAGAGGTTGCAGTCCCAGAAGAAAAGAAATGGCATCTGACAGAGATTGCTCACTGGGGTTGTGCTGTTTGCCTTTAGCTACAACCTTCAACAAGATACAAATTCTAGTCTGCCATGTGCATGAAGATTTCTCAAATTCAGTAGAATTTCTCCTTTACTCATAGCAAATCTTCAATTCTGTCCTCTTTAAAGTATAAGATTCAGGTTTTACCCTAACTGGAAAAGACAAGATTCAAAACAGTTTGCTTTTGTTATTCTCCTGCCCTTCCCTCAAAGATTCCCACAATGCTGGGAGGGCGATAACTGTCCAAAGACCTACTTAGTCCAGGAGAAGCAGTTTCCCAGTGCTAAATGCAGCATGTTGCACAGGGATGAGAAAAAGCTGCATCTGTGGAAATTTGCCCCTTGGAGTTTTTTTTTTAAAGAACCATTACATTTTTGTCGGATCCAGCTCTTCCTTTCTCAAAAGGAAAATTGAGCCTTTTAAAAAATGCCTGTTGGCCATTTAATCCTTCCATTTAAATCTAAATATTTTAGTGCAGTTTTTTCAAATTTGACAACTTTTAAGGTATGTGGTCTTTCAATTGTGAGTTCTGAGTTGAAGCCCACACATCTTAATGAAACCCCTACATGCACACAGAGTTTAGCATGATATATGCACTAAGCCATTATGAGGACTGTTGGTTTTGCCTTACCAATTTATGCAAATCCGGTTATTGTGATTTGAAAAACGTGTTGTGTACTTACAAACATCATATCTGGCAAGCGTTCGATTTCTTTGAACAAAGAAAAGTTACAGAGGTGCAGTTCTTAGTAAGCAAAATTAGACCCTCCTTGTCTCCAAACATATAGATTAGCTTCAATTTCTAAATGTAGAAAGTATAATCTAAATGTATTGGTGTTTGAGAAAGTCTGAATTACTCCCTTGACCTGACAATCCTCTTCTACCAGTCATCTTGCAGGCAAGAAGCACTTAGGAAGAAAATCTGTTCTTCAAGAACCTTGGAATTTGGGAGGATTACTTGAAGAAAAATGTGATTTGCTGAGCAACTGCTACTAAAAAAAAAAGTCCGTTGAACGCCGGAAAAACAATAAAATCCTGAATATTGTAATACCTTTGATGAAATGTATGATCCAGTCATAGTTTAAGATTATTGTAGAAATGAAAGGGGGAGGGGAGAGATAAAATCTGATGAAAGAGATTATGAGGAAAAATTACATTAGATTGGGCAACCCATAGAGCTCTAGACATTAAAGAACTATAGTTTCTAATGTCATACTTGGTTTTATTATTGATTTTATTAACAAAACTTCCTACAGTTAATAGATTTTTTCTAATGTCAATAACTTCCATATCAGTTTAATTTTACTGACTGGTGTGACAGAGGAGTAAAAATTAAATAAAAGCTGAACATAACTCATCGGTCATATATAGTGACCCACAAATGGATTTATAAACCTATTTTTTTGCAACAATAGTAGAACTAGAGTTGTAAGAAGTTACTGGATTCTAACAGGTTGCATGTTTGCACCAATTCCTTTTCATTTGCTTTCTTATTTGTTTAATTTATATGGCCACCCATCTCAAATTTATGGTCCTGGTTAGCTAACATGATGATGTAAGCTGCCCAAAGTTGCCTTGCAACAAGACGGACGGCAAACAAGTTTAAAAAAATTCAAAAATAAAATAAAGATAGTTTAAAATTATTTAAAAATAAAAAATAAAAGCAAGCATACCTTGTAGCTTCAGGCTGCTGCAGAGATCTGAGAAAAGCTGCTCTATGGTTAAGGGACTGAATAGTTTTTCACAACTGTTGAGTGCCAGGAGTGTCAAGAATTTTGGTATTAAGGCTTTTCCGCACTGCAGCCTTAAGCTGCTTGTCTCCCATGCATAAACTGGCTGAAAATGAGGTTGGCTTAAGAAACCCATTTCTGGATTTCAAACTCTGCCTCAGCTTTGGCCAAGGTGAAGGCCTGATGTTCTCTCTTCAAAACAGCCTTCAGGCTACCATTACTGCAGCTCCTGTTTTTAAAAAACATTCTTCTGGAAGGTTAAAAAGAAAAGGATAAAAAGACTTCTGTTTTACCTTTTTTTTTCCTGTCAAAACTCTGTCACTTTTTTTTAAAACAAGTCCATCCTTTACCTGTTCCATCTATGAACTTGTACAAAACAAGAAAAGCCCAGTTTTTCATTGTTCCACTTGTGAACTTGTTAAAAAAAAAGTCACTGCAGAGGCAGTGACCATTGAGAGGAGGTGGGGAGGTAACTTTCCTGCCAGCAGCTGGAATGGAGAGGCCTACCTGCAGTGAAATGAAGTGCAGCAAGCATTACTTGAGTTGGCATAAGCCAGAAAACATTCCTGTAAAGTAGAAGATAGTGCTGTGCATTCCTGCTTTCAAGGACTGGTCAGTGGCCCACTCGTGGGTGAAATAAGTTGGTCATATGCATCAGGCCTTTGACTTAGGGGAATCTGCATCAGATTTTCAGCCATGCAGCCCAGTGAAGAAACAACTTCACAGGGCTGTGTTGGAAGATAACAATTTTGTTTTTGTTGAAGGAGTCCTTTAATGATTGATAATCTAGTTATTTTTAGAGTGGCTAATAATAAAAAAATTACCTGGATTTAAAGATGGATGGGGGGAAGGGAATTGATTTATTATATGATTCTTACAATGGGGGGTCTTTGGTTCTCCCTGAGCTGGGTTGTTTCCTTGTAGACGTTTCACTACCCAAAGGAGGTAACGTCATCAGGGCATTGATGATGTTACCTAGTTTGAGTAATGAAACATCTGCAAGAAAGCAACCCAGCTCAAAGAGGACCAAGGACCCCTCATGTCAAGCCTGGATGTTTTGGCTATAGTTTCAAGAGCCTTATTAGGTATGATGAAAATTGTAGGCAAAAACCTCTGAATGGAACCAACTTGAAGCCTGAAACAACTCATATCATAAAAAGTTTTTTACTACCATTTTTAATTATAATACGTGTATGTCAGCGTTTTTCTCACATACACATGTAAGGGTTTAACCCCGTATATTAAAACCCCCTTTTTAAAGAACAGAATTTGGATATATAGCTGTTTCTTAAAGGCAGCTAAGCAATATTCTTTCATTATTAATGTAATTGCATTATTCTTTATAACATCAGTGCACACTTGTTGCAGGAACAAGTTAGGGGGAATTCTAAATCTCTGAGTAAGTGAGGTCAACATTATCACCCCGAGTTTCAATTTGATAGTGAGGTAATAAAAACAATATTCTTTAAGATAGATTTCATGGAAGCACAAACAGGCAGTTCCAAGTGTTGAATCAGAGATCTGCCTGATGTGTGACCCATCAAGCTAAATGTAGCTTCATCATGCAGGACAAAGCAAGTGAATGAATAAATACACAGTCTGTATTAAGCTCCTGGCAAGCTACTATCTATCCATGGCTGGGAGGCTGCATTTAGCTTGATGATTCTGTTATGTAAATGTATTATATATTATGCTGCTTTTTAAATTTATTGTGCTGCTGGTATTAGAATAGTGTAGTATAGAGTGGCAACATAGTGTTTTCCACATGTTTTGAACTACATTTCCTACAATTCCTTGGCACTGGCTTTATTAACAGTTACTAACAGGGATCAAAGGATATGTCCGGAGAGAACAATTTTGTAAGGCATAAAGTGGAAAACCCTGTATACAGTTCCCTCTCAGTGATAAAACTCATGGGTTTTAGCCACTATCTCTTAGCTCGATCTACTTTACAAGCACATTATGGGAACAGAGTGGGTAAGGCACAACTCCACACCAAAAAACCCAAAAACCTAAAGAGTTGGAAAAGTCAGTTAATGTTTTAGGGTGTGTCAAATTTTTCAACTTTCAATTTCCAAACGGGTGCTCAAAAGTTGTGACATTCCTTGGGGATTGTAAAGATATTTTGGTTACTTTAATATCATTTAGATGTGTTTGATAAGTAATTACATAAATATTCTAACTTTTTAACATTTTTTTTTGTTTCATTACTCCAAACTCCTGCTCTGTGCAGGAATCCCAGTCAAAGCTTCCCATGTAGATGGCTTTCCAATCTCCATCAGAAGAAGTGCAATAAAGGGGATCTCCCCACCTCCCTTGTAATGCATTCCATTGACAGATTTCTTAATAGAAGGTTTTTCTTAATGCTTAACAAGAATCTGCCTTCCAGAAACTAAAGCCTACAATTCCGTGTCTGGTTCCCTGGGACAATAAAAAGATTGGCCTTCTTTTGGGTGATACCACTCAGTTACCTGAAAAGTGCAATTGTATCTCCCTCAGTCAACTGTTTTTCCTGCAGCTCCTGGATCTAAGCAAATTCAAAGTTGGGAAGCTTTTCAACTTGAATTCCTGAGATGAAGGACATGATGGTGCTGTGCCTCCCTCCCTTGTATAAGAGCTGATTGAACTGGCAAATGAATTGCTGATAATGGGCCAGCTTCTGACCCATTATTTTTAAAAGCAGCTTTGTATTTCAGGTGACATTGAGCAGCAAACATGCCACACTGTTCTCTTCAGTGCTATCTGAAACAACAACCTCCCTCTCCTTGATCCCAGTTGTAATCTAGCTCTTTGTCTAACATTTTTAAAAGATTTATCAAAAATCTGGTTCACATGATTTTCTGATCTGAAATGTAGTTTGGATTTTGCATGTCATATAAACCTAGCTAGTGTAAGCCAGAGTTTATGATTTAACATGCTGTGTGCATCCTTATGGTTTACTCAATAATTGGATTAGGCCAACTACACCTTAGCATGATATCTGAACTGATCTCACAATAGCTCAGTAAAGGAGCACTTGTTTTGTATTCTGAAATTCAGTGACTGTAATCTCCAGTGAAAGGATCAAGTGGCAAGGACCTTTTCTTATCTGCTATTTATACCTGCACAGATCATCCTGGCTATACCTGAACAGACATCCAGCTACTCTTTTATCATTGTATGCTGGCCTTATATATGACCCTGAAAAAACCCCCAATACCTTCATTTATTTATTATGGTATTTATACTGCTGATAACTTTATTCAAGAAAATAACTTTTCCCTGTTTAGGCCATTGAAGTGCCATGATGGATAAAAACTTTTTTATGCTTTCTCAAAATGTGCTGAAAGCTTTTTTTTAAGAATATAAAAGGAGAGTCCATTGAAAAATGTAATTGCACAAAAGTTGCCATGAAAGTTATACTTGTGATGTTTGATTTCTGATGGTTCCTTCAGTGGAATTCACTAGCTATACATAAACCAGCTTCAGAAGCAGTTTCCATGGCAAACCACACAAGGATAGGCAGTTTGAACCAGTGGGACTGTTCCTTAAGTATAGCTATGTAGTATGGAGCAAGGGTGAACTGCTACCGGTTCAGACCCGTTCGGGAGAACTGGTAGTAAAAAATGCTACCAGTGCAACTGAATTGGTATTTCTGATGATCAGCTGTGGTACTATTTATATTAGCTAGAATTCTCAAATTTCCTAATCTAAATCTAAATCGCGTGGCACAGCGGATTCTCCCCCCTCACTGTTCTACTTACCTTTGCAGACTCAGGTTTCAAAATGTTTCTTTCTTAGTGCTGCGTGGACATGCCTCAGGTGTGCATGTGCACGCAAAGCATGCACTCAGTAGCAGACTCACAGAATTGGTAGCAGACTTCAGAGAATTTCACTGCTGGTATGGAGGCACATATTCTTTCAATCTAGAGTTGTCGGTTGACTGGCTTCAAATTTTAAACTCCAGAACCTTTTCCCTTCAGCTCGTCAGGCTGGAAAGTGTTACACAGTCCTAATATGGCTAAAGTGGAAATTGGAACATCAGAAAATCACTGGAAATGATTGCTTTACACTGCAAGAGGGGTCTAGATTCTAGAAGAACTCGCAGCAGTCAACTTGCCAGTGGCCAGCTTGGAAGGAAGTCTCCACTTGAAATCAAATAGTTCTCCTTCCCACACAGAAAGATACTGTCTGGATCAGATCTGAAAACTGCAAACTTTAGCAAATAGTTTTACTGAATTTAGTAAAATTTCCAATATGATCAGTGACCAATCGCAATAGAAACATCAACAATAAATACAGGTCTATCTTTCATCATGTTTATCCTAAAGCAAGCTTTCCTATGGTTGGCTTACCACCAAGCAAGGCCTTAGGATTTCGTGCTGCAGCTTTAGCAGCTTTTAAAATCTCTTAGCTAAACATCCTGATGGGTTCATGCCCTATAAACAGGGCAAAAGAGCCAGTTTGAAACTGCCATGTGCAAAAAACCCACACAGACAGGCAAGCCACCAGAATATAAAGTGACAGCAAATATCACTCCTTACTACTTGCACTGATGATGTTATCTAGTTAGGGTAATGAAATGTCTGCAAGAAAACAAGCTCAGAAGAGCACCAAGAACCCCTCAAAAGATATTCCATTGAAGTTATGTCCAGTAATGAAGTCTTTTCCAGTTGCATTTTGAATCAGGATAATGGATTCCTCTCTTTCCGTTAAGCAAGGCTCAGAAAGGTCCTTTTGGGATTCCCCCTTCACTGTGTTTGTTTTTGGAGGGAGAATTTGCTGTGTGGGCAAAACAATCATCAGAAAGAGAAGATACAGCAATCTTTTCCTGGTAAAGGACCTGCTTGTAAAACCCCCAAATCAGAGCTGCTCTCCTCTGGCCTGAATGTCCCTAATGCAGGCATGGGATTCTCCAGTGCTTTTTGCTGCAACTCTTTTTCTGCCAAATTGCTTACCCACTTTTTGATCTTTTAATAAAAGGTTTATTTTATAAAATCTTTTATCTTTTAATAAAAGGTTCCTCCTACTATATGGATCTTTGCTTGGAAATAATAGGGTTTTCTTCTCTACCCTGTTATGGCAATCCACTGCCACTGTGAGGGAACAATAAAGGTTCTTATGTATTTTATCTGTCACACAATCCTGCAAAGCAGTTGGCTATTGAAGATCTCCATCTTTAACAGAAAAACTCCCGGTTCACCCTCGCGAAAGGAAGTGATTAGCCATCACACCCTTCTGAGAGTGAAGAAGAAACATGGCTGATGATGGGAACTGTAATTTAATGTATTTAGAAGGCACTAGGATGGGAAATTTAATTTTACTCTGACATGCTTTCTTCATTGTCTTGTTACAATTCTACACACACATATGAAAGAATATTACAAGATTATTTCTTCAAACGCAGTTCAAGCACTACCCTCTGAAAATCTGAGTTCAAGCCCTCCTCAGAAGTAAACTACTAAATTTTTAAGTTATTTACTTCTAGATAAGTCTTAATGCCACATATAGAACTATAGGTTTAGGAAACTTGGATTCACGGATGAACAGCAAATAAGAATTGGGTAGATTCACTAGACCTTGCTGTGATCCATTAGCTTGTTTACTAGGCAGGCGAGATCAAGACCTTTTAGGTCTTTTCGGTAAGAGCATACCAATTTCTTCTCTTCTGTACTCCAAATCAACATGACCATTTATTTCAGTCCTATGGACTTTTAAAAAGATTGTAAGACAGCCAAATCTGAGAATAAGAAATGTGCTTGCAAGTAAAATATTGCATTTGAAAAGTTTTTCCAATGGTAGTGATGGCAAGTGGGGAGAAGAATACTGAAATTACACTTTATTTAATTTATTTGAACTCTTACTGCAAACAGGTTCTGATAAAAGGCAGCACTTAAAAGAAGCCTAAATAGATTTTGGAATCCCAATGCTCAGATCTGTAATCATAGACTTCTGGAGGTTAGACGGGAAGTCACCTGGCACCTGTTAAAAGTGCATTTTAATCAGTTAATATATTAGTCTTGAAAAGTCATGTTTTAAATGCTTTCCTATAAAATATATTTGAGACATTCCAGTTATTCCATTGCAGACTGATAAAATATTGTGGCTTGGACATCTCATATTAGAGGTGGATCACAAGTGCTATCTATCCATAGCCACCAGGGAATTAAGCTCAATGATGTCACATCTCCCAGTAAAATAAAGGATCTAAGAAGTCCATCATTTGGGACTAGATTGCATTCTCCCCAGGCATTCTGTGCACAATGTATACCAAACATGTTAATATATTCCCATGTACACATTGTAGAAAGAGCATGTATAGACCTGTAAAATGTAGGGGTGGGGGGGAACTTATCAGGGTGTATCTACTCAGCATATGTGGCAAGTCCCTTCTATACAAAAAAGAGTATTAATTTTGGAATCTGACCCAATCACCTATTAACAGCATAAAGGAATATAAAGAGTAGGACTTTGCTAATGGAATTCCTAAAGTTACATACATTCTGCAGTCCAATGCCATTTAGGTTTATTCAGAAGTGATACACAATGAGTTCAGTGGAAATTATTAGTGGAAACTCCAGAAGTTTCTCCTTCCTTGAATGTGGCAAGACTTACAAGATTCATGGTTGATTTTACTGCAACTTTTCTGTTGCAGTAAATTATTTCCAACAAATACATTTTATGCATGTTCTCACAATGTAGAAAAATAGCTGAATGCTCCTGTTTATTCACATCCTGCTTGATAGAGATGAGACTTCTTGATATAAAGTGGTTAAATGGATGTATACATTTGTTGACATTTGTTTCTGCGATTGATTTCTTTGTACAGCACCCAAGCCATATTAAACTCAATTTTGCCTCTTGATCAGGGTTGGGGAATTTCTGGTCTCAAGATATTGTTGGACTCAGTTTCGGTTAGCACAACCAACAAGTGGGGATGATGGCAGTTGTAACCCACCACAATAAGGAAGATCAATGCTACTCTGTCTCAATCATATCTGTAGAACAGAGAAAGGTGTCTGGAGCATGCCCCTGAGGGGTGGGGGTCTCTGCAACTTAATTTTGTCTTCCAAATAAAATGTTATTAATGTTTTCTTTGTTGCCAATCAAGCCTCATTTCTAATTGTTTCTTCCTACAGTAAAAGAAAAGAAAAAATAAGATTTTTTGGGAGGGTGTGTGTGTTAGGTGGCATTTATTTGGGAATTAAAGACAGACACACATAGGTAATATAAAGCAGAAAAAAAGGAAAAAATATTGATAGTTCTACTAACATGAAAAATTTAATGAAGCACAAATAGTGCTAGATTATAGTTAGGATACAGGGCTCCAGAGTGCATAGCTGGGCTTGCAAGACATACTGTATCACTAACCAGGCAGCTTTGCCCAGGTGAACTGGCAAATCCTGCCTGCATGGCTAGTTTATAGCTCAGGGCATCTTGGCAATCAGAAACTTGGACTAAATGCATAATGCATGGCCAAGTTAACTATAGGTAAGTCAGTAGTGTGAAGAAAATCTGTGTTCATGCACATTGAATATATATTTTAAATATAACGTTTTAAAACATAATTAGAGTGTAAATTCATTCTGTTCCCCCCCCCCCCACTTGGTCTAAGCAAAAGTAGGTCCTCTTTTCAATTTTTTTAAAGGAACATACTTGCTTTGGATTAGTATTCCAGATAGAGGGGCAAAAATATGCACATGCTCCTTATTTCAAGCATATTTTCAGTCATAAACCTAAGAACAGAATTATTTGCCTGCTTTTATAATGATGTATATTAAATGTACTTCCAAATGGATTTAACTCTGATTTACACATATACTTCTTTGGAATACTCATTTTGCTTCTGATTCAAAGCACTTTTCTTCCAAGTAGGCAGCACTGACTTCAAAAGACTTCTTTCCAAATAAGCATGCTTGCTTGGAAGACAAACATGCTGAAAAAAATATCAAAAGATCTTTCATCCAACATACTGAAGTTGACCCTATTTTAGTTGGAAGCAGAAGGAATTTGTTTTGATTCCACGGGGCTGATTTCTATATTAGCTAACTGATAACTTTAGTTGTATTTTGTGCCTTTACTACCTCCCCTTTTTCTCTTTACCACAGAGCTGTGCATCTAGCTACGTTTCTGTCATATTTCCTGCACCCCTTTGCCCATTTCACAATGTAATCCTTCCCCACCTGTTTCCCCTTACCATATTTTCTACCGGATGTATCTCACTACCATCTATAGGTTTGATTTCTTTCTCGGATCTTTTCATCTTATCGCAGCCTTCTTGTTTTACTGACCGACCCCCCCCCCCCATCTAATCTTACTATTCATCTTCAACATTCAGATTGTCATTAAGGTAACTCCAAGTGGTGTCGTTTTTCTGCCGCCAACATCTACTCGGGCTGACTGCAAGGAAGGTAGTACTGGAGGAGGAGGAGACCGAGTTGCTGCGGTGGGGATGGGAAGGAAGGAAGGGAGGGAGCAGGCATTTTGTTGATGCTGGGAAGCGCTTCTTTGCTCGCTGTCCCATTCAATGCGCCTTTTTCTTCCGTGTGGCTTTCACTGAGCCCAGGGAAGACAGAAAGCTGGCAAAGGGAACCTAGGAAACCGGCGTTGCCTCCTCCCGCTGTTCTCTCCTCAGCAATATCTCGCTTGCCGGTTCTAGGGGGAGCCCTTGTGGTACGTGTAGGCGCGGGGATCCAAGTCTCACAGATTTACAGGCGCTGGCAGCCACAGGCATGCTTCACTCTGCAGGACATACCACAGCAGACGCATCACCTCGGGGCCTGCCAGGTGCAGTGCCACCCACCCAAAACGTCCCCTTTACCCAGAAAGGCCTTGTCTCTCCGAAGGTTCAGAAGAGCCGCCGAATTCAAGGCGTCTACCGGGAACTCGATTACACCAAGGTCAACGAAACACTGAACTTTCTAATAACCGTATTTGGCATGGTTTCCGAGGAATGGCGGGCTGCTAGTGGCTTCCCTGGCAGTAAAATCGCCACGATTCCCTCATCACACCCCACCCTCCCATGCCCAGGTACAGGCGCGCGCCCGAAATTCAGCAACTGTCTTCCTGCCCGAAGTTCCCTTGACCAGAGAAGAAATTTATGGAGGGGAGCTCCAGTTCGAACCCCCTTCCATTCAGCGTCATTAACAACTAGTTCGCAGGCGGCGCCGCTGCAGACGGCCACTTCATCTCGCCCGCGGATCGTTTGATTCCTCGGGAAACTCGTCCTTTTGCCTTTCTCCGGAGCCGAGGCGAAAGCGCTGTTATGTTTTGAAGCCCAGCAAGTGCTAGGAGGGGGAATCGATCTGCTGATTTCTGAGAGCCTCTTCCTTTCCTGTTCGGATCAGAAATCGTTTCTGGGAGGGCCGGGGTTGTGCAGGCGTATCCGAGAAGGGGGACACCAAAGAGGAGGTCTTTGAGCTTCTCCGGGTACGCGTTTGGATGGAAGAAAACGGTTCTGTTGGGGTAACAGCAAGAATTCTACCCTGATCCTATCCCAATTGCTCATAAGTTCTGTTAAGTGGAGTCAATAGTCGCGAGAAAAGCACGGGCGAATGTGTTTGGGGACAAAAGCGTCCACTCCTTCCCGCGAGGCCCTGTGCTATCCTCGGAAAACTCTCGGTTCAAAACGGGACAGGTCAGCAGACGAAACGTTTGTAGTGGTGTGCAGATGGGTGGCAGTTCTGCCCGTCGGTTGGTCAGGAAATACCGGTAGCAAGTATTGCGACCAACTAAGCTTGTTTAGAAAGTGGGCGCGTGTGTCGGAGTCCGCGTAGAAGCTCGTTCAAGAACGAGGCGAGCGCGCCTGTTTCTGCGCAACTCGTTTGGACGCACTGTTTCGGCTCGTAGACAAAGCGCGGCCCGTGTAAAAGTTGGGTTTTTAAAGATAAGCGGTAACTATTGGAAGGCATTGTGACTGAGATCCGGGGCACGCTTACTCAGGAATAAGCCCCACCGGCCTTCGCTTGTCTTACTCAGGGGTAGGCCCCCGCAAGATGGACCTGAGCGTGAGGCGCGTTAAGGAGAGCGCCCCAAGTGGGCGCAGATTAGACAAATTCGACGCCCGGGCCCAAGAATGAGTGCGGGAAATGGAATTGAGAATCATTCATTAAAGATTTTAACCGACCTCTCAAGCACTTTTCAAAAGTTCCTGTCCGCAAGCGCTCTCATACCAGAATTTTCTTCTGAGGAAACGCACCCAACAGACACGACTTTTCTCCTCTAGAAATCAGAAAGACCCGAAAAATGCACAACTTTGGCTGGCTGGTGGCCTGTGCGTGTGCGTACGTGTATGCCAAGTTCGATTCTTTCAGGGGAGATAATTGATCCGGGCATTACGCGTGGCAGCAAGCTCCCTCCAAAGTTGAAATGGCTGAATCGATTCCCCCCCTCCCATTTAAGACCGTTAAAAAAAAAGGCAAAACAAAACCACAACACAATCGATAATCGCACGAGTCACATCAAGCCGTTGGCTTCACCTTCGCACTCCTCATTGTTGGCCTTCATTGCCTTCAACAGAATGGTTTGAAAGGTACTCTCTGCGAAGGGGGCAGAGAGAAAGAAGCGTTGGAAAGGACCTTCTGCCCGCGCGGACTTCTGCGAGTCTGGGAAAGGCCCGCGCGCACGAGACGCCCCTCCTCCACGGCAAGGACTCACGGGGCCGCCGCCGCACCTAGCTCTGCTCAGCTCGCGTCGCCCAAGCCTGGCGCCGAACCCTTCTCGCCCCTTCGCGTCTCCCAGCCCACCTCCCGTTCCTTCGCCTCAGCTCTTCAACCGATCCACCCTCCACCGCCGTGCTTAGCCTTCTCTTCTCTGTGCGGCTTCCTTTTTGTGATTGGAAGGTGAACAGCAGAAAGTTCATTTTCCCCAGCGCGGGATTTTTCTGCTCTTTCCCCTTCTTTACGTAAAGAGGAACTCTTTTCTCACGTACATTAGGGCGGTGGTCGTTTTTAATTGCTGGTTATCGATCCCTTCTCTGCTGCTTCTTCCCCCCCTTCCCTCATGCCCTCCTCAAGCCCAGGGTATGCCCTTCTATAGCCAATTACCTAAGAATGAGCCTCAATCAGCTCAATTGAACTAAATGTGTCAGACCGTCGCGGAATTCTTACTTGGCCTTTTTGACCATGGAGAACACTCAATAAATCTTTTCCTATACTTTCTTTCCCTTTCACTTACTTGTGTGGCTAATTCTTCTCACCCTTCTTAAAATGAAGGGGTGTTTTTACTTGGGACCCTTTTTCTAGACTTTCCTTCTCTTATATATTGTGACCTGGAGTTGGAGATGTTTTTTTCCCCTTCCAGCCCCAAATCCAGGACCTTCATGGTCAGTAATATGTCCCCTACCTTAACAAACCATTGTCTCCCCCACCCCCCGTGTAAATTTGTTCCCCCTTCAGGATATTATAGATATAATTACAAACATTCCCTTTGTTTTTGTGAGGGACAACCGTCTTTTTTCAAAAAAATGTCCCACTTTTAAATTTATTCCGAAAATATTTTGGACAGTGCATAGAGGGGTGGGTGAAAAGCTTCAGATTACTTATTTCACATACCTAATTATAACTTATTCTTTCACAAACTTAATAATAATGACCTGCCACCGTCTCCAAAGCTACCGTCTCGGTTTCGTCGGAGGACACCCCCCCTCCTGCACAGCAACAGGTGAACCTCCGTTCTCTGACCCCAGTTCCAACTTTTCTAACAGACAGGATCAGCGCGTTTAATAGCTTGTTTTGCAATCCTCCCCTTCAGCTTGCTTAGATTAATTGTAAAGAACCAGGGTCTCAAGCATATTGGCAAAGTGAGTTCTGCGGTCCTATGCAATCTTTTTGGAAGCAAGTTCCACTGCGCCTAATGAAAAATCCCTTAGATTCTCTTAGTAACAGTTGTATTTACATTCTTCCAACCCGTGTGTGCTCCTGTTTACTCAAGAGTAAGTGTCACTGAATTCTACGAGGGCTATTCAAATAATTGATAAAGTTGAATCTTTACATATTTTTCTGGTTATATATTAGTATGTTTTACGGAGCGAGGATTCCAACCAAGTGGGGAAAAGGGAGTCTTAATCCACAGAACATTTAGGAATTACGATGTTTTTAGTCTTTTTAAAAAATGTACCAGCTTCTATTCTTCGCTATAGTAACCCATATTAATTCAAATAGAGCTTCCATGATTCGAGGCAGTGTATCTCTGTTGCTAAAAGCAGTCATATAATCAGCGTTGTCCATAGTTTTTATACCTGCTCCTTCGAGGTAATTGCTTGTCCGGAGAAAAATGGCATAACCTCTGGGCCTGATCCTACTTGTATAATTTTTAAGTGTTCACCTCTTAAAGGTGAGGTAGTTATGCTCTCACTTTTGTCTGTTCTTTACCGCTGCTTTGCTTTTTAATTGTGCGGCAATTTGCTAGCAACTCTATGAAGATGAGAGCACTCATTTGCAGTGGTATTTGACTTCTTGTTACATTTTACGGTCTCTTCCTTTCTCTCTGCTCGCCCCTCCCTTCTCTTTAAATTTCCCTCCTGGCTCTAATTGATTTTTTTTAAAGGCTTACAGAACACTTTCTTTCGTATCAAGTCTTCTTGCTCCTCCAGCGTGCCTTTCCTTTTTCTACGGTCACTCCTGGGCTGTTGCGCGCCTTTACGCACGCCTCTCCCTCCCCGCGTCTTTTACCACTCCGCCTCCCTCCGGAGGAGCAGCAGCGTGTGCTTGGTGCCTAGGAGGGTAACCCCCTCTTCTCCCCCCACCACTGTCCATTGGCTTGCCCTGCTACGGCTCCCCCCTCACTCTTTTGCTTGATCATGTCCAGCCCCCGATGACTGTCCATTGGCGTGGCGCACAGCTTCCCTCCTCCCCTTTCCTCCAGTTTCGCCCTGCCCATGTTTTGTATGTCTCTGTCCATCCAGCCGCTTGACGTTCAAGTTCGTAGGGACGTCACGTCCGCACTTGAACTTGCAGCTCAGGGGGGCTTTTGCCATTTTTTTCATCTCTCTCTCTCTCTCTCTCTCTCTCTTCTTTTTTCCCCGTCTGTTTCTCCCTCTCTTGCACAGAAAGGAAAAAAAGAAAAAGAAAAAGCCATGACTGCTATCCCACAATTCATCTTCCCCGCGCCATCTTTGTATTATTTCTAATTTATTTTGGATGTCAAAAGACATTGATGAAGGTATTTTCTCTGGAGTCTCCTTCCTTGCTCACCCGGCGCTTCCCGATGTGATCCGAGCGAGAGAGCTCCGTGCGCGCCCGCCCGAGCAACCAACACCACAATGTCTCGCCGCAAGCAAGGGAAACCCCAGCACTTAAGCAAACGGGAATTTTCGCGTAAGTAAACCACCTTGCCGCTCTGCCTTTTACCTTTGAGCACACTTGCAAACTAACAATCATAATTCAACTATTTTTTTATATTTTGCACATTTCAATCTTCGTTTGTGCATGCGTCTTTTTAATGCATTGGAAGACAAAAAAGCAACTCACCTTAAAACTCAGGCCCCTTGCCCCTCCCTCTGTTTCTGCATCGCTAGCACCTTCAGTACTTTTCAGAGAAGGTCCTTCTGTTCTTCGGCGCTTACGGCCGCTTGCTCTCTCGCTCAAAGTTCCATTTGTCTCTCCTCCCCCCCATTGATTCTTCTATAGATATTTTGCCGGAAGAGAGCGTGTCTGGGTGCGCGCGCCTGCAGCTTACAAATGAATTGCAACTTAAGAAAGCACGCAAAGATACACATTTTTTTTTTGCGAAGGACAGAGAAGAGACAGGCGGCTTAAAGGAGGGGGTGAAAGTACGGAAGAAAGCGGTACATGTGTGTGTGTGTGTGTGTGTGTGTGTGTGTGTGTGTTTGAATCGGTGCACTTTCTTTTATTTTCACGCGGACAGATTAGGTGCTCTCCGAGCGCCTTGTCGTATGACGACTCTCCCTTTTTTTCAAATCCGCTTTGCTCATTCCTTGCAAATCTCCCTCCTTTTTTTAGATAGGGGTGAAAGGGGGGACCGTTTCTTTTGTCTCCACCATCAAGATAGGGGTAGTGGCGGTGAGAGATCGCCTACCCCCACCCTTTTCTGCATGTCCCGCTCCTTTTTCTTTCTTTCTCTCTCCTCTCCAACTCCGCACCGGGAAAGGGCAAGGAAGGGGACAGACGTGGTGTCTGTTTTTGGCCGGAGATCGGCTGCTTTTCTCTTCTTGCGCCGCCACGATTAGCTTTTCTCCCCTCCCCCCGTCAACTGCCTACTCTTACCAGCCTCATTTTACCCCCTCCTTTTCTCTTTCCGTCGTTAAGCCCCCAAACTCTTGCTTTGCAGAAACTTGGGTTAGCTTGTGTACTGTTAAAAATATAAGAAGGATCGGAGTGAGTGGATATGCATGCGTGTGGAATTCCCCTCCTTTCTCTCGTACTATTTTTTGGAAGATTTTCAAAAAAAAAAGTGGAAGTGGATTTTGATTGGGAAAAATCTCGTGTCTGACTGTTTACAAGCGCCGCATGTGCTGCGGAGTCGCTGCCAGCAAAACAGGCTAGGAGAAAAACGTATTGGAAGGAGAAGAAATTCGTACAACATATATACATACACACATGCAAGGATTTGTAGATATTGTAAAAATAAATACAAGCTTAGGTGCAGTTGTATCAGTTCTGATCACAAGAAAGCAAGCATCAGTCTCCCCTAAACAATTAATTAGAATTTCCACCTCAGTAATTGCATTTTGATGTAAAGATTGTATTTCCTTTTTTATTTAAACAAAATAGAGATTTTTGCAAGGGTTCGGGTTTCGTCTTTCAGCCTTCCAGGCATGCGGTGTACAAAAGCTCGAGCAAAGCCGTGCTTGCTTGCAAACACAAAAGGGAAGTCTGGTCTGGACTTGAGATGGTTGAAGGCGGGAGGGCAAAGTCGAGGGAGGGGTGGGGGAGAAGGAAGACATTAAATGTATAAGTTATATTTGCAAAAGAGAAATAAGTGGTCTTCCTTGGACTGTTTTGTTACTATTTTCCCCTTTAATTTTCAAGATTGTTTTTTCTTTTGGTTTTGCACAAAAACTTTGCATTTTAGCCTTCAGTGGCCCTGTCTCCCAATAATCGCTGCTTGTATTGTAATGTAAAATAATATCGTTTAGCAACAGGAATGCGTAATTAAAATAGCCAACAAATGAAACATTGCTGTCCCTCAATTTCATGAATTATAATTGTCTTTCCAAGTAAATACCTTTCACGTTGCTTTTCTGCCCATTCCTACAATTATTTTTGTTTGAAATGCAAAACTATATGTTTATTGCAACATAACTGACACACTTTTGAACATGCTGCTATCACCTTCCAAACACGTTGCAAGATTCATTCTCCCTCCCTTCCTTCAGCCAAACTGATAACCTAATTTGACTCTTATCTGAAATGAGAGGTAGGGGGTGGGGAAGGTGAAGTGGCTGTTTTGAGGAAAAGATGCCCCTTTTTCCAATGTAAAGACAAGATTTGTAACTATATTTCAGTCTCTCTGCTCCACATTCATCTGCAGAATACTTGAAAATTAGCTTCAAAAATAAATACACAGAGAAGTGTAAGTTTTTGTTTAAATAGAGATATGTGGTGTGTAACAAGGGATCTGTAGAATTCCTATAGAAGTTTATTTTTTCATGTCTTCTTTCCCTTGTCTTGGGGAGCAAAATGAGAGAATGGGGGATAATGAGATTATAGCAGAGAGGGCAATTTATGTGAGTTGGGTTAAAACAATTCTTTTTTTTCCCCCGTTTCTGTATAATTTTTTAAATTTAAATGTGAATTTTAGCCACTAGGAGGCAGAGTGAGATCAAGAAAGCTTAGTGAACTTGAACCTGATCCTTTTGCTCACACATTTTTTAATTTTCTATATTTTTCATTTGGCATAAGAAGATGGGGTGAGAGTTCTGTGTATTTATGTATATGCTGTGTGTATGTGTTCGGATAGTCTGCCTTCTTTATCGCCTACTGTTTCTCTGTAATTCAGCTCCTTCTTTTTTGCTTTTAATTTTGTTTCCTGTGTGAATCTTTAGGAAAGGACTGTAACATTCAAATTATTCTTTTACCAGATTTCCTCCCATATATAACATTTACAGTTACTGCTTTTCATCTTGTTATTCACCCCCCTCCCCCCAGCAGCAATAGTTCTGTTTGGAAAAACAGCATTAAAATAATTATTACATGATCAAGCGCACTACAACATAGTATTTGATTATTTATTTATCCACACAACACAAAACAAACTGAGAAAGGCATCCTCTCTTACCATTTAGAAATAGTATTTCTTAAATGGCACCTAATTTTTCTGATAAAGAAATGCTACAAAAATTCAAGGGTATTAAATTTCTTTCCAAAGACTTTTGGGTGCTTTGGCTTGACTTGCAGAGCATCTGCTTTTGTTTGGGTGGCTTTGAGGGCTGTTTTCATTCAGTCTCAGTCCTATTAGAAAGCTTATTGTTGCTTTTGAAAATCAATTGGTTTATTTTGTTTTTAAAGTAGATCTCTAAGAGAACAGCTGGCTGAAAAGGCAAGCAAATATTTTGGCTCCCTTGCAAGTATTACTAGATGAGGTTTCTGAGGCTAATCTATATCCCCCCCCCCAATTTGTGTTTTGTACTCCTTCCCAAGTTTACATCTATCCAGATGTTCATTCACCTAAACACTATTAAAATTTCCTTTTTCCTTTCTTCTTTTTTTTAACATCATTCCCTTCTCTCCCTCAGTTTCTGTTAAACTAATCCACTTGAATGCAAAGTTGAAACTGAGCTGTTGTTTCAATTTTAACTATTTTGTGGGATGGGTAGGGAGAAATATATGTTTTAATTGCTTTGCGTTATTTTGATTTGTTTGATTGCTTGTTCCATCCTAATTCATATTTCAAAATGAAAGACATGTTTTCTACTATAATCTGGAAAATGTCTCCTTTGGCATTTCTGCTTCTGTGTTCTTTCTTTTTCCTCTTATTCTTTGTAAAGTAGTGAAAATCTGTGGCACTAGTGTTTTGTTTTTTAATTAAAAACTGCACCTTCCTTTTAGGTTGGCCTTTAAAGGAGAAAATACAATCCCCTTTTTTCATTAATGATGTATTAATTTAAACAAAAATATCAGACAGATAAAATACAAAAAAGTGATGGCCAATGAATTAGAAACAAAGCATACCATGCAAATAATCAACAGTAAGGATGATAATACATTATCTCTTTGAATTGCAGACATACTTTTAATAACAGCAGTACACTTTTGCCCTGAATTCTGTATTTTAGGAAACCATTTTTTAAGCAAACTTAAATGAGCTCTTGCTCATTTATTGTCTTATCATTAGTCTTGATTAGCAATCATTTATATTAAATGCATAAACATATGGAAGATATGGGTTTTACATTTGTACATTTTAATATCTTTTTCTTAAGAACCTTCTTATAAAATTAATTGGATGAATTGCTAAGGTGCAATCAACAATACTTTTTAGTTTTACTTGATTTGCTGTTATTTAGTGAAAACCAAGACCAATTTACAGCCAACTTTATAAGAAACCATTTCCCCCAACCGTTATTTAGTATAAATTTTAACTGCTTAGGAAACAAATGTTTTGTGTTTTCTTGCTAAATCGACTTACTGATTTCACAATTGTTTTAGGCCCTAGTCTTATAGTTTGACTAATTACCCCTTAGAACTTCCTGTTTTATAGAAAATACTTTGCTTCTTGGATTGGGCTTTGAAGCTTGCATGGAAAAATATTTCCAGTATTTAAATATTTTCAGGATAGAATGTGCTGAAATAATTAGTTCTTGTATTTGTTGCCTGCCATTTTGTTAGAGAGAACTAGATATTTACTCACCCAAAAATAGTAGAATAAAGTAGATACCGTAAAATCACTCATAGTCCCAATTTCCCCCTTGACTATTAATCACTAACTGGTATTACTGCATTATTTTTGGTCAAGAGTGCTTAAGTGGAACCTATGAATTGAAGATATTTTAATGTAAATATAATGATTCTATAATCATTATTACTCTACATTTAGGAGACATTAATAATGTGAAAGCAGAGATTTGCAGAGTTGTTGTTTAGAAGGAGCTATGACATCCTAAAATTATGTTCCATTGCACATATGGGAATTTCTTAAGATCCCCTTAACTAATATGGATACTTCGGAAACAAATTTAATCTGAGTATATTTTTAAAAAATACCAGATCTCTTCCAATATGACTCAGTCAAATTAAAATCTATTTTTTGATTCTCTGTGGCTTTAAATTCATTAAATGTGAAATTGGCCATATTCTAAAGAAGGTCAAGCTGATTAACTGTTGAGGTATTGTGTCCTTTCACTTTTTTCTTAACTGGTAGCTTTTGATATTTTGCAAGAATGCTATTTCATGTTTGTTTATAAGTGAAAGTACTGTATGGTTGTAATGAAATTACATACTAAGATGAATTTTTCTTCTCACTCTCTTTCAATCTCTGTGGAAGACTGAAATCATGAACATTTTCTATTAAATACTTTAATAGAAAATAATAATGGGAGAAAAAGCTAATTGCTGTATATCTGCCTCGTTAAAATGCCTATTGGTATACTGCCTATATAAACAGAATTTTAGTGGAGCTTTCTAGAGCTTGTTCAGCAGATTAATCAACTTGGACAACCTTAAGAAAGGTGCTGTAAAGAAATGAGTTCGGTGTTGAATGCTGGAATTCAGTCACATTTATACTAATATTTATACCTTATGAAGGCCCTTATTACTAATACATTCTGAATAAACGCCCCTAAATGGGGAAAAGGACTAATAATTTGGTTTATTTTCCTAGATGTTCAGAAGCATTTTAATTGTAACTGGGAATTTTCAGTAGTTTGAAGTTACATATTTATATTTTGTAAATGAAATGCTTGGATATTCTTGTTTTTTTAAAAACTTGGATATTCTTGTTTATTTTGATAAATAAAATACTGCAGATTTATCTTGTTTTTCTGTTTGCTTGATCATTTTAGAGAAGATTTCTAGGAAATTCTGTGTGCATCTGCATATGTATGACACAGAACATAGGAACATACTTAAAAACCACGGGCTGTTCAGGTAATGGGTGCCAACTGGCGGATGGACACAAGCAATCTTTTTTGTAATTGTGTGATTATGCTTACTTAAATTTTTGTATGCATGTCCAAACACTTGTATGCATAAATGTACCCTAAAATAGCATATTCATTCCAATATACGACACTGACAGGGAGAAAGTAAATATTATTTTGTGAAAAGAAAGGAAATCCATGGATTTATAGATAGATAGTTCTGAGGTTTACTTTTAGAGGAGTTGAATAAAGGTAAGAATTCTGAGACATTTGTATTTTTATTTAACTTGCTCATTTGTAAATAGCAGAATTCCCTCTATTTTGTTCTTTGAGCTATGAAAGAATCTGAAATTCTCACCTTCTCAGTTATTAGCATTATAGCTGGTTTTCCTTTAGATACAATCACTTGGCATCGCTGATAAATTAGTTTTCTTACAGCATGACAACATGCTATAAAGGAGAAACTCCTTAGGTTTGGGACAGGAGTGACCTAATTTTTTCCTATTAAAACTAATACTATAATAAAACATACAATCATTTTAAAATTAGGGTATGTAATGCATTTTGTTTTAAGAAAGGCTCTTCATGAAGTAAAATACTTCTGTGGATGCTCCCCCCTTCCCCCCCCTTTTTTTTGTTCAGGCACTCCAGCACAATGCTAGATTAGAAGTGTGTTAGTACTGCTACCCAATATTTGGATTATTTTTTTTTTAAGTTTGGGCAGTACTCTGCAAACATACTTTCCCTCCCCAATTCTTTTTATTTCTTAATCTGTATTTGAATTCCTGATTTCCTTTGTTTCTTTCTTTGCAGCCGAACCTATTGAAGCCATTCTTACAGATGATGAACCAGATCATGGTACCTTGGGAGCTCCAGAAGGCGACCACGATCTCCTTACCTGTGGCCAGTGTCAGATGAACTTCCCTCTGGGGGATATTCTTATTTTTATTGAGCACAAACGGAAACAATGCAATGGCACTCTTTGCCTAGAGAAGGCTGTGGATAAGCCCCCTTCGCCCTCGCCAAGCGAGCTGCGAAAAACTTCCAATCCTGTGGAGGTTGGCATCCAGGTCACACCTGAGGATGACGATTGTTTGTCAACGTCATCTAGAGGAATTTGCCCCAAGCAGGAACATATAGCAGGTAAATCAAAGTGATGGGGGGAGGGGAGGCAAGAATGGCATGCTTAAAAGCTGCACATTGAAATTTTGTTGTTTAGTAAAAAAATGTTTTCTGACATTTCATTTTACCAGTTCATGAATTAAAATTTCATTATTTCTATTTATAGTAAGTATGCACACCTCCAGTTCTTTCAGTTATCTACAGAAGCATAAAACTCACGGCATATCATAGAATAGTTTTCTAGCTACTCTCTTTCACATCTTTCATGGTCCACACATTTGTTGACACTGGGTTGCCAAATCGTGCTCAGCTAAAGAAGAGGATGCAGAAGAGAACTAAGCTTCCCCCCCATCTGCAGCTTTTTAAAAACTTTCACTGTTTCCTCCCTTTATACTTACTTTACAAAAGTGCCTTCACAGCAAATATAATTCCATATCATACTTTACCATTATGTTTTAACATAGGTCATAGGTTTATGGTATTAGGAAACAAACAAAATATTATGGACAGATGAATATCCCTATCTTTGCAGTGAATGTTCATCAGTGTAGATTTGATTGGCACTTGTTTTCGGTCGTATGTTCCTAGTGTATGTCTCTGCACTTTAGCATTCATAGATTTATTGCAGGAAATGGGTACAATCCCACCACAATCATAAAGCAAGTTCCTTATGAAGTGGAAAGCATCTGTGTCCACCTGTTACTCTTGCTTAGTTCTTATTTTGGTTCTTAGGATGGAAAGGACCCTAGAAAGTGTCATCCTACAGTGCTGTTAAGTCATACAAAAATAAACTTTACTTCTCAGAAGAATCCTTTCTCTCAAATTTCAAAGTTGATCGAACCAATGTGTAAAATGGAGACAAAACCCAAATCTGGGTAGCTTTTCCAATTTTTTATACAAGTTTTTTATATAGGTCATTGAAGGGTACAAAAGCCTCCTGGGAATGCAATATGCCTGCTGCAGAGTTTAGAGTTGTTCTGCTATTCCTGGTGCTTGATGGAATTGGTTCTGTAGCCTTTTTATTTTTAATCATAATTTTCTGCAGACTGGTGTAAATGTAAAAGAGGAGTTAACACCCCCCTCACCTCCCCCCTCCATTCCATTTTGTCTGTTATTGCATGGACTGTAATTAAAGTCAGCCCCTTGGTGAAGTGACATGGTTGACCTTGACTTTCAGATGCCATTTTCACTGCCCAGGCCAGAGTAGAGAGGGCGGTTCCCAAGGCGTGTAGGTTTGCTTATGTAAAAAGTTTAAGAGCATGTTAGAAATATCTAAAGGTTGGCTTGACAGGGGAGGAGGTTGCTCTCTGCAATCTTGCCTTTTCAGCTAAATGATAAATGCTCCTCCCCCCCTCCCCAATACTGTCTGTTATCTCTGATGTGCTTTTGACAGATATTTTCTTCTTTGGCTTTCTGCTGCCATATGTCACCTATATGAATGTCCAAGGCAGATTCACTTTTTGGACAATGGCAACAACCTCAACTTATAATTAAAAATAATATAAAATTAAATAATGGATGTCATAAGCATCATTAACCATAACAAAAAACGAATGGGTGAGCTGCATACTGCCTACATGTGTGTATGTTTTTTATAAAGGAAGTGAAAGGATGTTTGAAGTTAATGCAGATGCGGAGAGGTCTGTTAATACTGCTAGACTATTAAGAATTGTGTTTGGTGTCATAATCCAGATGGCAAACAAAACTGCTTTCTTTTGGTTTTTGTGTGAACTACCAAAATTGACATAGATCGGATGAGGATAAGGAAAGGCCAGAATGGTTAGCATAAAGTATCACTTGTGCTATTGTTTTAATAGCCTCGGGGATGCTGTGGTATTACGAGACACTGTATGTAAGTCACATGCTGCCTTGTATTTAATCCTCCCCCCCCCCCCCCAATGATCTCAATAACAAGGCAATTCAAAGCTACCTCAGTCGGCATGGTCCTGTCAGTGTTGTTAGATCTGCAGCTGAATAAGTGGACTAAAACTAGCTTTTACTTGTCAACTGATGGAAGTGATGAATATTTATCTTGTCTCTTTCAAAATGAAATAATTAAGTTAATTATATGTGTATTTATAAACAGAGAAAGATGATCGGTAGGTAGGTAGTAGCCTTGATACAATTGGAACAAATCAAATTTAACTTCATTTTTTAAAAACTTGCTTTGGCAATTTTGTATTTTGTGTGGTTTTATAATTCAGGTTTAGCCAGATGACTTTACATGGTTTGTGTCAGTAGATTTTGTGGTAGATTTTAATTTTGCTGGTGGAAGTTACCTACTGTATTTGCAAATACCTACGCTTCATAAATGTTCTTGTAAATTAAGTCATTTTGTTGGTGAAAATAAAGCAAAAGCTCTAAATGTGATTGTTGAGCTCAAAATATCCAGCATTTTAATCTGAAATAGAATAGAATAGAACAGAATAGAACAGAATTCTTTATTGGCCAAATGTGATTAGACACACAAGGAATTTGTTTCCGGTGCGTAAGCTCTCAATGTACATACAACAGTAGTGATAAGCAACAAAGTTATAGTCGTAAGAAAATAAGGAGATAGGTAATAGGCAAATTGAGAATAATGATGGTAATACTGCCTTTTTATGCAGTTTATTAGAGTTTTGAATTTGGATCAGGTATTGTTTTGATACTGAATTGCTTGGAAACACATAATTTAGTATCTTTATCATAAAAGTGGAAATTTCTTTTATATATCCATAATTTTAAAATTTGTTGTCCTAGTAGAAGTATGCCAGGACTGCACCCTTACCAAGTTATCAGCCATTTTAAACCTTTTTAATTCCTTTTATATATTTGTGTTGCTTGTTATTAAAAAAATACTTTTTACCTCCTGAATTTTAGACAGCTTTTTATACAAGCATGGCATTAAATGCCTACATACAGAGTATTGGCCAGCTTCTCTTCTCTGAGCTTGAGCAGTCAGTATCTATGTTAGAAATTATAGCAAGTTCCTTGCATAACTCCTTTTAGAGTTATAGTGCAGAAGCAACATTGCCATTGATCCAAATTTTTAATTATATTAGACATTATTTGTTCCTCCCAGTCACTTAGATAAATTGAGGAGTAATTTATATGTATTAAAATAATAGCAAATATATGTTACCTGAACATGTGATTGGAAATGTATATATAAGTGATGGGGGGGAGGGAGAGACTGGAACACAGCTATCTTACTTGTAGCATGTATCTTAAGCTATTGTAACTGTCATGTGCGTCTCACATTCTGAACATGAAGGAGGATGTTCGTTTAGTCAGAGCTTTCAAGAAAGGTTTTCTGATCTTCTGTGTACTGCAGGCATGTTAAATCGCCAAATATGGGACATCCCTTCTGTGACATAATGCACTATTTACATATTAAACATCTCTATTTCAAAGACTAAACACAGCATCTGTCAAGCAAGAATTAAGGGGGAGGATGAGCTAAAAGGCCTGTTCTGTAGATATTAGATAGGTTGCTTAATCTAAGATGGAACAAAACTGCAAGAACGGAAATAATAGCTTTTTTTCAGTGCATTGCTGCTGCCCTGCCAAATTCAAGATTCTTTTGTATTGTTGGCACAAGTGGATCAGTATATAAAAAAGCATATTGGATTATCATCCTACCAAAGTTTGGCAAACTGTGGTGTGTGTGGTTAATGTATTGCTTTCAAGAGAAACTGATCGCATTGTCTTGCTTGGGGATTGAAGTAAGACTGAGGCTAGGGCATAGAGATGTATCAAAATCATGAAGTGAGTTCATTGCTGAGAAGATATCTGAGTTGAAGTTTTCTTGTCCTAAGGCTGGCATTCACCTGGACTAAAATTTGGGGAGAGGTGTGTCACAGTTGTATGAATATAGTGTTGAAGTGCATTCAATTGGCTTTTATAGTAAGAAACTTGTTCTAGCCATCTATTTTGTTCTTTAAAAAGAGCATATATTCATGTCTAATGCCTCAGTATAAATGCAGTTACATGTGACAAATTTGCTTGGAAGCCATGGAGATTGATGCTAATGCAATGAAAACAGTATCTATTTGGAATACCTTGCCACCATTAATCCCTTCCTCTGTTTAAGACTGTTTTCATTTTGCTATCAGCAAGTATATTTACAGCACCAAATTCCTAGGTTAACATACTTGTGTTTAAAACATTGGAAGGCATAAAGTTGGGAAGCAGGAAGTTATATTCTGCTAGCTATTCATAAGATGATATTGAAATGTCAGGAAAGAAGTCCTTTTTGTCATATTTTAGTGGAGAAAGAGCCATGGGTCTTGTGCGTATTTAAAGGCATTTAAAATATGCCTTATTTCTCTAACAAAATTGGTGTAAATAGCTTTTAAGAGTGTTCATGGAATTGACCATTGATGATGGAATTTTTAAATTGAACTTGAAAGTATAATAAAACTGTTAAATTTATTACTGTTCAAGGTGTATGAATTTAAATAAAAAGTGAATCAACTGAATTTTAGCTAATCTTATCATTGATAAAAATTTATTTTTGAAGTGATTCTTAATTTGGTGTGGTACTATGATCAGGAATGAACAAGAGAAACAAAGTATTTTTGCTATGGGATTGGACTTTTTAAATTAGTGAATAAGTCACATTGCACATATAGTAAAATGAAAATGTTTTTATATTTAATTTGTCAAGTAGACTGTTACTTCAGTGAGGAACCCATTTTTTTTCAGGTGAGGTCAAGAAGGTATTCTTATTTAGAATATGTGTAAACTCAACCATGTTAAAAGGGTTTATTTCTGTCTTGAGAAAAATGTAATCTAAAATTTGAAAATGGGACAGTTGAAAAAGGTGGGTAATGGATGGAGACAAATGATGAAAGTGAACAAATATAATACAGCTATTTTGACTTCATTTTGGTTAGAGGTGCATATTTGTATGGGGGTTTCAAGAACTTTATGCTAAGTTGGTATTTTAAAGGAAGTTACTGTTACTTATTTCTTAGGACTTCATGCAAGATAATTCATGAGATAAATCTATCATTTCCATTCACTAGGGAAATGGATTCTACTGGGAAAAAGGATTTTCTTTTCCTGCATACGTTCTCCACATTTGCCCTCCAGATCTCTTCTAAGGATTTGTGAGATATTTATGGAGTGGGCCTGGAAGAAGGATTTTAAGAATACACTAGGTTTGTTCATACTGTGGTAGATGTTGCCACACTACTTTTTTTCTGTGAATTCACAAGTGAAACAGGGACTCAGAATGTTCATTTTGCAGTTAGACAAGTGAGATAACATTTCACAGGTCTTTGGTTCTTATAAACATGGATACTGATCTCCCAAACCTATCAATCCACTGGCTGCACTGATTTTTCATTTGCTTTATAAACATTAGCCTGATTGTTTCATTTTGAATGGTAGAGATAGGGGTGCTCTTTTTTGCTTGCATTGTTTGTTATTCCTACATGCTGCTATCTGTTCCTTATGTTGAAATGAATGGGACATTTACCATTTTTAATTTAGGACCGGAATGATTAACTAATGTGAAGAAGATTGTAATAGATTTTATAGTCACTCATTGATATTTTCTTTTGTATTGACTGGTAGGAGTAGTGCAAAAACAAAAGAAAGTTCTCCAATATTTAATTAATTTATGTAATTTACTTGTCACTAAAGGGCTATTTGATTTTACCCATGTCTGTTTGTCATGGCCATGAGGCCCAAAAGGGCAGTATGGCTGCATCAGGTGATTGTCATTCTTTTAGCACCACCCAAGGAGCACGTGTAGTTTAAGGAATGCTGTTGAAGTGGGTTATTATTGCTCCTGCAATACGTTGTCACAAGATGTGATGACAGCAGTTGACTTCAATCACTTTCAGAGAGAAGTAAGACAAATTTGTAGAGCTCTAATGGTTGCCAGTCTGAATTGCTTTTTATAATCTTAAATTCAAAAGCAATTTGATTTTCATTTCAGTACAGAGAGGGAATCTAGTCAGTTGAGCATGTTTAGCATATTTGATCACTATATTACTAATTATTAGTTGGTGCGTAGCAATCTATAGTAGAGAAGTACAGTTTTTATGTTTTAGTACACTTCCGTGTAGCATTTGGTGTGACACTGCTGGGAGCAGGAAGATGAAGTAGCCGAATCTTGGGTTTGATCCAAGATTCTTACATTTCTATGCATGTGCATGAGTTCTGGATATCATTGGAATTCATGTGCAATGTCCCGGAATGATACATTCATTACTGATATATATATGTGTGTGTGTGTGTGTGTGTGTGTGTGTGTGTGTGTGTACACACACAAAAGTTTAGTGTTAGGTTCACTGCATTTTGTACATTCTTTTAGAAGATAGCCAATTTAGGGTGACTTCCATGTGAGAGAGTTATCTTTTCAGATTGATAAAAAGATTTTATAAACTGGGGAGATCTGAATTGGTATAAAATGTTCTCATTGTATAAAATAGTCCTTTCCATTACTTTTTTCATTTTGTTTGTCCCTGTTTTGGCAGTTTACATAAATTCAGGATAAAACGTATCGTACCATCAAGCTAATATTTCAGTAATTGGAGTAACAAAAATTGATTCTTTGTAATTCTTTTTCTCGAGTGAAAATACTTCTGAAATTAGGGACTGTTCAATCAAAGTAGCTGGATTTTTTTTTTAGGCTTGTTAGTTTTAACAACATCTTATAATCCTTGAAAATAGAACAACTGAGTCTGGCATTCTAAATGATGGATGCATATAGTAATGAGTGGTATAAACTAGTATTGGAAAACCTGTGGAAGAAAAAAATAATTTATCATAATAAATGCCATTGGGAAAAATGCTTCATAACAACAAAATAATGAGTTCTGTTAAGACTAACAGGAACATGATTATTGTCCTGTTATATATTAAATATGGAAAGTCATTGAGCCATTTTCTAATAAATAAGCAAATGTGTTGCAATAAAAGGCTATCTTCCTAGGATAAATAATATTCAGGGTTCATTGCTTTGATATAAAAGATACAAGTTATTGTATCATATTATCAGATGATATTTTTTAACTCATTGGTTTCACTTTCTCATCTTGATTTTTAATAAGGAAATTCCAAATGAATATGGTTTGAATTTTGGCAATTCATATTAAAAAAAACACATCCCCCCCATAGTATATGTGCATTGTTAATAATGTAACAATGTAGACTAACTTTTCTACAGGCTCTAAAGAAGTACAGTAATTTTAGAGGTCAATTGCTGTAATAAAACAAAATTGATAGAAGATGAAAGCATTTTTCATATTTGTCCTATATGGTATCTTTTGCCAGATACCATATATTTGTTTAATGATAAAGGAATATTGGCTTTTATTAACCTGAAAAGTAGATAATTCAGTTATTACTAGTGAATGTGAGATTATAACTTAGTATTGCTAATTGCTTCTTTATATTAGGCAGATATCAACTTGTTTTTATACATTTTGTTGTGGTTGTAAGGCAATGTAATTTTAATTTTTGTTAAGTATTGTGATTTATAATGCATTATATAGATACTGTATGTACATGTAAGATGTGTTAATGGGGACTCAAATGATAGTATATATTTCTTATAACATAATTAATTTCATTTTAAAATTTAAATAGGTAGAAGATTTATAAGATAGTTGCTTTGCTTGTCTACATCTCCAGTAGATGGAATAAGTGTAGTAGACCAATTGTTCTTTTAATTTTGTGCTTTGCAGATTTTAGTTTGTAATTGTATCCTATTGAAAATTCAAAAAATTAGAATTTAACTATTTCAGTTTGGTTGAGCCAATGGGAAATGAGAAGTAGATGAAATCCATTTTTCTTAATTAGAAGGATCAATGGAGATTGCTGCAGTTTGTGTAATACTCTATACAGAAAAATTCCACTGAGTTGAATTGGATTTATTCTCATGTTTTCTCAAGAAAATATTGCAGTTTAAAATAGTTATTCATCTAAAAATTTGTGCCTGAGTCCCTCTTGTCTTCTCTATGTGAATTTTGCTGGTAAATAAGAATTGGGAAAGGCTGCAAATTGTCAAGTTTATTTTATTTTGTTTGGTCAATGCACAATATTTGAGTAACTCTTTCCAACACAAATTGTAAAGGGAACCTTCACAAAATTGTACAATTAAACTTGAGAAGGGCTTTTCCTTTCCTTGCTGGATGGTTGTTAGAAGACTTTTGAAAGCTTAATTAAATCCAGAGGTTTGCTTGGATAGAAATTTATTTTTGACAGGCAAAGAATGATACTACGTTGGCTGAGGCAATCCCAGTGTTCTGTTTTATTCTGACTTATATATTGAAACATTTTAAAATGTACTTTCTCCTTGCCATTGTCCTGGCAGCTTACCAATACAATACTCAGAAAGTATTCTGAAATTGTACCATTTGAGTTAGCTGGATAAGTGCATGGCACAACTTGCTGAGTATGCATTTTATAACATTTCTTTTCTGAAATTACTAATTTGGAGAAAGATCTCTGAATCTGGCAAGTCATAATTTGCCTGCAGTTAGTGATTTTTCCATTTTTTTCTGTTTTCCTCAAACCTATGATATAAAAGCAAGTTTTTACTTCAGATACCCCAGTCTTTTATTCAGAAGCATTGAGAGAAAGCTCCTTTATTGTTGATCCTCCAAAGGAGCTTTTATATGAGCTAGAGTCCCTTGAACTAACCTACTACTTTGCTTCCAGCTTTTATGTTATTTGGAATATAGAGATTTTTTCCCCCTACAAATATTTTTTCCTTTTTCCCTGGCGGCATGTGATGCTTGCTTGAGGTTTTCCCAGTGAGCGGAAGTTCCCCTGGATGCACAGAATTGACTTGAATAGCAAGAAAGGGGCAAGAATATACTGCAAAGGAAATAATTTAATAAATACCAGTCCTATTGCTGGACTTGCTTAGACAATAAGGAGATTGATTTGTAGATTCTCAGCAGGAATGTTAGAATAGTAGAATATGTGTGAGAGAGAGAGTGAGAGAAAGAGTTAACAGATATTTTAGGGAGGAGCAAAGTGCCAAAAGATAAAATATTTCAGATTAAAATTACGAGGAAGTGAGCCATTCTTTCCTGAAGGTCTCCCTAATATTTTTGAATAGATTATAGCTTGGCAAAATCCTCTTCGTCTGTTTCTCAAACACAAATGAGAACTACAGTGATGTGGTAATAGAAGACAGTTTACATGAAATATATATGCATTTCTCACTTAAAATATGCAAACTTCTTTGGATAAAATTCAAGGCCTCATTTAATTATATACAGTGCAGGGATAGTAAAACTCATTCTCGGTAATGCTGATTACAGTGCTATTTTGTTTTTAAACAAAAAGCATAATGCTTATTTTGTGTGTTTTTTCATAATAATTGCTTCAAGACTGTGTATTGTTCACTAATGGAACTTTTACTATGCTACATTTCAAACATTACACTAGAAGAAATGTAGTTATTCTTACATAATACTCCAAAATACTTTCCTGATAAGTGTTTCTATATATAGAAATATCTTCCGAATATATGTGAATATGTGAAAATTAAATTCTTGAATATACTCTTGAAAAAATTGGATTTAATTTAACATTTTTTAACAAAGGAATATATGAAAATGCTTTACAAGAGTCTGAAATCTTACTAATTTATTGTATTGTACAAAATATAGAATGATTGGCTTTGGTCATGTTACTGTACCATTGAAATTTGTATAAATAATACCAGAGAACATGATTTCAGCCATTTTTATTTGTTGAATCTTTTTAAAGCATAATTTATTGTGTCCCTCCCCCCCCCCATTTCCTATTTAGATGAAAGGCAATAATTGCTGAACCATTCAGCAACTAACATGATCCAATTTTAAATTGATCTTGTGCTTAGCTACCTTTCATTAAAAAAAATTCAGTTACCATTTTTAATTTGTATATTCTGTAATTTGTGGTTACACATTAAACATAGTAGTATAACCAAATTATGCATTCTGCAATCTCATGCTATCGTATTTTCTGTTTTCATGCTCACATCAACATCTTGGGTATCATATTTATTATTATTTTTTCCTTAAAAAGGAAATGTCAGTTTCTAATCCTTAAGGATATGACCTAGAAAATAAATTGTAGAGTGATGAATATTTGAATAGCATATTTATTTATTAGTCTTTGAGTAATCTAAAAATCTCTTAATTTTTAGAAAATGTGGATTCTCTCTCTGTTTTATAAGTTGATATAGAAATACATGAACATTGTAAATCATATGTTGGGAATACCTGTCCTTTCGCATCTTGAAGCAACAGGATTGTATATTTTGCTGGTGGAAACCTCTCCCTCTCCATAAATATATATTTTTTATTTCTTCCATTTAATCATGTCTGATTCTTGGAGACTGCCTGGACAAGTGTCTACAGTTTTCTTGGCAAGGTTTTTCAGAAGTGGTTTGCCATTGCCTCCTTCTTAGGGCTGAGAGAAAATGTCTAGTTCAAGATCACTTGTTTGTGTTTGTCCTTAAGGCGGGACTAGAACTCACGACCTCCCAGTTTCTAGCCTGATGCCTTAACCATAGCTCCAAATTGGCTGTCTAAGCATGTATGTTGAGAAAATACAAACCAGTATTCTTGTTTTTGTTCCCATAATAATTGAACGACTTTGTTTCCTTTGGCTGGTCCAAAGCATGCAGCCTCAGTCAGTCATACACTGTGCTAAGATATAATGTGATTTATTTGCTGTCAAAATAAGGTGTGAACTAATTCCACTGTGTTTTGTAAATGATTTTAAGGGATAGGGTTGTACCTCACGTGAAGCCTAAAAATGATAATATTATGAATGAATCCATCCAATGTATGAAGAAACCTAACCTTCTGTGAACAGACTGAACTGGCCATTTCTCTCCATCACATTGCTGATGATGGAATTGTTTTCTGTGTCTGAGGGCAGTAAACTGACTAAGGAGTAAGTAAAGGTCTGTATAGATAGTCCTTGAATTGGACCTTAGTTTGAATCAGAACTTGCAATGATAAGTGTGCTGTGTTCAATTTTATGACCACTTTGCTGCAGTGGTTTGCTGCCGTGGTTAAGCAAATCACTGTGGTTAAGTGAATAAATGAATCTGTCTCCCACCATTGTCTTAGTTTGCTGGGAGCTGGCTGGAAAGGTTATAAATAATGGTCATATGTCTCTGGGATGCTGTCCCCATTATAAATATACAATACGTTCGTTGTCAAGCATTCAAATATTCATCACATGACTCTGTGGCTATTGTAATTGTGTGGACTGAATGGAAGTCACTTGTTTCAGCACTTTCTGGTTGATAACGTATGCCTCCCCTTTCAGATCTCCAACCTTATATAGGAGTTGGTTAGAGTGTAACAGCTATAGAGTGCAGCTGTATGATCCTGGGGAAAGGTGTACTTGCGTTAAACCCTTGCAAATGAGGTATTTTTGGGCTCCTGAATGTTCTGAAACATCATTTTGCCTTTAGTCTGAAGGGCTGGGCAGTCTTACTAGATACAGATGTATAATAGAATGTATAGCAAAATGATTCTTCGTTGAAAATTTTAAATTAGACAAAATATTTTTGCAGCAACATTTGCAAAATGTTGCAAGTGGGATGATGGGAATAGGAGATATAAACCCTTTCCTTCTGTATGCCTGGCAGTTGATTAGAAATATCCTCTCTCATAACCTCCCAACCATTTCAGCATGCTTATAATGAGCAGTGTTGGAGTTTGCAAAATGGTTGTTTTCTTTGCTCCTACTGCATTAAAAAAATATTTTAAGGAATTCTTTGCAGTAGAGCCTTTTCAGTACATTTCTCATTCCAAGGTGATGTTGAGTCAGGCTGTTGTGGGCAGGAATTGAGATGTGTATGCTTATATGTATTTGTCTGTTAATGTGATAGGGAGGTTTAGTCCTAATTCCTACGGGGATTATATGCTTTTCATTTGTCCTCACAATTAGAGTGCTGCAGAATAGATTTTGGGTTTGAGCTCAGATGGGCCCATGTTTTATCAAATGTTCCTTTAACCACCCTACAATAATAAAGCTATATACAGTAGATTCATATGGAAGCTGTCTAGGGAATTGTAGAAGATTGAGCGCCTAGAGAGAATGAACACAATAGCAATATTTTCAGTATGCTAGATTTTCCAGAATAAAAGGAAATTGATCCACATTTCTATTTTTATAGAATTAAGGCTTTTCTCTAACTCCCCATTAATTGTTTAAAGAATTGATGTGGAAATTTCCATAAAAATAGGATAAGAAATACTTCCAGTTACCTGTTGAAATGAGTTTTTCCTAAGACTTGCCATACATTAATTTTTAAAGGCAACAATTCTACATCTGATTGAATGAAACAAAGGAGAACACTATTATTGCTACCTTTGTGGTCTATTTTCTTCCTGCCAAACAAAAACCTTCCCCTTTATAATTAGAAGTAATTGTTGGTCCATTTTCCTGTTTTTGTTGATGTATAGTAAGGCTCTAAACATGTCTTTTACTTGGAAATGAACAAGGTTGTACCCCCCTCCTTTAAAAATAATGCATCAAAACACCTGTCAGATACAGTTAAAATAAATTGAATGAAATGCACGAACAATGAGTTGAAAAAGAATAGCTCCCATTTCTTCAAATAGCTAGATACACTTTTTAAAAGTGGAAATAAATGAGGTATCAATTAGGTGTTGATTTTGTACTTTTCAGATTGTGCATAGAGGTGTCTGTTATCTCCCCTAGGTAATATGATGCAATCCTGTTGGATGTTTTACATATACAGTTTACCGATTTAAGCAAATGGGCTTTTTGTAGGCTGAATGAATCAGTGTTATTGAAATTTGGAACACACACACACACACACGGGAGAGAGAGAGAGAGAGAGAGAGAGAGAGAGAAGGAGAAAGATCAAACATCTTTATTTTCAGTCAAGATAGAATATCACATAATGTATCAAGAAGCAATCAAATTTTAATCTTTCTATAAAATTATGATGGGAATATGCTGATGCTTTTGTAGATCATCATTGTCAGTATGTTATTTTGCTTCCAGATAGGCATCAGTCTTTGAATTCATCCTGGAATAGTTCAGTGTTAATGATGATGACAAAGGGATGCCCAGGGAGAACTGGTCAGTTATAAACAATAAACACTTGTTTATATGGTCTTACGTTTTTTAATGCCAGTATTGAAAAAGTTAATACTGACAATTTAACTTTGGAATTAAAGAGAAACACACACTTAGACACACACACAAATACACACACACACACGATTTAAAAGCTTGGTTAAATTCTTGATCCTTTATTCCACAATTCAAATTATATTGAACCAAACAAAGCATCTGAAAATAAAAATCTCCAAGCAGTATAGGTTTTCTAAAAGACATAAATTTTAGAGTGCCCCTTCTCCCCATATTTTTTTTCCCTGGGAGTTTTAGTTTTGGGTTGCTAACTCAAAACTGAAACTCATCCCGTTAGGGATGATTGGCATCGGTTCACTGAACCGGTAGCAATTATCCCTGGTGGCCCCGCTTATGCCCACCCGCTCGCCTGTGCACCTCTTCTGGCTTGCTCTCCCCTTCCGGCTTGCTTGGCACTTCCGGCTACTCAGGGCTTCTGGCTGCTCGGCTCACCCACCCAGTCCCGCCCTATATATGTTCCCTTTGCCATGTGGCCCAGCTACTTGCCTTGCCAGTTGCCTCGCCTGTTCAGCTCACTAAAAGTAAGCAATGCATGCCGCCTGCTCGCCCTTCGCCTTGGGTCGGGGCCTGGGGCCCAGGGATATGCAGTGCCCCGAGGCTCTGGAGCCGCTTCCCGCTCGCCTTCCTCTCTCTCTTTGCTATGCAGTGTGTCCTTACCTTCCTCCAGAGAAGGCAAGCCAGGGCTGAGCCGTTGCTGCTGGGCTCTGTCAGCTTGCATCTCACCCCCCTTGTCATGAGATGCCTGCAGCCACAGCATCTTTTTTGGTGCACCTGGAGGCGCTTCTTGTGCCGAAAGATGCAGCAGTTGTAGGCTTCTTGTGGCAAAAGTTACTGGAGCCATTCCCCTTCTTAAATGCGCCACTGCCATTGCCATCCTGTTCCATGCACCAGCCGCACATGCGCACACCATTTATTCATTTGTCATTCATCAGTGACAACAGGCAATGGTGTGCACATGTGCGGCTGGTGCATGAAATAGGGCGGTGATGGCGGCGGCATGTTTAAGAAGGGGAGCAGCTCTGGTAACTTTCGCTACAAGAAGCCTGCAGCTGCTGAGGATGCAGGCATCTCGCGAAAGGGTAAAATAGGCAGAATAGAAATTAAATTCTTTTTCCTATTGGGTTCTGTGGGTGTGGTTTGGGGGGGGTCATGTGACTGAGTGGACATGGCTGTGAGTGACGTCCAGTTGGCTACGCCCACTCAGTGACAGGACCCTCTCACCAAGCCACGACCATAGAACCAGTAGGGAATTTTTTTTTATTTCACCACTGGTTTAATTAACAAGACAAAATATAAATTAGCTTTAATTGATGAATCAGTATGAGTAATCAAAATTCCCATCAATTAATTGGTATGATAAGAAAAAGGTGTGGAAATTTCAAATGGGATGCATTTTTGTTACCAACTGTTAATTTTTTTCTGTTTACTTTTAAATAAACTTCATAGTTGGATTTTCCTTCATTCCAATTTGTATGGTAGTCAGAATTTTTATTTTCAGATTTAAATTTTATTAATTTTCACTTAATGCAAATAATGTAGATCAAGGATGTTGAAATTCTCAGAAGGATACCTTAAATACTGCTTGACATTTATTTATTTATTTGACTTATATACCAGCCATCATACATAAGTGACCCTGGGTGGCTTACAATAAAATAGATAAAAACAATAAAATAGATAATAGATAAAAGCATAAAATACCCAATATGAAATAAAAGTACATAATTTGTTAGTATTTCTTAGCAGGTCTTGTTAGTAATACATTTGATGTATTATGTATTAATTCAAAAAGTTAATCTCATAAATTTGGTCCATAAGAAACAAAGAGGTTTTGTTTCCTAAATGGGTATATTAGGGACTTTATGTCAGGTAAGAAATTAAATTGCTCTTAAAAGAAGCTGCCTGTCACTTTCGATGTTTCCTCACAAAAACATTTTACTCAGTTTTTCTATGAATTAAATAATTAATTTAAATTAAATAAATATATACCAGAATATACCAGTGAGTATTTTATATTTTCATAACAAAGAAAAGAGATTCAAAAGGTTGTTACTTAAACTCAATCTTCATAAGATAAAAATAGGTAAGTGAAAAATGCCTTGTTCTAAATTTCAAATGTCAAATGGCGACTTACTGATACTCATACACAAAATTGTAAATTATGTTTTAAGAGCCAGCTTGGTGTAGTGGTTAGGATATAAAACTAAAAACTGTCAGACTAATTCTTGCCCTGTATTAGGTAGAAATCCAGATGGGTGATCTTGAGTTAGCCACTTGGTCTCAGCCTAAGGAAGGAGGCAATGGCAATCTACTTCCGAAAAACCTTGCAAAGAAAACTGCAGGGACTTGCTTTGAGAATTGGACACAATTGAATGAAGAAAAAAAAATGCTGAGTAAAATATGTAGGATTTAAGATACTTTAAAAAATGGAATGTCAAATTACTTTTTTAAAAAAATGTAAACATATTTTGGATCAGTTAGTACATGGTAATTTTGTTGATTATACCGGATTTTAAATATACTGTATATATCTTATATTCATTGTTACCTATAAAAATTCTAACATAAATAACTATAGAAGTTAGTCTACTCCTAATACATATACAGGAGGGTTTGTGTGTATATGTGTTTGTGTGTGTGTATATAATATCAGAGTAGAAAAGAAGAGGTTCTTTAAAAACATGTTTATAACAATCATACAATCAACATGAAGATGCTATTTATAATAGAAATATAGAAGCCATAATACAAACATTCCACTCTATTCCTAAAAGTTCTGAATGCAGCCTGATAGAGCCTTTATCAAAGTTTTGCTAAAGTGTAATTTTCCAGAGTGCTGCGTCTCCACTCCATAGATGGGATCAATCCTCTTCTCTGACAGCAACTGAGAGAACTTAAAGGGTTAATTAACCCCCACTCTGTGCTCTAGCCACGCCCTCCTTACCCAAACTTCCCCAGTCTTTCTCTCAGTTGCTGACAGACTGAGGTGGATTTTTTTGTTACTCTGTGCTCTGGAGTGTAGAATTGTGCGTTAGGTATTTTATTTATTCTTGATTAATCTTCTTTTCATTAGACACTATAGAATTGACACTTATGCATCAGCTGAGGCCTCCTTTGGGAGACGTGTTTTGCAGAGTGTGGTTTCAGATTCTGCTGGGGGCAGCCAGCTTCCCGCCCATGGAGTTTAGGCTTGGGTATATCCCATCTATGGAGTGGATACACAGCGCTCTGGAAAACGGACGTTGTCTTATCTGAACGTCTCTTTTCAGAGCGCTGCGGATACACTCCATTCCCTCCCTTTGCTGTTGGTGTGCTGCCTGCCTGGTTGTTTGCTATTGTTGTTTGTGTTCGTTTCTAATAAAGTTGTTTGGTTCCTTACCTGTGCTGCGCCTTTGTTCAAGACTGGGGAAGTTTGGGTAAGGAGGGCGTGGCTAGAACACAGAGTGGAGGTTAATTAACCCTTTAAGTTCTCTCAGTTGCTGTCAGAGAAGAGGATTGATCCCATCTATGGAGTGTATCCGCAGCGCTCTGAAAAGGGACGTTCAGGTAAGAACGTCCGTTTTTAATGCAGTTGAAGAAAATTGTTGAGCATGCTGTAAGTTATACTAATTATATTTAATTGCTCAATTTTAATTAGATTTAACTTTGAATTAAATCAATTTAGCTTGTGTCCCTGGACCATCTGAGGGACCTTTTTGCTCCCTGGACCATCTGAGGGAGCAGCAGCTGCGTTTTAACGGCCATTGCCTAGCAGCCTGACCTGGCTCAAGTCTATCTTGCTGACTACAGAGTTTTTGCTAATAGCTGGGCGGCTAGCGATCTAGAGGAGCTGCGCTTCAGAGCCCTTTCATCGTCTGACGCCTCGCTGTGAGTTAATTTACCCTCGGTTAACAGTGGCGGCCATTTTAGGAGCTCCAGACCCATTCAGAATGGCGGACGCCATGCGGTCCTCAGCTAAGACCAGCTCAAGCAGCTCAGGGCGGCGGTGCAACCTAGCAACCCAGTTGAGGGTACTTCGAGCCATCTTCCTGTGGCAAAAAAGGCCAGGAATAAAAAGACTGCCCCTCCTGCCTCTAGGTTCCTCCTCTAAGGAGGATCAGCGCAGGCATAAGGCACTTGAAAAGGCCTTTCATAAGGCCCAGTTGCAAGCAGAGCCAGATGTTGGTCACTCTCATTCGAAGGCTCCTTCGGGGACACAGTCACCGGTTCCACCGGGCGACAACCATCTTGCACAGGAGCTGTCCCCTGATCGTCCCGCTTCAGAGGGCCCTTCTCCCCCCCCGGGACTGAGCCCTTATTTCAAGCATTGCCTCCTGCAGAGGTTCCTCGAGATGTTCCACAGGTGCCTCCTCCACCTCACCCCCAGGATATCGCCCCTCAGGTCCCCGAGTCCTTTGAGGTCATCATCGTCAGGACCATTAGATGGCCTGGTCCAGTGCATGCAACAAGGCTACTTCCTCCATGAATCTTCGGTTTCTCCTCAGCCCCATCACGCTGGAAGACACCATGTCCGACCACGAGCTGGAGGCTTTGCCAGATTCGGCTGATCAAGTGTCCATTTCAGAGGTGGAAGACATCCAGGAGTCTGCTCTCTTGGAGGATGAAGAATTGGTCCCTGACCAGCCTCCTTTCATTGACCTTTTCCGGCTGCAAGCTTTCTGTTCATTACTTCACAAAGCCATTTCTACCACTCGCTTGGGTCAGGTTCCTTCCGCTTCGACTACTAATAGCGCTCATGATCCAGCATCAGCTATGTTTGCTGAACCAACGATTGATCCGGAGACAATCTCGGCACCAAAGTTATTCTTGGACGTCCTTCATCGCCCAGCCCCAATGGCTCGGACAAACGGCTATATAACTCGGCTCCTGGTCTATCTGATCTGTTACTCCCTCTGTCTGTGGATCCGCTCATTGTGGCTCTTTCCAATGCGCCACACCCTACTGGACCAATAGAGGATGCCCTGCATCCAGAGGACAGACGAGCTGAGAAGACCTTTCTTAAAGGGCATCATGCAGTGGCCTGGTCCATCAAGGCCTCTACTTCAGCCTCATTTTTCAACAGGACGGTTCTTCTTTGGCTCTGACAATTCCAGGAGCGCCTATCTCCTTCTGACATCAGATCACACCAGGACCTAAATAAAATCTCTGCTACCTTGGAGTACTTGGCCGACGCAATCCTCAGTGCCACTAGATTCGCCGTTAAGGCACTTGGGTCCTCTGTGACTTCGCGCTGCCTTCTTTGGCTCAAGAACTGGAATGCGGATATGAGAAGTAAATGGCAGCCATACTCCCCCGGCAGCCTGTTTGGTCCCCCTCTGGAACCTCTTCTTGTTGAGACGAGAGACGCAAGATTCTTCCCTCGAAATCTAGATGGTTGGATACTCGCTATTCTGTATATCCCAGTCCTTTCGTTCCTCAGACAATGGATCCTACCAATCCTGATATTGGCGTCCCCCTTCATCCAGGCCCCTCCAAGCGGAGTCTCAGGTTAGATCAGGGGCAAGTTCCTGCCCAAGCTCCTTTTGGGGTGGGCGGGGGCACTTCACCAGAAGGACCAGATAAGCTCCTGTTGGACCTCCCATTGGGGGACGTTTGTCGCTTTTTACCATCAATGGGAGGCTTCGACTTCAGATGCCTGGGTGCTGTCCACTATCAAATCGAGTCTTTACCTGGAATTTCACTCCGTGCCCCTGACTGTTTTCCTCACTTGTCCAGTTTCTCAGGACAGGTCCAAGTGGGATCTGGTCTCTTCGGCCATTTCTCAACTTTTATCTATCGGCCATTCAAGGGGTTCCCATCGGCCAATGGGGTCGGGGGTTTTACTACCAGTTATTCATAGTGCGGAAATCCTCGGGGGGATGGAGGGCTATCTTAGATCTCAAAGCCTTGAACCATTACATAATTTACCACCGGTTCAAGATGCACACTTGGTTTTTTCCATCCTGGAGAGTGTCAGGCCAGGTGATTTCCTTCCTCCACCGATGACAGAGGCTTACCTCCATATTCCTGTAGCCCACGCCCATCGTCAATACCTGACGATTCGGATAGGTTCCAGACGGAGCTTGAGCCATTTCCTGAGGCTCTGGCACACTGCTCGGCCGAAGACTTAGTGGCCGCCTGGGATGAGGCGGCTGCTGGGGCTTTGAACCGAGTCGTGCCTTTGCGGCCTCTGACCCGGCACCGATCTCACCTGGCCCCTTGGTATACTGAGGAGCTGAGGGAGATGAAGCGCCAGAAAAGACGCCTAGAGAGCAGTTGGAGGGCCAGTCGTTCTGAATCTGACCGGACACTGGTAAGAGCTCATATTAAGACTTACCTAATGGCGATAAAAGTGGAGAAGAGGAGTTACTTTTCCGCTCTTATTGCATCATCAGATAATCGCCCAGCCGCCCTGTTTAGAGTGACCCGCTCCTTGCTGCAACGGGGCGCAGGAGGACCCCTTGGAGGGTAGGGCTGAGGATTTTGTTCAATATCTATATGACAAAACCGCCCAGATTCGGAAACAGCTGGACTCTAACCCTGAATGGGTAGATCCAGGGGAAGTGACTGGGGCAGGTCTTAAGATTATTATATGGGAAGAGTTTGACTCTGTGACTCCAGAAAACGTGGACAGGATACTGAGCAGTCTGAGTCCAGCCACATGTTTATTGGATCCGTGTCCCTCCTGGATGGTGCTGGGAGGTGGCACGAGGCTGGCTCCAGGGGATTATAAACGCTTCTTTGAGTGGGGTGTCTTCCCCGCCGCTTTGAAGGAAGCGGTGGTGAGGCCCCTCCTCAGAAGCCTTCCCTGGACCCGGCAATGTTGGTAAATTATCGTCCTGTCTCCAACCTTCGCTTCGTTGCGAAGGTTGTTGAGAGTGTGGTTGCGCGACAGCTGCCCCAGTACCTGGATGAATCGACCTATCTAGATCCGTTCCAGTCGGGCTTCAGGTCCGGGTACAGCACGGAGACGGCATTGGTCGCATTGGTTGATGATCTCTGGAGGGCTCGGGACAGGGGTTGTTCCTCTGTCCTGGTCCTATTAGACCTCTCAGCGGCTTTTGATACCATCGACCATGGTATCATGCACCGGTTGGAGGGGCTGGGAGTGGGGGGCAACGTGTTACGGTGGTTCTCCTCCTTTCTCTCTGACCGATCGCAGTTTGTTGACGGGGGCAGAGGTCGACCCCGAGGCCCCTTGTATGTGGGGTGCCACAAGGGTCGGTCCTCTCGCCCCTCCTGTTCAACATTTATGTGAAGCCGCTGGGTGAGATCATCCGTGGTTTTGGGGTGAAGTACCATCAGTACGCTGATGATACTCAGCTGTACATCTCCACCCCAGACCACCCCAATGATGCCATCGAAGTGGTGTCCTGGTGCCTGGAGGCCGTTCGGATCTGGATGGGGAGGAACAGACTCAGGCTCAACCCTTCCAAGACCAAGTGGCTGTGGTTTCCGACATTTCGATATAGTCAGTTGACGCCATCTCTGACTATTGGGGGCGAGTCACTGTCCCCCACAGATAGGGCTCGCAACTTGGGCGTCCTCCTGGACTCGCGGCTGTCTTTAGAATATGATGGCCGTGGCCGGGAGGAGTTTTTATCAGGTTCGCTTGATTCGCCAGTTGCGTCCCTTTCTGGATCAGGATTCGTTACGCACGGTCACTCATGCTCTTGTCACCTCACGCCTGGACTACTGTAATGCTCTCTACATGGGGCTTCCCTTGAGGAACACCCGGAGGCTCCAACTGGTCCAGAATGCAGCCGCGTGGGTGGTGATGGGAGCGACGTGGCGCTCCCATGTGACTCCACTCCTGCGTGAGCTGCACTGGCTCCCAGTGGTCTTCCGGGTGCGCTTCAAGGTTCTGGTTACTATCTTCAAAGCGCTCCATGGCTTAGGACCAGGGTATTTTCGGAACCGTCTTCTGCCACCAATAGCCTCTCACCGACCAATCCATTCCCACAGAGAGGGGCTCTTCAGGGTGCCGTCAGCCAAACAGTGTCGACTGGCGGCCCCCAGGGGGAGGGCCTTCTCTGTGGGGGCACCGGCCATCTGGAGTGTGTCCACTTTAGCGGCTTGGGGTATTCAAGTGTCCCTGGAAGAGGTCTGCTGGGCCACCATGTGGACCATGATCTCTTCGTTCATCCAGCACTATCGAGTGGATTCTTTTGCTTTGGCAAATGCGGCCTTCGGCCTTTGAGTTCTACAGGTGGTGCATCGCCCCTAATGTCTTCTGGGCCGGAGTTTCCTTCCCTGGAGGACATGCAGCTTTGGTATGTACCCAGCCTGACTGCCGTTTCCTTCCTTTTGGAGAATGGACGTTGGTCTTACCTGATACATCCTTTCTTGATCAGGAGGAAACAGCAGTCAGCCCCACCCTTCCGCGCCTGGCCCGGATGGAACTGGCGGGGTGGGTGGATTTTTAACTCTCGTTTCAGAAAGACACGTTGGTCTGCATCAGTGCCCTTGCCGAAAATCTAGGCCAAGAGGGCTATTCTAATTTAGCAGACTCAATCCTATGCAGCATAGAGGAGTCTTTCCCCAGCCTGACTGCCGTTTCCTCCTGATCGAGAAAGGACGTATCAGGTAAGACCAACATCCATTCTATTTAATTGCTCAATTTTAATTAAATTTAACTTTGAATTAAATCAAATTTAGCTTTTTGTCCCCAGTCATTTCTGTATCCTGGGCACAGATACTCTATGCAGTATGAACTATTCTGCATGCTTCTCAATAGCCAAATGTAGCTTATTTTTACAAAATATTTGCAGTTGTATCATATCTTTTGTTGCAGAATACGTATAGTCAATTTAGGCTCATATTCTTACAAGCCATTTCAGTGAAGGCCACTAGATTTATTTATTTTAATTATATGCTGCCTTTCAAAAGTTCTGTGTAATTCTGTCCCTTCCTCACCCAGGACAACAAAATTAAAATTGGTCACATTGGACCAAATGTGACGTCTTTGTTAAGAAGAATTTGAAGCTAAACCATCTCCTCACTAAATAATTATATTGAGACATTCAATAACCTTTTATTAATATAAACTAAGCCTTCATTTTAATAGGGGAAAGTGCTGAGCAAATTGTAATGTGAATAATGTGAAAAATGTCCAACTCTTAAATATTTAGCAGTTTAATTTCAGTTGGGGTTGAGTATTTCCAGAATATATAGGGAAAGATGAAACATAAGTAAGATCATAAGAGGGAAGAATCTGAAAAAAAATAGAAGAGGTTCCAGGCAAAGGGGCATCAAAATATATGGAAGTACTTGCAATTTGGCTGTGAGGTTATGATACTGTAAATTGTATTTCTGACTGAACAGAGTTGTAAGGTAAAATGAGGTAAAAAACCCCATGAAGGCGGAGATGTCAGGGGATATCCCCTCATCATCCAGGTCCAGTTCTCTCTGAGATCGCTCTGCCACGAATGAGTCATCACTACCTATGGAGTGATTGGGTGACTGATCTGGAAGCTCAGGTAAATCTGCAGCGAGCGAATCTTGATGTAGGCAAGTAGGTGATTCTAGAACCACAGAGGCAGAACACTGTTGATGTAATCCAGCTGCAATGCCTCTAGTTATTAACCTGATAAATCAGTTGTTTTAAGTTATCAGGCAAATCTGACACACAGATTTGTGCACCTGACACACAGGTGCAAAGCATCTGAAGACAACCCAGCCACTGGGGGCATGTAAGATGCCTCTGGAGTATAAGACCTGTCGCCAATAGGTTGAGGCCATGCTCCTGCTATTTTACAGGCAAAGGGATCATTCCCTGCTATCCAGGAAGACTGGAGTTGGGGAAAGCTCACCAGCTCCCTCTGGTGACCAAGCTTGTGAGGAGTGAGCTAACTGCTCTGGCAGAAATGGCGGGAAACTGAAGGCTCGTTAGAGTTTGACAGCTTTTTTAACTCTGCCTGATGCTTCTCAGCTCTGGAAACCTGTTTTTCTAGAGCCCTCTGTCTCTGTTCCATGTCTTTCAACTCTGCCTTAGAGAACTGCTTTCTCCCTCTGGAATACTTACAGGTTGCTTTCTTGCCTACCGAGGCGTCAGCGCTTGGTTTGGAGGCATTTGGATATAGCTCCTCCCTCATCATGGAGTGATCTGCCATTTTAATGGTGGTAACAGATTAAATGCAGGAGCCTGAATGGAGCTATTGACATTAGAGTTCTGCTCCTCAGGAACCAGGGTAATGCCCAGGAGTTCGAGGGCAGGGACCCTGTGGCTCCAATGGCAGTCCCAAATACAGAAGTGAGTAGTGTGGTGCTAGCAGTGCTGGAAAAAACAATCTTAGAGTAGCCAGCACACACGTGAGCAGTTGCCTGACTACTGCTACAATGGGTGGCGTTCCTAGGGTGAACCTTGGGTTATCCAGCACCTTGCACCATTTCTCTGCTCTGGGAGATCCAGGGAATGACGGCCCAACTGCAACCAGCGACTTAATGCCGCACTTTGCCCCAGTAGAACCAGGGGCTGATGGCTGAATTGCCAACTAGTGGTGCTCTACAGCCAGTCCAGGCGCCTCTGACAGGCGCACCGCAGTGGCGATCAAATTTGGCGGCAGTTTTGCTGTCGGCTACTTAGAATGATAGGTAACCTGCCAATCTGCTCTGAGTGAGCGCTACGAAAACCAGGGCCCGCTGAGATAACTGTGGGGCCTGAAAATGGTGGCATTGTCTAGCCAGCCCGCTCCGCAGAGACCATTATGCGAGCGAAGGAAACACGCTATCTCTATCTAAACTGAAGTGGAAAGAAAAACCTTATGTGTATTGTCAATGATAGTCTAGGAATGGAGTTTTAGAAAATAGCCTTCTCCAATTTAATGTCTCTCTCGGGCCAACTGAGTTGAAAACTGGGCCTGAGAGGCAGGAGGGCGTGGCTAAAGAATTACGACTGAGTCTCTGGGCAGATCCGACTAGCAACCCATTCCTGGGCTATTCCGCAGCTACACTGGAGAACTAATTAGTTCATGGAAACTGCTGTGGTATGACTCCTTTTAAATTTCTCATGATGGTCGAAGAATGAAGTTATGGATTAACATTTCAAACTATTTTCAGTGGTAGCTAAGTGGTGGCTGGGAAAAATATCCTTGAAATATTTACCTTTCAGTATGCAAAGCTCAAGGTGAGCATTCAAAATGTCTTTAGCTTTATTTTAATCAGGGTAACATGAGTGAGTTGGCTATCTTACACATTCACATTGGCAGGGAGAGTTATACAGTAAAACATTTTATTGATGTTTGCTATTTAATTTTGAAATTTAAACATAATTCATACAAGATATATGTAAATGGTGTCATGTCAAGAATTGCCTGAGGTATTTAGACATTTAACTAGCTGTACCTGGCCACGTGTTCCTGTGGCTCAGTCTTGTGGGTATACAATATTTTTTGACCGAGTGCCAATAATTTCCCTCTGTAGCTCAGATCATGCCTACTTTGCCTCTGTCCCAACAGTCTTTTCACTTGGTCGACTGGATTCAGACCTGAGTTGCCTTTCTGCACTTTTCTTTTTGGACTTTAACGTCGCTTAGTCAATTGCTTTCTTGGACTTTTACATATGTGATGTTTGTATTGGGAGAGCTGCACGTCGTGGGATTGGTGGAGGCCTCCGCCCAGGCTGCCATAGGTGAGTTTGCGTTCCTGGGGCTCCGGGACGCTGGCCGGCGACAAATAATTTGAAGGCAGTAGCCATCCGGAGGTTTGTCTTCAGATGCCTCCGAGGATACTTTGCAGCAGGTGTAAGAGGTGGTTTCCCGGCTTGCCAGTATAACCGCCTTCACCTTCGCAACAGTCTGCACCACAGGCGACATCGGGGTCCCTGCCAAAGGTACAGCATACTCAGTCGGGAGGACGCTTCGTGGCGGTTGACATTTCCCGCCATTTTGCTTGTGTGTTTGGCGGCAGCACTGAGGGGAAAAGACCCGGCTCGCGCCTGCCATTGTGATGCCGCAACATCCAACAGATGGCACTGTTTTTCAAAAAAACATGTTTTTACCGTTTTTACCTGTCACAGGTGTGACATCTATATAATATAGGTATATAAAAACGTGCGTATTCAAATGCAACGTTGTGTCAGAATTTCAAACCAATTGATGAAGAACTTTCGGAGATTTAAAATTTTGAACAAACGAACATTTACATTTTTATTTATATTTAGATTTTGGTAGGATTTCCCCCCCCCCTGTCTTTCTCCCTTAGACCCAGGGCTGTGGAGTCGGGAGATAAATGTTCTGACTCCGACTCCTCAGTTTTTTGTACTTCTGACTCCAGGTACCCAAAATTTACTCCGACTCCGACTCCTCGACTCCGACTCCACAGCACTGGCAGGGCTGTGGAGTCGGGAGATAAATGTTCCGACTCCGACTCCTCAGTTTTTTGTACTTCCGACTCTGACTCCAGGTGCCCAAAATTTCCTTCGACTCTGACTTCTCGACTCCGACTCCTCAGCACTGCTTAGACCTCCCCAAAAATAACACACTAACTATTAAAACTTATTAAAATAGTAGCAAATGAGGAAAAAAGGTAATTTAACCATATTGAAATCATAGTATTCAGTTTTCTTTATACTTTTTTTTTTTTTTTGGAAAGAAACCTTATTATGTACATAGAATCCTGATGGAGGTTCTCTGTTGGGGATATACATGCCTCTAAGATTTGAAACATCCTAGAAACTCTAGAAGCTTTCCAAAAAGAAATACGATATGGATATAACTTCAGAAATTTTGAAAGATTCTCCAGATATCTCCCTGCAAGTGTTTTACTTCTGTTTTTAAGCCAATTTCAATTTATTCCTTCGCAATCCTTAAAAAGGCTTTTTGATATTATATGGGAAAGAACTGGAAATTATAAATTAAATGGTTCTAGTATAAACTGAATGACAGTTCACCTTGAAGGTAAACAACTTTTCTCATAACATATGGCTCTTAAAACTTGAGCTTGGTGTACAATACCACATTTATCTTAATGTTAGAGCAGTATTTTGAGATTCTTCTCTGAAACTACCTTTTGGACAGCATTTCTGCAAGCCAGTGTTCTTAACCTTTATTAATTTAATGCTATTTATTATGCAGAAGGCTAATACATTATTGTGCTGATACATATTGACTAAGCCATTGATTTATCACCAGCTACTTAATGATGGTTTGAAGTTACAGTTGATCATCTAAAAAACTACAATCCATTTTTGAAGTTACAGTAACCCCCCCCCCCAAATGTCAATTAGAAAAAATAGATTTACTTAGCAATTGAAGTGTTTGCTTAACAACCGTGGTGTTGGCTTAATGCCACCAAATATGTTTAAAAAATCAGGCCCAGTCACATGGTGCCTTGACTTATGACTGCAACAATTTATGACCATAATTTTGTGCTCAGTTATGGTGATAAATCAAGGACTACCTTTAGTTACAGATACCTCGATTAAAATAGAAAAAAAAAATTTGCTTATTTCTTTTGTTTGTAGAATTAGTAGGCATACACATGCATTCATTTATGAAGAGTTTTATTTAACTACCAATATACTTTAGGACTTAAATTTTGGATTGATTTAATTGAAAGATTAATTGCATAAATCTTTAGTCAAATAATAGAAGGCAAAATTTAAATAAATTTAGGTAATTTTAATTGACTGCCATGAGAGTATTTTTGGTTTCTTGTTTTAAAACTAGTTTAAATTGATTATAATCTGATGGATTCTTTAAAACATAGTGAAAATTGGCAAAAACTAAGCCTAGGATGCGTTTATATTTATAATTCCTTCAGTATTTCAAAAGGGCACTTATATTTATTCTTTTATTAGAAGTGAATGTATTTAAATTGATTAATTGTTTAACTTGTGAAAAGGTAAGTTCTTCCAACATTAAAAGTTCTTCAATAAAGCATATGGTTGTAAAGGATTAATTCTAAAATAATTTTCCATTGATACTTTTACTTTCAAACACCTGTTGAAATAAAAATAGTTTGTGTTGCTTCAGAAAATGCTAAGATTTGGACTTTCCTGAGCCACATGGTGCTGGAGGGGGTGGGGGTGGGGGGGAGACGGACTATTGTAGTGAAATATGCCACAGATATTTGAATCTGGGCTCAGTTGTCGATAAGTACAATATTTTCCGAATTATTACTAACCTCTTTGTCACTGGAGGACATTAGTGATAAGCATGCAAACTCAGTGAGAAGACTGATAATAATAAAAAAACATGATTGAGCCCCCTGTTTAGTAGAATTATTTGGGGATAGTGTTTGAACTAGATCTTCCACGTTCAGTGTAGAAAATTCTGAGTAGTGTCAAAAGTTTTTTTTTAAGACCCAACAATCCCTATTTAAAGTTTTGGAAGCATTATTAAGAAACTATTCTAAAGTTTAGATTTGTATTTTAAGAGAAATTATTGTTATATTAGGTGAAATTATAACAAATTTCAAATGATACTGCTTTATAAATTTAACAATTAAAAACAATATTTTGGAACAAACATAGAAGAAATTATATATGTGGTTTAAAAACTTCAGGGAACTTGTAGAGCAAGATCTGTGTTGAGCAATACATGTGCTAATACTGCAACTGCCTTCCGTTCTGCAGCTTGCAAAGTATCTATCAGCATCTGCTGTTAAATATTGACAGGATTCATTCTTATTTTAGATAATAGAACCCAAAATCATAAGAGAATATAACTGATTAACCTTTCTTGCTGATGATTAATATATTTTAATGTTTTTCACTTAAAAAATAAGTTTCTTTTTTTTATGTCATTCATTATACTCATAAACATATGCCTTTATTTCTGTCTCTTCTAGATCAATTTGCTTTGCTTTCTTTCTAATGAAGAAAGCTTGTTCTTATTTTGTTTTTAAAATAGGTGCCAGTGCACATTGACAGTAATTTTATAATGCAGTTAATATTTACATGGAAAATGCAGCTAGAAGGGAGAATAACTTGGTGAGAGGTGGAGGTGGCAGAAATTTTCTTAATCTTTTCTTGGAAAGTAGCTCACAATATCACTCATAAGCTGTTTATGTTGCTTTTGATAAATTACCATGTTTAAAAGCATGATTGGCACTGAAGGGTTTAGGTTTTTGAATAAAATCTTCCAAATTGTTTTTATTCTCTCTCTTCAGTGCCTATAGCTTGGCTTAGAGGCCTCTGTTAAAGTTGTATTGCAGTCTGGAAGACAGAATGATTTTGCATTAAAAGAAGGAGAGGAAGGAAAAAATCATAGGAAGAAAACCCCTTTTTGCTTTTTGGACGAATCTTCCTGATAATTTGCTAAAGCTCATTTGAATTTTAAGCACTTCTTTAATCTTCAAAGGCTAAATTGCTTTATGAATATGCATGGTGTGGGCAGACTTTAGTTCATTACCTAGTTGTAAATTCTAATGACCATTAGGTCCTTGCAGTAATTGCGAATTGTTTTGCATTTTTGATTGGCCTATTAACATGTGCAGTCTGCACACATCAGGCCAAACTGTCAGGCTGCTGAAGGAAAGGGAGAGAGAGAAGGGGAGGGGGAAAAAGGTGAAAATTGTTTATAGCACTAAGATTCTTAGATTTTTTTTTTCAATCTCAGAAAATTGATGATGTAGAAAAAAAAATTAAAGCAGTGTTTTCAGCACCCCCTTCCTCAAGATTGAAAGTTCACCAAGAGATTTGACATATTTAATTTACATGATGACTTTGCACTCCTTCATTAATGCAATTTGCATATGAAGCTGTTGTTAATCACTTTTGATCATGTTTTGTGTATTAGCTGCCTCAGTAGCTCTTTTCCCTTGGATGCTCTAGTCGAATGCAACAAAATGATGCCTTCTTTCTTGCCAAGTTTCCTTTAGTGAATTGAGGAATTAGATGTGTAACCTGGAGTAATTAAGTATATTTTATCTATTCTCTTTTAATGTTAAGTACAGTTTGAGAAAGTGTAGAATTAAATTGCTCCCATTTGGGGGAGACATTTCTTTTAACAAATTTTAGCTATATCTCCATATAGTCGTGTACATACCTTTTCTCTTAAGTGAAAAAGGTATATTGGCATGAAATATATCCATTTCTCCCTCTTCAGTGACCTGGAACAAGTAAAATTCATTCTTTCTTTTTATTCATTTGATATGTTAAAATCTTAGCTACTGCAATTGTGGAGATATTATATTATAAAATTTGGAATACAGTGCATTGCATCTCTCTCTTGCTCTTCTTTCTGCATCCAGGATTCAGGGCTTACTTGTAAGAAATAAGGAATAGGCTTATATATAGGAAGAGGGTAAAAACCCTAAACTGAATAAGACCATTAGTTTGTCTACCACAGAATTATTTTCATGGAGGGTAGTAATAGCTTGTGTGGATTGAAGTCTGGGGTTTATTACAGTCATAGTTGGAGATGTAGGTGAACCAGAGTCCATCTTCATGTAAAATGGAAACTTGTGGGAGTGAAGTGGGTCTCCCCTCCAATGTATTGCAATGTATTACAAATGTTTGGTTGTGTGTGGATCCTAAAATTAAAGACCAAGACCAAGGACAAAGCACAGGGTAGTGGGGCAGTGGAGTGCAGGTTGACCAAAAGGATAGAGATAGAGGAGAGATAGGCAGGTGGGCAGAATTTGAAGTGCACCCTGCAATTGTAAGTGGGGCAGGTTGTCAAGCAACCAAATTTTGAATATATGGGCACTGCAGTGGATTTAAATTTGAGGACTGGGTGTAAGTGCCATTCATTCAGCAATTTTGTAACTTTAAAGGATTGTTGAATGGGAATAGTGAAGACTATCTGTATTTGATGTTCCTCAGCTGAGAAGATCAGTAATAGCATTTGAGTTTCTATAAAATCTGATGCTTGCTGCTGTTCAGTGCTTTGTTACCAAGGACAAAGAACTGATGTAGAAAAAATAAAGGGAGCTGATAAAGTTCAGCACTGCTGACTCTGGCAGGCAGGCAATAGTTTTCAAGGGTTTAAAGAAGTACAGTATTTCTTAGTTTAGGAATAAACTGAGGCAGTTTTTATGCAGAGCATTTCCTTATCTGTTAAACTACAGCCATTCCCCCATCCTGGTCTAACAGACATATTCTCAGTTGTGTGATGGTGGTGAAACTGAACAGCTCATGATCTACAGTATGTGACAATCTTATATCATTTCCTAGAATTTGCTACAGCACCCTGGAAAGCATTCCTAGAAAGTAGACAATGCAGAATATTTATAGATCACAGGTTTATGAATTTACAGATAAGAAACAAAGAATGCTACCCAGTCTGGGTAATTTGTACTCATCATTTCAGAAGAAATCCGGCTATGTATATATATTTATTATAATTTGCAGCCTGTTTCCTTCATTGCAGTGGATAAGAGACAAGGTGTTTCTTCAGTGCATCAGCACCAAAGCCCCCAGAAAATGATACTGATTCAGGATTGGATATAATCTATCAGAATTTTGTCAGTATGAAAAATCTATTCAGAAAAAAATGTGTGCGTGTGTGTGTACATTTCATTAGTAAACTTTTAAATAAATAAGTGAGGAATCAGGAATTTCAAAAATTGAATTGCTTAAATTAATTCCACTTGGTATTTATTTATTCTGTTTATCCATTATTTCCCTACAAAATAGACTGACTAAGGGGTTATGCCCAAGAGTAACACTTATTGCTTGTCTAGATGCCCCAGCAGCAAACGAGTGGCAGTTATGTTGAACTTAACTAAAGGAATGAATGCTAAAATACAATGTAGGTTCTTGTAGTTTGTATGAAATACTATGGGATACATGTGAAGTGTAAGTAAAGGTTTGTTCTGTGTTTGAGGAATAATTTCAGATGTAAATGCAAGAAAGAGAAGGCATTCAAATTTGTCTTTCCATTGCACTGGTGTTGCCTTTTTAATTCTTCCATGTAATTTTTGCTCAGTTCCTCAGTATGCGTGATAAAATATTGTCAATGCCACCAAGTTTTTATGGAGAGCAAATTTGTAAAGTAAATTACAAATGAAGTAGATAGGCAACTTAATACTTATAGCTTTGATAGCTTTGATAGCTTTGAATGTGGTTCCATTTTCCAGTTTTGCCACTGATTTGGGATAAACGGAGTTGTAATACAAAAATGAAAGAGACCATATTTTTATTCCTATGGTATTGTTGTAACATCTACTTTCCATTAGTAATTTAGAACTTTCATAAGTATAACTAAAATAATAATAAATTCATTTTTGAATCCATTCCAACATTTTGTTTAACAATAAATCTCCTTCTATCCCTATCTCCCCCAGTTTACAACTGAGTGAGTTTAAAACAAAATAAAAATTTCATATCAAGAAAATCAGAACTAGATGCTGTGACAAAATTATGGAAATTAGCTAGATTTGCATGTAATTGCATATTTTTGCTTAGTTTGTTCTGCTTCCAGGATTCAGATGCTGAAATATTTATGCCGTGGACTGTGTTTAAAGTTAGAATGCTGATGGGTAAAATAAGGATGAAGGAAGGGAGGTGGAAGAAATGGGAACTGAGAAGAGTTGTGAGATGGGGTGTAGCACTCTTACAAGAAATGATTTGCACTGAGTAGTGCTGTGATGGTGAACCTATGGCATGCGTGCCACAGGAGGCACGTGGAACCATGCCGCCTGGCATGCCAGCTCAGTTGATTTTCGGGCCTTCTGGGCCCACCAGAAGTAGGGAAACAGGCTGTTTCCTGCCTCCAGAGGGCCTGGTGGGATGGGGAAGGCCTGTTTTTCTTTCTCACCTGGCTCCAGATCCTCTCTATGCATCTGGGGAGGGCGAAAATAGCCTTCCCCACCCCCTGGGAGGTTCTGCAGAGGCCCAAAACGGACATTGACTCATCTGAAGGTCCATTTTCAGCATGCTGCTCATCCAATCCATTGGATGGGAGAATCTCCTTAGTTCCTGGAAACTGAGTGCAGAAATCTCGTCTGACTGACCATGCCCACTCTGTACTGCACACGTCAGTCTTTCTCCACGAAGTCGTAGGAAACCAACTGTAACTGTAAGAAGTAGAGAACTATAACAAGCAAGTGGACTTGAGAAACAGGAAGCCCAAACAGGGTGGGCATGGATTGGATTTGTTACCGCTCTTCAGCAGCTACAATAATCCCTTGTAGCAGCTCCCAAACTAATAAAAAAATTACCACAGGAGGTATCTTGAGAATCAAAAAGACCAAACTAAACTAAACTAAGCTAAAATAATAAAGTCAGCCAGTTATTCACACGAGAGAAGGAAAAAAACCCTAGTTTCCTCAGAAACAGTGAGAAAGACTGACATGTGCAGCACAGAGTGGGCGTGGTCAGCCAGACGAGATTTCTGCACTCAGTTTCCAGGAACTAAGGAGATTCTCCTGTCCAATGGATTGGATGAGCAGCATGCTGGAAAACTGCCCGTTTCCCAACTTCCGGTTGGACAGGAAGTGACTTTTTTGCTGTCCTTAGCCTCCAGAGACGACTACTGGGCCATTGCATGCCAGGAGTGGTGGGGGACATCACACATACATGCATGGGGTGGGGCACATAGAATTATGGGTGTGGGCATGCGCCAGTGCGAACCTCTCCCAACCCCCCTTCCTGGCATGCGATGGCAAAAATGCTAGCCATCACATTTTCTGCTGATCATTACATCAAATACTTTGATGGTCTAGAATGGGATGTCCAACCCCTCGTCCTTGGACTTGCATCAGTCTGCAGCATACCAGAAATGGGGCTGCGCAAACAAGCGAAGCCCTATCAATCGGATGCAGGCAGCACATGAAATAACAACCCCCCGTCCGCGAGAAAACCTCTCTCTGTGGAACTGGTCCTTGATGCTCAAAAAGTTAGGAGCCGCTGGTCTAGAACAATTAATGAAAATGAGAAGGAGTACTATTTCACAAAAAGCATAAATTTGCTGTTTTGACAAGAATACTTTTTTGGGGGGATTGGGACTCCCAGCCATATTTTAAAAATGTATCAATTAATACTTGCTGATATTCAGTTGTGAGTATATTTTATTTGTGGGATACAAATAATTTATGTGAACTTTTGAGGTTATAAAATGAAACAATCGGGTCCTTCTATGAATTCTAAGTCTTTTTTGTGGATAGATAGGCAATGGTTCTCTTCTTTCTGGTTTCCTAACCTTACTCAGATAGCATCCAAAGTATATGTAATTGATTTCATATATGCAAATATTTTCATAATGTAATTTATCGGTAAGATATGAAAATAAAAATACTATAATGGATAAACTGGCTAAATACCAAATGTTAATAAGAAAACATAATAATTTTAAAAACAGAAGTAATTCCAATATTTATCTAAAACAAATATGTATCATTTGCCTTCTGTTACAAGGCAACTAATCTAACCTTATAAAATGCAGAAATTTCTTTCCTCCAATGTTTGTAAAGCAGATACGTAAGGCTTTTATTCTTGTAACGTGTAGTATATTTATATGTAAGCATTGATTGCTATTTTCCCTTTGCTGAAATGGAATGGCGAAAATTGTATAAAGTCTTTGAAAGTGGAATAAAGGATTCTATTTCTTCAAGTAGTCTTAAAATAAAAAGTATAGCATTGTTTTAGAAACTGCTTTAAAGTGTTATGATATTTCTCAATAAAACACTAGTAAAGTGTAAGATTTTGTTTTGTTTCTGAATAAATGTACAATTATGTAACATCTAGCATATTTGAGATAATACAGAAACTCTTTAAATGTCAAAGTCAAAAAAACCCTGAATTTTATTTTCTCCCATTCTTATTTCTCTCTTTATCCTCAATTCTCCCATCTTCTGTTTCTCACCTTGAGTCTCTCAAAATGCTTGTATAAAATTTCTATGTTGATATAATGCTACTCTTACATTATATATTTAGACTCCATGTCTAAAATATTATTTTAATTTCAGGGAAAAGGTTTTGGAATCAGACTACTAGTATAAGTTGAAGCCAGGAATCCTTTTAATATTATTCTCTACATTTTTTTTTTCATTTCAAAGCTTTCCGCAAGAGTTGGGCAATGTCTGAGGCCAACCCACATAATCACAGCAAACAGTTTTGAGGCAAAGCCACAATAATGAAAGACACATGAAATGAAATTTGATCAGCAAACATACTTCTATGCCAAGGAATTTCCTTTTGCCATTCACATACCAAAATTCTGTTACTCACTGATTTCATGTAGTAGAATCAATTCAAAGGAACCATGGTGAAAGAAGCACAACTAAAAATAAAATAGCTAATTCTCTTGTTCTAAGAATTAATTTTTGAGTGACTATTAACAGATGCATATTTTATTGGAATTGGTATAATGTACAAGAAGAGAACTTGCTTAAAGTAAAATAAAATTTCTATTTTTCCAAATGTGAACTAATGCATCAAATTACATTTTAAAACTTAAAAAAATATTTATCTGATAATTCCATCTCATCCTTATATTTGTCTTACATTCAACTAAAATGTAAATTATTTTCTGGTTTTAATTGGATTTAATTATTTCTTTGGGAAAAGATAGTTGGGAGGGGTGTTGATGGCATGCAGCTGTTCTGCTGAAACAAAGGATGTAGTGAAGAGAAAAAAAGTCTACCCGAATCCCCTCCCCTTATCCCCAAATGCTGGTTAATAAATACTATAAGGGATACAGATTCTGAAAGGCAATTCATATATTAGATAGGAAGGGTATGGAAAAGATAAGAACTAACCATTCTGTTCGGGCTTACTTATGAACGTGGAATCATTAACTGTTGGCACCTAATTTCTTCTTTAGTCCTGTGTGCTTTTAGAATATTTCTTCACGTAGAACCTGTATTTGACCTATTAAAATGGGAGGATTAAACAATTTTAAGGCCAATTCTATTGATTTAGGATACGTTATAAAGTTAGAAAAATGTAATGCTACAGATGATTTTCTTCTAAATAAATAATCAAAATATTGTTCAAATAATATGCAGAATAGTATCACAAATATGTACAAATTTAGTGTTAGTACCATTAATTATCTAAGTGCAAATTACCTACTTAGATCCTACCATGTGTAAGTTAAATGTGACTCAAATGAACAAATGTAGCTGCTCTAAGGTTTTGAGATAGGATGAAAAGAGGCTTACATTGAATACAATTATTGATCTTTTTAGTTTAGTACTGTCTACGCTGACTGGCAACCAGTTTTTCAGGTTTGGGGCTGGCAACGATAGGAAGTGAATGGGAGAATGTTAGTGTGCAAAGGATATTTTGAAATTTACTGATTCTCATGGGATACAAAGGGCAGGGGTGGTTGTCCATAAAAGTGCAGTAGGCACACTTTGAGGGAAAAATTTTTTTTTGTATATGTGAACCTAATTGCATAGATCTTATAAGTGCCAACTATTGGCAGCCAATCTAAAATTATAGGTATTACCTTACAAAAAAGCGGATGGCTAAAAAAATTCACATATCTGGAAGGAAGACTACCGTATTTTTCAGAGTATAAGACGCTCTGGACTATAAGATGATATATAAGATGTTGGTGATTACCTATAAAGCCTTACATGGCTTAGGCCCGGGGTGTTTGGTGGAACACAGCCAGCAACAGCTCCCCATCGCCTGGTGTACTCACACAGAGAGGGCCTACTTGAGGTCCCATCAGCCAGGCAATCTCGGCTGACGGCCCCTAGAGAGCAGGCCTTCTTTGTAGGTGCACCTACCCTTTGGAATCTTGGAGCTCCGGGTAGCCTCCGATCTTTGCTCTTTCCGCCATGACCTTAAAACATGGTTGTTCCGCCAGGCTGGCCTCGACTGAATGGGCTTTTAATGGGAATTTTAGTTTTTATTGTCTGAATTTTAATCTGGACTGGTGTTATTGTTGTGAGCCACCCTGAGTTCTCGCGGAGAAAGGGCGGCATACAAATCCTATATAAACAAAAGAGATGCACCTACCTTTTTTTGGTGAGGAAAACAAGAAAAAGAAATCTGTCTCTGCCTCCCAGAAATTTTGCATGTTGCAGCAAACAGCCTGCTTTACTTTCATTTTCATTTTCAGAATAGTTTGATAAGCACAAGAAAAAAAAATCTGCTTCCAGCAATTTACCTCCTAGCAGCAAGCAGCAGAGGCCCCACGTAAAACAGCTGAGAGTTGGGAGGCCAGCAGACAATCAACTTGTGCTAATTAGGCTGTGCTGAAGCTGAAATGAGCTGTTTCTTCTTGCTGCAAGGAGGCAAACTTCTGGGAGGCAGAGGCCAAAGGGTGGGGGCCAGTGGGTGAGCAGGGCTACATTGGTGTATAAGACACACCTAAATGTTCATCCCCTTTTAGGGGGGAAAAAGATGCGTCTTATACTCAGAAAAATATGGTATTTATTTTAGTCAAATGTTTACCCTTAATGTAGGAGAGTCATCTTGGACTTATTGACAATATATTGAGGTAAGTAATGGCAGTAGATAATGTTGCTTTTAAATATTTCTTTGCTGTGGGGAGGTGGAATTATGTTAAATTCAAGACTTTGTTTCTTTTGAGTAAATGTTAGCAATAGCCTTCAATAGCAGTGTACATAGAGAGTCCCATGTTTATGGGAGATGTTACTATTCTTGAAATTTGTATTTTAAATTACTTTGTTATAACTTAATGTCCAGTAACTTTTTTTGGGGGGGGGGGGGAGAAAATTTGTGTTTCCTTGTTTTCCAGGCTAGGAACTCCAGACTCCAGGCATGGGTTGACTCTTCTCTTGTAACTATAAACTGAGTTTAAACTGAAGAGGTGCCCTCTGCTGACGCTTCCAGTTTTCAACTCAGTCTTGAGCTCAGACAGATTTGTAGAGGAAAAGCTCTCTGGGCTTTTCTCCTATACTTTGAGAGAATCAGGTAAATTGAAGAATTTCTTTTTAGCTGGTCAGATGAGGCTGAGGCTGCAGACAGAGAGCAGCGATTACAAGTGCCTCAGCTCAAGTTGGTGGTGGCTGGGGCGAAGGCTTTTGGCGCAGAGGATTCTGCTGTCAGATTCAAGCCTCTCTGACAGCGGGCACCATTTTGAAAGAGCGGGAATGGCCGTTTTGGCTGCAAATGCTCAGGTTTTTCACCTTTTGCCTTCGTTTGCTTGATTGGAGGGTTGGAATGAGCATGAAGAGTGGAGGCTGTGCAAGGTGTTGCGGAATGTGTAGGGTGCGAGGACGGCACACAGCAACTATCCTGACTCTTGGCTGGGACTGGTTTGCTGCTACTTTGTATTTGGACGTGAAACAGCCGGGAAAGACAGCAACAGCTTAGTGCACCCACAGAAAGCTCTCAAGGCTGTGTGCCCAGAAGGGAGAGCAGACCTTGAGCAACAAAAAGGCCACAGTGTTGATTTGCCCCTGTTTGGCTACATGCCTGATAAGGAGTGCAGCCTCGGGGGGATGGGGGTGGGGTGGGGTGGCTGGTTTCCTGGCATTCCAGACATTCCTGATATTTGGACAGAAACTGCTGCATCTTTGGAAGAGCCTGCTGACATCTGAGTGGTGAGATAGCTTGCAGGCTGAGAAGCCAGCTTTCTTGCTGTGACTGGGGTCAGATTTTTTCCTTTGGAACAGGAGTTTAGGGTGCTTGCAGGAGTTTGATCCCTGTCAGTGCCTATTCTGGAGTTTAGCTAACTTGCTACTTTTGAACACTCAAAATGGCGGCTACTGCACCTATTAAGGACCACAGGGAGGCATCTGAGAAGTGTCAGGCTCAAGCGGCTTCTGCTCGAGTCTCCAAGCGTGGGTATAGACAGTCCAAGAGTGGGAGCCGGGGTGCTGCAGCCAAAATAAAGGCTAAAGCGCTTTCCATTAAGAGACCCCCTAAGGCTCAGGAGAGGGCTGAGAAAAGAATGCAGAAAGTCTTGGAAAAGCAGGCTGCTAAAGCTGCCAGAGAGGTGAAGAAAAAACAACATCTCAGCCCAATGGGGGAGGGGATGAGATTATTGTTCATCCCTTTTCTGATCAACCAGCAGCGGCTGCTGACCTTAATTTTATTCAGAGGTCTGAAGCAGGCCCTTCTACAGGGCTCAGGTCTTTACAGTCCCTGTTACCAATACCTATAAGTAGGGAGGTGACCAGGAATATCAGACCTCCACCTGAAGCGTCTTTTATTCCGACTCCGGAAGGGATCGCCTTACAGAGAATTCTGGGGAGGAGGGGTGGAGATGTCACAGATGGTCCAAAGATGGATCTTGGAAGCAGTGCAAAGGGGATTCAAGGCAGGCAAGACCCAAAACTGCCAAACAGGCTCATTTATCCCAGAGGTTTCACACCAAGGGAGGTACCCCCCAGGTCAGCAACGGGAGGTCCCTGAATGTTATCCCTACTCCGACTCCTCCGACTCTTCTGAGGACAGTGAGGACTCGGTCTCTATGGATGAGGGGCTGATGGATCAAGAACTATCGGAGGAAGAGGGCCTGACACCCGACTAACCGGTCTTTAAGGGTCTGTTCCAGCCCCATTTATTTAAGGCCTTGCTTTTCAAGGCCAAGCGCTCTACCCATTTAGGGGTGAATGCCTCCACGGAGGACATGGTTGTGGGTGAACAGGACCCCGCTGGCCTTTTTTCTAATCCAGTGATGGAAGTGGAGACTATCCTGCCCCCTGCTATTTATGGATGTCATTCGATGACAGTGGGCGTCGCCAGGAGCTTTCCCTAGCCCCATGTCGTTTGATAAAAAGTTCTATAATATGACACCAGACCTCACCACCCTTCTTCAGGCCCCTGAGGTTGACAAGCCGGTGGTGGCCTTGGCGTCTTCTTTGTCTGCCCTCACCGAGGAGGAGGATATGTTACAGCCAGAGGACAGGAAGCTGGATCTGGCGCTACATAAGGCGCACCAAGTGGCTGCCTGGACCATTAAAACAGCCACGGCTGCTTCCTTCTTTGAAACAAATGCAGGAGAGGGTACCTGTCAGCAATCTTATAACACAACAAGATTTTAACAAGGTGATCGCAGCTGCAGAATTCACAGTGTACGCCACAGTTATCTCCACCAAGTTTGGAGCTAGGGCCATTGCTGTGTCGGTCATGGCTCAAATATTGGCAGGCAGATACAAAATGAAAATGGCGGTTAGCGTGAGCCCCATTTAAGGAGGCTAAATTGTTTGGGGAGTCCCTACACCCAGTGCAGGTGGAGTCACATGACAAAAGGAGTGTTTCCATCTCTGGCCAGGCAGTTTGACCGCCGTCCCTCACTGCCATTTTTGCAGCCTTATTTTCGTCCCTACTCAGGACAGAATTTTCAGAAGAACCAAAGGGGCTTTGCTTCCAGACAACGTTACCAATTAGGCCAGGGGTTCACAGAACAACATCAATTTCATCCTCAGAACAGACAGTCCTTTCAGGCGGGGAGGGGGGATTGCTCCTTTCAGAGATCGCGATGACTCCAAAGCAGGAGTTCCCATTGGTAGACAGCTAGCCCTCTTTGTGGACCAATGGGAGGAAATTTCTATGGATGTGTGGGTAAGGGAGACCATATGATTTGATCTCGCTATAGAATTGCTGGCAACACCTCTGGTTTTTTATCCATTGTCCCATGTCCAAGGATGCCTCCAAGAGAAAGATCATGGAAACCACCATTCACCATCTATTGGAGATCAGGGCAGTGGAGGCAGTCCCAGATGAACAGAAGGGACAGGGATATTACTCCATCCTGTTAGTCATTCAAAAAGTCTTGGGTGTGTGTGTCTGTGTGTGTGTGTGTGTGTTGTGACCAATTCTGAATCTCAAGGGCCTCAACCGCTATCTGAGGTATCGGAGGTTCAAGATGCATTCTCTCTGCTCCATTTTGGAGTACATCAGGGAGGGAGACTTCTCGACCTCAATAGATCTTACTGAAGCCTACCTACACGTCCCTATCTCAGCATCTCACAGACAGTACCTGAGATTTTGTTACAATGACAGGCACCTCCAGTACAGGGCTCTGCTGTTTGGTCTAGCATCGGCCCCAAGAGTATTTACCAAACTCTTGGAGGTGATAGGAGCATTTCTCAGGACCAGACCAGTCTGGATACAAGCCTATCTGGATGACATTTTAGTCCAGTCCTCCTCCTGTAGGAAGGTGGAGGAGGATCTGCGAATGACGGTGCAATGCCTACAAGATCATGACTTCTCCATCAACGTGGAGAAAAGCCACTTCAGCCTGGTCACCCGCCTCTTGCATCTGGGGCGGTGACCGACACCATAGTGTGTCAGGTTTTCCTGTCACCAGACTGGCTTGAGAGCATCCCGATTTTAACGAGGCAAATGCGCTCAATCAGAATGGCTTTTTTGGCCTTATTATCCAGGCTCCTAGGCAAGATGATCTCTTGCATAGGGATGGTTACCTGGGCTCGGCAGTGGTCAGGAGGTCAGGCAGGAGCAACACACCTGTGAAGTTTCAGATTCCGGCAGTGATCTTAAAATCTTTCCGCTGGTGGGGCATCTGTCCTCATGAACAGGGATTGTGTCTTCAGGGAACAGAAGCGTTTGATTGTCACCATAGACACCAGTCTGGGGGGCCCATTGCCAGAATCTTGTGACGCAGGGAAGGTGGTCACGAGTCGGCTTGTGACAGACCATAAATTGGTTGGCATTGAAGGCAGCCTGTTTAGCTCTCAAGGACTTCAGGGAACATCATGTCGTCGTCCTCACAGACAATGTAGCCACAAAGGCACACATAAACAGACAAGGGGGCACTCGGTTGAGATCACTCATGACAGAGGCGGAGCACCTTTGCCGCTGGGCAGAGAAGAATGTACTGTCCATCAGAGTGTAGCACATTTTGGGCTCGATGAATGTGCAGGCAGATTGGCTGAGCAGGGCCACCATAGACTATTCAGAGTGGTGCCTGCACCCAGACATGTTCAGGGAGATAGTGGATCGGTTTGGGCAGCTGGTTCTGGACCTTTTTGCCTCCCTGGCAAACAGGCAACTGCCTTGCTTCTACTCCAGGTTCCCAGCACTGGGGTTGGAGGGGTTCAATGCCCTGTGCTGCCGATGGCCCCAGGGATTTTTTTATGCATTCCCACTCCTGGCATTGATTATGAGAGTGGTCAGCAGGATCTTGAACAAAAAGGCCGAGGTGATACTCACAGGACTCACTAGCCCAGACATCCATGGTTTGCAGATCTGGTCAGCCTGTCGAGTGCCAGATTGTGGAGGATTCCTCCCGACAGGGTGTCCCTCAGCCAGGGTCCTATTTCACACCTAGATCTACAGTGGCTGCACTTGACCACCTGGCGGTTGAGTGGAGACTTTTGACGAAGAGGAACTTCTCTTCTGGGGTCAAATGGACAGTCCAGGCTGCCAGACGACCGGCCACTACATGGATATATAACGTGACCTGGTGGATTTTTTCTGAGTGATGCACCACCAGGACCATCGAGCCAACAAAGGTATCAATTCCACAATTATTAGATTTCTTTCAGGACGGCCTAGAGAGAGAGTTAGCTCCACAGACAGGTAGCAGCTTTAGCCTCGGTTCTTTCCTGTGGGGCTGGGTATCAGTGGCATACCACCCAGAAGTGTGGAGATTCCTTAGAGGTGCCACCAATTTAAAACCACCAGTGGGATCTCTCAAAGGTATTGCAGACTCTCACCAATGCACCCTTTGAGCCCATTCGAGCTATACCCCTCAGTTTTCTGACGTACAAGGTGGTATTTCTAATGGCAATAACATCGGCCAGGAGGATATCGGAGCTGACCACACTTTCTGTAAGGGAAGATTTATGTATATTCCACACTGATAGGGTAGTGTTGTCCCTGAACCCAACCTTTATACACAAGGTCAACTCCTGGTTTCATCAGGCACAGGAATTGATTTTACCGGATTTCTGCCCTAATCTGTCTCATGCCAGGGAATCTGACCGGCACACACTGGACATGAGGAGGGCCTTAGGTATCTATATTAAAAGACTGAAGGCATTCTGGAAAACAGAGGCACTTTTTGTGTCGTTCCAACCGGTGACAATGGGGCAGAAGGTTTCAGCATTGATGGTGGGCAGGTGGCTTCGTGCCAGTATTGCCAAGGCGTATGATTTACATACCCTGCCAAGACCCAGAGCAATTACAGCACACTACCAGGAGTGCGGCTTCTATGACGGCCTGAGCGACGCAGGCTTCAGTGGAAATTCGTTGAGCGGCAACCTAGTCATCGCGTTCACCCTTTATCTGGCACTGCCGGTTGGACTCGTTCGCCTTGGCTGAGGCTGCTTTTGGCAGGAGGGTGCTTCAGCAGGTACTATGGATGACCAGTGAGCAGGACCAGACAGGTATCCACCCGTGAGGACAACCAGCTTTGGTATGTCCCATGCTTGGACTCTGGAGTCCCTAGCCTGGAAAAGGGGTGTTGGTCTTACCTGATTTTCAGGTACATTTTCAGGTAGGGATGGAAGACTCCAGCTCCACCCTAAGAGGGGTCTGGTCTGTGGTATCCTTAGAGTGTTGTTACAGGTTCTACTTCCAGAGGCCTCACTGTGATATTGTTGAAACTGGGACAGTCAACAGAGGGCATCTCTTCAGTTTAAACTCAGTCTGTAGAGCTCCAAGAGAAGAGTCAACCCATTCCTGGAGTCTTCTGTCCCTACCTGAAAATGAGTGTATCAGGTAGGACCAACACCCCTTCTCAATCTAAATTCAACAATATTATGTCGGTGCCTGTATAGAATGTACTTTTTGTTATTCATGTACCATCTCTTCATATACTGATGTGGATTATATGGTTTACATTCTTGGTTTCATGTTTACAGTCAGAGATACTTGACTGTGTGAAAATGTAATTCCTCAATTATTAAAATAATAAAAAATACAGTATACTAGCATAATATTTGCAGTTCTGATGGCTAAAGCCACCAAGTGGGATTGCCCTAAAATTTTTAACGTGAAAGAAGCTTTGGGTGGATTCCCCTGTTTTCATTTTTTCCTTCCCCGAGCATTGTCTACTAGTGAGAAAATAAACCACCAATTTCTTTTCTTGAGAGCTACTTTGATGTAGTGTAGAAACTGGAGATTTTGATGCTATTGCTTTATGCACAAAGCCAGTTGAATGATTTGAGTCTATAGGTAGTCTTTGACTTATGATCACAATAAAGCCAAAAACTTAAATTGCTAAGTGAGACAGTGGGTTTTGCCCCATTTTTGACCTTTCTTGTTGTTAAGTGAATTACCGCAGGTGTTACAACACAGTTGTTAAGGGAATCTGGTTTCCCCATTGACTTTGCTTGTCAGAAGATGATCGCATGACCCTACTGTGAAATATGAGTCTAAATGTGAGTCAGTTGCCAAGTGTCTGAATTTTGATCAAATGACCATGGGGATGCTACAATGATCATGAATATGAAAAATGATCATAAGTCACTTTTTTCAGAGTCATTGCAACTTTGAACGATCACTAAATGAACCCTTGTAAATTGAAGATTATCTGTAGTTGCTCTCCCTCATCCTTAGGAAGAAAATAATGACAAACCACTTCTGAAAATTTACAAGGAAAAATGCTTGGAGTTGTCCAGATAGTTACTAGGAGTCAAGAAGAGCCTGGATAGCTCAACAGACTAATGCATTGTAATTTAACTCAAGCTGTCTACAATTACTGCAAGTTCGAATCTCACCAGGCTCAAGGTTGACTCAGCCTTCCATCCTTTCTAAGGTAGGTAAATTGAGGACTCAGTTTGTGGGGGGCAATAAGCTGACTTTGTAAAATATACAAAAGTATGAAGGATACTGCTTAACGCATTGTAAGCCTCCCTGAGTCTCCAGAGAAGGGCGGCATATAAATCAAATTAAAAAAAAAAAAAAGAATGTCTCAAAGGCACAAAAACAGACATACAAAACCTAAACTCTTTTTAAGTATGTAATATGTCAGGGATCATATACCATCCTTGTCTTTTGGATTCCATGGAAGGAACAACATTCAGAGTTCAGGTATATTGTTTGAATGTTATTTGGATGTCAGGTTTAGCTTTCTCTTTTTTGTTATACCAGTAAAGCTCCCACATTTCACCTTACGTTTCTCTTCCAAACTTGTGAGTTGTGAGTTAAAGAGGTTCAGAAGTGGTTACAGATTGAAGTGGTAGGGAGTAATTAATAAGGAGTGAGCTTCATCCTCAACTAGTGCTGCAAGGAAATAACAATCTTAGTGGCAAATGACTATGGCCAGAAGAACCCAAATGCAGATGGCACAGAACAAACATAGAAATAAGCATTATGATGTTGCTTCCAAAGTAATAAATATAGTAAAAGGAGCAACCATGCAAAGCCACTTGTTTAATGTAGTGGTAGTGATGGAAAATCTGTAATGGACTTATCAGTAATAGAATCAGCAACCCTATTGGCAGAGCCAGTTTTTTTTCCAGATTTAAGTATACCCGTGCACTACATGGCTAGTGATAGACTCACATTTAAGAAACATTTCTAGCGAAAGAAGCATTTCTTTTAGAACACTGCTAAACACACGTTCATAAGGAACTTACTTATGGCCTGACAAGCATTTTGGAAGATGCTGTGCAAGTAGATATCTGTGAAAGAGAGGTGTGCATTCATTCCCACAATTCAAATTGAAATGGTCACAAGGGCAGATTCATCAAGTAGAGAAGAGAGTTGTGTTTTCAGCAAACCAAAATGGGCAATAGGAGCTGGCAGGTTCCACTGTCTAAAAATGTTATGCATCGAATAGTTCACAAAATGATTCTAGATCATATTTATGGCAAAAACTGTCATGAGAAGAGGGGAAACAGTGAAATAGCTAATAGGCTAAGTCTGTGATGGTGAACCTATGGAACAGGTGCCAGAGGTGGTACACAGCTCTCTTGAGCGTACGAGCCATTGCCCCAGTTCAGCTCTGCCGTGCAACGTGCATGCCTCCCGCTGGCCAGCTGGTATTTGGGTCTCTGCTGTGCATGCGCGGGGGGGGGTGCATGTGTGGTGGCTGCACGCACATGTGTGGGAATAAGGGGCATGCATGGGGGGCCATGTGCAGGGGAACGCGTGCATGCGGGGAGGCGGGACATGTGTGCAGGAGCCACACACACTTTACATTTTGGGGGTTCGGGCACGCTTGGGGCACGGTCTGGAAAAGGTTAGCCATCACTGGGCTAAGGGGATGAGATAAATTCAATGTTGTGAGATGTCTACAAAAGTGGTTACTGGAGCATGTTCTTGCTCATGGTTAGGAGATCTTTAAGATGATCTTTCTGAGAAAATGATGTGTAGAAGAAATATTCCTTTATGATGTAATTGCTTTATGGAGCAGTATCTTGAATATTATCTCATACTTTTTACCTTGGGTCGTTTTCCATGAATCTCACATTCAAGTGCCTAGTTCATTACAGGAAGGAGTGGTGATGAAATTATATTGCTTCTCGGTGGAAGCATGATTGGATCAAAAATATGCTTTATAAAAAGCACAGAAATAAAATCTGTTATTGTTAGTAGTACTTTTCTATACGGCGATAATCAGTGTTAATACAATATTGTTATATAAGATGTATTAGAATGAACAATAGTTTTCTTTCACTAAAATACTGATGAAAATTTCTAACATCTTCGGAGCACACTTTGATCTGTCCCCCCCCTTCAGAGACCCACAAAAACACAGCCAGCCGAGGGTTAAGACTCACTTGGCACACTCTGCAGTTCTTATCTCAACCTTGGCAGCGATATGCACACCGTCTGCCAAGGACTTTATTGGTTTACACAAACAAGAAAATCACCTACGTAGCTTTGCCGTTCATCCAGCTTCCAAGACTACGAGGTTGCTCCGTTTGTTTAGCTGTGCAGTTAGCTTTGTTCGTCACGAACTTCGTGACCCATTGTACTGTCTTAAATAGATATGCTTCTGGGTGTGGTCCAGTGAGTCATGGATCCTATGACTCCAATCCAATGACTCAGGATTTCCTCATACGCCGCAGCTGCAGTACCCTTTTCTCTCGCCTTCTTTGGCGTGCGTCCAGGAATGACGTCTCTCCCTCACTCTCATCTGAGACACCTGTTTCCCCACTACTTGGCTCTCTTTCAGCTGGCACCTGAGCCGGTGCCAGAGGGGGAGGGCTGGGAGATCTGGCTGGCTCCTCTTCCTCCTGCTCAGAGTTGCCTTCCTCCAAAGGGATAGGCTCAGAGGACGGGGCCACAACACTATCCCCCACCGCAGGGCCCTTCCCCCGGGTCTGACGGTCGGGATGGGGTCGGGACGGGAACTGTTCGTGGAAAGTCCGCACCAGGTCAGGGGCCTGAACGGCAGATGCGTCCACCCAGGTGAAATCCTCGGCCCCGTACCCTTTCCAAGCGATGAGGTATTGGAAGCGCCCCTTCAGCCAACGGGAGTCCCGAATACTGTCCACCTCATACGTCGAGGCGTCGTCCTCGTCGGCTGCGGCTGGGGGGGCAGGCGGCGGCGGGCGGCGGAGACGGCTAGTGGGAGTCTCAGGGACCAGGAGGGACCGATGAAAAACGGGGTGGAGCCGCATGGAGCGGGGTAGAGTCAACCGATAGGCCACCGGGTTGATGACCGCCTCGATGGGGAAGGGACCGATAAAGCGGTGGGCCAGTTTCCTCACCGGCTGGTCCGTGGGGAGGTGTTTCGTGGACAGCCACACCCGATCTCCAACTTCCAGCGGTGGCGTCGCCCGGCGGCCGCGATCGGCGAACCGTTTATAGTCCTCTTTCGCCCGGATCAGCTGCCGCCGCACCAGTTGCTGCACCGCCTGCAGCTCCGAGAGGAAGTCCCGGGTCTCAGGAACAGGGGAGTCCATGATGGTCAACGGAAAAAAACGTGGATGGTACCCGACGTTGGCATGGAACGGTGTCATCTGGGTGGAGGTATGTTGGGAGTTGTTAAAAGCGAACTCCGCCAGGGGAAGGTACTCGGCCCAGTTGTCCTGCTGCTGGTTGACAAAACAGCGGAGGTACTGCTCCAGTATGCCAATGACCTTCTCCGTGCCCCCGTCAGTCTCCGGGTGGTGTGATGACGACAGGCACACCTGCACCTCCAGCGCAGCCATCAGGCTTTTCCAGAAGCGAGCCGTGAACTGGGCCCCGCGATCCGAAACCACCCGGTCCGGCAGGCCGTGGAGGCGGAAGATGTGTTGCAGGAACAGGCGAGCCGTGGTACGAGCTGAGGGCAGGCCGCGGCACGGGATGAAATGTGCCATCTTCGTGAGCGCATCCACCACCACGAGGACGGTCGTGAACGTAGCGGACAGGGGCAGGTCAGTCAGGAAGTCCATGGAGATGGCTCCCCACGGTCTCTCCGGTGTCGGCAGCGGCTGGAGGAGTCCAGGAGGGGGGCCGGACGCGGCTTTGGCCTGTCGGCATGGCACACAGGACGTCACGTAGGCGTGCACGTCGTGCCGTACCCGAGGCCACCAAAAAGTCCGCGTCACTAGGTTCAAGGTCTTAAAGAAGCCGAAGTGCCCCGCCGCGGGGTTGTCATGGCACTGGTTCATGACGAGGGCTCGGAGCGGACTTGTGGGCACGTACAGCCGACCCCGGTGCCTGAGCAAGCCCTCCTCCACGGTCCATGGGGACGCGGGGCCGACGTCCGCTCTCCGCTGCTGCGACCAGTCGTCCCGTCGCTGCGCTTCCAGCACCTGAGTCCGCAGGTCCACCGGTTCCTGGACCGCGGCCAAGGAGTCCGCTGGCAGCACCGTCCGGGGGGAAAGGGAGTCCTTTGGGCAAAAGTATTCCGGCTTACGGGATAGCGCGTCCGCCCTCTGGTTGAGGTGGCTCGGAATGTATGTGACGTGGAAGTTGAACCGGGCGAAAAACAACGACCACCGGATCTGCCGCTGGTTCAAATTCCTGGCCGTGGTGAGGTGCTCCAGGTTCCGATGGTCCGTCCGCACCTCCACCTGGTGTCGGGCCCCCTCGAGGTGATGTCGCCAAGCCTCGAACGCGGCCTTGATAGCCAGCAACTCCTTTTCCCAGATGGTGTAGTTGCGCTCGGAAGGAGTGAGTTTCCGGGAGTAGTAAGCGCAGGGAAAAAGAGTGCCACCATCCACCGGAGCCTGTAGCAGCACCGCTCCAATCGCCACGTTGGACGCGTCTGTCTCAACCACGAACGGACGGTGTGGATCGGGGTGCCTCAGGACCGGCTCCGTGACAAAGGCCTGCTTGAGAACCTCGAAGGCCTGCTGCTGCGGGGGCCCCCACTGGAACGGAACCTTCTTCCGAAGGAGCTGGGTCAACGGCACGGTCAGGGTGGCAAAGCCCGGGATGAAGGTCCGGTAGTAGTTGGCGAATCCCAACAGACGCTGGACGTCCTTCACCCGACGCGGGGGTTCCCAACTGCGCAAGGCCGCCACCTTGTGTGGGTCCATCGCGATGCCCTCGGGGGTGATGATGTGCCCGAGGAACTCTATGGAAGTCTGGAAGAAGTAACATTTCTCCAACTTCGCATAGAGCTGGTGCTCCCGCAGGCGCTGCAGGACCTGGCAGACATGCTGGAGGTGACTCTCCGGGGTCCGGGAATAGATCAAAATATCATCCAGGTAGATCACCACGAACCGATCCAGCATGTCCCGGAACACGTCGTTCATCAAGTGCTGGAAGACCGCGGGGGCGTTGGTCAACCCGAACGGCATGACGGTATATTCAAAGTGTCCGTATCGGGTGCCAAATGCCGTCTTCCACTCGTCCCCCTCTCGCATCCGCACCAGGTTGTAGGCTCCCCGGAGGTCGAGCTTGGTGAAAATCGAGGCCTCCCGCAACCTCTCCATCAGCTCCGGGATCAGCGGCAGGGGATAGCGATTCCGTACCGTGATGGCATTCAAGCGCCGGTAGTCGCAACACAGGCGCAAGTCCCCCGTCTTCTTTTTCACGAAGAGGACTGGGGCCGAGAGCGGGGAGGTCGAAGGCCGGATGAACCCACGGGCCAGGTTCTTGTCCAGAAAGTCCCGTAAGGCGGCCAGCTCGGGCTCCGACATGGAGTACAGGCGTCCCGAGGGCAGGGGCGCGTTGGGCATCAAGTCCACCGCGCAGTCGTAGGGTCGGTGCGGGGGCAAGCGATCCGCCTCCTTCTCGCTGAACACGTCGGCGAAGGATGTCAGCTCCGGAGGCAAGGAGACGTTCGGGGCAGAGACGTCCTGGCCGGCACAGGTGTGGCGAAGGTGGTCGACACACTGCAGGCTGGGGAACGAGATGGCATTTCTCGACCACGCCACCTGAGGGTCGTGCGCCCGAAGCCAGGCCATCCCCAGGACCAAGGGGAAGTGCAGGTCCGCCGTCACATAAAACTGGATCGCCTCCTCATGGTTCCCAATGGCAAGGCGCAAGGGCTGAGTAGCGAAGTTGATGGGCCCCGCCACAAGTTCCCGCCCATCAATAGTTTCGACCCTCAACGGAGGGTCCACTGGAACCAAGGGAACCTTGTAATGGGCCACAAAGGCCTGGTCCATAAAGTTCGTGGTGGCCCCCGAGTCCACCAGCGCGTGCGCCTGGAGCCCCTCCGACGGGTTAGCCAACAACACCCGGGTGTTCAAAATCAGGTGCCGAGGGGGCTCACAGTCCACAGCCGCCGCCTCCGGCGGGGCATGGTCACCTGCCTGACCCAGAGTTTCCCCTAGGCCAGGCCTGACCCGTTTCCCGGCTGGTCACGCCGAGGCTCCGGAACAGGCTTGAGCGATCCACTCCGCTTCCGGGGACACGAGGCGGCGAAATGTCCAGCCTCGCCGCAATAGAGGCACAACCCCCCTTGGCGTCTCCGCATCCGCTCCTGGGCCGTCAGTTGAGGTCTGGCTGCTCCGAGCTCCATGGGCTCCTCAGCCGTCGCCACCAAACGCGGTACGGTCCGGGGCGCTGTTGGTACGAAACGCGGGGGTGCCGGCACTGTCGGTGGTTCCGGAAGAGCCCTACGGGGCCGTCGCCGTTGTAGGCGGGCATCGATGCGCAGGCATTGGGTCACCAGCGTGTCCAGGGTCTGTGGCGCCTCCACCCGAACCAGCTCGTCCTGCATCTCATCGCAGAGGCCGTCCTGGAAGGCATCCATCAGCGCCGCCTCATTCCAGGCCGAATCCTGGCCTAGCAATCGGAACTCCGCAATATAGTCCTGCAGGGGGCGCTTGCCTTGGCGGAGGTCTTTGATGCGCCTCGCTGCCGTCTGCACCCGGAGGGGGTCCTCAAACATGGTGCGCAGGTGTTGCAAAAAGCCCTGATAGTCCAGAAGCAAGGGGCTGTCTTGCAGCAACAGGGGCGTGGCCCATCGGGCGGCAGTGCCAGAGAGGGAGCTGATAATAAAAGCCACCCGAACCCGGTCATCCGGAAAATCCTCCGGCCGCATTGCCATGTACAGCTGGCACTGTCCCAAGAAGGCCGGGAACATTTCCTGCTGTCCAGAAAACTTATCTGGCATGTTCACTGGGCATCTTGGACGGGGAAGGGGAGCAGGTGGAGCTGCTACAGGAGCATTTCCCAAAGCAAGTTGTGCAGTTAGCTGTGCTACTTGCTGTTGCAGAAGTTGATTGGCCTCCAGCATCTGCTGTACCTGCTGCTGCAGCTGTTGGTCCATCATGGGTTAACGATGGAGTTTTGGGTGACGAACAAGATGATCTGTCCCCCCCCTTCAGAGACCCACAAAAACACAGCCAGCCGAGGGTTAAGACTCACTTGGCACACTCTGCAGTTCTTATCTCAACCTTGGCAGCGATATGCACACCGTCTGCCAAGGACTTTATTGGTTTACACAAACAAGAAAATCACCTACGTAGCTTTGCCGTTCATCCAGCTTCCAAGACTACGAGGTTGCTCCGTTTGTTTAGCTGTGCAGTTAGCTTTGTTCGTCACGAACTTCGTGACCCATTGTACTGTCTTAAATAGATATGCTTCTGGGTGTGGTCCAGTGAGTCATGGATCCTATGACTCCAATCCAATGACTCAGGATTTCCTCATACGCCGCAGCTGCAGTACCCTTTTCTCTCGCCTTCTTTGGCGTGCGTCCAGGAATGACGTCTCTCCCTCACTCTCATCTGAGACACCTGTTTCCCCACTACTTGGCTCTCTTTCAGCTGGCACCTGAGCCGGTGCCAGAGGGGGAGGGCTGGGAGATCTGGCTGGCTCCTCTTCCTCCTGCTCAGAGTTGCCTTCCTCCAAAGGGATAGGCTCAGAGGACGGGGCCACAACACACTTAAAGCATTCTGACTGTATAAAGTGATATCCATAAATGGATTAACAACAGTGCCAACAACCAGAAAATTTCCCCCAGAGAAGGTACCATTGGGACAGGTGGTAATCTTAAAGAAGTTTGCAAATCAGTTCAGTGAATGCACAAAATATCTTAAATTCTAATGAGTCTTGCAGATTGTCAGGAAAGACATTTTTATATAAATATAATAACAGTTTTCAGGAAAATTAACCCTGTTGAATCATATGGAATTTAATTCTTCATAATTATTCTATTATTTGTCTATTTATAAATCACATTTTTGAATTGTCATCTCCCTCTTTTGGATTATGATCAGAGTTGTTATATTAGAAAAGCTACCAGAAGGTTGGCTGTGCTAGTCTTAAAAAAACAATAATTATTAGGACTTAATGTAGTTTCGAAATACCACATTTATTACTATATCATTAAAGCATATACCGTATCTGTTAAAGCATATAGTATAATCAATACGTTTAATTTTAAGTGCTATAAGATTCTTGGTTGTTTTTGCAAAACAATAGTTGCAGTGATGTAAAATAGAAAACCTGGACTTTTGTGATGTGAGCCACATTCTGTAAATACTATTTCTCCCCAAAATATGAAAACAAAACTAATGAATCGCATATGCATATTTGGGAAAGAAATACAGCGACTAAGTACGTCATATAATTAAGAAAATTGTTCCTTTTTTCATGTCTGCAGTTGTATGTCAGGCTTGGCTTACTTATTTGACATTTCTGGGGCGATCACTTTCCTAGTCTCTTTTTCTGTAATGCACCCGTTTTTTTGCTTCAGTGGTTCTGTTCTAGGAAAAGTGGTACAGCCCAGTAGAATTTGTCTTATCTTGGAGCAATTGTTCTATTTGAACCATTTGCAGTTTGGTCTTTATCAAAAAGGTTGGCAAGAAACTGCTCTGGTTTTTTTTTTTTAGAAGTTAAAATTAGCTGCTGCTGTTTCTTTTTTGCCTGGAGCAATTAAATTTTTTTGGAGCAGTTAATCACCTTTCAAAATGGTAAATACTAAAAATATAAAATAGTGACAATTTACAAAGCATTTTCAAATACATGCAGACTTGTACACATTGACACAAGCACACATATATAACTTAAAATACTTTAATCACCTTGAGCTTTGGGAAAATATGTGCTTGCAGAATAAAATCCATAAAAGCCTTCACACTTAATTTCCTTAATTTTTTTTTTAAAAAAGCATTTGTGAGAAAATTATTTTGTGGTCAATAGCAGCTGCTCTTGAGAAAGTGGTAGAGGCAAAGAGGTTAGTCGTAGGAGAGCAAGCACAACAAAGGGAAAATTGTACATTGAGATCATTATTTTGTTGTGCTTTAGTGTGGCCAGACTGGTTTGGCAGACAGAATGATAGATGGCTTTGTGAAGGGTCCCAGGGTGTGCCCTGGACTTGAAGCGTTATGTTTATCTTGAATGGAAAGGGAAAAGCGCAGACATAATCGATGTCTAGTTTTTTAGGACTGAGAGGGGTCAGAGAAAAGGGCCAACATAGGGCGAATTGTGGGAGTGGAGGAATAAAGGGAGAGGAGGAAAATGGGGAGGGGGTTAGGCCATAGTTGTAGCTGCCTATTAACGGATGAACTTGGCTGAAGTCCAGAGTGTGATGAGTGTGTCACATCCCAGGAGCATTTAGGTCTTTTCAATATTTTTTAATGCTTCCTGACTGTACATAAAATGTTTATAGGTCTTTTGGCTAAAAGAGACAAAGACAGAGGGAAGGTAGGGAAAGGTAAATGCAGCTAAATTCTCTCCCCCCCCCCCAAAAGAAACCAACAACAGTTGAGCCTACAAACGGTCTCTATCATCTTTCTTGGCTTGGTATTTATTTATTTTTTCATTTATTTATTGTCAGATTTATATGCTGCTCTTCTCCTGTAGGACTTGGGGTGGCTCACAATAATAAAACAACCTGACAATTATTTAAATAATGTTAAAACCAAATATAAAATCCCCAAAACCCCAAAGTAAAAAACCAAAACAGATCAGGGAAGTTCAGGAGAAAGCGTAAAAAGAAGTTGTGTTAGTGCTAGTAACCTAAAGGCCCAAGCCAAAAAGAATTCAGTTTTTTCCCCCAAGAGGGAAATTAAAATGAAAGTATGTGCTTATGCACACACACATTCTGTTTTACAGAGATGAGAAAGGTTTGATGAACTATAAGTGAGATTAATAATGAAGACATATTTGATCCTGGAAAAATATGGATTTTGTTTTATGTTAACATAGACAGAGATTGTTAGCAAGACGGCTAAATGCTAAAAACATTACCTGAAAACAGTGGCATTCCTCCTCAAATTAATTTCTATGTGTTATTTGTCATTAACTTGTTATTGTTTTTCATTAACTCACCATTTTTATTTGAACTAATTGATAATGTACTTTTTGCCCCTATAGATTAATGTAGGATGATTGTAGCATGTGGCCAATGGGTTGAGTCTATCGTTTCTTGTATATATCTACATGATTTAAAATGTCTTAGTGTAGAATAGTGGTTGATATCATTTGTTAAAGCAGCACTGTTGATACAGTACATCTCTGAGTATAAAGTTCCACCCATAAGTGGCGATAATAAGACTGGGTTATGGTAACTAGTCAACCTGATCTCAAAAATTAGACTTAACTAGTATATGAACTACATACTAGAAGGAGTGTAGATTAGAAATTTAAAAAAATCCTTAATGAAGGCAGTGACAAATTCCTTCCAGAATACAGGTAGTCCTGAACTTACAGCCATTTGTTTAGTGATCATTGAAAGTTACAATGGCACTGAAAAAAGTGACTTATGACTGTTTTTCACACTTACGAACATTGTAGCATCCCATAGTCATTGGCAAACGGCATGTACTTATGATGGTTGTAGTGTCAAGGGACATGGGATCACCTTTTAGACCTTCTGACAAGCCAAGTCAATGGGGAAGCAAGATTCACTTAACAGCTATGTTACTAACAATTGGAGTTATTTGATTAATAACTGTGGCAACAAACTGTTGCCACAAAACTCACTTAACAACTGTCTTGCTTAGCAATGGAAATTTTAGGCTCAATTGTGGTTGTAAATCGAGGACTACCTGGTATTTGCCAAAAAAATTACATGGATGTACCTATGAAGTCATAAGGAGTTGAGTTTGCCTTGGAAAAGTCTTTTGCTGTTTTACTGTACAGGGCTATTGAAAGTAGTTTTTTTCTTCTAGTGGGAAGCAGTGTCCAAAAATTGCTGGACATATCAGATTTCCAATTGTCACAAATGATTAATCACCCGTGATTAGTTTACAAGCAATCGTCTTGTGACCCATATTTGCCAACAAAGATCTGGTTCACACAATACTAAGCCCTAATGTGGTTGTTTGTATTGGATTCATTTTATGTTTGAACCAAGACATTTCTTTTATGAAAAAGGAAGCACTCTAGTATAAAAATAATCTTTCCATAATTAAAGAGATTTTCAGAACTAGGATAGTATAGCAGTTTGTAGCCTTGTGGAAGATTGGTGCATTTAAACACTTTAGCATTTTTTCTGCTGGACTAATATTATGTAGTTTGAGAATTGTTCCTGTTTTGCTTATAATATATATTTAATACCTCTCTTTGGGGAGAATCACACACCATGTATGCCAGAGTTTGTGATAGTCAGTTTACTGGAGCCTATCTGTGAATAATTTTTTCTGGTCTTCAACAAGGCTGCCAAATTCTAATGACTTTCATTCACAGTTTTGCTCATAAAAAAGAAAAGTTATGAGAGAGTGATAATCCTTATTTGAATGTTCTGCCTATTGCTTGATTTGATACTGCGTTCAGTTTTCCTACAATTATATTCTATATATATGAAATTTCACCACTAAATAGCGCTGAATGTATTGGTCTGCTGTTTGCGGAAATGGAGTAGCCCCTAAGGATATTGAAGTTGGTTATGTGACTGTTAGCAAGCCCAAACATGTATTTGGTGTACAGTAGTTTTATATACATCTTTTTGTTAATCAGAGAGAGTGATGTGTGCTTGTGTGTGTATGTAAGGCATAAGCAAATCTAGAAATGGAAAATGGTGACAAACCCCTTCTAAAATCCTATTATAATATGCTTGTAATAGTTTCACAAATTGTGTTACATGAGTTAATTTTACAATAATAAAAGATTTAAAAGCTTAATTCATGTTAGGAGACATCTTTTTAGGCAGAGTTAAGGAAAGTCAGGGAAATCCAGATAGAAGTACAGTTATGATACATTCACTAAACTGTTAAGAGCATTATTCTTTCTTCATGTTGCGAGCTACCATAGTGAAATACACCAGGATTTATTACTAAGATACGGCCTCTTTGTCGTAGAACTAGATATTCTAGATTCTCCCTTTTAGTTTTTTCTCAGAGATTTTGCACATGCATTATAGCTGCTGCGTGGAGCCACTTTAGTCATTTGTCTACACTATAACAATAATATGGAGAAATAATTTTGACATCTGAAAAAGTTTGATGACATGAGAAAAATAACTTCAAATGACTGAAAACTTTTTCTGGTGAATGAGTATATGTACATTTTATTTTTATTTATTTTGAGAAATAATTTGGAACAGATTGAATTAATGTATGTTATAGGGCAAACATTCTCTTACAGTCAGAGATTAATGTGAATTCTTCTCTATAAAGGTGGGAATGGCGGCCAGGAATGAGTTAATTCCGTCTGTTATCTGGTAAGACTGAGTCTGCAAACTATTAAGCTCTGCCTCTTCCTCTTTCTTCCCAGCTTTTAGACACAGTCTGACTTGGACAGATGTATTTTTTCTGAGCTAAGCATTCCTGACTGCTTGAATCCTAGCAAACACCAACAAAACATCAAGGTGGGTTCCCAGTTCGGCTGGTCGAGCCCCCTGCATTGCTGAAGTGAAGGACGATCCAGCTTGAGCCCACTGAAGACCGCTTAATGGTGACAACACCATGGAGGTCTCCCAGCTCTGCTGGTTGAAGCTTCTGCTTTGCCAGCGTGAAAGGCGATCCAGCCTGAGCCCGCTGAAGACTGCATGACAGTGAGAAGACTGCTGGCCGGCAGTCTTCAGGGAGGCGCTCATGGGCTTAGCCCCAACCGCCTGTCCCAGGAATGAAGGGGTTTGGAGGCTTCCACCCCAATTGACTGCTTGGAAGAGTTGCATGAAGCACCATGGTCAGCGGCAGCACTCATGAGCGAGTCTCCGTGGTGCTAGCCTGCCAGGCACGGCTTGGCTGCCTTTCACGCTGAAAGAAGACTTCAAAGGCAATTTCACTTTGACAGTGGGAGCACTCAGTAAGACCACGCCAATTAGCTGCACTGGGTTGTGAGGACAGCTTGGCTGCCACCAATGATTCCCCCAGGGCTAGAATTCACAAGCTTTGCTCTGTGATGCTAGGCCCAGAGGCTTGGAGACATCAATCCGCTTGGCGCGAAGAGTTGTGGGTTGGGTAGAGAGCTCACAGACAGCCCATGCTACGTGTTTAAGCTAAAATGTGGCTAAACAGCAAGACATTGCCTGCTTTCAGAGTCCTTTGATCAGGAACAGAGGCTTCCTACTCTTCTGCCTCCTCTGCGGCCTGCCACGTGGTGATATAGGGAGGTTTGCTTGATGAGGACCGTTAGTCTCACAAATTCAAAATGGCCAGCAACCCAACCGGGCAGTTCTCTAAATGCACGATACAAGATCCTATATTGGAGGATCATGGCAGTCCTAAGCCAAGAGCCTCAGGATCGAGGTCCTCTAAGCAAGGGAAGGCTGCCAATTCCCAAATCATCAAGCCTTCCAAACAAGCCTCCAAGGCCTCTGAAAGATAAAATAAATTGTTCAGCGACTCCCTGGACTCTTGTAGAGTCCAGGGATAAATGCAAGATCCTGTCAAGCATGACTCGTCGGGCAGAGTCATGGCCTAACCTGTATTTTCATCCCTTTTCCTTTCGTGGGTCGGATAGCAGATTTGGGGTACAGTGTTTTCATAGGCCCTTTCCATCCAGACAGGAACAATCACAAGACAGACAGGGCAAGCAAGGAGTCACACATAAATTGGTTAGAGCTGTGGGCAATACACCTGGCCCTCAAAGACTTTCAAGGACACAGTGGAGGGACGAGACATCTTGATTTTGATAGACAACGTGGCCGCCAAGGCACACATCTCTCACCTCAGAGGGATCCATTCCTGGCTCCTCATGCAGGAAGTTGACAGTTGGGTCTCTGGGCGGAGACTCATCTTAAAAAGGACTTCTTCCCTGAGGAGGACCGAATCCCTTTTTGTCTCCTTCCAACCTGCTACACTAGGTAACAGGGTTACGTCCTCAACCTTGGGGAGATGGATTAGAGCTTGTATTGCAAAAGCCTATGAGATCCAGGCCTTGCTGGTCCCTAGGCATATCACCGCCCTTTCTACCAGGAGTACCTCGGCTGCATGGGCTACGCAGGCCTTGTTAGAAGAGGTCTGTCACACTGCTACCTGGTCTACCCCATCCCTGTTTATCTGCCATTATAAGATAGACATTTATGCCTCGGCTGAGGCAGTTTTTGGCAGGCGGGTACTCCATAGGGTCCACATGGAAGAGGGGACACCAGACTGGACAGCTCCTTCCCAATAGGACAGCCACCTTTGATATTTCCCATTCCTGGCTGCCATTCCCACCTTTATGGAGAAGGAGCATTGGTCTTACCTGATATGCCCTTTCTCAGGACAGTGGGAACGGCAGCCAGCCCCATCTGGTGTACCATCCAGTGCAGGGGGTGGGGAGCAGGGAGGGGCATAACCTTTATTCACAACTCAACATGTCGGTCTGCAGTGTCGCCCTCATCAAAAGCTGGGAAGCAAGAGGAAGTGGTGGAGTTTAACAGTTTGCAGACTCAGTCCTATCAGATAACAGACGGAGTTAACCCATTCCTGTCTGCTGTTCCCACTGTCCTGAGAAAGGGCGTGTCAGGTAAAACCAACACCCCTTCTAATCCATTTTGCTTCAAGTGATGACTGATGCATAGCTTTTGTAACAGTTTGGGCAGGATTGTTAGCTTGTTTTTCCAGAAAGCTTTAATGTGGTTTCAATTCCCTTCTTCTAAAAGCAATACTTTATCCATGCTTAGTACATATAGTAGGAGTCCATTGGGAGAATGGGAAATTATAAAATATGCATAAGGATGTAGTCACACAAATATCACAACTTCATACTTGAGTCAGATGTCAGAATGCAAGTATGTAACAGTGGCATTTGTGTGATATCACCATACATTTTTAGTTATTTCAGCATTACCTTTTTCTGTTGAAAACTGTCTATAAGTAGTCCTTGACTTATGACCACAATTGAACCCAAAATTTATGTTGCTAAATGAGACATTTGTTAAGTGAATTTTGCCGCATTTTATAACCTTTCTTGCCACAGTTGTTAAGTGAATCACTGCAGTTTTTAAGTTAGTAACATGGTTGTTAAGTGAATCTGGTTTCCCGATTAACTTTGCTTGTCAGAAGGTTGCAAAATGTGGTCATGTGACCCTGACACACTGTAACCAACATAAATATGAACCAGTTGCCAAGATTCTGAATTTTGATCATATGGCCATGGGGATGCTGCAGTGGTTGTGTGAAAAACGGTTATGTCACTTTTTTCAATGCTGTTGTAACTATGAAGGGTCACTAAACGAACTGTTATAAATTGAGGATTACCTATACCACAGATTAAAAGAAAAATGTGCAATCATGAATAATAACAAAATGTGGTTGACACTATTGAATTCCATTCATATTAAAACATTTTGACATGTTTGTCTTTACTGCTATGAGAAATATGATTGCCATATTTCTTTTCTCGCAGGGCTCCTCTGTTTTTAATTACTTCATGAAGTAATGCAGGAAGGCAGAAATAAAGCTATCTATATTAGTTGAATTTCCTTTAGTAAAGCAGGAGCATTCCAAATAAAATAGGTGGCAAGTAGAAGGGTTTAAGATGTGGAAATAAAATATTTATTTGTGTTTCATATGTGTTATTAACAATCTGAAATTAAGTATAGCAGCAACAATTTTTGCACCATTCCTGTAAGAATTAAAAAAAACAGATTATAAAACAAAACAAAAACCACAAAAATTACATTCACACATTTATATGATTAATGCATTTTAGCTAGAATGTATGCTTTGATTAAAAATAGATTGATTTTTCCGCACAAAATCATTTTAAACTTCAAAAGAAAGTTATAACTTGAACTTGTCTTGTTTTCCTGATATTTCCATTAACATTTTTCTAGCCATTTACTAATCAAAACGTATTTTTCAAGTTTAGATTTTTTTTAGATTTCTCTGATGACTATATTTTTAGAGTTCCACGATGACTTTCAGATGTCTATGCTATGTATTATATTGTCTTCTAAAAGCAGTGATTTAAGAGGCACATGGCTAAATTGGCCTTTTTTTAAAATAAACTCTCCCTGGTATGCAACTGTGTCTTTTCTGAACTTGCTTGAAAATTAGATGATGTGAAAATTACATTTGGAATGAAGAAAGGGTATCAAAAATACCATTTCTTTTATTTATGTGTTTCATAGTGATACCGATGTGTGCTGTTAGTTGGGTAAATCCAAGGGTTTTTTTGGTATGGTTCCTGTGTGTGAGATAGATATTATATATGGTCTTACTGAGGGCTGTTACTTGAATTTGGTCTGATATGAACGAAGTATTTTGGCTATGCATAGCCCTTCACAATAACCTGGGATTATGCTTGTCCCATGTCTGTTTACAGGTTTGTTTATGACCACAATTGGAACTGAAATCTCAGTTGCTGAGCAAAACAGTAATTAAGCAAGATGTCACATGACTGCTTTGTTCAATGACACAATCCCAACACTCCTGGATGCAGTTGTTAAGTGGGAATTTAGGGATATTAAGCAGATGATGTACCAAGTAAGGAGTACAGGATGCCTCAGGGAGATAGGAGAAGCCCTGGGAGGCCTAGTACAAGCTGCATGCAAGTTGGGATTGCTACAGTACAGTTCAAATTTGCAGCCATCTCTGGAAGCCTCAGCCACCCCAACCCAGCAGTATGGCGCTCATTTGTGCAGTGCTGGGACTGGGATTGAAGTCAACCTTCAGCAGTTTCAGCCATCTGCTATCACCCCAGGCCTTGATTTGACCTGGACCTGTCAGCAGGGACAGAAGAGTGATTGAAGGTGAATGGCACACATCAGAATGGTGGTGCTCTGGGGAGTAGAGGGCGGTAATGGCCATTGGGGCCTGGCGGGCTGGCTGCATTTCTCAGTGGCACTTGTAGCACTAGAGCTGAAGTTAAAGGCTGGGGGTGGAGGCAACTTGTTGAGATGCTAAAGGCCCAGACGTCTCTACTTCAACCTCATTTTTGGTGCTGCTGCTGCTAAGTGCTGCTAGGCAGAGCATTAAAAAAAAAGCATAGATGGGGGGGGGTGAATAGGTGAGTGGGGGAATTGTAGTGCCTGTAAATGCAGGTGGGCTGCCAAGTGCCTGAATATTTATGATGCAATCCCAACACTTTGAGAGTGCAGCCCTAACTTCAAGTATGGTTCATAAGTGCTTTCGTTCACTGCCCTTGTAATTTTGAGTAATCACTGAATTAATAGTTGTACAGTTGTCAACCAAAGACTGCAATTGGTACCAGAATTTTGGTTGAAAGCTGAGGCATCCATGTGAGTGAACCTGATTTTATGACAATTTTTACAGTGGCCATTAAACAAATCACATGGTTTTAAGTCTATTTTAAATCTATTTTCCTGAATGGCATTTTTTGCTCAAAACTGGCAAAAAATATCAGAAACCAGCAAAAAAGTTGCAAATTTCATTCATATGACCACAGCTTGCTGCAACCAGTCATAAATGTGAGCCAGTTGCCAAGCTCCTGTAATGTGGTCATATGACTGTAGGGGGCATGACAAACTGCAGCAGTCGGAAGTGCTTTGCCTTTCACATTTCTTTGTAAAATTGCAATGGACCCTAGTAATGGAGCTAGAAAGTGTATTCAGGACTGAGTACTGTATAGAAAATTGATGGTTTGTTTTTGCGGAGAATTCAGAGCGCTCAGGTGTAAATATTCAGTATATCTTTGAGCTGGTTCAGACATAACTCTGATTTTCTGAAAACTGCTATTTTCAAAATGATAACAAGTCTTTATTACATTCACTATTCTTTCACACCTCTTGTTTGGTGTGCATTCCTCTCTTTTCACTTGCTTTATTTGTCTCACCATAGTTTAACGTAACAGAGGTTTTGACATCTGCAGTTAAAACTAATCAGATTTAAGAATGGATTATGAGAGAATTTACACTTGTTTTGTGAGACGGATATGTATAAATTTTAAAAACAAACAGGCTTAATATTTTAGTAATAAATAATTTAGACAAAGAAAGACAAGCATGATTTGAACCTGAATAAAGAGATGGGAATTAGTATATATTCCTTGGGTTAGACCTTGATGCACAAATCATAGTTGTAGGGTTTTTCATTATGCCTGTACTAGATGTAAATGTTCTTGAGAATATTTGTTCAAATAGAGCAGATATTGTGTATCATAATGAATAGCTGCTAAACATTGATAACTTCTTGGCAAATATTGGGCAGTTATGGGGGTATTTTAAAGATCTTAATTTTACAGATATGGTTAATTTATGGTCCATTGGCTGTAGGTCATCCAAAATCTCAAATTTTGATTTGCAATAGGTAATTTCATAATGTACTATACATTAAACCTCCAACAAGTTTAACACTAATTGACATTAAAAAGAGCTCTGTTGCATCCCAAAATGCCAAAAGGCAAGAGGGGAAAGGGCAGATGTTTTGCTTTGGTCTCCTGTGATCATGTCATTTCCTTGTCACCTGTAGTTTATGGTTGCAACACATACACACACAAACAATGGTGTAAGTTTTTCTATTTGAAATACGTTTAATTTCTGAAATACAAATGTCTTCTCTAGATGGTTTACAAAATTAAAATACTACCTGATTGTAACAACAAAATTACAAAATATAGCAGTGCCCAATAAACAATTATCACAAATTTTACATAAAATATGATGTTATGAACAAAATTACTCGACTTATTTATAGGCATAGTTGGAAGAATGGAATCACAGGTGTTGGTTTTTGTTTTTTTTCCCCTGGGATCATAAGGGACTTGTCTAGATCTTGTGCCTCTAATTTGAAAAATCTTGGTTTTGAGGGAGTTCTGGTGTGGTTTGAGCTTGATTGTTTTCTTGGCAGGACTAGCACTGATGTTGTTATCTAGTTTGGGTAATGAAATGTCTGCAAGAAAACAAACAAAATCAGAGAGTACCAAGGAATCCTCATTTCAACCATGAGCCACAAATTTTCTCCTTTGTTGGTAATCTTGGTCTTGCTATAGGTTGGGATACTGAATAGAACAAGACTTTAAATTATGACAGTTCCAGAAGATTACACTATTTATTTCATTTGATTGAACAGATGCTTTTACCCAATCAGAATGTAGCAGATTGATACCATTTATTACACTTTAAAAGCCACCTGATTTAACTTTGGGTGCTTTCTTTTCTCTTTCAATAATTCAAAAGAAAAAAAAAGTGAACACAAAACTATAGCTAGCCATTTGTGTAAACTCTGTGAGAAGTGATTTCAGTCTTATGGTGTACTTTGATGCTTCTCCCCCCCCCCCCCCCGAGACTGTGTGTGTGTGTGGGGGGGGGGGCATGCCAGACTAAGCATGTTCAAGAACTTTTTTTAAAAAAAACATTTGGGTGAATTTCAAGCCCCAGCAAAGTCAACTTAGAATGTCTCGGAGGATGAACTGGTGACCTTTAGGTCAAGTACCTGGGTCTGGAGATTCCACAATAAATACTGCTCTGTAGAAACACGGGGTGGGGGGTGGGGTGGGGGCTTAAAGAGCTCTGTAAGTAAAGGAAGAGGCTCCAGAGAGGTAGAAGCAGCTTCACTTAAGAGCTGTTGGATGAGCGGTGTAGTATTTCTAGTTCAAACTGATTGAAATGTCGACTCAAAATCAATACTGTTGACTCTGAATAATTTACAGTTCTCTCCATGCTAAGTATTTTTGCTTTTGCTGCACTGACATAAGAACTAGAGAGTTCTGATTGCCACAGTGAATCGGATGTATTATAGGTCAGCTATTTATTTGTTTCATCATGACTTTTACATAGCTGGCACGTAATTTATAGGGGTTTTTTTGTGTGTGTTGTCAAACACTTTCATTGGAGGGCTCTCCTTAGCACACAATAAACTTTCTCTGTCTCTTAAGTACAAACTTGCATACACCTAACCATGAATTTTAAACATGACTATATTACTTTCTAATCTGAGACTGAAGAAAAAAACCATGCTATCTTCAGGCAAATCTAGATATGATAGTGAATTATAAATATGCATTTAATATTAAATGAGAATTTGTTTTCAAATTCTTTATTAGCTCTCTGAATATTCTATAAAGAAAGACAACCTTACTCTAGTGCAATGATGGTTAACCTTTCTGGTGCTGAGTGCCCAAAGTGGGCGTGCATGCCTGAAATCCCAAAATGCAATGTGAATGCCCCCTGCGTATGCGCCCCCCACATGCACCCCTCCCCACATGCACCCTGACCCCCACACATCATGTTTTGGCTGCTAGGTTGGGGCAGGAGACTTTCCAGACCCAACCCCACCATGCCCCGGTTTGGACCTGGAAAGCCTCCTGCATGGGGGTGCCCCGCTAGGCTCCCTCTATCCCATTTTGGGCCTGGAAAGCCTTTTGCAGCAACTAGCATGCCTTCACATGTATGTGCACGCATGCGCAGCAGAGACCTAAAGACTATCTGGCTGGCGGGAGGCTTGTGTGCATGCCCGGTGGAGCTGGGCTGGGGCGATGGCTGGTGTGCTTGTAGAGAGGGCTCTGCGTGCCACCTGTGGCACACATGCCATAAGTTCGCCATCATGGCTCTAGTGCAATGAATGTGCTTTCCAATTGAGGACTTATGCATCAAAAATTGGTTAATTTTTAAATTAAGTTTTGGCTAAAAACTTCAATCATAATTTAATCTGTAAAAAAATAAATCTGTAAATTTATGTTACTCATAGTCTGTTTTGGATAGGAATCTTCAGGAAGACCTTTAATTTCTCAGGTTCTACCAGACAATTGGAACTGGTTATAGTTAAAGTAAATTGGGCATGTTAATAAAGTTGCAAGTTTATATGTCAGATACTTTATATTGTATGTTCCATGTTTATGTAGGAAGAAATGTGAAATCTATTTCAGAGGCTGAGCTGTAGTACAGCTTGGATATTTCATCTTTCAGATGAAGCTTTATCATAGAATCACATTGTCTTATTTATGATTTTTTTTTACCACGGATCCAAATTTCTACAACAAATATCCTGTTTTTCCTTGCCAATGTTTCTTCCTTTTTTTCTTAGCAATATTAAGAGGAAGAGATAGAATAGCTAATGGAAAAAATACTAGGATTTGCAGATCAAAGTTGAATGCTTATGAAAAAAAGAAATTTATTATACCAATAGTAATTGGAGCCTTTGGAGTAATATCTAAGGAGTTCCTCAGTAACTGGAAATATTAAATTTATTTAGACCTGAACACGCTAATTTTGCAAAAATCTGCCTTGCTTGGAACTGCCTATATTCATAGACATTACTTTAATAATTCATAAGTCCTCGGTTAGGACTTGAATGATTAAGTTTCCACCAATTTTAGACTATGAATCTAACTGTAGAGTATCCACAATTAATAATCTGAAGATATAGTGGACACCTAGTTAGCTGCTACACGAAAATTGCACAATTGATTACAAACAACACATGACAAGTATAATAAGAATATCTGCAAGAAATACCATTGGTGGGACCACAAAGTTGATGAAGTAATAGAAAATGAAGTAGCTAGTGCTGTGGGATTTTAGAATTCAAACAGACAACATCTGCACAGAACACCTCAGATTTAACAATTTTTGATAGAAAACAATAAAAGTCTGGATAATGGAATTGTACTACTTGGGAGACAGCAGAATAGAAGAGAAGCAGCTCTTCTATTTTCAAGATAGAATTTCAAAATAGACCTGTAAATAGAAATAGAACGACTGTGGCAAAAGAAAGCAAAGATAGCACCAGTAGCAGTTAGGTGCCCTGATTGCAATCCCAAAATAACTGGACCACCATTTGAACACCTTTGGCATTAATAACATTCCCATGAGTCAATTGCAAAACACACCTCACAGTTTTACTTGAAACAGCTTATATCCTACAACAATACTTTAAAACCTTCAAAGAACATCTTCCTATCACATTCTTGGGAAAGACTAGGTCGATAAAAATGCCAAATCTAAATATTGGTATGATTATGATTAAACTGTAATAATAATAATAAAATCCCCTTAGTTTAAGTCTGATTAATGCTAAACATGTCATTCCCTTTCTATGGTTTGAAACTGCTTCAAACTAGATGTTCTCCATTTTGGTGGAGATAGCAACCAGGAATGGATTGACCCTTTCTGCTAGCTTATTGGACTGAGTCTGTCAGAACTGTGAGGACACACCTCCTTTACCAATGGTCCCCAGCTTCAATCCTAGCTAAAGACAGACGTCTCAAAAATCGCTCCGTTCCTTTGAGGTTGAGTTATTGGACTTCTACAGTGAACAACTGATCTCTCTCACCTGGCTGGCTCCTGGTCTGACCGGTGGAGCCGCCAAATGTTCCAGCGTGAAGAGCTTCGGCTCGAGACCACTGAAGGCCGACAGATCAGCAGACACTTGAAGGTATCGTGCAGAACGGTAGTGTAAATCAGCCTAGCTACATGCCGCTACTTGCTAAGGTCTCAGAAACATGAAAAGAATCTTGGTATCCTTTAGCACAGCGCCCAGTGTGAAGGGCTTTTCCCTGGGCCTGCTGGAAGCCACAGGAGCAAGAGCTGACAGGAAAGCCAAGCCCCTTTTAAAAAAGGGTGCGAAAAAGCTGTCAGGTTTTCGCTCATAGGGGCAATTACCAACAAGGCCCCTACCCTCCTCCCCAAGGCTCCTGCAGGGATTAGAGCTTCTGCCCGTTTCCCAGGCATACTCTTAACAGCTCTGAGACCATGCAAGAAGCAGAGCTCTTCAATGAGCGAATCTGCCCGGCATATCGGAAGAAAGATGGCGGATGTGGTAGCAGCTTGTGACTGCGAAGGGACGAAGGCCGACAAGACCAGAGACTCACTGGCCATTTTCCACAGTGCCAGGCTGAGTCCATTGATCAGATCGGTGGCCAGGGTGCATCACACAGTGAGAAAGGAGCCGTGCTTGCTTGCAAGAACTCCAAGGCGGCTGAGAAGGATGCACGCAGACGGGAGAAAGCTCTAGAGAAGCTGTGCGCCAAAGGGCAGAGGGAGGCTGCCAAGAAAAGCCTGCAAACACCCTCCAAAGGGAGCAGGACAGGTTCCCGCCACAATGGCAATCAACCATTGGAATTTGCAAAGTGAGCCAAGCCAGCTAGCAGGCTGTACTTGCAAGACTTGCCACCAGGGGCAGCTGGAGAGCAGATTTCACCTCCAGACACCCATATGCCTGTCAGCAATGCAGGCTTCTGGAGTTCCCTTTCAAATCTGCCTGCTGCTACAGGAACTTGGAAACAATCCTGTAAAATGGCCTGTTGCTGAAGCAACATTCACACCCACAGCAGCAGGGTTGTGCCCAGAGAAGGTGCCAGCACCTGAGCTTTCTGTCAATATGCAGTTGATTATTGCAGATGCCATCAGACAGGGCATAGCTACTGGAATAAGAGCAGGTGGGCACCTTCTGTAACATCTGATTTCTCTCTAGATCCAGGATTAGCCCAGTTCCTGGGGGAGCTTCCAGCCTTTCCAGAGCCCTACTTCCCTGTTACCTCCCAGCAGAGCCAGTCATTTCTCTCATGGGAGGAAGGGCAAAAGGACATGGAACTCTCTGAAGATGAGGGACTGACACTGGACCAGCTGGTTTTTACATTATTATTCCACCATGCCCTGTTCATCTCCTTCCTCTTTAAGGCTAGAAATTTGACCCGCTTGGGGACAGGTCATTCAGCTCCAGATATAGCTGTGGGCTCAGCTGATCCCACTGAACCACTCTTCTCTGAATAGACCATGGAGGCTGAGGTCATCCCCTCCCCAAAAGTGTTTATTGACGTGGTCCAGAGACAGTGGGCTTCACCTGGGTCATCCCCCAACCCATCCTCTTCTGACAGAAGGTTCTACAATGTATGCCCAGAACATTGCAGCTGGCTTTGCCAGCTGCAAGGGAGGATCTCAGCAGGTGACATGAGGACGCACCAGGACATTAACAAACTTGTGGCAGCAGCAGTTTTCTCTACTGATGCCATGCTTAATGCGGCCAAGTTCGCCTCCAGAGCCATGGGCTCTTCCGTAGCATCGCACCGCTTGCTCTGGCTTCATCAGTGGCAGACGGTCACATGGCATAAGTGGAGGCTAGCCTCGGCCCCTTTCAAAGGGGATAAACTCTTTGGCGACTCTCTGGATAACATCTTGGTAGAGTTGAGAGTCAAAAGAAAAATCATGCCATCCTGCTCTAGACAAGGCGAATTTCACTCTACACCGTATTTTTGCTACCCCTCCTTTCGGGTGACACAGAATGGGGCTGGGATTCCACGTTCCCAGAGACCGTACATCCCCAGACAAGAGCAGCAGCAGGACCGGTCAGGTAGAAATAGGCAATTTCAGAACAAGCGGCCCTTTTGAGGGGAAGAGGTCGTCCATTTCACTGCAGCACTAACCCTCCCATTGGGTTCTCCCATCTGTCTCTCTTTGCCAGACGTTGGGAGGACATAACCACAGATGTCTGGGTCCTGGAGATGGTACGGTCAGGCCTCTCCCTAGAGTTCCTTTCCATACCCCTGAGATTTTTCATTCATTGTCCCATTTCAAGGAACAAGTTGAAGAGGGTCCTCATGGAAACTGCTATTCAACATCTGTTCAACATTCACGCAATCCAACCGGTTCCAGAGGAACAGCAGGGGATGGGATTCTATTCCATTCTCTTTGTAATTCCAAAGACCTCGGGGTGAGGGGTGGGGGTGGAGGTCAATTCTGGACTTGAAAAGGCTGAATTGCCCACTAATCTACAGACGGTTCAAGATGCAGTCACTCCAGTCCATTATGGAGAGCGTCAGAGAGGGTGACTTCCTCACATCAGTAGACCAGATGGAGGCCTACCTGCATGTCCCCATTTTACCGGTGCATCAACAATATCTCTGCTTCCATTATGCCGGCTGACACTTCCAGTATAGGGCCCTGCCTTTCGGCTTATCGGCGGCAGCCAGGATGTTCACGAAGCTGTTAGCTGCATTAGTGGCACATCTCTGGGCTCTTCTTGTATGCGTCCAGTGCTACCTGGCCGATATCATGATACAGTCCTTCTCTGGTCCCCAGGTGACGGAGGACCTGAGAATCACAATCCAGGTACTCCAGGACCATGGGTTTTCCATAAATGCAACCAAGAGCCATTTGTCACCAGCGAACTGTTTGCTCCATTTAGCAGCAGTAATAGATACTCTAGCGTGCAAGGTCTACCTCTCCCAGGAGTGACTGATGAGCCTACAGGACTTGGTAAGTCATGTCAGAAGGGAATGAACAGTGTCCCTGGCCCTTCTCTCACAGCTCCTGAGCAAGAGGGTTTCCATCGTGCCTTGGGCAGGCCTGCACGCCAGATCTCTTCAGTAGTTCCTCCTGCATTACCAAAGGGCAGGCAGGAGCAATTCACCATCAAAGATCAGGGATTGATCCACTCCTTCTGGTGGTGGACTTCCCATGCAATCTCCGTAGGGAGTCTATTCAAGAAGACAAACCACATGACTGTTACTATAGATGCCAGCCTTTTTGGGTGGGGTGGGGTGGGGGGCATCTCCAGTCCAGGATGGTTCAGGGGCAGTGGACTTCCACCAATTGAATATATGATGTGGCCTGGAAAGCTTTCTGCTCCTGGTAGGGTAGTCTTGTGGATAGATCCCTCCTTTGTTCCCAAGGTGAATTCCTGGTTCCATTGAGTTCAGGAACTCATATTGGCAGTCTTCAGCCCGAGTCCTATACATGCCCTGGAGAAGAACTGGCACACCTTGGACATGAGGAGGGCCCTCTGCATATACATTAAGGGGACTTCCTCCTTCAGGAAGATGAAATTCTTCAGGGCAAGAAGGTCACTCCGTGGGCCGGTGGATACGGGCCTGCGTTGTCAAGGCATATGACCTACAGGCTCTTCCTTTGCCTCAGTGGGTGATGGCCCATTCCACAAGGAGCGCAGCCATGATAGCAGAGTGGGCTACACAGGCCTCTCTTGGGGAGTTTGTCACGCAGCTACATGGTCTTCTCCGTCCCCTTAATCAAACATTATAAATTGGACACCTTCGCTTCGGCTGAAGCGGCCTTTGGCAGGCGAGTCCTCCAGAGGGTCCATATTGATCAGGGTACTTCGGACACGAGTGCGGCACACCCGTATTACAAGTCAGCTTTGGTATGTCCCATTCCTGGATGCTATCTCCATCACAATGGTGAAGGGGTGTTGGTCTTACTTGATACACTCCTTGTTGGGTGGAGATAATATCCAGTTCCACCCTGGGGACTGTCTGATCCTGAGTCCAGAGGTGGATACCATCAGCAAGGAGGCACGTTGGTCTGTCACTACGCCTTCGCCAAAAGCTGGGGACTGTTGGTAAGGATGTGTGTCCACACAGCTCTGACAGACTTGGTCCAATCTGCTATGAGACGAAGTTAACTCATTCCTGGATGCTATCTCCATCCAATGAGAAGGAGTGCATCAGGTAAGATCAACACCCCTTTTATATTTGTGTATTTTGTATACACAGACATACACAAACACACACAGGAACAATTGTGTATTCTTTCCCTAGTTTTTCTTGCTTTTCCTTCTCTCTCTTTACAGTTCTTTCCCTGCATCAAATTCTAGATTGTTAAATTCTCCCGGGTTTTTTTATAACAATTCATAAATATATTTGAGATGACAGCTTTATTTATTATCTGCCTATCCATTTTTTAAATCTTACTGAGGTTAGAGAGTGTCACAGTGTCATTGAAAGAAATTTCTTCTATTTTTATATAGGTTTTATTGACAACTTCTTATTCTAGTAGCCTGCCAAGGAAAGAAGTTAGAATTTGTCAGCTGTTGGCTAGACTGGGACATTTTAAAAAATGCAAAATAATGAAATGGCAAATCATTTTGTGACACTGTCAAAAATTGCATGCATAAAGTCATGAGGAGGAAAGTTGGATTTAGGGTGCTTTGCTTTTTTGCTTTTACTTTTTGCTTTACTTTTTTAAAATAACGTTGTTTGGTGGCAGCAACTTGGCTGATTTTAGAAGTTAAGCGTAGTACAGGGGTACGGGTAATACTTTAATAGAAAACTGAATTTCAGGACTTTGAAAAATCTGAATAGTAAAAAAAAAGTTTCAGAAGAATCAGTAGCAAACTAGTTCTGTAACATAGCCAAGAAAATGACTTTCAATACAGTAATCAGAAATTAGGTTTAACTTGAAGGTTCTTTTTCCTTTTTATTGTAATATTTGATATTTATAGAACGTTTTTAGTCTTCAAAGTAGATTATATTAGTTAGTAATTTATATTCAAACTTTCTCAGAAAAGTCTATATTATACATCAGCCCACTATAAGTAGTTGGGTGAGGTATGAAAATACTAATTTTTGTAAAATCACTTACAAATGTATTTTGGGTTAAGGAAAAACTCTGAAATCTTACAAAGCCCTTCCAGCTATCATAAAACATTGTAGAGCCTCCTCCATGCCATTACATGACCATATTCCACTCCCAGTTGTGTCATCAGTTTAAGAATACCTATACATATTTGTGCATGGAATAGTCTGTCTATGTAATAATTGGCATGTCTCTTAACAGTTCTTTTTTCCTTTTCCATGTTACTTATAATACACCAAGTTGTAATGTGTAAGCATTTGAGAAGGAATTTAAGTAGGGAATAGAAGTAGCATTAAAAATTAAAGTTCATTTCTTTTAAAAAAAGTAATAAAGGAATATATTTTACTGTCCTGAATACATTTTTGAAGTGCCTGTTGCTGTTTATATTTTCTTTCATTGAACTGCTTTGAAGTTAAATATATAGCTGGTTGTTATCATTCCTACATTTAGAAATTCTGCTTGTAATACATAATCATGAACATACTTTACATGCTATCATATTTATTATGAAAAATAAACATCCATGAGAGTATTAAAGAAAGTCATCCTATGTGTAGTTTAGTTTGTACATGGCAAATTATGAGTTGAATTTTGATAAAATTTAATGTATAGAGAATAGGCTAGGGTAGCGCTCAATGTATTCAGATACAAATATGAAAACTACTGTTATTTAGTTTTCTTCCTGCTGCTTGTATAGATTATTGTGATTACAATTCTGTTTCCTGATGATATTCTAAATTATCTGAGCCATTGTATTGTCCATGTAATGTCAGCCATTCTTACTAGGATGGCCTTGAGTAGTTAATGGGGTCAGTCATGTCAGTGTATGATATATGGATTACAGCAAGTTAAATTGCTAAAGTAGACAGCTGATAAATAAAAATACACATTGCTTTCTCACCCCTTGTCCCTTCTTCTGAAGTCTCAGTGCCTGTTACGAAGGAACGAAGTGCTTTGAGGGATACATATGGGTAGAAAGTTATCATAAAATTAGGAGGTCCATATCTATTGGTTTGAACGCTGGGAATATGTTACATAATTTTATTTAAGCTGTTTCTTTGACTAACAAAAATTAGGAAAAAATGTGTTGTAATACCAGTAGAGATAAACTCATGACTTCTAGTATTAGCATAACTTTTGCCAAATGAAGTCTTGGGAAAAATATGCAAATTCACAGCAGAAACCCATTGTAGGCAGTATTTGTTGTCTATGAAATTATTCATGAGCCAATCCCCCTCCCCAATCTCTACAGTTCCAATTATAATACTGTATTAAATATATCTAACCTAATCTGATCTGATCTAATCTAATCTAAACTAATGAAATATGCAGCACACTAGGTCCTGATATAGTATATAAAGCTATCTTGGGAGGAGATTATGGTAATTTGCTACCAAAAATTTGCAAAAAGAGAGAATTTAAAAATTTTCATTAAGAGGGAAGCAAAAAAAGCTGCAGTCATGTCTCTATTTCCCCCTCAAATCAGTGCTTGTGGCATTTGAATGATGTGTGAAGAACTTCATTCTTAAAAACAAGAGATGGAGGCAGGAGAAAAAATAATTTCAGTTTTGTTTCAGTTACTGTAACTTTGATAGTTAATGTGATTATTCTTCTAATTGATATTCCTCTCTTCTGCTTATATTATATTGTACCTGTATTTGGAATTTCGCACTTGGGAATTTTGGAGCCTCAAGTTATGCACCATTGTTCTGTAGTTCTATTTTATTTTTTGAAGTTTGTATTATCACACCAATAAATTATAGGATAAAAATCACTTTCTAGGTGATTATTAAGGAAGTATCCCAGAAAGAGTAATAGCTCTTCAATTCTTTGGTACAGGAGAAAACTTGCAGTGAAGCGTTGGTACTTCCTTGATTGGAAGTGCAGACAGGTTAAAAAGGCTTCACCACCCTGTGAGTGTAAGTAACTTTTTTCCTGCTTGTCTGTTGAGGTTGATGGATTTTGTGCGGCAGGTCTCTAATTGCTATGGATTGTGAGTTGGTTCGCAGTCTGTATGGGACAGGCTAAAAATATGGTTACAGCATGATGATGAATACTCTTTGAGTAGTGTTTTGAATTCATTTGACTTGTTGTCTGAATTATTTTATTGGTTTTCACTGAACAGCCACATTACAACATTTCACTAGGACTGCAGTATAATTTAATTTCTTAATTAACTTTCCCCTTTTTCCTTTTCCCACATCTTGTATTTGGTTAGCTGGATTAGAAAAAAAACCAGAGTGTGGTTGAGTGTATGCAGATTCTGAAAACACATGCACTACTAAGCTTTTTACCCTTGAGCCATGAAGAAAATGGCCGGGCAAGTTTTTATTTCAGTTTACATGTCTGTCTGGAGCACTAGTTCTAAAGTCTGATCAATAGGTTTATTGTAGACTTCACTGTTTTTAAAAGTATTGTGACCTTATCCTATCTAAAAATAGCATACACTCCTGCTGCCAGGAGAACCTTGACCTGCAGGAGCCTATTTGGAATATAACTGACACATCCAGTCAGCTGTATATCTGAGACACTCTTGGAGGACATATTCTATCTAGCTTCATCTTATCGCTGACTTAGGAGTCCTTAAAAGGGAAATATCAGCATTTACTAGAATATGGCTGGTATGGTCAGGCAGTAATGGCGGTGTGCTACTATAGACAGTTTTGGATAATATGTTTGATAAAAGGTCAGAGGCTGAAGTAAAAGATGGAATATTTCTTCAATGTCATAATGCACTGATAAAAATCTGTGAGATACCCTATGATAAAGGCAGGCAAGTAGCAAGAAGAGGTTTAATTCACTCTGAAAAACTATAAAAATTGGAATCAGCAATCATTGAAAAAAGCTGAATTGAAATTTATTAAATTGTAAGTATGTCATGTTGATAATAAAAGGATAAATTAGTTTCAGATTATTTTCATTCCTCAGAAACATCTTTCATTGTCATAAAAGTGAAGCCAAATTATAAACCCCGCCCCCCATTCTTCGAAGGAAAGAAATGGCAGTCAGACTGGGAATAGACTCCTCTATGCAGCAGCATGGACCAAGTCTGGCAAATTTGCATAGCTCCGCCCTCCTGGCCCAGTGTTTCAACTCGGTCTATGCTGAATAGATGTGTCTTCCAGCCTTGCCAGTTGATTCTGCCTTTTTCCTACTATTTGGAACGTTTTTTCTCAAATTTCGCTATCAGGCTTGGTTATTTTGGCTGCTAGCCAGGGAGCCGGCTTGGAATCTGTCAGCTGACAGATTCCCTTGTCTGCGGCCCTTCTTTGGCTTATCAAGCCTCCGATTGCCTCAAAACAGCCGCACTGCATTGTAACGGCATTTAGCCTAGCAGCCTCCCTCCCTCGGCTTGAAATTCCCTCGCCAATTCTAATATCGCGTTAATAGCCTTGAGCTAGTGATTATATTGACTCTCCTGCCTGGCAAAGCAGCGGTCTCAACAAGAGGAGACAGGGATCATTGTGGCCTCACCTGCAGCAGCTACTGGAACAAGATTGTTTCTCCGTGAGTCTCCTTCAATTTCTCGGCCTTTCTTGGCTACGCCTTTCCTGCGGCAGCTGGCAGGCATTTGCGCACCTTGGGATGATCCACCATCTTGGAGAGGCTAGAGAGACTCAAAATGCCTTTCCTGTGGCAGCCATTTTGAGTCTCTCTAGCCTCTCCAAGATGGCGGATCATCCCAGGTGCACAAATGCCTGCCGGCTGGCTCTTCCTCCAGGCGTAACCGCCATCCCACTGACCCATTGAAGGGACTTCTGGGCAGGCCCCGCCAGCAAAGATGGCTAAGGCCAAGAAGGCCTTCTCTGTCTCTGCTATCCCCTCTTCGTCCAGGGAGGAGCAGCGTCGCCATAAGGCAATGGAGAAGGCATTCTTCAAGGCCTCACTGCAGGCTAGACCCACTTCTCCTCTACTGGCCTCACATGCTCCTTCCAGGCCAGAGTCCCTTATCCAGGAGGATGACCACAGTGCCAGGGACCTCTCACCCAGAAAAGAGCCCTTATTTCAAATGGGGTCTGAGGCTCCATTGCCTCCCAACTCTTCTCCAGCTCCTGCTCCGCTGGATCCTCCTCTCCAGGAAGCTACTCCCCAGCTGCCAGAGGCTTTTGAGGCCCTTTTGACCAGGGCCATTTGAGAGGGCTTTGCTCAGTGTCTCCAACAGGTGGGCTTGCCTGCAGGCGCTCAGATCCCTCCCGAACCTTCCCAGCGTACAGCTTTGGAAGACAAGGCCTCTGATCACGAGCCAGCGGACTATGATTACTCTGGGGACCAGGCTTCCATTTCGGAACATAATGAGGCTCCGGACTCGGCTCTTTTAGACGATGTGGGATTGCTTTTTTTTTTAAAAAAATTAATTTATATGCTGCCCTTCTCCGGAGATTCAGGGCGGCTTACAATGCGTTAAGCAATAGCCTTCATACTTTTGTATATACCTGCTTAATAGGGTTCCCCCCCCCCCAGCAGCGGTGTTCTTTTTTATACAAAGTCAGCTTATTGCCCCCACAGTCTGGGTCCTCATTTTACCTACCTTTGAAAGGATGGAAGGCTGAGTCAATTTTGAGCCTGGTGAGATTCGAACTTGCTTCCCGATCAGTCTCCCTTTATAGGCCTCTTTTGCTCTCAAATGTTCCGTTCTCTGCGTTTCAAGGCAATAACTACCACCCGTTTGGGAGAGGTCCCGTCATCTGCTGCTCCTCTTCCCGCCTTGGATCCTGCTTCGGCCTTATTCGCGGAACCAACTATTGCTCTGGAGACCATTCCAGCTTCCAAGCTTTTCCTTGACGTTCTTCATCATCAATGGTCGCTTCCTGGAGTGGGTCCTAGCCCCAACAGCCTGGACAAACGTCTTTACAGCTTGGCAGCTGCCATGATGGACCTTCTACAACCTCTTACTGTTGATTCTCCCAATAATGGCTTTGTCCAATCCTGGCCACCCGACTGGACCCCTGGAGGATTTTCTTTGGCCAGAAGATAAGCGGGCTGAGAAGACTCTTATCAAAGGTCACCTGGCTGCCGCCTGGTCCATCAGGGCCTCTTTTTCAGTCTCTTTTTTCAATCGTGCTGCCCTTCTCTGGCTCAAGCAGCTCCAAGACCGCTTGCCTCATTCTCACACTAGGACCCAGCAGGACATTAATAAGATCTCTGCAGCCCTGGAATACTCTGCTGATGCAACGCTCAATGCCATCAGGTTTGCAGCTAAAGCCCTGGTTCTTCTGTGGCTTCGCACCGTCTTCTGTGGCTCAGAGGCTGGCAGGCGGACATGCGTAGCAAGTGGCAACTAGCCTCTGCACCTTACTCATCCGGCAGCTTGTTCAGTCCTCCACTGGAGCCCCTACTGATTGAGGCAAGGGACAGACGCAAGATCCTCCCTTCTCAGCAGAGACGCTCGGACACCCGACACTCTCCTTACCCTCGGACCCAGTCCTTTCGGGCTTCTGACTCCAACTTGTACCTGTCCCGTTACCAGTGTCAGGCCCCGCCTAGGTCCCAGCGCCTTGACTCTCAGGTCAGACCTGGGGCAGGTTTCCGTCTCGGCGGTCCTTTCAGGAAGGATGGGGGTGCTTCTCTAGGAGAGGCAGATAGGTCTCTTCAGGACCTTCCTATAGGTGGCCGCTTGTCTTTCTTCTATGACCAATGGCGATCTTCAGTATCTGACACCTGGGTTTTGTCCACTATGAAATCTGGCCTTTATTTGGAATTTCTCAGTCCCCCTCCTCCAGTTTTCCTCTCGTGTCCCGTTTCTCACGATCCCACGAAGTAGGCTCTAGTTTCCTCCGCCATCGACCACCTTCTCGCCATCAGAGCTGTTCAAAGGGTCCCTCCTGACCAATGAGGTCGTGGGTTCTACTCATGGCTTTTCATTGTAAAATATTCCTTGGGGGGCTGGAGGGCCATTATAGACCTTAAGGCCTTGAACTGGTACATAATCTACAGCCGGTTCAAGATGCACACTCTTTTCTCCATTTTGGAGTGCCTTCGGCTGGGGATTTTTTATCTTCCATTGACCTAATGGAGGCCTACCTCCATATTCCCATTCACCCTTCCCACCTCCAATTCCTTCGTTTTCACTACAAGGGTTCCCATTTTCAGTATAGAGCTTTGCCCTTTGGCCTTTCCTCGGCCCCTAGAGTTTTTACAAAGGTCATGGCCGCCCTGATTGGGCATATTCGCTCTATTCCAATCAGACTGCAATTTTATTTAGATGATATCCTTATCCTTTCTTCCTCCCTTTCTTCCGCCTACAGGGATCTCTCTACCATCCTGTCTATTCTTCAAAGTCACGATTTTTTGGTTAACTGGCCCAAAAGCCACCTTTCACCATCTACATACATAGTTCATTTGGGGGCGGCCATTGACATGGTTTCCTCTTAGGTTTTCCTTTCCCCTGACCATCAGGTCAGCCTTAGGGCTTTAGCCAGCCAGTATATATTGGAGGGTACTGCCTCCATTTTGAAACTTTCTTGCCTATTAGGCAAAATGGTTTCCACGTTCGGCATTATTCCCTGGTCTTGCTTGCACAGCAGGGTGCTGCAGTGGCTCCTCCTGCCCCACAAACGATCTGGACGGAGCACCTCGCTGTCCCACCTCCAACTACTCCAGCTTGTCATCTCGTCTCTCCAGTGGTGGATTTCTGATGCTATCTCGAAGGGCAGCAGTTACAGGGAGCCTTGTCATCCTGTCCTCATAACAGATGCCAGTTTGACAGATTGGGGTGCCCACCTACAACATCACATGGCTCAGGGTCAGTTGTCCTTTTGGGACAGTCAGTGAAGCATCAATTATCTCGAGTTGCAAGTGGTACGCTTGGCCATCATCCACTTCCATGTCCTGGTGGAAGGTAAGGACATTCTTGTCCTGACAGACAATATGTCCACAAAAGCGCATATCAACAAGATAGGGGGCACCCACTCCAGGACCCTTCTAGCGGAAACCATTCTGCTCGGCCGCTGGGCCGAGGCCCATCTCAATTCCATCAAGGTGGATCACATTTCTGGAATGGTAAATGTTCAGGTGGATGCCCTCAGCCGCTCTGAGGTGGACCATGGGGAATGGAGCCTCCCTCCAGCTCTCTTTCAGGACATAACAACCCGGTTTGGGAGCCCCGTAGTTGACCTCTTTGCGTCATCAAGGAAACATAAACTGCCCAGGTACTTTTCGTGCTTTCCGGATCCTCAGGCCGAAGCCACGAATGCCCTACGCAGCCCTTGGCCACCCGGCCTGCTGTATGCGTTTCCTCCTCTGCCACGCATCCCTCGGGTTTTCCGAAAGATGCTAGAAGAGGAGGCGGAACTCATTCTTATAGCTGCTCACTGGCCTCGTCAGCCATGGTATGTGGACCTGATCTCCCTGTCGGTAGCTGCCCATTGGCGCATCCCGGATACCAGAATAGATCTGACAGAGGGATCCCTTCGACATCCAGATCCCACATGGCACCAACTAACCATCTGGAGGCTGTGCGGCTCCTCTTGATGATGGCCTGCATACCCTCCTGGGTTATTTCCACCATCCAAGTCACTCACCGCCCTTCCACTACCCGCATTTATGAGGCTATGTGGCGTTCCTTTTCCTCCTGGTGCCGACGTTCCTCCATGGAGCTGCTATCTGCTTCACTCGCTCATGTTCTCTCCTTCCTCCAGGATGGCTTCAAGGCAGGTTTGGCCCCAAATACGCTCCGACACCAGGTGGCGGCCATCGCTTCTGTCCTTTCCTGCGGTTCTCCGGACTCTCTCTCTCTCTCTCTCTCTCTCTCTTGACACCCATAGAGACGAAATTTTCTACATGGAGCTGTTAACCTCTGTTCACCTACCATTTATCGATACCCTACCTGGAACCTCAACAAGGTTCTTATGGCACTGACTTCGTTTCCATTTGAGCCTCTCCGTCAGGTTTCTCTCCGCTTTTTTTCTTTCAAAGTCTCATTCCTCATCGCCATCACCTCTGCTCGTCGAATATCAGAGTTAGCGGCTCTCCACAGTGACCTCTGCATCTTCCATAACGACAGAGTGGTCCTTTCACTAGATCCGGCTTTCCTACCCAAGATGAATTCGGTACTCCAATGGGCACAGGAGCTCGTCCTCTCTGATTTTTGCCCACGCCCAGCTCATAAGATTGGAACGCTCCTGGCATTCCCTCGATGTCCACAGGACCCTGAATATTTATATTGCTAGAACTGCCTCCCTCTGTAAGACGGAGGCTCTCTTTATTTCCTTTCAGCCTGAATCTGTCGGGTCCCATGTGAAGAGTTCTACTCTGGGCCACTGGATCAGGGCCACCATAGCTACCACCTATCTACAGCAGCGACTTCCCGTGCCACACCATGTCATGGCCCATTCAACCAGGAGTGCGGCCACTTTGGCCGCATGGGTGACCCAACCACCTCTGGAGGTGGTCTGTCAGGCTGCTATGTGGACTTCTGTTTCTCTGTTCATCTGACACTACCATGTGGACTCCTTCGCATCAACAAATGCAACCTTTGGCCGTTGGGTTCTGCAGGAGGTGCTTCGTTCCTGAGGGCTTTTGGGCCGGAGTTTCCCTCCCTCGTGGACATGCGGCTTTGGTATGTCCCCAGTCTGACTGCCGTTTCTTTCCTTCAGAGAATGGACGTTGGTCTTACGTGATAGTCCTTTCTCGATCAGGAAGAAACGGCAGTCAGCCCCGCCCCTGGGATCCAGCCCGCTGGGTTGGCTGGGGGTTGGGGGTGGATATTAATTCTCTCTCTTCCCAGGAAGACACGTCAGTCTGCGCCAGCACCCTCACCAAAACACTGGGTCAGGAGGGCGGAGCTATGCAAATTTGCCAGACTTGGTCCATACTGCATAGAGAAGTCTATTCCCAGTCTGACTGCCATTTCTTCCTGATTGAGAAAGGACGTATCAGGTAAGACCAATGTCCAATTTACTTAGGCACAATCTGTCCACTTCAATAATATTTTGATTAGATAAATAAAAATCTAAAACCTGTCTTACTGAAGCCCCCATTGCTGATTACTGAGGTAGAAAATGTTTTTAAAGTCCTTTGGGTAATAGAAGGAAGGAATTGGGTTCTTAGAATCAGACCTTACTTGAGACCAGATGAAAAATCCCCAGTATGTATTAGGTCCTGAACTAGAACTAGTTTTCTCTTTAATAAAATGTTCATTTTATTGTCTAAACTAGTTTCTGTTTGCAAAATCATTCCAATTTTAACATGGAATAATTTAGCACCAGTAATATCACCCTCTACCCCACACTGTCTTGCCAAAGTTTTTTTTGGTGTGATTGGAATAAAGAGCTTTCATTTTGAAAAGAAGTAAACTAGTTTTGCAAAGGAATGTTATTTTCCAACTAACAAAATCAGAACCTCTTGTGTGTTTTCAGCAAGGCTGGGCAATTAATTTTCCAAAGGGGTCACATGAGAAATTGGGACTGTTGTCGCAGACCACCACAGTCTTGTGACCCGCTGCTGCCAACTTGCTTCCTACTGCTTCACTGCCCCCTTGCCCCTGATGCCACCGCCCTGCTTCCTGCTTCTGTCATTGATGCAGAATAATTCCCATACAAGTCATGCTTCTTCCATTCCTATTTTTCCCATTCCACATTATCTTTGCTATTTATTATACTTGTATACTTAAATATTTGGAGTAGGAATCTGTTATTTATTTTGCTAAACAGAATTGGGAAAAAAGTGGTAAAGGTAGAAACAATATGTGTCAGTAATCCTTTCACTCTCTTGATAAGGTCTACTAATTGTTAATGAAGATCTGAAAATATCTTATGAAATGCTAATTATCATATAGAATACATTTGAAGTGGAGTTTTCTCAGTTGACACGTGATGTTCAAAGCCTAGGGTTAATATATTTTATGGATTATGGGAGCTGGGGGTGAGATGCTATTCAGGTCCATTATTTATTAAATGAAAGAATAAATGTTTGGTATTTTTTGAGTAAGAATCGGATTACCTTTCTCCTATTGTACCTTCCAAATTTCACCCAAAGTATGATGAAACTGTCCCATCTTATATTGACAAACTATAGCATGACTTTTAAACCAGCATTTTAAAGTATATTTAAACTGTGGTTTCCACTTCAGTTTTGAATTGCAAATTGAAACCATAATTCCCATAGATTTAGTTTGGTACGAACAACGAAATAAGGAGGGCATTGGTAACTATAGAACACAATAGGAAAAGTTGGTTTATACGTCCTTACCGTAAATTATGCAACTTCTTTAACACTCTAAGATTGTACTACTGAAATTTGCATCATAAAACAATGGAACAATTGTCATTTTATTGTAAAATGTAAGAAGTTAATATATTAGGCTACAAAAAGTGGTTAAAGTTAAGGTTAAAATAGATTTAGAGCATTTGTGGTTCATTGTGTTGGTAGAAATAGACGTTGTTATAGCATGTTAAGTGAAGCAGGTTATTACATAAATCAATAGTATGGTATTAGTTGTTTGAGTATAGCATGCTAAGTGTACCCAGCAATTGCATTATGTCATTCCAGAATTAAAGATTACTGTTGTGTGAACCCAACCATATTTTACAGTTACAAAAAAAGACTTCATTTGTTGTGGAAGAGGAAAAGCCTGAAAATTCAATACAGTCTCCTATGATAGCCATTAAAAAGAAATAAAGTACACCTCTGGTGTACCAGAATTAACTGTGTAAGGCATGAATTTTGTAGCTCACATAATTTGCCATTAGCATGAGCATCAATATATTATAGTGCTAAAATATTATACATTTTATTACAAGTTACAATAAATGAAATAAGAAATTGCATTGGGAGCTGTCACTTTTTGTATCAACTTACTTGAAAGCCCCCATTGCATATAGTGAATGAAGTTGGAATTGATCTCTGTTCTTTAGAAAAGCAACTGCAGCCAAGCAGAACCCCCCAACACTTTCCTCATACATTCAGACATTTACTCAGAGGCATGCAAACTGGTGTCTCAGCTACCTGACTAATTGAGCTGTACCCTGTGTTTTCAAGGATGTTCTGATGTCTAAAGGTAGCCTCACCCCACCCAGCCTTTTAAGTTTGCCAAAATAAATTCTAAGACAGAATGGGAGGAGGGGTTTGTGTAGTAGAAAAGGTGATTGCAAACCATATATAGATGGGGAAGCAGAAGTGACATCTGGAGATTGACAGCTATTACAAGCAGGCAAGAGGATTTAGATTCAGCTGCCAACTGCCAGTACCACAAGCTATGGTGAGCAGTATATCCTGGTGAAAGTCCTGCTTGGAGTTTGGCAGCCACTATAAAAGGAACATCCACAGTGCCTCATGCAACTAGTGTAAAAATGTTTGGGAAAGGGCAAACGTTTTATGCTACTTTAAAGGCTTTAAAACTTTAGTTTAAACTGAATATTAAAAAAATAAGTATTAGAGACATCTTTATGTGGCAACATCACATTGCAAAGCCTAGAATTGTGAGCTGACCTAGAGCAATAGCTTGTTGCTGGGGAAGATGTTAATTTGCAGTACAGTTTGTATAGGTTTGCTATGCTGTTGTGTATCCAGCCCTTAGAGAACAAAGAACCTTCTTGTACATAGAGTAAATTCCCTGAAATAGTTCATCCATAGAAAGACAAAATATGAGAAAAGACACTTATATTGCTGATTCTGATGGAAGGTTTGTCAAATGTTCCAGTATGTTTCTTACAGTAGCCAAGCCAATATATCTGGGAAGCCTGTGTAAATTATCATGACTTTTAGATATTGGTAACTGTTCTCAACAGACACTAACAGTCTTTACTATATCTAAGGTAAATAGTTTGTGTATATTAAGTTTCATAGATTAAAAAAGAACCTCCAGTCTTATGGATTTGGTACTCTCTTTCCTGTTTTGCTCTTAGTGACCCATTCTTCTCTGTGATTTGTGTTCAGCTTCCTTTCTGACTTACCTCTGACCTAAAGTTAATTTTTGTAACTTGTAATTCATATAATCAGATCATCATTCTTGATTTTGGAATACATTTTTGGCAGCAGCAGATTAATCAACACATTATTGGAGGAGCAAGGATAGTTTTAGATATATCAATATATAATAATTTACTGATTTAATGTTAATACTGTATTTGCTTAGTTAATGAACACAATTATCCTTGGGGTTAGCTGAGACCTGTCTGTCAGCAATCTGCTTTACAACCTGGAACTTAGACAATTGTTTTTTTGGTTATCTGGACAGGCAAGCCCTTTAACTGGTCACTTAAAATATCTTTTCAAATGGCACACTTAGCAAAGAAATTATAATTATATATAAATTATAACTTTCATTTTTTTCAAGTATGTAGCTATTTGGGAGAGAAAGAAATTATGGAAACTGTGCAGTTCTTTTACTCTTTTACTGCATTGAAGTGGGTGTGAATATGCACCCTACACCTGTCAGCACATCCTTAAAGAACTTGTATCTGTTACATTTATTTTATTTTATTATTTTATTTTATTTTATTTATTTTATTTTATTTATTTTATTTTATTTTATTTTTATTTTATTTTATTTTATTTTATTTTATTTTATTTTATTATTTTATTTTATTTTATTTTATTTTATTTTATTTTATTTTATTTTATTTTATTTTATTTTTATTTTTTTATTTTATTTTTTTTATTTTATTTTATTATTTATTTTATTTTATTTTATTTTTTTATTTTATTTTATTTTATTTTATTTTATTTTAATTTTATTTTATTTTATTTTATTTTATTTTATTTTATTTATTTTATTTTATTTTATTTTATTTTATTTTATTTTATTTTATTTTATTTTATTTTATTTTATTTTATTATTTTATTTTATTTTATTATTTTGTCTTGTCTTGTCTTGTCTTATCTTATCTTTTTTTAAAATTTTATTTATTTGCCGTCCATCTTGTATACAACAACTCTGTTGTATACAACATTTTTATGTTTTAACATAAAAATGTTAAAACATTAAAAAAAATAAAATCATTCACACCAGATGGGAAAGGAGGGGACTGGACACATGGGGAGGTGGCATTAAATTTTAATTAGTCAACCACCTCCAATAGGAAGTTCCCCCATTTGGTCCCCAAACCATCTGGCAAAGCCAGGCCGTAAGGCTCTTATGAAACGTCTGAAGGGTGGGAGCAAATCTTATCTCAGGGGTTAAGATGTTCCAGAATACAGTACAATGACAGAGAAAGCTCTTCTCCTGGAACCCACCAACCGAAATCCTTGGCTGAATCAGTTATTTAAGTTACATGTTAGCTATATGATCCCTGGAAAATACATGTTTACATTTCAAAGATGACGATAAGATTTTGGAGTGGTTATAGACACCTTGTCAGTACTATCTTAACTCAAATATGTATTTTCCTGTAATTATACAGTTCTTGTATTTCTTTCTATGTATGGAATTAATTTTAATATTATATGAATTGTCCTTTTTTCTTTTTGTTTCTCCCCCATGTAAGTTTTAATTTATTGTAATCACCATAATGCATATATTTTATTGTACTAAGATATTAATATTGTTTAACTTCACTAATAAGAAATATATAGTTAAAAGGAGTGTAATTGGCAAAACAGGAACTTGTGGTCTGCAGAAATCAGGGGCCTTCCAAGACCATCAAGAGAATAGTCAAATATCTCTTGACTAACAAAAGCAGAAAGAAAAGGCTAGAATTTAATCCTTGAGTATAAATCTACATATGGCTTCATTTTTTCTCAGTAAAGATATAGTTAATTCATGGCTAAGAACCATATGATAAGTTAGTAAGTTCCAGAATGGGATTAGAATCAGATAAAATTTATAAATGAGAAGTACAGAAATCTAGCCACTGTTGACCATTAAAATGTTGGGTAGCAAAATACCATATTTTTTGGAGTATTTAAGACACACTGGAGTATAAGATGCACCTTAGTTTTTGGAGAGGAAAATAGGAAAAAAAAATCTACCTACCAGGTATTCATCTGGCTAGCGTCCTTAGCTTGGTCAGCTTCAGCACATTAGTTCACTCACTGGTTTTGAGGTTGGGGCTAAAAAACAGCTTCTAAAGCACAACTGATTGTCGGAAGGAACAGCAATTAGAAAAGCAGGCAAAGCACAGAAGATCTCTTCGCTTGCATTGGGGCTGAAAAACAGGTTCAAAAGCACAGCTGATCGTCGGAGGGAGCTCCAGTGACTAAAGCAGGCAAAGTGCAGAAGGGGTAAGAGAAGGCAGCAGCTGTTCTGGATAGCCATTTTGGGCACTGTCCGTCGCATTTCAGCTTCCAAACGCATCATCTTTTCAGGTGGCGGTCACCAGTGATGTGCTTTGGTGATTCCCCGCAGCCTTGAAGGGCTCTCAAACGGAGTGTTTGGAGGCTGAAAATGCAACGTGCGAAGCCCAAAAACAGAAGCCATTGTCGATGGCAATCTCTGCAGCCAGGAAGAGGACATGTGGAGGCCGAAGGATGGGGGCCAGTGGATGGGCGGGGTTACATTCGGACTATAAGACGCACCCAAATTTTCAGCCTCTTTTAGGAGGGAAAAAAGTGTGTCTTATACTCTGAAAAATAGGGTAAATATTTTCCAGCTATGGCAAATACATTTATTGTTTACAAAAATAAAAAATTCACAGCATTTTCTCAGTTTGAGAAGATCCAAGCAAGCAGTTCTGAAATAAAGGCAAGCTGTACATAACTCCAGTTTGACTCTTGTGCTTTTTTGCCAATTCCTTCTTTTTTTGAGTCTCTTGAACTCCAAGTTTATGAAGATGATAGAAACAAATGAACAGATGAATATTGTTTCAAAACAAATTGCATCAATAGAAATCATTTAAAGGGATGGGGAAAGTAATTTATTGTTTGATAAATTTGTTTGATTTTGTGGGTTGTCATTAAAGTTTTGAATTCAGACTTCCCTGATAGCTAAGAAAAATGCTGTAATCAAATTCTATACTGAATTCTCCAATATGCATATCTGCAGTTCATCCTTTGCATCTGATAATAGTTAAAATCCAGCAGCTGTTGGTTTCCCAGAATATTGAAATTGCAAAAGGGGGTTATTTGGATTTTTTTAAAAAATTTAAGCTGAAATTGCTGTTATAGTCCTTTTATAATTTGTTTGCTAATAGTTTATGCTATTTATGAAAGTTGAAAACTTCTATAATATAGAGTATTACACCAGACTAGGACTGCTTTCCAGGAGCAAATTCTAAAAGTAGATTGGATTGCTGTAAAATAGATAGGTAAAATCTTCAGTACTGAATGATGATAGATTTATTATATTTTCCAGTCATTTATATAGTATGTAGAAGCTGATTTTAAAATGAAATAAAAATGTAATAGATATTTGAGATTACATATCCATATACTGATGTTTTTTTCTTGTCACACTAATTCTTGTATTGTTGTTGTAAAATCGGCAATTTAACCTATAGATTTTTTGTGGTTTATCACAGCTATGGAATATGCTGATGTTAGTACTAGTGTAGTAATCATAACAATCACCAGTAGTAATAATAGTGAACATAAAAGAAATGTTGGCTCTCCTCTGGGTAGACTTGCCTTTTTGTTATTGTGGTGCAAGCGCTACTTGTGTACTTTAGGCTGACCTAAAGACTTTTGAGTGTCAAGCAGTGTTTGTGCAGAAAGATTGCTCTTTCTAGAAATGTTGGTTTGATTATTGTAATTCACCAACTATTACTTCTGCTTCTGAGTCTCTGTAATTTTATTTGTCAGAAACTCAGAACTCTTTAATTTCCAGATATAAGTTTATGTCCTAGTTTTAGCCCTTCAGTAAACTGAACTTTTTGGTCTTTGTGCCCTGCTTGTGGCAGATTGTATTCTCATATTAAATGAGGTCTAGTCATGTTGGAAGCTGTAGAGTTGTACTTGATTCTAACCTGGATGATGCTGTTTGTGTCAACAGAGAATCCCTGATTATCAGAAGAAGTTGAAATTAGAGCAACTGTTTATTGTAACAGTTCATTTATTTTATTTTAAATTTATTGGCTGCCCCTTGAGTGAACTCTGAATTATATATTTGATCCTCTAAATCCCTACTTCTTGGCGACAGAGATGCCTTGATCCTGGCCTTGCACAGTTTAAAACACATTATCATTGTTCATTGTGCAGAAGATTAGCAATCTTCATCTTGTGGGATGTTTCTTACATAGGAGAGGAACCCCCACCCCCATAATAATTTGCTTGCGACACCAATATGCTAATTTATTTGAATACATACAAGTTTAAAATTCTTATTGCAATTTAAATAGTATGAGTAATGTACCCCAACCTATCCTTGGAGAGAAGTATCATTAGGAGAGTTGCATGCTGTTTTTATGTATTAGCTTTTCCTTCTTAAATTCTTTATCATTTAGTGATATTAGGATTGCAAAGCCACTTGAATGTTTTTAAATGGACAGAGAAAACTCTTTTCCAGTGCACTGCTCCTACAATCCATGGATGGGTTATTTCACGTGTGTTGCTAGAGACTGAGTGTAGATTTTTTTTCTTCTTTTTGACCACACCTCCTCTGCTCTGTCAACATCAGACTTTTTCACTCAGTTGCTGAAAAGACTAGTGTTTTGGATTGCTCTGCCGTTTGATTCAGATTTCTTTGGTTTGACGGACTAGAATTATTAATTTTAGTTTTTTGTTTTTGTTCAGTTATTAATGAGGAGCTGCTACTGTTCGGTTTGGAGAGTCATTAGCTGCCAGGGTACGGTAATGAGCTTGGTGCTCCAGGCCGTTCCGCGCCTCCCTCAACATTCACGGAGGCAGTGGTCCGGATTCCGACCCGACTGGGTGGATCCGCTGGCGGGTGTGCTGGTTTCCCGGTGTGCTGTCACAACTGCCACCACCTTCAGCTCTGTTTTTCATTTGGCGGAGTCATTGCCCGGTCTTCCATGGCATACTCTGATGTCCAGGATTGCTTCGTGAAGCTGAGGAAGTCAGTTGACTTCGCTTCATTTGCTGCTGAAGCGGGAGCCATGGAGAAGAGTAGCGGCCGGTTTTCCTGCTATGGCTGCTGTTTTGTTGACCCTTAAGTGATGGGCAGCCACCATTTTGCGATTGGCAGCAGCGTAAAAGTTAGTGGGTACGACAAGTGGCCGAGAAGCCTCAGTTTTGGGACTTTGCTTTACTATCATCCACTATTGTGAAGCGGTGCTTTTGGGCTCAGAATTGAGCCTGCGCTTCAGTGCCTGGATTGTGACTGGGATCTCAGCGCTAGGAGAGCATGTTGTTTTTGCGCTGCTACATTTCTGTGAATTGCCGGGCCTGTCAGGTTTGATTCTTGACATGGGGGGGGGCGGGTTGCCTGTCCTCAGCATTTCCATCCAGGAATCTGTGTTAGATTGAAGTGGTGGTAACTTTGGGGGTCCTTAGTTCCATTTCAGCGCTGTGAGTTTCTCTCCTGGACTCTGTTGCTTGGGTTACTTTGATTCCAGCACCACTTGCCTTCATTTGCATCTGTAGGTAGAGATAGAGAGAGAGAAAGAGAGAGAGAGAGAGATTGTCACGATTGAATCTTCCCTGTCTTCTGATTTAGAGCAGGAAACTAGCCCTCCTAGAGTTCATAAACATTGCCAGGCTGTTCCCAAAGGGCCCAAAACCAAAGCTAGAAGCAAGGTTGCCATGGCCCGACTTACATCTTCAAAGGCGCTTCGGCTCAGGACAAGGACGACCAGAGGCGTCACAAGACGCTAGAAAGGCAGGTCAACAGTATAGCAGTAAAGGCAGTATAGCCCAGTCCACACCCCACAGGGATCCTGCCACAGAGCCTGTTCCATCAGATCAGCCTGACTTGAGGGCAGTCCCTCCACATCTGACAAGTGGAATCCCCTGTTGTTCTTTAGCGGGCCTTGGGGGCCACACTGCTTCGGCTCTAGAACTGTCTAAAGGGATCTGTCTTTCCTTGCCCGATATTTTAGCTGCAACCACGGTCGGGCCACCAACAGTTCAAAGATACCTGCTGGAGGCTACTTTACCCCAACAGCTGCGGGGCTCCACACTGGAGAACCTAGCACCCAGTTAGACCTTCAGTCCATGTTATCTGACGCTTTGGCTAAGATCTTGGCAGCCGGAATTCAACAAGGGGTTAGGAGTCCTGGTCAGACAGTTAACATTCGGCCCCAGGTACAGGGCCATTTGACAGACAGGCCTTGTTCTCTGGCACATCGTGATGCTGTTTCTAGTGAGGAGTCGGTGCAAGGAGAGGACTACCTGGGGGAGATTGAATTCTCGGAGGATGAAGGACTGCTGCCAGATAAGCAGTTTTTTACAGGCCTTTTTCGCCCTCCATTTTCAAGTCCTTGTTGCACAAGGCCAAGGTTACTACTAAGTTTGGAGTGTCGGATGCCACACCTGACTGTGTTCAGATGGCATCTGCTCTACATGACGCTTTGTTTCAAGTTTCTGAGCCTGACAAGGAAGTAATCCCATGTCCTCCATTGTTTTCTGAGGTGGTTCAGAGTGCATGGGACCAACCTGGATCACTAACTGCCCCATGTGGACTAGACAAGAAACTATATTGTTCTGCTCCAGAGCTGGAGGAGCTTTTGACATTGCCAACTGTAGAGGTTCCAGTAGCAACTCTTTCCTCGTCTTCGGTCATTTCTACTGACATCATTGACGGTCTCAAATCTGAGGACAGGAAGGCTGAGCTGGCCTTCAGGAAGACTCATCAAGCTACCGCTTGGGCTATTAAAGCCGCTACTTCCACTTTGTTCTTCAACAGAGCATCTTTGCTTTGGCTGCGCCAATTGCAGGAGAGGCTTCCACCTGATGAAACTAAACTCCATCAGGATATTAATAAATTGGTGGCAGCTACAGAGTATTCAGCTGACACGTCTTTGAATACCACGAAATTTGCCTCTCGTGCCATTGCTTCTGCTGTCATCTCTCACAGATTTTTCTGGCTCCGTTATTGGAAGGCGGATATTAAGGCTGAGTGGAAGCTCGCCTTGGCACCTTATAAGGCCCCTACTCTGTTTGGCACGGCTCTGGATCCGCTCTTAGTGGACGATAAAGACATGCAAAAGGTACTGCCTTCATCATATTCGAGGCCAGGTCGTTGATATGTTCCCTATTCACAAAGGCGGCCCTTGTCTTTCTCAGGACCCAGTGGGTCCTACTCTCAACGTACCTATTCCCAGGTAGCAGACAGTCCTTCCGATAGACAGTCCTTTTGAGATTGAGGCAGAAACCAGCCCCCAGCTAAATGTCCCTTTCGGGGATCCGGCTACAGATCCTTTAGGAGGGGCAAGTGTCACAGCTGTCAGGTCCCATTGGTGGTCGCCTCCAGCAGTTCTACCAGCAATGGGAAGTGTCAACGTCGGATGCTTGGGTTCTTCGCATAGTGGCTTATGGCCTCTGCCTGGAATTCATCTCCAGCTCTCCCAGTTGCTTCCTACACTGCCCAGTTCCCCTTCTTCTGGCAAAGAGACAACTGATGGATGCCGAAATTCAACATCTGTTATCCATAAGAGCCATCAGCCGGTACCCAAGGAACAGGAAAGGACTAGTTCTACTCCACCTTGTTCCTAGTGCCCAAAGCCTCAAGGGGTTGGAGGGGGATTTTGAACCTCAAGCATCTAAACCAGTTCATCCTCTATCACAAGTTCAAGGTGCAATCCCTCAGATCGATTCTGGCATGTGTATGAGACGGAGATCTCTTACAATTGGTGGATCTCAGAGAAGCATACTTACATGTGTCAATTCACCTGGCTTATCGCAAGTACCTTCGGTTCGAGTATGCCAACAATCACTTTGAGTATTATGCCATGCTGTTAGGTCTTTCCTCTGCCTCCAGGACTTTTACCAAACTGGTGGCAGCAGTGGCTGCGGCTGTCAGGGTACTTCCAATGTGCATTCTCTGCTATCTGAATGGCATTCTTATTTCATCATCCTCTCCACCGCAGGCAGCGCAGGACATCTACTCAGTGATCAAAGTATTGCAACAGCACGGGTTTTCTATCAATCCGCAGAGAGGTCACCTGACTCTTACCACTCATATTCTGCACCTTAGGGCAGTGATCGATTTTGTCAAGGGTAAAGTGTTCTTATCCCCCGACCGGATTCTCAGCATCAAAGAATTGGTGGCACAGGTGAGGGCCCAAACATCAGTTCCCCTGCTACTTCTCTCACAGCTACTCGGGAAGAAGCCATTGTTCCCTGGGCATGCAGACACACTCACCCCTTGCAGTGGTTCCTGCTACCATTCCAAAGGTTGGGACGCAGCAACTCCAGGACTCACTTGTTCGCTTGTGTCTCACGTAGTGGACGTTGCCTGCTCTTCTGAAGGGGTGCATGTTCCTGGAACCCGAATGTCTGGAGTTGACATCGGATGTGAGTCTTCACGGATGGGAGCACATCTTCTCGATCATGTGACTGAGGGAGAATGGTCTCCGGAGGAACGGACGAACAGCATCAACTGGCTGGAGTTGCGAGCTGTTCATCTGGCCCTCCGCCATTTTTGCCCCATTTTGGAGGGGCAGCAAGTGCTGATCCTCATGGACAATATGACCACAAAAGCTCATGTCAGTTGGGAGGGGGGCACTCGATCCAAGCCCCTAATGATCAAGGCGGAAAGACTTCTGAGCTGGGCGAAACGTCATGCACAGTCGATCAAGGCGGACCACATTTCTGGCCTTTCCAACATTTGAGCGGATTGGCTGAGCAGGGAGAGATTAGATCTGGCGGAATGGCAGCTTCATCTGCACATCTTTCTGGAGCTGTCACAGAGGTTCGGCCATCCTTTCATAGACCTGTTCACCAGCTCTCAAAACGCTCAGCTATCTCGGTTCTACTCACGATTTCCAAGCACAGAGACAGAGAGATGCAATGATTTTTGCTGCCTGTGGCCACCCGGGCTTCTTTATGCTTTTCCTGCCATCCCTCTCCCGAGGGTCATTTGGAAGCTGCTGTCCAAACATGCGGAGCTTCTGCTAATAGCTTCACATTGGCCGTGCCGGCCCTCGTATGCCGACTTGGTGAGTCTTTCCGCCTCCCCGCCCTGGAAAATTCCTCAGGACAAGGTCTCTCTCAGCCAGGGGGTCATCATCCACCCAGAGCCCCAGTGGTTCCAGTTGACCATCTGGCACTTGAGAGGGTCCTGCTGAGGAAGGATCGACTGTCTGACAAGGTGATCCAGACCATCCAATCTTCCAAGCATCCATCGACGACACATATTTTCAAGGCTTCATGGAAATCATTCTGTGCCTGTTGTTCAAAGCAGCATGTCTCCATCAGTCTTAAAATTTCTGACTTTCAAACTCGCCTTCCTCCTCGCCATAATGTCCGTCAGGAGAATTTCGGAGCTTGCTGCCTTGCCTATCCACAAAGAATTCTGCATATTTCATTCCAATAGAGTTGTGATGAGGTTGGACCCTTCGTTTCCCCTGGCCCAGGAGCTCATCTTGCCTGACTTCTGTCCGGCCCTTCAACATCCACCGAAGGAACGTTGGCATACCTTGGACGTGCGGAGGGTCCTTCACCGGTACCTCAGGCAGACGGCTTCCTTTCGCCGGACAGAGGCTCCCTTGGTATCCTTTCACCCATCTTCTATGGGCAGGAAGGTCTCTTCTTCAACGGTGGGCAGATAGATTAAAGCTTGCATCTCCACAGCATACAAGCTCAAGGCCAGGCCTGTGCCAGGTAGGATTTTTGCCCATTCCACCCGCAGCATGGCTACTATGGCTGCTTGGGCTACCCAGGCTTCTATCAGTGACATTTGTCGGGCGGCCACATGGTCCTCAATTTCTCCATTTATACATCATTAGAAAGTAGACAGTTACGCCTCCGCTGAGGCTTCATTTGGTTGGAGGTTATTGCAGCAGGTTCATTCTACCCTGGACCCGGGGAGCAGTCAGCCTCCCTTCCAGGAAATTTGATCTTGGATATATCCCATCCATGGATTGTAGGAGCAGCGCACTGGAAAATGGACATAATCTTACCTAACTGTCCCTTTTCTGGGCGCTTCAACTAGAATCCATACCCACCCTTTTTGGCTTCCTGCTCTTGTCCGGGTAGATTGCCTTGTTTTTCTGTGTGCTTAACTTCTTTCGTAGACTCTGGGATGACTGCGCCTTTGTGACAAAAGACTGACGTTGCCACAGCAGAAAAGGCGTGGTCAAACAAAAGAAGAAAAAAATCTATACTCAGTCTCTAGCAACACATGTGAAATAACCCATCCATGAATTGTAGTCGCAGTGCCCAGAAAAGGGACGTTCAGGTAAGACAAGGTCCGTTCTGGGCTGACATTTATGAATAAATTGTTAACATAATATACAGATATATATGTGAAAATACATAGCACAGAATAAACAAAGAACAAGTTCTTGAAAAAAAATGTGTAAGGAAGTCCAAGTTCCAGATCTTTCTTTTCTTATTTGGTGTTTTGGCCATGACTTAATGTTTATTTGTAATGTTTTAGCAAATCTTATGTTTAATATTACTTATACACAGCCAGCATCCATCAACAGTCCCAGAGACCAACTTGTTTTCCCAGATGGTTACCAATAGAAACAAGTGAAAGAGAAATAATGTAGTATCTGAAACCCCACTCCCTAAAAATCAATTAAAACAGAAAAAAACCCTGTTGTCACAGCTTCTGTTTTGTTAACATTTTTCTGAGATGGCTGTGATTATGCATTCCTCCAATTTGGATTTGGAAATTCTAGAAGCTAATCTAGAAGTTCACTTTTTGGAGATTTACATGGTTTAAACAAGCATGGGTTGTGGCCATTAGCCCAGCTTTCAACATTCCCATATATGTTTGAGTCTGCAGTAGCAAACTTTGAAGGAAGAATTCTCTGTACAATTGGAGATCTGGCTTCATGAGGATCCTCACTGGAGGATGTTCTAATTGTATTTAACCAATTTTATATAGCCTGTTCATACAGCATATTAGGCAGCGTATAGTTGTAGTCCCTATGCTCCTTATACACTTTTTATTAACTTTATATTTTAGCTGAGTGCTATCTTTTGCTTTAGAATGGCATGCATGACTTTTGCTGTCAAAATTAATGTCTCTGAATATAAGAAACTTTTGACGTTTCAACTAGGCTTTGGAATATGGTGTCGTTAATCCTTTACAATATCTTTTTTTCTATCATATCAGTGCCACATATACCAGCTGAAGTAAGTTACAGCCTTTGACAGTTTCTAGTTTTAGTAAAAATGTTTGTTTTCAGACAAAGTAGAATATTTTGCCTTCATTTGAACAAATAATCACTTCTGCCTAACAAAACTTTAATATGTTTTAAATCTTACACAGTTCTCTCTGGGAGTTTAAACTGGGTGATGAAATTAGCCTACATACTGTATTTTTCGGACTATAAAACGCACTGGATTATAAAACGCACCTTAATTTTTGGGGATGAAAACAAGAATTCTGTCTCTGCCTACCAGCATCAGTATCAGCAGTGTCCTCACTTCCACTTGGATTTTGATAATGAGTAGCACAGATGTTTTTATCTGTTTAAAACAAACCCTATCAGTCTACACGCACTTAACTGGAGTGGGTGGCGTGGGGTGGGGGATGATTTTCATGGGGGCAGAAGAGGGACTTGGCACCAAAGCCTCCACTCTCGAGACACTCCAGTCTTCCTACCTATAGCCATAAGCATTGAAAGCCTGGTTTTCTTGCAGCAAGGCCCGATAGAAACACAGCACTTCAGTCCTTCTGGTTGCTGCCATCTCATAAACACGGTGCCGGGCTTACCCCTGCACTTTTGCTGCTTCGGTTGGAGCCTGATTCTGAAAGCAGCCTGCGGAAGTGTGGAGGTTGGGATTCAGTTGGCGAAGTGGGCACTGCGCAGGAGGTGTATGGCAAGGAAAACACTGTTGCTGTGATTTCCGTTGCAGCACCCAATGGAATCACCCCAAAATGCAATGTTCTTATTTTGCCTTTGCGCACCCCATTTTAGAATCGGGGAGGAAAGTGTTTTCGGGTGGTGGTGCAGGGGGCATAAGGCAAGGCTTGCATCAGGGAATCGGGGAGGAAAAAGAGCATTGCCTCGATGCATCGTATTTTCCAGTGTTTCCAGCCTCTGGAGGGCTTTTCGTGGGAGGAAGGCTGTTTTTACCTTCCCCAGGCTCCTAGGAAGGCTCTGGAGCCTGGGGAGAGCGAAAAATGTCCTCATTTTACTGACTTTGGAAGGATGGAAAGCTGAGTCAAATTTGATCCAGTCAGGATCGAACTCCTGACTGTGGGCATTTTAATCTGCAGTACTGCATTCCTACCACTGTACCACCATGGCTCCTGTTTTAAATAAAAAAAGGGTTTACAATTGTTGACAATTACCTGATCAAAAGAATTTCCCCATTAATTAGCCTGTGAATTTCAATAAAAAGTGGGGGAAAGAGAGACTGGTTTTCTGTTTTCTTACTAGTGTTTTCCCATAATGTAGTGATGGCTAACCTTTTCCGGACTGAATGCCCAAAGCATACACACCTCCCCCCCAATTCAATATGCATGTGCCTCCTGCACGTGTCCCACCCCTTGCACATGCACATGCGGCCCCTTGCATGCGCCCCACCCTGCTGCATGTGTGTGCAGCTCACTGCAGGTGCCCTGCCCCTGCACATGGGCGCGCTCACCCCACATGCGCCCTGCCCCACGCATGTGTGGAAGAGACCCAACGACCAGCTGGCCAGCGGGAGGCATGCACACATGGCTTGGAGCTGAACTGAGGCGATGGCTCGTGTGTGCCCACAGAGAAGGTGCCACAGGTTCGCCATCATGGCCCTAGAGTGTAGATCTGTGAATAAGGATCAAAATTATACTTATGTCTTAATAGGGTTTTTTTATTTGTCAAATTTATTTGTTTGTTTGTTTGTTTGTTTGTTTGTTTGTTTATTTATTTATTTATTTATTTATTTATTTATTTATTTATTTATTTATTTATTTATTATTGTGATTTATATGCCGCCATTCTCCCTGAGGACTCAGGGCGGCTTACATACAAAATCATCAATACAAATCACAGTAAAACAAATTAAAATAAATTAAAATCACCATTAGAACCATTCTAAAATTGTAAAACTATACAACCCCTCGATCAGATTATTGTTGGAACAGCCACGTCTTTAGTCTGTGGCGAAAGGAGAGGAGGTCGGGGGCCATCCTGAGGTCGGTGGGCAAACTATTCCAGAGGGTCGGGGCTCCGACAGAGAAAGCCGTCCCCCTGGGGGCCGCCAGCCAACATTGTTTGGCTGACGGCACCCGGAGGAGGCCCACTCTGTGGGAGTGCACCGGACGATTGGAGGAAGGCAAGAGATGGTCCTGTAAGTACCCCGGGCCTAAGCCATGTAGGGCTTTATAGGTGAGCACCAGCACCTTGAAACAGACACGGAGAGCAACCGGTAGCCAGTGCAGCCCGCGCAGGAGAGGTGTAATGGGAGTAACGAGGAGCCCCCGTAACTACCCCCATGGCCGCGTTCTGAACTAACTGGAGTCTCCGGATGCATCCCAAGGGCAGCCCCATGTAGAGGGCGTTACAGTAATCCAACTGAGAAGTAACGAGGACATGAGTGACCGTGGCAAGGGCATCTCGGTCTAGAAAAGGGCGCAACTGGCACACAAGGCATACTTGTGCGAACGCCTCCCTGGTTACGGCCGTCAGGTGGTCATTCAAGGATAGCCGAGAATCCAGGAGGACACCCAGATTGCGAACCCTATCAGATGGGGTAAGAGTCTCCCCACCGATCACTAGTGATGGTATCTCTAGATCCCGAGATGCCACAGCCACTCAGTCTTGGAAGGGTTCAATCTGAGCCTGTTCTTATCCATCCAAATCCGCACCGCCTCCAGGCAGCAGGACATCACAGAAAGGGCATCCCCAGGATGGCCCGGGGTTGAGATGTAAAGCTGGGTATCATTCGCATATTAGTGATACCTCACCCCAAAGCCACGAATGATCTCACCCAGCGGCTTCATGTAGATGTTAATGAGCAGGGGGGAGAGAACCAATCCCTGAGGCACCCCACAGGTGAGAGGCCTCTGGGAGGATCTCTGACCCCCCGCTGATACAAATTGCGAGCGGCCCAAGAGGTAGGAGGAGAACCACTGCAACACAGTGCCTCCTATCCCCAACCCCCTGAGTCGCTGCAATAAGATACCATGGTCGATGGTATCGAAAGCCGCTGAAGGGGTCAAGAAGGACCAGGATGGAGGAACAACCCCCATCACGGCCCGCCAAAAATCATTCACTATGGCGACCAATGCCGTTTCCGTGCTGTGACCGCGCCTGAAGCCAGATTGGTAAGGATCCAGGTAGTCCATTTCCTCCAGGAAATGAGGGAATTGCTGTGCCACCACGGTCTCAACAACCTTCGCTAAGAAGTGAAGGTTGGAGACAGGACGATAGTTAAGTGAGTCTGGATCCAGGTTGGGCTTCTTAAGGAGAGGTCGTACCACTGCCTCTTTTAGTAAGGTGGGGACAGAATCCTACCTCAGCGAGGTGTTAACAACTGCCTGGATCCAGTCTCCGGTTAGCTCTCTGGCTGCAGAGACGAGCCAGGAGGGACACAGGTCCAAAACACACGTGGAGGCCCCCAGCCGACCCATAATCCTGTCCACTTCATCCAACGAAACAGGCTCAAATTCAGCCCAGAAAACTTCACCAAGACTAGCCCCGGTCTCCTCGGTGGATTCTGCCCAGTCGGAGTCCAACTCAGTCCAAATTTGAGTGATTTTATCTTGCAGAAACTGTGCAAAATCCTCAGCTCGACCCTGCAAGGGGTCATCCCTCACTCCCTGGTTCAGGAGGGAGCGGGTTACCCTAAACAGGGCGGCTGGGCGGTTTTCTGCAGATGCAATAAGAGCAGCGAAATATTGACTTTTCGCTGCTTCCATCGCCACAAGGTAAGACCTAATGTAGGTTCTTAACTGTGTTCGGTTGGATTCAGATCGGGAGAACCTCCAACCATCCTTCAAGCTACTTTTCCGACACTTCATTTTCCTGAGCTCCATGGTGAACCATGGAGCCACCCGGGATCTGCGCCGGATCAGAGGCTGCATAGGTGCGATTCAATCCAGGCCCCCTACCACAGCCTGCTCCCAGGCCGCCACTAGGGCCTCGGAGGAATCGTGGGTTAAGGAGGCGAGAAATGACACAAGCTCCATCAGGAACCTTTCGGGTTCCACCTGGTGCCTGGGGCAGAACCAACTCACCAGTTCTGCAACCCAGCGACAGAGTAAGGCGGTAGGAAAGTCTAGCGTAAGGAGGGAATGATCGGTCCATGACAGGGGGTTAATGGATAAAGACCCCCCCCCCCGATCATTTATTCACTGCCCAGAGAGAAAAATCAGGTCGAGTGTGTATCCTCCTTTATGAGTTGGGGCCTGCACAATCTGAGTTAGGTCCATGGCTGCCATGGAGGCCATGAACTCCCGCACCAACTCCCCAGCCGAGGACAGGTTGAAATCTCCAACAACCAAAAGGTTGGGGAGTTCCACTGCCAGCTCGGCCAAGACATCTAATAGTGCGGGCAGGGCTGAGGCTACGCAGCTTGGTGATAGGTACGTAACCAACAGACCCGACTGAACTCCAGTATCTCACTTCAAAAGGAGTGATTCATATCCGCCTATCTGAGGGACAGTGACCTCCCTAGGACTGAGACTTTCCTTAATCACCACCGCCATTCCCCCGCCCCTCCCCTGGAGTCGTGGCTGATGGAGTACCTGAAAACCTGGGGGACATAAGTTGGAGAGGGGGACACCTCCCTCCGTCCCAAGCCAGGTTTCGGTGATGCAAGCCAGGTCCGCATCCTCCTCGTCAATTAAATCCTGGATGAAGAGGGCCTTGTTCACCACAGACCTGGCATTCAGGTACAACAGCCGGAGTCCAGGGGACCGCACTCCATCCCCACTGGGGGAACAGGATGGGTGAAGGGGGGTGGAGAGCTGCACCAGCTGAACAAAGCGGTGGGGCTCTCCAGACCTCCTCTTCCCAACACCTCTGCCCCTCCCAACTATCACAGGGATTGGAAGACCCTCTCTCCATCGAGCCTCTATATTCCCTTCCCCTTCCCCTCCCCCCACAGCCATCCGACGGGCCTAATTTCTGATCGAAAGGAGCTGCCCCCAGCTCATCTTTCACCACCCACCTCCCCGATCCCCTTAAAATTTGATATAAAACCCTAATTAAAAAACCCATCAGACCATGCTTAGAGGCATGACACCTCTCGGGTCCCAAAACCTGTCCTTGAGGTAGGCCTTAGATAAAGCAGAAGGCCACGTCTGTGAGAGGGGGGCATCTCGCAGAGCAAGAAGGTCCACCGATGTATAGGCCAGGTTAAAACATATGAGGTAAGCAAAAACGACGCAGCAACCAAGATGGTAAATGAAGAAGAGAAGGGGCACGTACAATGTAATCAGAAGATGGAACATGAGACAGGAAAAACCATCACTCCCTCACAGCGATGGAAGAGTCAAAAGTCTGTTCTGCAGAACAGGCAAAGGTCTGCTACGAGTAAATCCACTGGCACCCACTGCAACCATCCTCTCACGATGGCTGGCGGGAAACCGCCAGCAGAGTCATAGTTCAGAGCCAGGGTAGCGAAGCAGCAGTAATCTTCCGAGACTCTCAGTCTCCCAGTCTGAGGCCCACCATCTCCCACAAACATTCCAAGTCTGACCATGACGACAAATAGGAGGGGCAATATGGCAAGATCGTCAATAAGGAGAGCACAGGGATCACAGGCAGCATGATAAGGAGGATGAGGTCAAAAGCCCATAAATGCCATCCATCTCACCAAAAATGATTCTAGTGTTGCAGAAAGATCTCCCAAGCTTGCCTCATACTTTTCATGTTGGAAATGCAGTGTAATTTTGACTAAAAAAATCAAGCCTCTGTTATATCAAAGCAGTCACATAATAACTTTTTGATTGTGCTCTTAGTAAATTTTTGACTTCTTCATTTAGATAATATAGTGAAATAGAAGGCAAAATATTTGCCCAAAGCTGGATGTGAAGAAAATTTCTCCTCCCCCAACATCATATGTTAATTGCAATCTTTAAAAAAATGGTTAGGGGCTTAAATAGAATTTTAATAATGATGAATGTAACATAATGTATGACCAGTCTATTAACAACAATTTGTGTACAGCTCCAATTAATTTTACATGCAGAATGTCTTAAGAAGACAGACCATTTATTACAGTATTACAGATCAAATCAAAGAGATATAAAGAGCACCCTTGATAAATTCTATGAGATATCTTGATAAGAGAGGAATAGTTTAATTTGTAATAGCCCCAGATCAAAAAAGTATATTTTAATCTGATTAAATAAAAAAGAAGGCAATACATTGGGCAAACCTTGCTCCTAAAGTACCATATTAGGGTCTTATTCTGCATCCACCACACCACTACTGCCTATTCCATTTTTTTCTGAAGGTAAATCTAAAATATCAATTAATAATCAAATATCTAAGTTTGCCATCTTTTTGATAGAACCAGGTTGTGTCAAAATGAACTGTCAGAGATTTGTCTCTACAATATTCTAATGTACCAATATTATGATCCCAATTTTGACAATAAAATTTCAACCAAAAAGAAAAGGTGATAGCTAGTAGAGTCAGCAAAATCTTTACCAGCTTTGAGAATCTGTGAACCACATTAAAGGAAGTTGAAAAAGCTTCATTCAAAACAATCTTGAATAAGATAGATGCAAAGCAATTGTTTGGCTGTAATTTGTTATATGTATGAAGAATGTGATTGTTATTTCTTCTAAGATTAATCCTTATTTTTAGACAAAAAAGTGAGGGAGCAAATACAAATAAAACTTGTGGCCATTTTCCAGAAAATTTCCTTTGTCCTCCACAAATTAGTAAACTTATTGCTGCTTTTTTTTTCTTTTACAAGAGTGCAGCCTTTGTTGTTTTCACTAGAAGTTAAGGTGACATAACTTGAGCTTTTCACTATTGGAAGAGTTTAATGAGTGATTTATCTTTGTGTTAGCTTTCTAGGATTAGCCTCACTAAAGCAGAAGACACAATTTCCTGAATGACTTCGAATAAAACCATTGACTGTCATTTTTTAAAAAAGGAAAAGAAAACTCAGGGGGGAAGGGGGAGGCAGGGAACATGTCAGAACAGAGATTTGCAAAAACTCATCATAAAAAAATTCTGAAGCACACCTTGGAGTCTGGGTGAATTATAAATGTGGATGACAAAACCTTTAAAACTTCAGTACACAATCAAATTCTCTATTAGAAACCTAAACAAGGCAACTTTAAATTGTTGAAACAATAGGACTTTCCTAAGCTTATATTTATGAAGTTGGAAAAGGTAGCAAAGTCAGGCATATTTCAGTGCAGTGGTCTCCTGGACATCTTTTCAGCTGGATCTCCCAGCCCCATGAGGGAAGAAGAATAGCACAAGGTAAGTTTCTCTGGGATTTTCAACTGCCAGGTTTTCCTTTATGAAAGGAATACCACACCCATGTCTGCCTACCTACAGGTTTGAGAGGCAGACACATTTTTGGCACTAAGCAAGAGAAGTGTTGCAACATGTTTTAAGGAGCAGCTTTCATGCTCTGTCAGTCTAATGTAGCGATGTTTTCTGGGTGTTTTTAAGAGCTAAAACTGATGCAGAAAAGAAAAGAAAACTCAGGGGGAAAGGAGGAGGCACGCAACACGTCAGATGCTGCCATCTCATATGAAATTATCAATATCTTTCCTTCCACAATTGCCATTATGTTACAGCTTTAGTTATTTTTATTACTTTTAGACAAATGGCTATCACATCATGCAAATGTGTAGATTTTATGTTCAGAGAGTTATAAAATACCGTATTTTTCGGACTATAAGATGCACTTTTTTGTCTCCCAAAAGGGGGCGAGAATGTCTGTGTGTCTTATAGACCGAATATTGCCAAAGCCCTGCCCACCCGCCAGCTATTTTTGGGCTCCACACACCCTGTTTTCAGGCCTTTTTCTGGCCCATTTTGGGGGCTTTTTTGGCTAATTTTTGGGGGCCTGTTTTGAGGCGTTGGGGGGCCATTTTTGAGGCTTGCTTTGGTCCGTTTTGGGGGATTATTTTGGCTCAGTTTTGAGGCTTTTTTCGGCCTTTTTATGCAAAAAACAGGCTGAAAAAAGCCTTAAAAATGGCCCAAAAAGGCCTCAAAAAAGGCCCTAAAAAGCCCTGGAAACAGGCCAAAAAAAGACTGGAAAAGGGCCAAAAAAAGGGAGGCCAAAAACTTTTTGTTGTTGTTTTCCTCTTCTAAATTTAGGTGCGTCTTACAGTCCGAAAACTATGGTAGCTGATACTTTATTGGTTTAACTAATCATACTATTCCGTCATTAATACTGGCAGTTTCAAAGTCGTCTTGTCATGTTCCTCCTAACAGCAGATTGGTGAATTAAATGAAAGCCTTTACTGTGGTTGTTCATTGAAAAGACATTAGGTAACATTCTTAGGCATTTTTTGTGTGTGTTAGAAAAGCGAGGTATATTTTATAAAGTTAAAATATTAAATAAAACAAAATAGAATTCTTATGACTGTATAGATACATATATGGAAATGATATGAATAATTTATAAATTTTGTAATAACTGTTGCCTGTAGAGCTAATTTTTTCTTATGCTACACCAATTAGCTATGTAGCACTATGCAGGACAGTGGTGCTTCAAAATAGTCACCAACTTCAGGGACTTCTGTAAAACTGAAGATGAAGTGAAAAGAATTTGCGCCTAACCCCTATATATACTGTCTTTCAACATCTAGAATTTTGGAAGTGGGTGGTGGATATTTGCATATTTATTGTCCTCCCTATCCCTTGATATGGTGTAATTCTAGAAGTGTTACACAGTTTATGTCTAATATGGACAAAAATAGAAGTAGATTAATGAAGTGATATACACATACACGAAGACTTGCTGAATCTGTTTAAGAGATATCTACTCAGCATTTTGTTTTGCTTCCAGCAGCGATTAGACAGATGCTTTTCAGAATAAAGGAAACAGCCTTTATTACATCCAGCTTCTAACATTTAGAAATTCCTATCCATGGAGGTTCATCTACCCTGTTTCCCCCCAAATAAGACATCCCCTGATAATAAGCCCAATCGGGCTTTTGAACGTATGGCAATAAGCCCAAGCACTTATTTCAGGGTTCAAAAAACATATAAGATAGGGTCTTATTTTCGGGGAAACACGGTACCATGGTAGACGACTAGTAATAATTGTCTCTTAAAACAAAATTAAGATTTACAGGTAGTCCTGGACTTACTATCACAATTGGGACAAGAATTTCTGTTGCTAAGCAAGACGGTTATTAAGTGAGTCATGCTGTATTTTACCACCTATTTACCATGGTTGTTAAATTAATCATGCAGTCATTAAGTAAATCTGTCTTGCCTCTTTGACTTTGCTTGTCATAAACTGGGAACTTTGCAAATGCTGATTACATGACCCTAGGACAATGCAGCCATTGTAAATACATACCCGTTGCCAAGCTCCCAAATTTACTACAACAGTCATAAATATAAGGACTTGTTGTAAGTCACTTTTTTCAGTGTCATTGTAACTTCGAAGGGCCATTAAGTAAATGGTTGTAAATTGAGGACTAATTGTAGTGGCACTCATGCTTTGTGATACTGAAATTTTACTTGGATTGAATAGTTTCAATAGAGCTTTTCCTTATGTCAATTTTTGTTTCTTCACTCCTCCCAAGCCTTAACTGGCATATTTATATTACATTTCAATATAAATTCTTTTCTGGAAAAAGTCAGTACTTCTATCCAGTTATGTTTGGAGGAAAGACTGATGAGGTTCTTCTTTGTTATGTGAAACCCTGAATGTTCGCCCTTGACCATTTCTGTTGCAGACTGGTGTAGGAGGTTAGAGATTTTAGACCATTTCCCGAAGTGTCAGTGTTTAGGAGCTCCATTAGGAAGGCTTAAGATGGATGGCCAGAATGAAGTGAGAGAATACATTAGCTACTTGGAACAGTGCAAAAGAACAAAGCCATTTGTGAGGAGTACGCTGAAATTTTCCATTGAGGATTACTTCCCCTCTGACATCTACTATAGTTCATTATAAATCAAGAAATTACCCCTTTCTTCACTCACCAAGCAGGCAATATTATTTCTGGAGGTAATCCAAGTTATGGAGTTTGGTGCTATGTCTTCAATGTGTCCTGAAGTTGAAAATACAGCAGCTGTTTTTTGCAGCTTAAAAGTGAAAAAGAAAAACAAGATGTAACTTCAGGTTTTCAGAACTTTGGGACTAGATCATTTCAGTCAGCTCAACTTCTCCCTACTGATATCAGGAAACCTCTGAAACTTCATTTTCCTGTTCTCCAAGATATAGAAACACATGGTTCAGCTATGGAAAAGGTTCCATGTTACCCAACAGGGAGAAAAAAAATGTATGTATGTCTTCATGCTTAATAGGCTTTGCCCATTTTGTATAATTGTCCTCTCTTCTTGCCCTTCACCCTTCAAAAATACTGAATCCACCAGAAGATTGACCATATCAACAAATGGGATTTACCAGTTCCATTTGTTGATACAATTTCTTGGTTACAAATTTTTTACCAGTGGAAATTTTACTCTAAAGGCCATGCATAGCAAAGCACACACTCTGCTGTCTCTTCTGCTATGCTAGAAAGTTTGGCAGCTCACACTGTTCACTTTTTTTTTATCCTTTTGGAAGAAGGGACTATGTCTTTTAAGTCTAGGAAGTAGTGTGTGTTGGAAACAAATAATAAATATTTCATGTTGTTATAATAAATGTTTCACCAAAGCAGGGAAAGTTCTAAAAACTACTTGAAGTTTTTAGAGTTCAACCCAATTGTAAAAGCTCATTGTAGTGGCTAATACTCAGCATAGCTTCCAGTATATTGGAGAGATTTGGGGCTGGGGTAAGGGAAGAATATAAATTCTAGAAACACATAGTTTAGGGTTTAAATTATGAGAAAAGCTTCACTAATTCCCTTATTGCAAGCAGAAGTTAATCTCTTTTAACCTGCAGGAGAAACTTTACTTTTTCTAGATGAGTGCAACTTTGTATATATTTCAGAGTTCAAACTCCTTATCTGTGCCATCCTATTGCTGGTGTATAAAATATAACAGAGTTTGTAGAATTTGTGCTATAAAGAAGTTGGGGTTCTTCCATCAAGGATCCAAAACATGCAAGATTATTGGAAATGGGAATCATGAAGCTGATCTAGTTACTAAAAGCCTTAGGAGAACCTCAGAATGTTTGCAAAAGTTTTTAACCAAAGGCCAGCTAGATTTTAAACTCCAAAAAGTTTGATTAGAGGGTCCATGTTTTTTCTACAGATAATAATGCCCATTCTAGGGGTTTAGAAGATATTTGCTGTTGTATTTGCAATGGAATCTTTTAATTGATATTCAAAGGTAATGGTAAATCCAGTTGTGTTTATTGGGTTTATGTATGGGTAAATATAATTTATGGGTAAACAGAATTGCAGATTTAGTCTGATTTAGACGTAATATTTTGTGAGTTAGTAATTTGTGTAGATTTATTTATGAGAGTGATGATGTTTCATATAAAACCACTAAATGAAGAAAAAAGGTAATTTTTAAAATTATGTATAATCTATTAGATGCTAAGAGAAAAAAATGGGAAGGGATTGGGGAAGAAGAATCAATTTTAGATGCTAATTCTTTAAGTTAACAATTTGTTACTCATTGCTCTTCTCTGAGTGGCTAGAATAATGACCAAGTTGTTGATCAATGTTTCAGGTGCTTGGCATCTGCAGACCGTTGCTAATGTTAGAAATGGCCCCACTGATGGGAGCATTTAGTTAATCTTGACTAATTTTGCAAAATTTTAACAGGTTTGCATTTTCTTAGTCATTGGATGGGTAATCATTTAGAAATCCAACGTTGCAAAAATGATAAGTTGAAAACAATATCTCAGAAGAAGGCAGTGACAAACTACTCCAGTGTTATTATCACAAAATTAAAATGGATATGTGTTTGGAGTTAAAAAGAAAGATTTTAGGGACATTTTATTTTATTTTTTTTAAATAAATTATGGAAGAATAGGGTTTCAGTGAAAAGACAAATCCTGTATGTCAAATACTTTTAAAAAATAATAATTCATAACTTACTTTTTTTGTGCTATAGCATCATCATGATTCCCCCCTCCCGCCCCCCCTGCTTAGCTTTCATCATTGACAGATGATGAAGAACATAACATGGAGAAAGTTGTAATATCTGTCACAGGAAATGGATGATAATGTAATTGTAAAATGCTGTTTATGTCAGCATAATCCCTGCCCAAAATATGATGGGGAGCTGACATACATATGGATTTTTGAATAAAATTTGTTCCCATTATTATTAATTTTTAGATCATTTCTAAATTTGGTAGACCATTTTCCCCCCTAGAAACAGAATTCTGTTCAGTAGTTGCTTTGTTTTAAAATGCTTCATCCATAGCATTGAGAGTGGACTTGCTTGCATTTAGAATTTTAGAATGCTAAGAAACTGGTTCAGTCTCCATCATATCTTTTATCTGGGTTACTGCAAGCCTTCAATAATTGGGGTTTGAAAGAGACTGTATCACTCTTCACTTTTTCAGGCTTGGACTATGGTTATTCAAGAATTTAAATGGATTATTCTCTTCCCCCCTCTCACTTGGTTTCCATGGTATGAAGCTTTTGAAATTTGAGCAGAGAAATCCTCCCTTATCAACCCATACCACCTCCATCTTGCCTTGTAGTCCAAGAAAAAAATGCATCTTTTGTGTTCAGAACTGGGATTCTATCCCTATCTTAGTGCACAGAGGTCTAAGGAGGCAAGGAACTGACCACTTCAACTTAAAAAAGATTATCCTACAGTTTAGGCATATCAGCAGGCTTTGTAGTACCGTAATTCAGGACTTGAAAACAAAAAAAAAAATTCTTAAAGAGAAATAGTGATAGTGTATTCTTTTGCCTTTTCACCAACTAATATTCAAAATCCTTTAGCTGGTCCATTTCTGAAATAATACTTCTCTTCTTGAGGTGTAGATTTATAAGGAATAAATGAAAAAAGAAGCAGTTCCGTCCCCATTCAAGCAGTTTTAAGCTGGGGATTGTATGTATTCTAGGAAAGATATAAAATGGAACAGTTGGAAATAATGAAAGTTATTGAAACTGGGGTCTTTATCACAGTGGCATCAAAACACTAGTACTTTCATCCAGAAAACTTCATGGTTCTATTGCAGATGGTTTTGTATCAATAAATTACAAGTTTTTGTGGTTCAAAGGGCACTAGTTGCTTAGAGCTGCTAAAATGTGACCTCTGCTGTCATTGGCTGATTTGCCTTTTACTCCTTCATTTCTGCATGGAAGAGCCTGTTTGGTGTAACCATTAAAGATTCATACTAGAAACAAGGAAACCATGATTTCTAGTCCCACCATAGGCATGAAGTCAATTGGGTGACTTTGGGCCAGTCATTTTGCTGGCCAGGAATGTTACAAATGGTGATCACATGACTCAGGCACAGCATAACTGTTAAAAATATTGCCAGTTGTCAAGCGCCTGAATTTTGATCACGTGATTACTTGAAAGTGTGAAAACAGGTTGTAAATCACTTTTTCCAGTGCTAATATAACTTAGTGAGACTGGAGAATAGTCACTAAATGAATAATTGCAAGTTGAGAACTACCTGTACTTTCATTGCCTTTATAAGATTATCAGTGTGGTAAATTCATCTAAGCAAATTACAGATCTCATGAAAGAATTTCTGATAAAGTTTAGGAAATAACTAGTTCATGAAAAGCAGCGTGAAGTACTTTCCTTGTAATCAACATGAGATGCAGTAAATGTTTATTTATTGGTCATTTGTTCGACCTCCCTCAAAATTGCTGTGTTGCATTGGGAATTTTTCAAAAGCACTGACCTTTCAACTAGAAAATCTAAGTTCAAATTGTGCCTTTATAGTTGGGAAAGCTGAGAAGCTAAGTTTCAAATCAGAATCCTTTCAGTAAATAACACAATGCAGTGTGTTGTTACTGTACAGTTAAAGGCAATAGGCATAAACATTTCATTGTCAATAATACATTTCAAATTACAGTAGATCTTTGCAGTCAGCTTTCTTTGCTCTGAGCTCATTAGGTGACATTAAGCAAGCTATCTTTTTTTCAATTCATCACCCTCATCTATAAACGGATAAATAATTCTGGTTATACTGTCATTGTTAGCGGATCTGTAATAATATCCCAGCATGCCATTTAATGAAAATGGAATCTTAACATTGAGAACCAACTATACAATAGGTTAAATTCATCATTACAATGAACATTTTTGTTGTTTTTGCTAAAATCAATTTAGTCATGCAACATATGCCATATTCAATAAGCATTTTTATCTAGAAGTGTTTGGAGCTAAAAAGCTGGGGAAAAAAAAGAGGAAAAAGGATGTCTGCTATCTTGAAACCATTTAGGTAGATTGGTCTTATATTTGAAGAGAGGTGGTAGCGCAGTGGTTAGAATGCAACATTGCAAGCCAATTCTGCTGCCGGCCAGCAGTTTGATTCTTATGGGCTTAGCCTTCCATCCATTCCAAGGTCGGTAACATGAAGACACAAATTGTTGGGGGCAATATGATGACTCTGTTAACCACTTAGAGAGGTCTATAAAGCACTATGAAGCTGTATATAAGTTTAAGTGCTATTGCTATTTTTTTTTTTAAATTTTGATCTATATGCTGCCCTTCTCCGGAGACTCAGGGCGGCTTACAATGCGTTAAGCAATAGCCTTCATACTTTTGTGTATTTTACAAAGTCAGTTTATTGCCCCCACAAACTGGGTCCTCAATTTACCTACCTTAGAAAGGATGGAAGGCTGAGTCAACCTTGAGCCTGGTGAGATTCGAACTTACTAATTGCAGACAGCTGGAGTTAAATGATAGTGCATTAGTCTGCTGAGCTATCCAGGCTCATTTATTATTTATTTATTTATTTATTATTTATTTATTTATTTGCCAGCATTTTATCCTATGTTTTCTTCAGGAGCTCAAAGCAGTTTATATAGAGTTCTGTCTCATAACAGTTTTGTGAAGTGGGTTGGGCTGCGAGAGACTCACTAGGACTTCTTCTCAAATTTAGTTTAATATCTTAACACTACCCCTGTGAAAGTTTCCCATATCAAATACTTATTAAAACTCCTTTTCAGATAAACTGTTTGGAAAAAAAAAGGAAACAAAACACTAGCATTATGACCAATGTTAATATGCAAGCCACCAGTACTTTTAGCATGCATAAATAGTAGCTTTTAGGTGCTTTATCTGAAGCCAGACAAGTAGATATTATAGAAAATGCTTTTTATTATTTAAACACAGAATACATCATTAACTCACATAGTATTTTTCACTTTGTCTGATTGTGTGATGCTACATGGGAAAAATGAATGTCATCAGAAAGAAGAAAATGCAGATTTGTAAGAAATACTATTTGTGAATCATTTGTCACAAAGTTCTGATATTCAAATCTCCACTGAACTCAATAAGTTGTCCATTTTGAATCAGTGTCCATAGATCTCCTGCCAAAAAATATTGCACCAGAAAATTTTCCATATAGGAGGATTGCTTTTGACCCCCCCCCCCTATATTAATTGCTGTCTCTGTACCAAAAGTAGATGAAGCATCTTTATGCATCATGTATGGCAGTATGTGTTCAGAGTCCTCTTTTGCATTAAGAATAAACAATAGCAATTCTACTTAAGGTTTAAGTGTTTTAATTTATTTTTAAAGGTTTATTATTTAGAAAACCTGCATTGTTATATAAATGTGGTTGCAAGCAGAAAATTGAAATATTTTTATTGCTGTAACCACTATAGAATAAACATTATGATTAAGACGTATCTAAATAAATCTGCCTTCATGAGTACTCAAGATTTCAATCCAATAGTTTAATCTCCTATAAATTCCAGGACATAAGGAAGATGACACTGCTTTGTGATGTCAGAAATATCAGGAATACCAAAAGAAAGGAAAAGCATTAAGAACTTGCCCTGTGCCCTTATATATGCAAATATAAAAGAAAACTTGTTCAGATTCAACTTTGGAGTATTTGAGTAGGACCTTTAAATTTTACTGTTGGATGAGGTTTCCCTCTTTAAATATCATTTTTCAACAGCAAAATTTTTATTATATTTTCAGTCTATATCATTAGCTAAATTACCAAGCCCTACCCTGTAATTGGTTTCAGTGCAGTCTGCATCAGGCTTTTAGCCACAGGCTAAAGTTCAAATCAACAATTCAGTTCATTGATTTGATGTTTTGCCCCACCCTTCTTTGAGATTTTGGGAAATTGCAATTTTTCACGAACACATGTAGTGAAATATAAAACTTCATCCTGATTCAGCTTAAATCACATAAATCAGTATGTATGGTAAAAACAGAAGTAAACAAGAGTTAGATTTTGTATCTAGGAAAAGAAGAGATAATACAAATTTGCTTAAAGAGTATAAGCTAATGTGTAGAGATTAACCATGAGTGGCCTATAGACTTTCCCACAGTATAGTTTATTATGTCCTGTGAAGTTGTCTTGTTGAGTGTGGTTTGCAAAGGAACTTTTTCTCAGCAGTTATTTGTAGCAGGTATTGCTTGCAATGAGAACCCTTTGTTTGCTAGTCATGTGCTTACTCACAAGCTTCTGTATCTGGATAATTGAACTACTAGTAAATGTCTTGTTAGCCAGCCTCAAGGCAATCATATGCTAGTCATAATCCAGGACTGGATAATTCCAATTCCAGTTTCTGTCCTGGAGTTATTTCAGAAGAATTAAAATATTAATAGAAATCAAAAGTGAAAAGGTTAACTTGAACTAGATTCATGACTTTTTATCATTGATGGATGAATGGATGGATGAATGAATGAAGTATTACAGTCAAAGACCAGTACAATTAAAATGCTCAAAGAGTATCTAGCTAAAGAAATATTTCCCACAAATCCAGAAAAAGAAATAGTTTGTAAAAAACCCACAACCCTAGTATTCTCCAACAAACATGTTAGGAATATACTTCTAGAAACTTACAATACTGTCAAAGATCAAGCTAACTGGGAATTCTGGGCAAGAATGATGTAAACCATGATCCCAGATCAGGATGAAACTGTGTTTGGAAACATTGGTTAAATATAATATTGAATCCAGTATAGTCAAACGTCAGTGGGTAGCTCCTGGAATTCAGAAATTCCTGAGCATTAAAAATATTAAATACTTTAAAATTACTGAACTTTTAATTGGAGAGCCTGGATATTGATGCTGGCACTTTGGATCTCTAGAATTCTGTCCTGTTCCTGAGATTAGGAATTGCTGTAGAGAAATGGGTATGAAAGACTCAGATTGCCTGTTAGATTTCTCCTTTTGGTATGAAGTGCTTTGCAGAGTTTGTAATGCTCACTTCACATGTTAGGGCTTTTCTTGGGGAAAAGTATGGCCAGAGGCTGAAGTCCACACTGTAAAGATTTGGCTGAAAAACTGTATGGTACTTACAAGAGCTACCCTTTTTTCTACTTCAAAAACTCTCAAAAATGATAAAATGAATCTGATTCTCAGCATAGTTGAACATTAAATATGCTCAGAACAATTAAAATGAGGTTTCCACTGGCTGTATGTTATTTCAGCATCGGCTGCCAGCTTTTGTTTTGTTTTGCTTTGTCTTTTTTAAATGTTATTGATTACTTAAAAGATCAAGTGGGAAAATAAGAGATGTTCATGCTTTATGTATATAGGGTCCCAGGTTCAGTCTGTGGCATTTCTAGCTGAATGCAACTTTGGCAACTGATTTAGAAAGGAATTCTGCTGGAAATCTTGGTGAGCTGTTCCTAGTCAGAGGTTGCAATGTAATGTTAGATCTCTAGCCTGCATCGCTTCAAGGCAATCTGCTATGATTTTTCTCTGTAGAAATTATTTTTAAAAGTATCTGCAAGAAGGCCATGGAATTGCCTATTATATATTCAATATGGATCTTAAGCTGTAGCACTTTATTATCATATAGGAGTGAATCCCACTGAACTCATTGAGGTGTACTTGTGAGTTGAGAATTGCATTTGATAGTTTATATAAACCAGACCAGTAGTGGATAGGAATGTATGGCAAAAAAGAATAGCTTGTAATTTCTTTTCATTTAGGCATTCTTTCTCTGTAACAATATTTTTTTAAAAAAACAATTGTTTATGTTTTCTGGTTAGAATCAGGTTTGGATGGGAATTTAGACATCTTCTAGGCCAAATGGGAGAGTGCCAAGAAAGCCAGCTTAGGTGACTTTTGGCCAGTCACTCATCTCAACCCAATCCACTTGACAAGGTTGTTGTGGGAAAAATAGGAGGAAAGTTTGATATGTTTGCTGCCTTGAGGTATTTATAAAAATAATAAAGGTGAGATATAAATAAATAAATAACAATAAATCCCTGGTTGATTTTTTATTATAACTGTTTTCTAGTTTTTTAAAAAAAAATATTTAAATTTTATGCTTCCCTTCTCTCTCTGAAAAGCAATTCTGGATAGCTTACAATTAAAATTGTATAGATAGAAAATATTAAAAATACTGAATACATTAAATATTAAAACAAGCAGCCAGAAAGGTAAGATCAGTACTAGGGTTGCCTCTGCTGAATTTTGCACCTTAGATCTAAGTCACCTTACTCGTAGCAATTTTTTTCTTGGTTGTAGCAGAAATACAAATCTTTTTTTGAGATAAAAAGGGCAGAAAAACAAATCATTAGAAGAAATTTTCATCTGGGTTCAGTTCCAAGTATGGAAAAAGACATTGGAAACATGGTGACTGTTTGGAAAGATGGTTTAATGGTGGACAGGATCACGTGGCTTGAGTTTCTGAGCAGAAAAGGGCAGAGATGCTGAAAGTGCCTTGATTTTATGCCCTCTGATAGCCCCACCCTAGAGCTTCCTGTTCCTGTGTAAGAAACACACTCTGATTGGTGGTCAGACTCCCAGGGGGCAGGGGTCTTAGCTAACTTAGTAGGCTGTCTCCCTCCCAGGCTTGGTTGAGCCTTGCTGGTTGATGTAATGAAAGGGCTTTGGGATACCTATTATGGCTCTGCCTGAAGTAGGTAGATCTTCGTTATGTAGAATAGACTGGGGGGGGGGGGAGCTGCAGGGAGCTGCTTTGTCTTTAAAACATGTTTCTCTTTTTCTCTTCCAGGGAAATATAATAATCTGCCTTTTTAACATTTCCTAAAAAGGGCGTTGTCTTACCTGAACGCCCGTTCTGGGTGTGGAAAGGCCAGTGTTCACTGATGGGGTGATGACTATGATGCTGACCAGATCGAGTCCAATCGCTGAAGACTCCTCCCCTTGTTGTCGCGTCTCCAGCTTTTCGGACGAGAGATGAACAAAATAGACGCTCCAACTGGCCTGAAACAAAAAAACAACAGGGAGTACCCCACCCCAGGACGGACCGGCGGAGAAGGGAGGGCGTGAACACTGGCCTTTCCACACCCAGAACGGGCGTTCAGGTAATACAACGCCCTTTCTAGGCGAGGGAAAGGCCAGTGTTCACTGATGGGGACATGCCAAAGCTCTCCCCACTACAGGGAGGGAGCCGTCCGGTCCGTGGTGCCCTCTTCAGCGCATACCCGTTGTAGAACCCTGCGCCCGAAGGCCGCCTCCGCCGAGGCGTATGTATCTATTTTGTAATGGCGGATAAATGGGGTAGGTGAGGCCCAAGTGGCCGCCCTACAGATTTCCTGAATTGGAGCCTGCGTAGCCCACGCTGCCGAAGTAGCTGCACTCCTAGTGGAGTGCGCCATGATGCGGCGAGGAATAGGCAACGCCTGGGAACTGTAAGCCGTGGTAATGGTAGCCCGTGTCCACCAACCCACCGTCTGGGAGGAAACCCTAAGGCCCAGGGAGGCCGGCTGGAAGGAAACAAATAATGCCTCCGATTTGCGGAACGAAGACGTTCGCCTGAGGTAAATCTTAAGTGCTCGACGCACATCTAGGGTGTGCCAGGAACGTTCTCTAGGATGGGAAGGGTTGCGACAGAAATCTGGTAATATAAGTTCCTGACTCCTGTGGAAGGAGGAGTTTATCTTAGGTATGAAAGTTGGATCAGGTCGAAGGACGACCCTATCGGAATGGAAAATACAGAGGTCATCCCAGGCCGAAAGTGCTGCCAATTCCGAAATACGTCTGGCGGAGGTGATAGCCACCAGGAATGAGGTCTTGTAGGAGAGGAATCTCAGGGGCACCGTTCGTAGAGGTTCGAACGGATCCCGAGTGAGAGCCTGAAGGACCTTAGACAGGTCCCAGGAAGGATACCTGCGAATAGGGGGAGGACGTAGGTTCGAAGCCCCTCGGAGAAAAAGACTAATTAAAGGTCTGTGTGCCAATGAGGTCCGGGACCCAAAACACAGAATGGACGACAAGGCAGCTACTTGCCTCCTAAGGGTGTTAGGGGCCAACCCCCCCGCCAAGCCTCCTTGGAGGAAAATTAATACCTGCTTTGTGGAAGCCAAACCTGGATCCTGACCCCGAGCCGAACACCATCACGCGAAGGACTTCCATGTGGCCCCATAGATGCGTTTAGTAGCTGGTCTACGTGCCTCCAGTATGGTGTCGATGACATCATCAGGTAAACGAGTGTTCCTCAGGAGGCGCCGCTCAACCTCCAAGTGGTCAGCTGAAGCCAATGGACGTCTGGATGTTGCAAGGGACCCTGACGTAGAACTAAGTCTGATGGGGGTAGACGCCATGGAGATGTTGACATCAGCTGGAGGTCGGCAAACCACGGCCGGCGGGGCCAATGGGGTGCGATGAGGATGACTTCCGCTTGTTAGAGTAAGATCTTCTGAATTACTCTTGGCAGGATGGGGAGCGGGGGAAAGGCATACAGAAGGCCCGGCGGCCACCTGCTGATGAGAGCATCCTCCGCCTCCGGGTCTGGGAATCTGGCAAAAAACCGAGCTGTCTGCCGGTTGGATGATGTCGCAAAAAGGTCCACCGCCGGCTCCCCGAAGCGGGCCGCTGTCCGACGGAAAAGCCGAGGGTCTAATTGCCATTCGCTGTGATCTAGGGGGGCTCGGCTGAGCCAATCGGCCTGAGAGTTGTCTAGTCCTGAAATGTGTGAGGCCCGAAGGGACCTCAGGTGTCTCTCCGCCCAGGCTCCCAACCTCTTGGATTCGACCATCAGGGAGCGAGAGCGGGTCCCCCCCAGGCGGTTTACGTGGGCCTTTGCGGCCACGTTGTCTGTCCGTACTATCACGTGTTGGCCCTGTACGAGAGGGAGAAAGGCTCGAAGGGCCAAGTGGATGGCCCTGAGCTCCAGCCAATTGATGGGATGAGTCAAGTCCTCTGGGGTCCAAAGACCCTGAGCCACTGTGGAATGGAGGTGCGCACCCCAGCCTGTGAGGCTGGCGTCTGTTGTCAGAATTACAGGGTGAGGCTCCCGAATCTCCCTCCCCTTGAGGAGGGCCGGAGACAACCACCAGTGGAGAGAAAGAAGGACATCGTGAGGAAGGGATACCATCCGGCGGGAGGCCGATAAGCGGCGCTTCTGAAACGGGAGAAGAAACCACTGCAGAGCCCTGCAGTGGAGACGGGTCCACGGTACTATGCCTATGCACGAAACCATTTTTCCCAGGAGTTGGGAGAGGGTCGCCAAGGACATGGTGCGTCCTCGGGCGACTGCCTTGACCAGAGACCGCAGGCTGGCCAAGCGCTCCTGGGAAAGGTAGACCCTGTTCACGACCGTGTCTATCAAGGCCCCCAGATGTTGCAAGCGGGTCAAGGGTACCAGCTGGCTCTTGGGAAGGTTGATGGAGAACCCATGAGCCTTCAGCACCCGGAGGGTGGTGTCCAGGTCCTGCTGCGCTTCGTCCTCCGAGCTCGACTGGATGAGTAGGTCGTCGAGGTAGGCCTGGATCCTGACCGGAAGAGCTCGGAGGTAGGCCGTAAGAGCGGCCATTAATTTCGTAAAAACTCGGGGAGCCGAGGATAAGCCGAAAGGGAGCACGCAGTATTGGTAATGTCGACCCCCGTGGAAGAATCTGAGGAACCTGCGGTAAGCCGGATGGATAGGCACGTGTAAGTACGCCTCCGTCAGATCTATGGAGGAGAGAAGGTCCCCATCCCGAATGCCATCCAGGATGGATTGCAGAGACTGCATTTTGAACCGTCGGTAGATGATCCAACGGTTCAAGGACTTGAGGTCCAGAATTGCTCTCCAACCCCCGGACCACGAACAGGCGAGAATAGTAGCCTTGTCCGTGCTGCTCCTGAGGCACCAGTTCTATGGCCCGAATTTCCAGTAAATGCAGAATGGCTGATGTCACCAGGAGCCGTCTCGCCCGATCCCCGGAGGGAGGGCATCGAAAAAATCTGTCCGGAGGAGTGGAGAGGAATTCCAGGGAGAGGCCTCACCTGACCGTCTCCCTGACCCAAGCGTCCGTAGTTGTAGTCTCCCACTGGCTGGCAAAGAGCGCCAGGCGGCCCCCAATGGGAGACGAGGACCTGCAGTCAGCGGGATCTACGGAAGGGCCGACCACGGCCCCCTCTGGAGGAACGCCTAAACTGGCCTCTCTGGTTGGAAGGAGGTTGGCGCTCCGGGGGGCGGGAGCGAGGAGGAAAGAAACGCTGGTTTCTGGGGCCTGCGGAGGGGGGGTCGGGGCGAAAGGGACGAAAAGGGAGAAAAACCCTGTGTTCGGACCTACGGGAGAGGTGAGGAAGAATGCGCCTCTTGTCCCTGGTCTCTATTAAGAGAGGTTCCAGAGGCGCCCCAAAAAGGTTTGGCCCTGCAAACGGAGCGGAGGCCAGACGCCATTTGGATTTGGCGTCGGCTTGCCACTGCCGAAGCCATAAGAGGCGGCGGGAGGTCACTGAAGCTCCGATGGATTTAGCGCCGAGAACTCTAGAGCTGCTAGAATTTTACTTATGTCCTGAAGTGAACGGGAGTCCGACACTGGAAGGCGATCCCTCAATTGTTTGAGCCACAGAATCGAGGCTCGATTGAAAAAGGAGGAGGCTAGGGAAGATCTAATCGACCATGCAGAGGCCATGTGTGCCTTGACCAGGGAATTGTCCAATCGCTTTTCCTCGGGCTTCAAACTCTCCTCGGGAGGGGCGGCCAGATTAACTGGGGCTGAGAGTGATACAACTGGAGGGTCAATGGAGGGAACCTGAAGCAAGGAGGATATCTCTGGCGCCATGTTATACAGGCGTCTATCTAGTGAATTGGGATTTGGACCTGAAACCGGGTTGGACCACTGACGGAGCAGGACATCCTTAAATAATTTGGGCCCCGGAATTTCTTCAACCTCCAAAACAAGTTCCTCAAATAAGGGAGCCGAAGTCCCTGGAGCCTCGCTCGGGGCAGAGGGAGCAGAGGGAGAGATCCCTAGCCCTGTAGTGGCCTTTGCCTTGTGAAGCAAGGATCTAAACAATTGCGGCTTAAATAAGCCAACGAATGAGGGCTGGTCAGGCCCAAGATCCTCATCCTCAGATAATTCCTGATCCTTGGCCTCCTGATCCGGGAAAGAATGGAGGTCTGAGGCCAGTGAGGGAACCCCTCCCTCAATTGGGTTGGAGGGAGGATCGTATTGAGAGCCCTCTACATCTACCTCCTGGGATATGACAGAGGAGGCAACCCAGGCAGCCGTGTGTTTCTGCATCTCCAGCTGCACCCCCTTTTGGATTGCCTGTTGAATATATGCAGCCCATTCTGGAGAAATAGAAGGGGCACTACTAGACGGATCTACAGGTGGAGGAGGTGGAGGAAGGGAGGAAGGAAGGGGGGGAGCGGGGGAGGAGGAACAGTGGAGGCTGCTGCAGGGGAGGAAGAAGCAGTGGGAATAGGGGTGGAGGGACCCCCAAATAGTGCTTCTTGGATGTGAGGATGTAACAGTGCGCCCGGGTTGGTTGCATCCGGAGACAATTGGGAGAGGGAAGCCTCAGAGGATACTCCAAGCCCAGTTGTAGCAGGGGGAGTGGTGACCGGTTGTTGGGGCGAAAGGACCCCAGTAACAGAAGATGCCTCTCTGAATGAGGCTTCCTTGAGGGCTTTCTTGATGGCGCGCTCGATGGCGTCATTAAGGCGACGCTCCTCCTTGGCCTTGGCGAGCAAGGCCTTGGCCTCCCTCGACGCCTGAGTCCCCCTGGCCCGCTTGGCAGGCGCTGCCAGGGAAGTCCCTTGGGAAGACTCCCCCTGGGCAGGACGTTTAGGTGCTCTGGGGACCTTTGGGGCCATCGTTCTGTAATCAAGAAAAAGATCACCCACTTTAACAAGAGGCTTTAACGAGGAACAAAATGGCGGCCGCTGCTTCAATTAATTCCAAAATGGCGGCCGCTACTTCAGTTAATTCCAAAATGGCGGCCGCGAGAAAAAATGGTTTCCAAAATGGCGGCCGCCACGAGGGAAGGCCTAAATTACGTGCCAGAGGCCCCGCAGCAGGGTGAAAACCACCGCTGTGGTTCGCAGAGGAGAAGGGCGGCCCGGCTGAATAAGGCCAAGAGGTGGGGGGGGGGAGGGAAGAAGGGCACAGAAGGAAATTCCGGCCCCCGGGGAATCCCCAGCGACTCCCCCCTGCTTGCCTGAAAGAATCGTCCCTCAGCGCTCTGATAGGGAACTCGATGAAGCGTGTGGGGAAGAAAGCCCCAATGACGCTGAAGCCGGGAACACCGCCTCCGCTGCCGCAGCGATGAAGGAGACTGAAGGGGTACCTTAGTGCGGGAGCGTGAGGCGTTCTACTGTCGTGCAGGCGGCTGGATGAAGAGGAGCCTGCTACCAGCAAGGCTGGGAGGCTCCGCAGCGGATTCAGGCGTGAGCCTTTCTCGCTGCCTGAAGGGAGAGGCTCACCAAGGAAGCCTCAATCCCCTCGACCGATCAGCGGTCTAATTCAATAATAATTTTAATTAATTAGGCCAAAAAGGAGTATAAACTGCAGGAGAAAGCCAGTGGAGCGTCTGATCTGGTACAGATCGAGTCCAAAAGCTGGAGACGCGACTGTTGTGGCCCCGTCCTCTGAGCCTATCCCATTGGAGGAAGGAAGCTCTGAGCAGGAGGAAGAGGAGCCAGGCAGATCTCCCAGCCCCCCCCCCTCTGGCACCGTCTCAGGTGCCAGCTGAAAGAGAGCCAAGTAGTGGGGAAACAGGTGTCTCAGATGAGAGTGAGGGAGAGAAGTCATTCCTGGACGCACGCTAAAGAAGGCGAGAGAAAAGATTACTGCAGCTGCGGCGTATGAGGAAATAGATCTGAGTCACTGGATTGGAGTCACAGGATCAATGAGTCACTGGACCACTGGACCACACCCACTGGACCACATCTATATAAGACTGGACGGTGGGTCAAGAAGTTTGTGACGAACAAAGCAAAACAAACATAGCAACCTCATAGTCTTGGAAGCTAGATGAATGGCAAAGCTACGTAGGTGATTTTCTTGTTTGTGTAACCTAATAAAGTCTTTGGCAGACGGTGTGCATATCGCTGCCAAGGTTGAGATAAGAACTGTGGAGTGTGCCAAGTGATTCTTAACCCTCGGCTGGCTGTGTTTTTGTGGGTCTCTGAAGGGGGAGGACAGATCAGCGACAACAAGGGGAGGAGTCTTCAGCGATTGGACTCGATCTGGTCAGCATCATAGTCATCACCCAATCAGTGAACACTGGCCTTTCCCTCGCCTAGAATATCTGATTCTTCTAGGAGAGAGGTTGGTGGTAACTTCCTACAAAATGAAAATAAGTGTCATTGAAATGAATATTCCCCTGTAAATCTGTTCTGCTAAGTGACTTAGATAATGGTCGGTAATTATAACTGGATTGGCCATCAGAAGTTTTAATACAGATGCCATTACTGTTTTGGTGATACTCATTTCTGCTTTTCCAAAATACTGTACATAAATCAGAAGAGTACATGTTTTGAGTATTATCTGGATAATGTGGGGTGGTAGATGAGGGCCACCTCCTAATAGTAGCTTTGTTCCAGATGATGGGTTAGATTGTAACGGTCCTCCAATCTTTTCAAACTGTCTTCCCCCAAAAGATCCTTTCTAATTTTTAAAAATTATTTTTCTCTGCAGTTCCTGGGCAGATCCAGTCCATTTTTAAATTTGATTTTTCTTTTGTGAGTTTCTCCTACCACACCAAATTTGTTCTATTCAGCTTTCAGTGTTATTTCAGTGGCCAAATGTGCAGAGCAATCTATTCACACTCAGTTTTTAAGAAGACTATGGAAGATAACCAGAGATGGACTTCACATAATTTAACAATTGGTTCGCCTAGTGCAAAACAAAAATGTGAGTGTGCGTTCATCATATAAAAAATTAAACTTTTAAAAAATATTTCAGGATTAAGAATCCGACATTTTCACAGTGACCTCTCCAAAAGATCCAAAGCTCTGGCTAGACTACTATTTTTTAAACTTTATATTTATGCAAAATATTCCAGGATTAATAATCGATATCTCCATGGGAGTTGGTAAGATCCCCAATCTAAACCTAAAGAGAACTGCTGTCAGCCTTTGTCAACCTGATGACCTCTAGATGTATGGATTTCAGAGCACCAACTATTCTCCATACCGGTGGAAACAGCAGCCAGGAATGAGTTAACTCCATCTGTCAGCAGATGGACTGAGTCTGCAATTTGTTAAACCATGCCTCTTCCTCTTGCCTCCCAGCTTTTAGACTTGGTGTGGCTGCACAGGCATGTTTTATCGAGTTAACCATTCCTGACTGTTTCCAACTATAAACTTGGACAACTCATGATTGTCGGGGACGGCTCCCAGTTCAGCTGGTTGAAACTCCCTGCTTATTCCAGTGTGAAGGATGACTCAGCCCGAGCCCGCTGAAGGCTGCATGGGTAGTGAAGAGACTGCCAGCTGGCAGATCTCAGGACAGTGCTCACGGGTGTTGCCCTGAACCGCTGACCCATTAGGGACCTGAGGATTTGGCCCCATTTGCTCCACGAAGGCAGCACCCATGAGCATCGTTAGTAGTGCTAACCTGGAGGGATCAGCACATTTTGGAGCTAAGACAGAAGGCTGTGCTTGCATGTTGTCCAAAGTATTCTAAATTTTGATGAATTAAGATTCCAAAGGAAGCATAAGAACAAGTTTTTTACTGAATAATGTTTTCCTTCTTTCTTCACCCCTTGTTCTGACATCCTGCAGCTTCAAATAGCACAACTCACAAACTCAGTGTCAGTCATTTCACCTGTTACGAAGAGTCTAATTTTCCACCTTTGCTTTTCTCTCTACCCGCATCACTTCCTTTTCATCCCTTATTTTGCATTTGGCTATGCTTATTGAACACTTAATCTCTGGCCTTCTGTCTGTTGCAATATTATGTTTTTTTAATCATGCTTATTTATGTATAAGGTCATAGACAGTATTTCAGCACAAAATTTAGAATTAATTCATAATTGACTTCATATGTATGTGACTGTTTATTTTTATAGTTTGCTAATTTATTTTTAAACAGCTTAGTTGAGCCGCTGCTAAAGCCATGTTTTAGTATATGGAGTACTAGTTGCTATGTGAAAAGAAATGCAGTGGCTTTTTGATCTCAAATCTAGAGCTAAATAAGATAATACAATCTGATAATAGTTTAATTACATTGATTGAACATCTAAGCTGGGTTGTAAAATGATGTACATTGTACATTGCTTACCTTGTATTTATATAAATACAATGCATTATGAAATAATGTTTAGAATTCTATTTATATCTTTGGCAAGATGGAAATACTGTTCTTTAAAAAATCAGAATGAGGGATGCCTTCTCCTGATTGGAGTGAAACGGCAGTCAGTCGGGGGAATATTCTCTGTCTATGCGTATGACCGAGTCTGTCCATCAAATAAGCTCCATCCTCCTGGGCCTCTCCAGTTATTCAACTCGGTCTACACTGATGTGTCTTCCAGCTTCCGAGTTTACCTCAGCAACTGCACATTTCTGCTTCATCGAATACAGCCGGGATCATCTCGTATCTACCGGCTGGTAGATACTCATTGCAGGCTCTTCATCGCCTGTCTGTTTACAGCTCCCCGAACGTTCAGGTGAGCCTTGGCTGTATTTCTAAGGCCTTTGCCCAGCAGCCTGCTTTGGCTCGAGCGGCCACTCGCCGAGAGCCATCAGTCGCACTAATAGCCGGAGGGCTAGCGACTTCCTGCATCCACACCTCTACACCATCAGCGATTTCAGGCTTGACAGCTGCTTCTGGAGCCTTGTGTGAGTTAAATTCTCTAGTTTTTTTGCCACGATTGACAGATGGGCCAATTTCAAAATGTCGGCCGCTATGCGGTCAGACACGGGGGCGCATAACTCCTCAGCGAGACGCCGGCACCAAAGCAATCCCTCAGAAGGATCTTCTGCCTTACCGCCCCCACCCAACAGAGCCAGGGGAAAGAAGACCACCACCCCCATCTCCATCTCTGCTTCCTCTAAGGAAGAACAGCGGAGACACAAGGCCATTGAAAAGGTCTTCCTCAGGGCTCAGGCCCAGGGAGCTCCCAAGGATATTGACAGGCCTGCTACTACCACCTACACAGCTGCTAGATCTCCGAGGTCGGTGGGGGAACTATCCCCCGACATACCCACCACTGCAACTGGCACTCCAGCCTCGGACAGCCAGCTGATGTTCCAGTCGCTTCTGGACCCTGCCTTATCATTGCAGAACCAGGATATGGCGCCAAATCAGGCAGCCCCACCACCAGCTCAGGCCCCACCTCCTGCTGCCATGGCAGATTCCTTGGAGACCATTATATCTAGGGCAATATGACAAAGCCTGGCTCAATGCCTTCAACACGGCCTGGTACCTGCAGCTTCATGTGCCCTTCAACAGACCCAGTCACGGGATCTGGAAGACTCTCTTTCTGAAAAGGATTGCATTGAATCCCAATTCTCAGCGGACCAAGCTTCGGTCTCTGAGGTTGATGACTACCAGGAACAAGCCTGGTCTGACGAAGAGAGTTTAGGTCCAGACCAGCCATCATTCATTGGCCTGTTCAGACCTCAAGTCTTCCGTTCCCTCCTGTTCAAAGCGATAGCCACTACTCGATTGGGAGACCCACCTTCTTCTGCTGGGACATCCTCTTTTAGCGACCCCGCAACTGCCATGTTTGTGGAACCCATCATTGATCCAGAGACCATACCGGCTCCAAAGCTGTTTACAGATGTTCTCCAGTGCCAATGGGCTCTTCCTGGGGCTGGTCCCAGTCCCAACGGATTAGACAAATGACTCTACAACTCTGCGGCCCCTCTAGCGACCTTCTCCAACTGCCCGCGGGGGATCCTCACCAATTCCTTCATTTCTGTTTTATGGGGCAACATTACCAATATAAGGCTCTTACCTTTGGATTTTCCTCTGCACCTAGGGTGTTTATGAAAATTATGGCCTCCCTTATCGGCCACATTCGTTCTCAACCTATCCGACTCCAATTTTATTTAGATGACATTTTAGTTCTCTCTCCCTCCCTTCTAGAGGCTCATAGGGATCTCTCCACTGTCCTAGCTTCTCTGCAGGCCCACGGTTTTTCTATTAATTGGCCCAAAGGTCACCTCTCACCATCCACCCGCATTTTTCCCTTGGGGGCTCTCATTGACACTGAATTGTCCTTGGTTTCCCTGTCTCCCGACCATCAGGGCAGTCTTCGTTCCTTAGCACTCAAATGTCAGCTACTGTTTTAAAACTTTCCTGTGTATTGGGCAAAATGGTGTCTACTTTTGGCATCACATCGTGGTCTCGCTTACATAGCAGAGAACCTCAGTGGCTTCTGCCATTTCAAAAGGCCCAATGGGACACTTCACTCGTTCGTCTGCAACTCCTGGACCCAGTACTAAGGTCATTACGCTGGTGGACTTGGAGTACCATTTCTCGGGGCACCTATTATAGGGAACCCCTGTGGCTCCAGCTCACCACAGATGCCAGCCTTATGGGGTGGAGCGCCCACTTCCTCCATCACATGGCTCAAGGTCAGTGGTCAGTGCAGGAGTCCCTACTCAACATCAACTTGTTGGAGTTGCGGGCCATTCGACTAGCACTTGTTCACTTCCAAGACCTAGTGGAGGGGAAGGACATCCTAGTCCTCATAGACAACACCATCGACAAGGCCCACATCAACAAGTTGGAGGGCACCCGCTCAAGGTCCCTGATGGACGAGGCCTGCCTTCTGGGTCTCTGGGCTGGGATACACCTGACTTCCATCAAGGCAGACCACATTTTAGGTTCTGCGAGCATCCAGGCGGACGCCCTCAGTCAGAACCTTGTGGACCAAGGGGAGTGGAGAATCCCCCCGTTCTTCTTTCAGGAGTTAGCGGCCATATTTGGGGCTCCCTTGCTGGACCTTTTTGCATCCTGGACCAACCACCAGGTTCCCTGTTATTTCGCCAGGTACCCGCAACCCGGGGCCAAGGTTACGAATGCCCTCTGTAGCTGGTTGCCACCCAGCCTACTGTACGCATTCCCTCCCATCCCTGTGATCCCCAGGGTGATCCGGTAATTGCTCAACGAGAGGGCAGAGCTCATTCTCCTCGCTCCACATTGGCCCAGACGGCTGTGGTACGTTAGTGTCCCTGTCTGTAGCGCCTCCTTGGCGCATCCCAGACTCCAAGGTGACCCTGTCTCAGGGGGCTCTACTCCGTCTGGACCACACGTGACTTAACTTGACCGCCTGGCGGTTGAACGGCTCATCTTGACTGCAGCCAGGTTACCACCGCAAGTCATCTCCACCATTCAGGCCGCTCACTGCCTTTCCACAATTTGTATCTATGAGGCCACGCGGCACTCCTTCTCCTTGTGCTGCTCCAAGAGCTCGGTGTCTCCAACCTCATCCACCATCACTCATGTGTTAACCTTCCTCCAGGAGGGGTTTGAGAAGGGCCTGATGCCAAACACCCTTCACTGACAGGTAGCTGCCATTGCTTCTGTTCTGGCATGCGGATCAACTGAAACCCTCTCAAGGCATCCCATCATCCAGAACTTCCTCCGCTCGCTAACCTGCGTCCCCCAGTCATTCATCGTTTCCCCACCTGGAACCTCAACAGGGTCCTCAATGCCCTCGTGTCTCCTCCATTTGAGCCTCTTCGCCAGGTTTCCCTTAGCTTTCTCTCCTCGAAGATATCCTTCCTTGTGGCGATCAGCTTGCTGCATCTCTGAGCTGGTGGCTCTGTCCATCTGAGGGGACCTGTGTATTTTTCATAACGACAGAGCTCTGCGCCTCGACCCCACGTTTTTGTCCAAGGTGAACTCTACCTTCCACTATGCCCAGGAACTCGTTCTCCCAAATTTCTGCTCCCGTCAATCCCATCAGTTGGAATGCTCCTGGCACATCTTGGATGTCCCAGGGCTCTGAAGATCTATATCGCGTGGATGGCTCCTATCCACAAGATAGGAGCTGTCAGCCATCGGTTCCCACGTGACGAGGCCCACTTTGGGTCAGTGGATCAGGTCCACTATCGCACTGGCCTACCGCCATTCGGATGTGCTCGTACACGCTGCATCACAGTGCACTCAACCAGGAGCGCTGCCACCTCGGCTGCCTGGTCCACCCAGGCATCACTCGAGGAGGTCTGCTGGGCTGCCATGTGGACCAGCCTTAGCCCCTTTCATATGGCATTACAGAGTGGACTCCCTTGCTTCGTCTGACGCCTCGTTTGGCAGACGGGTCCTTCAGCTAGTCTATCAGGCTTGAGAAGCTGGAACTGGAGTACCCCCGTCCTGGTGGATATGGAGCTTTGGTATGTCCCCAGCCTGACTGCCATTTCCCTCCAGTTAGGAGAATGGATGTTGGTCTTACCTGATATGTCCTTTCTCTGTCAGGAGGAAATGGCAGTGAGCCCCACCCTTCTGTATCTGGTCCGGCAAGGTGGGTGGTTTTCTAATTCTTTCTCATTTCAGGAAGACACATCACATGAGTCTGCGCCTTTGCCCTCGCCGAATAACTGGAGAGGCCCAGGAAGGCAGAGCTTATTTGATGGACAGACTCGGTCATACGCATAGACAGAGCATAATCCCCAGCTTGACGTCCATTTTCTTATTATTTCTAGATTCCAAGATTTTGATGGCTCCAATCCTCTGAATCTCTAACAAATCATTGAAGACATGGCTGTTCCCCCAGGCACTAGGTTCATAGTGAAGTTGAATTGTGCTACTATCTATAAGGGTTTAATAGTTAATTGGTTATTCTTGGGTTCTGTTGTGGCTCCGTTGCCTGAGCCTGTGTCATCGTCAGGAGAGGACTCCGAGAGTGAAAGGGAGGAATTGGCAAGACCTCCCTCTCCAGGACCCTCCTCTCTGGCAATGCCCCTGGAGGACACCGAAGGGCAAGAGATAGGCCCAGAGCCAAGCACATCCCCGCAGCCACAGGTGGACAGCAACGAGGGAGATAAGTGCTGGCTGGATCCTCGCCAGCGACGCAGGGAGAAAGAGAAACAGAAAGAAAGCACGGCGTGCTCATTATTAGCTGACTCACTGGACCACACCTCACAGCCTATAAAAGAGAGTGAGTCAGCCTGCACTTTTGTGACGAATAAAAACAAATATTCCTGCATCTCAGCTTTGGCTATTCTGGACACTTTTGGTGTGTATTTTTCTGTTACGTTAATAAAGGTTTTGGCACGCAGCTCCTGGGATTGCTGCCAAGCCTCTTATCAGACTACTTGGTTGCCTGCCAGCTTATTTTAACCTCCGACTGTCTGAATTGGGTTTATTCCTGGGAGCGGGGACAGAACAGGTTCTAGGGTGTTATGTTTGAGGTTTTGTTTACTTTTAATCTTGTACACCACACAGAGTTTGTGTGAGATGGGTAGCTTTCTAAATTGGATGGATGGATGGATGGTTGGTATAGGTCCATGATGGCGAACCTATGGCACATGTGCCAGAGGTGGCACGCAGAGCCTTCTCTGTGGGCACGCGTGCCGTCACCAGCTGCTCTTCCGGGTTTCATCGCTGGCCAGCTGGTCCAGCGTGCATGCACACTGGCCAGCTGCTCTCTTCTGTGTTCTGGCACATGCATGTGCGCTAGCCAGCTGGCCTTCAAAGACCAATTGTGTGGTGTGCATGTGCACGCTGGAACCCAGAACAGAGCAGCTGGCCAGTATGCATGCGTGTGATGGAACCTGGAAGAGCAACTGGCTGCTGCACATACGTGCACTGGCCAGCTGCTCTCTTCCGGGTTCCAGCAGTGAAATATTGCAATACAACAAGTTTTTAGGATTTTTTGTTTTACCTACCTAAGAGTAGGACACTTGTACTTTCATCCAGGACACTGTACTTTTCAATTGTGTATGGTTTTGTGTCAATATGTTACAAGTTCTTGTACTTCAGAGCCCCAAGTTAGATCTGGTAAAATGTGACTTCTGCTGTTATTAGCTGACCTGTCTTTTACTGCTTCATTTCTGTATGGAAGAGCCAGTTTGGCGTAGTAGTTAAGGGGTCAGTCTATAAACCAGGAGAGGGTGAGTTCTAGTACTGCCTTAGGCACGAAGCCAGCTGTTGACCTTGAGCCAGTCATTCTCTTTCAGCCCTAGGAAGCAGGCAATGGCAAGAAAACTGCAGGGTCAGGAGTCAAAAAAACCTGACTAGAAGGTAAAGAAAAGAATAGGACACATTGAGGTGTGTTGGCATTTCTTCTGAACTAAGGTGAATAGGTTTATTTCTTTTATGTAAGCAGGTAAATTTAAGTATAGAAATTTGTGGTGCTTTAGAAATAAGTTCTCAGAAGGTATGTCTCAAAGCTTCCTATTGGTTGGTTCAACTAGATGTACATTTGGTAAAATCCTGACAAAAGAATCAACTTTGTTTTCCAAAGTGCTGCTCCTGCATTCCATCGGCTGGGTTGATGTTGTAGTTGCTGTATGGGAACTGAGTGTAGCTCTATGATTTTTTTCCTTGGATCTATCTTCCTCCCTTCTTGGTAACTCCCTCTCTGTAGCTCCTCCTCCAGTCTGTTCACTCAGTTGCTGAGGGAACTGGAGTGTTTTTGCCTAGCTCTGTAGAATTGTGCTATATTACTGTTTCTTGTGGTTAGATTAGTTTAGTTTAGATATATTTTTTTATTTTTGTCGTTTCTCGTTGCGTTAGCTAGTTTTCTTATTTAGTCAATTACGTTTTATTTTCTGCTGACTGCTGCTTCGTGGCCCAGCTGTCAGGGAGCGCTGAAGCGCCTGGGGCTCCAGGCAGCTTCGTTTTTCAGTTCCAAGCGTTTTTTCCTGACAGCCCCTTTATTTTAGCCTCCCAGCTTCTCCTTATAGCCGCAGGCGGGTCCGTTGGCTCATCGGTTGACCGATTAAGACCGCGACCGCCTCAGCGTCAGCAGCGGTTTTTTAGCGGCTCCGGGGCCTCTGCCTATGTTCCTGGCAAGCTCTGATGTGTGTAGCGGCTGGTGGTAGCGCTGCGGATCAAGCGCCTTCTTCGCAGTGAGTGTTTCGTTCCTGGGGGCCTCTTATACTTTGGCGGTTGATTTTCCCGCCGTTTTCGGCTGCAGCGGCCATTTTGGACCATTTGAACGTCCTGAGGACTATTAGAACTTGCCGCTGACAGGACGGGCGCCATTTTGAAAGTCAGATTTGTGGCGGGCGCCATTTTGAAGACCGCCTAAGTGGCGGGCGCCATTTTGGAACTACCTTTGTTGCGGGCGCCATTTTGTCTCCGCATTTCTCAGCCCCACACCACCACCGCTTGGGTCCTAGGCGCTTGCTGGCTCAAAAGAGCCTAGCCTCTATTGAGTGACAGGAAGATTTTGAAGTTTGCCTGCCAGGCCTGTCTGTCAGTGGGCTCTCCTTTTTAGCTGAAGGCTCAAAATTGCATCAGGCGATTGCTGGCTCTTACGAGCCTAGCCTTTTCAAAAAAATTCCAACGATTTTTTCGCCTGGCTGGGAGGCGCAATTCTCTTTGCTTCAACTCAATCTCCTGTGGCATAATTAATTCCACACATTATTGAGGATATTGATTAATTTTGCTCCTTTAAAAAAAAAAAATACTATATATATATATATATATAATTAATTATTAAATAACTATTAATATTAATATTAGAATTTGATTAACTTGATTGAGTTGATTATCTGATTCAAAATGTCTGAATCACCATTATCTTCAGACCTTGAGCCTGAGATCTCTGATACCCCAGTTGATCCTGAGCCAACCAAATCTGGCAAGGCTAAGGCCAAGAGCAGGGCTGTCAAGCTCGTTAGGCCTCGAACCAGAGCATCAAAAATTGCTGAAAAATGTGCTCTTCGTCGTCACAACGCCCTTGAGCGCCAATTTGACAAGGCTCGTAAGGCTGCATTCCTTCAGGCCTCTTCTAATAAGTCTCCTGCACAGCCTGTGTTCGGCTCCCTGCCTCATCATCTTCCACCAGTTTCTAACAAGGATTCTTCAAAGGATCAAACTGCTCTTGACTCATCAGCACCATCATCATCTGGAGAGCCTTCTCAGGCCCCAGCTTCAGGGGGGGGGGACACAAGTGCCTTCTGTTTCTCATAGTTCTCAAGGCCCATCTGCAACCCCTCAGGTGGACATTCATTCTGTATTGTCTGACGCCCTGGCCAAGGTGTTGGCTGCCAGTCTTCATCAAGGAGCGGGCCCCAGCCTTCTTTCAGCTCAGCCTCAACCTGGCCCAAGCAAAGCTTCTACCAAAATCGCCTCGACAGGCCATCAGCAGGAGATTTCTAGTGATGATTCTGACATAGAGGAAGAATTTCCTGATGATATGGAGCTGTCAGAAGACGAAGGGCTTTTACCAGATCAACCTTCTTTCTCTGGTCTGTTTCGCCCGGCTCTTTTTAAATCGTTGCTTCACAAAGCAAAACTTGTCACTAAATTTGGTCTTACCCCGACTTCTTCTGAGGGGACACAACAACTGCCAGCTCCCCATGACCAACTGTTTCAGGTATCCAAACTGGAAAAAGATTTTGTTCCCTGTCCACCTCTTTTTTCAGAAGTTGTTCAGAGTGGGTGGTCCCAACCAGGGTCCTTGCCTGCGCCGACTTCTTTAGACAAGAAGTTGTATTGTGCTAGTCCAGAGCTGGAATCCCTTCTAGCTTTACCTTCTGTGGACCAACCGGTGGCTGCTTTGTCTTCCTCGTCTTTGATCGCAGGCGACATAGTGGATGGTCTTCGAGCTGAAGATAGAAAGGCGGAGCTCGCCTTTCGGAAGACTCACCAAGCTTCGGCCTGGGCAGTGCGGGCTGCAACAGCGACCTCTTTCTTCACCAGAGCGTCTTTGTTATGGCTCAGGCAATTACAGGAAACTTTACCAACGGATGATATCCGCTTACATCATGACATTAACAAGTTAATTGCAGCAGCGGAGTACTCTGCGGACGCGTCTCTAAACGCTGCTAAATTTGCCTCACGTGCCCTGTCTTCATCTGTAACATCACGTCGGATGTTCTGGCTCCGCAATTGGCGGGCAGATGCCAGAACAAAATGGAAGCTTGCTACTTCTTCTTACAAGTCTCCTCTTCTATTTGGCCCATCTCTTGAACCCCTCTTAATAGAGGATAAGGACAAAAAGAAAATCCTACCCTCCTCTTACAGACGTCCTGAAAGGCGCTTTACTCCCTATTCTCAACGTCAGTCCTTCCGTTACCCCTACAGTTCTGGCAACTATTTCTCTCAAAGGTCCAATTCTCAAGGTTCGAATCGTCCAGCAGACAGGCAGCCCTTTCGTGACAGAGGCCGGACCACTGCTCCTGCGAAACGTCAGTTTCGGGGCTCCGGCTTCAGAGCTTTCCGCAGGGGCAAATGACTCGGCCGGCGACTCGCCCATCGGGGGCAGACTCCAACTGTTCCATGCTCAGTGGGCGTCTTCAACGAGCGAGCCTTGGATTTTGAGAACGGTGGAATTCGGTCTTTCTCTGGAGTTCCAATCCCCTCCCCCGGATCGGTTTGTCAGCTGTCCTGTTCCTCACCTACCGGTCTTGCAGGCCCTGATGGAGGCCGAAATTCGTCACCTGTTGACAATTCAGGCCATAGAACCTGTTCCGGCCGGACAGGAGACGACAGGAGTCTACTCTACAATGTTTTTAGTTCCAAAGTCCTCAGGCGGTTGGCGAGGCATCCTGAATTTGAAGCATCTCAACCAGTTTATTGCTTACAGAAGATTCAAGATGCAATCCCTGCGGTCTATCCTGGCCTCCATCAGAGAAGGGGATCTGATGCAGTCTGTAGATCTCAGGGAGGCTTATCTCCATATCCCCATCCTTCCATCCCACCGCAGATACCTCCGCTTCGAGTATGGCAACAGGCACTACCAGTATTGTGCAATGCCCTTCGGGCTCTCCTCGGCCCCCAGGACATTCACGAAGCTGGTAGCGGTGGTTTCAGCTCAATTACGTCTTCTTCCTGTCCGAATCCTTTGCTATTTGGACGACATTTTGATCCTGTCGTCCTCTGTACATCAAGCAACAGCGGACATTGCAGCTGTCATACAGATGTTTCAAAGTCACGGGTTCTCCATCAACTACCCGAAAAGTCAGCTTGTTCCATCCACCCAAATTCTACACTTAGGTGCAGTCATCAATTCAGTGAAGGGACAGGTCTTCCTGTCTCCGGACAGGATTCGGAGTCTGGTCAGCATGGTCAAACTTGTCAGATCGCAGAGGAAGTCCCCGGTTCTTCTCTTGTCACAGTTATTGGGGAAAATGGTTTCCTGCCTGGCCATTGTCCCCTGGGCTCGCAGGCACTCCCGACCTCTCCAATGGCTCCTCCTGCCCTTTCAGAGGAAAGGCCAATCATCTTCTCCTCTCTTGATCGTAGTACCTCCCCATGTTCGTCTGTCCCTAAAATGGTGGATGTCCCCTGCAATACTGAAGGGTTGCTTCTTCTTCGAGCCGGAAAGGCGCATTCTAACGACGGATGCCAGCTTACAGGGCTGGGGTGCCCACCTGGACAGCCAAGTGTCTCAGGGTCTTTGGTCTCCGAGGGAGAGGGAGTTCAGCATCAATCTGCTGGAGCTCAGGGCTGTCCGCCTTGCACTCAAGTCTTTCCAACCTTTGTTGAGGAATCAACACGTGTTAATTCTGACCGACAATGTTACCGCCAAAGCGCACATCAACCGGGAAGGGGGCACCAAGTCCCGGCTTCTGATGGCAGAAACGGAAAGAATTCTGACCTGGGCGGAACACCATGTCCTTTCTCTTCAAGCGGATCATATCTCCGGTCAGGAAAATACAACAGCAGACTGGCTCAGCAGACAGACTCTGGATCCCGCAGAGTGGCAACTCCACCCGCAGATTTTCCAGGACATTGTTCAGAAGTTCGGTCGTCCACAGGTAGATCTCTTCGCAACAAGGAAGAATGCTCAACTGCCAAGGTTCGTTTCTCGATATCCAGAAATAGGAGCGGAAGCTCACGACGCCCTTCGTTGTCCTTGGCCAACAGGCCTCCTGTACGCCTTCCCGCCATTATCCCTCATACCACGAGTAATTCGGAAGCTGATCAAGGAGAGGGCAGAGCTTCTTCTTGTAGCTCCAGACTGGCCCAGGAGACCCTGGTACTCCGACCTTCGGAGCCTCTCAATCGCTCAGCATTGGAATATTCCTCCGTCCAGGATCGCTCTTTGCCAGGGGGTCATCGCGCACCCAGATCCAGTATGGCTCAGGTTGACCGTCTGGCGCTTGAGCGGATCCAGTTAAGGAGAGATGGTTTACCAAACGACGTTGTGCACACCATACAATCCTCGAGACGTCCTTCAACCACCAGAATCTATCAGGCGTCCTGGAAGGCGTTCGCTTCCTGGTGTATTTTACGACATGTGGACCCTACATCAGCGAGTATTCCAGATGTCCTGGGGTTTCTGCAAGCCGGCTTGACAAAAGGTTTAGCACCAGCTACTCTACGTCGCCAGGTGGCAGCGATGTCGACTGTGCTTAAGTGCGAACCATACCGCACCCTCGCACAGAATCCTAGGATCCAGGAGTTTTTACATGGAGCATCCAACTTATCTCCTCCGACTATTCATCGTTTCCCGTCCTGGGATTTACCCTTTGTTCTGCAATCTCTTACGGATGCTCCTTTTGAACCGTTAGCTTCCACGAGTCTTAAATTTCTATCGTTTAAAACTGCCTTTCTGATTGCCGTGACGTCCGCCAGGCGTATCTCAGAGATAGCTGCTTTGTCTATCCGCAAAGACCTTTGCATTTTTTACCCGGACAGGGTTGTCCTACGACTTGACCCGACGTTTCTACCAAAGATTAACTCTGCTTTTCACAGAGCGCAGGAGTTGATTCTACCTGACTTTTGCCCTTCCCCTCGCCATCCTAGGGAAAAAGAATGGCATACTCTCGACGTACGAAGGGCATTGCGTAGGTATATAAAACGTACTTCTGCATTTAGGAAATCTGAAGCCTTGTTTGTCTCCTTTCATCCTCGGACCTTGGGCCAGAAGGTTTCATCAGTGACTATAGGACGCTGGGTCAGAGCATGTATCTCTACTGCCTATGAAAGTCATTCTCGACCAATTCCGGGACGTTTATCTGCTCACTCTACTAGGAGCGCAGCAACTTCGGCTGCATGGGCGACCCAGTCTTCTCTCTATGAGATTTGCCGTGCAGCTACCTGGTCGTCGGCAACGCCGTTCATTAGACATTACAAAATTGATACCTACGCTTCTGCTGAGGCGTCCTTCGGAAGAAGGGTACTACAACAAGTTGTGTTGGCATGACAAAATTTGTGGGCAGTCTCCCACCCTTCTTTCTGGAGCTTGGGTATGTCCCAGCCGATGGAATGCAGGAGCAGCACTTTGGAAAACGAACATTGGCTTACCTGAATGTTCCTTTTCGAAGTGCTGCGACTGCATTCCATACCCTCCCTTTATTTGAGACTGCGTTTGTGACTGTAATATTTATATTTTGGTTGGAAGTTTTCTAGTTCCAGATTCAATTGTTTACTCGCAACTTCGCGAACAGACTGGAGGAGGAGCTACAGAGAGGGAGTTACCAAGAAGGGAGGAAGATAGATCCAAGGAAAAAAATCATAGAGCTACACTCAGTTCCCATACAGCAACTACAACATCAACCCAGCCGATGGAATGCAGTCGCAGCACTTCGAAAAGGAACATTCAGGTAAGCCAATGTTCGTTTTAAGATACTTTGAGAAAGTTTTACACTCAGATGCCAAACGAGAACTAGTAAAACAGTTTGAAGAAAATTGCAAATGATATTAACTGCTAAATCTGGTTTGGTTTGAGATTGCAGTTTCTCCATTGCTGGATGATTTTGATTATGTAGTTCGAACTCAATGCCAGGCAAGATTAGATTTAAAATATGATGTGGATCATAAATCACTGGGAAATCCTTGTCCAGAATGATTCCATAAATATATCTTGCCTACACTTAGGAAACAAATATATATTTACTTACTAATTTCTTTGCTAAAGAGAAAGGTTGAGCGGTCTTAACTCTGAATGCAAAAGCTATTTTTTTGTGTGGCATGCACAGTGAATAACTATTTGATCTCCCAAACGTGTCCACAGCTGGCCGGGGAAGCTATTGGTCCACTCATGATGCAGTCTCAAAGTTGACAAACAGCCACCTGATTGTTGTGTTGGTTAAAATATTAGTGGAAGAAGAGTGTGTGTGAGCTGGCAGAACAGTTTCACATGTATTAGTATAAGTGAAATATTTGTCTAGCTGACATCAGCTCTTTTAGACTTTGTACTTGAGTAATTTCCCAAGTTGGATTTTATTAGCAAATAAAATATACTGTATAGTTGAGTTTATCGATGTGTGAAGAATTCTAATTCTGAGTTACAAATACACTGCTGTTGTGCAAAAACCAAGTACAGGCCCCTAAAGAGATTTGTGAAATTTTAAATAGAATGTAGGATATATATGGTAAGGAATTTAGATCCCATATATAACATTTTGATTAGCAAAATCATTGTTCAGATTTTCTTTTTGTCCAAGGTCAGCTATGAATGCATGGATTGTCCTGAGTAATCCTTCTCTGTGTCAATCTAGCCTACTTCACAGGTTGTTATGAGAAGAAATACCAAGAGGGAAAACAGTGTTCTCTGCTTGGTCCTCCAGGGAATGAGGTCTTTGTTTTTCATTTTCATTTGTTATCCATTCTACGATTCTAAGTGCAAGTGCCTCACACAAATTAATCGGAAGGGCTTTGATAGATCAGAATAAAGATTGATTAATGCAGCCTTCTCTTGGGTACATGATGTCTCTGAGAAGCTAGCTAGATCTTCTAGCACAATCACAGCTAGAAAGGCTTGATTTGTCTTCTAAATTGCCATCCATGTGCTCTTTTTTTTGGTTCCTGGGGATCATACTTACTTGGTGGACAAGATTTGCATCATAGGAATAACATATGGGAAAAACTGAATGCAGCTTCTGATTTTTTTTTTGTTTTCCATTTCAATGGGGTATTTTTACAGTGTTTCTATTCTCAGGCTTACATAACCATTTAATTTATTTTTTTTAATCTTGATTGTCTACCCTCTCTAACATATGCTGTGAATCTGATAGTCCATTTAGCTTATTGGACAAGTATGAAGTAGTCCCCTCTAAAGCTATCTGAATTACTATATATAAAGAAGTTTTTGCATGGAGATGCAAAGTTTGGAAGAACTGCATTTATTTAAAGCATATTCACTTGGCTTTTCAGTGACAAGGCTGCCAAAGCAGCTTAAGATCAAAAGGGAAAAATGTTATTAAAAGAAAAGGTTAATAAATGGTGATTGTCAACTTCATGTTTTTCTCTTTCTTGTAGAGCAGATGATTCTAATGATAAATTCATGCTGACTTTTTATATCTCTTGTGCTGATGATAAAGAGTATTGTGAGAAGCATAGGAATGCACTGTAAAATCATACATATCAAGATTTAATAATTACTGAATAATCTTTAGTTTTAGTTTAGTTTAGTTTTATTAGATTTATATACCGCCCTTCTCCTTACGCACTCAGGGCAGTGAACAGCCAGAAGTAAAAACATTTGTACAGAAAAGTTAAAATAATTTTAAAAGTAACTAAATAAAGTTTTGGCCCATAATTTAAAACATTTCAATTAAAATCGGTATCAAACTGTAAAATTATCATAGAATCAGGCCAGCCCGGCTAGCTGAAAGAAGTAAGTTTTTAGGGCCCGACGAAAAGTCTGGAGGTCTGAGATCGTTCATAACTCTGGGGTAGTTCATTCCAGAGAGTAGGAGTTACCACAGAGAAGGCTCTCCCCCTGGGGGTCGCCAGCCGGCATTGTCTGGCTGACGGCACCCGAGGAGGCCCTCTCTGTGGGAGCAAACCGGCCGGTGGGAGGCAATTGGTGGCAGAAGGCGGTCCTGTACCACTAGTAGGGGCTTAATAGTGTCACTGTCACCAGCATTACAATTACCATATTATAATCATTATTTCCCCCTTTCAAGATTTTAGTTTACAAAGCGAAAACTAAAAGGTCTATCCAAGAAGTTTACAATTAAATATTCAAATCTTTTCTTCTCAAATCTTGACTGTTGGCTAGAAACATGATCAAGTCATGTTCATGATCAAGTCATGTTCAAGTCATTGAAATCCTGTTTAAAGAGAAGAATTAAAGCATGCAGGTTAACACTGAAGAGATCCCTTTGAGATAAATTCTCCCATTCCCTCTTTCTTTCCCTTCATGCTTTTCTTCCTGAAAGAATACCTGCAAAAGACTTTGGTGTCTATGGTTATGAGAGTGATAAACACACACAAGTACACACTCACAAGCATATATGTGCTTGTTTGCTCACGTGCACACACATGGTTTCCTTCTTGCTTGAGTGCTTGAGAGTTTCTGAATGAATTGGGCTGTTCTTAGATATTGACTTAATCCTCTGCATAAACAATTCTCAAATAAAATACTAGAAATAAAGGAAACAATATATCTTGGGTCTCTAGTATAAAAGGGTTCATGCATTCCAACAATGGATCTTTTTAGGATAAATGTGAAAGAGCTGGAGAGTTCTTTGGTTTTTCTTTGAATGCAGATTTTTTTCTCTTTTCCTTTTCCTCCCTCCCACTCACATCGTTGTTAGTGAAGTGATCATTAAGATATGAATGTATCTTGGAGTTCAGCAGCAGGAGGCATCTGTACTTTGATTTGTTGAAAAGCACCAGTTACTTTTATAGTACAAACCAAAAGTCAAGATATGTACCTTTTCCAATAATGTTAATACTAATGAGAAGATTCATCTCGTACCATCAGTTTCTGATTTTATATTCAGTTTTTATGTTTTTAACATTTTATTTGTACACAGCCCAGAGTCTCTCTATGAGTGAGATGGGCAGTTTCCAAATTTGAAAAATAAATAAAAATAAAAATCTGTAGGAGAAAGAAAAAAGGAGAATGGCTTGAAACTTAATCTCGTATTTTTATGGCAAGATCTCATGTATTTTCAAGTATCTCTAAAATACTTCTATTTTATCTTGATCACTTACTACTTTCTTATACTGCTTGTTTCAACAATTGCTTCATAGAACTTAAACTAGAATCTGGTTTAGAAGTAATAAAACCTCTCCCCATTTCTATTCTTCACCATGTACCTGTGATGGTAAACCTATGGCATACATGCCACCTGTGGCACGAGGAGCCATTTCTGTGGGCATGTGAACCGTCGCCCTAGGCCAGCCCCACTGCTCCTATGCCTGAGCCTCCCGCCAGCCAGCGGGTTTTGGATCTGCTGCACATGCGGGAGACGCACGCACATTCCCATGCCGCCCCTCCCCTCCCAGGAGTCTCCACATGCCCCATTTTGTATGCCAGGTAAGTACAGGGCTCGTGTGGAAGCTCTTGGAGGGCGAAAAATGGGACTACCAGAAGTCTGGAAACGGGCTGTTTCTGGCCTCTGGAGGTTTGAGGGAGGCCTGCTAGGCCCAAAATGGGGGAAGGGGGGGGTTGCGCAGCATGCACGGGGGGGGGGGATATGTTGCACTTACCTGCAGCGTGGGGGTGAGATTGCGTCCGCATGTACAGGGGCGTGGCTGCATGGGGGCATTGTCTTGTAGGTGTGGACACATACGATAGAACATGCCCGCATGCTTTTGGCACCTGAGGAAAAAAAAGTTAACCATCACTGCCTATACAGTATATAAATAGATACACGTAATATAGACAGACACCCATTTACACATATTGCCTTTTGCTCATCTTTTTTCCAAACAAAAATATTCCGAAATGGATTAAAATGGATTTGTTTCAAGGCCTTGAACATTTTGTTTTCCCTTTTTCTATTCAGTGCTATTTGCTTTTGAGGTAAAATTGTAACAATTTTAGACAGCTTTCTGTTAAATTGTCAGGTGCAGATACAGCCATTCGATTTCTGACACCTCCATAATCTTTTAAATTGTTTTTTAGACTTAAGTATGTTAATGCCAGCATTATATTTAATAATGTGGCTAGTAGCTAGAGGAATCATGAATTCCATCCAGATATGTGAGTGGGCTGGTAGGGAAGGAGAGGAGTTCTCTGTCTCCTCCACTACTTGACACGCATGGTGATTTTTTAGAAAGGGAAATCCATATCTTAGTATTTTCATCTTTGCCATCCTGTTAAGTAGAAAGCAATTGTTCCTTCCAGATCTATTCTGATTGATAGATTGTTTTTATTGGCCTATTAGTACCCTGCAGTTCCATTGTGATTGTAGAAAAAAGCGGGTTCCCTCTTCACCAAGTAAGCAAGCAATAGGCTGTACCTCACTTAGCAAGGTAGTCGGGCTTCAGGCCCGGGTACAGCACGGAGATGGCATGGGTCGCACTGGAGGGCTAGGGACAGAGGATATTCCTCTGCCCTGGTCTTGTTAGATCTCTCGGTGGCTTTTGATACCATCAACCATGGTATCTTGCTGTGGCGCCTCGAGGAGTTGGGAATGCGAGGCACTGTTTTACGGTGTTTCTCCTCCTACCTCTCTGGACGCTCGCAAGCGGTATTGGCAGGGGGAGGCAGAGGTTGACCCCGAGGCCCCTCACAAGTTGGGTTCCCCAGGGGTTGGTCCTCTCTCCTCTGCTGTTTAACATCTATATGAAGCCACTGGGGGAGATCATCCATGGTTTTGGGGTGGGGTATCATCAGTATGCTGATGATAACCAACTTTTTATATCCACCCCGAATCAGCCCAGTAATGCCCTTGACATGATGTCCCAATGCCTGGAGGCGGTGCAGGGAGGAACAGGTTCCGACTCAACCCTGCCAAGACAGAATGGTTGTGGGTACCGGCATCTCAGTTCCAAGGGAATATTCCATCTTTGGTCATAGGGGGAGAGGTGTTGCCCCCTGTGGATACGGCGCGCAACTTAGGCATCCTCCTGGATGCACAGTTGACCTTAGAAGACCATGTTACGACTGTGACCAGGGGGGCATTTGCCCAGATTTGTCTGGTGCACCAGTTGTGCCCCTACCTGGACCGAGATGCCTTATGCAAGGTCACCCATGCACTCGTCACCTTCCGGATCGACTATTGCAACACTCTCTACATGGGGCTGCCATTGAAAACCACTTGGAGGCTCCACTGATGCAGAATGCAGCCGCACGGGTAGTGATGGGAGTGTCCCGATGCTCCCATATCACATCCCTCCTATCTGACCTGCATTGGCTACCGGTTGCCCTCCAGGTGAGGTTCAAGGTGCTGGTGGTTACCTATAAAACCCTACATGGCTTAGGCCCGGGGTATTTGGCGGATCACCTGCGGCCAGCGGCTCCCCATTGCCCGGTGCGCTCACACAGAGAGGGCCTACTTGGGGTCTCGTCAGCCAGGCAATGTTGGCTGATGGCCCCTAGAGAGTGAACCTTCTCTGTAGGCACACCTACCCTCTGGAATCAGCTCCCCTTGGAGCTCCAAGTAGTCCCCGACCTTCGCTCTTTCTGTCGTGACTTTAAAACATGGTTGTTTCGCCAGGTTGGTCTGGACTGAACGGGGTTTTAATTGGCATTTTAGTTCTTTTGTTGTCTGAATTTTAATCTGGACTTGTTGTAGTTTATTGTTGTGAGCTGCCCTGAGTCCTTGCGGAGAAAGGGTGGCATATAAGTCCGATAAAATAAAATAAATAAGTAAATAAATAAAATTTTAAAAAGTTCAAGGTTAGTTAATCTTTGTGGATTTATTTTTAAGGCTCCTTTATTTACTTGATAGATTACAGTATCTACATTCATGAATGTTTTTCTAAAGAATAGGTTATTTGGTTAACTTTCAAGAGATCTTCAAGAAACAGGTGGGGCTCTAACCATTCTAGAATGTCCTCTTAGCATTTTGATAGGATACCATTTTCTAAGGAATAAAATCCCATTGTTTTCATTGAGTTTAAGTCCACTGTTGGAAGTAATGTCCATCTGGGTTCAGTTCCAAGTTGAGAGAAAGACACTGAAAACATGGAGGCTGTTTGGAAAGATGGTTTAATGATGGACAGGACCACATGGTTTGAAGTTCTGGGCAATTGAGCACATGGAAGAGTCTTGAGAGAGAGATTTATATCCTTTCTTGGGCCCCACCTTGGATCTTCCTGTTCCTGTGCAAGGGCAGGTATTCTGATTTATTGTCAGGCTCCCATGGGGCCATGCGGGGTAACTTTGTAACCTGTCTTGAGTCCCAGACTTGCCTGAACTTTGCTGGGTGATACAATCTTCCCAGGTGCCATGTGGTGAGATGGGTAGAGGCTAATCCTATTAAGTCCTGAGGGTGAAGGTCTTTTGTTTTGTAGGTAAGCTGGCCCAGTCTTTTGTCTTGTAGATAGGTTGGCCCAGTCTTTCTGGGGCTATTAACAAAGGTGGGGGCTGCTTTCCAAGAGCATGTTTCTCCTTTTCTCATCCAGGGAGGTATTATATTCTGCATTTTTAATATTTCCTAGAATATTTCATTCTTCTAGAAGAGGGGTTGGTGCTAATGTCCTACACTACCTTACCATAATTGTTCTGAAATGCTGATTCAAGAATAGATTGCAGTCTTTTCAAATACAAACCCATTCCTTGTCAATCCTAGGTCTAGTCCAAGCAAATAATTTTGGGTGACGGATATCATTTTTTGTTTTGTTTTTATAAATAATATTAATTGTTGTTAACCTTTGCAAGTCAGAAACTGCAAATCACACAATGATCTTTTTGCCATTTGGAACTAGACTGGCTGGAGTAGCTTCAGTTTTTCAGGTAGAAGTATTTCCCAGGCATAATTAGCATTTAAACTAAGGGCTCTGCTACTTTGGGCAGATAAGTCCTCTGTTTTTATATATGATTTCCTCCCCCCCCCCCCATATTTTTCTCATATTATCCTTTCTCCTTCTTACGCTGATTTATTTTTAGTTGTTTAGTCACTAGTGACATTTAGAAAGACCAATAGACAGCTCTTTGGATAAACTGGACTTGTATACCTTTGTCCATTTGTAATCTATAAAGACCTTACACTTTGACAAAACCATTATTGGTTACGCTGCGTTTTACCATGTGAGGAATAAGATACTTTGCCTTTTTATGATTGGAAGGAATTCTCAGTTCACAACAGGATCTTTCTGCCCTCCTCCCTCCTGATCTTGAAGAATAATCTGCAGCAGATCAGCAAGGGTATAATAAGGACTCCAAAGTGGGGCAAGCATGACACCAAGCTATTATTTTTCAAGCCTGCTGGGAAATTCTGCTGCCATTCCAAATGTGGTTTCCCTGTTTGTCAGCAACAATGGCTGAAAAACTGGGTAAATTCCAAGGGTAGACAAGGCCCATATGTTTAGATGCTGGTCCTGGCAAAAAGCCTGAGTAAACAGACTTCACATAGGAGACTTCCATCATGAGATGTACCTTGAGGCCGCAACAATATGCTGTAGCTACCACTACAACCTCAAGCCAGTACTAGTAGCCATCAAATTTGTTTGCTTACCACACAGACAGTTTCACTGCAATTTCCTTTATTCTGCCTCTGTGGCAAACTCTTCCTTTGAAGTTCCCATTCCGACAGAAAATGAAAAGGCTTCATTCTTGAAAAGTTCTACGTTCAACAGCCAGCTTATACCTAATGTAAGTGTGAGTCCAAACTAGTGTAAGGATTTCAAGGGTATACATGGACATGAATTTGTTTCTAGAGCAGGTTCACTTCAAATAGTCATGGCAATAAGAATCAATAGGGCATTGATCAATGATAAATTTCTATATGATTATTTGCAGTGTATGAGATGACAGTTAAGTCTCCAGGTCTACATCTTTTTAATGATGGGTATGCAGATATATTTAATTTCTATAGCATAAAATGTTATAGTGAAAAGCGTAAATTGATAAATTGATGTCATTGAAATTTTGACTTTTCTTCGGTGTTTTGTTATTGAATCCAAATACCAGGCTTAGTAAGTCTCAAGTTTCATCATGATCTTGCCTTTGTTACACAGATTCTGTGACACAATTGTTAAAAATAGAACTAGGAAAAGTTACACTACACTATAGTAAGCAATCCTTGTGTCAGAGGAAAGCTAAAGTAACTACCTAAGTAATGAAATTGCTATACTTCTATAATACATACCCTGTTTCTCCCAAAATAAGACATCCCCTGATAATAAGCCCAATCAGGCTTTTGAGTACATGGCAATAAGGCCAAGTGCTTATCTCAGGGTTCAAAATAATATAAGACAGGGTCTTATTTTCGGGGAAACACGATATGTGTATATTTTAGAATATTTTAATATAACCTCTTTTCTGAGTAAGAAGAAAAATCTAGCATAATTTTTGTATTGTTTGATTCATCTTAATAAAGGCATCACTCACACAAGAGCGTATATATTGATTTATTATTTATTTATTTATAACACCCTATTGGTATTTTATAGTGCTCTAAAGACCTGGCTCTTTGCTCAGGTCTTTGGAAAGGGTGTCTTGTTCCCCTTCTTCCTTTTTGTTCCCCTTTGGATTTGTTTTTTTGCCACTAATGTTCTTTTCCGTTGTGCTGTTTTTGTGTTTTTTTGTTTTAAATATATTTACCAAATTGTAAACTTTCCAGAATCAGAGTCAGGCAGCATATAAATTTAATAATAGCCCTGGGAAAGAAACAATAGGTTAATAAAAATGCCAAATTAGCTTGGACTATAAAGGAAACGGGAGAATTTTACTTTGCAAGATTCTTTCAATATCGCTTTACAATAAAGAATAATTAGTTTATTTGGTGATATTTCCTTCTGGTCTACCTGGTAGGGCTGACACCTATCAAAACATGTCAACTATACACACATTTTGGGATGACAGATTAAGGACTGCCTCCCCAGGCCTTACCTCATCTGACTTTATTTAAAAAAAATTTTTTAAATTGAAATACAAATAGGAAACCAATGTGCTGGAAAACAAATCGCTCTTCTATAACATCCAGTTAATGTATCAGAATATGTTGGAATCCTATAGTGGTTGCACTGAATGGCAGAGAGGATTATAGGAGTAGTTCATTTTCCATGAAATGGATACCCACTTTTTCTCTATCATTTGTCTTCAGAATTCCAAATATGTCCCTAAAAAAGCTTACATCCCTTGCTAAACATCAGTTTTATTTAATAAAATACAGCAGTTGTTTCCATTATGTCATTTAAGCATATAAACATTGCTTAATATGGTGGCTATTATTTAGTGGCTAGGTTCCCATAACATGTTATCACACATACCTATGACTTTCACTAAGTGTTGCATCTTACGATTCTTGATGAATGTATTTTTTTCTTTTTATGTACACTGGGAGCATATGTATCAAAGACAAATTCCTTGGGTGTCCAATCACACTTGGCCAATAAAGAATTTTATTCCTGTTCTGTTCTGTTCTGTTCTGTTCTGTTCTGTTCTGTTCTGTTCTGTTCTGTTCTGTTCTGTTCTCCTGTTTTGATCTCTAACTTAGCATGTTGTTTGAACCTATATGTACACTCATTTAAAATATTTCCATCCTGTCTGGTATCAAATGTGAAGAATTTTGACTACTGAAGGCTATTTTTATGGCTGCATGTGAAACAATTACAATGGAAGTTTTCAGCATACACTTAAAATTATAGCTTCCAGGCAATCACCCTCATTCAAACTGTTTATACAGTTTCCAACTTGCTTGGGAAGGATTCCAGATAGTTCGACCAAAGTATCACACACCTGCCAGTGCTAGATTCATACATCAGTGACACAGAATGGCCCCTGTATCTGGTACATTGTATTTTTGAAGAATGAATTTTAAAGGTTGAGGTTAACAAATTTTTTGTATGTATCATTTCATGCATTTTCAATTAATATAAACCTAGAATTAGTAAATATTTTCATAATGAGGGCACTATGGATCTGGAAGTTGTTTTTCAGCCACTTTTTAAAATCTGTTCCTGCTACGTTTCCAAACCTAGTAGTCTAGATATAGACTACTAAAAAATTTTATTACATGATAATAGTAAAGTGGGTCCTAATGGTATTGAGCTCTTTCTGTGTTCTAACTCACCAGAGTCTTTTTCATTTTTGTCCTTTGATGTAAGTGTGAATAATATTTTGGTAATACTGTATTTTTGTTTTCCTTCTTCACAATCCAGCAGTCTGGTATCCTCTGTTTCTCCATAGTTGTACTCATGGATGGTGGAGGTCCTACCCAATAATGGAGAAATGGAGAAGACTGACAGATGAATTCAGTATTATGAACTCAAAGGTCATCTGTTCTGTCAGAGAAAGGATGATGAGATTACTGAAGATGGATTGCATGTATGCCGTTTGTCAGTTTGCTTTCTTAAAATATAACAATTGACTTTGCAATTCATCCAGCAAATAGATTAAACCTCATCCTGGAATTTTAAGATAATTCTGAGATATTCACTTTTAAAATAATACTATAGTTACATAAATTTTATTTCAGCACAAAGAAGTCAGAGATGACAAATACTATCTCTCTTGATTGCATTATTTTTCTAAATTTATTTTATTCATTTGATTGATTGCAATTTTTATACTCTCTCCCATCTGAATTTCCATACCTGTTGGGATACAATTTTCTTAGTGGGTTTTTTCTTTTCTTTTCTTTTCTTTTCTTTTCTTTTCTTTTCTTTTCTTTTCTTTTCTTTTCTCTTCTCTTCTCTTCTCTTCTCTTCTCTTCTCTTCTCTTTTCTTTCTTTTGGCTTTGCTGTCTTGGAATTCTAGGAATTCTAGTTCCAACAAATATATAGGGATAAGTGGGAAATGCTAGTGAAAGGTGAATTCACGCCTTTTCTGAAAACATTCTGTGCTTGGATTCTTCATTTCCTTTTTATGAACATGGGACTAATGCTTCTTCACAGTATAAATATACATGGAGAAGAACACAAGTGTGTTAAGAACTAAATACCTAATTTCTCTACTCAATATATAGGTACAGTACTATTTCTCAACCCAAACCATAGAAAAGAAACAAAAAATAATAGGTGTTTTAGTTTCTAGATTTGCCCAGTGGCTATAGAGACAGTCATATTGTGTTTAAATATTAGTCAATATATGATACTTCAGGGCAGAGTTAAAGCAAATTAAGTACAAATCCTGTTTTCAGAAGTGGCATATCTCAGGAGTTTATCCAGGTATAATAACAGAATAAGAGGAAGATTAAGAGCAGAAAATCGTAACATTGCCTAGTGGTTGAATTACCTGACTTTGCTGGGGGGTTTTGGTACTGTACTCTTCTGCACTAAATATTTATATATCCTTTAGTTTGTACATCAACCAAAGTAAATTTAATAGGAAGATTATTGTTGCTTAAGTAATAGAACAGTTTTAAAACTATTTCTTACACACTGAATCATCTGTTTTCAAACATCAGCACATACCAGAAGATACTTAATATACAGTGGGTCAAAAAAGTATTTAGTCAGCCATCAATTGTGCAAGTTCTCTCACTTAAAAAGATGAGAGAGGTCTGTAATTGTCATCATAGGTAGACCTCAACTATGAGAGACAAAATGAGAAAACAAATCCAGACAATCACATTGTCTGATTTGGAAAGAATTTATTGGCAAATTATGGTGGAAAATAAGTATTTGGTCACCTACAAGGAAGCAAGATTTCTGGCTCTCACAGACCTGTAACTTCTTCTTTAAGAGGCTCTTCTGTCCTCCACTCATTACCTGTATTAATGGCACCTGTTTGAAATTGTTATCAGTATAAAAGACATCTGTCCACAACCTCAAACAGTCACACTCCGAACTCTACTATGATGAAGACCAAAGAGCTATCAAAGGACACCAGAAACAAAATTGACCTGCACCAGGCTGGGAAGACTGAATCTGCAATAAGCAAGCAGCTTGGTGTGAAGAAATCAACTGTGGGAGCAATAATTAGAAAATGGAAGACATACAAGACCACGGATAATCTCCCTCAATCTGGGGCTTCATGCAAGATCTCACCCCGTGGGGTCAAAATGATCACAAGAATGGTGAGCAAAAATCCCAGAACCACATGGGAGGACCTAGTGAATGACCTGAAGAGAGCTGGGACCAACGTAACAAAGGCTACTATCAGTAACACACTATGTCGCCAGGGACTCAGATCCTGCAGTGCCAGACGTGTCCCCCTGCTTAAGCCAGTCCATGTCTAGGCCCGTCTGAAGTTTGCTAGAGAGCATTTGGATGATCCAGAAGAGGATTGGGAGAATGTCATGGTCAGATGAAACCAAAGTAGAACTGTTTGGTAGAAATACAACTCGTCGTGTTTGGAGGAGAGAGAATGCTGAGTTGCATCCAAAGAACCCCATACCTACTGTGAAGCATGGGGGTGGCAACATCATGCTTTGGGGCTGTTTCTCTGCAAAGGGACCAGGACGACTGATCTGTGTACAGGGAAGAATGAACGGGGCCATGTATCATGAGATTTTGAGTGCAAACCTCCTTCCATCAGCAAGGGCATTGAAGATGAAACATGTCTGGGTCTTTCAGCATGACAATGATCCCAAACACACCACCCGGGCAACGAAGGAGTGGCTTCGTAAGAAGCATTTCAAGGTCCTGGAGTGGCCTAGCCAGCCTCCAGATCTCAACCCCATAGAAAACCTTTGGAGAGAGTTGAAAGTCCATGTTGCCCAGCGACAGCCCCAAAACATCACTGCTCTAGAGGAGATCTGCTTGGAGGAATGGGCCAGCAACAGTGTATGCCAACCTTGTGAAGACTTACAGAAAACGTTTGACCTCTGTCATTGCCAACAAAGGATGTATAACGAAGTATTGAGATGAACTTTTGATATTGACCAAGTGCTTATTTTCCACCATAATTTGCAAATAAATTCTTTCCAAATCAGACAATGTGATTGTCTGGATTTGTTTTCTCATTTTGTCTCTCATATTTGAAGTCTACCTATGATGTCAGTTACAGGCCTCTCTCATCTTTTTAAGTGGGAGAACTTGCACAATTGGTGGCTGACGGAATACTTTTTTGCCCCACTGTAAATGAATCATTTTCGTAGCTTCTTTGATCTTTTTCTCAGGCTGATAATGTGAAGTAGAATAACTGTACTATAAGGCTTAAGAGTACAATGCAAGGACTGAAGAATCTTCATGTAGTTTTTGGACCAGTGGAGAAACCATCTTCACAGTTCATACGAGAATTAATAAAAATACTGAGTAGGAGGAAGGGCCACTATGATGTCATGAATTCCTGTATCATTGAATGGAAGAGGCTGCCACATGAAGGGCTTCAAACACTGGCTGGTCATCTGTCAGAGATGGTCTAGAGATCCTGTGCTAAGCAAATGGTTGGATTAGATGACCTATATGACCCCTTCCAATATTTTATATTTCTATGAAAAACAGAACAATTGGCTGAGTACAGTTTTGTAACCAATATGCTGGTGTGCTGTGCGTGTACAAGGTCTTGGTTGTTTGATATGTCACTTTGTTTACCCGCTTTGATTTTAATCTCAAATCTATTTTATAATGGGTTGGATCAGTTTTGGTTTGAATTTTGCATCCATGCTCATATTCTTGAGAAGAGCTTTAATAAATAGCGAATTGGATCTATTCTGAAAACATGCACTGAAATCATCTCAGTGTCATTTTTTATATTTTGCGGGTTATTATTGGCTGTTTGCAATATTGTTTACAAATTATTTCAATTCATATGTAGTACATCAAGGTGATGCCAAGGATCTTATGGAGGCAATGCAATTGGATGGTTTCCACTTTTTAGTTTCTGGCTGTTCAATGTTGGTAATTTGACTCTCCACATAGTGGCACTGGCAATATCAACAGAAGAGTCACATATTGGCTCACAGGTTTTCTCCACAAGCATGATCGATGAGTGAAGTAAAATCAACTCCAATGGCATAATTAGTTTTTCACTTTAGCTATTAAGGCAGTCTTCTTATGTTATGGAGCCAAAGTATTTGAATTCTTGTACTTATTCTAATTATACTCTTTTTAGCTGTATGACTGTTGGTGAACCATTGGAGGAGTATTTTCACTTTTCTCACTACAAACCAGCTGAAATGCTGTGCTGCATCCAGATGGCACAGAATATATTAGTGGATTCCAGTTCGTCATTGATAAAAATTGTAATGGCATCCTCAAATATGAAGTCAGTGATAAACTGTTCCTGGCCAATCCAGTTCCTTGATTGTAAACACTTTTCTCATGATAGTATATATTGCATTATTGAATAACAATAGAAATATGGCCACCCTGGAGTACCCCTATGTAGATTGGGAAACTTTCTAGTTCAGGGGTGTCAAACTCTTTTTCATTGAGGACCATATCAGGGTTGTGTTTGACCTCAGCCTGGAGTGGGTGTGGCCAACTCGACGTCATTCGTGTCGGGGGCACCTATAGTGGCCCGATGCTCTGCCGGCTCCATTTTCAGCAGCAACCGATCTCCATTTTCAGCAGCCTCCTGCAACCCTCTGCCAGCAAAAACGGGGCTCGGGAGGGCTACCCCCGGCCCTCCCAGGCTCCGTTTTCGCTGGCATATACACTGCGGGCCAGTTCACTGTTTCCAGGGCAACTCAACGGGCCATATCTAAGTATCCCGGCGGGGGGGGGTCTGATCCCCTGGGCCTTGAGTTTGACACCCCTGCTCTAGTTCATCTTTGATAGAAACCTGCATCAGAAGTACACTATAGGATGATCCTATTTGGCATTCCCTCAACAGTAACAGTTTTCTAAAGAACATATGTTGTCGTAGGCACCTGCGTGGTCAATCAGTAGTATTAATTATTTGCCACACTGATTTCACTTTTCCAAGACTTCTTTAGAATAGAATAAAATAGGAAATTAGAATAGGACCTTGGAGGTCTTCTTGTCCAACCCCCTGCTTAGGCAGGAAACCCTATACCATTTTAGACAAATTGTTATCAAATCTCTTAATATAGGTATGTGGTCATACAATTCAACAACGAAGCTCAGAGAGCATCTAGACCTCTACAATTGAATCCTGAGCTACAGATACCCTCTTCTGTTGGCATGTTATTCTTGATAGTATGCATTCAACTTCTAAGATGTGCAATGTAGAATACAGCGTTTGATATTCTCATTGGGTATGCAGCTGCTTGCAATTTGCTCTGATATTATTCCAGTACTTTCTCTTTCAGTTTCAGATCATGGAGTTGTATTGGAATGTATCAACTACTGTGCATGTTTTCTTTTGGTCATTTCTTCTGATATCCAGACCAGGGTGCATTACATGGGGGACAAAGCAGCTCCCATAACTCATGGATCCCTTTTCAAGAATTAAAGATCTATATGTACTTAGTTGGTTTTGTGACAATAAAATAATAAAAAATTATAAGTGGGACTGGAATTTCTGTTGTTAGTTGGTGTGGCTGTAAAGTGACCTTATTTCATGACTATTTTTACTACAGTTGTTAAGTAAATCACATGGTAACTAAGTGAATCTCACTTCTCTAATGACTTTTTTGTCAGAAACCAGCTGGGAAGGTCAGAAATCATGACCATGTGACTTCAGGATGCTGCAAGCAGGCTTAAATGCAAGCTGGTTGCCAAGTGATTGAATTGCAGTTGTGACTATGGGGGTGGTGCAATGGTCATAAGTGCAAGGACAGATTGTAAATAACTTTTTCACGGCTGTTGTACTTTGAACTATCATTAAACTGTTGTAAATCAAGGATAACCTATCAATATATTCTCTGCATCCTTATTATGGCCAAAACACTTACTATTGCAGTATATCAAATATAAATGTATGGCCTCTTTCACCCAATAGATTGAAGACCTGATTGACTTTCCACCTATGAGAGGATGGCCTAGAGACATAATCTTTATGTACATAAATATAATGAAATATGGGACTCACTTATGCAAAATATAGGTTAAATATGATAGTTATATAAATGTATTGGAAATATATAGGTATATGAACAATAATTGAATAACTCTATGTACCATGTTTCCCTGAAAATAAGACCCTGTCTTATATTTTTTTGAACCCTGACCTTATTGCCATGTGCTCAAAAGCCCAATTTGGCTTATTATCAGGGAATGTCTTATTTTGGGAGAAACAGGGTAGACTTATAACTATTTACTTTTAAAAATGTTATATATTTTTTCTTCTTTGTTATTTTTTACTTTTTTTCTTCAGAAGTGAGATAGATAGGAAGTAGAGAATTGCAACATGGAATTATTTCCTCAGAGACATTTCCTGGTGTTGATTTTACTATTTTTGTTGATGATCAAGTACACTTTTGTTAACATGTTTTGAAAAGCAACGTAGACTTTAAAGACATTACTTTAAATAAAATTTAAAAAACTGTTCCAACTATTCATTTTAATAAGTGTGACAAAACTTTATTTGGATTGAATGACGTCTGGTAGCAGACAATAGTAAATTGTAGGTTGTCATTGTGCTAAAGTGATAGTTCTTTAACAAATAAAAATACTACTTGCAATTAGGAAATTTAGGACAATTTTGACCAACACGCTAAACATTACTTCTAGATGATATCCTGAAGTTGTACAGTTTGAAAAATGTTTGATTTGATGCTTGACTTATAACCTCAGTTGGGACTGGAATCTTGATAATTGAGTGAAGGAGTCATTAAATGAGATACCCACATAGCTACTTCTCTCAAGGATTGCAATTGTGACACTCCCAATTGTGTTTGTTAAGCAATCGCATCAGACATTAAATGGATGGAGTCCTAGGTAAGTTGAGTGGGGTGACTCAATGGGTGGGGAAGACCTTGAGAGGCTCTATTCAGGAGACAAAAATCCCCTTCATTGAAATCAATGCTGAATTTTCAGCCCCTGAGCAAGATATGCTGGGCCTCCCAGGACCTCCTCACCCACCTGAGCCACTTGACACTCTTTACCAAGCTGCCTCTCTACTTGGATTTTGGTTCCCTATTATTTTGGGGAGGTGGTTGAAATAGCTGCCTGCTGAAGGAGTTCAGCTCCTGCTGAAGGAGTTCATGCACAGAAGAGAACATGTTTGATGTGGTGCAGGAGTGGGATTGAAATCCCTAGCTCTGTTTCTGCAACCTGTTGAATGCAACCTGTTCCCTTTGATAGGCAGCTCTTTCAACAGGCCTCCAGAGATGAGTTTTCTCAGTATGAAGCAGTAGCTTCCAACCTTCCCGGCCAGCTTTCCCATTGATGATTTGAGGAAGCTGTCAGAGAAGATTGCAAATTGGTGATCATGGGATGCTTGACAACTGGCCGTAAGTGCAAGCAGGTTGCCAAGCTCAGCGATCATTATCATGTGATTGTGTAGCAGAGGTGGGTTTCAGTAGGTTCTGACCAGTTCTGGAAAACTGGTAGGGGAAATTTTGAGTAGTTCGGAGAACCGGTAAATACCACCTCTGATTGGCCCTGCCCCCATCTGTTCTCTGCCTCCCAAGTCCAGCTGATCGGGAGGAAAGGGGGATTTTACAGTATCCTTCCCCAGCCATGCCCACCAAGCCATGCCATGCCATGCCCACCAAGCCACACCCACGGAACCAGTAGTAAAAAATTTTGAAACCCACCACTGCTGTGTAGGTGCAGTGTTTTTCAATGGATGGAAGTGGTTTACAGGCCATAAAGCATCCTTTTGAAAGCCATCATAATTCCAGATTGCCTAGCTCCGAGGTATTGATTTGTGTTTTTCAACTTGTTGCCTGTGTGTACTGGAACTAGTAAGAAGCAGGCAGGACATCCTTGCAGTGTGTTGCCCTTATTGAATGGAATACAATATATTTTATGGTCAACTTTTGAAATAAAATACCTAAAAATCCCCCTGGATACCCTCTTTCCAGTGGCTTTATCCTGGAAGTAATAGGTATACAGTTAAACATTACACAAAAAGAATCTGAATTTGCCTAAATTTATCTCTCCCTACTGTTTTTCTTCCACTTTTCTTAAAATGTAGACTAAAAGGTTCCTAAGAGAGAAAAAACAACATGTATCACAATGTAAATGAATATAATTTTTATACAAATTTTTATCATTGCATCTCACGTTATTTTTCCTCAAAAAAACCTAGTATGTTTTGCTTTTGTGCCATTTTTTTCAAGACTATAGTTCTGTAATAAACCTTGGAAAGTTTAGCGTTTTGTGTCGCATAATAACATAATGCAAACAGTTTTCATATTGTATAAATATTTGTGCATCCATTGTGAGCTGTTAAGAGCTCCTTCTTGGAAAAGAAAGCTATTTCTTCAACTTGCCATAGGTCACTAATAGTATTACTTTGTGAGCTGTCAATAATCTAAAATTAAAAAACCACATAATCATCCAAAACAATAAAATTCTTACTGAAAAGCCACTAAACATCTGAATTAATTAATATTATTAGTGCAATAAATGAATAGTACAGCAACTCAAATGAATATTACAGCAACTTCCCATTTCTCTGAATTAGAATTGTATTTTATAGTCCTTTAATTCAGTAAGAAAAATAAGTTTGTTATAAACTCTTTATATTTTTTGTCTGGCTCACAATGCAAATGAGGTTTTTTTTTTTAATATTCATGATTTCCATCCTTCCCAAATATATTTTATGTTGATGCCTGTATCATTTTGAGGTGTGTTTTTTTATTGCATGGCTTAATTCCATATGGAAAAATAGGTAACACATAGTATTGTGCCTCTGTAATGTCTTGGTAATATCTAAAAATACCATGTTGGAATTTGTTCTGAAAACTCTTGGATAACAAGAAAAAAAATACATCTTAATAAATACAAGCAGTTAACATGTTTCAGTGCATAATCTGTTTGTGAATTCATTGCCATAATATGCTGGCAAGCTTGAAAAGCAACTGTTAAAGAGGATGACATGAATACTTGGGCATGATTAAATGGCCCATACATCTTGTTGTTGTTGTTACATTTTTTTAATAAAAAGAAAATGTAATAATAAAAAAAAGATTAAAACATCTGATTTCCCTGAAATGAAAAATTTTAAATTCTACATTAAACATCTACACATTAGCACCTAGGAAACATGCATTTCAGCCTGATAAGAATTTTATAATTTGCTGTCTTAGACAACTATGTTTGTGGTCTTACTTAGCTTTTAAAACTCTGTATTTGGCTTGATGAATAATAACTTGTATAAGCATGCATTTCATACAGTTTGATTTGTTTTTTGGAAATTTGATGGAAACGGACGTTGACGTACCTGAACGTCCCTTTTCAGGACGCTGCGACTCCAATCCATTGTGCGGGTTATTTCTCTTGTCGCTGGGGAACTGAGTGCAGATTTTATTCCAAAGACTTTCCTGACCATGCCAACTCTGTCACTCCCACGCCAGTCTTTCTCACGAAGGCGCAGGAACTTAAGAGTCTGGAAGAAAAAGTGTAACAAATAACAATAATAAGGTAGGTCAGGAAACCAGGGGCAGGAAGCCCAACAGGGCGGGTATGGATTGGAGTCACAGTGTCCTGAAAAGGGATGTTCAGGTACGTCAGTGTCCGTTTTCCATTATGCTGCTCCTCCAATCCATTGTGCGGGATCTTCCCAAGCTCAAAGGTCCCGGGTGGGAGGCTGACTGCTCCCTGACTCCTGAAAGGAGGCCACTTATTGTAGAACTCGGTGGCCAAAGGAGGCCTCAGCTGAAGCAAAAGAGTCAATTTTATAATGGTGTATGAAGGAAGAAGGTGATGCCCAAGTGGCAGCCCAGCAGAAGTCCAGAACTGAAACCTGAGTAGCCCACGCTGCCATGGTCGCTGCACTGCGAGTCGAATGTGCATCAATCCTGCCCGGTAGGGGTCTGGCCTATGTGTCATACGCTGTGGAAATGCAGGCCTTAATCCAACAACCCACGGTAGCAGACGAAACCCTTCTCCCCATGGAGGAAAGATGGAAGGATACGAGCAATGCCTCAGTTAATCAAATTGACTCAGTTCGTCAGATGTAACGGTGGAGAGCCCTCCGCATGTCCAACGTGTGCCAACTTTTCTCACTAGGGTGCCTTGGGTCAGGACAAAAGTTCGGGAGGATGAACTCTTGGGCCCGGTGAAACCAAGAGTTCACCTTAGGTGTGAAAGAAGGGTCCAACCTCATCACCACTCTATCTGAATAGAAGATGCACATGTCTTTACGAATTGATAAAGCAGTCAGCTTGGAAATCCTCTGTGCAGAAGTGATTGCTAAGAGAAAGGTAAGTTTGAACGTTAGGAATTTAAGAGAAACGGAACCCAATGGCTCTAAAGGAGCGGAGGTAAGTGCCTGAAGCACCAGAGGTAAGTCTCAAGATGGATATCGATGGACTATTGGAGGAGATATGTTAGCTGCTCCCTGCAAAAAACTTAGAATCCGTGGATTCTGCGATAATGTGTGATGAGGTTCGCAATTAAGCACTGTGGCAAGGGCCGCTACTTGTCATCTCAATATAGCAGGAGCAAGGCCTCTGGACAGGCCGTCCAGTAAGAAATCCAGCACATTGGGATGCCTGCAGATGTAGGATCTACATGGTGTGTTGCACACCAATTCGAAAATGCTCTCCACGATGCCTGATAAATACGAGTTGTGGAGGGGCTCCTGAATGACTTGTATCATCTGGTCGGAGAGCCTGTCTTTCCTCAGCAGGACCCTCTCAAGTGCCAGACGGTCAACCAGAGCCACTGGGGCTCTGGATGGGAGATGACCCCCTGGCTGAGAGAGACCTGCTGATGAGGAATTGTCCATGGTGGAGACACCGACAGACTCATCAAGTCCGCGTACCAGGACCTGCGAGGCCAGCAAGGAGCCACTAAGAGAATCTCCGCTTGTTCCGACAATAACTTCCAAATTACTTGAGGAATCAGAGGAAAAGGCGGGAAAGCGTATAGCAGCCCGGGAGGCCACCGACTCCTCAGAGCATTGCAACCCTCTGCTCCTGCGCACTGGTAACGTGTGTAGAACCTGGGCAGCTGTGCATTTTGAGGAGTGGCAAATAGATCTACTAGAGGCTGGCCGAACCTCTGAGCAATCTCCCGGAAATTGTCCGGATGAAGCTACCACTCCGTCGGGTCAATCCTCTCTTGACTGAGACAACGGCCGTTTGACAGTTTGACAGTCGGGAAATGTGATCCGCATTTAGAGATGCTGTGTGGTGGTCTGCCCACGCCAGAAGTCATTCTGCCTCAATCATCAGGTTTGGATCGAGTGCCCCCCTCTCGATTTACATGGGCCTTGGTCGTCATGTTGTCCGTCCTGATTAACACATGTTGGCCCTCCAAGATGGGACGGAAGTGCCGCAGTGCGAGGCGAACAGCCCTCAGATACAGCCAGTTGATGCTGTTTGCCGCCTCCAATGATGACCAACAACCTTGAACCACCTGATCTAAGAGGTGGGCTCCCCAGCCCACGAGGCTGGCATCTGAAGTAAGGACGAGACGATCGACCTCGAGAAACATGCAGCCTTTCTGGAGAGCTGGGGATGTCCACCACGTGAGGGACAGATGTACCTGAGGAGGTAGTGGAATCGGTGATGGAGATGTGCTGCGGCCTGACCTTTGAAATGGTAGCAGAAACCACTGCAGTGGTCTCGTGTGCCTGCGTGCCCAAGGAACTATGGCAATACAAGACACCATCTTCCCCAGCAATTGAGACAGTTATAAAAGAGGAACCTTCCGCTGGGACTTTATCTGGGTCACCAATGTAGTGATACTGTGGATCTAATCCAGTGAAAGAAAGACCTGAGCTTTGGTCGTGTCGATCACAGCCCCCAAGTGAAGAAGGCATGTAGTCGGTACGAGGTGACTCTTCTTGTAATTGATGGTGAAGCCGTGAATTTGAAACACAGGGAACACTGCCTCCATGTCCTTCGTGGCCTGTGTTGGAGATGATGAGAGGACAAGAATGTAATCCAGATAGCATACAAGACATATTGGTAGAGCCCATAGCGCCGCGGCCACAACTGCCACCAGCTTGGTGAATGTTCTGAAAGCAGAAGAAAGCCCGAATGTCATCGTGCAGTACTGGAAATGACGGGTGTTGTACTCGAATCTCAGATATTTGCGATGCGCCTGATAGATTGGGACATGAAGATATGCCTCCCGAAGGTCCACCGATTGCAGGAGATAGTTGTGCCTGATGCACGCCAGGATCGAACCTAGAGAGTGCATCTTGAACCTGTGATACAAAACAAACTTGTTGAGTTATTTCAGGTTCAAGATGCCCCTGTGTCCCCCCGAAGATTCGGCCACCAAGAACAGGGTGGAGTAAAAACCAGTCTTCTCTTGATCTTTGGGTACCGGTTCTATGGCTCTGATGGCCAGCAGGTGCGAAATCTCCGCTTTCATCAGCTGCCGGTGTTGTTGGAGATGAGAGACCGGACAGCGAAGGTAGCAACTCGGAGGAGCGTCAATGAATTCTAGGCAAAGTCCGTGACAGACTGTGCGTCTGATCCACTCCTCTGAAGTAGAAAGAGCCCACTGGTGGTGAAATTGCTGGAGACGACCACCAATGGGATCTAAAAGGTGTGAGTCATTTGCCTCTTTTGTTGGAACAGAAACCTCCACCCCTGAAAGGCCGCTTGGAAGTTGCTTGATTGCGCGTGCGGTCCCGAAAGGATTGCCTGTTGGTAACACGGTCCTCACCTTGTCCGAATGGTCGCTGAGAATAGGACCCGCTGGGCCCAGAGAAAGCCCGAAAGGGCTGCCGTTGGCTGTAAGTCACATATCTGCAGTCTGGGCGATGATAGGAAGATGGAGGTATCTTACGCTTCTCTTTGTCCTCCACCAAGAGAGGTTCCAGTGCCACGCCGAACAATGAAGGAGCCTTGAAGGACGATGAAGCAAGTTTCCACTTTGGTTTTGAGTCAGCTTTCCAGTTTTGTAGCCAGAAAAGCCTGCGATTGGTGACTGTCGATGCCAAGGCACAGGAGGCAAACTTAGCGGCATTCAAGGAGGAATCCGCAGAGTATTATGTGGCCGCAATTAATTTGTTGATATCTTGTTGTATACATGTCTCGTTAGGAGGGAGATGCTCTTGCAGCTGACAGAGCCAGATTAAAGATGCCCTATTGAAGAATGATGTTGCACTGGCCGCTTTGATCATCCAAGCGGCTGCGTGATGTGCCTTCCTAAATCCTAATTTGACCTTTTTGTCCTCGGACCGCAGGCCATCCATGGCATCTGTCGAAACCGCCAAAGCCAAAGAAAGATTAGCTACTGACACATCCACAGAGAGCAAGGCCAAGATATCCTCCAACTCCGAAGTCGCACAGTAAAGCTTTTTGTCCAACCCACTGGGGACCGTTAAGGATCCAGGCTGGCTGAAAGCACTCTGAACTACGTTAGCGAACAACGGTGGACAAGGGATAATGTCCTTCTCTGGTTTGGAGACCTGGAAAAGGGCATCGTGCGGTGCTGTAGATGGTTTGTTACTGTCAGATGAAGCATCTGTCATGCCAAATTGTGTGGTGACTTTCGCCTTGTGCAAGAGAGACTTAAAAACAGAAGGCCGAAACAGACCAGTGAACGCCGGCTTATCTGGTGGAAGGCCTTCATCCTTGGAAAATTCTAATTCCTCTGGACATTCGTCAGCCTGATCCAACTTCTCTGAAGATACATAGTCAGTATGGATCAGGGCCGCCGCTTTGACAGGTTGGGTGGTGCAAGTCTGAGGAAGCTGGCTGATTGAAGGTTGTGCAGTGGCTGTGCCCTGTTGTAGGCCGGCCGCCAATATTTTGGCCAAGGCGTCTGATAATATTGAAAGCCCAGCTGGCCAGTGGGTTCCTCCGGGTGGAGCCCCGGCGCTGTAGGTAGCGCCGGGGCCCTCATTGAGCTCATCCGTTAATCCGCTCGAGGAGCCAAGGAGACATCAGGTAGAGACCTTGAAACCCCTTTTGTAGTCTCCAAATTTGAGGTAGCAGGGTCCTGGTCAATAGAAGAAGGTAGACTCACAAAGACAGCACCCCTAGCTCTATGCTGAGAAGAAGAGGCAGGTTCCTCTGAAAGAACAGAATGGGCTGATGGTCTTTTATCCCGTTTGGCTTTTTTGAACTGTTTCTCAAGTGCGTTGTGACGCCTGAGCTCAGCTTTGTTAGGTACAACAGTCTGGGATGACTGATGGACTTTGGCCCCTTTTTTGGAAGTTTGGATTTTGGCCCACCTGGGGACAGCCTGCTATGGACTCTGAGCAGCAGAAAGGTCAACCTCCTGTTTCAGGTCGGAAGACAGGTCTGAATCAGCCATTTTATAGCCACCCAAACACAGGAGTAATATAAGATTAAGCAAAAGCTCAATCCGTAATAATAAGGCCAGCCGTAGCCGTGAAGCAGGTGTGCAAAACAAGGATAGTGAAGCCAGCTAGGGCCAAGTGGTATGAACAGATCCACCGAAGGTCTGTTGAACACAAGCCGAAGACCTCAAATTTGCGCTGTTAATTGGCTTTATAATGGCCCAGTTTGGCTTGTTCCAGGCGCTATGCAAAGCACTGAGCCACAGTAGCTTGAAATCGCCGCCTCCACACCCAATTTTAGTCGTCAACCACTCCCGATACCTCAGACTGCAGGCAAGAGATGATCTGAGCAATCCAAAATGGCAGCCGCCAATGTCGAGTCCCACAAAATGGTAGCCGTGGCAGGAGAAACGGCCCGAAAATAAGCCTGACAATTTTAAAATGGCCATACTCAGGAGGTGGTGCAGGAGGCTTGCCTGGACATCAGAGTATGCCTGTTAACATTGGCATTGACTCAGGAGCTTCCCGAGTTTGGAGCTGTGGCGCTTGTGGCTATACCTGCTCACCAGTAATACAATGAAGTGCCGGCGGCTAAATAAAGCGTGGATCTGCCCAGCCGGGTTGGAATCTGGATTGCTGCTGAATGTGAGGCGAAGCGGAACGGCCTGGAGCCCCAGACGCGTTACCATCTCTCTGCAGCCTGTAAAATCCCTCAGAGCAGCTCTTACGATAGCCAAAAGTAAAAATACTAAACAAAAATAGAGAACTTTCCCAAACGAATGAGAAATAGATTTCTGACTGCAGAGCTGTAAGAAACAGAAGTTCCCCCAGTAATTGAGTGAGAAAGACTGGGGTGGGAGTGACAGAGTGGGCATGGTCAGGAAAGTCTTTGGAATAAAATCTGCACTCAGTTCCCCAGCAACAAGAGAAATAACCCGCACAATGTATTGGAGGAGCAGCGTAATGGAAAACATGAATCTGTAACCTTAGAGTGGATTGGAAAGGCATTTATGGGAGAAAACCATTTTTCCCTCCAAAACTACTTTGCCAGAAAGAAATTGACACAAGGCTTTTTTAAGTCAAATGAAAGTTGGCTTTTAAAAAAAACCCTCTTAGAAATGTATATGTCAAACTTATGTTTATTTGGCATGTACTTACAGTTTTTTCCTCTGAACTCCTTTTCATATATGGTAGGTCTCAGGAGGGCAACAAGGGTAGGCAGGTGATCAAACCTGTGTGATAATACAAATTACGTCCTTATGTGCAGCATTACAGTGCAAGTACATAAAGGCAGATTTTGCATTGTGATGTCATGGCACAAATTTGATTCACAATGTCCCCTCATACAAACATGGCGTAACAATTTCTACATAGGCTCAAAATGTTTTCATCTTGTATATAATAACATTCTTAAGCATGAAGAAAAGCTTTATCATTGTAAAACATTTTATTAGGATTTGCATTTCTGTTGGGCAGTGACTCTAGTATTTGATTGTAGTCCCCTAATATAACTCTAATGATCAGCAGTGGATCAGACAATTTTTTTAATAATTCCTGTTTGTTCTGTAATAAGAACAGCAGAAAGGAAAGCTTCCCTTTCAGAAAAAGTAAAGAAACACAATTGAAGCAGAAAGCTGGTCACATACTGTATAAATTTGTCAGGAGGATCTTGCGAATTTTGCTGTCTTAATCCTGGCTTCTAAAAATACAGTATGTCATTTACTACTAAGGACTTGAAGAATATAGAATTGTAGAGTTGGAAGGGCCATGAGAGTCAGCTAATAGTTTTTTGCAACGTGCAGCAAAAGAACCTAAATCATTCTTTGGTCATGATGTATCCTACATCTGTGGAGAAAGAAATGGAAGGAAAAATAAATAAATAAATGTTTGGCACTCGGGCCAGTGATTTGAGCCAATCAAATGAAATCCAACTCTTCTGCCAATGGTGACACTTTTTGTCAGAATAAACTGGCAGGGCAGGCTAGTATTTATAAACAAACATTATTATAACCCCTCATTCATTCACACTGAAAACATTACTTGTTGGATAATGAAATGTCTGCAAACAAATTCAGAGATCAGCAAGTCCCCACAGTTTCTCAGAATAGCTAAGAACATGCAAACAATACCTGGTGCATTATCTCTTTGACCAGGGGTGTGAAACTGATGGCCCGCAGGCCAGATGCATCCCATGCTGGCCATGCCCAACCCATTTTAGCAAAGGGGAAAAAGTAACAATATGTCATGTGACAACAAGGTGATTCTGCGAGTTTGACACCCCTTTCTTAGACTATGGACTTAAACTAATTAGATGAATCCCAGTTGTTTCACTGCTGATTAGTGCTTCACTAGTGACATCTGCTCTTTCTTATCATATATGCAAAGTATATACACACCCAATAATCAAAGTTAAAATAGGAAAATAAAAGAGATGTATTATATGGTATTTTAATGCTTATTACATTACCATCAGATATAAAATCACCTCTGATAAATAGCACATGGTGCCTAAAATTTTGGAATGGGAGATTCTCCCTTATCTCTACCAGCTTTTTTGTTCCTTCTGCTTTTATTCTCTTTGTGTAGAAGAGTTGTGGGCTTGTGGGTGATAGGGAATTTCCTTTTGATATCCTATGATTAACTTTAATCTACTTCTATAAATAGATGATGGATGGATGGATGGATGGATGGATGGATGGATAGATAGTCTCCTGAAGGTACACTGTTTTTTTTTCCTTTGTTAATCTGTTGAAATACATTATTTATTATGCACATCAGTTATTTTTTGTAAAGAAAGTTAAATTTATGTGTACATAAGCCCAGAGGCAGTGACGACTTAGCGACATAGTTTGCAAGTTCCATGCCTGTTAGGAATTTAAAACATATCTGTCTGAAACCCTGGAAAAACTGACGAACTCAAGAATGCACAATCTCAGTATCATATACATCAGGCTTTCCCAAACTGTGGGTTGTGCCTCTCTTGGAGAAGTGCAGACAGAGTCCAGGGAGGATGTGAAGATCCTTTCAGTTATATTGTTTCAGTAAATACACCTTGCCCAAAGTTTCAATGCGTTGTTTTAATTGTTCATTTTGTTTTCATTTTTGATGTTTGGAATTTTAGGAGAGATGTTTACATTAAATTACATTAAATTTACATTAAAGGGAAGTGATGGCAAAAAAAAATAGCAACCCCCTAATATACATCCACCTGAAAAACTTCATTTTTGTCATTTTGCAAGAAGAAAGGTACATTAAGGGTAGCCACGCTTGTTTTTATTTTAATTGAGTTTACATCATACAGTATTTTGTTTTTGTCCTGGTTGCTCCTCCTTTTGGGAGCATTCCTCCCAAAAGTGTAGCCTCTATCTGGAAAAGATTATGCACCCTGGCTCTCAGATGTTCTGCACACTGAAGGTTCTTTCATAAATTACTTTATTTATTGAATTTCTATACCTCCCTTCTCCCAAAGGACTCAGGGCGGTGAACAGATTAAGATTTCATATACATATAAATATATTTTATAAACAGTAAATAATAAATTGAGTCAACTTGGTGTATCTACTAAGACCTTGGCATAGAATTTTGATGTTTATGCTAGCCCTGCTTGTTGAAATAGAAAGGTCTTCAGGGCACGTCGGAAAGTGCGAAGATCTGGGATTATTCGTATTCCAGGTGGTATTTTGTTCCAAAGCGTAGGTGCCCCCACAGAGAAGTCTCTCTCTCCCTTGGAACTACTAGATGACATTGTTTTAATGATGGAACTATGAGTAGGCCTACTCTGTGAGAGTGTATTGGTTGGTGGGAGGTTATAGGTTGCAGCAGCTGGTCTCGTAAGTACTCAGGTCCTAAGCCATGGAGCACTTTAAAGGTAAGAACCAACACCTTGAAGTGCACTCGGAAGGTCACCGGAAGCCAGTGCAGCTCGCGTAGAAGAGGTGTTACATGTGAGCACCATGTTGCTCCCATAATTACTCGCACAGCCGCATTCTGGACCAGTTGGAGCTTCCGGATGCACTTCAAGGGGAGCCCCATGTAGAGAGCATTGCAGTAGTCAAGTCGGGAAATGACGAGGGCTTGAGTGACTGTGCGTAGTGAGTCCCGGTCTAGAAAGGGACGCAATTGGCGAATCAGGCGAACCTGATAGAAAGCTCCTCTGGCCACGGCTGTTATATGATCTTCTAAAGACAGTCGTGCATCCAGGAGGATGCCTAAATTGCGAGCTTTCTCTGTGGGGGTCAATGACTCATCCCCAATAGTTAGTGATGGGACTAACTGGCTGTACCGGGACGCCGGTAGCCACAGCCACTCAGTCTTGGAAGGGTTGAGTCGAAGCCTGTTTCTCCCCATCCAGACCCGTACGGCCTCAAGGCACCGGGACATCACTTCAAGGGCATCATTGGGGTGGTTTGTGGAAACTTAAAGGAAAATGGGATTGGAAAATGGGTATTGAACAGTTTTATTTTAATATCAATAGCCATAAATAGTCCAGAAACTGTAAACTTGATGTTGTAAACTGCCCAGAGTCCCTCAATAGTGAGATGGGCAGTGTATAAATGTAATAAGTAAACTTACCATCTCTTTTATAAGTAAGTTTATTTATTTCATTTATTTGTTAAATTTATTTCCTGCTTTTCTTGCCATGGGATTATTTTAGGTGGCTCACATTAATAAAAAGGAAGAAAATGAAGTAAAATAATAGAACAATGAAATAAACGAGAAAGTACACAACAACAATACATCAATGTGAACCAAAAAGATGGACGAGTAGAGAGCAAGGGTGGGGGGAAGGTGGAGGCTGCTATCAATTCAGCAGCCTACTCCAGTGTGGCTTTACTTAAGTAAGACTTAATCAGTTAATCAGTTGTGTATAGACTATTTTTCAAATCTCAGAAGTTGGTTATGTAAATTTTCAAATGGAATAAAGCACTTTAATAACCACAGTCATTTAACAACATAACACATATATAAGATAAACTATCTAACCTAAAAGCTATGGAAAAAAGTAGCTAGATTAGAGTTGTTGTCAGAATGATATGAACTCACTAAAATCTACATAAAAAGTATAATATTCATGATATTAAGATTTGTAAAATACAACACATTCTTACTGTTAACATAAAATACCAGTTTGTTGGATTATATAGTATATAGTAAGTTTTATACTATGCTATATATACTTGGATAAAATTTATGTTAAAATATAATAGTACAAACCAAGAGGCTAAATACTTGGGAATAATAAATGTTAATGCAAATATGTGTTTTGTGTACCCTGTTTCCCCAAACACAAGATCTCCCCGGATAATAAGTTCAATCGGGCTTTTGAGCGCATGCGCTAAAATAAGCCCCCCCTCCCCAAAAAATAAGCCCTCCCAAACAATATTTAAATGCATGTTCAGCCGGTCCCCGCCATTTCCTCTGGTTAGGGTTAGGGAGACAGAGCTGGAAATCGGGTATGATGGCAAGAGGAGCCCCGTCCTGCTCCATGTGCCCCAAAATAATAAGACTTCCTCGAAAATAAGGTCAAGTGCTTATTTCGGGATTCAAAAAAATATAAGACAGTGTCTTATTTTCGGGGAAACACGGTAATCAAATTACCTCATTCAATATTATTTGCTATTCCAAACCAACTAAAATGTGGAATAGCAGTATAGTAAAATGTATGAGATGAATTATAGCAGAACAATAAACTTAGCTATCCTCCCTAGACTATAGCTTAACCAATGGCTTATTTTACATGCTAATAATGCATATTTAATCTCTAGTGTATGTTATTTTAGGATTTTTATTCAACAGAGGTAGTGAATATAAAATTCAACAGGACACCTCAGGAACACATTGTAAATTTGGGTTCCACTGTGCAATTTTGAAGATAAAGAAATATTTGCTTTTTTCCAGCACTTCCTTCTGCATCTGGTGCTTTGTCCTGGAACAAGTGCTGGTCAAATAAGCTTTTGTTTATATTTGGTTAGACTATATATATATTATTAGATTTATATGCCGCTCTTCTCCAAAGACTCAATGCGTTAAGCAATAGCCTTCATACTTTTGTATATTTTATACAAAGTCAGCTTATTGCCCCCACAAACTGGGTCCTCAATTTACCTACCTTAGAAAGGATGGAAGGCTGAGTCAACCTTGAGCCTGGTGAGATTCAAACTGGTGTAATTGCAGACAGCAATACAGATATTGCCAACCTTGTGCTGACAGATAAGTTCACATAGCTGCTTCATGTAAATTTTAAATGGGAGTAGGAAGAGAATAGAGTTTGCAATAACCCTGCAAAACCAAGAGTTAAGGCTTAACTTATCTCTTCCACCAATAGCAACCAGAACAAGCCCCAGAGCTAAAAAGGGAACTACCACAACACTGTGCCTGCCACTCCCAATCTGTGAACTAGTCCAGAAAAATTCCATGATTGATGGCATTGAAGACTATCAAGTGATTAAAGAGGCCAGGATGAATATAACACTGTGATCCTGATCCCACCAGACATCATCCTTAAACATGATCAGTGCCATCTCAGTATCAAAGGTGTTTTTTCAAGAGGCAACTGGACTTTCTGGGGTTTTTAAAAAGACATTTTGCTTCTTGTCCAAGAAACTTCTTCAGCTCTGAGCTTCTTCAGAGCTGAAGAAATGTCTTTAAAAACCCCCCAGAAAGTCCAGTTGCCTCTTGAAAAAGCACCTTTGGGATAACTTTGACCTTGATGACTGAGAATCTCTGTAGACATTTGCCATCTCAGTATTTACATGGATCTGCAACCCGACTCAAAACAGTCTAATTAATCTGCTTCTTCCAAGACACTTTTGAGATGGAAGCTTAAGCCCCTTTTCAACCATCTGCCTAAAAAATAAAGATTAGAGACAAGGTAAAAAAATTATCCAATGTTCTTGGGTCCAGCGATAGCTTCTTAAGGAGGCGAAGAACCACCACCTCCTTAAGTGCAGGTGGGATCATGCCTACACTAAAATAATTACTATTGCTTGGATTTAACTACATATTACTTCCTATTGGCCAGTGTGAAAAGTAAAATTCGTTACTACCGGTTCTGTCGGCTGAAGAGGTTGTAAAAAAATGCTTTTAAAGCCTCTGACGATCCCAGCTGACTTCCCTGATCGGCAGAGGCTTTTTTTCCCTTTAAAAACATTTTTTCTATAAACTCTTCGGCCAAAGAGATTGTAGAAAAAATGCTTTTAAAAGCCTCTGATGATCTTAGCTGAGCTGCATGATCATCAGAGGCTTTTTTAAAAAACTTTTAAAAGCATTTTTCAGCCAAAGTGGTTGTAGAAAAATGCTTTTAAATTTTTTTTAAAAAGTCTCTAATGATTGCGCGGCTCAGCTGGGCAATGGGGGGGGGCGGCGCAGGGATTTTTGCTGCTGGATTTTCAAATCACCCGCCTCTATCACTATCGGATTGGGCGATCCGGTCCGAACCGGGAGCATTTACCCCTGCTATTGGCCATGCTTGCAGATAGATAGATAGCTTTTATTGCGGTCAAAGACCAAATTAAAATACACATAAAAGGGGGGGTAGATTTTACAAATGTAAATAGATCATGCAACAGTGCACCATCTACTACCTCGGATACAATCTGTACTGTCAATACTAGTGATCCTTTGCCGTCTGCTATTGGCCATGCTTACTATTCTGAGAATGCTGTTTTATTTCTTAGGACCAAGAGGCTGACGCTGTTTTCAAATAAGTAAGCTAAATAGCTCAATGCCATTGGTCCTGCACAGCCAGAGACCAGCTTAGATATTTGAGTGACAGATGTTCTAAGTAGTCTTCGCAGTAATCTAGTCGATGTTCCTCTGGTTCCATTGTATCATCTTGAATGGAATTGCTTGCCATGAATAGAAATATGATTAAGACACTCTGGCTGTCTTTCTTTGTAAGTGTGACAAACATCTTGGTATAATTTTTGTAGCCTTTTAAGAGATTTTAATGTTTGCTTGTTTTCCTAATTTTATTTTCTAGTCCCTACATATGTTTTTGAAGTTTTTGTGCGGGAAGCTGTTTGGAAAGGTATTTCTGTTCCTTTAGCAATTTTTAAAGTTTATAACTGCTTCAGTGGATATAAATAACTTATATGTTGATGTTGTCCATCATTTTTTGAACACTCATGTACTAGAGAAAAAAAAATGCTCTAAAGTCAAATAGACAAAATTAGAGTGGTAAGAGTAGAACAAAAATTTCCTGATTCACCATTTAAGTATTTCTGCTGCTATTGTAGCTGCTGTATTTCTCTCAATAGTTCTAAATAACATTATAAATTGTGGAGCCTTTTATACCTCTTTCACAGAGGCATAATATATAATTGAAGCATTTTCTTCTGTCCAAAGTAAACTGTTTATGGCTATAATGCAGTTTTAAAAGAATGGTGCAAGTGATATTGACTTCTTTGCCAGCAAAAAATTAAAAAAGGATGAGAAGCAAAGAAAACCAAACTGAACAGAAATGCTATTACTGAAATGACATTACATCTGTATACTCTTTCCTTATATTTTCCTGTAATCCTGTTATGGCACTGTTCTATTACCTCAAGCACTGTCATCTTTAACCACTGTCAGATCTTAACTGGATTGCCAAGGACACAAGGAAGGCATCTAGGAGGTGAATCCAATAGTAATTCCAGTACAATATATCTCTCTGTATGTCTATTTTCTGTTTTTTGTTACCTTTCACATAGCACTTCCTATATAAAGACACAAACAGTTTATTATAGAAGAAACTGTTGAGGTAAAATATATATTTCACATCTTTATGACCTTTTGGGCTTAGACAAAATTGAACGATGATAAAAGTAATACAGTTAAAAAAGAGTTTATCCATAACGTTGCCATAGCTTTTCACATTCAGCATAAGTTATGTCTTTATTGATCAGTATAATTAGGAAGTCAAATCTGCAATGCATGCCCGTCAGGCTTTTGGTGGCTATAGATATCCCAGTCATAGTTACATTCTGTCATTTATAAATGCTGAACTGAATATTCTTCTCTACTGTCTGTTTGTAATTTCTTAGATCTGAGAGAATTGTTGAGAATAGGAACTGAGCTGTAGGATAACAGGTATCCCAAAGTGGGATTTCTTTTCAATAGTCTTCATTTCTGAAAACATTTTTGGGTGAGTAAAGTGAAATCCATTGAAACAAAGCATCAGATGAGTTTTCCAGGCAAAGTCCCTTGATGAATCTCCTTGAAGAGTTAGTTGACCTATTTATCTGTAAGTTATCACAAGTTTCTTTTTTAGAATTTTATTCCCGTTGTTTAATAAAGCTGATGTATGTTATGGTCGTGGCTAGCTAGAAAAAATAGGGATCTTAAAAGGAACAAAATGTAATTCATCCTGATGGATAAATTATCAATAAATTATCACCCAGGTGTCACTTTATGGTGGTTTTCTCTTTAAACATTCACAGCATTCCACTTCTGTGGCCCCATGGAGAACTTGTATTAAAATTTCTCTGAACAGAAAAGACCAACAAATGGAGAACCAACAAGCAAAGAGGCTTCTCCAGTGATGTAAAGTTTTGTGGATTTTGAATTGAGAATGAATCATAATTTAATAAGATTTTTGTGAGACAAACTTCCCCGGGGGAAAACAATATTTAAAACTAGAACATTGTATCTGAATTTCTTTAAAAGTTCAGTGGAATTGCATATCATTTTACCTACTACAGCAGCAATAGTAGCAGAGAATTGTTATTCTCATTGAGCGTGGGGCCAGCGGTCAGGAATGGGTTAACTCTTGTCTGATGTCCATGGATCGAGTCTGCAAGCTGTTAAGCTCCTCCTCTTCCTCCTGCTTCTCAGCTTTCAGACTCTGTCTGATTTGGACAAGACACAGATTGCTGAGCTGCCCATTTCTGACCTATTTGCTCCCGGAAATTGGTTGAGCCTTCTTTGAAATTGCTCCCATTCACCTTGGTTGAGCTTGCCAGCGTGAAGGGTCTTGTACCCGAGCCCGCTGAAGGCCACTTGTCGGCGTACTGGGGCTGGGGGCTCCCAGTTTCTGGTGGAGCCTCCCTCATACCAGTGTGAAGGGATCATGCCCGATACCGCTGTAGGCCATCTGTGGTTGCAGGACCCTCCCAGCATCGCTGGTAGCAGGCTCCGGTTTGATTCCAGCAGGTTGGGTTTCATGCCGACTACCACTGAGGGCCGCAGGGACCTGCAGCACTTCTGTCGACTGACAGACTCATGGAGCGGCGTCTCCTGGGCTCTGCCCATACGCCTACCAACTCAGTTGGAGGATCTGAGGCTTAGTTTTCCTCAATTAGTTTCAAAATGGCCACCACCAGGCCGGCAAAGGTTTCAAAGCATGACTTGCAGGACAGGGAGGTAGGTGGGACTTCGCAATCTGTCCCAACCAAACGGAGCAAGAAATCCCACACTTCGACTAAGGCTGTCAAGTTCAGCACTGCTCTGGCTAAGGAAGAGCTTAAGCACCTTAAGTACCATACAGAAGGCCCTGAAGGAACTGGTCCATCCGTATCAGGCTACTGAACCTGCCACCTCCCCCTTCGAAGGCACTAAACTTTTTGGGGCACCCCTCGAACCTCTGCTGGTTGAATCCAGGGATAAACGCCGTATCTTGCCCAACATATCCCGCAGGTCAGAACCACGTTCCCCTGCTCCCTTTCGTCCCTTTTGGGATTCAGAGGGCAGTTATTCCGGGCCTAGGTCACAGAAATATTTCCCATCTAGGCAGTTGTGTCCACAGGATTGACAAGGTCTTTTGGCGCAAAAGGGGCAGTACAAACATCCCTTTCAGGGCAGCCGAAGTCGCCTCTTCCGCTGGTCCCATTGTCTGCACATTCCTCCCTCCCATTGGGGGCCGCCTGGCTCTCTTTGCCAGCTAATGGGAGGCAATCACCTCGGACACTTGGTCAGGGAGACAATCAGGTCCGGCCTCACCCCTCCAGATCGATTTCTCCAATGCCCCCTCTTGCAGGATTGGTCTACCCGGCTCCTTGTGGTATCGGCAATAAAACACCTTCTTGATATCCAGGCCATCGAGCAGGGGCCACTGGAGCAGCATAGACAAGGATTTTATTCTCGCCTGTTCATGTTTCAGAAATCCTCAGGGGGATGGAGAGCAATTCTCAATCTCAAGTCTTTGAACCGCCGGGTAATATACCGGTGGTTCAAGATGCAGTCCCTCCAGTCCATCTTGGAGGGCATCAGAGTCAGGGATTTCCTCACATTGGTTGACCTGATGGAGGATTATCTCTACGTCCCCATTCATCCGACCTACCACAAATTTCTCAGGTTTTGCCATGCGAGCAGTCACTATCAGTACCGCACTCTAGCTTTCGGTCTTTCCTTGGCTCCTTGAGTGCTTACCAAATTGATGGCCACCTCCGAACACTGCCGATAAGGATTCAGTTCTACTTAGACAATCTCCTTATCCAGTCCAATTCGGAGTTGCTAGCGCGACAAGACCTGAACACCACTCTCCGGGTCTTGAAGGCTCACAGTTTTTTCGGTCAATTCGGTCAAGAGCCACCTGATTATGACGACTTGCATTCAACAACTGGGTGCAATAATAGATACAGTCAAGAGCAAGGTCCATCTTTCCCAGGACCACCTGTCCAGCTTGCAGTCCCTGGTCAGGTCAGTCACATCGGGGAGGTCTGTCCCCTTGGCGTCACAGTCTCAGCTCCTCGGAAAGATGGTCTTATACATAGGCATTGTCCCGTGAGCATGGCTCCACTACAGGGATCTGCAGTGGTTCCTTCTCCCATATCAGAAACGCCATCGAGGGTCCTCCCACTGCATGGTCCGTCTTCCTCCCAAGGTCTCCCTTTCCATCCGTTGGTGGGTCTCCGGAGTGGTACTCAAGGGGAGGGAATTCAGGGAACCACATTGCCTTGTCCTGACCATGGATGCCAGCCTTCAGAGTTGGGGGGCTCACCTTGCATCGGCCATGGCACAGGGCCGTTGGACCCAGGCTGACCTGGATCACAATATCAATTGGTTGGAGCTTCGGGCCATCCATCTTGCCCTCCGTGTGTTCCAGGACAAGGTTCAGGACAGACACATCTTAATCTAGGCAGACAACTTGGCCTCAAAGGCCCATTTGAACCGCCTGGGGGAATCTGCTCTCGGCACCTCATGCTGGAGGCCGAGAGACTGGAAACCTGGGTGGAGACTCATCTGAGGTCTCTTCAGGCCTCTCACATCTCCGGGGTGGCGAACACGCAGGCCAACTGGCTCAGTCAAGCCACAGTGGACCAGGAGGAGTGGAGCCTAGACCCGGACCTGTTTTGGGAGATCACAGCTTGCTTCGGCGTCTCCACAGTGAATCTCTTTGCCACCCGGACCAAGCGTCAGACGGCAAGATTCTTTTGCAGGTTTCCAGAGCCAGGGGTGGAGGCTGTGGATGCCCTGTACAGCTGTTGGCCTCCTGGATTCCTGTATACCTCTCCTCCCCTCCCCTTGATCGTCAAGGTCATCAGGAAACTGTTGGGGAAATGTGTGGAACTTCTCCTGATCACTTCCCATTGGCCTTGCCACCCCTGGTTTGCAGACCTGCTGTCCTTGTCGGTGTACCGGCCATGGCGCCTCCCTCTGGACAAGGTCATACTCAGACAGGGATCCATGCTCTACCCAGACGCCCGTTTGGTTCAGAGCAAAATATTCTCAATATTCTGATGATTCTCAGTTGAACTTCATCCTTAGATCTAGTGAAATATATAATGCAACACCTGACTCTTGGCGGATGCCAGAACTTGGATGCTAGTACTTGGAGGATACCAGCATCTGGAAAGCCACCTCAGACTCAGAACAAGCAAGAAAGAATATCCGTTAATTCAGAAGTCTATTGATCTCATGATAGTGCTAACTTTGATGTTTGTGGGTTTGCAACTTGAGGATACTGCTGAATTCTTGGCTCCCCAATCTTGGCTTTGTGCAGCTTTAGTTGGCACAACAGTTGTGGTCTACATGAAAATAGTTATGGGTAGTCCTTGCTTAATACTGTTCCTTCAGCAACTGTTCAAAAGTATGATACTGAACTAAGTGTTGTGGTCTGCCAGCAGCCCAGGGAGCTGGCAGCAGAATCAGACAGTTAGGAGACTAGGGAGGAACATGGGCCAGTCCTGGAGTCTAGGGAAGATTCGGATGAGGGCTCTGTGTCAGAGGCAGTGATGGGGCCAGGGCCATCTGCAAGTTTTGCATGGACTCCGGAGCCTCCAGAGTCAAACATCAGAGAGGCAGAGGAACAGGAGGAGACTGTTCCTATTGCATGCATGCGCAGAGCTGCCAGAAGGCAAGAACAGTTAAAACAAAAGGGATGATTCTGGAGTAAGGCCTGGAGATGATTGGCCCTTCCCATAAGCCTTAAAAGAGGAGCAAAGGCACGTGGGTCCTTTGCAGGAAAGCAATGTTGTTAATTATGTTCCCAGTTGGCATCTCTGTTTGATTCTGGACTCCGTCTGGCTTTGCCAAGTAGGTCTTTGGCAGCATGTCAAGGGAGATAAAGGTTGGTGATTATCCTGAAGGACTTCTCCCGAAGGGACTCAGCTGTGAATGAGAGTAATTCACAGCTATTGCAATAAAAGAGGTTTTTGGGACTACGTTTGTGTTTTAATGACTCAGTAAGCCTAGGTCACAACACTAAGGGACTTACAACCTGTACCTGCAGTTACAATCCTTGCAGCCCCTGTGGTCACATGATTAAAATTCAGGTACTTGGTAGTCTATCCGCCCTTATGATCAACCGCAGGGGTGCTGTGACAGCCCCCATTTCACCCAGTTTGATCACCCAGTCCAGCAGCATATGCAAAGCTTCTGCTGCCCTGGCCTACTCCTCATCCCATTCCCTGGGAGGTCTTGGCTGATTACAGGCCCAGCAGCATGCACAAAGCTGCCAATGGTAAAGTATTTCCACCTATCAAGAGGGGGCACAACAGTAGGTATTTTTAATAGAAACCGTCTATAGAGCAATATGCCCATTGAAGCATGTATAATCTCCACTCTTACAACTTTCAGAAGCTTGTAAGATCTGCTCTCCCAGAGGGCCTTCAAGGATGAATTGTAGAGCCACCAGTGCCTGTATCTGTTAATATATTGATATTCTGACTATTACTATTTTCATTTGACATTATTTATTATTGGATTTTTAATTATATTTAACCCCCTTTGAATTGAAGCAGGGAGAAGCAACATAAATAAAATAGTATACTTGCTCTTCAGGGGCTCCTCCACAATCTCAAACTAGTTAACAGGAGTAGCTGGATCTTTTTGCTGCACCACATATTGCTTAGCAGCATGAACCTCAGAGTGATCATTAAGAGCTCACTTTATAAGGAACAATTTCAGGAGCTGGCCCACTGAATAGCAAGGAGGATTACTCCATTAATTTGTGCATTAGGCTTTCATATAAAGGCTCTTACTGATAGCTAAGTGCTGCCAATTAACACGCTGAAGTGTGTGTTCCCTCCAACGAAACACTTATCTTGGTAAATGTAAAGGGCACTTCATGAAAGGTAACAGATGCTGAAAAGGCCCTCCTTTTCATTATGAAGGTCTTCCTGTTGTTTTTGCAGATGTCTTTCACATGTACACAAGGCCAATCACAGAAGTATGGTTCTAAGAAGAACCACAAACCCTATGCATTCCCAGTACACATCACGACTGAAAGTTAGATATAGCAGAATGAAAACTAGGATTTTTATACTTTAGGCATTCAGAAGTCAGACCTATGAATTCCCCTTTCCGTTTTCTTGTGTTTCTCCTTTCTTTAACCTTCTAGATGGTAGATGAATAGGCTGATTTTGAATTCAGGTCTTAGTAGGAAAAATATTTTCAATAAATATAGTGCTGAAGAGCTCTTCAATAGTCTGTTGAATAATTGAATCCTATGAGTAATATTTGAGGAATTTGAATTTTGTCTGTACAGAAGTTTCAGCAGCTGTCCATTTAGCATACTGGAATATAACAGACAAAATTTATTTCTGGACATTATCCTAATATAATGGCAAGGTTTGCTTCAGCGAAGTAGTTTAGAGAAGGCACTTAAATATATAATGAATTTTTTAAAAAATTTGCATCAATTTATAAAATTATGTAAATGACATACATTGGAACAAAGTAAATATATCACCAAAGATGATTAACCCAATATGACAGACATTTCAGAGTTATTCCGCCCCTTCCGTTATTTAGTCTTACAATATGTCTTACAGTATGTCTTTATGTAAGTACTGCATTTTTTGAACTATAAGATGCACCGGACTTTGAAGAGGAAAACAAGGGAAAAAAAGTTTTTTGCCTCCGCATGTCTAGTTTTTGCCCTACCCCCCGCCCCCCCAGCAGTCTGCAGGTCTCCCAATCGTCTGTGCACTCTGTTTTTGTGAAAAATGGGCCTGTTTTTTGCCTCCTGAACTACCCCCCATGTGTCCCGTTTTTGCCCTCCCCAACCCCCAGGAGCATTCCGGAGGCCTCCCAAAATCTCTGCATCAGGGATGAAATGCTACTGGTTCACTCCGGTTTGGGTGAACCGATAGTGATAAAAACTACCAGTTTGGGCAAACAGGTATTAAAAAAATGCTTTAAAAAGTTTAAAAAAGGTTCCGGCGCTAAGAGATCGTCGGAACCTCTCTTTTTTTTTTTTACTTTTTTAAAGCATTTTTTCCTACCTATTCGCGCGAACCAGTAGTAAAAAAATGCTTTAAAAAAGTAAAAACAAAAAGGTTCCGACGATTGCACGGCAAAGCGGTGCTCATTGGAATTTTTTTTTTAAAAAAAAACTTTTCTAAAGCATTTTTTTACTACCAGTTCAGGCGAATAGTTAGTAAAAAATGCTTTAAAAAGAAAAAAAAATTGGCCATGCCCATCCAGTCACATGACACACACACACACACACACACACACACACACACCCCAAGCCGTGCTCACAGAACCGGTAGCAAAAAAATTTGCATTTCACCACGGTTCTGCATGTCCCGTTTCTGTGAAAAACTCTTTCATTTTTTGCCTCCCAAACCCCCCACGCATCCCATTTTTGCCCTCCCCAGCCCCCAGGAGCACTCTACAGGCCTCCCAAACCTTCTGCCCATCCCATTTTCATGAAAACAGTCCCATTTTTGGCCTCCCGATTCGTCTTATATTTCGAAAAGTACAGTATATGTCTTTTCAATGTAAAACTATAGGTGATATTAAGGTGATCAAATCATTATTATAGAATGGATTCCAAAACCTTACCTGGAAACTAGTTATGTAACAATCACAACTATTTTTTTGTAATGTAGCCTGCACTTCCATCAAAATTCTTATTATAGACTCACCCATGTTGAAAAACAATCAGGCTGACACAGACTTAATGTGGAGCTCTGATCTCACTAAATCTTGTAATGTATGAAGTGATACAGCAACATAGCACACTCCTCTATGGAGATATATTTCAGAAAGAGATAGGCAATGCTTTCATTAATAAAAAGACTTGGGGTTTTAGATTTGTGTAACATACTCATGGAAGTGATTTTATATATATAGCATGTGTCTGGTACTCATTAAAACAACCATATCACTTTCCAGTATCACTTAGCCAGGGATAAGCAGAGATAGATAATCCGTGCTTCCTCCTGTTCACAAAACATTTCCCTTAAATTAATTGTATTACAAAGTTGTATTAAATATGTGTCCTGCTTCTTTCCCACCATTCTAAGAGTTGCATTGGATAGCAATAGAACTTTCCTGTTTTGTTGATTTGGAGTTAGTAACCTGTGTTGCCAAATGACTTTGCAAACGTGTATATGCATTTATCAAATATATATGGCTGCCCATCTCATACAAGGTGAGTCTAGGTAGTGTACTATAAAAAAAGCAGGTATTAAAATCTAAAATAAAAATCTATTAAAACAAATAAAAATTGATTATGAGAGGGTTACATAAGATGCATGGACTCTTTGTTGTCAGGGATTCTCAGGCTTGATAAACACACACACACACACACACACACACACACACACACACACACACACACAGAGTTTGGGAGCTTTCTAGAAGGCAATAAGGGGTTGAGGCACCACAGCAGAAAAGGGTTGTCTCTCTGGGTCCCATCAGATGGAACTCCCTAGTGGACAAAATCCACAATGGAACTTTGAGGAACTTCTAGCCTCGGAGTCTTCTTTCGTTGGGGGTGTTACCTGGAACCCCGACAATATCAATATGACAATGCACCTGATGGGATGCTATCAGTTATTTTTAATTAATCCACGAATGCTCATTATTTTAAATGAAAAATAGGTATGCATCCTGTGCATTTAGGTGTAGGAATGTAGAAATGTCTTCTCTTTTGACTCTTCCATTCCACCAAAAGCTAGAAATGGGAAAAAAAGTTCTCCCATTGGATGTCAATTACAGGCCCCTCTCATCTTTTTAAGTGGGAGAACTTGCACAATTGGTGGCTGACTAAATACCTTTTTGCCCCACTGTATAGGGAGCAAGAATGGCAGAAGGCAGAAATGTGAATGAAAAGAAACAGAAGTACAAAAATAAACAACTGTACTATCTTTTTCCCATTTCTAGCTTTTGGTATCACTGAGAAACTGGGCAGAGATGCTGCCAAGGGAATAGTCAGATAAGAGACAGCCTAGTCCTCAACTGGATAATGGGTGGGGCGAGAGATTTTCCCTAACTTCTTGGGTCGGAAAGGATGGAGTGGGAGGAGATTGTGCTTTCAGACTTACAAGTTTCTGTCAGTCTAGCTTTACAGTAAAGTAGAATTAGCTCATCTAGTTGTGATTACTATCAGGACAAGGGGTAAACTGTTTTATTTAATGCCAGTCTTGAAAACTGATACTGATACTAGTAAGGTTCTAAAATGCAGGGCCTATAGGGTGTGATAATAAACAGTTTAAAAGATCGTATTTTTGTTATAGGTTTGCTTATGTTTTAAGAACATTGAGATAAATCTTCCTTTTTATCCCACTATTATTGGAAACACTTCTGGTGAAGTAATGAGAGCACCTTCTTCTGGGTTTGGAACATCCAGTTTGGCTGATTAGGATCCTCTCTGATACATTTTCACTGGCTGGCAAAAATGTTTCTATTCAAGAAGACTAATGTGTAAAATGGTTCGGCTGCTGAGTTAGGTGGTTCTCCTGCTGGTCAGGGAACGTCAGTCAGGTGTCTGGGAGGCATAGGTCTTGTTTGTTTGATTTGTTTCTTATTTTTAACCTATTAATTTTTTTAAGCATCGTTCTAGAGTGAAAAGCAGGTTGTAATTACAATAACCAAATAAGATGTTCCATTTTTTTCTGACTTTCTACCAACAACATTCTACTTTTATATATGGCAGGAAAGTAATAATTCACATGTATTGTGAATGATGAGGTGCTGCATCTTATATATATCGGTAATTTTTTCTCAGTGATTGGAAGAGCGTGCTTTGCCACTGGGTAAGTCAAGCTATTTCAGCCTGGCATCCCTTGGGATGAATTCTTCTGGGTCAGGCAGGACCTTACTGGGAAATGTAATTTATGCTTGAATGTATCATCTGGTTACAGCAAAGTTAATATATTCTTGGGCATTTTGTAAATTGTTTTTAAACCCCTTGCCATATGGCCCAGTAACCAAAGATAGGAATCAGGTTGCAAGAATAATATCCTTAAAAACATGCAGATAAATCTATCATTGTGAAAGCTTTGGCCACCAACATATGCACACACCAGCAAGAAATAGCCCTGGTTTGATTATTTACTATTTGATTTATTACATGGGGGACTGTAAGGAAATGATCATAAATTTAAAATTTAAAAAACCCCTACAAGCTTTTGTGCTAAATCTCATATCCCAGAGTAAGCCTACTAAATCAATTAGATTACTCTCGAGGAAATAGTTTTGCATTGGTTCAGGCCTTACAACATTTATTTGATAGTATCTTCAGCACCTCAGATTTCATCATTTTAGCTCCTATGTACAGAAAATCATGTCAATTTAAGTTTAATAAAAGAATGGATTAGTTTCAAATCATTGAATTGGTTTTTTTTTTTAATTTGCAGTATAGTTTAAGAAATGTGTCTGTTGCCTTACAACAAGGTGGGCGTTGTTCTTGAAATGAAGAATTGTCATAAAATGAAAAACAATGCCTTATCAGATATTACTTTAATGAGAGGAAAAAAACTATGGTTTGCTGGGGTGTTTCATGTTCATGCTTTCCCAATTTTAGTATCGGAGGGGTACAGCAAAAATTCAGTTTGATGATATCACTTTGTAGGAAAAGGCAGCATTCATGTGTTGTTGGTTGTGATGGTATGTAGTAAGGAGGTGGATTCTCAGGAGGGAGGGGTGCATTCCAGAGGAGTAAGAGACAACTCAATTGGGATGTTATGTATGAGAGAAAAAGGGTGAAGACAAGCCCTCGCCCAATAGTTTGCAGAGTATATTGTAGATGCAGATAGGAGAGTCCTCAAGTCTGGCAAGATTTTGTCTCTAGGTGTGAAAACAATAAAAAAAAACCCCTCAGCTTGGGGTTTTCATATCATTCTTGGTTTTGGGCTTGACAGGATTTTTACCTTGCACTAATCTATAATTCAATTTGTTAGGCTTTGGTTTAGTGCTACGTGAGAGTGCAGTTATGAAATAATTGACCTGATGTACTGGGATGTTTAAAAACTTTTGAGCTTTTAGATTGCCAACTAAGGAGTAACTTGAAGCTAAGAGACATCACCTCTAGGATAAGAGACTGTTAGTGCAGTATTATTTTTCTAGTTTTCAAATGGCTATATTCCAGTGATGGCTTTATGGGATTACGGAAACCTGGTTGGGCTAGGAGGGGGGATTCCCCTTGTGAAGATGTGCCCACCAGGTTTCCACACATTTCATGAGCCGAGGGCTCAGGTAAGGGGCGGGGGAGGGTAGCGGTGATTATTAAGGAAAGTCTGGAACCGAGAGAGGCCACTGTTCCTCAGGTTGCCGGTTGTGAGTCCCTCCTTGTGAAGTGGGGTCATGGGGTACAGATCATGTACCTGGCTCCCTGCCACGTGGCAGCAGCCCTGCCTGAGCTGCTCGACGTAATAGCCAGGGTGGCGGTGATACCCCCAGGCTTATGCTCATGGGGGATTTCAACCTGCCATCCGTCGGTGAAACGTCAGAAATGGCTCTGGAGTTCATGGTTTCCATGACGACCATGGACCTGACCCAGTTAGTTCATGACCCCACCCACACTGGGGGACACACACTGGACTTGATTTTTGCCTCTGGTCAGTGGATGTATGATCTGGAATTAGGGGAGTTAGTCATCAAGCCCTTGTCATGGACAGATCATTCACTCCTTCAGTTAGACTTTCAGGCCACTCCCCTTCGTTGCAGGGAGACAGAACTGACCAAGTGGTTCCATCCCAGGTGCCTGATGGACCCGGACAGGTTCCTGATGGAACTTGGGCCATTTCCAGAGGCTCTGACTCACGACTCAGCTGAAGAACTGGCGGCTGCTGGAGCTTTGGACCGCGTTGTGCCATTGCGGCCTCTGACCCAGTGCAGATCTCAGTTAGCTCCTTGGTTCTCCGAGGAGCTGAGAGAGATGAAGCGCCAGAAAAGACACCTAGAGAGTGATTGGAGGGCCAGCTGCACCGAATCCGACCGGACACTGGTGAGGTCTTATATCAAGACCTACCTAGTGGCAGTAAGAGTGGCAAAATCTAATTATTTTTCCGCTCTTATTGCTGTCAACTTGCAAAGCTTTCAAGTTGCCATGAGCAGGAGGGAGGGAGAACTGAAGTGAATTCCATACATTCTTTCTGACCGTAGTCAGAAGGAGGGTGTTAGGTTTCACAGCTAGCCAAAGTGGTTAATTGGAGAATGTGATTTATGACATGGCCAGAGAGGAGGGGAGAGACAGGGTCATAGGGGAACGTAAATCTAGGTGGAATCAGTTCTAACTGCATCTGAGTATTGCCAGAATGTTGCTCCTAATAAATGAATGTATTTCCTTTGAAGTTTGGATCATGGCTCATGAATTAATTAGTGCATCTTTCGGAAACTTGACAATTGCATCTGTAGAGAACCGCCCAGCCGCCCTGTTTAGAGTGACCCGCTCCCTACTTCAGGTGGGAGTGCAGGATGATCCCTTGCAGGGCAGAGCTGAGGATTTTGTGCAGTATCTGCATGATAAAATCGCTCAGATTCGGGACAACCTGGACTCCGATTGGGTAGCCTCGAATGGGATGATAGGGGCGGATCTTGAGAGTATGATCTGGGAAGAGTTTGACCCTGTGGCTCCTGAGGATGTGGACAAGATTTTGGGGAGACTGAACGCTACCACATGTTTATTGGACCCGTGTCCCTCCTGGTTGGTGATGGTCTCCTGGGAGGTTACACGAGGCTGATTTCAGGGGATTATTAATGCTTCTTTGGGTGAGGGTGTCTTCCCAGCCGCTTTGAAAGAAGTGGTGGTGAGGCCCCTTCTCAAGAAGCCCTCCCTGGACCTGGCTATATTAGCTAATTACCGTCCGGTCTCCAACCTCCACTTCGCGGCAAAGGTTGTTGAGCGTGTGGTGGCGCGACAGCTTCTTCAATTCCTGGATGAAGTTGTCTATCTAGATCCGTGCCAGTCAGGCTTCAGGACCGGTTACAGCATGGAAATGGCATTGATTGCATTGGTTGATGATCTCTGGAGGGCTAGGGACAGGGGATGATCCTCAGTCCTGGTCCTCCTAGATCTCTCAGCGGCTTTTGATATCATCAATCATGGTATCATGCTACTTCGGTTGGGGGGACTGGGAGTGGGAGGCACCGTGCTGCGGTGGTTCTCCTCCTTTCTCTCCGATCATATGCAGTCTGTGTTGACGGGGGGGGGGGCAGAAGTCGACCTCAGGGCACCTTACTTGTGGGGTGCCGCAGGGGTCAGTCCTCTCGCCCCTCCTATTCAACATTTATTTGAAGCCGCTAGGTGAGATTATTCGTGGTTTTGGGGTGAAATGTCAGCTGTATGCCGATGACACGCAGTTGTACATTTCTTTCCCGGATCACCCAAATGATGCCCTTGACGTGATGTCCCGATGCCTGGAGGCCATGCGGATCTGGATCGGGAGTAACAGGCTCAGACTCGACCCTTCCAAGACTGAGTGGCTGTGGTTTCCGGCGCCCCAATATAGCCAGCTGGTACCATCACTGGCGATTGGGGATGAGATCTTACCCCCCTCAGAGAGGGTTCGCAAGTTGGGTGTCCTCCTGGATACATGGCTGTCCTTAGACGATCATATGACAGCCGTGGCCAGGGAGGCTTTCTATCAGGTTCGTCTGATTTCCCAGTTGCGTCCCTTTCTGGATCGGGATGCCTTATGCACAGTCACTCACGCCCTTGTCACTTCCCGTCTGGACTACTGTAATGCTCTCTACATGGGGCTCCCCTTGAGGAGCACCCAGAGGCTCCAACTGTCCAGAACGCAGCCGCGCTAGTGGTTATGGGGGTGACTCATTGCTCCCATGTAACACCTCTCTTGCGTGAGCTGCACTTGCTCTTAGTGGTCTTCTGGGCGCGTTTCAAAGTGCTAGTCACCATCTTCAAAGCACTCCATGGCTTAGGATCGGGATATTTACAGGACTGCCTTCTGATACCACATGCCTCCCACCATCCAATACGCTCTCACAGAGAGGGCCTCCTCAGGGTGCCATAGGCCAAACAGTGTCAGCTGGCGACCCCCAGGGGGAGAGCCTTCTCTGTGGGGGCTCCTGCCCTATGGAATGAGCTGCCCCCGGACATAAGGAGGATCCCCGACCTCCGTATCTGCCATCATGCACTGAAGACTTTATTGTTCCAGCAAGCCGGCCTGACCTAATGAATTAAGTTAAGTGGGTTTTAATTGGTTTTAAAGGGGTTTTAGCTAATGGGTTTTAGATACGGCCAATGCTTTAAATTATTTTAAATAGTTTTTAATTTTTGTGCTGGTATTGTTGTATCACGGCTGTACACTGCCCTGAGTCCTTCGAGAGAAGGGCAGTATAGAAATGTAAACAAATAAAATAAAAAAATAAAATAAATAAAATAATATAATATAATATAATATAATATAATATAATATAATATAATATAATATAATTAATATAATATAATATAATATAATATAATATAATATAATATAATATAATATAATATAATATAATAATAAAATAAAATAAATAAAATAATAAAATAAAATAAAATAAAATAAATAAAATAATAAAATAAAATAAAATAAAATAAATAAAATAAAATAAAAAAATAAAATAATAAAATTAAAATAAAATAAAATAAAATAAAATAAATAAAATAATAAAATAAAATAAAATAAAATAAAATAAAATAAATAAAATAATAAAATAAAATAAAATAATAAAATAAAATAAAATAAAATAAAATAAAATAAAATAAAATAAAATAAAATAAAATAAAATAAAATAAAATAAAATAAAATAAAATAAAATAAAATAAAATAATAAAATAAAATAAAATAAAATAATAAAATAAAATAAAATAAATAAAATAAAATAAAATAAAATAAAATAAAATAAAATAATAAAATAAAATAAAATAAAATAAAATAAAATAAAATAAAATAAAATAAAATAAAATAATGGCTAACCTTTCTGGACAAGTGCCCAAAGTATGTGTGTGTGCCTGAATACCCAAATACAATGCGCATGCAGCGCATGCCCCCCCGGTGCACCCCCCCGTGCGCCCCACCCACCCCTATGCATGTGTGGCAGAGACCTGAAGACCAGCTGGCTGGTGGGAGGCATGCGCATGCGTGTCGGAACTAAACTGGCGTGACAGCTTGTGTGCCCACAGAGAGGGCACTGTGTGCCACCTCTGGCACGCGTACCATAGGTTCGCCAACACAACTATATTCCATCTGTGTAAACCAGCAGACTAATAATTCTGCAGCCTTAAGATAGAGATTAATTTTATATGACTTCCGACATATCTAGTTCCTGTACCTGTGGTACTATGGGTAACGCAACATACGTTTTTGTTATAGGGCAGTAAGGCAGGAGTAGCCTCTCCTTCCTTTTTCCCAGAGAGGAGAATACAGATGTACCATAACTCAAATCCAAAATATCACAATATCCTCTTTGCTCTTCTGCCTTTATTTTTAATTGCAGGATTTACATACAGGTAATCGTCTACTTATGACCGGTTGCTTAGTGATCCGATGGACCTACCTGCATGGTATTTATGTCCCAGATCCAAGGTTCCAACACTTAATCTCCCCAGCAGTCACATGACTGAACTTTAGGTGCTTGGAAACTGGGCTGCCTTTACAATCATTTGGTTGGTCACATGACTGACCCATTTTATGGCTATCATGAATTACGACCATGACAAGTCAGGCTTCAATTTAGTCATAACTCTCTCTCTATTTGTTTCTTCCTTCACAGACAGTTCTCATTCTCATATAAAAATTGGGCAGAACTATATTCTTGATTCATAATTACTTTCATTATTTTGGCATTCATTCATTGCAACAGATAGCACAAACTATCTTCTACCCACATTTCTACACCCTAAAATTTCTACATTTTTCTTTTTTTTCTTTTTTTAAAATAATATTTATTGAACATTTTTAATACAAACAAACCTACAAACATATAAACAAAAAACCCTAACAAAAATAGATATTTTCATCTTCTTTTCAACAATTCTTCACATCTGTAATCTGTATTTATACATTTTCTCTTTCTTATATTAATCTATCCCTTATACATATATTCCTAGTATATCATATATATATATTTTTTAATCTAAATATTTTATTTATATTTAACATAAACAGGTACCTAGTTTCCTTTCCACAATTTATATCTTCCCATTTGTTTCCAGATTTCTCCACCTAATTTAACCATTGTTTAGTTTTCTTTTGTCCCCCTTTTTTTCTTTTTCCCTGTTCTCCTCCAACCTTTTATACCATTTCTCCCAGACTAAGTAATAATCTGTTTCATCTTTTTCTTGTATCTCCTTTGTGAGTTTATCCATTTCCGCACATTCCATAATTTTTCTAATCACCTTGTATTCTGAAAAAAATTCTTCATTTTTCAATAAACATTCTGCCATGTACATTCATTTGTTAGCTCTGTTTTTTGCTATGTATACAGCAAACTTATACTTCCACCTCCATTTTCCTTCAAAGATACATTCTTAATATCTCAAAAATGATCTGTCCCACATTCAAAACCTCCTTGTATCCTTTACTATAGGGGTCCCCAATTCTTGGTCCATGGACCAGCACAGTCCGTGGCATGTCAGCAACCGGGCTGTGGCTGGATGCAGGCAGGCAGCATGCAAAAACATGCCCCGTCTGATCCATAGGAAAACCTTTTTCCATGGAACTGATCTCTGGTGCCTGAAAGGTTGGGGGCCACTGGTTTACTAGTTATATCTCCATCTTATATTTGAAATCAAAATTTTTCATATGCTATTGTTGTTGTCAGAAGGGCCTAGAGCAGGGGTGTGAAACTGGCAGCCCACGGGCCGGATGCATTATGCACAAGCCATGTCCACCCCAGCTCCACAAAGGGAAAAACGTTGCAAAACGTGACACCTCGAGTTTTACACCCGTGACCTAGAGATACTGACCACATCTACCTTTTATGGCTTTCATCAACAGAGGTTTTCACATAATACTATTTAGTAAGATAAATGTTATCACACTGTTCTGTGCAAGCTAATCTTTAAAGACAATTTTGCAAACTAATATACTTTTGCCTACATCTTGGTATATGGTACAGTACATGCAGTATGCTAACACACATTTAGGTTGCATCTATATTTTTTTGTAAATATATAGTTCCAGTCCTTCTGACCTTCCATAAGAGCCCAAAGAATTGGCTGTGCCAGTTAGCTTGGGCCTCCAGTGGGGGAATATCACATGGTTGCTGATTGATAAAAACAGGTCTCACCTCCCCACTATTTTACTCCTGCCATACTCCTTTTTTTAATTGAGGTGCAGTATTTGGATCTTCACAGTATTTTATTTATGTCTTTTAGCTTTTGTATAGTTTTGATCTTTTAAGATTGTAAGCTGCCCAGAGTTACCTTGTGGTAAGATGGAAGGCCAATAATTTTTACAAACAAACAAACAAACAAACAAGGTTAAGGTGCTGGACTATCAGTGGACAATCTGGGTTCTAGTTTAACTCTCAGTCACAGAATCCCCCTAAATAACTGAGCCAGCTTTTGAATGCCACCTACCGCACAATGTAAAAGTAAAATGGGAGAAGAGAGGGCTGTGCATGTTATTTTGAACTCCTCCCCCCAAAAAGATACAACATAAACTTAACAAGCAAATAAGCGAAGGCACACAGGTGTAATTCATTCAAGAAAAAAGAAAATGTATTCATCCATCTGTCCATCCAATTTCTATACCACCCATCTCATAAACCAAGTGATTTTGAGCAGTGTCAAAGCTAAAACAATTAATACCTAAAAAACTTACCTATCAACATCATTATTAAAAACATAAAAAAATGATAAAAACGGAGTTAAAATAAAGAAACAGTAGTGAAGGGATGCTAATCATGAATCACCTCTAGTGAGCCTGAAAGAGTGAAATTTTGCAAATTCATTGAGACAATCATAGATTTTTTTGCCTTGATGCAGTAAGCAAGCCAAGTTTCTTGGCGCAATTTAACAGGAAAGGAAGGAGTTATGTACAAGACCAGTTTTCTGTTCCCTTTTCTTCTTAAGTGCAACTTGATATTGTTCTAGTAGCTGTGGAAGAGGTGTAAGAAGGGAGGGGTTGATCTATCTAACTGCTTTTTATATTCCGGTGTCCTACCTTTCTCTACCTTTCTCTACAATAGCACCTTTTTATTTTTTTTAATAAGGAAGTTTACAATATTAATACCTGTTCAGGAAACAATGAATGTGCTCATGATAGTGAATAATAATAAATCAGATCTTGAAATGTAATGTATTATGTGACTGAGGTAAGCAGTGCAAGTAAAATTTGCATCAGAGTTATGAAACAAGTTTTAAGAGTTTTATAAAGGATATTCAAAAATAAAAAATGAAAGAGAGCTCTTTGGTATAATATCTGCTGGGGTGGTGTAGTGGATTTGGACTGTGGTTAGAATCTTGTGTTTAGTTCACATAGTGAAGATTTGGTACTGTTGGATTTGTATTCTGAAATGAATAAACTTTGTTAACTGCTGAATTAATATAATCTGTTTACAATTTTTATAGAATTCAGGATATGCAATTCTTATAGGATTCAGGATATTGGACAGTCTATCGATAAGGAATTGATTGTAAGGAGGGAAAACATAAGTGCACCCTAGAACAATTCTCAGTATCTATAAGCGGCATATTTTTCTTAACCTTCCCACACCTTTTCCTTTTTTAATTAGTTTCCAAGAGCAGTTAGATCCAACCCTAGATAAATAATATCACTGCACATTTCATTATACTAATGTGCAACCAACAAGCTCGCTAGAACTAATGCGAGTCAAACAAGTGCAATTTAAACAGTAGAATTTCAGATTAGCCAGCATGTAGGCAAGGTAATGGTCAGTTTAACAGGAGTTAGGGACAGATTAATCTTAATGCTAATGATACCATGTAGGCCATTTGAAACAATGCTCATAGGCAAACTGAAGTTAACAGTTAACTGCAGCCAGTTCTGGCATTGTAGAATGTACATCTAAACAATAGAGAAAAGATACATTTGCAAACATGCTCTACACAAAAAGAGAGAAAAAAAGAAAGAAAGAAAAAGAGTGGGAAAGAGGAGAAAATAGTTGATTCCATCCCTATATTTCTTTCTGTTTATCTGACTTACATATGGATTTGGTGGTTTGAGATTTCATTCTCATTGATATAGTATCTGAAATTTACAATAGCCAACCGTAATAGCAGTCTTATGTTTATATTTGCAGTTTAATCATATTCTGCATATTGATTGCTGTTATTTTTTGTTTTTGTGATTTGTAAGAATTATATATATTTCATTGTATCCATTATTAAATAATCCGATTAGGCACTGTATAATGCACATAAATAAATATCCAGTAAAATAAATTTTAAAAATTAAAAATCCTGAAGTACAAACACCATCATGATATAAACTACTGGAACTAAAATAATAAACTTTAAATGTGTGATTATCAAATGCTGAGAGCAAACAATGGTTTTAAATCTGATTTTTTTTTTAATGCTGTAAAACCTCTGCCAGTTTCATTCCTAGAGTTCCTTTGCTGGGTACAAGTGAAAATGTCTTACAAAATTTAACAAGAAGTTGGGAAGCATTTATCAAGAACATTTTTTTACTGCTCATATTTTTGTAGTATCCTTAGTTTGGTATGAATTATAGTTTTCCATCCATAAATCAAAACGGATTGAGATTTTTTTTTTCAGTATCTCTGTTCCTTTCTGGAGGAATATTTCAAGAAAGTGAGGATTCACTTAATGGCAAGTGTATATTGGGTGCTGCAAAGTTTTCCCTTATCTTTTAGGTTTTTTTGTCAAATAAATGTACTGTGAAAGTCCATATATTTGAGCTTTGATGACACCCAGCTGTCTTTCAGTTACATCTGATCTGTATTGATTTCTGGAGGCCATTTTTGAATGGATGGATGTGAAAAGGCTGGCTATTCATTGCAATAGATTTGAAAGGGAAAACATGATCATATAGCATCAGTTAGTAGCATCTTAAAGCACGAGTACCTTTTCAGGAATGGCAGTTATAGTGTAATGCAAGAAAAATGTTTCATCATGTTGCTCAGATACACACTATACATGAACACATACATACATGTTCTGAAGTGCTACCAATAGAAGAAGGCATTTTGCAAATAAATTTATTTATTTAAATTTAAATTGATTATTATTACTATTATTGAATTTATTTATTTGCGACGCAGCACTGAAAGACTAGTTACATTTCATCCTTAACTGAATTGAGAGTGGGGGTAAGAAATTAAAAATACATTATTTGTCATAGCTAGTTATATTAATTGCAGTATAATCATAATTTGTATAGGATAGCTAACTCGTTTTTTTGTAATTCAGAATTTGGATCATTTTTTGTAACATGTACAATCTTAAATGATTAACTTATATAAAAAAGATGAAATTTAGAAGCTACTTTAGACTAACTAGTTAACCTAGTGTAAACTAACCTACTTCCAAGAAAATTAAATCTCTTAAAATTAAAAAAAAATAAGATAAAAGGAGAAATAACATCAACAACATAAGACTAGGCATTGTAAATAACTTCTCTTTCACATAAAACCACTCCTTTCAAATATGCTATATTGAAAACTATAATTAATGTGGTATGCAGATTAAAATTGCATCTCTAGTCATTTAATCTCAAGAAGTAAAGTATTTCCAATTCCTTTCTTCGTTGCATTTTCCTGAAGTCTGAAATTGTGAGCAAACACCTTAGCATCATGAAATCTGGCCCCCAATCTGTCAGTTAATAAGTTATTAACAATACACGAGCAAGTAATAGATACAAACTCAAGTAAACCAACTCCAAACTCGATTGCAGAACATGTGACTTCAGTAACAGAGTAACAGAGTGGTCAATGCTGGAACGCACTACCTGACTTTCTTCCCCAAACCCCCAAAACTTTAACCTTAAAAAGTCTACTATTAACTTCACCCCATTCCTAAGAGGTCTGTAAGAGGCATGCATAAGTGCATGCCTACTGTCCCTGTCCTAATATTGCTTTTTACTTACTCTTTTCATGTATTCAAATTATGTTTATACTTTTACCTGTTAACTTATATATGCTAAAGAAAGAAATAGCTTCATGAAAAACATCCAAGGTGTAGTTGATCAGAGAAACATACTTCACAAGTAATTATATTCAATTTCCAAATTTTTAGAAAAACCTCTAAACAGAAAGGCAAGCTCCCTTCATATATCTTAGCTGCCATCAGATCACCTTATCATAGCTGTATTTGGCTACAAAGCAGATACAATTGCAATTGGGACTGGGATTGCAGTTCTTATGCCATGCGGTCAAAAAGCACGATGTCATGGGACTGCATCACTAGTAAGTGGAATCCCAGTTGATATCATAACCCCAAGGTGCATGGATTATTAACTGGGAAGAGATGGCAATTCAGATAAGTCTTTCTTTTTTTAAGTCACAGTGTATATTACTTTACACTCCTTTGTATTGACTTGAATTTGCTTTATTGAAGCCCATTGCATCAGTTCAAATAGACTGAAACTCTTCATTATTAATTTTATATTTCAGCTGCACTACATTATTTGGATGTTGTCAGGAAAATTGGATATCTCATGATTTAACTGTTGAGTATACCAGATACAAACAAGTTTGAATCTCACTGAGGATCCTTCAGAGACCTTGCAGTTTACCTCTGTCTTCTCTAAAAATTGATTTGTTCCAGGTTTTTGTTTTTTGTTTTTTTTTCTTTTTCTTTTTCCCTTTCAACTTGCTACTGATTGATAAGAGGACCTCTCTATTTATCCTAATATTTGCTTGCTTTTATACAAGTCTTTAGGGAGGCAATTTTAAAAGGCCTTTTGAAACCCTTAAGTAAATAATGTTTGCATTGCAAGCAGTCACTTGTATCCACTTGCCTGTTGTCACTTTCAGAGAACTCTAAAAATGTCAGCAAGATCAAGTGGTGATATTTTCAAAAAGCTGTTTTGAAACTTGCCTGTTACACTTCTTGAATTTGATTTAGGAATTGGTAGCCAATTATAAAGAAGCTTAGCCCTGGAGTACAACAGACGGGAACAAAGTTATTTATTGAGATAATCATTCAGAGATTATTTCAGGACAGAAACAGTAAAACCATCTCCATTTTGTCCTTGATTATTGAACTCAAGGGCATAAAGGGCAATTACGGTAAATAGCATTTGACAGAATACTGTACATGTTTTTTGATGTTAGGATAGCATTTCAGCATTTCACTTTCCAACGAGCAAAAATATCCCCCCACCCCATCATTTGGATTTAGATGGATGACTATAGAATTTGATTGAATGAACGAACAAATAAATAATTTTCACTACAAATTATCCTGTTCCTCCACTGACCTTATCTAATGAGTTGCCCATTTTTCTATAGAATTCTTTCATAGCATGTCTTTTAATTTCAGGATATCATGACAATACATTGCAGTTCCTGGTATAAAACAATTTACTGCACATTTATGAAGAGAATATGCTATTAAAGATAGATCCAGAATTAAGGCTACACTTTTCCCACAAAGTACTATTGTGATTTCTAGTTATATGTCAAAACAATTATGTGACAGAATGTTAGAAATTAATAAGCTTTCATTAATAGTAAGATATTGATCTATTTATAGAGCTTCAGTTTGGATAAGCAACTCTTTCATGCTTCTTTAGGAAATGATTATGAGGAAATGCTTATGACTGTCAGCTTTCTATTCTTTCTCCCCAGAGTGAGAAAAATATGTGTTTCAAACCTTAAACCAATAATGTGTGGAATATACAGATTTCTTTCTCTGTGTTTGAGTTCAAAGCTCTAATTTCTAGTTTGTATCAATTAATCAATTGCTGCAACTAATTGTCCAGTTGGATGTTAAATATACAGGTAGCCCCTGTTTATCCTTCATAGTTGGGACCAGCAACTTGCTTGTTAAGTTAATTTGTCATTAAGTGAAAAATTGTGACCATGACCATATTTATGATTTTATTTCAACTTTCCTTTGCTTTTCAGTGTCAGAATGACATTCCCCAGCTAGGTGTGCTCAAATGGTAGGGAAAGTTTCTGAACTTGACACATAAGGAAGCTGGGTAAAAGGGCAAATCTTATAGCTTTTTTTAATCTATTCCCCACGCTTTGGAATACTCATTCTATTGCTGGGATTATTAGCAAAAAGAGAAATGTTTGTATTTACATTCATGGGAGAGAAAGGGATTACAAGAGAATAAGCAACAACACAATGGGGAATATGCATCCAAAGAAATATAATAGCAGTGGCTGTTTGGCTAGCAAATGACTTAGGAGGCAAACAGAAGCCTTTAGTGTGAAACTGATTATGGTATGGTCAATTTCAGGCACCCAGCTAAAAAAAAAAATGTAAGCAACTATTTAAAGTCACAGAGCTGAGTTTGTTAACTTGTGGCTAGCCCTTTTTAGGGATGTGTTCCACCACAGAGAAAAGAAATATTGTGTACTAACTGTCTATAATGCCAAAGGTGACTGTAAGAAACATGCTGCAAAGATCATAAATGGGGACATTAGACACAAAGTTACTTTTTCATTACTCTTGTAACTGAGAAATGTGCTATCTGAATCAATTGCTATCTGTAATTCTGCTCTTGCTCTTGGAAGGCCTTTTAGGAACCCAGGTTGAGTCGATACATTGCTATAGCTGTTGGCTTAGTGTTTGAAAGGGTTCCGTCACACATTATAGAAGCAGTGTGTGCTTTCTTATTCCAACCGAAACACCTTGTCATGCACAAACAATGATTTGGACGGGCAGTAGTGATATTTTGCTGCAGAGCTGCAAAAAGGTAGATTCCAGAATATGTACGATAAGAGGTGTTTTTCAAATCTGGATGAGTTTTTATGTACGACCAACGGTTTTTATTGGTTTGCTTCATACTTTGATAGATGAAAGACTGCATTGTGGGTCCCAGCATCCAAAATACTAAGATTTCTAAAAGGTAATTTTAGAAGGCAACAGGACTGTTTTTTCCCTTAAGGAAGAAGAAGTGAAGAAATAAAGAAGAAGCACTTGGAGAGTGCTAATGACCAGATGACTGCAAAGAAATATTTATCCCCTTGCCATCCAGTCTCAATTGTCAGTACCTATCCTTCCACCTCCCTGCTATCAGAACTGATGAAGCTTCTTGGATGAAAAGTGAAATGTTTTCTTCTTTTTCCTCAAGGGAAAACAAAAAGTCCAATTGCCTTTTGAAGAAAAAAAGCATCTCTGAAACAACGATGACCTGGATGACTGAGAATCTCTATAGACATTAAGATGTTTAAACCACATTGCCAGAGCCTTTCAAACTGCAGAGTGGTGAATTTCACCACTCGTGCATGTCCTACACCTAAAATGCCAGTTTACTCTTGCAATACATGAGAGTGAAATGTTTTCTTTGAAGAATACCTTATATTCATTATTTTCTACATTGGCACATTCCTGCCTTCTTTCATCAATAGTGAAAGAAAAAGGGAGAGAGGAATAAAAATCACTATATGTAAATGGATTTGGGTGGAAAAATAGCAATTGGTAACCTGAAAAATAGTGCCTGAGAACCACTGCCAGTAGTTCTGAACTTCTCTCTAGCACTCTATAATTACTGACTGCATTTATAAGGTGAATGATTAACTCAATTGTCCCTAACGGCCAGCAGGTAAATACATAATTATGGACTGTTGAAACAAGGTTATTGTTTACCTGAATTGTCGGGCACCTGCTTTGAAAGACCTTTGATCTAGTAGGTCATAGCTGGGCTGAGACATTGTAGCTTGAAGAGGTCAATGACCGGAGGTCAGAGTATACATTGGGGGTGGAGGAAAAGGCACACCTTCATGGGTTCCAAAGGAAGTAGTTTCTTACTTTAGGATTATGTGTACTGGTATTTTAATTGTAATTCTTTGACGTTTGATGACTCATACAGAGATATGGCCAATGGTTTTAAACGGTCATTCTAATGCTTGATCACAGTGAAGTTAAAACTAACTTGAGAGGGTTAATATGACTGTTTCTTCTTTTCATATGTGTATGGTTTTTTCCTCCTAAATTCAGGGCTACCACAGAAGAAATAGGGTGACGGGTGGAAAGGCCATTTTGTTCTATTCAACATTTTTTTTCCTATCAGAATTTTCAGATCAAAAGAGCAGTTTTTGTAAATATATTTTTCTATAAACAGAAGATGGAAGAGAATGGGCCTTTGAAAGGAAAAAAAACTGCTAGAAAATGGGTTAAACACACTACTTCCCCCTGCTGGAACTCTGCACAATAATGAAGATTCTTGTAGCTCTTTGTGTATAAAATTAGTACATCATAGAGAATCAGTCATGCAACTTGCATCTCACTTACATTCTTAATACAAAACTTTTTGAAATGAGAAAGATGGCTAGGTGACATAAGGTTTTCCTTTTTTTTTTCAGCAATCAAAATTTGCTTTTGTACTTGTGGGGTGTATTGCCTCTGCCATTTTCTGTAGTTTTTAAAAGTCTGATGGCAGTAGAGAGGGATTTTTTTTTTCTGCAAGTAAAACATAATGCTTTACTATTAAGTAGTTAGCAGTTCTGAATAGTTTATTATGCCCTTAATCCAAAGAGTTAAGAAATTGTTGCTTATCATGTCTGTGAGACTACAACCAAAGAAGTTTGAAAGTGGGGAATGTGGTATGTCCAGGTATAGATTGTTACCACAGAATAACAATTCTGGTACAATGCTTATTATAGATTCAAATCAGTTTTTTGTCATACCGTTGACACATTTTAACTGCAAATCTCATTTTACACACACTCACACAGAAAACCCCCATCTTTTTCGTATTCATGGATTTGCTGATTAATAGGAGGAAGGTTCTTGATTAGTTAAAATTTTCAGCCTCCTATGTGATCAGTTCTCATATGTTTGGAGAGTTTCATTTGAGAACTGAATCCAATACTGAACATTTGCCACCAGTTCTAGCCCTTTCCAATTCTTTTCTCATAGTCTGGTTCAAATGCAAAAGGGACAGCTTTTAACTTACTTTCCACATCCTGGCATTAAGCCTTTAAAAATTACTTCCAGACTGACAAATTAACTTGCCAACTTGAAGACAGAAGTTTGTGGAGGGGGGCTGATCGCCAAACTCTGTGAAGTCCAATAAAAGAATGACAGTTGATTGGCAGCTGTGCTAGACTTCTGAAGGACAGCACAATCCATCTCTGTTTTGCCAAGCTTAGAACTGTTTCCTGTTAGTAGATGGTTTTAGGAGTAAAAAACAATATAAAAAGATATTCCCTCCTGTACCTACTCTCTGAAGTTTATATAAGTATCAAAAGCAGAACATACATGACTAACCAGGCTTATACTTAAGTGTCATGTTTTTTTATGAATCTGAATACGTGCATTAATGAATAAAGAAGCTGTGTTCACACCAGGGCATATCTGATAATAAATCTGAATTAGTTTAATTATAGTATTGCTACTCTCTCAGAATCCTCAAGGTGTGATTTTTAAACTAGGAACAGAAACAAAGCTCAGAATAGTCTAAAATGCTACTATGGACTGCTTTAGAGACATCTGACACAGATAAAAATTGTGATATGTGGATCAGTGGATCATTTAGTTGTAGACAGTCTGAAGCCTATGGGTTGACTAGCTCTTATCATAAAATGTGGGTAGAAACTGGTAAAACTGGTCTTTGAAGTTTTTTATTTAATGATAACCATAATCTTCTTGCTATAATTCAGAATTATTAATTATAACTACATTAAAACGATTGCTAAAATATATCAGTGATCTTGGATCAGACACCACAGGCTCCATTTTTGTTTTAGATGTATTTTAGATATATTTTCTTAGTGAAATTATATAACGTAGGAAGTATTTCATATGTTGGTCAGGGAGAGTTATTTTTAAATTTCAGGTAGTCTGTCTTGAGATACAGTAAGTGCCTGAACTAGGGAGACCAAATGTGACTAAAATAAATAAAAAAGAATTTATCTCAGAGACAGAGCTTTGTAATCAGTAGAATGTGTACTCTTGTACAGTGGACCAAAACGGGAGGGAGGAAGGAAAGAAGGAAAGAAAGCCAGTTCACTTGCCACCTATTTATTTATTTATTTAATTTATTTATTTATTTATTTATTTACTAAATTTGTATACCACCCTTCTCCTGAAGGGCAGTGGACAGCAGGATTAAAATACATAAAATACAAACGTTAAGATAAATTAAAATACGATTAAATCGTTTGGCTTCCCAATTTAAAACCCCTCATCTATAGAATATAAAACTAATCCAATTAAAATCCTTTTAGGTCAGCCCGGCTTGGTGGAACAAAAAAGTCTTCAGGGTCTTATGGAAAGTACGGAGATCCGGGATCAGTCACATTCCTGGGGGTAGGTCGTTCCAGAGGGCAGGGGCCCCCACAGAGAAGGCTCTCCCCCTGGGGGCCGCCAGCTGACATTGCCTGACCGATGGCACCCTGAGGAGGCCCTCTCTGTGAGAGTGTATTGGCCGGTGGGAGGCTATCAGTGGCAGAAGGCGGTCTCGTAAGTACTCTTGGAGTACTTTAAACGTGAGAACCAATACCTTGAAGCGCACCCGGAAGACCACCGGAAGCCAGTGCAGCTCGCGCAGGAGAAGTGTCACATGGGAGCGCCATGTCGCTCCCGTAATCACCCACGCGGCCGCATTCTGAACCAGCTGGAGCTTCCAGGTGCTCTTCAAGGGGAGCCCCATGTAGAGGGTGTTAGAGTAGTCCAGGCGAGAGGTGACGAGGGCATGAGTGATTGCATAAGGAGTCCCGATCTAGAAAGGGGCGCAACTGGCGTATCAGGCGAACCTGATAAAAAGCTCCCCTAGTCACGGCCATCATATGCTCTTCTAAAGACAGCCGTGTGACCAGGAGGACGCCCAAGTTGTGAGCCCTCTCCGTGGAGGCCAATTCTCACCCCCAATAGCCAGTAAAGACACCAGCCGGCAGCCACAGCCACTCAGTCTTGGAAGGGTTGAGTCGGAGCCTGTTCCTCCCCATCCAGACCCGCACGACCTCCAGACACTGGGACATCACTTCAAGAACATCATTGGGGTGGTCTGAGGTGGAGATGTACAGCTGAGTGTCATCAGCGTACAGATGGCACTGCACCCCAAACCCATGGATGATCTCGCCCAGCGGCTTCACATAAATGTTGAACAGGAGCAGCAAGAGAACCGACCCTTGCGGCACCCCACAAACAAGGCGCCTCGAGGTCGACCTCTGCCCCCCTGCCAACACAGACTGCGACCAGTTGGAGAGATAGGAGGAGAACCACCGCAGCACGGTGCCTCCCACTCCCAATCCCTCCAGCTGGTGCAGCATGATACCATGATCAATGGTATCAAAAGCCGCTGAGAGGTTTAATAGGACCAGAACAGAGGAGCAACCCCTGTCCTGAGCTCTCCAGAGATCATCAACCAGTGCGACCAATGCCGTTTCCACGCTTTACCCAGGCCTGAAGCCGGACTGGCACGGATCTAGATAGACCGTTTCATCCAGGTATTGCGGGAGCTGTCGTGCAACCACACTCTCAACAATCTTCGCAACGAAACGAAAGTTGGAGACCGGATGGTAATTAGCCAAAACAGCGGGTCCAGAGAAGGCTTCTTGAGGAGGGGCCTCACCACCGCCTCTTTCAAGGCAGGAGGCAAGAAACCCTCACTCAAAGAAACATTTATAATCCTCTGGAGCCAGCCACGTGTAACCTCCCGGGTAGCCAGCACCAGCCAGGAGGGACACGGGTTCAATAAACACGGGTTTAAACTCCCCAGCATCCTGTCCATGTCCTCAGGAGTCACAGGGTCGAACTCATCCCAGATAACATTCTCAAGACCCGCCTCAGACACCCCGTTGGAATCTACCCAGTCAGAGTCCAGGCCTTCCTGAATTTGAATGATTTTATCGTGCAGATACTGTGCAAAATCCTCAGCTTGCCCTTGCAAGGGGTCCTCCCACGCTCCCTGATGGAGGGAGCGGGTCACTCTAAACAGGGCAGCTGGACGATTATCTGCTGATGCAATAAGAGCGGAAAAGTAATTACACTTTGCCGCTTTTATCGCCACTAAATAGGTCTTAATATGAGACCTAACTAGTGTTCGGTCGGATTCGGAACAAGTGGCCCTCCAACCACCCTCTAGGCATCTTTTCTGACGCTTCATCTCCCTTAGCTCCTCGGAAAACCAAGGCACTGGGCAGGTTCGGTGCCGGGTCAGAGGTCCCAAAGGCACGACTCGGTCCAAAGCACTGGCGGCCATCCTATCCCAGGCGGCCACCAGGTCTTCAGTTGAGTCGTGAGCCAGAGTCTCAGGAAATGGCCCAAGCTCCCCCTGGAACCTATCAGGATCCATCAGGCGCCTGGGGTGGACCCATCTAATCGATTCCTCCTCCCTGTGGTGGGGTTCAGCGGTCAGAAAGTCCAGCCTCAGGAGAGAATGGTCCGACCATGACGGGTTCAATGGCTATATCCCCTATATTCAGGCCATTCAACCACTGACTAGAGATAAAAACCAAGTCCAGAGTGTGTCCTCCCATGTGAGTAGGGCCATGAATTAGTTGTGTTAGGTCCATTGCTGTCATGGAAGCCATGAGCTCCCGAGCCATTCCAGACGCTTCAACTACATAGCATGGTAGTTATTGGGTAATGGCAACATTGCAAGCTAACTCACTGCTCACTCCAGGAGTTTGATTTTGAGTGGCTCAAAGTTGACTCAGCCATCCATCCTTCCAAGGTTGGTAAAATGAGGACCAGATTGTTGGGGGCAATATGCTGACTCTGTAAACCACTTAGAGAGGGCTGTAAAGCACTATGAAGTCTTAAGTGCTATTGCTATTGAAATGTAAGTTGTAATAATGATCCTGATATACTCTGGGCCTTATATTGCAGACATGGAATGTAAAAGAAGCATGGCACCCAAATGATCTGCATGGTTTGCTTACAAGGAAGACTTACATTTAGGAGTATTGTTTAGTACTGTGATGGCAAACCTATGGCACGCATGCCACAGGTGGCATGCGGAGCCATATCTGTGGGCACATCAGTGTTGCCCTAGTTCAGCTCCAGTGCGCATGCATGCATCGGACAGCTGATTTTTGGGCCTTCTGGAAGTCGGGAAATGGGCCATTTCTGGCCTTCAGAGCACCGTGGGGGGTGGGGAAGGCTGTTTTTGCCCTCCCCAGGTTCCAAGAAAGCCTCTGGAGCCTGGGGAAGGCAAAAAACGGGCCTACCGGGCCCACCGGGCCATCATGTGCCAAAAGCGGGGGGAGCACAGGGGGGAGTTGTGTGCGCATGTGCATTGAATTATGAGTGTGGGCATGTGCACACGCAAACACACACACACAAACCGCTCCTCTCGCGTTTGGCACGTGACAGCAAAAAGGTTAGCCATCAGTAGTCTAGTATTTGCTCACAAAATTACAGCATTAATTGTTCAGTCCAGGAGAACCAATTTGATACATTAATCATTACCCTTTCATTTTTAGATTTGCTGGTTGTTGTAGTGGCTTATTATATTACTCACTTTCATAAGAATAAAAAATAAATCCATATAGATTGGCTGTATCAGTGATTAAAAATGATTAAAACTGATCACTGCGTGGAATTTCTGGATTCAGACATATGGCATTGAATATATGTTTTTGGAGAGCATCGATACTGGACTGCATATGTTGGGTTCTTGAGAAGTATGCGGACCTGTCTTTTCCTAGATCATGCACAAATATATATATACACTATATATCCCAGTATAATCTATTCTGATTTGTAGCAGATTTCAAGCATTTCAAGCTATATTCTGTATTATCTGTTACCTGATAAGTTGAACTGAAAAAAACTGGATACTGAATCACTAAACTAGAACATCTCAATTAAGGCATTGTAGAACCCACAACCTTCTGTGAGTCAGGTAAAAATTAAACAAACCATATTTTGCCTCCTGGGTTTCTTGCAGGAATAAATACAATGAACACCATAAAGCTATTCAAGCATTCACATAAACTATTGGATCTCTTTTCCACAATTTAAAAAGAAGTGACAATACATCCAAAGAGTATTGATTGATAGCCAGATGAGAAAAACTTTTAATTAACAATTATTACAAAGTTGAATGGAGATAACATTCTTTGTTCTTATGCTGAATGTCTTATCAAATCTATATCAGCTCACTTTAATCTTATTATATCAATTTTTCAAACTTATTTGCATTTATTTCCTTATTTATATTAACATTCTATATTTCAACGTGTGTAATAACATTCTGCCTACAACTTTATCATATATTTTGCTGTCTTATTATTTACATTTGATGAGCCACACAGAAATTTGACAGTTAAAGAGAAACAGCTAAAGTTTGGAAATATGCAACATTCCATAGTGAAAGCCTGGTATTACTGGTCAAAGTAAAGTGAAGAGGGCACTCTGTAGTTCCTCATTGTTAGTCTAACAATAAACTAGTTAATGTAACAGGTGAGCAGGGCTTCCTATGGCTACAAAGTCTACTTTTTGTGAGTGACTGAAATGAGCTTTACCTTTGGAACTTTGCAGGCCTCTTTTTAGTTAGTTTGTATTGGAAGCTATCTGGTTGTTCTGAGATTTGTCATGGAAATTAGTGCTACTCATGTTAATTTTGGAAATAATTCCATTTCCATGGGCTCTGCCCACTAGTGGTACATAGTGGTGGAAAGAAGGATTCAATAAGCAACATTAGAACTAACAAGAATGCAAGAGAATAGCAAGCAAACAGATATAATTTCATTTATTTAAACTTGAGCAAAGAAGGTGATTTTTTAGGGTAGCAAAATACTTTGGAATTTATTCGGCCAAAATTAAGCTTTTATAACTTAAACTAGAAAACTAAGCATGTTCTTAATTCTTCCCCAATGAAATAGATGGGACTTCTAAGCATTTAGCTTGGCTGGATTAGGCCCTTGTGCACATTTTTACAGGCCAGATGGAGAAAAGGGAGAATTTAGAGCAAGTGGTAACAATTAATTATTCTTCCATTCTGTTTTCCTCACTTTGCCTTGCTTTCAATATTGTCATGTCTGAAGACAAGCATTCATTTGACATTTAAGTTGAATAAAAAAGAAATTCCTAGTTTAACTATGAACTGCTGTTCCAATATATTTTTTTCCTCTGATAGCAAGAGAAAGGAGAAGGAAAGGAGGATTGTACCCTGGCATTTGAATTTGTGCAGGCGTGTCTAGTAACAAAAGATGCACACATGCTGTGTGGGAGTTTACAAGAGAAACAAAAATTTATTTTGGAGCAGTAAATAAAATTATAACCTTGTTATGAAAAGAACCATATAATTATTTTTAAGTGGCAAAAGGTCAACAGGAGCCAGATCTAACATTAGACAGTTCAGATTTGGGGACATCAGATTGTCAATTATTCAGTTTACATTTTAGTGTGAAAAGGTGCCATTGGAATTTCTGCTTCAAATTTGAAATATCTTGGATAGTCTCACTATGTCAGATTTACAACATGGTTCTTCTAGCAATTATTTCTGCCATTTGAGGGTTTTTTTAATAGCTTTATTTTACTTTCCTAAAAAAAATAAAGTAAAAGATTATGTGATTCATGTTCAGAAGTGAATATTGAAATATATTATTTATTAAAATATCAAGCATATCACAAAAGAAAATAATGCTAGACTGCACATCTGTTTTAACAGGGCTTTTAGTAACTGTCATTGGAAGTTGTACTTGACCTACACCCATTAAAAAACCAAGTATGAATCCACAGAGTGATCAAGGAAAGGATGGATGCAATTAGGAAATTACATTAGCAAAGAACTGTTACAAAATTTTCATTTTTCAGATGTTGGTTAGTTGAGAGTCCTAAAATGAAATGAAACCCATTACCTAGATATGAGACAGATTTGACAACCATAGTTGGATCCCTTTCAGGCAGTTTTTATGGATTTGACATTAAATATACCAATTTCTGGTTTGGCTCTACAAAATGACTATATTCTAATAATCTTGTCTATAAATTGACATAAATAACATGTCTGCTTACTTAAACCCAGCTAATGACATTTTATTCTTAGTTTTGGCAAACTAAGACAATATTTTTCATTACATCGTTTCATTTAAATTTGAAACCTCTTGTCTTTTTAATCAAATCACATTAAAAAAAAATATTTGCTGACCAGTATACCTTTTTACTAATCTTGGAATGTCTAAGACTTCTTTCACCTCTACTCATTATGCTTAATTCTTCATTCTAATTTTATCATGATTACTTTCTCTCTCTCCATCTCTCTCTCTCTCTCTCTCTCTCTCTCTCCCTCCCTCCCTCCCTCCCTCCCTCCCTCCCTCTCTCTCTCTCTCTCTCTCTCTCTCTCTCTCTCATTTAAAATCTATCAGTTTTCCTGTCTGGTAATTTATTAGAAGATACTAATTTTCTATTGCCATTGTCATGCATCTATTTTTTGGTAGAGGTTGAAAGTGGGTATATGCTCTGAGCCTCAAAAGGTGAAAGGCAACTGAGTATCAACATCTGTGTTGGACTGAGAAGAATGGTAAAAACTGATATTCTTTTTGATGGAAATTATCAACTTCTGCTGTATCAAGAGAGATCCTAAATTCCTTTTGTCATGGTGAGCTATGATGAAGTCCCACCCCACTTCTTTCTTACAAACATGATTTAAGGCTGCAGTATATTCATTGCTGTTGAGGCTTAGTCAGAATTCCAAAGGTCCAAAGGTCTTTCTACCTAGGGTTCAGGGGAAAAGCATATTTTTCATTGTATAAACCACAAAATTCTTATGAACATGATTTAATCTGGGCAATCTGAAAAAAAATTATCCTACTTTCTCTTCTTCCAGCTGAAGGAAATCACAGTTCCTTTATAAAACAAAAAGAGAACTGTGATCAGGGGGGAAAGGAAGAAAGTGGGATAGTTTTGTTTCAGATTGCCCAGATTAAATCATGTTTATAAGAACTGGGTTTATATAATGAAAAACATGTTTGTCCCCAAACCTTAAATAGAAAAACATTTGGACCCAATTCTGACTAAGCCTCAACAGTAGTGGACATAGTGTAGCCTTCTAGAGATACAGTGATATTCTTAGGTAACCTGGATTGCTCTCATGACTAAATTTCCTACTCTCATTTCCTTCACTTCCTAGAAGGACACACATTGGTACAAGTTTTTCTCTGATTCATTTATACAGGTTGGAACTCTGACATTTCTGGACTAGCATAACAGAAGCTATGTAGCAGTGAAATGTTAGATTTTTAATTCTCCTAAAATGCCAATTGTGTACAAATATTAAAACATTTTGGACATTGTCTTTATTATTAGAAATGAGGAAAGCTTTTATGAAGCTTATTAGCACATTGGCGAACATATCATTCCATTACTGATTTGGCAGAATTAAGTGCTTAAATACTTTACTTTCTCACTTCCATCCCCATTGCTTTCCCTTCCGTGGCATGTAATTTGCATCATTTCTTCCCAGCTGGCCCTGCTTTGGATTCTAGCTATACCAATGACTGTTATTCTTCTTTTTTAAAATCTCTTTTAAGGCTGTGGGTGGATTAGTTCTTCCCGTATTTGGTCATTGAAAAAGACACACACAATTTGTGACCCACAAAACCAAATACAAGTTGTATAAATGCTTGACTAATTCTGATTACACCCGCTTTTCCAGATCCAGACAAGCAACTGAAGTTTTATCAAGCCTATTGTGTCATTATAAGAATAATGTATGGAATTGTCTAGAAAAGCTGAATGAAATGGTCATTTGAGTAAAACTGAATTGAATGTTATATTTGGATAATTTTATGCATATCTACTGACAAACATCTCACCGAGTTTAGTGACATGACAGCAAATTGAAGCTGCATGTGATCATTTGGAAAGAGCTCTTCTGAGATCACTGAATAAGATTGTGGTTTCAATCTTTTATTATAAAATAAATAATGAGTATAATGCTGTTATAAAAAAATAAATGAGTTAAAATAATAAAAATATTCAGGCCTGATAGTATGTTTAATAAGATGATGCATTCTAGCAATTGAATTTGCTTTGTTTTGTGCATTCATGAAAAAGATCTTGTTACAAGGTTATTTGTCTTCATAATTACATGCAGGTTCCAGAACAAATGCTCCTTCCAAAACCCAGTGATAGTAAACAGTGTGTCAGAAAAGTAGATTCATTCCATTGTCAGAATCTCTTTCTCTACACCCATTTATTACTGAACATATCATTTAGTCATATATCCATCTTCCTATGTTATTCCATTCATCAATCCTGTCTGAAATGGTCAAAATCAGTATTTTTTTCAAATTCTGACTCGTCAGATAAAATACAGGAGTTAAACTATTGATTGGAAACAAATAGAGAAAAAATGACTGAAAAAATTATTCTGATTGCATAAGTTTCTGAGTTCAATTAAAACATGTTCTTATTTTTAAAGACTATTCTTTAGAAGATAGGAGTCCATTCCCCTTTAATGTAGATTTCTTTTCACACACTCTGAAATTTTACTGTCACATCAGAACTCTGCCACAATTCCCACTTCAGATTGCAGTCTGCAGACCTGTCTGTGTGAGTAGGAAGAAGCCAATTATCATTAAGTAAGATCTGAATGTTTCTTGACTTTATCGTCTATATGTCCTAACAGCATTATTATACTTTTTAAAACTTGCATGGAAGTTCAAGGCCCTGAGAAGATAATGTAGATGTTTTAATTGCAGAATACTTGCTTTGTTTTAACATGAAAACAAAAATATTGAAAAACTTACCTTAATGACCAAGAACTGGTTATGGTTTGGTGTAGATAAAACCTATTAGAATAAAGGCAAACCAATGAAGTTTAGGAGAGGGAGGGAGATACTCTGAAACTTGTATTTTGTGTTGAAAGTCAGAGAATTGGCAGGTCTGTATGCACAGCAGGGCAGGGAAGGAGGTGGCACAGCAGGGACCCTTCTGTCTGGCCCACTCTCTGCTCCATGTTCTTGTTTCCCTTCCTGGCTCTTAGGAGCAAACACCGTGTGTTTCTCCCCCTCCTCCTTCTGGTACTTTGGCAGGGCAGAGAAAAAAACCAGGTGGCTCTCGCCCATTGATCCAGTCTTGCTAGAACAGTGCAGCCATGTGACATGAATGCTAGAAGTAGCCTAGTTTGATAGTTGCTCCCACTTACTTGGCTTCAGTCAAACATTGTACTCCACAGTACTTGCATTCAGAAGTTGGATTTGCTAACTCATGGTACATGCAGTGAAATTTTAGTAAGGGATGAAAATTAAAGACTGAATAAAAGAAACTGGTAGTACTAGGATTTGATATGCTCTTTGCACTCTTTCAAAGTTGTTTTGCATTTCTATCTTGTATGCAGGGGGTGGAGGGGAGTATCTGTTGAATGTGCTGAAAGTAAGTCTAAGTAATTACAAATGACAGCTGAAGCTCACTTTACTACTTTCCTTTGCTCACATTAAACGCCTTAATCCTTAATGTGTTGCTCTCATTTATGTTGAGATGAAGGCAATCTTTATATTGTTGAATAGTGATTCAGGTGGGAAGAGTGAATAATTGGCATGGGATGATTTTTTTTTAAAGTGAGAAGGTATTAAAACTGTCTTCTTATTGAGCTGCACTGTTCCCAAGCCCCAAAGAGAGCTTATAAACATTAGGTTAGAGTATTATTTGCTGAAAGGCAAACAAAGGCATTTTTACAGTCAGTTTTAGCATTTTTGTGAAAGAGGAAATCAATTTGTATTTCAAGTACACCATTTTGTATTGTGAGCAGTGATTCAGATGAGACCTGCAATAAAGCAAACATACTAATTTGTCTATAGAATATAGCCTGGGATTTTCTTGGATAAATTCTCCTACCCCAGTCAGGACTGATAAAAATGTTCAGATATGTAATATGATAAAATAAATGCAGATAGATCCACTGCTGTGTTCTTTGTTAGAACCAGGCTTACTAGATACATATAGGAGATTTTTTTTAGTAGAATTCAGAGCACTAGGGTGATTGCTTAATAATGGTTAAGATGTTGGGTTGCACCAGGGAAACTTTAGTTTTAATCTACCCTTAGAAGTTCACTGGATGAGCCAATAAAATAACTGGATTACTGCTGGCCAGTGACACTGTCTCAGCCCAATTTACTTCCCAGGTTTGTGTGGAGAAAAGTGGGAGGAGAGTTCTGTATATGGTGCCAAGAGCTCCTGAAACCAACTTGAGATATAAATCTAACAAATAAAATAAATAAAAGGCATTTAATTGTTTTTTTTTTTCTTGACAGATTTTGGAAAAGCTTCTTTATAAGCCAGAAACCTCATGCTGGTGACAATTTTGAGGCACTTTAGAAAAAGTTCCATCCGTAGTGCATAGTAAAGGTCCGTTGAATCTTGGCAACACAATGCTTCAGTTTGGCTAAATTAGCATGATTTGCTAAATAGGATAGTCTTCGATCATGCTTGGCCTGGGTTTGTTCCAGCTGTCTCTTAGCTGTAACCTGTTGTTTTATTTTCAAATAGTGGAATAATCTGCACCACTGCACATGTAGCATTAAGGAACTTAGGCTGCTTTTTTCCTAGGGCTCTGTGTATGTGAGTGCTTAATTAAAAAATAATAATCAAATGAAATAAAAATGTGCTGAGATAATTCAACAGTGCATGAAGAAAAACTGAATCCTTCAGTCTGTTTAAATTATATAAAACAAGTGAATGTCCATATGTTTGTTCTTTTTGCTCAAATCCTCATTGACACTCCCCCCCCTCCCCATCAACACAAATGTTTCTAACCATTCCAGGGGGATATAAAAAGCTTCAAATGGTTTAAAAATGAGAAGATGAAATTGTAATATAATTCCTCTCCTAGATCCAGAAAATTTCACAGTCATCGGCTTCCGAAGCCTTAAGGACTAGTACTGAATTCTTGGCCCATTCCCAAATTCTGCAAAATGACACCAATACCACACAGTGTTGACACTTATTTGAAGGCACTAGTATTTGAAGGTTATCTTGAAACCGTTACCCATAACATCATCTTGGGCTCATAATTTGAGTGCATGAAAAATACTAAATGCATCAATATAAATTTGATGTCAAATGATGATATTCTGTGTCTAGACTGGGGCCCATGCTTACAAGAGGAAGTTGGAAGGCAGTGTGCAAAGTGCTGAAGCCTTTAAGTGTTAAAAACCCTAGAATTTATCTTGATAATTCTGGAACTTAATTCTTCGAAATCATCTCTCCAATCCTTAAGAGATAAAAACTTGCTTGTGTTAAAGGTAAACTGAAATGCCCAAGCTGTGAATTCAATACTTCCAGGGCTTTCCTGCACCTACATGGAACTGTAAAATATACAGAGGCCTGTTGGTGATCAGCATGTTAAGGATGCAAAAAGCCTTCTAGTTAAAAAATAAACTGTTGCACTGAGGTTATATCTAATTCAAGAGCAGAAGGATGGAGAATATGGTTCTTGCTTTTCAACCAGGCATCCCCCCAGATATTCTGTCAGTAAGCCTCTGTAGGCTTCTTGTTGGTTGAGTACAGGTAATAGTAATAAGAAAAAAGAAGGCACGTGGAAATGAATATGCATACTATCCTTCCCTAGTTCATCATGGGAAGGTGTGCATGTACTGCACAGATGTACAGCCTCTGGTGAGAGACAGTATGCTGTCTTTCACTGAACTATACAACCCATCTGTGTCCCAAAAATCTTACTGAAAAAGAGACATTGCTCTGTGGAGGGAGTGGAAGCATGAGTACTTGCAGTGTTTAGCATGTTGGGAATCAAATTCATATAGGTTTTCACTGAGGCATCCATAGGACAAATATGAATATGATTTATACTACATATATTTTCCTTCCAAAGGAGAAGACAATTATAAGCTGAATATACTTGAAGTATATTCAAGAGTTTTGTTTTAATTATATCTCCTTTGTTTAATTTGTCTAAAATGTCTGAGGTAGCAAGCCAGTTTGAAGCAGCTGTTCTAAGGTGCTGCTAAAGCAGTCCAAATGGTACTTCCCTATGTATATGTTTTCTCATAAGAATCGTAGTAAATTTATTCTCTTTAAATTATACCCCAAATTTGTGTACTGAAGTATAGAAGAGTGCTTTACTCCAGGAAATAATTAGGAGCTGCTTTTCTTTAATTGAAATTGATGTGTTTTTCACTTGGCCTCTGAAAAGTTAGGGATGAATACAATTAACATAAAGCCATGAAAAACTTAAATAGGATTCTATGTAAATTTTGTCATAATTTTAAATTGTACAGTGGGCCTTGACCAAGCTTGGACTTTAGTGACTAAGGGACCAGAGGGAGCTGGCTGTCAGCCAAGTGGGCCAAAATTTGGTATATTGTCTGAAATAGCCACCTTTGCTAGGGAACACCTCCTTCAACAAATCCTCAAGCCAGTAACCTATTATTCACAACCAGAAGCACCTTCGGAGGCTAAATTTTTGGGAGTCCTATTGAATATGTCACGTGACTTAATACTTGGCAAGGTTGCAAACTTGATGGTGTTCATGATGGTGTTCATTTAGCTAAACCGCTACTTGGGTTTCCAGTAGTGCAAATAATGTTAGACCCTTTTCCTGGTACTTTATAAATACATACCAAGAATTTTGTGGAATCCTTTTTGATAACATACAATTTGTTATGTTTGTGTAACTACAAGAAGCAATGCGTGGAAACTAATCAAGGAGAGGAGCAACTTAGAACTAAGGAGAAATTTTCTGACAATTAGAACAATTAATCAGTGGAACAACTTGCCTCCAGAAGTTGTAAATGCTCCAACACCAGAAGTTTTAAAGAAGAGATTAGATAACCATTTGTCTGAAGTGGTGTAGGGTTTCCTACCTAAGCAGGGGGTTGGACTAGAAGACCTCCAAGGTCCCTTCCAACTCTGTTATTCTATATTATTACATATTTAAATTGGTTTAATGGAACTTGGAATGTATTAAATTTAATCTTTATATTGGCGCTGCCTGTAACTGTATCTTCATTCTGACTTTCTTATTTTCTGATGTCTTACCCTTTGGCATAGTTCATTGTGTTTCTTATCTAATGCAGTGTTTCTCAAACTCAGGAACTTTAAGATGTGTGGATTTCAATTCCCAGAATTACCCAAAACTGAGGAATTCTGGTATTTATTTATTTGTCTGTGTCTCACTGGAGTGGAGGAAAATGCCAAAGCATCGTGGAGTTACTATTTGATGAACAGAGGACTAAACCTTAAGATATTTTGTCCCTTTGCACTTTCCATATGTATGGAAAGTTAAAAGAGATGCAAACAAAACATTACAACTGTACCTTGTCTTCACCTAATGCAAACTTGCTAACTTTGCTGCATTTGCCTTAACTGGATTTTTCTTCTAATCTTTAATGCATTAGAAATCCTTCACTGACTGGTAGAGATATCTCCAGGAGGTAAAATGGTCAGTCAATAGCTTTCATAATTAATCAACTACTAATAGACAAATTAGAAATTGTGTTTCTTCAAAGCAGGTGGTAAATCACCCATGGATTTAAACTGCCTTGCTGTCCCAGTTTACATACTCTTTTTCTCTCTTCTTCTTCTTCTACTCCCCCCCTCCCAACTCCCTCACCAAGCAGGAATGGCAAAAAAATAAAAATAAAAATCAGAATTTATTTTTCATCTGAGCAAATAAATTTTATATTTAGATTAGTAAATAAGTGACACTTTAAAAAAATACAATATAAATTTGACTTTAGCTTTTAGAACAGTTGAATATGTTGTTAAGGAAGTCATTTGCTAAATTATGGAACATAACATTTTTATTGATGACTGTAGGTTAGAAATTTTGGCATTATGAACAGTGTAATACAATCTACTGCCCTGACAAGAAGCTGAATGAAATACAGATTATACGGTAAAATTGTAATGCATCATTTGCTATTAGTGGACTGGTAATAATTACCAGTTTCAAAGCTGCTTTTTTCCCCCATGTAATCTTTACTCTTTGCTGTAACAGCCTTTCTCATTGACATTATGATTATACCAGCTGCCCTTCTGATCCAGAATATCTAGTTGATGGGAATGCTAAAATGCAATTACAAAAACTGTGTTGTATCCTCATTATAAGACACAGTGCTATTTCCACTGACCTAATACATAAACCAGCTAAGCAGGAGAGTATTGTATTGTTAGTAGACTGGAGGCTCATAGCATCGCTTGCTGTAAGAGATAAAAAAAGTAGTTTTCAGTAGCAAAATAAAATTAGTTGCATTGCCCATTGCCTTTGCATTGTATTCCATAACTTTAAGATTGCTCTTCTTAATTTCCATCTAGAGCCTTGCCCAAATCTTACCAACAATCTTATGGGAATCACACTCATGTTTCTCTCTTTTCAGAAGATATATCCTTTTATTTGCCAGGGTCTCCAATCCCCCTGTGCTAAACACCACACGTGGTTCATTAAAATGCTGGGACTGGCAAAATAATGAAATGTTAAATATTGTTCAAAAGCTTTTTTAAACAACCAAAATGCTAAACACCTGCCAGCAGTGTCTCATTCTTTCTCATTTTTTAAATCACCCAATTTAAATTGTCAGACTAAATATATAATAATAGAGAAACTGAAACTTGAAGAAGTTTGGGAGGGGTGGGCACACTCAGTCTTAGTTGCAGTAGATGTTGCTGTAATGCTGCCTGCCCATAATTTTCCAAAATTATTTATTCAGTATCTTAGATAATGAAAAACCCCTTATAAGACTTTGCTTTTTCATCATTGAAGTAAGGAAAAAAAAAAGTACAATGAAGATCAGATCCATCCAGTTCATGTTTTTCTCCCTCTTTTCGACCTGCACATATATTAAGCATGTGTATGGAAACCTCATTTTGGCATTTGCTGTCTAATCTTGTAAGGTTTGCACAAGTGGGCCATATTGAGTGCTAGTATAAATACTGATGTAAATTACAGGTCATTACAGAAATATATATTGCAGTCAAATACCATTGTAAACCTGGTTTGTTCTTCAAAGACTAATACAATATGCATTTGTAGGGGCATTCGACAAAATGCATGTTCTTGTTTCCTCACATGAACATACACTATTACCTGGTAACTTTTGGCGATTTATGCATTATTAAAACAATCCAGTCATCAACTTCACAATCAGCTCGTATAATGCAACTTTATACAGATTTTAACTGTTGGCATGTCTTGCTCAGCGCTCTCTGTTCTGAGTAGCATATTTTCAACGATTTCAACCAAGGTGTTTCCTGTAATGCAAATTCTTTACATTATGGAGAATTGCTGGAAAATAGACTTTGGACTATGCCCTAATAATCAGATGCATTTTTATAACCAGAATTGGGGGGACCCTTTTTTATGTTGTGGTGGTTACTGCTATAGGGAAGCAGTGCCAGGGACTGTTATCTGGCTGTTGGCAGAGTCAGATCCTTCAGGAGCAGAGGAATGTGTACAGCCTTTGGGTTCAGTTGTAACATCAGAAGGCCTACTCCCTGAAACAGAGAGAAATTGCTGCTCTCATAGATGTCTTCCTTAGCAGCAGTGTTGCACCCAGCATCAACTGCTCTTTATACATCATTTTGAAGGAGTCTTCCAAGTGATCTTGTGAGGTGACCATCTTGACTATCCACAGATACTACAGATGCCTTGTGTGTGTCATTCTGAGGTCCATCTCATAGCAGTGGCTATAAGGAAACTAGTAGGACAGTAAACCATTCCTGAGATCCACTTGTGTTAGATCAGAGGTGGGTAACTATGGCCCCTTTATGGCTGACTCAGGAATTTTGGGAGTTGAAGCCCACAAGTCAAAAAAGGGCTGTAGTTCCCCACCCCTGTCTTAGACGAAATGAAAAGACTTCTGTGGGCAGCCAGTTGAGAGAACAGGAAGTGGGAAGTAGGCTCTGCCCATCTGCAGCTTCAAATACCTGCTTCATTTCACACAGTGATGGAGTTGGTCTTGTTCAGACTGCACTTTTCTGCTCTATCAGTTCTAAGTTTATGAGGCAATTATGTTCACACACAAAAAATTTTCAGGAAATGTGTAAAGTATAAACTTAGACACATGTTCTTAGTTATTTGAGTATGTATATCAGGGTTTCATAATATTTGTGTGTGGACTGTGTCCTCAGCATTACTGGACAAGATTAATGGAATCAGCAGAGGCAGGTTTCATTTTTTTAATTTCAAGATAAATTTGCTGGGAATATGGGACTGTATATTCGGACACCTCTCCCCCAATCCTTGTAAAGATTTTGGACTCCTCTCTGTTAATTTCTTCCTTACCAGACAAATTGTTAGTTTATGATATTCCATAGGTTCCATATCCTGCACTGTTGTATTTAAGGGTGCCTGTTCACTACTGTATAAGAAATACTAGGGAAACAGTGGTAAAATAATTTAAGGCAAAAAAAGAGTACATCAAAAAGATTCCTAGAAAACTACCCAAATATTCAAGAAAACTGAACTGCCAAACTAGATGCAAGAGTTAAATCAACTCATCAAGGATGAAGTTGTTCTTATTTCTGCCAGGTTTGATATTAGAACAGTTAAGTGGGCAGAAGCTGGGGCAAGTAATAGGAGCTCACTCGGTTGTGCAGAGCTTGGGTCTCAAATCCTGGCTGTCAGCTCTCCAGCTGACAAGTTTAGCTTCTTTAACGGCAGAGCCATTGCGCCCCAAGACAGACAGACAGACAGACAGACAGACAGACAGACAGACAGACAGACAGACAGACAGACAGACAGACAGACAGACAGACACAGACATAGGTATAGATTACAAACCAGCAATCTTTTACCATTTTATTTCAGCCACTTGCATATAAGCACAGGAGCACCACATACAAATCTTGTTGATGCTGGATATGCACACACACACACACACACACACACACACAAACACACACACTCAGTCATCCATATGCTAATTGATAGTTAAACTGCTCTAGATTGAGAACCAGTAGTTTTGTAGAAGATATCAGACCAAGTGTCCAAATTTTTCTCAGTCCCAAGGATTAGCATCGGCTACCTTCATTCAACTTAATCTATCTAACAGGATTATTCTGAATATAAAAGGGGAAAACTGTGTTCAGCACTTGGAATTCTGTATAGGACGATAGATTAAAAATGAAATTAAAAAGAATGAGTAGAGGGATCCCTACTTGAAACAACTCATATATTTAAAAAACTTATGCAACTATTTTAAAATATTAAATTCAATTTTACAGTCTTAAATATTTTCTAGAAAAACTGCGATTTCAATAGTAGATTTTGTTCACCTCAGTAAATTTAGATAGATGGCTGATTTTTCAGTCAAATGTGGGAATTAAATTATCTGAAATACATTTTTATTTAAACTTGTTATTTCAAAAATCCTAGTGTATATGTAATTTGCCATTTTATCAGAGGTAATGTATATGTTATAGGTCAGTTCAACACCCCTCCCCCCCAAAAAGACTTCTATTGTATCATATATTTTGAACAGTTTTATTTTAACAGTTTAATCAGTCTTAATAATGGGATATTTTAATGGAATCGATTTTTATTTTTTAATGTTCATATGTTTGCAAAAGAAAACTGAAAAGTAATTAATTTCTACTCCTATGTCATTAACAATCTGAACCCTCAGAATTTAGTTCTATATTATTTCAAAAATATTTGTTTTAAAGACAGTATGCTTATAAAGCAACTATGGGCAATAATTATTTGTAGACATAATTACTCAAGAGTAGGATCCACTGAAAACAGTTGGACATAGTCTCAGGTAAGCATAAGTGCAGTTGGCTGCATCTGAAAACTTAAACAACATTTCAGTGAAATAATAGTAAATTATTCTAAAGTAAGTTTTGTAGTTAAGGCTGTGCAATATTTTAGATTTGACTGGGGAAAATTGCTTCAGAATAAGCCAGAGCAACACATTTAGTCACAATTAAGGTAGCCATGTTTGTTTGCAGAATTGCACAATTGCGGTAGAAATGTCCCCTTGGTAGACATGTGATCCTGGAAGAAATCACATCTGTTTTAATGAGATGATCCAAAATATTTCTTCCTAACCAAATCTGTAGCATTGCACAATCAAATTTATAGTGTAAAGTTTATATTGAATTAGTCTCATTAAATGTTTTGAAGTTAACTGAAAATGTAGCTGAATTAATGCTATTTTTGCGCTTAGACTACAATCCTTAGTAGTGTTATACTATCTAATGCTACACAAACATGTGAATCCCAGTATAAAAGACTTATTCTCAGGTACGTAGGATTGTATACACAATAAATACGTTTATGCCGGTCTAGGACAAAGAGCTTAGTCATTGATGTTGATGGTTGTATATAGTACTCAGTAATTGATGTCTATGGAGATTCTCAGTCATCCAGGTCATGGTTGTCCCAAAGGTGCTTTTTCAAGAGGCAACTGGATTTCCTGGTTTTTCTTTGAAGAGGTTTCGCTTCTCATCCAAAAAGCTTCTTGGAGCTGGAGAAGCTTCTTGGATGTGAAGTGAAACATCTTTAAAAAAAAAACAACAAAAAAAACCAGGAAGTCCAGTTGCCTCTTGGAAAAGCACCTTTGGTTCAGTAATTGGTATTTTTTAATAGTGTAGACAAAGAAGTGTATTAAGGAGATAAGTATCTAATTTTTTTGATTGTTAGATGCATGAAACCAGAGTTATTCATTATGCAGGATATACAGAAAACAAGCAGTGGCTTTTTCTCTCATAAATGTCAGAAGAATGATTGATGGGATTTGTTGCCTCAGTAAATGGCCATTGGCTTCAGGGGCTTTAGAACAAAATTAGAATCCATAAGAGAGCATTTGTCTAATTGAGAGGAACCAATTATGGCAGTAAATACAGGTGGCTTTGAAGGTAATGTAATGGCCACTACAAATGCCAGAATTAAGCATTAGATCAATTTAGCATTTCATTCAACAAAAATTAACTTCTGTTTTAATGTTAGAAATAATTTGATAATTAAAAGATTGATGTTACCATTGTGTTGTTTTACAGGTAAAGATGAACCCAGCAGTTACACGTGTACAACATGTAAACAGCCATTCAACAGCGCCTGGTTTCTCTTGCAACATGCACAGAACACTCATGGATTAAGAATCTACTTAGAAAGTGAACATGGAAGTCCTCTGACACCGCGGGTTGGTATCCCATCAGGACTAGGTGCAGAATGCCCTTCTCAGCCACCACTCCATGGGATTCACATTGCAGACAATAATCCTTTTAATCTTCTTAGAATACCTGGGTCAGTCGCGAGAGAAGCATCAGGTCTTGGAGAAGGGCGTTTCCCTCCCACACCTCCTTTGTTTAGTCCCCCTCCAAGACATCATTTGGATCCACATCGCATAGAACGCCTAGGTGCTGAAGAAATGGCTCTTGCAACCCATCACCCCAGTGCCTTCGACAGGGTGCTGCGACTCAACCCCATGGCCATGGAGCCTCCAGCTATGGATTTCTCCAGGCGGCTTAGGGAGTTAGCTGGAAACACCTCTAGTCCACCATTATCACCGAACCGGCCCAGCCCTATGCAAAGGTTACTACAACCATTCCAGCCAGGCAGCAAGCCACCATTTCTGGCAACACCTCCTCTTCCTCCTCTTCAGTCTGCTCCTCCTCCTTCTCAGCCTCCTATCAAATCCAAGTCCTGTGAATTTTGTGGGAAAACCTTTAAATTTCAGAGCAACTTAGTTGTCCATCGTAGAAGCCACACTGGAGAAAAACCCTACAAGTGCAACCTTTGTGACCATGCATGCACTCAAGCAAGCAAGTTAAAACGCCACATGAAAACACACATGCACAAATCCTCCCCAATGACTGTGAAGTCAGATGATGGCCTCTCAACAGCCAGTTCCCCAGAGCCCGGAACCAGTGACCTTGTTGGCAGTGCTAGCAGTGCCCTCAAATCTGTTGTGGCTAAGTTTAAAAGTGAGAATGATTCCAATATTATTCCAGAAAATGGGGATGAAGAAGAGGAAGAAGAGGAGGAGGAGGAGGAAGAGGAGGAAGAAGAAGAGGAGGAGGATTTGACTGAAAATGAAAGGCCAGACTATGGGTTTGGCATCAATCTAGAAGCAGCTCGGCACCATGAAAACAATTCCCGGTCTATTGAGGAGAATCGTTCTATCCCGGATGTCATGCAAGGGATGGTCCTGAGTTCCATGCAGCACTTCAGTGAGGCTTTCCATCAGGTTCTTGGTGAGAAACATAAACGAGGGCACTTATCTGAATCTGAGGTGCATAGAGATACATGTGATGAAGACTCAGTAGCTGGTGAATCTGATCGCATCGATGATGGTGCTATTAATGGTCGGGGGTGTTCCCCTGGTGAATCTGCCTCCGGAGGTTTGTCCAAAAAGCTGCTCTTGGGTAGCCCAAGCTCCCTAAGTCCTTTTTCTAAACGCATCAAACTTGAGAAGGAGTTTGACCTTCCCACGACAGCTATGCCTAACACTGAAAATGTTTACTCCCAGTGGCTAGCTGGGTATGCTGCTTCTCGGCAGCTAAAAGATCCATTCCTCAACTTTGGAGACTCCCGACAATCGCCTTTTGCTTCCTCCTCAGAACACTCCTCTGAAAATGGAAGTTTACGCTTCTCGACGCCTCCCGGGGAGATGGATGGAGGGATATCAGGCCGCAGCGGTACAGGAAGTGGAGGGAGCACCCCGCATATTAGTGGTCCAGGCCCTGGAAGGCCTAGTTCAAAAGAGGGCAGACGCAGCGACACTTGTGAGTACTGTGGGAAAGTCTTCAAGAACTGTAGTAACCTCACTGTCCACAGGAGAAGCCACACTGGGGAAAGGCCTTATAAATGTGAGCTGTGTAACTACGCCTGCGCCCAGAGTAGCAAACTCACCAGGCACATGAAAACGCATGGTCAGGTGGGGAAGGACGTTTACAAATGTGAAATTTGTAAGATGCCTTTTAGCGTGTACAGTACCCTGGAAAAACACATGAAAAAATGGCACAGTGATCGAGTCTTGAATAATGACATAAAAACTGAATAGAGGTATATTAACTTGACCCTTCTCCTTCCTTCCCCCAATTTATTCCTGGCCCCCTGTGTAGAGATTTTCTAGTCCCTTGTGAGTAAAATATTGGAAGCTAAGAATGATATTCAGAAAGTGCTTGTTACCAGCACATCTGTTTTCATCTTCCTTTTTGTTTTGTTTCTTTTTCCTTTCTTTTCTGTTTTCATCATTTGAATGCATGATCTGTATTGGGGCAATACTACGCAAACTTTGAGCCTTTCTCTTGTGCAATAATTTACATGTTGTGTATGTTTATTAATTTTTTAAAAAATTAGACAGCATGTATGGTATGTTATGGCTGTTTTTTTAAAAAAAAAATGTCCCCAAATTTTTTGCTGAGCAAACAGACAAAAAGATCTTTCACACACATGCACAGCACCATGGCTGTTTCCAGTGATGTTCCAGGAAAACACAGAGAGAGAGAGAGAGAGAGAGAGAGAGAGAAAAGCCAAACAAGTATTTTTAAACAACCAACCATGCTGCATACATTCTGTAATATATCATATCCATGTTTGTGTTTTAACAGATAAATGAAAGCGTGCTTTGAATTAACCCTTTACGGACAGACAGATAACACTGAAAAGGGGAAAAACATTCCTTGTTACTTTGATTTCTGTCTTTAAAACATTGACAATATCAGTTAATTTTTGATGGGGAGATAAGTCTTTAATTGAAAAATGAGGAAACGAGAGCAAAAAGATAAATTTGTGCTATCATTTGGTTAAAATGGAAATCTGAGTGCCTTGAATATATTTAAGCCATGTTGGTGGCAACTACTTGTTCTAAACTTGTAGGACAACTTTCGCACTGGGCAATGTAAATGAGTCCTTTAGGACCTAGCCGATAACTCTGTATTATATTTTTCACAACAGTGGCTACCTAAAACAAAAACAAAGAAACCCAACAAATCCTAGTTAATCATCATTCGATCCCCTCCTCAGTCCACCTTTTTTTTTTTAAAAAAAAAGAGTGATCGTAGAACTGAAGTTTATTTTGCTCTAGGAGAGTTTAAAACAATCACCATTATCATAGGGAATGCTTCTCTCTCAGGTTAAAATATTGCTAACCTGTATCAGTTCCTCCCCCTTCCCTTTCTCTTCCCCCTCATTTCCATTTTAAAATTATTTTATTGATAAAAAGAATGTGACTTGTGCAGAAGGCCTTGGAAGTTGATTAAGTACGTGAGAAAAAAAATTCACGTTATAAAGATTTTTTTAAAAAACCTCTTAGTGACCCTGGCACAAAATAAAATTTAACAGTAAAAACAGAAAATATTAAGCGCAGGTGTAGTTGGTTGTCAACTTGACAATCAAATTAATAATGCACAGACCTGTGTATCATATATCGATCTATGATTTCCCTCTATATAAGGAAAGGTGTATAAACAAACAGTCTGGCAATAAAGTTTTACTGAAGTGTAAAAATATATGTAGTGATTTATTAGCACTGTTTGCCATTTAAAATTAAGAACAGGTTATAAGCTAATATTGATATGATGATTAACTATGAGCTATTAAGATTTGCCTTGATGTGTGACATTCTAAGAGAGAGAGAAAGAGTAGTAGTGCTCCCTAAAAGTTGTTCTTCATTTTGTTTCTTTTTGTAATCATATGCTATGTGCTAGTTGTATTGACAAGAAAAAAGGATTCATTGCTTTTATGATTAAGCTAGCATCTGCCCCCTGGAAGTTCACATAGCACTTGACTCTGCCTGTCGTGTCTGTATTGTTTCTTTTAATCAGAGGTACACAGGTTGAGTATAAAAAACTTTTTTAAGACTGCTCAGATAGGACAATTTAAATGCACTGTACAATTTTCCCAGTTTACAGGTCTATACTTTAAAGGGAAAAATTGCAAGATTAATGTTTTTTTTTAATGAGCATGATCTCATGATAAACATATAAATAATTCTGCCAGCTTGCCATTTTACTTGACTAATGAGTGGGACATAACATTATGGCGCTGTAAATGGGAACAAGTCCTGCAGTTATGTTAAAAAAAACAAAACAAAAACCAGAGATTGGTCTTGCTCCTACAGTGCAAAGAAGTGGTTATTTTGTACAAAACTTTTAAAAATATAAATGTTCTGATTTTTTTAAAAAAAATTCATTATGTTTAGGGGAAAATGTATTTTAGAATTCATTGTCTTGGTGGTGTACAAGACCTGTTCTTCATTGAAATCCAATAGTTAAAAATCCTATGCCTTGGATATACACACAACATTTCAGGTTGTAAAATAAATACATTGGAAAAAGTTTAACAATATATACTACTTAAATATAGGAAAATGCACACTCCTGTTGATTCCTATGCTAAGAAGAGGAAAAGCGAACAAATGGAAAAGAAGAAAAACACATTTATGGTCTCCTTTTTCTGTAATTTTTAGAATGGTATTTGAATTTAATGTTCACCTAGAGTAGGCACTATAGTATTTATAATGAAGCTTGTATTTTTAACTGTTGCTTGTTTCTCTTTTTTAAAAAAAGGGTATTGGTTACCTTTTTTTGGTAGTGGAAAAACACATACACACAAACAAAAAAAAAACAAATAGGCTGCCACAGTATATTTTTTTTTTAATTTGGCAGGATAATATAGTGCAAAATATTAGTATGTTTCAAAAAATAACGACAAGGAAAGTGTGACATTGTACAGATAAGAGGCCATATAATGGCTGTTTCGGGGGAGGGGGAACAAAAATCTGTTTGTCGCACTAAATGAGCATCTCTGATGGTTGTACATATCAAAGTTCTTTTGGGGTTTCTTTGTTTTTTGCTGCCATATTGTATGCAGTAATGCAAGGTGATGATGTTGGTTTGTTCTGTAGTGTGCTCTGGTCCTTTTTCTTCTCTTACCCTTTTACATTCCAGCATCTTAAACTTCATATGCAGTAAAAGAAAAAAAATTAAAATAGAATGAAAGGAAAAAATAAAGTTTTGCAGGCTTTTTTCCCCATTGCCAAAAAGAAAAATAAATTAAAATGGTGCTTTATATATTTAGATTGGAAAGAATTTCATATGCAAAGCATATTAAAGAGAGAGAGAGAGAGAGAGAGAGAGAGAGAGAGAGAGAAAACGCCCCGCTGGAGTTGATACCTTTTTTGTATATGGCAATGCAAAATATTTTGTTATTATCAGCCTTTTCTATTCCTGTAATGAAAGCTGTTTGTCGTAACCTGAAATTTTATCTTTTACTATGGAAGTCACTATTTATTATTGCTTACACGCTCTGTTGAGAACAGTGGCGTCAAATTTGATCTTTGTTTTTTGGGGTTTTTTTTTTATTATTTAGATGACCAAAGGTCATTGGCAACCTGGCTTTTTATTGTATTTTTTTCCTTTGTCTTTGTTAAGTTCTATTGGGAAAACCACTGTCTGTGTTTTGGGAGGGAGGGTCTTTTTTTAATTGGGTAGTTGTCTGCATTACCCTGTTCATTCACCCATTTTGTCCCTAAACTGAAAAAAAATAAAAAAAATTGCTTAAAGTACATACCATAAGCTTTGTGTATCCTCATTTGACACACATTGTAAATTTCCCTCAGTGAGAGAAGCAACTTTTAAGAGAAGCCCAGTGGGTTTTCTTCACAGGGCATTTTAATATATTACTAACTTAAAGACCCAGAAAGCTCCCTATTTATACTACAATAAAATATTTTGCCCCTGAGTAAATGCTTCTTAGGTTTTATATTGCGATGATTTTTTTTTAAGAAATGAGGAGAACTTTATTTTATTTTCCATCTAGATGTTTTCCTTCTCTCCTTTCTGATTTTTCGTAAGAATGTATAGCTAAAGACTAAAAGATGAGCAAGTTGGTAATGCTCATATTTGTCTGTGAGAGGATCTATTGTCTTGGCCACTCCCATACTGAGTTATAAAACGATATGCAACCCTGTATGGTGACCTCCCAGAATTCCCTCTTCTTTTTCCCAACTTTAAAATCAACTGAAGATCCATGTGTTAGATGAATTGGAAATATGTGGTCTCTGCTATGCAATCTAATATAGCAAAGGCAGAAACATTTAAGGATGTGCAAGAATGCACATTGAAACATACTGGGGTGCACATTCTAAACCCTCCCAAGTTTGCATCTTCCAGACTCAACATATTGGGAAATTGCTTTGTGATACTTTCTCCAGTTGGAAAACAGACTGGGATAAGGAGCTGCTCTTTTTATATAGACTGTACAGTTGATAGGTTTTATCAATACATTGTATATATATATCGTCTTTAAATATTTGAACTCTGGTTCTAAATATATATATATATATAAGTTTTACGAATACTGCATGTTGCAGCATCAATTTGCTTTATTAAAAAGACATACTTCTGTGATACTGTCTCTTGCTCTTCCTACACAAATCTCTTGTGTATTTTTTTAAGTTTTATTTTAAAGCTTACGTTGGTGTCAGTTCATTAGCAATTTAGTACTAGTTTCAATCCTTGAGATGTTGGTTTTAAAATAACTATTAAAATAATTTCCCTAAAGATCACACTAGGGATTTTTCATGGATTAATTTAAAACTGCCCATGACCTATGTTTAAAGAACTTTTAAGAACTCTTAATGTCCCCGCTCAGTTGTATTTTGGCAGGTATCACTCTGCTATCAAGCTAGTCAAATAACACCAACGAGCAGCACAACATAAAAAACTGGGATTCCTCCACTCTGGGATTCCGAAGTATAAAATAGCTTGCCAACTATTATATTTTTTTCTGATTTGTGCTACTTCAGGGAATCCAACAGCTGCTTTTAATTCTAAGAGAGAAACAGAATGTAAGAGTACAGTTTTGAAACAAGGTTCGTGTGTCTCTGTGTGTGTACACACAGATACATACCCATACATGCATACACTCACATATACACTCAGTACATACATGCACACCTTCCAGACATAAACATCTACCAGAGCGACATAAGTTTTATAGAGAGAAAACAGTTCATGCTGAAATTATCCATCAAAAGTCCAGCCATACGTGAACGCTTTTAGCTTTGAATACATAAGAATGGATCTAACCCTATGGACTTGTGAGGTATACTTGAAGCCTAAATTTTTGCTGTTCTTTGTTGGGAAAGGAGAGTTCTTAATGCTTCTATTTTTGGTACAGTATGTTCCCCTGACATGGAAGAGGATGAGAGAGTTTTTATTCCTATTAATGCAGGAGATTGCATTAATGATGGTGATGAAAATTATTTTCACATCCTGGTGACTCACAGGATGGGCTGATCTTACAGTAGAATATGATTGAATTAGAAAAGGTTTAAATAAAATTGATAACTGCATGAGTTTCACATGAGGACTTTACCTCTTACAATTTCAACCATCATACTGAACTAGTTTCAGAAATCCATATGAACATTGCAGGCATGTACTGGAGTAATTATATACAGGACTTCAGAAGTTGCGAAAACTGAAAAAGATTGTTGCTAGCAGAAGTACAGAAGAACTACAGATATATTGAGTTACATCTTACTGAAATACTTGTTAGTTAATACCTCTATTGCTTCCCTTAACATGTTCAACTATCCATTTTCTAAGGCAGGTTTTCAATACAATTTTAATTCAGTGAGTATTATACTGTACCTGCATGCTAATGTTAATCACGCAGGACAGCTTAGCACATTATTGTTATTTCATAAACCATAGCTGAGCAAACCATACTTGTCTTCCAGTATCTTAGTTATTTGCTGCTCATTCTTCCTATCTCTCTCTTCAAATTTTGGGTCTAGGACCTTCAGGCCCCCACTCTTGTCCGCACCTCCTTCACTTCCAGCCACCGGCCTCAGCCCACTCACAGCCAGCTTTCCTCCTCTGCTGGCCCTCCCGTGGTGATTCTCCCTGGCCAAGGGGCAAAGGGCCTCTAGCCCTTTGCCCCTTGCCCTTCAGCTTGGCCCATTCGCCGAGTTTAGCTCCACAGGATAAAAATCGGCCAGCCAATCATGGGCTGGTGGCAACCATGGGGCTGGGAAGGGTGACTGAAGGGGCTGGAAGGGGGTTGTGATTGGTGACAGTTTACAGAAGAGAGCAAGCAGGGCAGACAGGCAAATGCTGCCTCTGCACTGCTCTTGGGGGGTGGGCAGGCTGGTGGTGGGAGGAGGAAGCAGGCAAAAGTTTGTGCGCTGCTCCTGGGGGGCTGGGGGAGGCGACAGAACATTGAGGGTAAATATGGCTGCTGGCTTGTGTGGGATGTGTGTGAAATGGTCTCCCCAAGGGGGAGGGGCAACTGACCTGCCAGTTCGGTATTAAGCCAGAGTCCAGGCTTTTTCCTGCTTCCTCTTCCCAGGAGCAACACGAGCCGTGCACAGGCAGCATGTGCCTGTTTCCTCTTCCCAGCATAGCCATATGAAGACAATGTTTGCCTTCGTTCCCTCCAGTCCCCCAGGAGCAGTGTGTAAGTAGCATTTGCTTGCCTGCCCCCACTTGCTCTCTTCCATAACCTGTCACCAATCACATCCCCTTTCCCGCCCCTCAGTCACCCTTCCCAGCCCCATTGTTACCGTCTGCCACCCAATTGGTAGGTGACTTTTTGTCCCGTGGAACAAAACTTCTGACACAAATGGTGTCTCAGTGAATGGGCTGAGCCAAAGAGCCAGAGGCGGCGGAGGAAAACTGGCTGTGAATGGGATGAGGCGGGTGGCTGGAGGCAAAGAAACCGCGGCCAAGGTTGGGAGCCTAAAGGCCCGATTCTGCAAATTTCAACTTTTCTCTAGTGTTCCCTTCAGTTCCCTAATATCCTAAATTTGATCGATCTTTCTATTTTCAATTTCAGTATACCATTATTGCCATTTTAGGGTGGAAGGCTAAGCTTTTCTTATTTCATGCTATCTTGTTTTCCCCCCTCACCTTTACAGCATGGTAGCTAAAGGTTGATTAGAATGTGTCAGAGAGGTAAATAAAATTGAGCTGTTATTGATTCAAAATTTGAGCATATATTATAGAAATGAAGGACACTTTTGATGATGTCAACAAGAGTTACCAGAGCAGTCCCTTGTATTGCATTGCTGGTTGCTTTGACATGCAGGATCTGAAAATTAATTTTTCTGGGAAGGTGGCACTAAAATGGAGCCATGAATTTTCCTATTCCTACTTTCCCTTTTCTGATCTGGCAAGCAAATATTATTTGGTGCGCACAAAATTTTTCACAGATACTTGTAACATCCTAAGACACTTTGGGGCTGCTAAATCATATGTCATGCAGTTAGGAGCATTTCTTAGAGGATTAAGCATAATTTCCTGATATGTTTTCTTCACCACATATTACTTAGTTTCAACTCTTACATTAATTAAAACATGTTCAAAGCTGTATTAAACTTTAAAAAAAATAAAATGGTCTTATTTACTGTTGCTTAATATCCTATTTTAATTTTTTTCAAGGTCTTCAAATGAAAAGTGATTAATGTAATGCTCACCAGCAACTATTGACATCCCTAGTTCCTGGCCAAATTATCTGAATTAAAAGTAACTCGACAAGCAAATCAGAACAATATCCTCATACATTGTGTATCTTCCTAACCACTAAACATTGATACAGGTTGAGGTCAAAGTAGACATAAGGTGACAGTCTTGATTGACATAGTAAATTGTACTAAGTAACACAATGTTTACAGAGGGAAGCCAATTCCCAAAATTAGGGTATTGTTTAATCATTGATAATAGTAATGGTTCTCCATCAATTCATCTTCAAGCCCTACAGGTTTTCAGAAACGTATTCTATATTCTCCCCTTGTCTGGGCATTAATCCGGTTCAAGGTATCCCATTCTCTTCCTATTGCTGGTTTATTGGGCTTCTGGCTGATTAGGCTCTCTGACTTTCTTACCTATCTAGTTTCTTGTATTTTTATTTCCTTTTCCCTATATCAATTTTGTCTTTTCTAATTGGCGCTTTACATTTGAATTCCTAAAACAACTTTTAGGTGACCAAAAAGGAATTCTCTTTTCTCTTTTCTTGCTTTTCTCATTTCAAGCCAATCAACCTCTGTTCTTCCTCATTTTTCTAACTTTCAAAGTTATACAAATTTTGTAACCTTACACCCACCTCAAATCTCTAGGCTAATATTTCTTTCCAGTTATCTTGCTACTATGCTAGATCAAGTTTATTGAATCCCCCCCTCCCCCCCCCCCCGCTAGGACAAATTTCAGTAGTTTGATTTTTCCCTGACTTTTAGGATGATGCATAATTTCCCTTCACTTTTTTGACATTTTCAGACTTTATTTTTCATGTCTACTTTTGCAGCAGGATCTTAGGATTTATCTTTGTACTTCCATATGTATGATTAATGCAGAATTAACCCAGTTCTGTGATCCAAACAAATCATACAGACTTGATCCAAACACGGATATAAAAAACACTAGTCTTACATTAGTCTCTATTCTGATTGAGACATCTTTTGCAGGATTTGGGGGTGGGAATATCTTTATTACTCTTTTTAAGTGTCCATAAAAATTCTTTCTAGAATCTATATGTGATGTTGAATCATCAACTCATGTTCCTGCAGTGCCCTATGGTGCTTGTTCCTGCATTGTGTGTTACATCATGCATTTGTTAGAACATATGAATCTTCCACACTATTCACTGAAGATTATTCAAAATCTTTACTCCAAAAATGATGGGAAAATGTTTTTGCATCCTTTTGGTTCCAGTACAAATTGCCTTTAATCCTGCAGACCAGACAGACCTTTAGAAACGTGAGGATGAGCAACAAAGGAGAAAAAGATGGAGAAGTAAGGGAGGATTAAAAATTGGGAGTAATTGCATATGAGTTATTTTATGGAGTTAAGCCTTCTGCTAGCTTAACTGTCATGATGGTGTTAAGATGAGCCTGATGAATTTAAAACTGACAAGACCAGAAACTTTCAGAAGACTGGAGAACCAGTGGATTGGATCATTAAATGAAGACGTGGATATGGTGACCTGCTTGCTGTTTTAGCCTTGCAAAGGCTTACAAATGTTTCTAGATCCCTTGCTTATATTTTTTTTCCTTGTATTATTTATTTATTTGTACCTCACTGAGAGCCTGAAGAAAAGAGGCTGGAGATTAATAGTGCTGCAATTTACTCATGTTTGATGATTAGACACTTAGTAAACTGTATGAAAGCCATAGGGAATATATGTGACTGGCTGTCTCTTAACATTTACAAAATAGGTAGGTAATATTGCATGTAATCCTGACATGGAAATATAGGCCTTTACTGCAGCACAAGGTTAATGCAAGAGTAACATCCTGTTTTCCTTCACTACATGTATGTTAGTACAGACTCCCTGCAGAATTTAATACAGAGATTAATTCTGCATAATTTCCTTACTTTTTGAGGAAGAAGTGTTGGTCAGGTTTCAGTATGGAATATCTGTCTCGGACTTTACCACAGAACCATGTATTTAGCTTCACCTCAAAAAATAATCTCAGTGCTAGCAGATTACTGACATCAAAATGGCAATGCTGTTTGAAGACTTCAGTACTGATCAGTTCAATTACTCTTTTTAGTACTAGTATTAACATTTCAATAATATGCTGTTGTACTGGCTTTTATGAATGTCTGTAAAGATTTTAGAAGTCCTTTTCATTGGTCATCTGCTGTGAAACAGCCATTATTTCAGTTTCCATTATCTTGCACATTGCATATGAACAGAATGTGATACAGAAAACTGTCAAACTGTATGTCTTGTCTTCATTTCTGAGGCTAATTGATGTATGTATGTATAGCATATATTTTAAAACTATCTGTAAACATGATGCCTTGAAATAATTAATCATATTTTCTTCAAATAGGAGAATTGGCTTGGACCATCTGAGATTATAGATAGATCTTAAATATCCTGAAAGTTTAATTATAGCATCCACATTTGCTCTATAGTTTTTCTATTATAATAATTTTCCAAGCCAAGTGAATTATGATAACATCTCAATGATACCTGCTTTTGTATTATTGATGGAGGCAGAGTTAAAACCATTAAGTTCAGAATTCAGACCTTCCACAAGAGTTAATTCATGTAGGTTCTCGTCTCATCCATCACACGCTAACTTGGCTGCATGGAACAAGGCACTTTCCTCCTCCTTCACCATTGTTTTCTATGTTGTTTAACAAATCTTCCCAAAGGTTTTCTTACAAAGACTTCATTAAACCAGAATTCCAAGGGCCTTTCAGATTTCTCATACATAACCTTAACAAAGTGATTCCCATTCTTGTATTTTAGCTTGCACAGGGAAATAGAAAGCCCAGGGCCATACAGCAATTTAAGGACAACCTGACAAATTCACAATGTACCTAAGGGTAAAGAACCTGCTGTTTTCATGTGGAATATGTAAGTACAGCAGGTGACAACACCTAGCGCCCTTGGCTGATTCAGTGAAAGCTAAATCGGGACAACTCTAGTTAGTACTTTAAAGGAGAAATCACTGGGAAATCACTGTAGGCTGTTCTGGGAAGTAAAAGTATTCCAGAAGGTGATAGTAAATAACTTTGTTGGAAGGACAACTGCATGAATATCTTCATAGTTAACTAGGAGTCAAATGTAATTTGAAGGAGCCTTTACCATTCTTAATAGATGAATGAAGCCCAGCCAGCATTATGGTCATTTCAGTTTGACTACATGATAGAGCTTTTAAGAACAAGAAGTAGAACCTTCACTCCAAAGTAAAATCATGAGATTTGTTTCTTCAAGTCATATATTACTATTACTTAGGTTGTGAGCCCTTGTTGGGTAGGATACTAATATCTGCACACCTGAATCATAACAACACTGCTCAAATACTGAATGTGATTAAAATGATTTTTTTTATTTCAGTCATATTTTTTATGCTATTATATTTGAGTACATCACAATCTGAAAATATGGTTACTATGATAGTTGTGAATTACTTTAATGATGTAGAGGGTTAGGTCTGTTGGAGACAATAAGACAATAGTGGAAAACAACAGCACGATGCCACCTAAACATAGAATGAAACAGCTGTGAGCCTTCAATGTTTTTCTGCAAATTTCAGCTTCCTTAATCATTAGCTGTGTTGGCTAAAATTGTGAGAATTTTAGTTCAGCAATATCTAGAAATTCACAGTTTTAAAGAGTTAAAGAACAATTCATATCTGGCATGGAATTTCTGTACTGCGTCTTTGCTTCCCATGTATAAGCTGCGTGGAAATTAAGTCCACATTTTCAAGATCTCATGGTATTGTTTAAGTAACCAGAAAAGATAAGGAAGCTGATCTACAGGAACCAAGCAGAGTAGAATAATAAAAGTTTTTGTAAGACAATGTATTGTGGCCTGAAAGCCGAAGCATGCATATATATATATATATCCATGTGAAATGTGACATTTTCTAGAAGCGTGATGAATTAATGGTATTATAAAAGCATTAACTATTGAGGCCACTTAATATTTGTTAGATTCCTGAAAGCAAATTCTAATGGTAGTCACAACGCATTCTGATGTTGTGCCAACATTCTATACAAGCTTGACTGGCAGGCTAAAGAAACCTTTTGATATTTATTTCTGGTGGGGGAAAAAAAACACTAAATAATGAACAATGTGGTTCAAGTGGGTGGACCATATAATAACATCACTTATGAACATTTGAAAACCATTGAATCTCAGAAAGGGAAGCCATTTCTCAGAAAAATTGTCACAATCCTACTGTAATTTTCAAACGAAAGAAGACCCTGAAAAAGATTTTATGTCCTGATTCCCACAGATATATTCCAGTTGGGCTATATGACTCCAGGCTGCAGAGTATATACAAAATGCATATCAATATTTGCGTAACATTACTGCTGAAGTAATTTTTTTTTCTGTGCAAAAATGATAACTTATCATTATCACCCCTCAGAATTAGCTCAAATTTCATGCTAGAAATGATCTTGAAGAGCCTCTTAAAATCATAAAGAAATGGCTTGTCTTTATCAGAGCTACCAAAGTTTTTCATGTATTTGATCGGAATCATATCCTGTATAATAGACACTAACACATTGCTGTGATTGACTTTGGGATATGAGAATATATCATAAGATTGTTCTTTTAATTGAGAACTGCTATGTGATGTTTAATGAGGGAAGCAGCACACATGATCAGCTATGTCTTTCTGGTGCAGTTCTTGGTATATTCCAGCATTATGAGTGGAGAACATCCCATGTTTCCAACACATCCAATACATAACCAAGTATCCATCTCAGTGCAATCAGTCGGATGATCTTTATGGACAAAGCATCAGATTACAGCAGTGTCGTTGGATAAAACCAATCTAGTGGGTGGGGGAAACAGTAAAAGCTTCATCATTTACAAGAACCATAATAATGGATGGAATTCTCCAAATCTGGATTCTACATTCACAGCTTCTACTAAAGTCAGCAAAGTTTGAAGGGCACAAGCATGTAAGCCCATGTCTCACATCATGGGAGCTGCTAATGGGTTTGGATGTCAGCATTTCTCAAGAAAAAAGTACTGGTTTGATGACAATTTGTGTTGTCATGAGATTATGCTATATGTTAGGGTAGACTTAAAAGCCCTGATCCAGCAAAGGAGATTCAGGTATGAATAGCAATAGCACTTAGACTTATATACCATTTTACAGTTCTTTATAGTACTTTTTAAGAGGTTTACAAAGTCAGCAGATTGCCCCCAACAATATGGGCCCTCAGTTTATTTTCCTTGGAAGGATGGAAGGCTGAATCAACCTTGAACTGGTTAGGATCGAACTGGCAAAAGTTAGGGCACTTAGCCTGGAACTCTGTATTCTATCCACTCCATGAATGCAGGCTTCTTTGTGGTGAATTCATATGCATAAACCACAAAATGCACTCTGGCCCATAAAAGTGGTTGAATGTGTCTCTCTACAAAATTGACCAATGGCCATATTGATCTGTGATCTTTTGTTGTGAGTGACTAGGGTACATATGCTGGATTGGGGCACTGTATTTTTCAGTTTAGGTAATATAGGAAATTGTTAACTTGGGAGGTGCAAGGTGATCAAGTAAAGTGTGCTGCATCCTCTTAATTGTAAACACAAATGCTTTGACTTTCGGTCCATATTACACCTTTCTTTTTTCCCTCCTCTGTCCCCATTTTTTTTTTCTAGGTTGGCGTAGCGCCCAGGGAACTCCCGATGTGTGGCAAATTCCGGATGGAAGCTCAAGGACGCTTAAATTCTGAGAGAATTTGAAACGCAATGGGGATTTGCGCCACGTATGTGACATCCAAGTAGGGTTGGCTGTTTGGTTAGTTTCGTGATGCTACCTGACTGAACAGCATCAAAAGCAGGATCTTTCCAGACACCCCTCTGCCGCCTGTCCAGAAGACTTTCTATTTATATATTTTTAACAAAATAGCAAAACCACATCATTGGGGAAAAATCTTTCATCAAGGGCTTTCTTATATATATCTATATTCCTTTTATTTGACAATCTTGTATGCCATTTTGTTTCTAAATGGCAATGGGAAAGCCACCTAAAAATAATAGAGTGATCCAATAAACAAGGAGTTATTAAATCAAAATCTTTACTCAGGCACATCTACATTTCTCATTTACGATGTCCAAAGCCTGAAAGAACACACATTTTAAAAAACTATTAAAGTTCAGGAAAGCTTTTTCCCTGGACCTTTGAACTTCTACATGAGTCACAGAGCAGACTAGTTGAGTTGGGGTGGGCACCCTATGGGTTGCATGTGACTCCTGAGTCCACTTTTTGCAATTCACTGAGTCTGTCAAGATCATACAATCAATATTTGGTGGGAACTACCAAATAATGATGGTGCCAATTCTCAATGAGAAATACATGAAAATAGGTGTATTAATTTCTGATGGATTTAATGCACTGATCAAATTTTATCCTTCCCAGCCCCTCCCACCAACAGAAAATCTTTCTTCTCTGGTGATGCTATTATGTTATTGCACAATCCACTGCAGCGGTAGCAACCACAGTCCTTGGCCATGGAAAAGTTGCAAGACTTGGACAGATTAATTTTATGAGGTCTGGCTCAATATAAAATAATTTATTTGACTTTACTTACTACAGCATAAAGAGATAGCCCTCTTTTTAAAGTATATGCTGAATATTTCAAGGCCAATTTTAGGAATATCTGACTGAAACTTTTTATCCACTTTGTTTAACACCTATTCTTCACTAATGGGGAATGCAGAAGGGAGAGCACAGTAAACAGGAACTCTTGTGGCAACATCTAACATAGCCAATGCTTGCAATGACATAATGGTGTGCCAGCTGATGTCACACGTGGAACAACTGCTCCCATTGATTTCTGCTGGTTTAATTTGTGCATACTAGTAGCCAAAACTCAATGTAAAAGCAACAGATGTCACAGTGCAACATGTCTTCCCTAACTAGTAGAAGTGGAATACTATTATTTAGCCCTTTGGAAGTTTTAATCAAGTGCCTGTTATTAAATATGATCAAACATGAAGTCCAATCATGGAAATGGCCATCTTTTCACAGAATACGTCCCAATATTGAAATTGTAACTCCCTTTAGAGTGCTTTCCCTCCTTCCAGTGAAGCCCCATAGCTTTGCTTTTCTCATAAGATACATGCTATAAGTTGTTTAAACAAGAAGAGATTTAAAGAGAAGCAGAAAGCTGGCAGAAACAGCCACTGCAATGGCACAAGTCCTGAATATCTGGGGGCCTGAAATACATTTGGAGCCTGATGTTTTCTTATGGAAGCGAGTTCTTTGTGTGAATTGGTATGGGCAGACAACTAGTGTCCTCTAAATATTTTTTATTATAATTCCCACTGTCGTTTGCCGATAGGAAGTTCCAAAACATTTGGCAGAAGCAACTTGCCTACCCTTGTTAAAAATTAATAGATGGACAGAAATGAAATGGGCTTGGAATCTAAGAATTTGAAGGGAGACTTCTAAACAACTAATTCAATTTCCTGTGATGTAAGAAATTAAGAGCCAAAGTAATGCCTGCAGATTATTTTCCCCTCCTCTATCTGGAGGCCTCCAATGAAGCAGAATCACTAACCTTCCAGATGCTTGGTTCCATTATCAAGCTTCTTTTGAAGACAAGAAGTTTTTACTAGTGTAGAATTGAAAGCTATCATCCTCCGTGATAAGTCTGTTGTGCTGCCTTGACCAGCATGAAATATATCTTTTCTATCTTCTTTTCATAGTCCTTAAGCTTTGAATTCCAGTGATTAATTACAAATCATTGATCCCTATCATTGATCCGGTAATTTTGGTATCCCATGCTATATTGACAGGCAACATCTCTTGGCATTTCAAAGGAAGTCTCTCTTAACTTTATCTGGAGATCCTCCCAAATTACGACTTCAAAATTAGTAAGTTTTACTTGCTCTTGGTTATAGCCGCTTGGTACATGTTTACTCCATGCCTAGGATCTACAAAGAATCTGGATTGAGTACTGGAGGAAGAAGCAAGGAATTTTGTATCCTCAAATCTTATTTTCCTGCAACTAATTTTTCCACAGAGGGCAACTCTTTTTCAAAGGACAAGTGAAGCTGGGTCATTACTACTATTTTTTCCTGCAACCTCAATTAATTGGGGAAAGGATAGTTCTGACAGATAAAATAGCACATGGGGTCTAGAGAAGGATAGACACATAATTCTTTTCATCTTGAAAAACTATTAGGATTTTCTGTGCTTTCTCGGTACCAGTTCCAAACTGACACACAGTTTCTCTTGGGATAGGGATTTGTGCACAAAACAGATTTACAACAATCCATACCATTGCTAAATTTGTGGTTGCTTAAAAAAAAGGCAGGAGAAAGAGGTTGATCATTGTTGATGCCATTCTCCTGATTTGACAAGGGCCATTGGCAGTTCTTTATATTAGGAAGGAGGTTCCCATTGCTAACAAAGAGAGTTCTCTACTGATGCAAATAGTAGAACCAGGGATTTGCTACTCAACCTTGTGCTGATTCAAACTTCTTACATCTAAAAAATCAAATAGATTGGCTTCAAACTTCTAAACCAATCAGAAAACCTAATTTGAGTCAACTGTGTTATTCAATTTCAAAGTTAAATTTATAGAACCATTTCCAAATTAAATCTCTGGATTAAATACACTCTGTATAGTGTATCTGCACAGCACCAATAGCTGTGTTTTGGGAGGCAGTTACATTGGTTGATAACCTGGTGAAACTCAACATAATTGTCTACAACATAGGCCTAAAAGGCACTCTGTAGGTTAAAAAAATTCTGGAGAGAAGAAAATTCTCTAAAAATACATCTGGCACAAATATGGCCCTCTCAAAGTGATTTTTTAAGCCCATCCACTGTTTTTTGAACCAAACTTGTAGAGAGAATGGAGACAAAATTTTAACAGTCCTCCAACAAGTCCTATAAGTTTGGAGTGATATACGAGTGTTAGGATATGTGAACACAGGTATGCTGGGAAAAGATACTGTGCCCCCACCCCACATCACCAACAGTCTCCAGTATGTATATCTGAAAGATCTGAAATGGATGTGTTAGGTATTCAGCTGAACATGTTTACAGTGTCTGCATGATCAGGGACTTTCTTTATCAAAATTTCTGCTAGTGAAAGCTTTATAATTAAGTTCAGCTAATGTGCTACACCTCCATTTCAGTTCATACAGATAAATAAGGGGATGTCACAGCAGAGGAAATGAGGCTGCAATATGTTTCTTGTTATCATCCATGCTTGTAAGTTTTTAGTGTCAGAGGAGGGCTTGGGATGTGCACAGGATTTATATATGCCCTCCCTCAAAAATTTGTATATGCATGGGTTGCTAAGCCAGGTTTGTGAATGTAACTGATCGTTGCCCCAATTGGGGGGAGGTAAAGGAGTCTGGTTGGTTTATACTGAGCCAGCTCATTGGTTTATGTTGATTACTGTCAATGCTATGCTAAGTGGCTGTGTTTCTCCTCCAGAGGTCCAATCTGCTAACCCTTTTAACTGAAAGTACCAAGAACTGAACTATGAGCCATGTGACTAGCCATGTGACTCTAAATTACCATAAGTTTTAAAATCTACTTTTCCAGATCAAACCAGAAACAACTTATATTTTCACATCCTACAATTTACAGCTCTAGACAGCATATGTTTTCAGAAGTATTGAAAATCATTATTATAATTCCATATTCTAGTCATCACATTGATATTCTTGCCTAATTCTGTGTGGGATTTCCAACTGTCTTAATTTATTATTTGTGTGCAACTAAGTGATGCTTATTGTGATGTATTGCTTTTCTGTTGCTTAAGTATGTATTTTGGGGGACAATGGGGTGGGAGGGCTACTTTGTTTGGAAAAATAACAAACAAAATGAAATCTAAGAGATGTTTGTGTCAGACTGTGATTGTACAACTTGTTCTTTGGGGAAAAACAAGTGACAAGAAAATTAATATACTTCTTAGAGTCCCTCTCTATTTTATCAAGGAAGCTAAAACTATTCAAGGAAAATAAATACTAAAGTAGCAAAAAGTTTTCACTGAGATAAGAAATACTAATTTAGACACTTTCATATGGAAATTTGATTATATTAGTAACCTAAAACCTTGGGGTTTGAATAAAGGGATGAAAGGAACAATCACATAATTCTTATGAGCCTGAATGAAACTGGACAACATGGAAGCAATGGTCTAGAAAATGAAACTATTGGTGCTGGAATGACCTACATACTTTAATTGATGCCAATTGACTTACATATTCTGGACCAAATCATTGATGTAGCTGGAGAGATACTGTGACACCCAAAGTTATTTTTAAATATTTGGAATAAGCCAAGCCATATGCTACAGAGAGGACAACTTCCCTTTCCTGATTTAATGCCCCATTTGCCTTAAGTAAGGTTTTTAATCACTGCCTTAGAAATGAATTGAATCCTGTTTTAGGAGAGCAATGTGGGCAACAGTTCCCAATAGGTCTTTCCCACATAGACTGCTACATTAGCAGAATTCCATTAAAAAATAAAGGTGAGTGGAAATCACATGGGAAGGAATATATCAAGGCAGTTTCCAGATCCACTTTCTCATACAAGCATGGTTTTCTCCTCGTTACTTTACCTACACAACTTTACTTTACCTACACAACTAGCTAACTAGAGCAATGTGGAATGAAGCCATAGAACTCTAATCCAAGTCAATTTTAAATTTAGAAAAATCCATGAGAAATTTAATGAGACACATCGGTCTTGCAACATGTATCAAGGCATGGTTAAGCTCATCAAGTTAAAAAAGCGGAAACGCAATTTAACTAGTTACACTGAACATTATTGAAAGGTTTTGTTTTCATTTGAAAATCAGTTTGGTTCACAACTGCCCAAAAAAGAAAAAACACAGTAAATATGCAAAAAGAAGAAAAGAGAAAGAAGCACTTTAACATTGACAAGATTTTATTACATGTCAAGTTCTTAAGTCATGTTTTCCCTTTTTAATAGCAATCACATATTGTTGCATCTTAGGTCCTAAATAACTTTCATTTCCCCAAAATTAGTCAGTTTGCAAAAAGGTTCAGAAAGATTAAATAAAAATAAATTGGAAGCCCCCCCCCCCAATATACCACTACCACTGTATGTCTTTGATTAAATTACCTTGGTTCTAGAATCCTTGTCTCTACATGCAGTAACTCAGTCTCTTAGCAATAAAATATAACAAAGGTTAACCTGTTTGTAACACTTTCCTTTCCCACCACCCGACCTTAAAAATTGCATTGATTAAGTCATCACAAGCTGTTGGCAGGTTGATATAATTTTTATAGGATGCTAATAGAACAGAGCAGACCACTCATTAAAGCGCACTGATTTCAGTTGCTCACAAAGAATTGCCAGAACGAGAACTTGAAAAATACACAGCCACATCCAGTCTTCTGCCAGCTTCACACTGGAACTTGTTGGATAACCTGAATACCTAATAAGTCTTGAAGCCTGATGGTTAGAATATTTAGTTCTGAATGTGCTGAGTGATCATTAACATCAGGGAAAATTGAAATGAGTTCCTTCCTTGGTTTTTTTTTAATATTCTGCTTAACATGCCATTTATCAAGCACTCATAGATTTTAAAGTGAGTCCTTGCTGTGCTAGAATTTTATGGCAGGTACTTTTCCCCAATGAGAGGGAGGCCTCTTCCCTTGAGGGATGTTTTGCAACTTCAGAAATATAAAGACTGTCACTACCTTTCTCATCATTCAAGTGGATAACATCCATGCCATTGGCCCTCATTACATGCCATAATCTCTCCAATTTATAGACTCAACAGACCACTGTGGAAGTCAATTTCATGCTTCTGCAGCTCCACCCTAAAGTAGCCTTGCTGGGACTATTGTCACATGTGAGAAGGAACCATAACACCTTAAAAACCATGTATCTTATTGCATAGAAACACAGGACATCACTCTGAGGACTTCAGCTAACATGGTTTTGCAGCGAATACTTTTCTGAGGTCTCAACAAACTCGGGTACCAGGAACTGGACCTGGAGGTATTGGTCCCAGTTTCCAGAAGAACACATAAGAATCACAAGGTCTCAAATCCATGCATACCACAAATATGCAATATTTGCAATAGCTCATAAGCAGGCAGAGCAGGAACTAGAGTTTTTGCACCACAATCTGTGACCTGGAATGACAAGGAAGTCCCAGAGTAGAAATAAAGACTGATACATAGATACTAGTGTTTCAGGGTTCATCTGACTAGTTGCTTGGGCTGTGTAGTATCATGAATTGTTAAATGTCCATATTGATTAGAACTACTGAGAGATATAGCTCAGCAACATCTACAACTGTCCATACTTTACTGATTTTAAAGGTGGGACAGCATATTCTTCAAATATGGCTGTCCAAAGACAAAGACTACATTTATAATCTCTAAGTAACATTTCATGCTTTGGAATAAAGGTTCCATATGTGAAATACTTATAAAAGCTTTTCCCTGCCTAAATTATAGTTGTTACAGAGGATGGAACAGAAAAGTTGGCAGTTTTGAGGATGAACCAAGAAACCACCTCCCGCAGTTCTTTTGTATGTTTCTTTTTTTTTTTTCCAGGAGATCATAATGCAAAGCCACAAACCATCCAAACGAAAAACTAAAATGCAAACACTTCTATAACATTGCAAAATGCATTCACCCATTGTGTAAAGCCTAATATGGTTTGAGTAATAAGCCCTAGTTTTATTCATTATAATGAACACAGTTCATTACAATTTTTTTCCAAAATTTTCTTGATGAAAAGTGTTTTATTTGAAATGCTTTTGAATCTGAGAAACTGTCTCCTTCTTGTGGGAAATGTCCTCTTATTTTTTGTTGCGCTTAGAGGCTCCAGTCAGTGCATCTGATTCTACAAGAACTTTATTAGAAACATTAAAAAGGAACAATGATAAAAAGAACTGCCTGCCATCTTAACCAATAACTCTGTAGTCTTGCAAACTAACAATCAAAGCTATTACTGGTGGGATGAAAACAATAGGAAGGGGAGGATGGTTACATGGATGCCATAGGGACTTTTCAACTTACTCACTTGTCCTGCTCTCAATCCTGAATTATTCCAGGAATGGTTTCCCCTCCACTTTTTGACATTTTTTTTTATCTATAGTAAGGGGACAAAGACCTTTGTCCTGTTTGTTCAGAAGCCAGACCTTAGATGCAGGACTCCCATAAATTAATGACAGTTGGCGTGCAAGTCTGAAGCTTGTACATTAACACACCTTTATTGAATAGGATTCAATAATTCAGCAGCAGTATTGACAATACAAGACCTCACGGGAACCAATACTGGCATCAGTATTTCTTTTGGCATCACCAATTCTCTTGCTCGTATCCAGTTACTTTCTTTTGTAGATCCTTTCTGTAAAGGGAAAAATGTGGTCATGTTGAAAATGAGGCACTGTTCTCCAACATAACATTTGTTTCCAAACACCCTTGAATGCTTTTTTTGCCATTATTCCCACCTGCCCCAGGGGTGGAAGGAACAAAGGAGCAAGCTTCCTCACCAGATGCCTTCTGGGAAATGGGTGGTTTGTGACAGTACACAGGTCCACATGGAACCCAATCAATACACTTCAGTGAAGTACATCAATCAGTTCATAATGGCAAAAGAGCTAGTGGAGGCAAGTCACTGATAAGATTGGCTGCTTCATTTTTACAGAAGCAGTTTCTGAAAAATTCACTTTTGCCAAAACAAAGCAGCACAAGTGCCCCATTCAACCAACAAGAAATAGAATGCTGCAACTATTAGTGAAGGTGCTTTGGTGAACATTGGGCTGAAGCTTTCACTGAAACAAATAGATGGGAAATTCATTAAATCTGCAGACGACACAAAGCTTTCAGGAATAGCCAATACTGGAAGAGAGGCTTAAGACTCAGAAGGATCTTGACAGACTTGAACATTGGGCGCTATCTAACAACACTAAATTCAATGCTGAAAAAAGTAAGGTTCTACATTTAGGCAAGAAAAAACAAATGCACAGGTACAGTATAGGTCCGTGATGGCAAACCTATGGCACGTGTGCCAGAGGTGGCACGCAGAACCCTCTCTCTCGGCATGCGCGCCATCGCCAGCTGCTCTCTTCCGGGTTCTGGTGCATGCATGTGTGCCAGCCAGCTGACCTCCTCAGATGTGTGACAGAACCCGAAAGAGCAGCTGGCTGCCGCGTGCATGTGCATCGACCAGCTGTTCTCTTTCGGGGTCTAGTGCTCCGGCGTGCACATGTGTGCTTCAGTTTTAGCACTCGGTGCCGAAAAGGTTAGCTGTCACTGGTATAGGTGGTACTTTGCTCAATAGTAGTAACTGTGAGAGAGATCTTGAAATCCTAGTGGACAATTACTTAAATATGAGCCAGCAATGTGCTACAGCTGCCAAAAAAGCCAACACAGTTCTAGGCTGAATAAATAGAGATAGAATCAAGATCACATGAAGCAGGGGTGAGTTCTACTTACCTTGACTACCGGTTCGCAACAGGAGTGCTTCTGTGCATGCACAGATCATCAAATATGCCGGGTGGACAGAGCCTCCCACCGCTTTTACTACTGGTTCTCAAGAATCAGACAGAACTGGGAGCAACCCACCACTCACATGAAGTGTTAATACCACTTTATAATGCCTTGGTAAGGCCATACTTGGAATAGTGCATCCAGTTTGGTCACCATGATGTAAAAAAGATATTGAGACTCTAGAAAGAGTGCAGAAAAGAGCAACAAAGATGATTAGGGGATTGGAGACTAAAATATAAACAACAGTTGCAGGAACTGGGTATGTCTAGTTTAATGAAAAGAAGGACTAGGGATGACATGATAGCAGTGTTCCAATATCTCAGGGGCTGCCACAAAGAAGAGGGAGTCAAACTATTCTCCAAAGCACCTGAGGGCAGGACAAGAAGAAATGGATGGAAACTAATCAAGGAGAGAAGCAACCTAGAACTAAGAAGAAAGTTCCTGAATTCTCCAACACTGGAAGTTTTTAAGAAGAGATTGGACAACCATTTGTCTTAACTTCCTCTCCAAGTTAAACTCTCCCTTCAATGGATTTATTATTTTTAAAAGAAAAAAAGAGCAAGTGAGCAAACAAAAGGAAAAAAAATAAGCAGACAAAGGAAATTACCAAGATTGTAATGCTAGTGCTCAGGATATCATTAACAAATAAACACAAAATATGTTAAGTTATGTTAACAAGGTAGGAAAGGATTGGAATATTTGAGCTAGGTGTCAAAAACCTTCAACGGAGCCTTCTAGAGTTCAGATCTTCCTACTTTCTTACATTTCTTGGTCTGAAAGGCCATAAAAGTAAAAATCCATGTGTCAGCCATGGAGGTCAGCCCATGTGGTGTCCAGTCTGGCCTAAAAATCAAAACCCTAAAAATGGAAAGCAAGATCTCACACTGTAATGTTTGCAGGTAGCAGTGGATTAAATGGCAGACACAGTCATTCATCTCATCACCAGGGATGGGTTCTACTTACCTTTACTACCAGTTCACAACGGAGCTGTGTGCGCTCGCTCACTTCACTTGCTCATGCATGCGCTCTTCTGTGCATGCGCAAAAGCGTTCTGATGACATCAGGGTCAGTGGGCGGAGCCTCCCACCAGTTTTAGTACCGGTTCTATAGAACCAGTGCGAACCGTGGGCAACCCGGTTGCCATTGCTCATCCCATTCTTTCCCAGTAAGGCAAAACATCTTTGACCATCAAACTGTGCATTTCTAAATTTGCATCTATACCTACATTCTTAGATTGTACAAATATATGCCCTCCTATGGCAATACCTTTCTTCTATTTTGGTGATGTGTCTAATTGGACAGATGTTCCCCTATGGAAGGTGCCTTGCTGTTGTTCCAGAACCAAAATGTTCAGGGAGGATGTGTCTATTAAAGCCTACAATTAGATATAAGCCATGATAGGAAGAACAAACGAACAGGTCTTCTAGGCTCAACAATAGACTGCCTTTAAAGTCAGCCAATTTTTGTTTTAGTTTGCAAGTAGTAAAACTGTTATATTTTCACTATCTCCAATTCATTCAAAGCCAAAACATTAAGAGCATAGGCACATTTCTATCTTTTTGAGTAACGCTTGCAGACAATGACCCATCAATCAATATTTGCCTTTTCTGACCAATAGCTGAGCACGAAGAACTATCAGCCAATCAATGCTCACCTTTCAGACTTCTTGCACTGAGATCTGTAATTCCTCACAATTCTTCTGTTCACAAAAGTAGAAGAGAAGGCACTGCTAGTTTTTCTACTGGTGCTAAGACAATATATTTCTTTTGCTTTCCCAACACCTAATACTGGTGTGCCAGCAATTCTGCATTAGGTAAAGGTAAAGATTCCCCTTGCACATATGTGCTAGTCATTCCCAACTCTAGGGGGCGGTGCTCATCTCTGTTTCAAAGCTGAAGAGCCAGCGCTGTCTGAAGACGTTTCCATGGTCATGTGGCCGGCATAACTAAATGCCAAAGGTGCATGGAACGCTGTTACCTTCCCACCAAAGGTGGTCCCTATTTTTCTACTTGCATTTTTTACGTGCTTTTGAAGAACTAGGTTGGCAGAAGCTGAGACAAGTAACAGGAGCTCACCCCGTTACGTGGCACTAGGGATTCGAACGTCTAACTGCTGACCTTTTGATTGACAAGCTCAGCTTCTTAGCCACTGAGCTACCACATCCCTTTTAATTCTGCATTGGAACTCTGTTATTTAATCATGCCAGCTTGATTGGGATTGATGACCCCATTTCTCTGGTGGGACCCAAGGAGCCAGGAGCCAAGAATCTCTACTAAAGGTGTGCAGACATTTTCGTAAGCCCAAACCTTTTTGAAGGATTGCAGATCGCATGGAATCTCTCAACAGTTTCCACCTCTTTCTCCTCCTCCTCCTCCCCCTCCTCCTCCCCCCTCTCCAAATATACCATGGATATGTTGCAAGTTGATTTATTTTGCAAGATTTGTTTCACATGTGATTTATTTCACATTTTGGGAAGGAAGTAGAATTAAATAGAAATGTAGGTTTAGGAATAGCCTTTTAACATAAATAAAACATCTCCTTCCCAAATGCAAGAAAAACCAGACCTGTGTTTCCATGACAGAGCCCTGCTCAATTCTGTCATCATCACTTTGCCTACTGGTGCCCTTTGCATCTCTCCCCTCCACCTCCTGCTGCTGTGGCCAGCAAAACATTGATTGCCTCTGGCTTAGTATTATATATAAATGTAGTTCATCTATTAGAAAAGTGCAGTGGGAGCTGAAATTTTGCATAGTTTGAAATACAAGTGTAGAAATTACAGAAAAATCATTGTTTTAAAAGTCTAAATTAAGGTTTTAAAATGCATCAGAATTAACAGTTTTACAATTTAATCATGTCTCTTATTTATGGCATAAATCCTTTTATCTCTTGACATCATACAGAGACGTTCCCTACAGCTCTGACTCAGCAAATGAATGCATTCCAAAACTTTGGGGTAGATTTGGGGAGCATTGGTGAAGATGAGAAGAAGGTACAGCTCTAGTGGCAAGGATGATGAGCATTTCCCACATTTTTTTTATTTTCTTTTTTTAAAAAATTCTTTTAATTGCACATTATTACTCATTAATACCCGTTGCCACATAAACTTATGCGGCTCCCTTCCTTAATACATCACAAAGCTAGCTGAAACCAACCTGTATTCTTCTTCTTCTTCTTCTTCTTCTTCTTCTTCTTCTTCTTCTTCTTCTTCTTCTTCTTCTTCTTCTTCTTCTTCTTCCTCTTCCTCTTCCTCTTCCTCTTCCTCTTCCTCTACCTCTACTTCTACTTCTACTTCTATTTCTACTTCTGTTGAACTTGAGACACCCCAAACATGCAGGAAACACCATGGCCCGATTGGTGTTCACTATTAGCTGAATATCAGGAGAAGGCAAAGGGAATTCAATACCGCTATCATTCATCCAAGAATAACAAAAATTACTTAAAACACAAAAGGTTACTGAAATAAACTGCTATTTCCCCCTCCATCCATGGTTTCCATTCATGGTATTTGGATAATTGGGGAAATTACTGAATGGCTGCTGCAATGTGAATTTGGAGCTCATTTTGTACTAGTACACAGTGTGATTTTCTGCAGTGTTAATAAGGGATGAGTTAACACCATTGCCTGTCCAGATACCCATCACAAGTACTTAAGTTTCCTCCTCACATTATTTTGAAGCTGGAAAATCAGGATTGTAAATTGCACAAGGTGAAGTCTAAGTAAGTCCAGCATTCGGCTCCCATCCACATCATTCAATGGGGGAGTAGCCGGGTGGCGGTAGGGGATGAGGGATATAGGCCAAGAAGTTGGAGCAGAGGTTCTGATCCCTATTTCTCCACACAATACTGGATATATAGAAAGACAAATGCCCGCAACTTTTGAAATAACTATTGAAAGTAGATGTTTTGCAACTAAGCACACCATCAGGATGTTCACATAAACAGTCTTCTTACAAAGAGTTGTATATATTATTGATCTATCTGGTCACATGGAGTACACATAAGAATCACTCTGTCACACTTAATAAAGAATTAAATCTGTGTACATGCAGGGGACGCGGTGGCTCAATGGCTAAGACGCTGAGTTTGTAGATTGAAAGGTCAGTAGTTCAAATCACTAGTGCCACATAATGGAGTGAGCTCCCATTACTTATTCCAGCTTCTGCCAACCTAGCAGTTTGAAAGCACATAAAAAATGCCAGTAGAAAAATAAGAACCACCTTTGGTGGGAAGGTAACAGTGTTCAGTGCACCTTTGGCGTTTAGTCATGCTGGCCACATAACCACAGAGACTTCGGACAGCGCTGGCTCTTCAGCTTTGAAATAGAGATGACCACTGCCTCCTAGAGTCGGGAATAACTAGCACATATTTGCAAGGGGAACCTTTACCTTTACCTTTTACATGCAGGGGAGCCCCTTAACAGAACTTTGTACACCTATGTCATCGTGTGCCCAGGATACTGAATGAACAGGACATAGGAGCAACAGGAGCTGGAGGATGGAGTGAATTATGAAACAGCATGGGAGGAAACGCTAAACCTCCTCCATTAAAGCCTTGACTCCAGAAGGGCTAGATATAATAGCTTGAATGGTGTCTGATCAATTTCTAAACAGTTTATGGGCCTATTCCCAAACATAATTCAAACTACTGAAATGTATCTTTAAAACTCTTCACCTGTTGGGATTTGGTTATCCAAAAAGTGTTTACTTCCATGAAACAGGTCCTCCTCCCAAGAAGCACAACAGGTAATGACAAAGTTGCAGGGGCAACTGTTTAGTGGTGCCACCTTATTTATAGAAATCTAGACTCTGGCAAATTCCTTTATATTTTCCCAATCTTTTAGTTGTTAACATCGTGTTGATTTTATCACAGCTGTTTTATGTACTATGTAGTATTGTTGGAAATACTATTAGAATTGTTTTTAATTGTGTAACTTTGCATGAATTTTGGGAATGCTTGTACTGAAGGGTGGCCCAGTGATTTAATAAACAAATATAGTTTTTTATTTAGATGACAATATTGTTGGTGATGATGGTAATAGTCTATGTATCTTAGACTATTCTCTCAAACATTTGTCTTTCTATTCACTTTCAGAAGAACTCTTTGAGGCAGGTCATTTATTTATCATTCCCAGAAATAAATGCACCCATTGACTTTGTGGTCATGATTTAAGGATTTAAGAATAGCTAGTTAGATTTAATCACCATTAGAGCTTAACAGCTTCTCATACATTACACAAAGGTATATTTTCACAATCACAGGAGGGACATGTTCTATGACTATCTGCTATTCACCATAGAGGCTAATCCAGGGATGAAATCCAGCAGGTTCTGACAGGTTCTGGAGAACCGGTTGCAGAAATTTTGAGTAGTTCAGAGAACCGGCAATTACTACCTCCAGCTGGCCCCAGAGTGGGCTGGGAATGAAGATTTTGCAATATCCTTCCCCCAGGAGTGGGGAAGGAATGGGGATTTTGCAGTATCATGCAGTACCATTCCCACCCTACCTGGAGTGGGGTGGGAATGGAGATTCTGTAGTATCCTTCCCCTGCCACACCCACCAAGCCACGCACACCAAGCCCACCAAGCCACACCCACAGAACCGGTAGTAAAAAAAATTGGATTTCACCAGTGGGCTAATCTGCTTCCTTTGTGATCAAGGTAGGCTTTAAATCAACAGGTTTCAAAGTAAACTTCAGCCAAGTTCACAATTAGGTGGGGGTGGGAGGTGGAGGAGGATGGGTCAGGAAGAAGAGCTTCTGATAGATGTTTTGTAGATTGTACGTTAAAAAAAAATTGGAATGAGACTATGAGGAGATCTATCATAATTTCACTGAATATTCATTATTTTCCTGAATATTCATTTGGAATATTTAACCTGACTTATTGAAAGCTTGGGTTTCTAAAAAGAAAAAAGAGAGAAAGAAAGAAAAGAAAGAGAGCGAGAGAGCAAGAGCTGAACGCTCAATGCAGATCCTATTGGATGCTCATGGCCCCTTTTCTCTCTGAAAGGTCATGTTCTTGAGCTCCATTATTATTGTTACTATTATTCTTATTTTGCCAAGGTGATTATTCTTAGAGAAGAGGAACGGTGGATGTTGGGAGGGGAGAATAACCTTTCTGCATAATTTCCTTTTCATGGGTTAGTTATTCTTGAATTTACCACCTCTGCTGGTATGGAGACAATATACATACACTTCAGGTAGATGTGGCCTTGGGCATTTTCAAAGGGAAAAGCCCTTTATTCAAAGTACCATTGAAAGAATGGTTATGAAACAGAAATGCAGGAAGAAAATAAACTTGAAGCCAATATTGCATGCAACTGGTGAAACAGGTCATGGGGCCAAAATGATACATTCTTTTTCCACCCCCATCCCTTCCTTTCCTTTATTCCCTTTTGTGTATTAAACATCATTTTAATATCCTAGTGACAAGGTTTTATAATTAATCTAAATGTAAGAGACTGGGCACACTGGAGATTATGGCTCAGCGTAAAGAGGTGAAAAGGGTTTCTCAGTTCGTAGCTGGCTTACACAGCGCGTCTCCTGAATGAGGGTGGTACAACCAAGTCCATTATCTAGTGGGCTCGCTCCGGAATAGCAAAACACCTTGTACACCTTGGAAAAGTGAAAAACCTTTAACTCATCAGAGCTGTAATGTTAATACGGAAGGAAAGTGCTTTCAAAAGATTACATTTCGTTCATAGACAGATATTGAACTCTGGAGGAGCAATCTAAGCCCCCGAGAGATAGCAACTAAAGAGCTGAGCTATAAACTAGAATGATAACATCCTTATTATAAGATGCAAATGAAGGGGGTGGGTGGGCGCAATTCACTTCAAAAAAGCATTAGGAGTGTTTAATTTTTCTTGTGGGAATAACACTCAAGCTGGCCTGGGTATGGTTTTTGTGCATATGTGCATGCCATATATGGAGGGTTTGTCTTCAGACAGCCGTTTGGGTTTGCAGCGAGGAGAAACACATCCCTGTCCTCTCCCATCCGAAGACACTGTTCTACCAGACTTTATCCTTTCTAAAAGTTCCCGTAATTAGGCTGCACTCCGACATCCGTTTTGTTCTTGGTAATTGCAAGACAGACTAGCTGCTTTGCTTTAAAACAATGGTGATTCTGCACCAACGTGCTTCAGATTCTGGAAAGGAAAGAAACAGAATCTTGCGAGCTGTGGAAATTATGGAAATTACATAAAGTTGCACAGGATATGCAAGAGCAGGAGGATTATGTAAAAGTAATTGCTGTCATTTATTGCCATTATTCTTATTATTTTAATCTGCCAAATTGGGGTGGGGACTGAGGGGAGTAGATACTTCAGTCTACAGTACATTTCCAGGTGTTTGAATCACAGTTCCCATCAGCCCCAGCCAGTGAATGTTGCCATCTTAAACATCTGGAGTTCACAAATTAAGAGAAATCTGAGCTAGAGGATCTGCTTGGTAAGAACTCTCAATATTCTAGCAGCTGTTTGTATTATTCATTGGGATCGGATGGAATGGCTTTGGGTACTGCAAAATTGCAGCTGTTTCTGGAACGTGAGTCAGGAAGCCTGAAGAAGAGGGAAAATATCATGATTCTACTGAAAGTTGTATTGGTGTTTGCTAGCATTTAACTTCATCAGGGATAGTCAGTAATTAAGAAGGAAGCTATACTAGGAGGCGAGGCAGTGATTCTTCTTAGGGCTGACCAGTAAATTTTTTTTTAAAAAAAGAAAAAAACATTATAAAACAACATAATCCCATCTCTTGCATTTGACCTTGATTGTTTGCCAAACAGTGAAGGCCAAAGTCTGAAGGGAAAGGATACAAGGTATAGAGTGTTGAAATAAAGAGAGTATGAAATTGTTTGGTCTAATGGTCTATGTCATGGGTGTCAAACCTGCGGTGTCATGTTGCCATCACGTGACGTATTGTGACAGTTTTTCCCTTCGTGGAGCTGGGGTGGGCGTGGCCTGCACATGACGCATCTGCCCCGCGGGCTGCCAGTTTAATACCCTTGGGTTCTATGTAGAGTTGAAAAGCCAAGAATTGCTCTAAAAGAGAACTGGGGAAAAGGGACAAATCTACCTAGGTTTCTCCTAGGCACACATAGTTAGGGACAAAAGACAAATAGGTGGTTGCTTTAGAGCACAGGTATCAAAGTTGCGGCATTACGTTGCCGTCACATTATGCTGACGTTTTTTCCCTTCATGGAGCTGGGGTGGGTGTGGCCTGCTCGTGATGCATCCGGTCTGCAGGGCTCCAGTTTGACACCCCTGCTAGAGATTAAGGAATTCAAATTTCTCTAATAAGTATTTTTTTTTATTTAAAAAAGGACATCTTTGATGTGGAAGGGAGACTGTTGAAAAGAGGAGAAACCCTCAACTTTTTGCCTGAAAGGCAGATATCAGGGATCCTATTTCAAACTGAGATTTGGTTTGTTTGTGGACTCATGCCCAACTCATACAGCCAAAGATGTAATTTACAAACCTGATTTGCCTTATTTTTTGAATTTTGGAGATAATTGCTATCCAAACCTTAGGACTGGTGACCTGTTAAACAGCTATTGCGAGGAAGCCATTTTAAGTTGATGGTTGCACAAATCCCACATTTTCTCTGAACCAGCACAGATGTCTGTCTCTCTTTTATTATAAGGGCATGGAAAAATCACCCACTCCTGAGCTAAAGTTCTGGCACGCACAGGCCATTTGGTCTGGTGGCAATCAGTATGTTGAATACTGCCTAGAAAAAGTGAACTGACTGACCTGGAATATATTCATGCAGAATAACTGGGGGATATTTTCACACTGTAGTTACGGGTTTCTAAGAGGTAGCACCCAATTGGCACTGTGGAAACAAGTGAGAAGGCCTTTGGCCACTTTGAGTTTCTCAATGCAATAAGTCTCTTCCAAGTGAACTGGTTACTATGATGATGATGTTGATGTTATCCATTTAGTCGTGTCCGACTCTTGGTGATTCTGTGGGCCAGATCTCTCCACATCTTCTGATCTTGCCCTTCTTTGAATTTTGCTATGCTCTGGCTGGTGACAGATTTGATGGTATGCAGCCATCATGTTTTTTGGTAGCCTGATTTCCTTTTACCACTAACTTTTCTCAACACAGTTGCCTTCTTCAGTGAATTCTCCCGCATGACACGGCCAAAGTAAGTGAGACACAGTTTTGTAATTGCCTAGGAAAGAAAATTGATAAAAGTCAATCTTGTGTTTGTTTATTTTTAAAATGTTAGCTCCTTTAAGTAGCAGAACAGACAAACAAACACAAACACAAACATACAAAAGCTGATACTCAAATGTAGACACAATTACATCTCCCATATGGCCTTTACCAACCAGGAGAACACAGATCTAATAAGTGGTCTGGTTGGCAGATCCAAGAATCCTGTTTAGCTCTTCACGAGTTACTGCCTTAAATTTATGCTAGTTAATCATACAAATATTCTGTTTCTATCTCAATAGGACTTCCCCAGTTGGCAAATTGCAGCCACTTCATTTGCCAGATGTGTAGAATATTCCTCCCAATGGCCCTTCTGACTTCGCAGAAAAGTACAGATCATTTTAAAAAGGGCCATTAGCCAGCTATATGTGCACACAATAAAACTACATAACAAATACAGATAGCTTGCTCTTATCACCATGATGCATTCCTAATATAAAGGTAGTCCATGACTTATGATCACAATTGAGCCTAAAATGTCTGTTGCTAAGTGAAACATTTGTTAAGTGAATTTTGCTCCATTTTACAACCTTTCTTGCCACAGTTAAATGAATCACTGCAGTTATTAAGTTAGTGACACTGTTGTCAAGTGAATCTGGTTTCCACATTGACTCTGCTTGTCAGAAAGTTACAAAAGGTGATCATGTGACACAGGGACACTACAACCATCATAAATATGAGTCAGTTGCCAAGCATCCAAATTTTGATCACGTGACAGGAGGATGCTGCAATGGTTTTAAGTGTAAAAATGGACATAAGTCACTTTTTTGGTGCTGTTGTAACTTTGAATGTCACTAAATGAACTATTGTAAATTGAGGACTCCCTGTAGTTTCTTACTCATGCTCAATTGGATTCATTTGTCATCTTTCTCCGATGGTGCTGTAAGTTTCTCTTCTGGTGCGTCAACTCTCTAAGTTCTATGCTAGTGATGGCTAACCTTTTTGCCGTCGTGTGCGAAAAGTGGGGGGAATGCTGGGTGTGTGTCGTGTGTGCCCACACCCATAATTCATTGCTCCCCAGCCCCTCCTCCCCACATATGCGCCTGGTAGGTCCGTTTTTCACCCTCCCCAGGCTCCAGAGGCTTTCTTGGAAGCTGGAAATGGCTTGTTTTCTGACTTCCGGTGGCCCGGAAGGCCTGGAAATCAGATGGCTGGTGTGCACATGCGTGCTAAAGCTGAGCTAGGACAACACTCACGTGCCCATAGATATGGCTCCATTCGCCATCACGGTTCTATGCTCTCTAAGCATAGACAATCAAGGAGCAATTTAGAACCAGAGCACAGTGGGACTCCATATGGTAGCAATCCTGTCCAAGGCTCCATCACTTGCCTATTACAGGCTGAGACCAAGACTTCTGCCAAACCACCCATCAGAACTTCAGAAGAAGTTCCTTCTGGAATCTAACAGAATCTATTAGTCACCTGGAGCAAAACAACCTAGTGCAATAGGTTTTCCCTGCAGGGGAAGGTGGCACCATTTAGATTAAAAGCAATTAGAGAGTAATTTGTCAAGCAATGGATTAATGGTAATAATTTTTCAACATCCATATCATGTCGCAATTGCCTCAAGATAAAAACCAGATCTAGAATGTAACTTCTAGTATGTTTTGAGCTCTCAGTTACTTGACTCAGATCCATGGTCACCATATTGGATATGAATTCTTCAGCTGATCAAAACTCAATGCCACGTAGGGAAGACTGAAGAGCCCAAGAACCATAAGCCTCAGCTCTTCCACCACCAACCAGGTAATGAGGCTTAGTAGCTCAGCAAGGATATCTCTGCACAACAAGGAGACCAATGCAATAGCAACAAGTCCAACTACTCTCTAGAACCCAATTTCAACTTGGTTTCACATCCATATGCCTGTGAAGCAGGACCTCAAAAGTTTTCAAGGTCTCCTGGATGGGAACTGCCCCTCTCTGAAGTTGTCGCTGATGTCAAACTTGAAACTGAGGCAGACAATTCTTTGAACTATCCAGGTGTTTATGCATGTCAGGTTAACTGTCTCATCCATAATTAAATCATGGATAAGGAAGGTATTATTACATACCAACCTGGCACTTAAGAGCAATCCTTCCTTCAGGCTGTTCAAACATCTTGGATTCTAAGATAGAATTGGGCAATTACTAAGATCAAGAACCCAGTATTGGCTGCTGATGTTCATTCCCTGAATTGGAGTTCTCTTAAATGATCTAAAATTGCTGCCCTCTAGTGAGCATCCAGGGATGCGGTGGCTCAGTGACTAAGACACTGAGCTTGTCAATTGAAAGGTGGGCAGTTCAGTGGTTTGAATCCCTAGTGCCGCATAACAGGGTGAGTTTCCATTAGTTGTCCCAGCTTCTGCCACCTAGCAGTTCAAAAGCACATAAAAAATGCAGGTAGAAAAATACGGACCACCTTTGGTGGGAAGGTAACAGCGTTCCATGCGCTTTTGGCGTTTAGTCATGCCAGCCACATGACCTTGGAGATGCCTTCAGACCTCGCTGGCTCTTCGGCTTTGAAACGGAGATGAGCATCGCCCCCCAGAGTTGGGAACGACTAGTATATATGTGCGAGGGGAACTTTTACCTTTTAGTGAGCATCCAGGATTTTGCAGTTCATTCAATGGCAACCACAAATCAGGTAAAATATCTTAGCCAGAGACTCCTGTCTGCTGTGTGATGGGATTTTGATCTGCTTTACAAAACTGTTGTATCATTCAATAATAGGTCAAACACTGCAGCTCCTTGGGTTCTTTGAGGAATTTTTATCTATGCATCTATACTAAGAAATAGCGGTAAGCAAAAGGCTGAAAGAAAGAACAATCTCCAATTATTCTTTACATATTCCATATTCCATATTCTCCAAATAATTTTATTTACATATACTACTGTACTGAATTGAAACAGCAATGTTTATTACAGCCAAACATCTGGGAATGATAAGAGGAAAATTCTCAAGTTATCTTTGGTATAACAAGGTTGGGCAGAGAAGCACAAGTAAGTTGCATTTCTTCTTGCTTATGGTGAAACTACATGAAACCTGCAAAAAGTAATTTGTAAAACATGCATCAAATCACTGTTGTGAACACAGTTTCTGAAATCAATGCCTTTTTTATTCTCAAAGTACAAGAAGAAATGAGGAAAAAGAGTAAGGAAAACATTTATATGGTTGGGAAGAATCATAAATATAAGATGTAATAGGTTAGTGAACTAGCTGGGCTGCTATAGGGAGTCAAAGGTTAATTAGGCCAGCAGTATTTATGATGAAGGGTTTACTGGGGTTCCTGGCAGTTAATTCTTAGCAAAAAGATATTGCAACTCTGGCATTAGCAAAATATACTGTATTTTCTGCTCTTCTAAATATCAGTTATCCCATAAAACTATCTTCCAACATACCAGAGCTTATATCCACCAAAAATGCATGTAACAATCAATGCTTTCAAGAATGGCAAAAAGAGAAGCATACTTGAAAGTAAAACTATTCTCTCAATATCAATAACTGGGACCATGAGCAGGAGTATATTAAAACATTCATTCCCTACTTACTATATCAGGTTGATCACTGGAGGAGACAGGATGTGGACACATTAGTTCATAGGTCTGATACAGTGTGTGGTCAGATCACTTGACCAGCTATTTTAGTCCTTATTTGTACTGACAATAGCTCTCAACAAGGTCCACTGTTCTATTCTCTGCCTTTTGGACCAGTGGTGGAATCCAAATTTTTTTACTACGGGTTCTGTGGGTGTGGTGTAGCTTGGTGGGCATGGCTTGGTGGGTATGACAGGGGAAGGATACTGCAAAATCTCCATTCCCTCCTCACTCCAGGGGAAGGATATTACAAAATCCCCATTGCCTCCCCATTCCTGGGGGAAGGATATTGCAAAATCCCCATTCCCACCTCACTCCAGGGGAAGGATATTGCAAATCTCCATTCCCTCCCCACTCCTCGGGAAGGATGTTGCAAAATACCCATTCCCTCCCCACTCCAGGGGAAGGATATTGCAAAATCTCCATTCCCACCCCACTCCAGGGGAAGGATATTGCAAAATCCCCATTCCCACCCCACTCTGGGGCCAACTAGAGGTGGTATTTGCTAGTTCTCTGAACTACTCAAAATTTCCTATACTGGTTCTCCAGAACCAGTCAGAACCTGCTGGATTTCACCCCTGCTTTGGACCATAGAGAACAGGGAGAGAGATGGTCATATTAGTCTTTGCAGGAGAAACCAAGTTAAAAATAATACAAGGAACAAGCTCTACTGCTGCATCTTGTCACTGAAGTCATTTAAAAATATTAAGTCTTCAAAATATTAACAAGGCTTTTTTCATAGATTGGTATCTATTTTTTTCATTGACTGGTATCAATTCATAGATTGGTATTTATGATTTATCACTTGTATATTATGATTAATGCTTATAATTATGATATATGATATATGACCTATCATTTTGTAGTTTGTATGTATACTGAGAGCTTATGCACTGGAGGCAAATTCCTTGTGTGTCCAATCACACTTCTATTCTATTCTATTCTATTCTATTCTATTCTATTCTATTCTATTCTATTCTATTCTATTCTATTCTATTCTATTCTATTCTATTCTATTCTATTCTATTCTATTCTATTCTATTCTTCCACTCCACTCCACTCACAAACACTGTCCAAAGACAATACCCACTAATTTATTCCAGAAGTTAATATTCAGAAAATTGCTACCAATATCCAAGTGGAATGGATCTCCATTCCACTTCAGATTACAATTACGTCAAATTACATCAAAACAGCACATTTATGGTATCGCAGAAATGATGCAATTATATATTTACACGATTTTAAGTTTTACATTTAAGTTGTAGCATTTGTGTGATGATGTCATCATATACATATTATTTGCCTGTTCTTGTCTCCCATGTTGTTGGTGCTGAATCTGGAGGATCCACTGAGTTATGCATAGACTCTGTTCTCAATATCTGCTAAATGCAGATATTGATGCATTGATGCATCACTAATATACATCAATATATTAGTTCAATATATTGATGTATATTAGTTATAAAAGAGTAAACATACAGAGACTAAGTTACTCCTTTCAGCACTATAGCTTTGTTTACACAAAACACTTAACCCAGTTGTATTCATGCAACATGGTTATTGAATAGCTTTTGTGATTTAGTATGTTTGCACCCAGTCTGAGAATTTGTGGACACAGAAAAAGGGTGAAAGCAGCCCATGTTTCTGTGAGTTAACTCGTTCCCCCTCTATACATATTTGGACAGGCAGCTAATTTTCTGCTACACTACTGAATCACACTAGAACATGACTCATTGCAGACTTCCCCTTGTTTCAGGATTTTGAGTTCAGGTAGTATAGCTAAGGGAAGGAGGGTCACTCCTGTACATTCCATGTGCCCAACCAATCCTATCTCCCCAGCAAGTAAGATTGTTCTAATTACATGTGTGCAATAATGGCTGGTTATAAGAACATTTTATATTCTTAGTGTAGATTTCCAAGAAAGCTTAACATGTAAGAATCTCTCTCCCTCTCTCCCTCCTTCCTCTTATGAAACAGGAAGACTTTTGTGGTTTGCCATAGGTTGGGGGGAAGGAAGTCAGCCTTCATTACAGTTCAGCATCATAAGAAAGAAAAGTTTAACAGAATATTTACCAACCTGCTCCTTTCACAACTTTTTTAGCCCTTCCTTTCATTCCAACTCTTTACTACTGGAAATGCATTCAGCAATTGCAATCTATCCTGAAAAGCTAAACTAGGAATGGAATCAGAAATGGGGTGCTGTGTGATCCCCAGGCAAGGAATCGGTGTACATTTGAGTCATCTGCTGGCGATGGGGCTGACAAACAGCTTATAATGGTGTTTAGAAAGAGAAAGTCTGTGTTATGTCTAGGGGGCCCGTGTGTTTTGTGTTACGCTGACCCCAAGATTGTACCGTTTTCAATTCAGAACTGCTATGCAAACTTTTCAGTCCTGACTCACTGACGGGAGTTTGTATCCCAGCCAAATCTCCATTTCAGATTTGAAAAAGGGGGCAAAGGTCAGTGTTCGCAGGTTTGAGATCATGTTTAATATCACATGACACCTCTGTCAAACAGGGCTGTGTTTTCAAAAAAGAAAGGGAGGGAGGGAGGAAAGGGAGGGGAGGAAGAGAGAGGCTGTCTGGAGTTCAGTCATTTGGGAACCTAATGCCCCGAACACCATTCATGTCAGCATTTAACCCATTGAAATGTCCATTCCTATCTCTTCTGCAGTTTGCATCAGAGGTTGCATTTTAGAAACATTCCAGGTGCTGATTCTTAGATTTGTAGACTCAGGTGCTTGCCCATCTTTCTTTGTTTAAGAACAGAAAAGAAGTGCTAATGAAGCTGAACCACTCCTCCCGTAGGGCTTCCCGTCCTGCAGTCTGTCATTGGGGCTCCTTTCTCCTCTAGTCAGGCTTCAGTGATGGATGTGAGCCCTTCATGGAGAAAAAAAATACACACTGGAAAGGGAGAGTCCAGATCCATTGCTACCACAATCATCTTTTCTTAACACTGATCCTTAAAGCTCAACTACAGTTGTCTAAAGAGAAGCATGGATCTGCTGGTAGGAAAGTTGAGCCTTCACTGACCTAAAGAACAAAACTGTTTCTTGAGATCAGGAACGGCCTCATCTTTGGTCTTTCAGGTGTGTTGGGACTACCATGCCAGCATTCTTACCTATAAATTGAGAATCAATGGGATATAAAAGTGGCCATTGGTGCTGATAATGGGGAGATAGCTAATTATAACTTGTCCTTCCTTAATGGGAAGGCAGATTTTCACAGTTCCACTTCAAGGAGTCTTATATAACTTCTGCATAAGAAGCATGAATATATTCCATTTCATTTATTCTCTTATATAAAAAAGTCTTCACAAAATGCCTTGCCTTATAAAAGTAGTACAAATAAACTTTGTTAACAGTGAAGCAAATCAGTGTAATATAAACAAACAGTACAATAAAAGCAGTGAAATAAAATGGCAAGCAGAACAATCCTAAGTGTTGCTTGGATCTCTCTAGTAATGGCATCCTCCAGCATTTCCAAATACCTGCTGCAAATGGAATTTTGGATTGGAAGGAGGAGGAGAAGAGGCACATTGTGGTTTATGGGGGAACCATCACATTCCTTGCAGGATCTTCTCCTTGTCAGGGATTCTAACCCAATCAAAGAGGTGAATTTAGAAGCTGGCAGGGAGGGGAAAGAGAAGAGGAAATACTTCCCCTCCCAAGATGGGAGGGGAAACTATGTTTTTGTCAAACTATGTCTTTGAAATATTTGCTTTTGCAAAGGACTTCAGAAAAGGGAAAAGCTCTGAAGCACCTCTAAAAACTGGCCTAAGACATAATAAAAGCTGATACTACTCAGTTCTTTATTGAGAAGTTTAAAATACTGGAGCTATCACAGGGAGTGAGCCATTCTTTGTCTTTCTAAATCAGAACATGGGGGGTGGGGGTGGGGGATAAGAATATGGCCTCAGATGGCAACCTCAGGGTTCAGATAACTTCATGAAGTTCATGTGAATGTATGGAAGTCCAAAGATAACAAAAGTCTCCTATTAATTAAGGCAGGAAGGAAAAGATTTGTGATCTTTTAGACTGTTTTGGGTTTTCATTTTCAGCATTAGGCAGGGCTGATGAGAGAGAGAATCTGGATGGCCTGGAGTTTCCAGTGTTGATTCAAAGATTGAAAGATCCTTGTCCCTACTAATCCTTGGGTCTATGTCAATGCAACTGATAAAGAATGAGAAAAATATATGTATATGTGCAGTGAAGAAAGATACTTCATGTTTCATATTCCTTTTGAATCCACCACTAGTGTTCTTCTCCATAGCAATATCCCAAATGAAACAGTTCCTTCCATTTTACTTGTTCACAGAAGACTCTAAAACTAAATTTAAAAACAGAAGCAAAGGCTGAAATTGAATATCAGGATTTCAATTTTGAAATGATATTAGATATTTTTATCTGGTCCAACTCTTTTTAGTTTTAGAAAATATATGCAGGTTACTCTGACCGAAGTTAGTCAGACAGTCTGATTATATCCCTTATTTAAGCATATAATGAATATGGTTATCCCTTTGCTGATTAAATCAGTACAGGAAAATGGACAGCTATGAGAATTAAGTGGGTCACAGAGAACAGTATTCTTCTCCCTCATGTTTAGGGTGATATCTGTTGTAGCATGCTCAGATGAGGATGAAAAATAGCTGCTTTTCTTAATAACTAGTTCAGGATAATTAAATGTGCCACAATGGGAGAGTCTGAAATGGCAAAATCAGATCTGCAGGAATACATGGAAGGGACCATATACAAAGATTTTACAAGAAATTTGGTACAACTTTGGCCACTACACATCCCAAACAATAATGCAAAACTAGAAACAATGCATAAAAAGACAATAAAGTGGTCATTGGAAACTCTCAATAGACTATTTTGACTTAGAAAAAATGTGGGTAATAGAAGGACAATAGAGGTACATAAAATCTGCCTAGCTAAGCTGTCATAAAAATGGGAAGAAGTTTCTTTCTTATCACAGAATATTAGAATATGAGATCAACAGTTAAAGCTAAATCTGAGTAGTCTTAGGTCAGATCAAAGGAAATATTTCTTTTACTCCAAATGTGTAAAGTCTCTTTTATGTCAAGCTTGACTCCTGTTTTCCCACAAAAACAATTATATGGTATCAAGCTTTCTCCAGTGGTCCTCTAAAAATGTTGACTAATCACTGAGAAGAGTGAAGTATGAGATACGAACTAAAACCCAGCTGTTATCCAAAATTTACTTTAGCCATCTACTATCCCCAGAAAAACCACTAATAGATAACTGTTAGGAGCTCAAAAAGAAGCCCAAAACTTGTGCTTGTTCCTAGAAGTGAGAGCCATTAAACAATCTGGAAACACAAAAGAGGCTACCATTTCTCCGCTTCCAGACAGCATGAAAAGAGAGTCCCCTTTGTCCTTTGTGGTCCTGGAGAGTGTAATAGTCAGCCAAGCTGAAAGAAGGTAGTCCAGAATCCTTAAAATACTGTCAGGAAAGAAACTGAAAATGACAGTTTCAATGGTTCATCTCATGGAACAACTATTGTACCAGAGGTTGTTCAGTCCTCTGCACTCTACTGAAATATGACAAAGCATTGGTTAATGATATTAAGAAATGTTGTAACAGAACTTGCAGTCCATCATGGACAGGCTAACTCAAGGATCCCCATTCTAATTTTCTTCAATGGCAGCAAGACAGCATCATGCAATATTCTCATGTTATCAGGGCCAAGGATTCCTGATTTTGGCTCCAATAGATCCTCAGGGAGAATCTAAAAGGTTAAGATTCCTTATTTAATATGGGTGAATATTATGATGTAGTCTTCTACACTTTAAAATGACACATTTATCTGTCACATTTATGAAATGTGGAAGATTATGAGAATGGTAGAATAGTAATAACAATAGCACTTAGATTTATATACTGCACCATCATGCTTTACAGCACTCTCTGAACAGTTTACAATGTCAACATATTTCCCTCAATAATCTAGGTCCTCATTTTACTGACCTTGGAAGGATGGAAGGCTGAGTCAACTTCTGAACCCATCAGGATCAAACTCCAGACTGTGGGTAGCCTGCAATACTACATTGTAACCACAGTGTCACCAGATCTCCTATTCCTACTTCCCTTAATAAAAGCAGAAAATCAATTATCTGTTTCTCACCAGCAAATGGACCATATTGATCAGGTGACAAGGAATGAAAATGGATGGAGTTCCATGGCTCTAAAACTGGCACGCTTTGAGTTCTTTCATACAATGTCTGCTGACTTCCCCCTTGGAAGCCTGTGGAGTCTTTTATATGGTACACAATCAAAGCAACAAAGTTGTCCTGGGTATGTAGGAAGATCAGAGATAGCTGGAATTTATTTTACCTCACAAGTGAGAATGATAGCATCAGTAGCCATCCTGGATCTTAGCAGCTGCTGGAAGATGTCTGCCTGATGCTTTCAAGGATGATTGCAGTAGGGTTGCCCAGGACCTTCTGTGTAGAAAGCAGGCATTCCAGGGCTGAAAAATGACCTAGTTTTACCTGCATGCCAACTTTCCTCCCAAAGCAAAGGCTGCTTTGTGTCAAGTTAATCCAGGGAAAAAAATACTAAAGGGCCAGTGACAAGAAAGCTGTAATAATTAAAAAACCATCAGAAAGAGAATGATTAAGCGGGCTGGTTTCTGCACTGCATATTTTATTAGTGCTAGACTAATTCCATAAAGACTGTGAGCTCCACAGCTTAGGGGAAGAGATGATAAATAATAAATAGTAATTAAATTAAAGATGTACATACTACATTGCTCCAGATTTCCTGGAAGTTTGGAAATGGACTCATGTATAATCATAATAATTAAGATCTCTTTGCTCACAGTCCACTGGGCGCCACATCACACAGAACCTTGAAGTCAGTTTACACACCAAGGCTGCTGGAGAAACTGTCAGACTTTTCGTTCTGTTGGATTGATTATATTTTTAAATGGGGGAAAATGAGAAATGCCATTGGCTATAGCTTCTCTTTATTTCCAGCAATAGAATGAAGAAGAAAAATAAAGAACATCAATATATCCCTATCATTTTAACCACTTATGGTAGGGTTTCTACTCTGGTTTAGGGTGTGTGAGATGGGGAATTAATTACCTTATGCCCCAACAAGTGAAAATGGGGATATTCTGAGCTCCTGAATGAAAGGAAGAATTGAAGAAATGATTTCATAAAATATTACCTGCATCCACCTCAGGCATTACTCAGTCCTTAAACCAAAGGCATCCACAGTGATGGTTATTGTCATGACTGAGTGATCAGAACCCTACCTTCTCTTGTAACTATACTTGTAACTATACTTATGTATGTGCACTACACTTACATAAAAAGGACTGGGAGTTTGATTGCACCCATCGTTTTGAAGCCATTGCACTCATAACCTAAACATTCAGCTATAGATCTCCCAAGCCTTTAGAGGACGATTTCTATCTAGAATTCCCTTGGTAAAGAGAAGGAAGTAAGGAAGTGTGTCTGACATCTGGCAGACATATTTCCATGTCCACATGGATGAACAAACAACCCTTACAACAGTTTGTCAGTTTGGGTGACCTTAAGAACGTAAGAACTCATTGATAGCCGATCCTCTAGGAATTTCTTTTCAAACCATCCACACTATAGCTGTCAACACATCTGATGGCAGCAAATTCCACAGTTTTATGTGTTGCATAAAGAAGTATGATTGTATCCATAAATGCACATTGGGAAGGATGCAAAAGGAGACAAGCGATAGTCGATTCATCATGACATCACAGTGCAAATAACATGAATTATGATTGATGGAAATTATATAACTTATATCAAAACAGATACATCATGATGCAATCTTTGTGTTTTCTACCCAATGGCCAGATCAGAATTATCTTTTGATCCCGATTTTCAAGTGTTAGCCAATAAGTGTACCTTTTATTTTTTTAAAAAATTATTGTTTATATTAAAATAATCATGACTGGTGATTGTCCATCATGAGAAGGGTGGAGATGAAATAAGGTTTCCTTAATACAGCTGTGTACTTTAATGCAGATGCGTTGGAATCCATAAATCTGATCATGTTGAAACTCCCAAAACTGAAGAGTCCTGGATTGCTAGTAGTCTGTCTATCATCTGCCTACCTCTTGTGCTTTAAGAAACCAACATAACTGTATAAGCAAAACAGAAATAAATAAACAAAATTAAACAAGTGCAGGGAGGGGAGGCAAGAAAAGCCTCACCTGATACATGAGCATGCCACATTTTAATTGAAAACTTCATATAGCAGCTTTTTCATCCTTGTACTTTAAAAAGGAAGTTTTTATTACTGGTAATCCTTCCTTTTTATACACAATATTATTGGACGCTGATTATAAAATTGAGAGGAAGGTCAAGTAAGCAAAGAACTGATTGAATTTATTCCTATTTGCATTTAACATACTTTCAGCAATTCCCCTCATAAAAGGTATCATTGGATGGATATGAGTTGATATGAGAATTTTCAGTCCTTTTAGATGTTATTTGAAGAGCTCTAGAGCCAGCTATTCAGGGGAAAATAAAGCTGATTTCATATGCCCTTTTATTGATGCTGGGTGTGTGTCAACATTTTGAATTCTCATTGTTCTTCCTTTATGCTTGTATTGTTTTTTTACATAATGAGATAAATATCTTTATTATTGCCAATTTGCTTAAAGTACTCTGGTTCATGGCAGGCAAGTAAGGAAGGGAAAACCCAAAAACATTTTTTAAAAAAAGACAGAGCTAACACAACATTTTGGCCACTTTTAAACATAGAGCTTAGAGGCCATACGTAGCTTCAGTGCAGAGGTGGGTTTCAACCGGTAGTGGAAATTTCGAGTAGTTCGGAGAACCCGTAAATACCATCTCTGACTAGCTCTGCCCCCATCTATTCTCTGCCTCCCAAGTCCCAGCTGATCGGGAGGAAATGGGGATTTTGCAGTAACCTTCCCCTAGAGTGGGATGGGAATGGAGATTTTACAGTATCCTTCCCCTGCCGTGCCACCAAGCCATGCGAGGCCTACCAAGCCATGCCACGCCTACTAAGCCATGCCACACCCACCAAACCATGCTACACCCACCAAGCCACACCCACAGAACCAGTAGTAAAAAATGTTGAAACCCACCACTGCTTCAATAGTATCTGCAGGAATGGTGTCTATCAAGAAGCTGGCCACCACTAGACGGCTGAAGCCATGTACCTTTATCTGTCTGTGTTGTACATGCAACACAAGTTAAAAATAAGTGTGGGGGAGAGGTCCTTGATCACATATTTGCCACCACCATTTTGCCTTTTTCATACTTCCTTGTGGTTTAGACCACCATTCTAAGATTTGCTATTTCTCTCTTTGTAGTCATTGCAATAGATATATAATTTTAGATTTAGGGTTTGACTTAGATAATTTAAACATCTGGCTGTATGACCAACCATAATAATAATAGAATAGTACATGTTAGTGGGACCTACAAGAAAATGATGCAGTATGCAATTGTAGAATCATAAGATCATAGAATATAAAGTGTCGGAGGGACTTGATATATCATCTAGTTCAACTTCCTGCCCACTTTTATAGCACACCTATATCCAACATTATCTATACTGGCCTCTGTTTAGCTTATCTTATCTTAGTTTACTTTATTGTCATTGCACCTCGTACAATGAAATTAAATACCATCTTCAGTGTACATCATACCTAAGAATATTATAAAAAATAAAACAAAAAGACACATCCTTCACATTCTATACAATTGAATTGAAACCCCTGATACTGCATTAATATTACACTAAACAGTAGAATTCAATATAGTTACTGCTCTGGGATAGAAGCTTTTTTTTAGACTATTTGTCCTTGCTTTTGTTGTCCTGTACCCTCTGCCAGATGGTAATAGTTCAAAAAAAAGGGTGCCAGGATGAGATGGACCTTTAAGAATGTTTTGAAATTTCTTAAGGCAGCGGGAGCTATAAAGCTCTTCCAAAGTGGAGAGAGGGCAACCAATGATCCTCTGGGTAATGATGTTAACACTCTGGAGCATTGTCCTACCTGCCACTGTGCAATTAGCAAACCATACACAGGTGCAGTAAGTTAAAATAGTCTTTTTGGGGTTCTATTCCTTGTTATCACCACCCTCCAATAAGTAATCCTTGCTCATGATACTCAATCTCTTTAGGCTATTGTCCTCCTTGCCTGTATGGAGGACAATGGACCAGAGGGCCCTTGGCCTGACCTAGCATCTCATTTCTTATGTTCTTATTGTTACTTGAGGATCCCTCATTTTTCTTCTACTTATGCTTGTTTGTAATGTATTGCATGCAGTGATGGCATTGAATATCAGCTTTCTGCAACCTAGTGCCCTTCAAATTCATTTGTCTACAATTCCCACCATCCTACATGGCTGATGGATGTATATTTCAGAAATAATTGATATTCAAGGCAACTTTAAGTGCATTTATGGCTCACTGAAGAGAATGGGATATGATTCCTTGGGAATGATAGAAAGGGGCATGTTTCTAGAAGAAGAAAGAAGAGGAGGAAAAATATTAAATCTGGAATTTCATAGTTCTCTAATCTTCCCTTTCTTAGTTTACTACTGTGGCAAGTTGCAATAGTTATTTCTCAATCAGGAGGAATAAATTGTCTGTATCCCAGACTATAATTATGTTGATAATCTAGTGCAAGCCCGACACCCCATCCTAAGGGCAAAAAGATTAGATCTATGTAGGATTTTCGTTTGTCTGCCATCCTGGGTTCCATAGAAATGGCATTTACACACACACACACATGTATGTATATGTGTGTGTGTATGTATATATATATATATGTAGATAGATAGATAGATAGAAGTCTGAACAAATGTGAGATCTTATGCTGATATGGTAACTTGTATTTAACAATGACATGTCATGCATGTATCTTGGTGAAAACATGGGGAGAGACATTACTGGATTTCATACTGGGAATATGAAAAGAAGAAATGATCCATAACTTTATGTAACATATTTCAATGGTACCCCATAATTAATGGGCATGAAATTTATCGTTACTTTCTCTGAGCACTGAAAAGCTCTAAGAGCAGCTGGATTTGCTTTTCTTGTGAAGGAGATCACTGGAGTCTTAACATTATTTTGAAACATATTAATTCACTTGCAAATATACAGGCTGCGGGGTGCACACAGTGAACATAAAGATTACAATATCTAGCAGACAGACAATTCATATGCCCCCAAAAGATCGACCAATAGAGCACATAGCTTCCTCCAAATGGCATTGGTTTAATGACCCTCAACTAAGATCCCAGTGATAGAATCATATGTTGTGTGTGACCACGGTGAATAATAGCCTGAAATTTGAGCAACAGACTGCAAATGGACCTAGATGAAAGAAAACACAGAGATTGAGTTACACATTGTGCTAAGCCATGGTTTAACTAAAGCATTGAATAAATCACAATGGCTCAGTTGACTCTAAGCTCTAAACCAATCCTATTGTTATATTATGGCTTAGACCTATATATGAATCATAGAATATGGTTTACTATATTGTGCAATTTAAACTAGTGTGGCTTTTTTCAGTAGATCATGTTTAAACACATCATGGTTTAACCCTTGGTGTAAATCCAGTATGTGTGTTTTCCTCCATCCCCAATGTCATTCTGATCTCTGGATCAAACTCTAGTCCATGTATCTCAAATCATAGCCTACTCACATCCTTCTGGCTAGGAAAAACCGTTTTATGTTCACCTGGTATTTTTGGCCCATCTACCTGTAAGATGCCCCAAATAAGAGAGGATTTTCACTATTAAACAGGATTTCTCAGCCTTCTGGAATCAGTAACTTCCAAGCTCTTGGTCTCATTATAATATGAAATGCTGACTGGTTATTTTTGTCAATTAAATTGTTGTTTCAGCCTTCTGTGACCTGTTGCCCTCTGGGGTGTGTTGGGTGATAAGGAGGGATAAGATATAGGATTTCAAAATAATTTTATGCTTTTTCTCAAATACACCCTATTGATTTTAACCAGGTTAACTTTGAATGTCAACATCTTACCATGAATTATGGCACTTTCAAGTATGATATTTGAGTAGAGCCTCCTTGTTTAGAAGCTGTGCAGGTAGTCCTTGCTTATTGACTATCTTGTTTATCAACTGTTTGAAGTTGTAATTGTTGAAAAAAAACATCTTCGCGACCGATCCTTACATTTACAACCATTGCCGTATCCCATGAACACGTGATTGTCATTTGTCAGCTTCACAACTGGCTTCCAATGAGTACAATTAACAGAGAACACAAATTGAAATCACAGATACGTGATGTCTCACTTAATGACTGTAGTGATTTGCCTAATGATGAAAGTGAAGTATCATCAGGTCACATGATTTTTTTGCTTTGTAACTGTGGTGCGTAGTGACAGAACTGCCAGTCCCAAGTGTGGTCAGTGAGCAAAAACTACCCGTGTACTTTCTGAATATCAAACACTCAAAATAAGATAGATTCATTGCCTTTATATAACACTATGTCTTTTTAAACAACCCAGGCTGTTTAAGTCTGGTTACTGAAATGGTATAGGGTTTCCTGCTTGAGCAGAGGGTTGGACTAGAAGACCTCCAAGGGGCTTTCTAACTCGGTTATTCTGTGCTGTTCTGTTAAGGTTAAATGCTGAGCCAGATGGATTTTTGACCTGATTTAGCAGGACTCTTTCTACATTCTTACAGGAGACAAATGGGGTTTTTTCCCCATCATCTGGAAAGACCTTTAATAAAGGAAGCTGGCCCAAAGTGAATAAACACAGCCAACTTCCTTCCCCTAAAGAATTCCACCTTTGAAAAAAAAAGAGGCTTTTTTTCACTTCAGTTCCCACTGCATATAAACTAATGAGGCAACTAGCTTATCCTCTCCTCATCTACGGGTCTCCTTAACAGCTAATATATCATGCCATCACCCTGAGGGAGAAGGCAAAGCAATGTAACTTAATTGCAGGCCTCAGATACCAGAGGTACTGCTGCCTTTTTTGCTAGTGCATCTCGAGGTTCTGCTACATAGGATGCCACTTATTTGATCGTAAACTTCAGCTCGCTGGCTAACCTCCAATTTGGGCAGGCGTGTAAGTAAGGCAGCAAAAGCTGTTATAAATATAACTTGTTTTAATTCAATATTCATACAAAGAGGAGAAGATGGGGATAGGTAGGGCATTTCACATGCTTAAAATTTTCCGTGAGATTTTGGAGTAGAACTCCTTCATAATTTTTTGCTTTGCCACAAAATACAGTAGGAGGAACTAACAACAGTTGACTGTTGGACTGAATAGTAAAAATGACTGTCTAGCTGCTGGAGACAAACAGAAGTGGAAGGCCCTGGTACTTTTTTTGAAGGAAACCCTTTGATTGCCTTCTTGAAAAGTGTGGTCTGGTGCAGGGGATTTCACACACTTTTGGAAGTATAAATGGCTATGAATGGGTAGATGTTATTTGTGGATGTTCAGGTTATATTTGATTTGATTTGATTTGATTTGATTTATATACCGCCCTTCTATCATGAGCGTTCTCTAGAGGGCATCCTTTTAGGTGGTGGGTGGTGGGAGATAAACTGTATTCAGTCATTCATGTTCTGCAACTCTGCAGATTAGAACATGGCAACAGCCTGTCCATGGTTTTGCTTTCCAGGATTGTAATTATCACAGGTTTAAAATATTAGAGTACTCATTTAGACTAGGCTTTATGATAATATTATTATGAGGTTGTTTATAGGGATAATTTAAGTTGCTGGTTGTGACTTCTAAATCCTTTATTGTTTAATGCCACAGTACTTAAGGCACAGCCCTCTCCATAAGTGCCCATTTTCTAGACGGCAGTTCATGCCTAGCCATTTCCTTTCTAGGTAAATGGGTGCCAGAAGATAAGTCTTCTCAGGACTGATGATCTTGTGGTTTCTTCCCAAGCAGTTGTCCTTTCGATAGCCATTGCTCTAAACCAATGTTTCTCAGCCTTGGTCATTTGAAGATGTTTCCCCATGCTGCCAGGCCAGGGGAATTCTGGGAATTGAAGTCAACACATCTTCAAGGGGCCAATGTTGAGAAACATTGGTTTAAAGATATTCCTAGATAAGAACTTTTCCAGATATCCAGGGGGACGAAGCTCACAGAGAAATGTGGGTGGAAAGTAAATAGCACAAATGCATAAATAAGAAAGACATGTCCCTTCCCCATGACTGTCGCAGGGATAAAACTCAAGCTAGTCTTTCTGCTGGCATGACCTGCTTCAATGGTTCTCCTTGTTATCATCCCAGAATCACAGATCTGGAAGGGATACCTAAAGGTCATCCAGTGGAATCTCCCCAAATTGTAACACTAATTGCAATAGTTTGCTATGACAAGTTCACATTTGCCATTTTGAATAATCAGAAACCTGCATAACATAACCTTCACAAATGAGGTAATTATTTTTGCAATTTAATACATTGATTGGGATCTATCTTGAAAAACAGAATATATTTGCATATATTTGATTTTATTTACTTGTAAACCACTCAGATACCTGTATATAAAAATACAGAATTCTTTTGTACAATTTATTGTTTCTAAAAGCTAAATAGAGAATTAACAAGATGTGGAGATCATGAAAGCTGATTCCACTAAAAAGCATTGATTCTGCTGTCTTCTCTAGTTTTCAGTGTTTGGCTAGGCATTGCTCAGTCTGAAGCTTATCTAACAGCAACAAGGACTAGATGCTTAGCTTTTCAACAATAACAACAACAAGTCCTTTGGTACTCTGCAGCTGAGCTATCCTGGAAGTATATATAAACCAGTATATATAAACCTCTGAATCTAAATCTGTTTCTTCTCTATTTATTGAACCTAACATAATTTATTGCATCCCCGAAACACTACTGAGGATATTTGAGTTCAAACCTTTGTTCAGCAATGCAGTTCAGGACTTGTATCAGGGGTGAAATGCTCCCAGTTCGGACTGGATTGCCAGATCAAGTAGCGATGGAGACGGGTGGTTCAGAAAACTGGTAGCAAAAATCCCTGCCCCCCCCCATTCCCAGCTGAGTCCCACAATTATCAGAGGCTTTTTTTTTACTTTTAAAAGCATTTTTTCTACAAACTCTTCGGCCGAAAAAATGCTTTTAAAAGTAAAAAAAAAAAGCCTCTGATGATTGGGGTCATCAGCTGGGGTCATCAAAGGCTTTTAAAAGAAAAAAAACCTTTTTTTCTTTTAAATGCCTCTGACGATCCAAGCTGAGTTGTCTGATCGGCAGAGACTTTTTTTCTTTTAAATGCCTCTAACGATCAGGCAACTCAGCTGGGATTGTCAGAGCCTTTTGAAAGCACTTTTTTGCAACCTCTTTGCCAAAAAAATGGTTTTAAAAGTAAAAAAAAAAATTGGCCACGCCCACCCAGTCACATTATCACCCCCCCCCCCCCCCGCAAGCCATGCCCACAGAACTGGTAGTAACAAATTTTAGATTTCACCACTGACTTGTATTGTAAATTTAGTTAAATTATTTCATACGGTTGTTATGAAGATAGATCCCTTAGCTGTGTTTCAAGGAGAAATAATAGAATAGTAACAAAATGGGGAGAAAAAGTAATTTCAAATGTGGATACATACAAAATTCCTTCTAGTTTTTTATGACTACTGGAGGAAGGTCAGTTCATACAGGCAGTTGAAGTGCTGTCTAGACTGCTTTTTCAAATAAAATCAGTTTAAATGTTTAAAAACACTGCAGGTAATGTCGTATAACAGGCCGGAGTTTCTTAGATGATTGCAAGCAGAAAGTCATATTCACTTGTACAAACACCCCTAAAGTTGGGGGGGGGAGGGGTGGTTTGTCTGCAGGGTGAGGTCAAAAAGTGGAGATGACGGCCAGCACAATACGATCGAAGCTCTGTTTTTAAATGTGTGTTGCAACACACCGCTTGCTAAAAGTAGAAGCTGAATACCACAAGGACAATGTGTAGCTCTCTGATGTGTTAATTTTCTTCTTGCAGTGAGCATCTTTTAAATGTTTAAAATGCAAACAAACATGAAGAAATGGCATGACAAAATAGACCGGCTGGCCATGCTACAGCTCAGTCTCTGAGATCAAGGTTTTACCCCCTGAGGCTGTTGCTTGTTTAGGCTGGGCGTCTCAACGCAGCAGTTGTTCCCAACTTCATTCCCAGCCCTCCCTCTCTCCCTCTGTCCCTCTCTCTCTCTCTCCCCTCCCTCCCTCACTCTCTCTCTCTCTCTCACACACACACACACATTTCAAATGCTCATTTGGTGCCTTGGCAGATTAGGACATGAAAGACTTTATATCATCCATTGAAAGCAAACACTTTTGCCAAAAAAACATAAAATAAAAGGGAGAAACACAAGTACACCAGCCCAACCTGCAAAGCTTCGGGGTTTCCCACCTCAGTTCTAGATTATCAGTGAGAGAGAGAGCTTGAAGCCAAACGGTTCTGGCGGTCGTTCAACTCTTTCATGCCTGTAATTGTGCAAAGAGAAAGGATACTCTGGAATCTGACCGGTTCTTCTGGACTCGACCAAATCATAATCCAGCCTCAGGTAAAACAAACGAAAAATAAAACTCTTCAGCTAAAGATTTGTTCCCCCTTAAGGGTGAAGTAAGTAGAGTGATGTGTGATTTCACTCTTACTCTTCCCCTTCATCCCTTTGTTTTAGCAAGTCCCAACTGTTTCTTAGCCCCAATATAAACAACACAGCTGCAAAATCATTGTGGCATTTTTTAAAAAAACAGCTACTGTGCTAAAATGTAATCTTAGAATGGGTCTTGATTTGAATGTCCTCCTTAAGCCTTTTCTCTTTAAATTGTGAAACGGGCCGTAGGAATCAAGGTTCATACTGCATTGATAAAAAATTGATTTCAATAATATTATATCAGTACAATAAGATTAACAGGATCTAGTAGATGCTATGTATAATTCTAGCATCCACACTGATTTCTAATTTAAATCAAGATAACATAGCAAGGGGGTTGGAAGCCATGCCATATTAAGGCAGTAGTTGAATTAATTTAGGGCTCCCCAAACTCTTCAACTTTTGGACCCTTCATGAAGTTTCAGACTATGCATTGATCCCCCAAACATTTATTATATGAAAATAATATAATAAATACTACTTTAAATAGAGAATTGAAATGTGTCAATGTGTAGATGAAGTGTTGGTGCAAGGAGGAGTGCTTCCTATTTATTTAGCACTGGAGAATGTTTTAGGACTATTTGGACATGTAAGGGAGAGAATTGAAGGCTTCACTTGAACTAAAATGGGACTAAACTGCTGCTAATTAAAATTAAAAAGACGGCAGAGTAACGATTAAACTGAGGACAGTGGATAGCCTATCAGGAATTAAAGAGCGCCCAGTTTGGAAACAATTATTGCTTAGGGAAGGAGTTGAAGAGAATTATGTCTGTTCCAAAGAGGAAATAATAGTAATAAGGATAGGATAAAATAGTCACATGTGATGATTTGTTCAACAAGGCTACATGAAACTAGGGCACAAATCAAAATAATGCAGTGAATGATGTTGTGTATCAGGTTGGCATACAAATGTTAGGAACCTGCCAGCCAAAATGGATGAATTGAATGCTTGGTCTTAGAAAAAAGTATAGGTATAGTTGGTGTAACTGAAACCTGGTACACTTGGGCAAATCAGTAGGATACTGCTATTCCTGGTAATAAATTATATAGAAAGGACAGTGATGGGAATGAGACAAATGGTGCCACCTTGTATGTAAAAGAGATCATTAAATCAAGTTTTCTTGACATCCCCAAAGGAGCAAATCTGTGATAGAAGAAGATGGACTTCCAGGAGGTATGAGGTGGATTCCAGAAGAATAAGCGGCAACTCAGTCTGGATGTTACGAGTAGGAGAAAGCTAGTGAAGACAGTCCCTCCCTAATAGTTCACAAAATATTTTAGGTGCAGATAGTAGAGTCCTTAGTTTGGTAAGAGTTTGTCTATAGTGTGAAAACAATAAAGAATTCAGCTTGGAAGAACCACTATGTGTTACTCTTGGTTTTGGGACTGACAAGATGATTCAGCGGAATTGCTCTGCGTAGAAATATCAGTTTTAAAAGTAGGTTAATATTGGTAGTACACTATCAACTATCTAACCGAGATCCTGAAAGCTACTGGAGATGGAGAGGGAAGTCAGAGAGGAATTCTGGAAAGAAGGTCTTATAAATAAGGAAGATTTCAATTGCCTACCTTGAGTGAGTAAAGACAGAGAAGTAAAAATTCTTAGATGGCACAAATGACAATGTGCTGGAGCAGTTGGTTGTGAAATCAACCAGGCAGGGAGCAATATTAGACCTAATCTTAAATAGCTCTCAGGACTTGGTGAGAGAAATATATATAGTTCAACTGATTAGTAAACATAATGTAAAAAAAAAAGATCAACATTCAAAGAAATGCATTATTGTTATAACAAATCTTACAGTCCTATTTAATTTTAAGAAAGGGAAGTTCTCAAAATTGAGAAGACTGATGAAAATGACACTTGAAAGGAAGGTCCAAATGGCAAGGTTATTAAGGAGATTAAAGTTGAGATTAGGGACTTTCTAACTAAAATATAGTTTCTCCACTTGGCCTCTATAGTTGAATATTGGAAAATGGTCAGTGTAATTCCAATATTTAAGAAGGGCTCATGCAAAGATCTAGGAAATTACAGGACTGTTAGCTTAATGTTTATTCTGGGGAAGATAGGGAAACTGCTATGAAAGAGAAAATTTGGAGACACATGCGTTGCTCAAAGATACCTAACACAGCTTCACTAAGGAAGGTCCTATTTAACCACTGTTTTTGAGGGCATTAATAAACATGTAGATAAGGTGAGCCAGTAGACTAGTTAGATTTTCAAAAACATTTTGATCAAATCCCTCATCAAAGACTTTTTAGTAAGTTTAGCAGCCATGGAATAAAAAGATAGGTCTTCTTGTGGATAAGAAGCTAGCTAAGGTATAGAAAACAAAGACTAGGAGTAAACAGACATTTCTCACAGTGGAGTAACTAATCAGGTCCCCCCGGATTCTATCTAGGTCATTTTTGACTGATGATCGTCACGTAATGACTGTTCAAAATCCTGATGGACCTTCAGAGTGGGTACTTATGACCCGGATTCAAAGTTCTGATTGATGGCTGAGGGCCCCTAGGGACACAGCAACTGGTCTGCATTTATGGCCCTTTGCAGTATTCCACAGTCATATAGTTGAGTCATCATAGACCCACCCAAAATACTAGAACCAGAAATTGAAATTTGATGAATCAGGACAGAAAAAAGGAAATTTTGTGTTATGGTAGTTTGATCAGATAGAGAGAATGAATGGTTGAGAGAATGACTGCAAAAGTGATGTTTGTGGGAAGTTAATAAAATCTTCAAAAATGAGATGAGAAATGTAAAGAATACAGCATAACAAATGAAGCTGTGTATGGATGCCAAAGAAGCAAGGCTAAGGCTAAGCATTCACTGGCCTAGGGTGCCCAACACACACAGACACACACAAGCACACACACACACACACACACACACACAGACACACACAGACACAGACACACACTATATCTCTTTGGGGTATGCACAGTGAAGTATTATGTGGTAAGAAGCCATGCAGTCAGTTTCTGGCATTTGTGCCAATGAAATTTGATGGAAGTTGAGAGATATTTCAGGGGCTTTTAACTTGCCATAAGGATGGTTACAAGAATATGTGTGTGAAGCTCTGTTGCTATTTAAATCCTAAGTATTACTTTATTGTTATGAAAGTTGATGGTATGAACTCTAAGAAATATTTCTGAATATGGTATGTGTGTTCATGTGTATGTATATTTTGTGTGGTGTGTGAAAGAGTGAGAGAGCAAGAAAGAGCGAGTGTGTGTGTGTCAGTGGTGGGTTGCCCCCGGTTCGCACTGGTTCTATAGAACAGGTAGTAAAAACGGTGGGAGGCTCCGCCCACTGACCCTCATGAAAAAGCTTCTGCACATGCGTGCAGCCCTGTTGCGAACCAGTAGTAAAGGTAAATAGAACCCACCCCTGGTGTGTGTGTGTGTGTGTGTGTGTGAGAGAGAGAGAGAGAGAGAGAGAAACAAAAACATATAAAAATGCAGCTTGTATACGTTATACCAAAAAAGCAGAATTTGCAGAAGCCATTTTATTACACGAATGATGGATGAATTGAAATACTAAGATGGCCAAATGAGGCTGGGGAAATGTTGGAAGCCTAAAAGAAGCACAGTATGAATTAAAAAAAAAAAACAAGGTCAGTGGACATGAACAGAGGGAGATGTCAAGAATTGTATGAAATATCAAAATGCTGTAAAGGCCACCTCAACACCATGTTTTTGAACCAGCTGATGGACACAGAAAAGAAACTAAACAGAAGTAAAACAGCTGGTGCTGCTCCAGCATGGAACCAATGAGAAGCAAGCTGTTGTCTTTGTCAACAGATATCAGCCTACGGAATGGACAATGTACATTGTGACGCTAGGGAATGTAAATTCTGTGCCAGGATGTTATGAAAAAGGGTGGCAGTGAGGCACAAAAAGTTGTCGATGTAGTCATTATAATAAGGAAAGTGTGTGATGTCCTTCTTGGCATGCAACTAATAAGGACAGAACAGATTTTTCCAAGGATAAAAGCATGTGAAAAGGAGAGATAAACAACAACACAGAATAGCTGACTGACTAAGCAGTCTTGTCACTCTTAGACAGCCAAACAACATCAAGATTTTCTGCCTTTTTTTTCAGAAACTAGTTTTGGTATATATGTGGGTGTGGATATGCATAGGGAGCACCAGTATTATGTAGAATATATGTCTTATAACTAGAAACATCAGCATATATTCATGCTAAGCTGTTTTTCATACTGAGAAAATTTCTATCAGTCCTGTAACAATTAAACAAAATAAAACTATATTACATCATATTTTACTTGCCTTGATATCCTACTCAAAAGATCCTGAGTAGCAGATTTGATGTCCCTTTTTGAGATGATAAAAGTAATGGTAAATTCAGTTAAATAAATTGTAAACCTCTTCATTGGTTCGTAATATTAATTCTCATTCTGCATACAGTTTAACATCTTTGCTTGCCAATCTATAGATTCTATTGATGCATGATGGCATCAGACATCCTTACTTACCTATAATAAGAATGTTTCACATTTTCCCATTCCTCTCACAGTTTTGCCTGAACAGCAACAGTCACATACTTAGCTTTAACACATCCTTGGGAAATCTTAAGAACAGACTTGTAAAGTCGGTCACTATTGTGATCTCCATCCTGGGAAGCTGAGACAGTTACTGATATGATCATGTCTAGGGAATAACGATACTCTTGAAAAGCTTTCTTCATTTCTTTTGCTGCTCCTGCAATAGAGGAAACGAAGAAAGCAATGGATCAATTTGAGGATCACATCAGACCCATGATGCATATAGCTAACGTTAGTCTTCACCTTGCTGGATCAAAGAAGCCAGATCAAGCCCTGTTCTTGCACTCTAGTAATAATAAATAATAAATATTTTGCTAACATTGTAAGCAATTAAATCCTCAATTTTTTATTTATTGTAATTTATTGTGATTTTTCTTCATTCATTGAAGGAAAAAAATATCAGATTGGATTTCTGCATGTGCTAGACGCATACTCATTTATATTTCATTTAATTGGTGATGATGTCAAGGACCACATCTTGGATTAAGCCCTGCTTTATCTGCCCATCCATGAAATGGGAACAAGAATATAGACATCTCTAAAGGACTTAGCAAACAGAGCACAGTTACAGAGATGAACAATAGGAATCCATGCTATTCCTGCTGAAAAGGTATCTTATCTGTTAAACACTGAACTCTGGAATGCAATGGGAAGAATGAGTGAGAAAGGACATAAAACATAAATAAATAAAATCATCCAGAATGTTGTTTTAAATTAAGGAAATGAAGAACAGAAGCTGCTTTATCTCCACAATCTTGGGTTTTGCTGTATAGGGAAGATAAAGAGTTCAAAAAGGGGCAAATAAATACAAAATAAAGTTGACCCTTGCCTTCTCTTGGGCACACAAGAGTTTCATGACCTCTCAGTGATCAAAGCTGCAGATGCCTCATGTAACTGAATCACTGGCTCAGCTGAAGCATTTTGCTGGACAAATGCAGTCTTCAGAGATATCAGCGTCTGCTGGTAAAGTGGACAGTTAGCCCCAGGGGAAACAGCTGAATCACGAAATGAGCAGTGAAGGGTGACCTGCTTTGAGTTCAGCCAGCCAGCCGATCAGTTGCAATGCCCTTGGCATTCAAAGGGCAGCTTTGTCTACAGCAGCAAAGCTTTGGGATTGCTCTACCTTTTCTTTCCAAACCTACAAATGAATAGTACAACATTCTTATTATTGGCAACACTTTTGGGCAGCACTAGTGCATTGTATAGGTGGGCCATGATGAGTTTCATTTCTAAAAGCCAAATTCACTCCCCCCCCCCCCCCCCCATTTGCCAGCCAGCCACCTACTGATCAGCCACCAGGTACTCCTTAAACATCTACCCCAAGCAAAAACAAAAGGTACATTATTTAAATAAAAAATGCTGCACACAACTACCCAATATTCAATAACACCCCCAATAACAACATCTTGTTAAAAAATCTCCAACTAATATGTTGTTCAAAAGCCTTACATCAAAATGAAGGACATAGAAGATTGCATTATCCTAAGAATACTAATCATTCTGTCTATATGCTGTCTATATGTAGACCATGAACAAAAAGCCTATTGGATACCATCGGCTAGGAAGCAACAGCTGGAAAAGGTCTTTGATTGTGAACTTCCTGGATGCATGTGGTAGGCCACTGTAGAAAACAGGCATATTAGATTAGGAAGGTTTTTGATCTGATCCAGCAGGACTGCTCTTTTGTGAATGTGTAAAACTGCCCTCCAGCAGTAAGACCACTTGTCCATGTGCCTGTTGTGGTTTGCCAGAAGCCTGCGGAGCTGGCAATGGAGTCGGACAGTGAGGAGGCTGAGGAAGAACATGGGCCAGTCCTGGAGGTTGGAGGTTGGGGAAGGCCTGGATGAGGGCTCTGCGTTGGAGGCAGAGATGGGGCCAGGGTCATCTGGGAGTGATGTGCAGACTCCGGAGCCTCCAGAGGCTGACATCAGAGAGGCAGAGGAACAGAAGGAGCCTGTTCCTAGTGCATGCATGAGAAGAGCTGCCAGAAGGCAAGAGCAGCTAAAGCAAAAAGTACGACTCGGGAGTAAGGCCAAGAGATGATTGGCCCCTCCCATAAGGCTTAAAAGATCAGTAACGGCTCTTGGGCTCTTTTGTCGGAATACAACGTTGATAGATTTGTTTCTTGTCTTGCTGCATTTATTTCTTGTTGGCGTCTTCTGCTTCTGAACTTTTGCCAAGAAAAGCCTTTAGCAGGTTGTCTAATTAGACCAAGGTTGGTGAAAAGGCTGAAGAATTGTGTTATGAAGAATTTGTTTTGAATTAGTTTGGACTATGCTGAGAATGAGTTAATTCTCATCTGTTCTAATGAAGTCTGTTTTTGAACTGTTTGCGTCTGATAATACCTACTTGGGCCTGGGTCACAACAGTACCTGTGTATTGTCCATATATCCCTTCCTGAAATAATTCTGGAAGTTGTACTCCAAAGCTATCTGGAAAGCTGTTCAGAATTTTGTACCCTTATTACAGAATCCTGCCTGAAAATAAAAAGGAGTGAAATGTGAAAACATGCTTCTGTGCTAAAGACGATGGCATCTGGTTTAACCTTGGAGGCTCTTGAGTCCCATTGTGACATGTCACAAAAGCAAATTATTTGCTTCATATTTTCCATAGGATAAATGAACATACACACAAAGATATTTTCTAGCCCAAGGGAAGGGAAGGCTATTCTCCTTCTCACAATAGGCTTTGCAAAGAAGGCAGGTAGAATATTTCTGAAGACGCAGAATTGCAGATCAGAGATTAGCACCTTTGAGGGTGTTTTAATATTTCTTAATGCTCCAACATGAGCATTTCCAAAAAGACAGTGCTCCATGCAAGAGAAGTCTTGGGACTGGGACTGCCTTCTCTTTCCAATAAATCATACTAGCAGAAGAAGGAGCACTAAATTATGGCACAGATGGGAAGAGCTTCTTTATCCAAACCTTTCTCTCATCCAGAGATCCATACAGCCCCCACCCTGACGGTGTTTAAAAAGCCCATGAAATCCTGGCTGTTTCCCCAGACATTGGTTTAGGGCCATGATGGCGAATCTATGGCACATGTGCAACAAGTGGCACGCAGTGGCCTCTCTGTGGGAACGCGAGCCGTCACCCCAGTTCAGTTCTGCTGCGCATGCGTGCGTGCCTCCCGCTGGCCAGCTGGTCATCAGGTCTCAGCCGCGCATGCATGGGGGCAGGCTCTATCTTTATCCATCTATCCACCCCCCCCATCTATATATCATCTATCTTATCATTTATGTATCATCTATCTATCATTTCCCCACCTTAAAACTCCGAGTATGATTCTCATAACTCTGGCCTGCGGGATTCCTTCTGTAAAAATGAAAAATGAATGAATTATTTTATGTATTGATATAGTGCCAAGCATCAATCGATGCAAAAAGCAGCAGTGCGATTCTTCACTCTCCCAAGTGTTACAAGAGCCAGATTGGGCCTCACAGTTTGGCCAGTGTTTGGCTTTATTTCCCCAACATTCAGATTCCACCCCCCCCCCCCACTCTGTTCCTCTGACTCTCTGACAGCCAGTCATTAATTATGATCATCCAAGTCTAATTCATTCATCCCTTTCTCTTCTCATATGGAAGGACAGCTAGGGCTGAGGGCACTCGGGAAATGTAGGCACGATTCCATATTCTTTATGCAGAGTGCACTGTCTGCTACTTTGCTGGGTTGCACTGGCTTTAATTGAATTGGCTTGCTAATAAAGCTGTTGCCATTCAGTAAGTGGAGTGTTGTAGTACTCACACTACAGCTGCAGCATACAAGCAGGCATTTCCTGAAGGCGAGCCAAGCGTCCACTCTCCCGAGTTGCCCATTTCCGCCTCCCTCAATTGATCCACAAATGTGCCACATAATAATGTGGGGCACTGTTTTTTTTTCTTGCAAAGTCTATATTCTATTTAGGAAGACCAAGCAGTTATTCTTTCTGAATTCATTTAAAATGGAGCAAAAGAGACTCTTGAGGATATTCAGAACTTTGGCATTTTCAAAACTCCTCTCTCTTGTGTCCTTTTATTACCTGCTTTCCTATTTTATTTCGTAATATTTCCAAACCACTCTAATCAGAAAGGCTGTTGGACTAATTAAATGTAGCCCTTGGCTTTCACCAACCGGTTGCCCTCTAGATGTGATGGAATTATTTGGGAATGGCAAGGCCAACTCATCTGGTTGGAAAGGCTGGCTAGATTCAGTATGGAATGAGAGGCTGACAGATAGATGGGATGTTATAGAGAAGGAAATGAAGTGATGAGATCCAGCAAATGCCACTCACTTTGGCCTGTTTTATCATTGAGGCAGCCATTTGCCTAATATTTACCAGGGGCCTTTCATAGAACCAACCTCCTCCTTTTTTTTGGTGAAAACTTGACATTTTGGACAGCTGGGCTAGATTCCACATCCTCATGACCAATTATCTTCTGTCAGTTTTTGGCCATCGTGGGCATTCAAGGAGACTCAAAACGATCTAATTCAGATATAAAGCTATGAAAGGATAAGAAATAGAATAATTTGGTCTTTTTTTACTTCCTTCATCCTCTTTCACGTTTAGACTTGACAGAAAACTGTAGTTGGTTACTTTAGTATTGATGATGTACAAACTGGGGTATGTGATTCACACACTATGTATAATTCCAATTTGTAGTCCAGTCAATTAGCAAAACACATGAAGTATGGTTAGTGTTAAACTTTGATTTTCTTTTTTCTGGGGTTTAGCAGATTGTGTGAACTTTGCTCTCTGATTAGTTTATAGTTCAATAGATGTGTTTCTCAGCCTCAGCAACTTCAAGAAGTGTGCACTTCAATTCTCGGAATTCCCCAGCCAGTATACAGTCCTGATTTTTTGGCAATGTTTCTAAAATACATTCAACAGCAAAACAAAATAATGATAAAACATATCTTTTTAAAAAAAGAACATGCCATTTTGTGTGGCTGGCTACATTCAGTGGCAAATTGATGCTGGCACGTGCCATGTAATTTGACACAGCAATTTATTGGACAAAACCTCAGGTAATTGAAAAGGTTGCCCGTCAAGCAAAAAGCAAAGAGGTATCAGATATTTGGGAAGGTTTCTTAGACTTAAGGGATTCCTTTGCCAGTAGACTTTGGAACTAACTTCTCTACAGCAGAAGAGACTTTAGAACACGGGCTGAGTCTCATATACATCAGCTGATACATCAGGCTAAGAAATAGGAGTATATTTATTCAATATGTTACAAAAACCCTTATTTTTAATAAAATATCATTTTCCCTCAAACATCTCTCTCTCCCATGCGTTCTGTCTTTTGAGCCCTAAATGGATTAATTCTACATATGATATTAATAACTGCAGCTCAGGCAGACTTTGCCATTGACCTTAAGCTCAAACCAAGAAGTGTATCTAAGTAATATGTAAGAACCAACAGCCTGCCAATTTATTGAATTGGCAAATTATGACACAGCAATATGTGTCTATGTCTGAAAATGTAGTTTTGCATTTGCTGCTCAATCACTGGATTGAGCAGACTGGCCTAAGAGCTTGTCAGAGCTCTAGAGGATTTTAAATTATTTTGACTTTCTGCCTTTGTCTTATGTTTTACAGTCTCCATTTACAACCATTCATTTAATGACTGTTCAAAGTTACAACACTGAAAAATGTTGATTTATGACCATTCCTTGCAATTATGACCATCCCAGCGACCCTGCGATCGTGTGATAAAGGTTTGAATGCTTGGTAACCAGCATGTATTTGTTATGATTGCAGTTTCCTGAGTCCCGAAATACATGACTGTATTTATCATCTTTGCAGGGGGCTTTCGACAAGCAAAGTCAATGGGGAAAGATAGATTTGTTTTATGTTTATGTGTTTTGCTTAACAATCCTGGTGATTCACTTAGCAACCATAGCAAAAAAGCTCACAAAATTGGATGCAACTCATTTCATAACCCTATCGCTTAGCAATGGAAGTTGTAGATCCAGTTATTTTCAAAAGTCGAGGACTGCCTATATCTGTCTTTTCATTTTATTAATCCCAACATGGGATATTGAAAAGCCAATGACATGATTAACAAAAGGCATATAGGTTTTCTTTTCTGGATGGGTTTATAAGTACCGTGTCTTGTACAGAATATGAGACATTGAAGCAGTTTCATGGTGTGCTTGGGTTTCTTTGGCTGAATAATGCAACAATACGATTTTAGAAGTGAGTCCACTTCAGTTAGAAAAGGAATACATTGGCTTAGGATGCTGAGTCAGAAGATCATTGAAAGGTTGACAACTCAGCAGTTGTATCCCAATAGTGAGCCGGGTGAAAGAATGAGGTCCCATCAATTTATCCTAGCTTCTGCCCACCTAGCGGTTCAAAAGCATGAACCATCAAATAAATAGATAGGTACCACTTTGGTGGGAAAAATAATTACTTGGGCATCCCCTGAGTAAAGGTGATGTCCTTTCAACCCAGAAGCATCTTGGTAGGTGCTTCCAACAGGAATGTAGTAGTACCTGGAGTGGTGTAATAAGCAGTTTTTGAAAATAATAACTCACTGTAGTGAACAACAAATTCACTGTCAGTGAACAACAAGTTCACTGTCAGTGAACAACAAGTTCACTGTCAGGAAAAGCCTCAGTCTGTAGTTATAAACAGTTTTTTTTTCCAAAATAAAAGCTCTCTAGAACAATAATGAACTTTTGAAAACCAAATCCTATGCAGAAAAAGGCCCTTGACTTCACTCTTCTAAAATTATCCATCCAAACTCCACTGGTATCTTCTGGTTGTATATCCTGTTGGCTACTCTCACATGCAGCCTTTCTCCAGTTCTTCTTGATTCACTACCAAAGTAAGCAGCCAATCAGGGAGGCAAACTCGAGATGAGGCAATGGTTGAGGAAAAAATCATGATGGCACCCACCATTTCCATTCTTTTCATTGCCATAATGCTGTCACCAGCCCAGGAACAAAGTTCCAAACCAAAGCTATGATTGTCCCAGTCATGTTGGGATATTTGGCAGATACCAGATTGGCCAGTTTTGGCGTGCTGGTGCAAACAACTTCACTTATGAAGTTCTTCACTCCCTCAATCGTACCTTGTTTCATTGGCCAAAAAGAAAAACAACAGATGGGGCAAAATAATTTTTAACCTGTATACTGAAGCTACTGGGAAATAGCAGTAGCAGAAATAGGCAGTAGGACAGTTTATCCCTTGCAAGCTTTTAGTTTGATGCCAATGTGTTCTGCTGAAGCCAGTGTGCCCAAGACCCTTTGCTCCCTCCATTCTTTATTACTGAAGGGCAAGGACAGGAACCCTTCCCTTTCTTGATTCACTATATGGAACCAATAGCTGTTGTGGCCTGTCAGTGGCCTGTGCAGCTAGTAGCTGATTCCGACAGTGAGGAGACTCGTGTGGTGCTGTGCCAGCAGCCTGTGCAGCTAGCACTCGAGTCAGACAATGAGAAGGCTGGAGAAATGTGGTGTCAGAGCTGGGGATTCAGCCAGGGCCTTCAGAACCTCCAGAAGCTCCCATAAGTGAAGAGGAAAAGGAGGAGGAGCCTCTTCCTGATGTATGGCCGTGCAGAGCTGCCAAAAAGCAGAAGTGGCTCCTCAGGAGGAGGTCTCCTTGAGAGTAAGGCTTTGGGCTAATTAGCCACTCTCTTAGCCTATTTAAGGAAGAATGATGACTGAGGCAATTTGCAGGGAACAACTTCATTCACTCACCTTCATGTCTTGATCTTAGTTCTCTTATCAGTTTCCTGCAAATTGCTTCTGGGCTTTCTGCCAACCATAGTAAGATTATGATTATTTATTCTTTGGATTCTTGTAGGCTGTTAAGAAAGTTAATTAACAGCCTTTGTTTGAAAAAGACTGATTTAATTTAGTAAACTAAGGTTTGTACAGACTTTGTGTGTGCTGCGTTCTTTGGGGTCCGTAGTTGGGGCAGAACAATAGCTCACTTAATGAAAGCCATCGAAGATAGGTATTCAAAGGAGGGGCCAAATTTGTGATAGTCATGTGATCAAAATCCACCTTTTTTTTCATATGCATTACTGATACTACTGACCACCACCATACTGGCAGTGGCCGCACCTTTAGGTGTGTCCCAGTGGAAACACAGCAGCCTGGGCCGCCTTGGCAGAAGAGTAACTAAGAAAATGAATACTTTCCAAACATGGAGTCTTGCCAACTAAGGTGCAGATCTTGTAATATTTAATAGAGCAGGCATTCTTTTGGTGGCTGAAGGGCCAACATTTAACATTTTGGGGGGAAAGTGGGTACCATAAAAGATGGAGAAAAGGCAAAGAGGAAGAAGCTATCTCATACATGTGGACAGAACCAAGATTTTCTATGAGCTTTGGAGAAATGTTGAATTTTCCTCCCCCACCCCTCTTAATACATTAATTCTGTTCCAAGGTATCCTTTACAGGTTCTTTGGTTTCCCCACTCCCCATCTCCCCACAGACCTGAGGCTGTAAGGTTCTGACATGAAGAAAGCAGGTTGCACTTTAGTAAGTGGAGTTGCTTTCTGTACATTGAAGTTCTCCATTGCCACTAGTGTTAATTCTCGATAGGCGGGCACTACCTGTGAAGGAGCAGATCCGTGGTTTATAGGCCTTCTAAACTCATGGCTCCTGCTTGAATAGAAGGTGAAGGTTAGGGCCAGAATGGTTTGTCAGTTCAACAGGTAGGTCAAGGACCTATCTACAGTAGGACCTTTCTACTGTAACTCAGTCCTTATTAATATTTAAATTGTGCTTCAACCATTGTGGTTAGTGAGGTCCCTGTGAGAAAAATGCTCTGGGCCCATATTAAGCTATAAGTCTTTAAGTTGCCCTTTCCTTTTGTAAATGAGACATTAGCAGCATCCTTTAAAACACTTAACTTGTCATATAAAGGAGCCAATCCTCTCTCTGTATTCATTATGGAGTGTTCAATTGGAAGAAGGAAAATGTTCATATAATTTTCTAGTGCTGAAGGCAGCAATGGCAGTTTGGGCACATACAGGTATTCATCCCCACCCCTCTCCTAGTTCTCTAGCTGTGTTTAAATTTCAAAACTCCTACTCTGCTGATAATGAATTATAGGACCTGCAGTGCAGTCCCACCATTTTTGTAGACCATCAAGCTGGGGAAAATTCTGTTACTTCTCCTTCATTGTATTGTGTTTGTTTACAGTAGAACTCTGTCTTTCATCCACTTAAAAGCTTGGAGTCTGTTTATTCCCCCGATGACATTAGTGAAATAATTGTCTCGCGAACCTGTTATTCAGAACAGCTCAAAATGAGACTTACTGGCATGCAAAATGCTGCATTGTAAAGGACATGGCATTTACATATATGTGTGTTAAGAAAAGATGGCATTCAGAGCTTTAACTGCCAGAGACCTGCCTTGAATTCTGAATAATAGCAACTCTCATAAGTGATACTGAGAACATTTCAGTAAAGTTTAACTGGCAAAAACAAAAGAAAAATGTAAGCTGCAATTGACCATGAAATATATCAGACACTTTTCTGATAAACAGAGACTGCTGGAGCGCATGAAATTGGCCCTCATCAGTTTATCAGTGCAATCTTTAGTTGATTGATCTACCAATTCATCTCCTAGTCAAAATCAGCAGCCCTAAATTAGCAGATTGAAAAATTTGTTTCCCTATTAGTCTTTCACAAGCACAAGTCAATGGTGAGTTCTGCCCTTCGCAATGATACGTTGAAAAGGCTGGCAACAGAATTTGCTGGAGTGGAGGAATTATGTGTCCAGCTAGTCAGTATGTTTTTTCAATTAAGAGACAGACTTTGACCCGTCTGCTACTCAGTCCTGGCTCTAATAGAGTATCATTGTTTTCTCTTGCAAAAATAAATACCAACGATGACAGTTAATATATTTCGTTAGCCTGGGATCTTAAAGATCTCATTAAGAAGTCAAGCAGTGCTGATGAAATGAGGCAACATTAGAGCGTGCATTTGTTATCCAGTCGGCAAAGCTGTTCGGATGGCAAGTTCCTAACTTTTCCTCTGCAGTTTCATAAAATGTTACGGAAGGAAGGCTCTCTTGATTTATGAGTGTTGTAAATTGATAGCAAGACTGGAGTGAAAAGATCTGAAGAAGCACTGCAACCTCCTGCATTTTAATGCATGGCAAAAGGAATAGGGTAAGATGCTTGGCACAAAAGGGGCCGTAACTAGATGGACTGAGTCTGCATTATCAGGAAACCACCAAAATTAATGCACTGTTCTAGCCATATATCCTAACCTGCTATAGACTCTTTCTTACAGTATTGCAATTAGTGTAACATGTAAACCTAAAACATTTTCTGGGTTAAATAATAGTTAAAGAACCTCCTTATACATAATTCATTGGTTTATTAACCTAAACAACAATCAAAGTTAATTTATGGTTGTTTCCCCTCTCCAGTTACTGGACAGGTAAATGAGAATTCAAGCTAGCTGAAGTGCATCTGCAATGACTTTTATGCCCTCTCCCCCCAATATCAGCAGGAGTGCAAGTGATGAAAAGGAGTACAGTAAGAATAATTTGCTTGCCCCCTTCCAAAATAGATTGGCCAAATCTGGTATGGCTTAGGCATGTTTATACACATCTTCACCCATCACTGCTTTTTTTTAAAAAAATCATTTGAAAATAATTTTGATTGGAAATATGTGGAAAATAATACTGGTAGGAATAGACTGGCTGATAGCTCTTCCTGCATTCATTAGAGTATCAGAAGGTCAAAGACCTATTGGGACTTCAGCAGCCCATGAAGTATCCAAATAATCTTTGTTCTGTAGATTGCGATTTTTAAGAAATAAGTTTAAATATAACCTTAACATGTTATTATTACTTGAGTAGGTCTCTAGTACCATTTTTGCTTTGTTACCATAAAGCTTGTGCCTGAAAGAAAAAAAAATGGCTTCCAAGAGTGGAACTAGAAACATAGTTTGGCCTGTTGAGTTTGTGGGAAAACTCCAGTGTTTTTACTGCCTCAGGCAAGGATGGAAAGCAAAATATAAATGAACTTTTGATCAGTTGTATTTGATTTAGGATGAAGGACCAGAATCCTAAATCTGCTGCTTTAGTTTTCTCCAATTACCCTTAATATTAAATAACTATGTGTTAAAAGTTTGGAAATGTGCTTCCTTGTAGTCATTTTGGAATCCAGCTGGATGTGACAGGAAACATCAAGGAGCTGGCCCATGACACTCTGTCTGTTCTTTTCTAGCTCATGAGGTAGAGCGCAGGCTAGTTTAACCACACCTTGTTTTCTTTCTCTGTTTGATGTGTTAACGCTGCTGCCAGTTGATCTTCTTCAAGTCTCTGCTAGCCACAGGGAAGCTTGGATCCCAAACACCTTATCTAGGGGTAATTATTTGTGTAGGAGGTAGAAACCCCTGAGGCTCCTGGGATTCTCAGCAAGTTTGTATTTTCACATCCTGGTTGTTCAGGTAGCACTGAAATTAAACCCTCTCACACAGACAGACCAACCTTGGGAACTCAAGAGAAATGGCAGAGAAATGCTGATGTGCAGTTTTGAAATCACACAAGATAAGGTTTATTACAAGTGCTTTCAGTGTTCTGAAAGCCACAGAACCTGACCTACAATAGCAAACAAAGAGGCTACTGATGTTATGACATTTACTCTTAACTGAGCTGTGTCCAGTCCACGAATTACAGAATCTGTGGTCACTATTCAACCAATCTCTATATTAAAAAGCTTGCATAATTTAAAAACAGATTTCTGCCATTTATGTGGATGATGGAGATTTGAACCCATGTTCTAATAACTGCCTTAGGAAATATTGCTAGGAAAGAGGAAGTGACTTTCAGTGTGTAACTTATTTACCTGGGAGTAAGCTGTGCTGTGTGACCACAACAGGATTTGCTACTGTGTAAATGGAGATAGAATTATGCAGTTAGGAACTGGAATGTTCCTTCCTTTTCTTATTAATTGAACAAATTTGGTTCAGGTTAAAGAAAAGTCAGTTACTCTGAACATGGGATCTCTCACTCAGGAAGGTCCCCACCATAGCAGTTGCATTGACTTGATACTACTTTGTCCTTCATCCAATGGGTGCATTTTGTGCTTAAATATTTATTCCAAAAGGCAAAATGGCACAACTTGTTGTTCCATTTTACACAGAGCATCTGCCTGTAATTAGGTAGCCACTGAAGGCAAGGTACTGAGGATGAGTAGTGAGAAAAAAACCAAGTAGTTCTGGGAAGCAATTTGATTCAAATACATTTTTTGAGTTTCATTATTTTTTGCTTGAGAGCTTATGAAATTTCATTTCTACTATTGAGCAGTAGCCACTGTGCAGAGAGGCAAGTCACCATCAAACTAAGTTTGGTGAAATAACAAAATGTGCATACTGCAATAAGTTTCTTTGCTACGCAAACTCCTGTCAATTGTATTGTATTGTACCTTCTATTCACATTTTTCAGCTTTGGTAGGAATATTTTTCCGGATGTGATGTACATTTGATGGTTGCTTATTGCTCATCCAATAACTAGAACTATTTGGCAGCTTATTCAGTTTATTCCTGTTGCATAACTTCCTGGTTGTAGGTATCCCTTTCTTTACTATTGTTTGGTTTTCTAAACTTGAGTGAAATCCCCTCAATTCTGAGAGCTTTCTTCAGGATCTGTTTGTTTTTCTGCCATAATGAAACCCTTATCTATTTTAGAATTTTTATTTAAATTTTTATTCATTTATTTTTTATGTTTATGAGGAAAAGTAACCAGGTGAATGAAAGTAAGATATAGGACAGTCCAACTGGTTGGTTAATATTGAAAGGAAGATGTGAATTAACTTTCATTAAATAACTTAAAATGGTTTATAAGCAAGTTGAGGTTAATTCTGTAATGTATCTATAACCAATCAATAATTACCTGATTTTCCTTTTTAAAGTTCTTATTTATTTTTAAACAAGTTTTACAGAAAGGAATATAAAAAATTATAAAGAACAGTAAAAGTGAAACTATAGTATTGATTTATTTCACATGAAATGTCAAACAGCCTGCCTCTAAATGCATTTCTAACCCTTTCTCCATGACAGAGGGAGGCTTTTCTAGGGTAGGACTCTTCTCCAGCAACCTGCCTTTCCAGATATAAACTGATGGCCCTTATTACCCTGATTTGATTGACATTTCCCTATCCAATAATCACAGTTCTATACCAACTTCCCTGTACTCTGTGCCAAGACAAGCTAAATTCTGCATCTTGCATAAGAAACATATTTATTCTGTGGAGTATCACTGAAGTTACATCATGTTTCTGAAAAAAAATGTGTGGCCTTGATAGCATAATTTGCATTATTTCAATTTGCATAACTTTTTGGAACAAAAGTCATAATTTTCATAATGTATTCCAATATTGCTAATCATGAGGAGCAGCAACGTATTATGCAGAACAATAAACACTTGCCCCACACTGCTGGAAATTGTATTCAACCATTCAGTCTAGTTTCTGACATTTTAGGCAGAAATTGTCAATACTGTATATATTCCAGTATATTTCTGCAGCTGTTATGGCTCCAAACTGTCAAATGATGGATGTCAGATTTTTATGAGTCAGGAAAACACAGTGGCTGACCAGCCTCCACTGACTTGTTTTCAATTTATTTTTATTGTTATGAATCTCATACGCAGGATAAGTTTTGCAAAATAAATAAATAAATTTGCAAGATAAAAATAATCTTTAAATTTGCTAGATTAAACTAAACCAATCACAGCAAAATACAAGCAGTTGGCACTCATGTTTCCGAAGTGCACACAAAGCAAAGAAACATCTAAATTTCAGTAGGAATTCAGTAGAAATTTTTGCAAATCTTCTATATAGTGCCAAAATACAATGAGATATCAGTGAAATCGTGCTAGATTCTGGCATTTTCACACAAAAACTCAAACACAATGGCATCCCATGTAATCTGAATGATTTGAGGATCTTGCAGGTTTTTGCTGTTCATAGATGCAACATTGCCAAGGCCATATTAGTTCAAGGAAGAGCTAGATAGCCAAACTTTTGTGGGCAATCTTAGCATGACATTACTCTTCATCCAGATAAAATTTTCTAGTCTTTACCTTTTCTACTTCTACAAGCTGCCTGGAGTCCCCATGAGTTGGGTGGCCAAATAAATTTTCATAAATAAATAAACAAATAAATAATTTTCTCTGGTTCTCAGGTTTTCAAACAGACTTTGAAGCACCATGCTGTTTTAATCAGCATACTAACAGAACAGAACTATGATTTGCAAAGAAATATTACCGTTTACTGTTTATCTTTAGAATGCCTTGTAATTGTTTGAATATAACATCTTTACTAGATTGAAGCAGCATGGTTCTAATCCAGCACTAGATTAGACTGGATTATCATCCATTATCTTCAATTGCTTGGCTTTCTTTTTCTTACAAAAGGTCAAACAAAGAAGAATGGATGATGGAATCATGAGGAGCAAGGAAGACTTTGCACCTTTCTCCTGAGATACTTTAGAAGTTGGCATGATTACTGCTGGTGAAACAATTTCACATAAAGAAGAATGGATTACCCAATGAAGGAGAAACTTTATATCCTAACATTGCCCAAGGGGAAGAAACAGAGTGATGTAATGACATTTTTGCTGTCTGTCAAGTATTCTTAGTTTGAAAAGAAAATCCTCCTGAAGCATATTAAGAAACAAGCTAACATCTCTGAATTCAAACTGAAACAGAAACTGCAGATTGAAGCAGAACTGGCTTACATAGTGGCCAATTCTAAAGATTAAACTAACTCCAAACATAGTGATTAACTAATGACTACAGATTTAAGTTTAACTATAATGCCATTGGATTGGCGAGACCCCCACAAAAATAATAATTGAACAAGAATTCTGGTACCTCTTATGTAACCTCTTTATAGCAAGACAATCTGAATGGGTAGGAGAATCATTAAGACACAGGAAGGAAATATTAGGAACTCTGAGCTTCCAAGGTTTGATATCTGGACAGCTTTAGTACTCTAATTTAGAACTATATACATAATTCAGAATTTAGAAATAATTTAAAGGGAAATATAATAAGATCACAAGAGCGAACAAGTTAATGACAGTAAGACTCAGCCTGGTACACAGATGTTAGCTGACTTCTGGTCCTTCATAGAACTCTTTAACTCAGATTTGGATAGTTTATGAACTATTGTGAACATCTGTTCAGGAAACTCTACTGATGGACATATCTAACAGACAGCTTTGGAAGAATTTAGTAGTCAGCCTTGGTTGTAGTAAGACAGCTGATCCTTTTTGCATTACTAATAGGAGGAAGAGAAGGAAAGCACCATATTTCATGGCCATCCAAGAAACCATAATTCTGAAATAAAGCTCTCTTATGCTCAGGGATGGTTCTACCATTAAACAATAAAATAGGCTGTCTCAGTTCATAGCAATTCCTGGGTGGCAGTCATAGATTCGCATCCATTCCTTGTGACCCTTTTTGCCATTTTCCTTTATTAAAAAGTAGCTGAGATTTGTCCTCCATCTTCTAAGTGAGTCTGCTGCCCTTAGGTGTGATGGAGGATTTCCCGCAAGTCATATTGAAAAGAGATTCATCTGTCAGTCCTATGGATTTCTGACCAAAGAATAGAAGGTACACCATTTTGCTTCAGCCAGCAATATGTCTAAGGCTGTCACTGTGCGTATTAAGTTAGACCAATTATTCATCTAACCTCGGACTCACAGGCAGGTCTCTTGAATTTCTGAAGTATAGAAATCTCTTTTTTTGATTACCTGCTACTCGCGATCAGCTGGACGTGGCAGGACGTAGTCTGGGATCATCTGTATGCAAAGCACATGCTCTGTCATTGAGCAATCAGACCTTCCCCTGCACAGCATTTCACAGGCATGTGGGAGGTTAAGGCTGCAACCATGGAAGGATAGATGCAGCCTTAAATTGTATGCCAACAAATTGTAGAGCAATCATGTGAGAATGTGTGTGAATATTCTCCCCTTCATTGTAAATACCCCTTTGTCTGTCAGTATAGCCACCTAATAAATGTGGCTTTTTGATTCTACTTAGCCAACAGGACAGAATGAGTTCTTGTAGGTGGGTTGTGGGATGCTGTAAAGCCATCGTGAATCACCTGTCATACTGAAGAGCTGGGTCAAAAGGGGAAGTTATTTACATAAATTATTGGAGAGCAGTAAATATTATTTCATGATATCACATCATGATTAAGGTAATGAAACTTGATATTAAGGGGCAGGAAGATTTGCTCTTACTCAAAGACAATTAAAGAAGGTGCTTGAGGGTAGAGAAGAGAGCCTACTTAGCACTGTTCTTTTTCCCCCCTAACACAGAGGGCAAGCAGACCTCTAGCAAAGGTCATTGTGATTTTCCCATTTATATAGAAGATGCTAATTTAACCATGTTCAAGATTTGCTTATGTTTCCAAGAGCCCCTCCTCCCACTTCTTCCCCTTAGTTTCTAATTTCAATTTGCTGATGCAGTATATTTCATTTTAAGAATTAATCATCACATTCTCACCTTTTTGGATTAAATAGATGGAGAGGGAAATGGGATCATATCCATTGGCCCCCATTTCCTTCCTTGTATCATACCCACGTGTTCAGCCAGTGAAAACTGGGTCCTAGAGTTATTCAGGCAATCTAGAGCTTAAATATGCAGTTAGGAACCCAATTTGCTGGTTAGGGGTTGTTATTCAAACTATCAATAAGTAAAAATGTGTATAAAACCATTATATGTATAAAATGTATATAAAACCATCATGTGCAAGGTTATATGTGCATATAGCATTATATGTGTAGAGCACCATCCCAATTTCTGTTAAATGTGCAGTGGTTGGAGGTAAGGTCAGTAAGACATCTCAAGATAAAATTTAGGGGAGATTCAATGTAAGAGAAGAATCCAGAAGTAGGAGGATTTAGGAGGATTTAAAAAGTTTGCTAAGATTAGTACAAATTAAACCACCGTTGCAAAGCTCCTTTGATTCTATGCCATTATTTCTTTTTTAGAATATTTCTGTGATGGATTGTAGCAAAAACCATCCAATCCACTGTTTAGAGTCCACAGATGCTGATATATAAAGGCAAAACATAAAGAAGATAGAACATACTGATGTGAAGAAGAAAGCCTCAGATTTTGCGTAGCAGGCAATCTTCCTAAAAAAAAAAAAAAAAAAAAAATCCCACAATTTCAGGGGGAAAGAATTTGCTTTTGGAAATTTTGAGAACTGAGGTCCCCTTTTTGCAGGTTTGGAAACACCACACATTAAAATGGAATCCTGTACCATAAACTGCAGAATTTCTTCTGTGCATTGCGTTTTTAGGCTACTGATAAATTTCTTATGAACTACCATACAGTCTATTTTCTCATATTTCCTTGACCTTAATGCTAGCTTTATCCATCCTAAACAAACAAGTGATTTCTGAAAGAATAGTGGAAAATATGTCCAGTCAATTGTTTCCTTTAAATCTTAATGTTTTAGGCCTCAGGAACATCCAAGTAACTGTTTAATGAGAAGCTGTCTGGTGGAATGTTGGTAAGGTTTTAAGAAGCTTAATTGCTCCCTCAAGGTGGATGTCAGGGTTAAATAACAGTGTTGAACTTCTATACTAAAACACGGAGTACCAAAGAACAGTATTAAATGGGAAACCAAAGACAGGAACTGAAATATTGAATAACATGTTTCTTCTACTTTATTCACAGCTCTTTAACCCAGGGAGTACCATTCCAGAGACGATTTGATGGTTCCATTGGTAAAATTCTGCTAAGCAACCACTTTCCCTTAGGCCCTTGAGCTCTGAGGTGTCTGTAAACTCTGACTTATGGGCCTGGCCGTAGGTAAGCTGAGAGCACAGCCGCTGTTCTCACCAGTAATAGTAAGCAGGCTTCTCTCTCCTGTGGTGATCCAGACACCAGAAACGGAAGGCAGGGCAGCTGGGAGATCTCAGATTTCAAAGCTCTGAAGCCTTATGGTCAAATGGGGGTGGGGGAGTGAAGAAACCAGGGAAGACAAAAACTCTGAGCTAGTTTATAAAGCCTCTCTCATATAGAGCCATGGCATGTAGAAATTGTCTACGATTTGATATGATTTACATATATATCATTCACAGTGAGTTGGCTATTTTGAGAATTTGGGGGGAATGGATCCAGAAAAAGGAGGTGCAATTGGAAGAGACAGAGGCTTGGCAAGTTTTATACTCCTAATCTAGTCTGGCCTGATGCCTCAGATGCATTCGAGTTTTCTCCACTGCCGGGATTGAAGTGAGCTTTCATTCTCAGTTTGGTCGGCTCCTCTGTATGGAATAATGGGGGTGTTTGAGAAGTGTATGGATGTCAACCAGAGGTGGGTTCAAGCAGGTTCTGACCAGTTCTGGAGAACCGGTAGCAGAAATTTTGAGTAGTTAGGAGAACTGGTAAGTATCAGCTCTGACTGGCCCAGCCCCCATCTATTCTCTGCTTCCTGAGTCCCAGCTGATCAGGTGGAAATAGGGATTTTGCAGTAACCTTCCCCTGGAGTGGGGAGGGAATGGAGATTTTACAGTATCCTTCCCCTATCATGCCCACCAAGCCATGCCCACCAAGCCATGCCACGCCCACGGAACCGGTAATAAATTTTTTTGAAACCTACTGATTTCAACATCAGCTTTGCTTCCTGAAGCAAAGTCTTGAGTCATGTACCGAAACAGACCAGAATGGTTTGAAGGTGGGAGAAAGAAATTTCATTTTAATGTACTTTTCTTTTAAATGTTCCTGTAAACATCCCACCCCCACCTCGCAGAGTTCACATGGCTATGTGCATGTGTGTTTATATAAATTGGTGGCAGGGGAGGGGGATGAAATATTTTCCATTCCTGAACTAGATTTTTATTTAAAGAAAGTTTGTTCTATGGGTGGTGATGGAATTCAGAAACTCAAATCCTTGTTTTCTGCATTCACATTTTTGTTTAGTGAGTGTAACCTAGAGGACTACAGGACTAATTCAGCAGACTGCCTGAATCTGAGATAACGTATAACCAGGCAAAGATTATGGCCTTCCCAGAATGCTTCCAGAAGCTTCACATTGATTGTTCCAAGGGTGTGAGCAAAAGATAAATTTTATTCAGTCTCTGATGGGCAACAGACAGGCTCTTTTCAGTTTGATAAGTTTAAAATGGATGCCATGGATTCTCCACATGTCACATCACCTCTTCCCAGTCTGTACACACTTGCCACAACACCCCTGCCTCACCTCATTCAATAATATTCACCCATCCGCCTGGCAGCTTCTGAGGTCCCCAAGACTTACGACTTCCTGCTGACTTTCCAATTGACTTTGTATGTGGAAAGCTGGCAGAAAGTTTCAAGCTGCGTACGCTCACATGAAGTCCTTGCTTATCGACCCATGATTCTTGCTTAATAATGGCCTTGGGGATTGCAGGCATCAATGTCATGCTTTACAACTGCTGAAACTTCTTTCAGTCCTAATTACTGTTGTTAAGCAAGGACTACCTGTATATGCATAAAAATGGAAGGACTCTGAAATATCCATAACGGAGGAAAGCTTGGTGAAGATGACAGAGTAGCAGAGATGGCAACATTAATTTGACTGATTAAAGAAAGATTAACAACTGCATTTAATAGTGACTGGAAACCTCTTAGGGAGTTTTTGTGTGAAAAAAAAAGAGAAAAATAAATTTGTGATTTATTTGCAGATTTTAAAAGGTAGGTCATGGAAAGAAGGAAATTATGATATAACCTGAGACAAGGTAAAATATAAATATATTTATAACCATTGTCAAGATTAAAAGCTACTTCTTTATATTCCTTTATAATCCTTCTTTTTCTTTTTTTCTTATTATTACCATTTTTTATTCTCTTTATTTTTGCTTTCCGTTTAAATTTATTTATTAAAAACTATGTGTATGTATAAATAGGATGATTATCCATGTTTGTGCTCCAATCACAGAACTTGGTCAAATTGAATTTGAAATTTACAGAACATGCAAGCAAGATATGCTTCTTGTGGTTGGAGACTAGAATACCAAAGTGGAAAATATTGAGAAAAACTATTTGGATTTATGATCTAAGAAACCAAAATGAAGCAAGAGAACAACTTATCAGTATCTGCCAATCCAATGATTTCATCATTGCTCACACAGTTTTCAAGACACCAGCAAGTTGTCTACATATGCAAACATCACTAGATGGAGATAAAATAAAATAAAATAGGTTATATTATTGGTACAGAGAGGCAGAACAACTGTAAACACATGGTTAGGGGCTCACTGTGGATTGAGATCATGAATTGCTTATATGCAAATACCAGGTCAAGCTAATAACCAAACCAACTAGTTTCCAAGCTTGACAATATACCCACCATTTTCAAGGAGAAAATCAGAGATGATTTTGAAATTCTGAACCTCATTGATAGGAATAAGAGGAACTGTGGAATGAATTTGAATAAGTTAGTAATAATGAGTGTGGAAACGACTGTAAAAATGAAGAGAAAAAAGGCAAACTGGATGGCAGGACAAATAGTAGAAATTGCTAAAAAAGGAAGAAACACCAAAGCCAGAAAAAGAAAAAAAAAGGTCTCGAGAAGGAACTTAACAAAGAATTTCAGAGAGCTGTTAGAAGAAACAAGAAGCAGTAAAGAAATTGAAGATTGAAACAAGTATGGAAAAACAAAGATCTCTGAACCCAAAAGAAAGTTGAACCCTTGAATTGCTTTGCTAATAGATGCCAGTGATTAGAAATAAACTGAATCCAAGAAGGTCAAACAAAGATAGAAGGAGTATACTGAAATTCTGTAGGTATTCTGTAGGATATCAACATTCAAGATTCATTAGAAGATATTGCATATTTATAAGAGCTTCTAATATTAGAATAAATAAATAAATAAATAAATAAATAAATAAATAAATAATTTTATTGTCATTGTATGTGTATACACAGTATACCCATACAACAAAATTCACTTAATACTCAAAGACCAGGTCCAACACACATAACAATCCCCAAACACGCTCCCACCCACCACAATTCTCCACCCCTAAACCACCCAAACATCCACACAACAGACCAAGTAATACTATCCAACAGTTCACTGATGGTGGCATTTAGTTCATTGTTAATGCAATTATAGCTCTGGGATAAAAACTATTCAGAAAACGTGTGGTCCAAGTTTTAATTGTTCTGTATCTTCTGCCAGAAGGCAACAGTCCAAAAAGATTGTAAGCAGGATGGGAAGAGTCTCTGAGAATGTTATGCAGCTTTCTCAAACAGCGAGATTCGAAGATGTCATCTAGGGCTGGTAGTTGGAATCCGATGATATTCTGGGCAGTTTTAATGATTCTCTGTAGAGCTTTTTTGTCCGCTACAGAGCTGCTCCCATACCATGCAAGAATGCCATATGTCAGGACACTCTCAATGGTGCTGCGATAGTAGGACAGAAGTAGATGTTGAGATAGATTTAACTTCCTGAGCATTCTCAGGAAGTACAGCCTCTTCTGTGCTTTCTTCACAAGCATGTTAGCATTCATAGTCCATGAGAGGTCCTCCGAGATATAAATGCCCAGAAATTTAAAACTACCCACCTTCTTCACCTCCTCACCATTTATGTACAATGGTAGATGTACATCTCTCTTTCTCCTGAAGTCAATTATAAGTTCTTTAGTTTTTGTGGTGTTAAGTGTGAGATTATTTTCATTACACCACAATGTCAGCCCTTGTACTTCCTTCCTGTAAGCAGACTCATTGTTTTTATTAATGAGCCCCACCACTGTTGTGTCATCCGCAAATTTAATAATTGTGTTGGTGTTATACAACGGGGTGCAGTCATGTGTGTACAAGGAATAAAAGAAAAAGGCTTAGCACACAACCCTAGGGGGCTCCTGTGCTTAGTATCAGAGTAGAGGAGTGTTGAGATCCCATCCTTACAGACTGTGGCCTACCTGTCAGAAAATCCCTTATCCACAAACAAATCCTCTGATTTATACCTAAATTGGACATTTTAAAAAACAACCTGTTGGGTAAAATGGTGTTAAAGACTGAGCTATAATCCACACATAAAAGCCTCACATATGTCCCCTGTTGTTCCAAGTGATTCAATACAATATGGATAACAAGAGACATAGCATCGTCAGTTGATCTATTACCCCTATATGCAAATTGGTATGGGTCCAAAGTACATGGAAGACTAGCCTTAATATAGTTCAACACCAGCCTCTCAAAACATTTCATGACAGCAGATGTTAAAGCTACTGGTCTATAATAAAAAAGAAGATGAAGTAAAATCAGCTCTCTGATAATTATCAAGTCAAAAGGCTGTAAGAATTGATGGAATGTCTATAGAAATATGGCAAGCAACAAAGGAATACTCAGAAAGATTCTGTCTAAATTATGCAGACAAATCTGCAGAATGACACGTGATCAACAGATTGGAAAATGAGTCTCCAAACCAATACCATAGAAAGAGATTTAATAGAGTGTGCAAACTAGAGTGTGCAAACTATCATACAATAACATTGATTTCATACACTAACAAAATGAAGTTTAGGATCATCCATTGCAGGTTATTGACTTATTTGGAAAAGAAAATACCAAATGTTTAGAAAAGCTGAGGAATGAGAAACATTACTGCTGATGTATGGTGAAAAAATGAAAAAGCCAAAGAATACCACAAACAAGTCAAATTCATTGATTATACAAAAATATTTGATTATATCCATCATGTCCAGTTATGGCATGTCCTTAGGAAACATGGGAATTGCAAATGATCTCATTGTCCTCACACACAGAGAGGAAGCCATTGTCCAGACAAAACATGGTGGGAAAAAAAAACTGGCTTTAAGTTAGTATAGGAATGAGACAAAGTTATATACTCTTTCCTTATTTATTCAATTTATATACTGAATATATAGGGAGGAAGCTGGAGTGGAAGAAATAAGCATGGTTTTAAATTTTGGATAGAGCAGAACAGCAAAATACCTTGATTCAATAAATTTGCTTTATGAATTGAGCATCTGGTCCCAAATGATCCATTTAGGCACTTTTTCTGGGGTTTCTGATTAGGATTTTACAATGATGTTGGGTTTTTTTCTATTTGTTTGGGGGGGTTAGTTGGTTACTGTATGCTACCCAGATATGGTGGGTTGAAGAAAATAAAGCAGTTATAAATGGGCAAAAAAAGATTTCCATATGTGCAAGATTATTCCAGCTGATGGACAAAGACTTTCAAAATATAGGCACATGTACACTATATACATTCTCCAATGCATTCCAGATGTATACAGCTTGCAAATTAGGACAAGGAATGCCAATTTACAAATTCCAGTTGAAGGCTTGGGTTTGCCAATCATAGAATTCCAGAATCTCTGAAATGAATAACAGGTTTCGGACCTAAGATATTTCTTAGTTCTGTGGCCAGTCATGCCATATTCCCTCCACGTTTTTGTTTGAAGGCAGGGAAGATTTTTTTGAGCTGTGGCATAAAGAATTGGAACAGATTCAAAGGGTCTTCAGCACAGGCAGGGGACTATAAGAGTAAGGAAAGAGAACATGAACATCGGAGGTTGAAAACCAGAGGTAAGAACAGAGGGCAGAGAAAATTAAACGTTGCTCTTTCTTTGAGTCAAGCTGAAACAAGGAAGCATTTGGTTGATGTTATGGACAGATGAACGTTGAAGACTTTGATGTAATCCTAGACCTCAGGCATGAAACTCTGCTTGACCTTTTCCGTTGGGTTCTTTTGTGCAATGCTACTGGACATTTAGTTGCAAGAAAGGAAGCGGGGAAAGGATATCAGTTCAACCACATGTCAACGTTTGGATGTAAAGTGACAGGGAAAGGAAGGCCTTAGATGTGCAATAACTAACTGGTTAAAATAATAATAAAAGCTGCCACCAAAGATCTCAGGGGAATTCTTACTTCATTGTAAGAGTCTGTTAGTTCAAATCTGACACAGGTTAGTAGGAACCGAAAATGGTGCTTCTTCTCAAGAAGCTGAAATAATAGTCTGTCTTACAGTACTTGTTTCATAAAATATTGATTTTTTTAATGGTTAGGTCTTAAGGAAATTCCTGGGGGATTTGAAGCTTGCCAAAGCTGCCATTTGGTTTGCCCACAGAAATCATTTGGCGTCGATGATGCATATGGTAGTAATGTAGCAGCCCAACGCTACGAGAAGAAGCAATTATTACAGTTAATTCTTTTAAAAGCATTTATGTATTCATTTTGATTTACATCCTCCAGTAAGTCTCAGGGTAAATGTTGATTCTGAGTTTAAAAATCAAACCTTAGACCTACAACAATTCGTTTACTAACCATTCAACGTCACAATAGCACTGAAAAAAGTGACTTATGACCGTTTTTCACACTTACAACTGTTGCAGCATCCCTATGGTCCCATGATCGAAATTTAGATGCTCGGCAACTGATCATATTTATGGTGGTTGCAGTATCCCAGGGTCATGTGATCGTCTTTTGTAACCTTCTGACAAGCAAAGTCAATGGGGAAGTCAGAGTCACTTAACAACCATGTTGCTAACTTAACAATTACAGTGCAGTGGTAGATTCCTCCTGGTTCCGCCCGGTTCTGCCGAGCTGGTAGTGGTGACTATATGACATCACTGAACCGGTTCTGCCCCCCCACCCCCCCACATTATTCTTACCTTTTATTTGACTCCACGTCCAATCTATTGCTGCCTCCTGAGTCTCAGCTGATGGGCTATATGGAAAAACTGTTTAAACTCTTGCTGTGGGGCTTCAAAGGGCCGCCCTACAGCTGATCTGTGGTAAAAGACAGTTTGGTGGTAGACTGGTGCCTCCAAAAACAAATGAGTAGACCAGTGCATGCAAAAATACATGAGTAGACTAGTACCTGCAAAAATAAACGGGTAGACCGGTACAGTTCTGCAAGCAGTTAAAAGTACCAGTACCTCTGCTACATCCTAAATAATTGTCACATGACCATCAAGCCACACCCACAAAATAAGCCATGACCACATAACCGGTAGTAAAATATTTAGAACCCACTCCTGTTACAGTGATTCACTTAACAACTGTGGCAGGAAATGTCGTAAAATGGGCAAAACTCACTTAACAAATATCTCACTTTTCACAGAAATTTTGGACTCAATTGTGGTTGTAAGCTGAAGACGACTTATGATGGATTTTAGTATATAATTGGTAATGGATAGTGGTTGGAGAGGTATCTCAAAGAGGTTGCTTAAACTGCCCCACAGTTTTTTCTTTGATGCAATGCCTTCCATTCACCAATCATGGATTCAATTTATTTATTCCCTCTCATTCATTCACATCACCATTCTGATCTCCACTCATTGGTTCAATCATACTTGCAGGCTGTGTTTGCCATATAGTCCTATGTGTGCTATACTCAATTCATTTCTGATTTCTGGATTCTCATAATATCCTGAACCATAAATTAATCTTAAGAGAAGAATGTCATGCAAGCACAGCTATGTACTCCATTCATTTTCTTCTACTTTTTCCTTTTCTCTCTCTTTCTTCAGTTTATTTTCCTTTTATGCTTGCATTCTCAGGCTGTCACCACTCCTCATTCTGCAGATAATAACATGTTGCAATGTAGCTCCCATTTGCATCAATGGGGTTTTGTTTTTCTAAGCTTCATTGACACATGGGGAATTTGACACAATACAAGGAGGACTTGTATATCCATGTATCCAAGCCACTAGAATCGATCCATTTAATGCTTATTTATAAACCACAAAGATTTCTGAACAATTCTTCCAGCATCAGCAAGGATGTAGGCTAGTAGACGTTTGTGCAACTGTGCTTGCCAGGCATGTATCACTTTAAAGCAAAGTCTTTTCCTCAGCTTACACCGAACAGAAACTCTCAGACATTGATTCTGGGGGAAATACTTCCAACGAGGGCCCTAAAGCAGCGAGAGCCATATCCTCTTGCTGCTTCAATGCTGTTATTGGCTATTAACACCCCAAACAACCATTTGCCAGCCTGGAAAATATTTTACTATGCAATGTCTGGATTTCTCTTAGCTATACTACAGCAATGTGTGACTAGCTGACGACAAGAAGTGGAGAAGATAAAAGGCAAGTTGCAGGCAACATGGAAGACAAGATGAAAGAACTTTAGCTTTAACATTGGGGTAGGCAAGGTGGAGGTTATCTAAACCTACTTAAATGCATCATCAAAAATATTTCATTTGAGTAAATTGGACTCTTTTAACTATTATATTATTAATATTATATTATTAATGTTCTAAGGAAGGGCATGTGATGAGCACATGCCACAGGTCAGGTCTCAAGGCATCAAATCACCTGGCTGATGGGCCAGAGAGTTGTCACCACTCTAGTAATCTCTTCCTCTTATCCCTTAGACTTTAGGTGAGAAACATTGCTTTGAAAACTTTCTTATTTTTTTCCCAAGTTTCTTAAAAATTTTTTATCAAAATATCAAGTCAATGCGTGAACAGTGGGGCACCTGAGTGCCATGCAGTCTAATATAAATAAAACTAATCAACTTTCTTTAAATCATCTACAATATTTTATTTTTAACCATAGAATAAATGCAGATTGAATTAAGGCGAGAGGTGGGGCGATATTAATCTCTGTAATCTCTCTGAAATTGCAGTGAAGGTGAGAGAAGTTGAGAAAGACTCCTGGTTGAGCTTGACTTGTGATGCCTCCCATCTTTATCAAATACCTAAGTCAAAGGACAACAGCTCAAATTTAATAGTAGCCCTGTAATATGTTTTACCCTTTTTCCCTTTGATCTGCACAATCACAAAAACACCCAATGTTTTTTAAAGCTGTTGCTGTTGTTGACTTTTGCTCTTTCTTTCTTCTTCCTGTTGCCAGCACCCAGGACTAGGCCTAGAAGATGTTGTACAAAGAAGTCAGGCATGGATTGAATTCTGAATACTATTTAACCTCCCTTGGGTGCTGAAGATAAAGAGCAATGGCTGCTATTGTTCTTTCATCTTTCCAGATGATCTTTCATACTTTACTGACCATGGGGAAGACTACAAATAACCTCTTTATTTCCTTCTTGTGTAGAAAGGCATAAACCTCACCTAAACTGTTCTGCAAGTTCTACCAGTATGTTCCTTTAATACTATGCTGAAACTATAGAAATAGGTTACTTACAGTCTACAGATTCTATTTACTACCAGTATTGGATTAACTGGACATTTTCTTATAAGGAAGGCAGAGAGAATGCTAAGAATTTGGGAGAGAAAGGGATTAAAAAAGAAGAGAGACTCTTCTTTATCCAGATGTCAGCTGGATAAAGTAGAAGGAGGGAAAGGAAAAGGAGATAATCTAAATAAAGAACAACAGAAATGACAACAATTGGTAGCTCTATTGGTATCCATTGGTAGCTCTTGGGAAAACTATTGTCTAACTAAGCACTCAGAAGAAGGTGGTTTTTTTTTGGTATTTTTTTTTTAATTTTTTCCAACATAAACATAAAACAGAATTTTTTTTTAGAACCAAGTCTTGGTCCGGTCACAAATGGGTACACTAATTTAACAAATGAAAATCAAACAATTTTAACATAAATTTCAACATCTTAATCAATCTTTCTATTATCTCATCATACATCCTAATCTCCTACTAAAACAAATCTTTTTATATTCAATTATAATTTCAATTATAAATCAAAATTCAAAACTGCTTTGTCTAAATTTTTTAACTCTTGCTCCTTTTAGCATCAACATTAAACACAAAGACAATGTATTCTATTAATCTATATATTTACTTTGCAATTTTATCACCACAAATCTTAATTTCAAAATATATATAATTCAATTTTTATTTTAATTTATTAATCAAAATTTCTTTCTATTTTTCTCATTTTCTAAACCCAATCGATCCTGTTATATTCTTAAACTTTTACCTAGAAATCTCAAAATTTACCATTTCATTTTAATTATCACCCAACGTTTTCACCCCTTGTTGATGATTATTCTTCAATATATTCTCCTCATTCTCCTCCATTGCTCCACCTATTATTTGGCTAATATCCAACATAGCATATTTTGGCTGAGTTTTCAGCATATTATCCTCCTTAACTCCCCTTTTATTTGGCTGATTAACAGCATTTTGTTTTGGCTGATTAACAGCATTTTACTCCTTAACTTCACCTATTATTTGTCTTATTGACAGCATTCTCCTCCTCAACTCCACCTGTTATTTGACTGGTTTCCAGCATTTCATTGTTTGGCTAATTTCTCAGCATATTCTCCTCCATTCTACTCCAACTTCTACTCTGCTAACCTATTAAAAATTTCTTTTTCCAGATATTATCTTTTAATTCACTGTCTCAACTATACTCTTCCAGGGTGTATCCCCATTTATTTCTTAGTATTAATCATTCCCAGTATATATTAAATATAATCACAATTATAATTTCCATCTGTGTACCTTAATACATCATCTAAAGTCATTGAGAATTAATAATAATTATCATCCACCACTTTGTTATCAAATTAAAACCAAAGCATGTTTTGACAAATTGTGCTTTTATAAACATATCACTTTTAGTCACCTTGACTTCCCATTTCTATTTTTATAATATTTCTATCTTTATTTACCATGATCACTTCTTTTTATTTAAAGCTCATTTAAATTTTGAACCATTTAAACAATTAAACATCCAAACATTGCTATCCAATTTATCTATTTTGCTTCTTCCTTTCCTTATCTGTCCATGTGCATTTCAATTCAAAGTCAATACTTCCATGCTTAAGACTCTGCATATCCTTTTAATTCCATTATAAAGTCTGTTTCCAGTAAAAACATCGGCCTCTCAACTTCTGTTGCTGTGCCAAAACTTCTGTTGCTGCGCTTATTAGTTAAAAGTTTATTAAACATTGCATCTCTTCTTTCTTTGTAAGACCATCAAAGGACAGAATAGGAATCTCCAAAGTTCAAAAAAACCATAGTTCTTTTCAAAGTAATCCACAATATGTAACAAGTTAAATAGGTTCTTTTCAGAGAAAGCAAATTTCCACAATGAGCACTTTCACCTAGTCACAGTTTCAGTTGCCATTTTGAAACATTTATGTAGCAATCCATTTGATCTCTTTGTCTGGCTTTTAAAGGTGGCAGATCCTTAGTTTGCTTTTTTCTTTTCAAGTTCTCAGTTTTAAGAAAAAAGTTCAAATATCAGGCTTTATTTAGTTAATAAGCAGTTCCCTCCAATCAATCAGTGGTGAAATACAGTTCTTAAAGGGTTTAAAACTTCTTCCCCCCTTTCCCCCCCAAATCTTCAACCCCTCAGATCTTCAGCAGCTAATTAAGGCTGGGATCTTATTTATAAATATGCTCATTAGCACATTGTTTCATGCCAGGGCAGGTGTCACTCACCCGGCTCCAAAGTGCTTCGTCCTTTCTTCCTTCCTCCTGCACTTTGCTTATCCCAATTTGTCGCAGTCTCGGGGCAGTCCCCCACCGCTGACTTAGAGGGTTGCCTCCAGCCTCTGAGGAACTTGCCTGTTCCTCTCGGCCACCCAAGGGGTCCCTACAGGACAGGGTAGGTCCGCAGATCTGTCAGTGGTGGACCTGTTAGCCAGATGGGGTTTTGGCAAGGCTCATCAGAGCCCCGTCATTTCTCCGTCTGCATCGCTGTGACGCCAAACCGGAAGTCCTCAGCACTCAGAAGAAGTTTTGTCCATGTATCTACAAAATTGTATTGTTAAATGAAATATTAATTATAATAAAATGGTCAGTGTAAATGAAATATAAAATATGATAGATACCCCTGCTTAAGCTATTATGACATCAAGAAAATAACTTTTAAGACAGGAAATAACATTAAGGTTGTTAATTTCTTAACTCAATTTTTAGAGTTTTATGGTGATGGAAGAATGACAATAAAGTTTATTTGTCCATTCATTCCCCCCAAAATTAGGAAGACATTGACTTTTCTAACAAAATCAGAAAGACCAGTTTCACTTCAGCCACTCCTTTATGCTGAACCTAGTGTATTCCTTTTCCTTTATAGTGGAATTTTAGCGAAAATGGAAATGTTGAATTTGGAATCATATGGAATTTTTTGTTTGTTCAAAAGTAATGCCCCCATTCTGGAAATTTGAACTGCTTAACTGAGAATAGGCAACTTGAAGTCCCTAATATCATATGACTCCTGGCATTTTAAAAGACCTTATGCTCTTGGAAGAAAGCTGGGCTATAAACCTAATGAATAAATAATACATAGTCATGGATTTTAACTCAAAGGGATTTCTTACATTCTTGGCAGCTTGATAGTTAGAAAGAAAGAAGAAAAGAGACAAGGTGATGTCAGAACAGAAGTGAGTTAGAAAAAGGAATATCAAAAAGAAACAGAAGAAAGAGAAGAAGTCTTTCACTTTGGATTCAACCCTACAGCTCCCAGATTTTATCCATGACAGACCACCATACTTCAAGGAAAATATGATGATCATTTCCCCTTTATCCTTACTGAATTGGAACAGAGATGATTTTAAGACTTAACACCCTTTCGGAAGTCACTGAAGATCTGGTTCTGCCAGCAGGCCTGGGGAACCTAGAGCGGGATAGTGCCCATTAAATGGCTTGTATGATGTGTTGTCGCCAGGGTGAGGGGCAAATATATTATTTTATTATTTTCTTCTATTAGTTTTATTTTTTATATATGATATTTTTATATTCCTGTAAGCCCCCATGTGTGAATAGGCGGCAATATAAAATTTATAAATAAATAAATTTATAAATAAAACTGTGTAATCTCAAATTGGGAAGTGGCTGGCATTGTTTTTACTTCTGTGGGATCTTCTTGATTCAGTCAATTCTAATTTCTTTAAAAAATTGCTTTGGAGGAACAGAAGAAAGTTTAGAGACAGTGATGTAGAAAAAAATACACCATGATTTTTGGGTAGCATTAATAGGATCTATGTACACATAGGCCTAGGATGTGGTGGCCTGATCCTTCTCTGATTATGACAAGGGCCTCTAAAACCTTTCTTCCACAGTATCACTTCCCTTTCCCCACTACCCCTGAAGAGAGCTGGAAAGGCAAGCTGCTCTCAGTCACTTTGCTCCAGAGAAATACTCTGGTAGCCTCCTCCTCTCCCTTCCTTCTTTCCAAACCTTGTCCCAGCAGAGTAACATCTGCTAAAGCTGGAGACTTTTTTCAGAATGAGCATCCCAGATTCTATAAGAATGTTAAATCTTTATTATGTACAATGAGATCAGAGATCAAACAAAGTAGAAAAGGAAAATAAAAGAGAAGGAAATGAACAATTATTTTCTGAAAAGGGTGACCTTTGACAGTTCCTCCCTAAGCCCAAGATCTCCCCCCTCCCTTCCCCCCTCTCTCACACACAATTTTGTACAGCCAAAATCTTTCTCCAGAAGAAAACAAAATGCCTGGTGCAGCCAACTTCCCTGATCGTAGCTTGCTGTCCAGCTTGCTAACTCCAGTCTTGTTTCTCTTGGCTGGGGCTTTTCCCCTTAGTTATCTTCCAGCCAGCCTCTTAGAGGATTAAATTAAATGTGCCAAAGACAAAAGTAAAATGGAGGGTGCCCTGTCCTCAGGGAAAAAGCCTCCTGATTACCTTCTCAAGTTTGACTTTCTTGGACTTCAGTTCCCTCTGTCAGCTAGTTCCACACTATCCCCGTTTGAACCTCTTGAATGGAATTCCCCACATCCTCTACTTCTGCAAAATGACAGTCACCACAGCATGGTGAGATCAAACAGAATCCACTAACAATGATAGTTCAAACATCTCCCACTTTCACTACTCCAAATAAATATTTCTGAAACTTGTGTGCATAAATGGGGAACTGCATTTAAGCAAAAGCCTGATTTGGGGAAATTTACATTAAAGAACTTTGTGTCAGGGAAACAATTATTGATTAGTCAATTCTCCCACACGTGCCATTTGTGCTGTTGCTGGATTGGCCTCATATCTTTTATGATTCTATACTGTCATCTCTGTTGGGGTTGGGCTACTTCCTCCCTGGTAATATCTCTTGCTTCATCTCACCTTCTGCTTTTTCTTTAGCATGGAGGTAGCTTCCCACTTCAGCTGGAGGTGACCGTACATTGAAAGGGAGAACATCTTGGCAGCTTGGTCTGTTATTCATCAGCAGGATCATCTTTTATGGTATTTCACTATAGGAAGAACAGAGATTAGCTTGCTTCAAATTGTTTCTAAGAGATTGGGGAGTGAAAATGGAGTGTGGAAGTGTCCAAACCACCTGCATCTTCTGATGCTCTTCAAGTCACATTGCAATAATCCAAACTGGAAGTGATTAAGGCATGAGTCATCATGACTTCCTGGTGCAGGAACAGTGTATTCAGTACACAAGATAAACCTGTTCAAGTCTCCTTAGCCATGGCTACCACTCAAACTATTCAAAATGAAGCTGTGAGTTCAAGAGGATTACCAATTTGTGTACTAACTCTGTGCTGCCAGGCAAGATGGAAAATCTTTGGATCCGGGCAGCCTAAAATCCATAGCTGCTCAGCCTTGCCAGAGTTGAGTTCATGCCTGTTCTTCCCTTCCAAAACCTCACAGCCTGGGAAGAAACTTGACCATATCATTTGGCCAGCCAAGGGGAGAGCCTTCTCTGTGGGGGCACCCGCCCTGTGGAATGAGCTACCTCCTGAAATTCGATTGATCCCGGACCTCCGCACTTTCCGAAAGGCCCTTAAGACTTACTTATTTCAACAAGCCGGCCTAGCTTGATTGATTCTAATGGGGTTTTTAAAATTTTGATATTATCAATTTTTGGGTTTTAAATTGGGTATTTTAACTTGTAGATTTGAGATTTTTTATACTGAAACGCCGATGATTTAATTTAATTTTAAACTTTTTAAATATTTGTATTATAAGTGTTTTAATTTGGCTGTTCACCGCCCTGAGTCCCCCTGGGGAGAAGGGCGGTATATAAATTTAAATAAATAAATAAATAAATAAATAAATAAATAAATAAATAAATAAATAAATAAATAAATAAATAAATAAACAAACAAACAAACAAACAAACAAACAAATAAATAAATAAATAAAAACTGAATATCATCAGCATAATAATGACCGGGTGCTATAGCGATAGATGATCTCACCCAGAGGTTTCATGTAGGATGTTCAATAACAATGTGTGTGTGTGTGTGTGTGTGTGTGTGTGTGTGTGTGTGTGTGAAATAAAGCCCTGAGACATCCCACAAAGCCATGAACTCGATTTCTCCCCTTTGCCAACATCAGTTGGAAATGGTTGTGTTTCCCATTTTCAGTTCTCTAAACTGGTCCAGAAGGATATCATGAAAGTTGCTGAGAGAAATCAAGGAGGGTCAGGATAAATGTACCAGCATCATCCTGAGCCTGCCAAACAGTGTGATTAGTGATTCATGGTACTATGGCAAGGTCTGAAACCTGAATGGAAAGGGTCCAGATAATCTACTTCTTGGAATAAAGAAGGAAAGAGAAGGACTATTCTTCTCCATTCCCCATGCCATCTTTGCAACTATATTTTAAAAAGGTTCTTGTAGGTAAATTGGATTAAATATATGAAAAGCAGGTGAAATGTTGCAGGTTAAAATATCAAAAGTGTACATCTAGGTGTACTTTTCTACTGTAGTTCATATACAATTGTTGAGCAAAATGAAAATATGGAAATATGAAAAATTCTAGTGCAATGTTGACTTGGTTGACCAGTGGAACATTGATGTGTTCATTTTGTGCATGTTCTTTCGATGCCGGGAATCATGATACTATCACTTACTGTATATTTCCAAGGTATCTGTAATAATTTGAATATTAAATATTGAATTGAAAGGCAAAGAATAACTTTGGTGGATTGGCCTGGTGAGTCTTTAGTTGGATGTTCATGTGTCATTATATTCTTTGCATTCACTTGTCTTCATTTGTTTGTGGAGACATTCAGAAGATGTTAGACTGATTGATTTATTAAACTTAAGAGCATATGGACTGTGTTCATGCTCTCAGTTTCTATTGATGCAGACCATAGTATTTTTTTAAATCAAAGGATATTTGAACATGTTGGATTTACCTATTTACCAGAGTTTTTCTATCCCCCTTGAACTTCAAGTGTGAGAAGAATAGTACTTTTACTGAATAAGGATCTTCAAATGATTCACAATTACCTTTCTTTCCTGTTTAAAAGTAGTTTATATTTAAGATGTAAATGTTGGCAGCTAGGCAGGGATGGACAATTTTCTAGTATGAGCCTCCTCTCCTCTCCCCTCCCCTCCTCCTCCTCCTCCTCCTCCTCCTCCTCCTCCTCCTCCTCCTCCTCCTCCTCCTCCTCCTCCTCCCCTCTGAAATAGCATTTTTCTTTTGTTTATTTTTGATAGCTGAAAAGAAAAGGAGGAAAAAAACCACAGTAAATCTGCAGGGGCATATTTGCCAAATGGTGAGCAACATAAGTCTTAGGCATAATCAACATAGGTTTACATTATTTTAAATTAAAACAATGGTGTAAAGTGGACTGATTGGAATGTACGGATTGTTTGCAATATATTTTATGCCAGGATGTCCTACCTGTCCAGGGGAAGGTAATGGTTTAGAGAAAGTTATACATTGTGTGAAAGAGTAAAAATAAAACAAAACCCTCATCCATCTCAGTTGTAATCTTTCTCCCAAGAGTAGGATCACTGAAGGATCCTTCAGTGATCCTACTCTTATGATGAATAAATAACACATTATTTATTCAGGGATGAAATGCTACTGGTTCGAGCCGGTTCACCTGGACCAGTAGTAAAAATTGCTACCGGTTCGCCGAACTTGTAGTAAAAAAATGTAAAAAAGGTCCGACGATCAGCTGAGTGACGTGCAATCGTCAGAATTTTTTTTTTTACTTTTTTGAAGCATTTTTTTAATTACCAGTAGTAAAAAAAATGCTTTAAAAAGTAAAAAAAAGAGGTTCTGACTATCACTTGGCACAGCTGTGATCATCGGAACTTTAAAAGAAACTTTTTAAAAGCATTTTTTACTACCTATTCGCCCGAATCGGTAGTAAAAAATGCTTTAAAAAATATTTTTAAAAAGGTTCCCAAGATCACCTGCCACAGCTGATTCCTCCCCAGCTGTTCTACTTACCTTCCCAAGCCTCCTTTTGGTGCGTATTGTGCATGTGTGCGCAGCACGTGTTTGGTGCAAACTGCATATGCGCCCGCACAGTGCCAGCGAACTGGTAGCAAACCAGTTCAGATTTCACTACTGGATGTATTGGAGTTCAAGAAAGGCAGCATAGGAAGAGGAGGATAAAACAAATTACTTTCTATCTTTCTGCAAGCCGGCTAGCTGGTAGACTCATTATGAACTGTTTCTTCTACCTATACATGTGATCCTGAGTTAAAAGGAGGAACTAAAAAGCTTCTTGTTGGTCCCAGTGTTTCCCATGGCAGCTACATTTGAAACAGTTCCATATTCTGTTTTGACCATTTTGATTCCTTTGAGCTGTGGCCAGTTCAAGGCAGTATGATTAAACTCTTGAGATGGAATATTTTCTTTTGAGATGGAAACATTTTCTATATTGTACATGCCCCTAGAAAAGCGGCATCATCAAACTGGGTGAAAATCAATCAAATCTTTATTCCGGTCATAAACCAGCATAGTGGGTGAGAATTGGCTGAACCCACAAATGGATTGTAAAGATTAGGCTATCTAATGGAGGCCAAGACCTTCAACACTGATAAGTATGTTATTATTTAGTATATATGGCATGTTGAGCAAACAGATAGAAAAGTCTTTTTCTAACTCTGTTTGCCCAACATCCTTAATTGTATTGGATCATGTAGACGAATCATGCAACCACCAAAGCTCAGTTAACTGATCTAGCAGTTAACCTAGAAATTAGTTAACCTCATCTTGTTTGAGGTTAAAGTAATTATCATACCAGTTAGCATCCTCCATGTCATATGGATCACTTACCTGCCCTTTGCTCCATCTGTAATCGAGATAATGTTTTAAGAAAATCATCAACGTGGGGCCTGTCCAGACATTGTATCTGTGGCAATTTCATTTCATCCCCTGCAACCAAATCTCCAAAGAAAAATAAGACAGAAAAGGCCTTATTGATGTCTAGGAGGATTTTAAAACATACCTCTCAGGTGTTGAACCTAGCCTTTTCAGATCAGCTGTTGTTGTTGACCGGGAAAAAGATCATTGGGTTTTTATTATTTATTATTTATTTATTAATCAAATTTCTATACCGCCCTTCTCCTTCCGGACTCAGGGCGGTGAACAGCCAATTTAAAACCAATAACAATACAGTGATTTAAAATGTACTAAAAGTCCATATAAATTTAGGCTGAAAATATACCGAATAAAACATTTAAAACTCTAAAAACTTAAATAATTTAAAATAATTTAAAATTTAAAATTTTAAAAATAGGAGGGATCAGGCAAGTCCGGCAAGTTGGAAGAAATGAGTCTTCAACGCCCGACGAAAGGTCCGGAGGTCCGCAATAGTTCTCAGATCTGGAGGGAGATCGTTCCAGAGGGTGGGGGCTACCACAGAGAATGCTCTCCCCCTGGGGGTCGCCAGCCGGCACTGTCTGGCTGACGGCACCCTGAGGAGGCCCTCTCTGTGGGAGCGAACCGGCCGGTGGGAGGCAATAGGTGGCAGAAGGCGGTCCCGTAAGTACCCTGGTCCTAAGCCATGGAGCGCTTTAAAGGTGATTACCAACACCTTGAAACGCACCCGGAAATCAACCGGCAACCAATGCAGCTCACGCAGGAGAGGTGTCACATGGGAGCGCCCTGTCGCTTCCATAATCCCCCGCGCGGCCGCATTCTGTACTAGTTGAAGCCTCCGGATGCATCCCAAGGGGAGCCCCATGTAGAGAGCATTACAGTAGTCCAAGCGAGACGTGACGAGCGCCTGAGTGACTGTGCGCAGGGAGTCCCGATCTAGAAAGGGGCGCAACTGGCGTATCAGGCGAACCTGATAGAAAGCCCCCCTGGCCATAGCCGTCGTATGATCCTCTAATGACAGCCGTGGATCCAGGAGGACGCCCAAGTTGCGCACCCTTTCCGTGGGGGCCAATGATTCGCCCCCAATAACCAACGATGGAGTCAGTTGGCTATATCGGGACGCCGGCAGCCACAGCCACTCGGTCTTGGAGGGGTTGAGTCGAAGCCTGTTTCTCCCCATCCAGACCCGCACAGCTTCAAGGCACTGGGACATCACTTCCACGGCATCGTTGGGGTGGTCTGGGGTGGAAATGTACAGCTGAGTGTCATCAGCGTACTGATGGAATTCCACCCCAAAACCACGGATGATCTCACCCAGCGGCTTTACATAAATGTTGCGCGGGTTGATCTTGTTGTATGACCAGACTCTCCCACTCTTTCTCCCTCAAAGTTTGAAATCAAGTAAAGTGATTGGATAACATTATAGAATCAGCAGGGAAGGAAGGAAGGAAGGAAGGAAGGAAGGAAGGAAGGAAGGAAGGAAGGAAGGAAGGAAGGAAGGAAGGAAAAAAATCAGGTTTCACACAATACAGCATTGTTCCAAGGGGTTTGTCATAATCCAGTGAAGGACAGGTCTATCAATGATACTTAATCATGATAGCTTTGTGCAGTCTGAATGGGCTTTTCAGTTGTTGGGAGGAAGGTGTAGAGGTATACCAAAGTAATCTTGCAGAAGGAATGCAAGAGTCATTAAGTAAAAAACCCACTGTTCTGGGAAAGAAGAAGGGAACTGAAAGAAACTGAAGATAACTTCACCTTGATTCTATTTAGTATAAAGGACAAGAGAATATTTGGGTTCATGTCTTGATAATCATCATCTGATATTATACTTTCTTATTTATACCTGTACTTTGGGTTTCTAGGATTGTTTTAGATCGGATCAGTCCAAGATAACATGTTGTATTTGATCTTTTTGTGTACTTCCTGCCCAGAGTTGTTTTAAAGTGGACAGCTATATAAATATTTTAAATAAATAAACACATAAAACAATACTTTTCTCACATTTCCACAAAAAAGTTGATAATCTTTGTACCTAGAGGATCAAGAGGATTTATCCCAGCAAGAGAAACAATGCAGCAAAAGATAATTTTTTTCCCCTCAAAATTTGAAAAGTAATGTTGGGACAAAGAGTATTACTAATGATCTACTATTTTTTTTGGAAAGAAATCTCTGTGTATATTTGCATACTTATATGAATATATTTTAACTGATCTAAGACCTAAAATCATTTTTTTTTGGTTAATTTGACTCATAACTGCTTAATTGATAAATTAATCCATTAAATATAATAGATCAAGTTTTACATCCCAATATTTTTTCAGATGTCTAATATACAACATCTAAGAAAAAGTCTCTTATTTTTTCATTATAAAATCCAGAGCAAGTTGGGATTTTTTTGCGGGGGTTCTTATTTTTGAAACCTAGTCTAATGCTCATTATAAGAAGAAAAGGTTATTTCAATATTTTTTAAAAAATACATTCATACTGTATTCAGAACATATCATTTTCCAAACTGACTCCAGAAATAAACACCTTTCTTAATTTTTTGGCCTTGCTTATTGCGTTTCTATTAGCCCCAGCTGATTATCTAAGAAATCTTCATCCTATTTAAAAAACAATATTTTATGTGTGTGTGTGTGTGAGGTTATCACTAGAATTCTCCCTTGCTATTCCAACACCTTTTTAACCAGCCTTGTTGAGTCAGTCCAGAATTATGGCACAATGGACTAAAGCTCTATTGAATTTGGCTGTGTGAGAAATTTGCAAAACAAGTTAGAGATCCATTGCTTTGTATAATGCATCTTCTTCGTTAATTCCTCCACCACAAGCAAAAACTGGACCATATCCATGACAGCTCTATGACTAGCTATAGTGGGTAGGCTATCAGAAATCATTGTAATAGCTCCTACAAAAAAGATCAGGTATTTGAGCTAGGCATTCTGCAATGGTGAAAGTAAATTGAAAATGCGCAGTGAACCTCTGATATGATGTAACTTTTCCAGAGTGAAAAGTGAAAAATAGCCATAAGTTACTTTTTTAGTGCTGTTGTAACTTCAAACAGCCACTACATGATTGTTTTAAATCAAGGTCTCCCTGTACTGTCACCCATCTATTGCTGGTCAGACTTCCAGTTTTTAGGAATGATATTCATGAACTTTGATGATCCAAGATTGCATAGTTGAGCATTTCTCCAACGGTTTATAAGCTGGGTTGGAAAAGATCTGTTTGGGAGGTGGTGTTCATCAATGACAGTGGGAATTTGTGGGACAGGTTTCCTGTGGAAGTCAGGCTAGTGTTGACATTACCTTTCAGCATCAGCTGAAATCTGGCTTTTTCTCATACTTTTAGGAACAATAATCTACAAGCTGATCATAACTTGGTCCCTTTGAGGTCAACTGTTTAAGGCTATGGGTTTTATATTGACTATTTATTTTACTTAGAATAACAGAATTGGAAGGGACTTTGGAGGTCTTCTAGTCCAATCCCCTGCTTAGGCAAGAAACCCTACACCACTTCACACAAATGATTATCCAACATCTTCTTAAAAACTTCAAGTGTTGGAGCATTTACAAATTCTGGAGGCAAGTTGTCCCACTGATTAATTGTTCTAACTGTCAAGAAAATTTCTCCTTAGCTCTAAGTTGCTTCTCTCCTTGATTAGTTTCCACCCATTGCTTCTTGTTCAGCCCTCAGGTGCTTTGGAGAATAGCTTCACTCCCTCTTCTTTGTGGCAGCCCCTTGGCTTTATTGTTTTGTATTCTTCTTATAGTAGTAACCTACCAGTGGACCTTTTGAATGGCTATATTTAGAATATTTTATTTAGTAAATTAATGTGATGTTCCATTATGAGCAATAAGATGGTCAGGTTTGCTGATCACACCAAGTTCAACTTCTTCATTAAAATAAAAATAAACAGTAGATCTAGAGGTCTTGTTTTTCTCAGGAGAAATGAACATTAAGGTGGAAAATTCAATTTATGCAAATGTAAACTGAGTGCGTATAGGACCTGGGTACTTGCGGGACCGCCTTCTGCCGCCAATAGCCTCCCACCGGCCAGTACGCTCGCACAGAGAGGGCCTCCTCCGGGTGCCATCGGCCAGACAGTGTCGGCTGGCGACTCCCAGGGGGAGAGCCTTCTCTGTGGCAGCGCCCGCCCTCTGGAATGACCTACCCCCGGAGATACGCAGGATTCCAGATCTCCGGACCTTTCGTCGGGCCCTTAAAACCCATTTGTTCCATCTAGCTGGGCTAGCTTGATCCCATCCTCCGTTTTTAAATTTGACATTGATTTTAAATTGGGTTGTTTTAATTCTCGGCCGAATAATATTTAATAATTTTTAATTGTTTTTAACTTTTGTATACCATGTTTTATTCTGGCTGTTCACCGCCCTGAGTCTGCAAGGAGAAGGGCGGTTTATAAATTGAAATAATAAATAAAATAAATAAATATACAGGCAAAAATTCTTTGGGTTGTTTTTTTTTTTTTTTTGTATTGCTTTATTTATAAATGTCTAAATTGTCACCTGTATTCTACCCCCTCCTACTGCCCCAATTTATCCTTCTATATTCAACTGTTTGCTTTTTTGTTTTTGACAATATTTATTAAGGGAGTTTTGAAGACTTCAGAAACAATTTTTGTTTACTAATATATTTTCTTAGACTGTGTTTACAATTTTTGGCAATCAATTTTTTTCACCCATTTAAAGCTTGTTTATTAAATTGTGATGTGATTTGTGATTGATTTGTGATTCTTAATTGTATAGCATGGGAGTGAACAATATATCCATTATTTTATTAAATATGTGATGGGTTCCCTGCCAATACATGCTTCATCATAATGAATAGAATGCTCCTGATTGGTTTTGTTGTGTTCTTATGTTCCAAGCTGCTAACTCAGACCCAGCTCTACCATAGTACCGATAGCATGATGACTGCAAGCTCACCCACCCCTGATCAATATGTCAGAGTTACATGCCTTCCACAGATCAACTACTTTTCCAAAATAAAGGATGATTAAGACCAAATACGTGCTAGCCAACAGATGCATTACATCACAGAACTTTTTTCAAGATTTTGTTTTTTTTAAAGCTTTGCTTATAGAGCAATAAAAATGGCATTAAACGGATACCAGTGCTGTTAGAATCTGTTTGTAAAAAAGCTTGTCTTGAGTATTAAAGGGAGTATGAATGTTAAAAATAGCACATTTGAAAAAGCAGAACAAATGACCCCATGTTTACTCACTTCATTGAAAATGTATATTTTGATCTTTGGTGCTCTTTCGTCTCTACAGACACTGGCTTGTCTCAACACCATTCTTCAGCTACCTTGATCTGACTGCTGCCAGGCTCATTTGCCTAGCTACTATTTATAAGCTTATTACCTGTGGCAGCTAACATAATTTTATTCGTCTGCAGCAAGCAGGCTGGTATACTTGGGCTATTTGCATTATGGACAGAAGCACCTTGAGAGTCTGTGGATCCAATAGAAATGTCACAAATAAACAGCCAGGAGAGCTCACTATACCAAACAGGGATGTCTGCAGGGATACATGTGTATGCAAAAAAGGCAAGATGGTGGTTGTAAATACAGCCACATAATCCAAGCATTGCATATGCCATGCAGGTTAAAAAGAGAATGGGGCTTCAAGGATGTAGTTGTGTTTGTTATCTTGGCAATTTTTTACATCTCTGTCTCCTCACTGAAAAACCCCTGGCAAAGAGATAGAGAATCTTTCACAAACAAATGAAACAATTTGATTGCTTTTTAAATGTAAATATTTTAATGCATATTTATTTATTGGAAATGTATTACATGAAATAGCCAAGGATCACAGTAAGTAATCTGAAAGTAACTAGGCCGAACATGTTATTTGTTAAATGAACAGTCCTTTCACTGTTTCTCACAAAAGAACAACAACAACAAACATTTCACATAAAAAAAAATGTTTCAGACAGATAGCTATAATTACCCTTTGAATGCAGGAGTGGGGATCACACTCCAAAAAGATAAGGCCTAGAGAAACACTAAATTTGGACTCATTTCTCTGTGGGAGCCCCTGTCCTTTGGAATGAACTGTCCCCGGAAATGCGTAAGATCTCTGACCTCCGTGTATTTTGCTGTGCCCTCAAAACCTTGTTGTTTTGCAAGGCTGGGCTATCAATGTAATGATTTTAACTGGATGCTTTAAATTTGGGGTTTTAAATTTGGAGTTTTATATTTGAGCCGAAATTATTTAATAATTTTAATTGTTTTTAATTTATGTTTGTCTTTGTGCTTTTAATAGGCTGTACACTGCCCTGAGTCCTTCGGGAGAAGGGCGGTATAGAAATAAAACAACAACAACAACAACAACAATAATTTAAATTGTTCATATTATCAGTTTGTTTGTACATAATATTTTTCCACTCCCCCCATTCAAAGATTGCAAATTTTGAAGATGGAAATTTTATTTTTGGAAAATTTCATGTTATGAACAATGGAGTTATAACTATTTTATTTATTTATAGTCTACACATCAGGCATGTATTTTGATGTCACCTAATCCTGAAGACTTGTGGACTTCAATTCTCAACGTTCTAAGCAGTGGTGGGATTCAAATAATTTAACAACCGATTCTCTGCCCGAATGACCAGCTGGGTAGATGTGGCTTGGTGGTCATATGACTGTGTGGGCATGGCCAACTCAACATCACTCACGTCGATGGGCACTTTGCCTTAGCTGTTTACAATGTAATAAGGTTAACCAGAGAGGGTGTAAGCAAGGTGATAAAGATTAGGCTAGAAACAACACCAGAATGTTTCAGTTCCTTACAGGATTAGCCCTGTAAAGTGGAAAAGAAACAAAATAACTTTTCTTTCAACAACCTGTTCTCTGAACTGCTTAGAAAGTTAACAACCAGTTCTCCCGAATAGGTGCGAACTGGCTGAATCCCACCACTGGTTCTAAGTCACGCCCATCTTGACTGGAGAATTCTGGGAATTGATATCCACAGAGCATGTCAATTACCAGCCAAGGGGACTTGTTTTGTCATGTTGTTTTTGTGAAATACTGTAGGAATAAAGTCAACATCGAGCAAACTAAAAGGAGCAGCACTAGATTTAACCTCATGCCTGTTTGTCCTTCTATGAAAAGAAAAGTCTCTTTCTCTGTGTGTGTCTCTATTATGCAAATGCTAGGTGGAATTTTATTGTGTGATGGAATAAATGGAGGATCCTCATAATTTTATCCTGCATTAATAAGCCCTCTATGATTTCCATCATTTCTGTCTCCTCTCTACCTCCCTACTCCCAAAAAGTAATAAGAAATAAAAAGAGAAAAAAGTTAAAAAGGAAGACATAAAGAATAATTCTTTGGCTTAGTAACATAAGGAATTTGTACTCTAAAAACATCCTTTTAACTAGCATAACCAATTTATCACCATCTATTGGTTAAAAAGGGAAAGTGTATTAAGAGTGAAACAGCAATGCAAATAGTGTTCTTTTAATTACAGTTCAACATAGCATTGATTTGATCTCCACTGCTATCACACTATGTATAAAATAAAATCAATGGGCTAGATTTAAATCACTGATTTAAATGTGCCTCTCTCTCTCTTGCTTATTTAAATTAGATCCATTGAATCTTTTATCTGCTAGGAGTAGATCTTCTATTCTTGTGATACAAAAGCTCTCATTTGTAAAATGTCTTTAAGTAAACAAAATTAGTCCACCAGGGAGAAGTGTATCAGAGGGGAATATTTAACACAGGAGAAGTATTCCAAAATGGCTTTCCCCATTGGCAGTCAGAAGTGATACAGACCATCTGACCACCTCAGAACTGTCCCATTTCATTGCTATCTCAATTCCACAGGCCAAGTTTGATGTGTGGTCTGCAGAGATAAATGTAACCAAACAAAACGAAAGCAAAGCAGGTGATGGAAAAAGAAAGCCAGCCCGTTCTCATCACATGAATATCCAAACCTCTTTCTCAACCTTGTCTCTTCATTCTCAGCTGCCCCCAAAGTTTCATTTGTTGAGACAGATGAGCCTTTTCCATTCTATTTGCAAGAATCTCCCCTGCCTGTGCTCTGACTTCGAGCATGTGTTTGGGAAAGTGTATGTCTTATGCCCAATAAGCCTTTAGGTTTAGATGCTGCTCCAGATTCTCTGTCTTGTAATGGCTTTGAGGCATGATTGTTGCCTCAGGTCAAAGACAAAAAACAAAACAAAAACAGGATGTGGACTGAACACCATAATGGAGAAATGTTTGTGGAAATTCTCAATCATCCAGGTCATGGTTGCCCCAAAAATACTTTTCAAAAGGCAACTGGACTTTCTTGGTATTATCCTTGAAAACATTTCGCTTCTCATCGAAGAAGCTTCTTCAGTTCAGAAATGAAAAAGCTTCTTGAATGAGAAGTGAAAAATTTTCAAGGAAAAACCCAAAGAAAGTTCAGTTGCCTTTGGAAAGCACCTTTGAGACAACTATAATAGAGAGTGGTTGCCTCTCTCCCAAGCTCAGCTACTCCCATATGGTCAGCTGATTACAGTAATCTCATGTGGTCCAGCCAGGTCAATCAGAATAGAGCTGGAAGGGACCTTGGAAGTCTTCTAGTCCAACCCCCTGCTCAAGCAGGAGACCCTATACCATTTCAGATAGGTGGCTGCCCAGTCTTTTCTTGAAAACCTCCAGTGATGACAAAACACCTACAACTTTTGAAGGCAAGCTAATTGTCCTTGCTGTTAGGAAGTTTCTCCTTAATTCCAGGTTGCTCCTCTCCTTGTGCAGTTTTTATCCATTATTTCTTGTCTTGCATTCTGGTACTTTGGAAAATAAACTGACCCCCTCTTCTTTGTGGCAGCCCCTCAAATACTGGAACACTGCTATCATGTTCCCCCCTAGTCCTTCTTTTCTCTAGACTGGTCATACCCAAATCCTGCAACTTTCTCCATATATTTTTGTCTCCAGGCCCTTAATCATCTTAGCTGCTGTTCTTTGCACCTTTTCCAAAGTCTCAACATCTTTTTTTGTAATGTGGTGACCAAAACTGGATGCAGTATTCCAGGTGTGGTCTTACTAAGGACTTATAAAGTGGTAGTAATATTTCACGTGATTTTGATTCTATGCCTCTGTTTATACAACTGATGATTGTATTGGCTTTTTTGGCTGTTGCTGCATACTGCTGGCTCATGTTTAATTTATTGTCCACTAGGACTCCAAGGTCCCTCTCACAGTTATTGTTTTTGAGCCTGGTTTTGCCTAATCTGTACTTGTATCTTCGTTTTTTCCTATCTAGGTGTAAAACCTTGATTTTCTCCACATTAAATTTCATGTTGCTGGATAGGGCCCATTGTTCAAGTCTGTCAAGATCTTTTTGAATCCTGAGCTTGTCTTTGGGTTGTTCCTGCCAGCTAAGTGTCATCTGCAAATTTGATGAGTTCCCTTTCTATTCCCTTCTATAAGTCATTTATGAAGATATTGAAGAGTACTGGGCCTAAGATGGAACCTTGTGGTACCCCACTGCTTCCTTCCTTCCATGTAGATGTAGTTACCATTAAGCACTACTCACTGAGTACAGTTTGTCAGCCAGTTAAAAATCCATCTGGTGGTGATGCTGTCTATCCCACATTTTTCTAGTTTACCAAGAAGAAGGTTGTGGTCTACTTTGTCAAATGCCTTGCTGAAGTCTAAGTATATTATGTCCACAGCATTTCGCTGGTCTACTAATTTAGTTGATCTGTCAAATAATAGCAATAGCAATAGTACTTAGACTTATATACTGCTTTACAGTGCTTTACAGTCCTCTTTAAGCAGTTTACAGAGTCAGCATATTGCCCCCAACAATTTGGGTTCTCATTTTACCCACCTCAGAAGGATGACTCAAGGCTAAGTCAACCTTGAGCCTGGTGAGATTTGAACTGCCAAATTGCAGGCAGCCAGCAGGCAGCAGAAGTAGCCTGCAGTACTGCACTCTAACCACTGTGCAACCATGGCTCATAATGAAATAAGATTGGTTTGGCATGATCTGTTTTTAATAAACCAATGCTGGCTTCTAGTTATAACTTATTTTAGTTAGGTAGGTTTGCAGGATTGTCTTGGATGCTACATATCCCCTTCATGACCTGTTTTCCTTGTTACCTTCTGGGAGGCAGCTGCATGCTATCTGAAGCAGAATATCCAGATTCAGTCACAGTTTTGTTTCATATAGCATCAACCTTGTGAACTCTCAACTTTCCTCTTTCCGCTTTGTATTCAAAATGGACAGTGATTAGCTGCATCTGTTTTCTTTTTAGGTGGTTCAGTAGTAGCAAGGTTGAATGTTCTACCTAGAGGATTACAAAATACCTTTGTGGTTGGATTTTACAAATATAAAGTCACTCGGGGGGATTTCTATATGGAGAGATGTTTTTTGCTGATGGGGGCAGCTGGAATATGAAGTTTATAAAAACTATGTTGGAAGATAGTATATTCAACTTCAATCAAGATGAAGAGAAGACTAAAATTTGAATTATTGAGACAGAAAATCATTTGACATAATTGTTATATATTATATATTATATATTATTATTATATAATAAGGGGGATTGTTTTAGGTAAAATAATTATTAATATTAGATTAGAGAAATGTTTGAGGTTTTTTCTTTTTTTCTTTTCTTCTTTTTTTTCTTTTTAGCTGATGGGCGCAGTTCGAATATGACGTTTATAATAAACGTCATATTCGTGTTGGAAGAAGAAATTGACTTAATTGGGTTATAATATACTTAACTTTAATTAAGGTGAAGAGAAGGCTAAAAATTGGTTTACTGATAAAGAAAATTATTGATAAAGAAAATTATTTGATATAGATGCTTTATATTATTTTTTATTATTATATAATAAGGGGGATTGACTTAGGTAAATAATTATTATTTACCTAATGGGTTAGAGAAAGGTATAACATTTTTTATCTGGGCTTAAATATTATAAGAGTGGTATTGATTGATAAATGAGTCTTGATGGTTGATAAATGAGGTAAATATTACTACTATTAGTTTTTTATTATAATATTATTAGTTTTAGGAAAACTTTATTACTTGTAGGTTTATTTGTTATATTATTTTTGTTATAGGTATTTTTTTTAATTTGTAGCGGAAGCCAAGGGGGGGATGGGGGGATATGGGATTGGGGGTTGGGGGGTAGTTGGGGGGAAAGGGGGGGTTTGGGGGGAAGTGGGGGGAGAAATGATAAAATTTGTATTGTAAAACTTTTTCAATAAAAAAATGGACAGTGATTAATATTTACATGTGTGTGTGTGTGTGTGTGTGTGTGTTTGTGTGTGTGTTTCTTTTAGCCAGGTTTTTCCTATGTAACCAAGATTTTCCTGCAGCCCTGGTTCACCCCTGGTGAACCACTCAACCAGGGCTGCAGGAAAATCTTGGTTATGTAGGAAAAACCTGGCTAAAAGAAAAACACACATAAAACCTTATGAAAAGTAAGAAAATAGATATTGTACCTTTACAGGGAGGATACATGAGATGTGGGTGTGGCTTACTAATGATTGCTAATGAGCCAGAAATAGATCTATATAAGTCTCTCACTAGGCAGCTTATGGCTTGCTGGCTGCCAGAAGAAAAAAAGCCCAGAAAATAGTGAATGTGATTTCACTCAACCAGGGCTGCAGGAAAATCTTGGTTACGTAGGAAGAACCTGGCTAAAAGAAAAAAAACACACATAAAACCTACGAAAAGTAAGAATACACACACACACACACACAGAGAGAGAGAGAGAGAGTATATTATCTGGATATTGATGTTAGGCTGATTGGTTTGTAGTTTACTGGGTCTGTTTTTCTTTTCTTTTTTGGAAGATGGGAACCATATCAGCTCTTTTCCAATCCTCTGGTAGTTTCCCAGTGCTCCAGGATTTTTTAAAGATATGGTACAATGCTTCTGAGATAACATCTGCTAGCTCTTTCAAAACTCTGAGATGTAATCCATCAGGTCCCAGTGATTTATATTCATCAAAATCAGACAGGTGTTCTCTTACCACATTCTTGCTTATTTTAATTTTTGTTTCTAGTCTGCCTTTTACAGTTATGTTTTTGGTATACTGGGCTGTAATTTCTTTTTGCATGCAGACCGATGCAAAGAATGAGTTAAGCAGCTCTACTTCCTTTTTACTGCATGTTACTTCCATCTTCTCTCTTTAGTGGACCAACTGTTTCCTTGACTTTTTTCTTGTTATTTATATGTTGAAAGAAACTTTTTTTTTATTATCTCTGATTTTTGTTGCAAGTCTTTGTTCATTCTGAGTCTTTGCTTTCCTGACCTCATCTTTGTAGATTCGGGCTATCTGCTGATATAACATATAACATAGTTTTAAATAGCATTAGAGGGATGAACCTGCATAAAAGATATCAAACTTTTTTTTTTTTGCTGAAAATTGCCTGGGGGAGGGGGTGTAGGGGACCGCAGGGAAAAAAAATCAAAATCAACATCCTTAATTCTAGATGCACACTTCTTGTTTCCATTTGGAAATGTTTTATTGTTCAGCTATCACTGCCTTATTTGATTTTGAGATTTCCTGGGCAATTCTCGCATATGAAATAATCTGCCCTTTGCTAAACCGTATCCATTTTCAACTTCTCTAACTATTTTTCTGGTTTTTAATTTTTTATTTTAATCTCCCTGAGGCAGGGAGTTCACTTTTTCATGTATAATGTTGTTTGTATATGTAATAAAATATTTTTTTCAATCAGAAGCAATCTCTATCAACACATCATCTTACTTGCCATAACATTAAGAACACTGCTTGCTGCCATGTATAATGTTGCTTTAACTATGAGCAACAGCACAAACTGAGTTAGAATGAGGACTTTCATCTTTTCTATCACAGAGGGATTCTTTTGAACAAAGGAAGTAATAGTTACTGTGGTTCAACCTTCAATTTAAAATAATCAATTCTGTAAATTTCTATGAGGTTGTTCAATTTTGAAGATCCAAGAAAACGGATGTAGCTGTTGGTTAAAAATGACAGCTTGGGTATTTCTGAATTTTGAATTGTATCACTTTGGATGGGTTCCCTCAATATAAATTCTTCCTCCTTGCCTTCTTTTGGAAAATTCATAACTTTAATTGGTTTGCACAGGGTTCAAAATTTAATAAATTAGGCATAACTCCTATCACTATTACATCAATTCAACATGTTGCCTTTTATTTCTGGGAAATTATATTTTGAACCTTCTTATACTAAATTGATGTTATGGCATAATCCAGACCTTAAAATTGGTTTCAAAATAATATATGGAAGATTTGGATGAATTTTATTTCAGACCAATTAATGAATGATAGTGATTATTTGTTTTATTGTTTTCTATGCTAAAACACTAACAGCAATTTTCTTTTGCCGCCCACTGGCAATATTTATAACTACAACATTTATTGATATTTTGATTGGGACCAGAAGTACCAAATTATTAAAAATGATTGTCTATTTTTTTTGTGGCTAAAACCCTCAGTCTTTATAAATACCTGCTTTTGATAAATCAATTTGTTATGCACATTTTCAAAACTACTGGAACACTAACTGAAAATTCCTGCTTGTCTTAATACAGTGAATAAATAAATTGTCATGTTGTTGGAACTATAACAAAAGCAAAGCTTTATTTAAATACATGTTTTTGCAGTGTCCTAAAATTATTATATTTTGAGAAGAAGCCATTATTTGAGATAGGTGTTAATACTTTCAAACATCCACATTCTTTTGCAATAACATACAGTACCTATTATATAGAAATAACCTCTGGACAATGGAAGTAGATTCTCCGTTCTCTTCCTATTGTTGTGAGACTGGTTCTTCAACAGTGGAAAACTAAATTTATGAACGAAGACCTGATTTTGCTTGCACTGTATACATGAGTTGCTAATAGACAGAGACTCTGTTTGGATGATCATAAAGGAATATGATCATACTATGTAAAACTATACCAGCATAATTTCTCTTTTCTCCCTTTTTGTTTTTTATTGTTCTGTTTAATTAAATAAATAAATAATTCGAATTAATATTCATTAAAAAGGCTTTCCAGAATTCTTTTTAGTTTGTCTGCAGAATGCTCTATTTGTTTGTCTGGTTTAATATGATCAACAGTGTTCTATTTCCAACCAAATGTTTCTTTGCTTCCTTTCTATATTTTCTATAGATGCCACCCCACCCCCACTCCTGGCATATGCACTGTTGGAATGAATTATCAGCTTGATTCTGCAATTAAGGATGAGCTTTAGCACAACTATGGCAGTTCATGGAGATTGCTACTATTTTTCATGGGAAAATATTTTTTTGGCCACATCTTCTGTCTCCTGGAATTCACTTTACAGTGCTATTTCCATCTTCCACCTATTTCCACTTTCCAATCAGTGCCCTTTAAGGTTGATTTTGCTTTTTCTTGGCAAATACATGAATTGAAGTAGAGGTGGGGTACATGGACAAATTTTCTCATTATGGACAAACAAAAAAAGGGCTTTTTGTCACTTCACAATTTGATTCATGGCGATAGGACTGTTGTGGCTTAAAGTTTGTCCAGCTATTGGTCAATCTGGGGGCATCTAGAACAAAACTGATGGACTGACATTTTCTACAAGTTATAGATTCACAAAAATAGAACCCATTCTTGATTTTCAGCACTATGAATGAAGTTGCATAAAGTGGGTCTGACACATGTAAAGATAACGCAAAGCATTCTTAATTTATTCATCCCCACATTATTGAACCAAAGGATGTACAGAGTAGATAGACAAGCCTTTATTCAGTCTAGTACTCTTCCAGTGCATTAGACACAGGGGTGTCAATAGAGGGTTTAAAAAGGGCAAGATGGTAGCTATGACTGTGTAACTGAAGCTCTTCCTGTTTTTTATGTGTGTTACAATGCACAGAAAAAAGAAGGGGGTTCAATTATACTGCTAGAGATGCCTCTTGACTGTTTTCACATCCCTTCCCCAAGATAACCTGGTTGGAATTCAGTACCCGTAATATAAAGACTTGGGAAATGAAGAATCTCCACTTCTGTAACTACAATTAACTTCCAGGCTTTTCATGACAGCCTTTCTCTGTGATGGGCCATTGGGATGTCAGAAAACAGCTGACAGTCATAGGAGCTATCAGGAGGAGGGAAAACTAATTCATCTTTTACCATTTTAATTAAATATTAGGAGACAAGGATGAAAGAGAAGTTTTAAAATGAATAAATAATTCCTAGGGACATTTGAATTTCTCTGTTTATTTGCAGTTCTAAAACTCAAGAGTCTGTGTACTTCAGTACTTGCCCAGTTTGCTCCAATTAAAAATATGATTGGTCTTGAAATACTTTAGTTAGCTCTTCTTTCTCTGAAAACAGTACAGCAATTCACCGCTCATTTATGAATGGATCTTTGCTAAGATTCAAATTCTTGCTTTTTTCACATGAAAAGCATTTCCTTGGTTCCTTAATCCTGAGCAAAAACATCATATGATCAGGGAGGTCCCAACCAATCATCTGATAATGCTAGAGAAGGCCAGCGTTTCCCTTTCTCTTCTCTTAATCAAAACAAGTGGAATGGCTGCAGCAAAACAAAGATAACTGAACTTATACCTCCTTGCTCTCTTGTTTGCCCTCTTTTTTATACTGTCCATATGGCCATGAGATGATAGAAAAACCAAAATGCCCACAGAGATAGAATGTCATAGCAGACCCATTTTCACAGAGTCTCAGTAGCGCTTTGTCTCTATCATGGAAGGCAGAGGAGTTGATTAAACCTGTCTCTTATTTAAGTGACACAACTGACCATGGGCTATCTAAGCTAAAAAGTAACCTCAAGAGTATTTGATTGGTCATTTGGTTGGAGGAAAGGGTTTACATGTTAACTTATCCCCCTATCCTCTATGACCATGTTAATTTTTTACACAAGTACCCTGTATAGAGTTCCTGGATTGGAGCTGAAAGGTGAAAGGGAAGCAATATGCTCCCTCTCATATTGAGGTAGAACAGGTGCTTCGATACACACACACACACACACACACACACACACACACACACACACACTTTGAATATATACATACAGCCAAAGATTCAATTTTTATAATCTGAGAAGGGAGAGAACATTTTACTGTGGACAGCCCAGTTCTGATTATCTGAAATGTGACCTGTTTATTCCATGGGTCTCTAATATGAATTACTTCAATTCCTTACCTTCTCATTAAACATATTAGAAAAGAGTGGCAATAATATAAGAACTTTATCCATAAAGAAAGTCAGTTTGACAGAAGCTGCTTACAGTAAGGCACAAAATAGTTCCATTTAGCTGAATACTTCAGCAAAGGGTGCCCTTTTTCTTTGATTTTCAGAACTTCTTGGCCTTTTTAACATCTACAGAGCTGAAAGCTCATCTGTTAATTAATACAAAGGGGATTCAGGCAATATATTCTACCAGTGAGCTAGAGCAAAAAGCACTATTTCTCTTGTCCACAAGACTACGTCACCCAGTCATCTGCTTTTGAAGTTCTGTCATGGATCATAAAACCGGCCTTTCCCACTATATTAACCTCCATTTGGCCAGATATCAATTCTTATACCTCTTAGCCAGCACATTCAGGAAATCCTGATATTGGTCATTGCTAGTAGCTGGTAGATTCCATTTACCATGTATACCTCATGTATTATTCAATCTTTGAGTACAATAAAGTTTACTAGATGGACAATTGATCTGACCCTGGATAAGAGGATTCTTTATGCTTTGTCTGCAGATCTTGTGGCTTACAAGATGGATGCAGTTAACCAGTTTTGTACTAAAAGGTCTGAGCTTTTCTGTTCTTCCCCCAAGCCAGTCCTGTTGTTTTTTGGGCAGTAACCAAGACAGGAGGTTTAGTAAGTCCCAGGTGGGCTGTCATGCATGGCTGGTGCACTGTTCCATTCTTCAGCTTCAACAGTCACAAGTTATATCTTTCAAATAGCTTAATTCTTTGCATATTTACTTGTGAGTAAATTTAATTTAACTTTGAGAGACCACTAAGTAAATTAGTGCTTGTATTTTGCACAATTTGTATGAACAAAACCACCTTTGTTAATTAAAAAAAAGCCAAAAACAAAGGGGAAGTTTCACTTCTATATTACATTTTCAATTCCCTTTTGCCATTGTTTTAACTTCTTTGTTGCTTAATTTTTATTTTAATATTACCTTTCTCTAATATGAAGAGTTATTCTTCTTACTAGCCTTTGTCTTCTATTTTTTTAAACTTATGTTTTTGCTGGTTTAGGATTAAAATGAGGTGTATCAAGAACCAACAAAACTTGTCCTAAAGAGATTTCCAAATAAGTATTATTCACTCAACTTGTTGAAGTGCTTTGTTTAGTACATCATTATTTTGCTAAGCAAATTATAGTCTCACAGATCTATGGTTCCGTACAATTCTTACATGTGTTCAGATAAAATGTATTTGTGAGAATAAAAATAGCATTTTGTGTTTGATAAAAGACAGCCACAATGACCAGTCGGATTCTTTCAAATTAGGATTGCTAGTCTTTCTTTCTCCAGGTAGCTGATTTTGCTATATTGTGCAGTTCCCAAATTGTATAGGTTTTGTGTATGGAATCTATAATTCCAGGCCTTTTCCTATTTTAATCAAATCATAGTTACATATTAACACGTCTACGTTCTAAAAAATATAATTGAATTCACCTTCTCACCTAGAATTCAGTATTTGCAGCACTGATGTAATGGTACTGGCGGTAATGTTGATTTGAATAAGATCTTTGAGTAAGTCTAAAGTTATAGGGGAATCACCAGGTTTCAAAAATCCAAACAATAACAAAAAAAATAGCATCAAAGACAAAGAAAAGTCTACCTCTTGACCCTGAAATAATTGTCTGGATTTTTACAGCCTATATCTGATAGTTCCGCTGAAGTGATGAAATCCAGGCCTAAGGTATTAGCTAAGAACTATGCTTACATGTATGTCTGCTGTTGCTGTTGAAAGCAAGAGCATGGATTGTCCAGCTTTGTATTTGAATAAGTTGGTTATAAAGGTAATAGATTTAATTGTTTATTTCTCTCTCCATCCCTCAAACTAATACCAAAGATATCTTTTTGTTTGATAATTTCTGCAAGAAAGACATTAAACTCACTTTCCCCTGGGAAATACTCAGTAAATTGGAATGTACTGGGCTAATAATCTACCCACCTCCTAATATTCTTCTTATATATCATTTAACATCCTTTTTTCCAATACTAAAAAAGTAAGAAAGTTAAAAAATCTGAACCACTACTTTCCTTCAGAATGTGTAATAAATAAATGCCATATGACCATGTTCTCACGAGGCTCAGTAATGGCAAATGGCTTTGGGCCAAAATTTTAAAATTCCCATAATGCTACGATTCAAAATGCCAGTTGTAGGATAGGCCTCAACAACATTTGAGGCTTTGAAATTCAGACAAATGGAACTGAATCCTAAAGCTAACCCTGTGAGTCTTCCTACCCTCTCTCTGAATTATCTGACATTAAGCATGGCAGGTAGATTCATCTCCTAAATTTCTTTCTACTGCTAGTGGGAGGAGAGACTAGGAAAAGGCAACAGAAATGCTTAGGGCAGGAAACAGTGGCAATGAATGGAGCTCTGTAGGAATAAAAGAAACGCACACAAAATCAGACAGCTGTCCATTCGGTTGTGCCCTGCAAATACTCCCAGACTTTTAGACAAGGGCTATCTACAAAAGCTCATGGGTGCTGAACCTGTTATTAGGTATGCGAAGCAGTTGTTCTACCACAAAAGGCTACATCCTTTCTCTGATAGCTTCCCTATTCTTTGTTTGTTTGTTTTTTTTTTAAAAAAACAAAGGCTGGTTTAAGAAAATAATCTACTGTATGGATTCTAAGAAACTTGGGATATCGAAGCATGGACCACAGAACAAAGATTTGAAAGCCCATGCTACAATGAAGATTTAGGCTCCATGTCGCTCCCACTCCTCTGCAATTTGAATGTGTGTGTGCAAGTGTATGTTAAATACAGCTGAAAAAAAAAATAGTGACCTTTAATAAAGGATTGTATCCGGAGACCATTTTCCCAGACACAGAGTGACCTTTCAAACCAGACTGGGGTGAGGGGTCTGTGTACGCAGAGTTTGGACTTTCAAATGGGCAGTTCCTGCTGGGCTGCTCTGTTTGCCAGGCGAGGTTTCCTTTTTCTTTTTATATGATTATTGAGTCACAAGGGAGCATTCTGTATGCAAAGCAGGCCTTGCTGCTCGCCCTGAACCTTTGCAAATCAATTTGTCTGTGAAGAAGAATGCAAGCGAGTCCACTGGAGTGAAAGATGGCCAGGGAGTGGGACAAAACTATACCTTTCTTTGTGACATCTTGGACTGGAACGCTCCCGTTGTTAATGCAAAAGGGGCCATTTGCACTGATTGTTATATGTACGATCATCTACCCTTGGATTATTTCCCTGTGAGGACATTCACTAGTGTTGTAGAAAAAGTGGAATTAAAGCCTGATTTCAGAGCTTCTGCAGAAATATAGTGATTCTAAATTTATCTTTACCAATTCAAACGTAAGAAATTAACACTGTCATGTTTCAGGCAGCACACAGTTTTTGTTATGCCTCTTTAAAGCATGCCCCAAATAGGATCGCAGAATTTTATGTAACAGCCATGAAAGTTAGGTAAATCTCATTTTCTCTGTATGAGTAAGGAGACTGCTATAGGATCCGTGAATTTAGTATTTGAATTGAGGACTTCATGTTAGGTGAAAAAGGACCCAAAGCTTCCTTATATTCATGGAATCTTGGTAAAACTAAGTCCTCAATTATGAGTTGGTTTGCTATAAGTGTACATAGTGTGTATACTGATGCTGAATCTGTGGATCCTGTGGGATGAGAGGAATTGAGGCTTGAATGAGATCAGAAATATACAAACATAGAATACCAATGGCAGAAAAAGACCTTGTGGTCTATTGAGTTTTTTATTTATTTATTTTTGGATGATGGACAAGTGTTTGTCCCAAGCATGTCTAAACTTAGTTACTGATGACTGACCCATTTCCTCTGCTGGAAGTTGGTTCCAAGCTTTCTGTGATGTAATACTTTATAACTTTATTTTTGAACTTCACTTCTGTCAGTTTGAGCTTATGACCCTGGGTTCTTGATTTTTTCTTAATATTGAAAATATTGCCTTCTAGAACATTATTCATGCCCTTAATATATTTAAAGATTTTCCTTTAGAATATAGCCCAAGAGTCACATGTGGATATCCCAAAGTTGCTTTTCCCAAAAAGCAACTGGACTTTCTTGTTTTTTTCCTTTGAAAACATTTTGCTTCTCATCCCTGAAGTTTCTTCAGAAAGGTCCAGTTGTCTTTTGGAAAAAGCACCTTTGGGACAACCATAACCTGAATGATTGGGGATCTCCATAGTTGCATAGGGCTAGTTACACATTCCTGCTCCCTTCATATCATTCATTTTTCACATTTGGAGAAGGCTTGTTCTGTTCATCATTTAGATTTCCCTTCCCCAGTTTGGAAATCTCTAGCTATATTGGACTTCTATTCAACTCCTTATAACTCATCCTCTTTTGGGGGTGAGGTCTGGCAGATTTAGAACAGTGGAAGAAGCAGAAATCAGCACTAATAGCCCACTTAACACTAGATAGCTGGAACAATTCCTCGAAGTGAGACTATACCAGGGAATTAATATATTTCAGAGATACACAGAACAGCAATCTGATTCTGGACATGGGTGGTTAGTCAATGCCTTTATCTGTATGTATCTAAACATATGGATGGCATGGAGGAAAAAAATAAAACATAATGTATTTTAATTCTGTGTTGGTGGGGAAAAGTATTTTACAGTGCTGTAAATATCTGATATAACAATATTTTGTTTTAAATGCTGCCTGTTGCCATGATCGTGTTGGAAAAGATAGGATTTCCTTTCTTTTCTTTTAAAACCCAGGATAAATAAATGGCGATAAGAACAGATACAGCCTAAGAATAATTTCAGGGAATCTGCTTTTGTGTGGTAAGGCCTCTTTCCAACACTAAACCATCTCATTTACATGAATAAAATGGTGCTTTTCCATTGTTACAGTAGCCAAACCTTGAATTAAGTGTTGGGGCTCATTCTAAACCAGCACTGTAGGGGGCATAGAGCCAGCTGTATATTTATGGCCAGGGCGGAGAAGAAACAGCCCAGCTTTTCTTTGTATTGGAAAGACATGTAATCATGATGCAAAACATTAACATACATAAACACCCCCACACACACCTTTTGTTAAGGGGCAACAGTATTGATCTCTGATAGGTAGACACAGCATTAATTAGCATCTCTTCCCCCATCCCTGCTCCAATGGCAAGGGAAGATCTGATCAATACAATCATTTTGGTTCCCTCAATTTTAGATTTTTCTCACAACCAGACCTTCCGAAGTGCATAGCTGTGTACTGTTTGTCTTGGAAAGTGAAGTAGATTAATTCTGACTTGAGCAATTAATCTTTTGAAATAAAGGGGAACAGAACTCAAGCTGATGGACTGAAGTTACTCCACATATAAGTTGCCATATAAAGCCACAGGAATCTTTGCCTAGAAGAGTAAACCTATTCAAGTGCAATTGCAGTATTTCCTGAAGAAGAATTTTATGTGTCCAACATCTTGTCTGATATGGATCATCTTGCTTGTGTCTGAAATCAACATACCAAAGGTCAAAATCTAGCAATATCCTATTACGCATTGAGAATTCTAGTATTTCAGTTAAAAGAACCTGAAGGGCATCAAGTAGAAGATTGTGGCTGTATATGAATGAATTATAAAATTATAGAATCATAGGATTGGAAAAGACTGTGGAAGTCTTGTGGGCCATTCTTATGCCCAGTGCAGGAATTTTCATACCATTCTGTACAAATGACTATCCAGACTTTTCTTGACAGTATCTAGTGATAGAGCACCCATAACTTGAGGTGGCAGGCTGTTCCATAACTTAATAGTTGTTGCAGTCAGGAAATTCTCAGTTCAAGTTTGGACCATTTGTTGTAAAGCTTCCACCCATTATTCTTGCTTTAACCTCAAGTGCTAGGAAGAATAAATCTACCCCATCTTATGGTATTCAGAGCCATATTAATTTTCTAATGAAAATGCCACTCTTCAATCCAACTGAACAACAAGAAGAACAAAAGAACTCTGTTTCTACATGGCTGCATATCAGGAAATGGACCATTTTTCATGATTCTGCTAGTTAGTCAGAAGGAGAGTATGGTTACGTGTTGTGAAGCAAGGACTCTAAGTAATGGCTCTGTTAGCTGAAGTCCATTGGCAGCTAATAAATTCAAATTAAAAATACAGTAAAGAAAGGAATAATAAAAATAAATTATAACTCCACAAATATCCGTACAGTACCAATGTATGGAAGGTTCATATAGATTCAGAAGAAAAAGTAAACACTAGTTCAGATAACATAATTCCTGTAATTATATTCATCATAGGTTTTAAACCAACATCTACAGTACTCAATGTGACTTTATGTGTTGGGTAACATCGTAAGAAACATTGGTAATATTAAAAAGTAGACAAAAATTACTACCTTTGCCAGTTGACTAAAACAATTTGAAACCAATTAGGCCATCTGATAGAATTTAAATTCTGCAAATTAAACTAAAATGTTTATTATCAGGAGTTCAATTCTCTTCTGTAGTCCTCTTAAGAGATCAGATAAACAACTTCACAAATTTGCTAAGTATAAAGACATAAAGTCTCCTTGCGTGTAATTAGGACAAAATCTGACTTTACAAACTTTGCTGATTCTGGAGCTGTGGAAGCTTTGTTTTCCTGTAAAGTGTTGGAAGCAGAATTTCGATACTAATTTAACACAACACTTAAGTTGCTTCTTGTATAGCACTCAGTAAATTAACAGACAAAATTCTGTAGACTGCAATCTTTCTTTTCTATCTCTGTTTTCCTAATAAAAACCAAGTTGCTATGTTCTCCATTTGAAATCACATATTGATATTTATATATGTGTATATATATATATGGGACAACAAAATATTTTTGATCTAAAATGGCAGCACATTTATATCATGGCTACAACTGGCTCAAAAAGAGATGAATAGACTTTATATGATCTCAGTAAGTTTGGTTCTTCTAAAACCTTGTGGAAACTTTGTTACTGTCAGGGACAGAACTGGAAGATATTTAAGGTGAAAGCTCTCATTTATAGAAACTTACATCTCCCAGGATTTTTCCCCCCGATAACACAGTCTGTTTACTTAGTGAGCTCAGTTCCATGGGGTCTGGTCCCTTTGTGAATATATGTCAAATGAAGAGTCTTCTTTAGTTTTCTTTCCTTTTTGGAGTAATTGCTCTTAGGTTGAAGCTTGAACAAAGAACTGTTGAGTAGAACTGTCCTTCCCATGTGCGTCTTTCTGAAAACTAGTTTATACTGAATGACTGGATGGCACAGATGCCACATTGTCACTTATCAAAATAGCAGAGAAACTGTTGAAGTATTTTGAATGAATAGGACTGTCCACTTCAAAATGCAGTGCACTACATGTGCAGCAGAATGAGAGGCTGGAATGAACCATAGAATTGTCACGCACAAATGTTAGAAAAATTACAAATATAGGCATGGGTATAATTTTCTGGAATATTTCCACAACATTAAAAAAAAAATCAAAATAGAAGAAGATACAGATTGAACCCGGGTGGTGGGTTGGTTTTTTTTTGTTTTTTGTTTTGCTATATTAGATTTAATTTTGAGGGATTTCTTTCAGGAGAGGAAGTTCTCTTCCTCTTTCTGTTTTGTCTGATACATAAAACGGTACAGCATTTATCAGTTATTTGTATCTGTATTTGTTGCTTTAGCTGCAGTTGCAAACTTGAATTAAATTTGCAGGAATGTGCCCCAATCTACATGTCTTAATAAAGGCTTGACTACATCTTGCTGGGATAGTGCTTCACATAAAGTGATCATTCAGCATGCAGAGGAATAAGAAGTAAGGTTTTGCCAGATTATAATTAATTAATTTACACCTTGTACAAGTGTGCAAGTGTAAGAATTGTGGTGAAGGGTGTTCGTACAAAATAATGATTTGATTTGGATTTCTCTTCTGTTCATTTACTTTCCATTTTGTTAATTGATAAAAATAAACTACTAACACTTCAATTTCTGAAAGCATTCTTAATTTACAGCATTTTTGTACAACTGCCAAAAACTGTGATGGCAACACTGTCGCACGTGTGCTAGAGGTGTCACGCAGTGCCCTCTCTTTGGACACGTGACCTGTCAGGTCAGCTCCACCGCTCATGCATGCATGCCTCCTGCTGGCCAGCTGGTCTTCGGGTCTCTGCCACGCATGCGCAGTCTGTGGGGCACATGCAGGGGCCCATGCATGCATGCATGGGGGCGGGGCACATGCAGAGGGGCATGTGGGCACATGCATGGGGTGCAGGCACATTTCATTTTGAGGGTTTGAGCACGCACATACGTCCTTTGGGCATTTGGTTAGCTATCACTGGCCTAAAACTTTTGGACATACTGTAGATATATAGGATCATCTTCTTCTTAGCCTGAAAGTCAATCAGGGAGCCACAACTTGGTTCCAGATCTGAAGTCAAAGTTTCTGATCACAAAAGCTTCAGATTTCAGATGCACTGCAGAGTCTCTGATTAAATTAACACTATTCCCAACATGTAATGTTTTATTTATGGATGTTGAGTATTGGTGAAATCCAAAGTTTTTTACTACTGGTTCTGTGGGCATGGCTTGGTAGACATGGCTTGGTGGGCATGTCAGGGGAAGGATACTGCAAAATCTCCATTCCCACCCCATGCTAAAGATGGTATTTGCCGGTTCTCCGAACTACTCAAAATTTCCACTGCCAGTTCTCTGAACTTGCCAAAATTTCTGCTACCGGTTCTCCAGAACCTGTCAGAACCTGCTAGATTTCACCCCTGATGTTGAGTGTCTCTGAAACTCAAAATAGGTTTAATCAAGCCAGGATATCTCTGAATGAGTTCATGCTCAGTCTTTCTCCTGTGAAGCAGAATATTTCTTCTGTAACTCTGCAGGGCATATAGTAGAATTCTTCTAATAAAAATAACAGAATGTAATAGAATATCAGAGTTAGAGGGGACCTTGGAGGTCTTCTACTCCAACCGCCTGCTCAAGCAGGAAACTCTATATATTTCAGACAAATGGTTGTCCAATTTCTTCTAAAACCACTAGTGTTGGTGGAATACAGTAGAACCTTCCTCATAGAGTCATGTCTAGAACAGTGATTTTTATTGGGATCAGGCTTATTATTTTTAGACTATTGACCTTGCTAACTTTAGACAGTGATGTACATTGACTGAATTCAAAATGTGGTAAATGTAACAAGTGTATGGACCCTGTTGCTTATATTATCACATGGCATGATAGTTTTAATTTATTTCATGAAAGCACCACCTGACTGGATGATGCATATAGAATACAATAATTATGAAAAAATATAAAGAAGCACCAAGAACCAATGTCAGATCCACCAAAACATACCCACACAGTTTTCTATTATAATTTTTGCCATTTGCCAGCAATGGTAAAGAGCAGCAAGGGTGGCTTTGCTTTGTACTTGTGAGAAGGGTGGCATCCTTGGTTCCATAGGACATACATTGCTGCCAGTAACCCTGTAGAACCCCTACAGCAACTCTGGTGTAGGGTTTGAGTAATAAAATAAATGTCAACACCAAGTCCTTCAAACACCCATTATAATGATGCCATTAATAATTAGTTAAAGCACCTATAGTCCTCAGGAATCCTCCAGCTGAAAAAGAGTTGGCTATCCTTCCTTTAAGTTTACAAATTCTAAAAAAGAAGGTTGGGTGGGTGAAGACAGGGGAATGTTCATCCATTTTTAATACAGGACTCCTTACACCTTGGCTACAACATTGATCTAAAAACTTCCTAGTTTGTTTGTTAATCCAGCCTTGGTGTCTGAACTGGACAAGACCTGGGGTCTTCTTTTGGTCAGCCTTTGAAGGAAAGTGCTGTGAGAAACAACATACTTAGCTGTTTTATGATGACCATGTTTATCCATGAGCACAAGTGTCTAATTAGATCTGACTGAAAAGGCATTTGCTTGACATTTATGCCACTGTCCTTCAATCTTTAGAAGCATTTAAATTCTTGTGGGAGGCATAACAAACAATGTCAGACATTACATAAAACCCTCCCTTGCTTGTGACCCATTGCAAGGAGAGAAGGAGGAAATGATCTGGGAGGAGAATATGGGAGAAGAATGGAGTTATCCCATAAACTTGACGGGTGGGACCATTTAGTTTGAAAGCAGAACTAAGGGGCGGTTCTTTCTATGAATAAGGAACATCTCTACAAAAAAAGAAAGAGGAAAAGTAATCACTTGAACCAGTTAATCACATAGCCCTCCAAAGTGGAGTTGGATAGTAGACCACCTAGAATTACTTTAGAAGAAGCTCTGGACAGATTCAGTAAACCCCCATTCATATAGCTTATTTATTATACTATTGATGTAAAGAAGGGGAGAATTTATTCCAAAAAGTAAAAAGCTTAGGGATGGGACGAGGAACAAAAAGTATGTTTTACATATTTCAAACCTATACATTATCAAAAGTGTAGTATTGTATGTTTTCTTTTTTGAGGTTTTAAAAGCCTGCAAGTGGTGACTTACACTGAAAATAACACAGTTTCATGTATATCTGCTGTAAGTAGTACAGTTTTTCATCATCAAAGGCAAGCCTTTCTCAGCCAGTATTAGTGAGATTTTTTAACTGTAGAGATTTTAAGGAGTAATGTTATTTTAAAATTGTGCTTTGATGTATTTTTAAGAAAGGAACTTTGCATCAGCATTTGTGAAGTGATTAAAAAAGATGTAGCAAATACTAAGAATGAGAAAATACAGTAGTAATTTTAATATAGAAATAATATATATATATATATACTGTATATACACACATACATTCTAAAGCCACCAGCCATCTACATAATTGGTTCTGTTGAACCATTTTTGCTCAGATTTTTGGAGGGTATTATGAAGTTGGAAATTGCATTTAAGTAGCTGAAATGCATTATTACATGTCCTGCAGACTGAAGGGTAAAGACCAGATGCTGGTTTTGTTTCACGGGGCCCTCCTATAAATAGTTATTTGTTAGATGTCTTATATGTTGCTTCCTCTAAGATTGAGAGAGATTTACATGGCAATTTCCCCTCCTTAAACACCAACTTTGTATGTAGTTTAGTAGAGAGAGAATGACTACTCCAAACTAATCCAGTAAATTTCCTTGGTTTAGGATAGACTTAAACCTGGGTCTCTCTAGTCATAGTCCAACAAGATTAAAGTACATACCAAAATGGTACTCATATTTGAAAAGTCATCCTGAATCTTCTTTTTTCAAGATTAAACTTTCCAAATTCTTTCAGTATCTCTCTATGGACTATTTCTATCATTGTCCTTGCAATTTGTTCCAGTTTGCCCAAATCTATTTGAAAACATAGTGTCAAAAACTAGTTTCATACTTGAGGTATGGTCTGATGAAAACAGAATAAAATGGAATGATTACTTCCCAGGATTTGAAACTCTACCTCTGTTAATGAACCCTAAAATTCACAGCTGTTTTAAAAGCTGACTGGACAGGTTAATTGGGGATGAGGCAATCAATGACTATTAATATTGATGGCTGTTTGCTACTGCTTGAATTGTAAGAAGAATGTCTTAAATACTGGTTGCTGGGAGGCAACAATGGAAGAGGTTTATCATCCTTCATTCCAGGCTTGTAAACTTCCCAAATATATCCAGGCTATTGTATGACACTGAATACTGAACCAGATGGACCTACAGGATGACCTGATCCAGTAAGGTTATTCTTACATCTAATTGCACCTGTCATTTTGCAGTGATAGCCCACTGCCAACTCATTCACTCATATTCAAGTACTAATCTAAGGTACTTTTTACTGTTGTCAAACCAGAAATATCTCTTCCTATACTGGTGTCATTTGATTTCTGATTTCCAATTACATAATTTTGGATTTGTTCCTGTTAAATTCCACTCTGTTATTTTTAGGCCATTTCACCAACATATCAAGATATGTTTGCATGTTGTTGCTGTCTTTTAGGTATTGTCTATTCCACTCAGTTCTGTGTCATCTGAAAACCTGATGCTTATTTATCTGTTTCTTTATTAAAAGCATTAATAAAAATATTTTAAAAATACAAGATTGAGTCTTAAGGCATGCCACTTGATACCTTAATCAAACTTGATGAGAACCAAAGAACACTCGTTGAATGCAACATATGTGTCCATTTAATTGTTATGTTTTCTAATCTATATGTAACTAGATTGCTGATATACTAATTCATGAAAATCTCTTTTGTTTATACAATTTTTTTTAATTATTTTATTTATATGGCTACCCATCTTATCTAAGTGACATTGGGTATTACAGATCAAAACAACAATCCAATAAAAACAAATTTAAAAAAACCAATATGCAAACATATATGAAAACTATCAATAATCAGTTTAAAACAAAACAAATATAATCAGGGATTTTTACAAATAGTTATTGCTGAATCCCCAGGCAATATCTTCAGGGCCTTCCTAAAGGCTGGGAGGATTAAGGCTAATCTAAGTTCTGATTAGATGGGGGGGGGGGGGGGAATGTCCCTTGGAGTGAGTACTGGGACCCACCAGATGAACTCTTTCTTAGATAGGGTTTATAACATTCCCCTCCTTCTTATCCTGCTGTATCTAGGGAGAAAGGTCCCTCAAATAATCGGATTCCTGCTGGCACAGTAGTTAAAGTGCAGTATTGCAGGCAATCCCTGTCTCAAGATTGACTCAGCTTTCCATCCTTCCCATATCAGTAAAATGAGGACTCAGATTGTTGGGGGCAATAGGCAAATAATGCTTACATTGTAAACTGCCCAGAGAATGCTGTAAAGAGCTTTGGGGCAGTATATAAGCCTACAGACTATTGCTATTGCTATCTCAAGCCATATAGGGCTTTATAGCTCATAACAAGCACCTTGAATTGAATCCTTTGCACAGTTTTGCCTTGTGCACTAGTTGTGCCTAAAATGGCCTTTATTTAATGTTCGCCTTCATCCCATTATTAATTAATTAGATTTATTGCAGATTCTCTACCACTTTAATCTTTTAGCAGCGTACAAGTAAAATTTACAAACAAAAACAGTACTGAAATCACTGCTATTGATAGGAATACATTGAGGATGTTCCTTCTTCTAAGAGAAATAGAAAAGGGAATAGACTCAAGAGATATGCAAGTTATGTATTTAGTCATAAATATTTAACTACAATCTTATATTTGATAGGAGATTATAAAAAGAGGAGCCTTGATGCTAGTATTAATTATCTTCCCTCATCATCCTGCTATTCCCTCCCCCACCTTTCTCAAAAGAATGATCAGCTTTGAATTATTAGGATAGCTGTGTGAGTTGGGGGTTGGGGAGTACCTTCCATGGCTTTGTTGGTTACTCCAGTGGCAAAAAGCAGGCCCAGTGGCATTGGCATTTCGTGCTGACAACACTGTAAAAAGTTTAAAGCTGCAACTGCTTTGAGAAGCCAAAGAGAAGAGAGGAGATGGGAAGTCTAAAAAGGTTAGCCTGAAATGCACTTTACTGTTATTTAGGAGAACAAATGAGTTAAGGAAAAATTTCAAATACCAGAATACCCTACAGGGAGGAGATATAACTATTAAAGGGCTGTTACAGCAGCAATAAATGGAGGAACAATAAAAATAAATTGATGAAGTAAATGTCAGCTCTGGTCCCTTGAGCTGCACCCCCATGCCTTTGTCCAAAAGTAGAACCTCTCCAATTACAGGAGGTTGGGATCAGCCTTCAATGACAGCATGACAAGGACAGCACATGGAACACTGACAGAAAGAATACAATTATTCACAGCCTTGAAAAATTGTATCCTACTAGAATGTATGGGGGGGGGGGGAATCAATTAATGGCGCACGGCTTCCACTTCTGTCTAATAATTTGATAAAAGGGGAGCCAGAATAAAATAACAACAATATGCATGTGATCTTTCCTTTGCTTCTGGAAAGGCAATAGGAGGTGGGAGGAGGGTAAGCACATAGAATGTATGACCCACAAGTCAAAGTCAGTGTTATGCTGAGGGTTAACACTGGCATAGTTTTAGAATGTATGCAATTTTCATTATTCTTATTATCTTAAAGAAACCTAGGCGGGCTTTTAAAAAAAGGGTATTTAAATGAAAATCACCTTTCTTCTTTTTTTGGCTGAGATCCATAGCAAAAGAGAGATTTCTTTGTTAAGCAGGCAGAAAGGAGAATAGTGAAGGCCTCTCTGTTTTATGAAAGGGAGAAGGTAGAAGTTGGTGGTAAACAGGGTAGAGGTGGAAGACGATTTATCTTGTGCAATTTACAACAGGTGCTAAACATTACGAAAAGCAGAGCTATTAAGCAATCAAATTAGGCTATAATTAACAGAAGAAAACCATACAAGAATTCTAATTAACTCATATCAGAACATGGCCATGGTCACCTCCAATAGCCCCACTTAAAGCTAAAAACTGGGGAAAAAAACAAATGGGAAAAATATAACCCTAGCATAATGCTTTTTAAGTGGGTAAGAAATTGCAGCTATTGATGCTTTCATTTCTGATGTTGATTAAATGTTCTATTCTGTGGCATAGAATCTTTTATTTGCAAATACACTGCTTCTATGGGTTGTTGATTGCTTGCATAAGGCTGAGATCCAGAAATCACTTAAGCATGTTGAATATTTTTCTCTCTTCATAATATCCTGTAAGCATGCCTCAGTGTGATTCCCTTCTAATACTTAAATTTTTGCTCAGTATGAGGAAGTCTGCCTTAAAATGTAATAATAATAATGACTTGATAGGTGGATAAAAATGCCAAATCCAATCTAAACATCTGGCTAACTGTGCAACCAACCATAATAATAATAATATGCAGAATTACCAGTAGTCAGACAGACAGTCAACATTGAAAGCAATGGCTTACAATAGACATTTAAAAAGGACCTGAAAACTTGCATTTGGCTGTGCAAGAACACTCAAGAACAGGATTGAAAAATCATCAAACAATTCAAAGTGCAGATTGTATAAAGAAGCAGAAGAAACAGCAAAGTACATACTCGACTCATGCAAGAAGGTTGCAAAAACTGATACATGACAACAAAACACAGTCACAAAAATAATCCTGTTAAAATTATCATGTACCAATAATGAAAAATTGGTGGGAACATAGAGTTGAAAAAGTCATTGAAAATAAGCAGGTTAAAATATTGTGGGATTTCAGAACATAGACTGGTAAAGTCTTGGCTCGTAACATTCCATATATAATTGTACTTGAAGAAAGTGTGGATAATTCATGTGACAATATCATGGGAACAGTAGAATAGAAGGTGAAGAATTGTAAACGATCACCAAGTATCAAAATCTGAACATTGAAATTGAAAATTATGGCACCGTATGAGTACCACACCAAAAAATCCTGGACAGCACTTAAAAAATCTGTACATTGATAAAATTTCCATCAGTCAATTGCAAAAGGCCACTTTGCTTGGATCCGTACATATACTAAGCCGATATATCATAGCATCTTAGATTCTTGGAAAAACTTAGTTGTGAACAGAGAATAATAATATAATCCAGTCTAAAGATCTGACTAACTGTGTGCCCAACCATAATAATATGCCAACATATTATAATATCTTAGGTTCTTCTATGAAATCCATCACTAGCTAAAAAAATCAACAGCTGTGATTTCATGTGTCATCTACAGTATATAACAGTAATTCTCTTCTGAACTTATAACTCCATAGTCAGAGTTTGACATTTGTTAGCCTGCATAATTTCTATGATGCAAATGGGGAGGACAACTGATTTATATGATATTTCCCCATGGAAGAATTTAGAACATATGTAGTAGATTTGGAAATGGCTATTTAGGTGCATTAGAGCAAGCATAACTCCGGGTTACTAAGTGTTTAGCAGGGAAAATGGAAAGGAAGATCAACATATTGGAAGCATCCTTAATTACAGAAAAGAACCACTCTATTGACTATTTTCCCTCCATTTTTCTTGTAGCCACTGTATTAATTCTTGATAAAACTGAATTATGCAGACACATTGTTGGAGGAAAAAAAGGATTTCATTTGGCCATTTATTTTTCTCTCTAGTTCTCTGCTATGAGGATATTGCTAAAATATTAATGGTGACTGGCTCTCAGCACCTGCCAGAGTTGAACACCCAGGTCAGCCACTCATGGGATAGGAGTTCTTGTTCCTAGATATTGTCACATCCTTGTTATAACTCTTAAAGCTGCATATACACACATAGTGATGATGCATCCTTATTCATTATTAAATCATATTGTTATAATATAAATATCTCTGCTAGTTTACAGTTAGAAAAATGAAGATATTAAGGTTAATATTTATTATGCAATAAGCAGAGCCACGTGTTAATTCAACAAAGTAAAATAATAACTATGAATGCTAAAAAAAAGTTGCAAGAATTTAGTTCATCTTCTGTGATTTTGTCAGCTCTGAATTGTGATACAAATACTGTGATTTCTCTAACGTTTTTTTAGTGAAATTGCTTTTAGATGATATAAAAAAATGAAACAGTACGGTGCATTTACTTTAAAACCATATTGCTTTAAAATATTGTATGCCAACTCATGTGTAATTAAATGATATCAAACTATCTTTATTCTCATTGTTTTAGCTGCAAGAAACAGCTGACATTATCACAGTGACAGTTATAATAACTAAAGATTGAGATTACATATTTAATTTTGGCTTTCCCTAAACTAGAACTCTCCAGGTGTAATGGGACCACAACTCCTAGTATTTATAAACCAGCATGTTCCTAAAAGTAGCCATCTTTGAAAATCTGACGGTTATTTTTCTTAATTATTTTGACTAACTCCTTTATCAAGTATTACTGTCTTAAACGTATTTATTATGTGTTAATCATTTTCATATTGACAATTTTCTGGAAGCATGTAAGACAAGACAATAGAATACAAATGTTTAAAGTAAATAAATAAAATTAAATAGACAATTATTGCTTTCAGCCTCTTTAGATTGCACACTCAAAACACAATACAACAGGAAATCAAATATAAGCTAAAAATATTTTTGTAGTCTTTCCCTCCCCTAAGTATAATCTGTTAAGTAACATAGTTGAAGCTTATACAATTTGAATTAGCAGCTGGATAGCAATGAAATTCCACTGCTCAAACCTGGGAAATAAGTTTGCAAAATGCACTTCTCAAGCACCTTCCACACACAAAAACCCATTATATGTAGGGATGCAAGGGGGAAAAAAGATTAGCTAATTATTTTGTCAAAACTTTTCTGTTCTCCAGAGTTTTAGGACTAGGTGGGTGTGTGATAGATAGTGTTTTCACCACAGAAGTGTTGCAATGTTTCTCTCAGAAGCACTTCTGTCAAGGTCTTTCCATAAGAATGTCCTGCATATGGACATATGCATATGGACATATGGTCCTCCATGCTGTTGTTATAACTTGTTCATTTACTGCCGACCTCTAAACCAGCCAAAATGTCTTGCCTTGAGGAACTCCTCATAAGGCAGCTTCAGTTCCCTGCATGATTTAACACAGGCAGCCATCACTGACACATCATCCTCAGTGCTGCTCAGGGGATAAACAGTTTTGCTTGAGAATCAGACTGATGTGATCTTGATGGTGAATCAGACTGATGTGATCTTATATAAATGTTTCTGAATGAAACATTTATATAAGTGGCCACTTCAGCCGCTGGATTGGAAAGGAGGATGGCCCTTTCTAGTTTATAACTGAAAGTGACCCTTGGGTAGAATCAGCCCAGGGGTGGTATTAACTTACCTTCGCTATTGGTTTGCAGATGTGAGTGCGCACTTCCGTGCATGCACAAAGCATCAAAAATGGAATGTGATGACATCCAGGCAGGTGGTTGGAGTCTCCCACAGCCACTGCTACCAGTTTACCAAAACCAGATAGAACTGGCTGAATACCACCACTGCATCAGCCTCTTTTCAACAGCATTATGAAGGCCCCCAGGGAGGCACAGTGCAAAGACTGCACACCTGTCCCCTTTTGTTGGTGAGCATTTTGCTATGGTATGATACTAATCAAAGACATTCTTGGGAAAGAACATGATGGCTGGACATGATACCGAGAAGGAAACTGAGCTACTGCTAGTGCTTGCAGTGCTGGCCAAGTACGGTAATAATAATAATAATTAAGCAGATACCGTCATCATGTTCACAGTAAATTTCACTCAAACATGGAGGCAAATGTTGCCATCCATGAAACAAACAAACAAAAAATATAACTGGTAAATCCAAAGCAAATCAGCAAATGGATTCCATTTTCACTACCTGAATAGACAGTGATGCAAATAGGTAATTTTAGAGTTTGGAACAAATGGTCATATGAAGGCCTCTTTTTGGACACCTATGGTCTTTGTTGTAGAAAAAAATCTAGATAATTGCTCTGGTGATTCCAGAAATAGACATAGGACCTGTTCCCTTCAGTTCTCTAGCAGTTGTAAACAACAATGCAAATTTGTGTGATGTTGTCTGGTTAGACATAAATGAGGATTATTCTTTTAGGATATACAGTACCCTATTTGATGATTCTGTACCTGATTGATAACTAGTACAGACTTTGAGAATGTAACCAGCAAGAGTTCCACAACAACTGGATCAAAATGTCAACGGGACAGCCATATCTGCATGATTAATTAATTAATTAATTCAGAAGAGAGTTAGAAGAGACCTTGGAGGTCTTCTAGTCCAACTCCCTGCTCAAGCAGGGGACCCTATATCATTTTGCTTCCTGTTATTCAGGATACTGCTTATAAGCACTATGTGCTTAGAGTTCAAAGCATTGTTGGAGACTCCACACACCCACTTCACAGTCTGTTTCTGTTGTTCCCTTCTGGGAGGAGGTTTTGAAGTATTTCTAGCAGAACTTCCAGATTCTGTAATAGCTTTGTTCCCTATGCCACCCGTCTGGTAAACTCGCAAGATTCATTTTTTCTCGCCATATACATATATACATCTGAACTAGACCATGTTGTTTCCCCCATCATCTAATATATGTGGGTATATGCATAATTTTGTATTTATTTATTTATTTTGTCATGTTTATATAGTGTATATTGGAGGTGGTGACCCTTTGAGAGCAATGAAATTTCATTTTAATGTATGCCGATTATTGTACAGTAACAATAAAGTTATTATTCTATTCTATTCTATTCTATTCTATTCTATTCTATTCTATTCTATTCTATTCTATTCTATTCTATTCTATTCTATTCCACTCCACTCCACTCCACTCCACTCCACTCCACTCCACTCCACTCCACTCCACTCCATTCCATTCCATTCCATTCCATTCCATTCCATTCCATTCCATTCTATTCTATTCTATTCTATTCTATTCTATTCTATTCTATTCTATTCTATTCTATTCTAGACAAGTGGCTGCCCACTCTTTTCTTAAAAACCTTCACTGATGAAGCACCCACAACTTTCGAAGGCAAACTGTTCCACTGAATCAAGGTCCACTGCTCAAGGTCTCAGTGCTGACTTTTTTTTAACCCTTATCCCCTCCAGACACCACTCTACTATTAAGTAAGAGATCGTAATGGACCTACATTTGAATTCTTCTTCCACATCTAGAAGCAGCTCCCACACTTTTAATTGTTAACTAATTAGCTTCAAAGAAAGCAAATTAGTCAACAGTTGCTCCGAACTTTCAAGAGCTGAGCATTTAATAATACTGTCATCTTCTTACTCCAAGAGGATTTATTGTTTCTACAAGATTAATTGTAAATCCAATGGAAAATAATATAAAGTCTGAGGTCTGAGGTTCCAGTGAGATAATTATTGTGAATAATTATTAGCAGAGGGCTATTCTGACAATTCTGTATTTTAATTGGCAGTTTCTAATTCTTTATAAATATCCCTTTAATTTTTTCTTAGAAAAGGCTTTCTGTATTTCATTAATCTGTTAAATGCTTTCAGGCAAATCTACAAATCTTTACAGCTAAATAGATCATTTTCATCAATAACTACCTTGAATGTTATTGCTATCAATGTTCAAGGCTAAGAACAGTCTGGGTTAAGAAACTAATTTTAGATTATATAGTATAAAATTCTGTACTACACTAGTCTTGTTTGCTGACACATTAATAAATGTTATGATATAAGCAAACATGCACCTAAGGATTTAAAAAAAAATTAGGTCTCACTACAAGTAAATTTGGACATTTCACTACAGAAAGAAAAAAGGGGTCAAAGTGGAAGAGATTGTTTTAAATGGCAATAATTTTTTCTTAAATGTTTGAAAGCCCATTCCTTTTTCAAGGGCACTATGCTTATCAGCTAAACGATTTTGTCCTTTAATAGAAATATTTTAGCTGGTAAGCATAGTGCCCTTGAAAAAGATTTTTTTTTTCAAAATACATGGGATTTCAGACAATAGTTTTTTTTCCTTACTAATACTTGAAACATTCTTTTCCTTTGATTTGGCATTTCACTCTAGCCAGTCTTAGCAGTGGAATGCATCTAACATCAAATAAAGTCCACTAGCAAACATCTTTCCCACTTAAAATTATAAAATAAAAATTGTCTGGGGAAAAAAGGTACACCATTGAAAGTAGCAGGCAAACCACAAGTAGATACGCTAAAAAAGAACTTACATTAGAGGAAATTACAGTTTAAAACTTGCAGCAGAGAAATTTGTCAAAGAATATAAAAAGGGCCTTAGGCAATTTATGCTAGCAGATATGTAAATTAGGGTATGATATGTATGTAACCTCCATATATTACGAGACCTAGCAACCTGTGATAGCTATGAATTTTTCTTACCCTTTCAAAAAAAATAATAATTGTTGAACAAACTTCTATTAATGTATTATATTTGTTCTGATAGTCTACATAACATTACATGATATTGTGATTATAACATTCTTTGTTACTTAGATTTCTCTCATTTCAAAATTAGCTGATAGCCATAAACAAAAATGTTTTTTAAGCTGACATTCTCAGGATTCTCCCTACTGCATCAAATACCACAATTCATATTTACGTGATATGACTATTAATCCAGAGTGTACTTGTACACTGCAGATTAATAGGGAATGAGTAACATTTTTGTTCATGCCATGAGAATGTAGGACAGAGACCTATTGTTTTTAAATCCAGATCAACAGAAATACTGGTTGGCAGAAATGATTGTTTCTACCTTGTAATTAATTCTATTTCTTAAAGGATTGTATGGATTTCAGGAAGAATATATGGCAGCCAGGTTCTATGGAAGAACATATAGGAGTTTGTCAGGAGGGTTTGCTGAGGAGTTTCAGGAGAGTTTTCTTCTAAGTCAAAGAACTTGAGAAGGGAACAGAAGAAATAAAAGTCTTGTATCAGAGGAACCTTAAGTAGCAAAATACTGGATGACTTTCAATGCTTGTGGCATGTTTATATTGCTTACTGAAAATAACATAGAAAGTTAACAATGTGACGGAAGACCTTTGAAGATTTATCAAGGTTTTCTCCAATTAATATTTCTTGTTAATTCATACAGGGGAAAATATATTAATTACTACGGTCTTTAAAGACCTAGGAAGAAAATTGAGCCAGCAGTATGCTGCAGTTGCCAAAAAGCCAATGAAGCCCTAGGCTGCACCAACAGACAGATTAACAGAGTTGGATGGGACCTTATTGGTCATCTAGTCCAATCCCCCGCCTAAACAGGAGATTCTACACCAGTGTTGGCAAACCTATGGAACGAGTGCTGGAAGTAGCACATGAAACCATCCCATGAGGAATGCACGGCCTTGCTGGCTCCTCTTCCGCATTCCTGTGCACACATATGTGCTGGTCAGCTGGCCATCGCGTGCATGGGAGTGGCAATACCTGGAAGAGCGGCATTCAGTCGCGCATGCGCAGGCCGGAACCTGATGGCCAGCTATTTGTTGGGCAAGCATCCGTGCCAGAGGTTCGGGTGCTGGCTTGCGCATGTGTGATAGACCACTGCTCTTCTGGGTATTGCCGCTTCCATGTGTGCGAAGGCCATTGGGGCTGCGCATTCCTCGCGGGATGGTTTCGTGAGCCATTTCCGGTACGCAGGCATCCATGCGGTGATGTAAAAGGGTAGCCATCACCGCTCTACATCATTTCTGACAAATGGCAGTCCACTCTTTTCTTGAAAGTCTCAAGTGATGAAGCTCCCACAACTTCAGAAAGCAAGCTGTTCCATTGGTAGATTGTCTCACTGTGAGAAAATTTCACCTTATTTCCAGGTTAAATCTCTCCTTGTTCAGTTTCCATCCATTATTCCTTGTCTGGCCCTCAGGTGCTTTGGAAAATAGCTTGACCCCCTCCTCTCTGTGGCAGCCACTCAAATATTGGAACACTGCTATCATGTCTCCCCTGGTCCTTCTCTTCATTAGATTAGCCATGCCCAGTTCCTGTAAGATGGATAGTATCAAATTCTCGAGAAATCATAGTACCACTCTATACTATACTAGTGAGGCCACATTTGGAATAATGTGTCCAGTTTTGGTTGCCACAGCAAAAAAATAAAATAAAAATAAAAATAAATGCTGAAACACTAGAAAGAGTGCAGAGAAAAACAACAAAGATGATAAGGGCTCTGGAGGCTAAACTGTACGATAAACAGTTAAGGGAAATAGGTATGTCTAGCTTAACAAAGAGAAGGCTTACAGGTGGCATGATAGCAGTTTCCAATACTTGAGGGATAATGACAGAGAAAATGGGATTGACTTATTCTCTAAAGCACTTGAGGGCAGGACAAAAAGCAATGGCTGTCCACAGTATTCTAAAAAGTCTTCTCCAACATCAACTTTCAAAAGTGTTGATTCTTTTGTATCCTGCTTCTTCAAAATTCAACATTCACTTCCCTATAACAAGACAGGGAATACCATGGCTTGCATGATTTTGATTTCATACATCATGGCATTTGAAATCTTTTCCAATGCCTTTATGGATGCTCTACCAAGTGTTAGTTTCTGTTTATTTCTTGACCGATTGTTCCTTTACTGTTGATGGTTGATTCTAAAAGGCAGACATTATCTAGCATTTCAGTATCTTCATTGGCAATTCTAAAACTGCTTGTTTCAGACTTCACAAAAAAATTGTTACTATTATTGTTTATAGGATTGTATGGACAATATAGAATCAAAATAGCTTTGGTAGATGGGCCATGTAAATTCATTTGTACTAGGTCAAAAACTTCATGGTTGGGCCCTGACAAAAAAATAAAAACAAAACAAAACAAAACAAAACAACAAGCAGAAGGATTTTTATCATCAAATAGAATGGTAGCTACTTGGAATGACGAGCTTTAAATGCATTCTGAGTAATTTTCTAGGCTTGCCTCATTCCGCCATTGGCTTGCTGCCAAGTTTGTGGATCAGCAGCCTTGAGTATACTAACTCCCAAGGTTTTTATTTTTTCTATTCACCTGACAGGTCAGCAATTTCCCATGAACCTGCCCACATCTTTCCCTAATGGTGTTCTTAAAGGGAAAATGTGAAGGCAGTAGTTTTCATGTTGTCTCTTAAGCAATCTGTTCTCGTGTTATCTTGGGGTGTTGGCCTACAGACTCTCAAATCAAAAGCCACTGTAAATAGAAGGCAGATAGAGTACTAATTACTTTATCAACATACTGGCAATTAAAAACTGCTACCTGGCTGCCTGCATCGCAAGTGTAGGGCAGGTTTCAAGAAAAAAAAATAGATTGCAATCCTTTTCTTAAAGACTCAGTAGTGTTCATCACACATATCCCTTTCAGCTTTGAAGTCCAATTGTCTAAAGAGGTTTCCTTGACTTAGAGGGTACAATGTGTGCAAGATCAGAAGTTACTAGTAATATTTAAACTTTGGTGGAACTCAGCCATCACTTTACAACTTTATGACTTGTCCTTTCGTCAATGACATATGGTTCTCTGAGCAATAAATAATCCACTCACATTCAAGTCAGTAGGTTTTGCAAAAGAAAAAGCATAAGCAAAGAGTGATTTAGAGACTGGCAAAAAACCACAACAGCAAAGAAGAAGGGTACCACATACATGTTTCTACGCTAATATAAAAGTATGGGATGGGGAAAATAAGGATACTTTGAAATCCTAAAACAAGAGGACAAGTATGATGTGAAAGACATCATAGAAACCTAATGGAAATATTGATACAGCCTTGGAAAGCCCAAATTTATTCAAAAGGAAGAGACTCAACAGAAAGGAGGAGGAGCTATGCTGTAGATAAATTAAAAAATATGAGAAATACATGAATTGGAACATCTGAGTGACAACACAAGGTGAGAGAAACAAAAATAATATCCTCGTGGGATTTGATTACATATTATCTGGATGAGTAGAAGAGATAGGTGATAGGTATGTGATAGTAACTGTAGGAGATTTCAACTATCTTGACACCTGTGAGAGATCTAATTCTGCCAAGAGTCGGAGGCCCAAAAAACTCTTGTCCATTCTGTTGATAACTTGTTAAAAAGGTGAAAGAAAAAAAAAGGATCTGCTGTAATGGATCTAAGTCTTTTCTTTTGTGATTGAAGAAGTGAACGTCACTGGAACTTTTAGAGAAAGTGATGTGTAATCCTTGAGTTCATGATATTAACAGGAAGAGGAAAAGAAAAGGGAAATCTTCTGGATTTTGATGTTAATGAATTCAGACAGAAGGTAAGTTAAAGCCAAAAAATTCTGAAGAACAGTAGTGTTTATGAAGGATGGGAAATCCTACAAATTAAGTCAAAATCACAAATTATTTCCACTAGAAGGGAAAAAAAGGAAAACAAGTAGAATAGAATGGAATGGAATGGAATGGAATAGAATAGAATAGAATAGAATAGAATAGAATAGAATAGAATAGAATAGAATAGAATAGAATAGAATAGAATAGAATAGAATAGAATTTTTTATTGGCCAAGTGTGATTGGACACACAAGGAATTTGTTTTGGTGCATATGCTCTCGGTGTACATAAAAGAAAAGATACGTTCATCAAGAATCATAAGGTACAACACTTAATGATAGTCATAGGGTACAAATAAGCAATCAGGAAATAATCAATATCAAAATATAAATCGTAAGGATAAAGAGACCAATGTAACAAACTCAAAGTTTTCTTAAATACAGGAAAGAACAAGAGCATGTACGACAAGGGGAAGAAAGAGTACATATAATAATCAAAGTAATACAAAATAGAATGAAACTAAGCTAATATAAAATAGATGCCAAAAATGCTACAGCACAAGTAAGCTGAGCCTCATGAGAAATGTCCCAAACAATATTAAAGGGTTTTTGGAGAATATATTGAAAACAAAAAGAAAAGTGGGCTGGAGGCTAAAACGTACAAAGAATGGTTACAGGAACTGGGTACATCTATCTAATGAAAAGAAGAACTAGGAAGATATGATAGCACTTAACCAATGGAATAGCTTGCCTTCAGAAGTTGTGGGTGCTCTATTACTGAAGGCGTTCAAGAAGAGACTGGACAATCATTTGTCTGAAATGATATAGGATCTCCTGCTTATTTATTGTTTATTTATTTATTGGTTCGATTTATAGGCCGTCCTTCTCCAGACACTCAGGGTGGCTTACAATGCATTAAGCAATAGCCTTCATACTTTTTATATACCTGCTTAGTAGGGCTTTCGCCCCCCCCCCCAAAGTGGTGTTCTTTTTTATACAAAGTCTGCTTATTGCCCCCACAATCCCGCTCCTCACTTTACCTACCTCGAAAGGATGGAAGACTGAGTCAACCTTGAGCCTGGTGAGATTCAAACTTGCAGTAATTGCAGGCAGCTGGTGTTACTGCTGCGCCACCAAACTTCCTGCTTGAGCAGGAGGTTGAACTAGAAGACCTCCAAGGTCCCTTCCAACTCTATTATTCTATGTTCTTTGTTAAGTTATTGTATAAGGAGAAAGGGATGTGAAAGAAGAAATATTTTATCACTGTCTTCTTTCAGAAGGGAAATGAAGCACCACTGTCCACTGTTTTGCCACTAGTAGAATGAGGAAGTTGCACTTCAGAATAAACAATATCAAGGTAAAAGATCCCTTAATTAATGTCAATGACTTTACGTCTCCAAGGCCAGATGAATTATTCCTAGGTACTGAAGGCCCTACAGGAAATGAGCTGTGGAACTGCTAAATGTAACTTTTAAAAACTTCTGGAAAACTGGTGAACTCCCAGAAGAATGGAAGAGAGCAGACATCACCTTCCTGTTTCAGAAAAGGAAGAAGGATGACTAGTAAATTACAGACCTGTCAGCCTGATGTTTATACGGAACAAGGTCCTCAAGCAAATTATTAAACAGTGTCTTTGGAGCAGTGGAATAGGGATGCAACAATTAACAAGAGCTTGCATGGGTTTGTCACAAATCACGCCAGACATTATCTCTTCTTTGACAGACTTACTAGTTTAATAGACCGAGAGAATGCCATGATATACTGTATCCTGACCTCGGGAAAGCACTCAACACATTTTATCATGATATCCTCAATAAAATTGTTAGATAAAGGCTAGATGATTTGACCAGTAGATGGATTCATAATTGTCTGAATGATTGTACCTAGAGAGTATTCACAGATGGCTCTATATCAGTTTAGAGAGTAGTATCAAGTGGAATGGCACAAGGCTCTGTCCTGAGCTCATGCAATTCAATATTATTATGTATGACCTGGCTGAAGGTGCTGAGGGCATGATGATCAACTCGTCAGATGACACAAAATTGGGACAAATGACTAATATAGTTTAGAAGAGAAAGAGAAGATTTTTTAAAAATCTAGATAGACTTGAACAGTGGGCCAAATAAACAGGATGACATTTAACACTAAGAATGTAAACTCCTGTTTACATTCAGGAGAAAAATGTACAAGTACAGTGTAGGATGTGGGAAACCCAGCGTGGTAATAGTATATGGGAAAAAAGTCTGGGTGTTCTTCCAGATCACAGGTTGAACATGAGCCAATAATGTAATGAAACTGCTAAAAAAGCAAAATACTATTTTATACTATACTAAATAATATTTCCAAAAAGTCCAATTGCCTCTTGAAAAAGCACCTTTGGATGAGAGGTGGTATTCAGGCGGTTCTGACCGGTTCTCGCGAACTGGTAGTGGAAATTTTGAGTAGTTCAGAGAACCAGCAAATACCACCTCTGACTGGACCCGCCCCCATCTATTCTTGCTTCAAGGTTTTGGTTACTACCTTTAGAGCGCTCCATGGCATAGGACTGGGGTATCTACGAGACCTTCTGCCACCAGTAGCCTCTCACCAACCAGTACGCTCCCATAGAGAGGGGCTCCTCAGGGTTCCGTCGGCCAAACAGTGTTGATTGGTGGCCCCCAGGGGGAGAGCCTTCTCTGTGTGGGCACCTACCATCTGGAACGAGCTCCCCCCGGAGATACAGAGGATCCCGGATCTGCACACTTTTCGCGGTGCGCAGATCATTTTTATTCCAGCAGGCTGGCCTGGCCTAACTCTCTCTTTTTAAATTGCTTTTAAATTGCTTTTAAAGTGCTCTTAATCTGTCTTTTAATTTGTTTTATAAATTGGGTGTCTTAAATTTGTTTTTGGGCCAAAACATTTAATCTATTTTAATGGGTTTTTAACATTTGTATTGTCTGTATTTTATCTTTTGGCTGTTCACCGCCCTGAGTCCTTCGGGAGTAGGGTGGTATATAAATTTAATAAAATCAAATCAAATCAAAAAATCAAAAATTCTCTGCCTTCCAAGTCCCAGCTGATCGAGTCCCAGCTGATCGGCTTGCTTGCTTTTGTTGCCCTGCACAGGAGAATGGAGCTGGAAAGCAGATTAGTGGGGTGGGAAGGAATGGAGATTTTACAGTTTGGGTCCCATTCTATTGTGCTTTGGTTAGGCCTTGGCTGGAAAACCATATCCAGTTATGGGCACTGTTCTAGAGTGCAGGAACAGAATCAATGGATTGAGATTACAGAGTAGTAAATTCAGGTTAGACTTTCCTAACAATAACAGCTGTCAATTGTGGGATGAACTGCCCCATGAGCAATGATTGGTCTTCAAGCAGATAGTGATCTGTCTAACATGCTTTAGCAGATTCTGCATTAAGCTGAACAATAGATTAGATGATCTTCAAGATATCATCCAACCTACTATAGCACTTTTCTGTAGTTGCAAACTAGCTTTTTATTTCACCATACTTGTACAGTACGCTACTTTATACGTTTATACATTGCCTTTTGTTCTTTCAGCTTTTCACCTGTTTTCCAGCCACAGTTTCCTAGTCTTCCCCTTCTTCACAAGCATTCACTCATTCTTTGTATCTTTATTTTGAAATTTGATCTTGTTCCCTTTCACTATATGACTAAACTACCTCAAAAAATATCAGCACATTGGTTCTGTCTTCTAATTGGTATAGGATGTGGACTATAGTCCAACATAGTGTTTTGATTTGCAACATAGCCTGTAGATAAGAGATCCTACGTTACATCAATAGCTTGAGCATAGTTAAGTTAAGACTGGGCTTGAGCTATTCATATGACATATTGGCAACATATATTCAAATGGACTAGTATTATTTTTACCATTATTATGCAATCAATGCTGCATAGATATAACTATGACTGGTAAATAGTCTACATCTGCTCTATCTTATTAAAAAAAGAGTTATGTGAAATCAAAAGGCACACTTCATTTATTTTTTCCACATAAAAATGTTCCATAGTCACTGGCAAGGCTATTTACAAGCAATGCATTAATCTCAATCAGATGCTTTGCAAGTTCTGGCTCTAAATTAATAATAATTAACAATTAATTAATATTCTCATCCTGTGCTAATGAATTCTAACCCTCTCTTTTATTGCTGGACACAACTGCATAAAAGACTGAAGAAATGCCAGCTTTGAACTGTAGTGCCAGCGTTCCCTTTCTGTGTTGGCACACAAAATCTGTATTAGCCTTTCTATCCCCCTTTAATACAATTTTTTCTTTTCAAGTTTTTGTTTGCAAAATTGCTCTCCATTTTGGAGTTAATCAGAAGGAAAGGTTAATAGCTGTGGCAAGGATGGAGCCTATGGAGAACAGTCAACATTTTCCCATAGTGCACTTTGCCAATACCCTTCAGTTTTGACCCTTCCTATCCAGGACTCCCACTCTGGAGCCTCTCCTGAGCAAAGGCATCTAATTGTTCTGAAGATCATAGTAGGTTTCACGATCTGGGCAAACATCCATCGGGGATGAGAACGAGATCATTTTGATGCTATTTTCAGTCCCAGTTAATTTATTATGGAGTTGGCAATGATTAAAAGTGAAAGAGGAGGTGTTCATGGGCTAAAGATTTTCTGTGTCATTTAATCAATTTGAGGTCTGGAATGTTGAGATGAGAAGAATCTGCTTTGGATGCATACCTGTTTAAAAGCCATCATTAAGACCCTTCATCAAAGACATCATAACCAGTTTGTAGTACACAATATATGAAAGAAGGGCAAACATTAGCTACTTGGAATACATTGTGATATATCTATTCCTTTAAAAATATGCTGATTGGGTGGATGAGACTCAAATAAGCATCTAACATTGAGGTCAGCCTTCTTTGAACTGATGCCTCTCAGATGCATTAGTTTTCCATTTCTGTCATTCATAGAATGATGGTTTGACATTCCAAATTTCTTGAGGGTACCTGATTGAGAAAAGTCTGTTTTGATAACCAACGTTATCTTGTAAACCTCCATCATCACCTTCTTTCCTCCCTCAAGTTTTATATATAAAGTTTATTGTCATTGTGCGTAAATGCACAGTATACCCATAAAATGAAATTCACATAACACCCAGAGACCAAGCCCAACACACATGACAATCCCCAGACATACCCCCACCCACCAAAAATCCCCCACCCTTAAACCACCTAAGCATCCACAAGAAGACCAAGTAATGATCCTCCAACAGCTCACTGATGGTGGCCCTTTAGTTCATTGTTGAGTGCAATTATAGCTCTGGGATAAAAACTATTCAGAAGACATTTCAGAAAAAACTATTCAGAAGTTGGGTGGTTGGTAACCTTTTCCACGCTGAATCTCACTGTTATATGATGGCCAGGATTCCAAACAGCTAAATTATAAGTACACAGCATTTCAGATAAGATTGCCAAAATTTGGGGGCTTTCAGTGAGAACTTTGAGAGATTTTAATGTTCTTAGGAAGGATCTTGGCATTTTGGTTAGAAAGTCAAGTTGTCATTTGGGGGTCCAAAGAATGTCTTTGTGTTTGTGAATAGAATGTTGCTAATTTGCACTCTGGGTGTTTAAAGGTAAGAAATAATGAAAATTGCCCTTTTGTATAAGAGGACCTCATATGACTATCTACATTCCCATTGAATGCTGATTGTAAAGTATAGGAGGCAGGTTTATAACACTTTTCCAGCAGGCTATTTAGGTAATAACCCTGATGCAGAAGTAATCAACCTTTTTCTGTCAAACTGGCATTTTATTTCTAAACAAGATGGATATTGACCAAATACTTCTTTAGTGATAATTTTGGGGGGACCATCATCCAACCGTTAGGTAGCACCAAAGCTGGTGTTTGTGAGTTTAAACTGAATATAAATGAGCCACACATTCTCTCTTAAAATCCTCTTCACTTTCTACCTCCCTTGTTTTTCACCCACCAACTCACAGCAAGCTGGTCTGGAAGAAGATCTTTAAAATTAGGCTGAAGGTCTCATGAAATTAGGTCAAGGGCTAGCTGAAGGTAAAAACTGACTTCTTTAATGTCACATGTTCTCTGAAGATGTGATCTGGCCTCTGGGAACTATATTTACCTAATCTTTCTATAATAATAGCCATTAGCCTTTTAAATCACAATGACTTTGTATGCATGTGGGCAGATAAATGTGAGGCCATCTTCAAATAAACATTTGAAGGAATTATTTGGAGAAATTATTTCCAGAGATTACTTCCCAAAACATTATCTGCATATTATAAGAGAAATGCTTGGGGTATTAGCAAGATAGTCAAAGTTCCATACAACTAGTAAGGTTTCTTATGAGGGATTGAGCCATCCTTGATCCATCCTTAAAATTCTTCTGAGGTTCCCAGTCCTCTACCATGCCCTCCCTGCAAATTCCTGTTACTAAAAGTAATCCAGGAGTACTGAAAAGTTGAACAAGGCAATTCCTACCAATGAATGTGCTATAAAGTGAGGTCACTGAAAGCTCCATAGAAGAAGTCTCCTGACACATCTCAAATGAATGGCAGGAGGGCTGCTCTTGAAAGAAATGAGTGTCTGCTCTACCTACCATTGCAAATCTCAGCATGCTGGGAGAAGGAAAAAGGAACATTATGCACAGGCAGGAGTTGAAGCAATTAATCCTTTACTTAAAGAATAATAAGCAGCCAGAGGTTTTTTTTTTTCCACCCTGGAAGTGGGAACAAGGTAAAAGGGGTTAAAAACTAAAAGCAAGGACAGCAGACACCAATTAACAGAATGCTAATTGACAATTTCCCCAAGCCTCCCTGCAACATGCCAGACCTATTTCCCCAATTGCTAATTAAATCAAACTGCACACACAATACTAATTTCCCGAACTTTGGGAAGCTCAGATGACAAATCAGATGTGAAACTAACTTAAGCATGTTGTCAAAGTCCAGTGAGGAAGGGGGAAAGGGAGACTGGGGAGATACATTTATATACAAGAAAAGGGGGAAGTGATTATTTGGCTCAGATGGGGCCTGCTTTTTGCTTGTGTCTTGAAGTTATAGGTGTGTGTACTGCTGCATATGTAGGAAATAATAAGCTATTTTTCCAGTTTGTTTTTCGAGAGTTGATTATATTTTTAACTCTGCATTTCCCAACCTCTGCTTGCTTTTCTGATTATGTTATCACTATTATTCCTGTAGTTAGCTTGCAGGCTCCTATGATGGGGCCCTCTCTTTTGGGCTTATCCTACTTTATAAATGATGAACATTAATATAGAGCTGAGCTGAAATATCCCTCATTTCACTATCCACATTCCTAGGAAGCCAAATGGAAAGTAGTTTTCAAGATTTTTCAGGTCTGGGAGCAAAAGCTATCTGAGCTCCTGCATATATGCGTTAGCCCTTCCTTCTGCTTCCCTTTCACCATGTTCAGTCTTTTCTTTGAACACAATTGCTAAAAGGGTAGAGAATGTGTTGTGCATGAATGGATACAATTCCAATCTTTCCACACATTTATATGCAAAATAATTTCTGCTATGGAACTTATGATTAGCGAACTGGTCTTTCTTCCTTTCTATTAAGAATGGAAATTGAATGTACTTGAGTGTTGCATGTGAGAAAGACAAGGGTTATTTCATATATGTTTAATCTATTTTTAATGTAAGGCTTTATTTACTGTTCTTGTAATGAGAGGAGTCCTTTTTTAGACTCTGGTTCTTGGCACCTTCCTCAGAAGCCAATGTATCCATCAGTGTAAGCAGATTTGAACACCTTTGGTCTAGTACATGTGCTGACAACTGACAGCCTGATTTCATGAATGGTTTGGGGAAAGAGCAGAGAAATGAAGTCAAGGAAGAAGATCTATAAAACCCAAATGGGAGAAATGATGCATGGGCATCTCTCTGGAAGTAATCAAATGTTTTGAACTGTTAAACTGATGAAGGATCCTGAGCAGAGAGGGAAAAGCGACACACAAAGAAAGGCAGATATGGAAGATTCACAAACAGAGTGAGAAAAAGATTGGCAGAAGGGAGAAAAAAATGGGGGCCTTGCATATTATTACTTTCTACTTTCCCATTTAGGTTTTTTTTTTTTTTTGGCTTCCACCTCACTCAGCACTGACATATAGTCTAGGGACACTCTTAACAGAATAAAGCAGTTTTCTCAATTTTAGCAACTCTAAGATGTGTGGACTTCAACTCCCAAAATGCTGGCTGAGGAGTTATGGGAGTCTTAGCATTGCCAAGGTTGAGAAATGCTGGAATAAAGATTCTTCACCCCGGGTTTCAGACACATAGTCCTAGGCAGCCTCTCCATGTTCCAGGACCCCTACTGATCCTAGCTGGAAGCTGTGTGGACTTTTTTTAAAAAAAAATTCATCTGGGAATGCCAGGCAAAATGTTTTTTTTTTTAAAAAAGTCCAATTCTAAAAATATTACAAAGACATGCTATAATAACCTATTCCAAAAACTGATAGCAATCACTCTGTTTCTCCTTCCTCTGACACTTCAGAAGTGTAAAGTGCCAGGTCTAACCAAGTAATAACCTCTAGAGAGATGGCAGAGAGAAAACATTCTGGGTTAAGATAGTTCATTTTAACTTTCAACAGTAATGGTGATATTAATTTCAAATTAAAAAAAAAAAACCTTGCGCAAAGTGGAAGAGTGCCAGTGAGTGTTTGAAAATGTTAACTGAGCTACAACTTTATCAATAATTACTTAAGATATGAAATTATCATTTGGAGAGTTGCTCTGAGTAATTCGGTCATGAATGTTCACATCTGCCATTTTGCTCCCCCATGCCCAACTATCCTCATACTCCTACTTAAACTCTCTTTAATTATTAGATTTATTATTTCCTATTATTATTCTTTTAGCATGGTGGGGTAAGTTTGACTCTGGTGATAAATCACAGGGAACCAAAGAATTTTCAGCTGCTTTGAAATGTTTCATTTTCTGCCAAGGTTCACGATGGTGAGCTTGTACTGACCTGCTTTGTTTGGAATGAGAAAAAAAGGCAGATAGTGAAGTGACCATCATGCTAAGATGCAGCTCTAACTTTGGTCCAAATATGAAACCAAAAAAATGCAGCCTTGAAATATCTTAATACAAAGTGATACACCTGTCTCTGTGCCTCAAGCACCAACTTAACAGCATGGGGTAAAAAACACAGCATACTATTACATTCACATTTCTCTGTTGATGTGTTGAGGTTCATACAGAGCCCTGGAATTAAGAACTCCAGAAGAGGTAAGCCCTTTTTATTTTATTTTATTTTGTCTATATTGGGTTCTCTCAGCCAAGGACTGATCATAATGAAAATATATTTCTTAAAATATACACTGGTATTTTCTGTTCTCTATCCTTGTTGGTCAAAGATATTCAAGAACATTAGTCATTAGAGTTATTCAAGGAAAGTAATGTTTGTTTTCATTTCCTTTTTTTGAAAAGGGATCTACTATGTGAATTATTAATCAGTAGGAGAGACCATTACTCATAAAACAAAAGACCACACTTGACCTGGGTCCACTAACATGAACAGGAGGCATTTTATTTTTATTGTATTTCTCCCCAACTGCTTTTCCTTTACTCTTTATTGTACCTATCAAGAAAGTCTCCTTTTCTCTGGAATTGAGGGATAGTTTATATCAGGGCTGTCAAACTCGCGGCCCATGGGCCAGATGCGTCAAGCACTGGCCATGCCCATGCCCAGTTTAGCAAAGGGGGAAAAAAGTCCCAATATATCACGTGACGCCACGAGTTTGACATCCCTGGTCTATATTATCAAAGTCTCACTTGTGTTTCCTTGGATCCAAATGATCATCCCAGTGAAGGATTATTTTACAAGTCAAGATCATTCCAATGTCTTCTGAAAAATAAATAATTCTTCTGGGGAGGAAAGCTGAGTTTGGGCCATGATCCTGCTCTCTCAATCTGAATAACATAGTGTTTCTATTGATGATTTGGAAATTTGAAGAAATTTACTAACACCTAAAGGTTAGCGGTTGTTATAATTGCAATTATGGAATGGAAAATCTGTAGCTAAGAGAGTGAGTTTCATTAAGACAGACGGAATGAACTAGGGGCTGTCTATAGTAATAATCCCCACAGAATAGATAACAACTTTTTCTGAACTTGGCCAGGTGTCAGCGTTCCAGAAAAACCCCAACTCCAAGTAAAGACTCTGAAGCAAGCATTTTTCAAAGTTCTATTTACTAGAATAGGTAAACTGGCACATCTGGGAAAACCTGAATCTGAGAGGTCCAGGTTTTCCCTCAGTAAATCAAAACCCCCAAAACCATTCCCTCACTCCTCTATTGATCACATGCTCCAATCAATCGCCATCCCATCTCGCGACATCATTCTGACCACTCCTTCTCCAGATGCAGGATTGCCCTGACCTTGACCAACAGGAAGAATGCTATTATGTCCACAGACAACCCCTCTACTAAATTGCCTCTCCTACTTTCCCACACATGAGAAGGTGGAAGCTTCCAGCCTAATATGGCTTCCAAAGCTGACAGGCTTTCTATTGTAGTTCTACTTTCTCTGAATAAGTAGAACTACAATTCTTGGTTATAGATAACTAGCAACATCTCTTCCTGTTGATGGCTCAGAGGAGGATGAATTTATCAAGATAAAAAAAGTCTTCTCTTGTATGTATTTATGATTAAATCATTCATAAAATTAAACAATCTAATACAGTTAATTTACTCCCACTGTTTGGGCTATGAAATTTCCAATTCTTATTCTGAAAATTGGTTGCCCTTGAATTAGTTCACCAAAGACTTAATGATTACATATTTGCATTTCTTTATCAGTAAAACAGGTTAACACAGTGGAGTTTTACAGTTTAAATCCAGTCTAGAGAAACTATTTTCCCCATCAGAATATAAAATAGTTATTCAACTCCTTCAGGACTTCAAAGAAACCTTTCCTGTTCTGACCTTTTGTCAGACTGACCCAATGGTAACTATTACAATGCTTGTTCAACCATCCATTTTCTGACAGGAAGGAACAGGAAGCTAAGTTCCCTTCCTCAAACAGTCTAGGAGAGAGAGAACAATGTGTGTGTACTTTTGCGTCTATGTCTATGTATATACTGTATCAGTCTTTCTTCTCCAATAATCTTATTGGAGCTTTTCATCAGTCCTATCCAAACCCAATATTTACATCAGTTGGCTTGGAAGGGTTTTTAGGTCATCTAACTCACTCCATATGCCATAAGAAAAGGATTTGGTATTTATGAGGAATCATGACTGCAGTTATGTTATCTACATATAGTACACACTGATTAAAGCCAAGAAATATATTGTACACAAATCCATTAACTCATTTAGCATAAAAATAATTCACAGAGGTGTGAAAATTATAAATGCCCATCAGCATTTTATTATGGGATAATATTATGGGATAATAAAGCATATTATGGAAGGAGATCATATCTCTGACACTTCACATGTTTTGCATTGAAGGGAAAAGGACTCTCCACAGGATCTAAACCCTGTAACTAATAAAGCTAATCTTAATTGAAACTATTTAGCTTAGGAAAAAAAATGGTAAGAAGGAGGGAATAATTGCAGTGGGGCTTAAAATCATACATGACGGATGTTTTGTACCATGTGCCTTATGTTATTTTGAATGTTACTCTGCATCTTTTAATATATAATTAAATTATGGTCCAGAAACATCCTAATTGTCTCTAAGGCAGGGGTGTCAAACTTGATTCCTTTGAGGACCGCATCAGGGTTGTATTTGACCTCAGGGGGCCAGGGTGGGTATGACCAGTTCAATGTCAGTCATGTCAGGGGTGCCTGTGGTGAACCCAGCACCCTGCCAGCAAAAATGGGCTCCCAAGCTCTGTTTTCAGATTAACAGAGTTGGAAGGGACCTTATAGGTCAGCTAGTCCAACACCCTGCTCAAGCAGGAGACCCTACACCATTTCTGACAAATGGCAGTCCAATCTTTTCTTGAAAGTCTCAAGTGATGAAGCTCCCACAACTTCTGAAGGCAACTTCTGTTCCATTGGTTGATTGTTCTCAATGTCAGAATGTTCCTCCTCATTTCTAGGTTGAATCACTCCTTGGTCAGTTTCCATCCATTATTCCTTGTCTGGCCTTCAGGTGCTTTGGAAAACAGCTTGACCCCCTCCTCTCTGTGGCAGCCCCTCAAGTATTGGAAGACAGTTATCATGTCTCCCCTGGTCCTTCTCTTCACTAGACTAGCCTGCGACGGCCTCCTGCAACCTTCTGCCAGCAAAAACGGAGCTCGGGAGCTCCATTTTCACTGGCAGAGGCACCATGGGCTAGTCCTTCACTGTTTCCTGGGTGTATCCATGGGCCAGATCTAAGCATCCTATGGGCCAAATCCAGCCCCTGGGCCTTGAGTTTGACACCCCTGTTCTAAGAACTAGACATGTAGGAAATCTTCCATAACATAGTGTATGATTGCTGGTCATCAGCAAGTTGTTAGAGCTGAACTACAGCTCTATTGTGTTAGAGCTGTAGAGCTCTACCTTTTTGTTACAGCTGAACTACAGCTCTACCTTTTTACTTTGCCATTCCTTATTTACCCCTTTCCATTTCTGACATCTCATCACTTTCTGCAACAACATGTTTTAAATTGAAAGGCTCTTCATTTGCATTTCATAAACTCATCCATGAGTTAAACCCTTTAGCTTGGCTTCCTTATTAAACAATAAACTTAGTTTGGTCTGGAAAGCACTTGGGGAGATCTGCATTCTAGTCCATAAAAGCCGACTTAGTGACTTTAGCCAGTCATTCTTTATCAATACTGGGAAAAAAGCAATGGCAAACCATTTCTGAAAATGTCCAGAAAAATAGCATGGACTCATCCACTGCAGCTACCAGAAGTCTAACCTGAAGAAACATACAGACAAGATTGAAGCAGTGAAGATGAGCAGGAATAGATTTAAGGCAGAGAAGAATGAATACTACTTTTATCCAATGTATCATGTGTATTACATATTGTTTCACACAAGTATTACACAGTGTTCAGGAATAACATTGGCTGGCACCAATTTAGCTGTACACTGATGACTAGAAATTTGGGTGACTTAAAATTTATGCAACTGCCAATATGTTTACTACTAGCTTTTTAGTCAGTCTTTAAAAATAGAAGAAATTGTAACAAACAATTTAGAAAACACAAAAGGTACAATATAAATCTATTTGTCTGTCTGTCTTTGATAATATATAAATGGCTATTGTGCCACTGCAAATTCCTCTGAAGTTCAAGAGGCATTTTGCAGCTATTGGGAAGACTTTTTAATATTCCATTAAAATTTTGGGTTAGGTGTTTGGTGTGGTGTTATGGCAAGAGGAATAGACATCCTATCATCCCAAAAACAGGAACAGTCCACTTTAAATGAAGGTTCTAAGCAGAAGGAAATAAACCATGAAGGGAGATGAGAATGTGTCTATAAATGGATGGGGTATGAACGGAGAAACAAGGATAATTTTTTAGAATATCCCTCTGTTGCACAATAACCTATACTTGGGCTTGAAAGAACCAGCAGCATGACACAATCAAGAATACCATCATTACAAGGGCCAAAATCAACATATTTAGTATAGACAATCATTATAAAAGTAATTGTTGAGGAAATGAATTTCCATGTTTCTTAATCTATTAGAAAGTAGTACTTTACTAGAAGATGCAACGGTCACATTTAAGGTTTAAAGATGTATAAATCTGAACAACAGATTATTGAACAGTCAACCTAGCAATTCAAAAGCATGTAAAAAATGCAAGTAGAAAAATAGGGACCACCTTTGGTGGGAAGGTAACAGTGTTCCGTGCTCCTTTGGCAATTAGTCATGCCAGCCACATGACCACGGAGACGTCTTCAGACTGAATGTGCAAGAAATTAGTATGCAATTTAAAATAAGAGGAAACATTTGGGACTTGAGTACTAATTTCTAAGATGTGGTTTAGTTGTTTCTGAAACTTTATCTCTTTTCAAAATGAAAAGATGACCATCCATTAGCTGCTATAAAACTATCATTTATACTGACAAAATATCATATAATATTGAATTATATTTGCAAGAACCAATATCCGTATAGGAAAAATATATGTATGAAATCTACAATAGAACATTTTAAAATTTAAAGTTACAATTTTTTAAAAAAGGACCTCAGAAAAGGGATTATTTAATTCAGCTATTAAGATTAAAAAACAAACATTAAGTGTTATTTTTGAAAATTAAGACATAATTTAAAAAAACCCTCTGACATGCCTTGAGACAACTACTTATTTCATAAATTAAGACAATATATTGCTAAATAAAAATTTCCACGTTCTTTCTAACACTATACTTTCATCTGGCTCTATAACCTGGTGTCTCATTCAAAATCTTTATCTAAGACTCTCCTAAGCATATATTTTATATTCATTAATTTTATATTTTCCATCTAACCCTAGTTTATTCCTTCCATGAGATTTCAGATCTGAAGCGATACTATAAAATTAAAACAACAGCAGGGCACAAATCTGCAGATGCATGTAACTCTGCATTAAAATACCTCTTACCCCCAGCCTTTATAAAGGTAGACCAATAAGCAAGTGCCAGCTGTCAATCAGATATAAGCATTGTTGCTTTTAAAATGTCAGATTTTTCAAATGCATTTTGTATGCGTTCCCCAAAAGGCAAGCTTGTATAGAGATTATTTTTAAAAATGGATTTGAACTTCTGATCATCCATGCTAAATGCTATACATCAGGGGTGTCAAACTCAAAGCCTGGGGGCCAGATTTGGCCCGCGGGGCTGCCCTCGAAACAGCAAAGAACTGGCCTATGGTACCTCTGTCAGTGAAAACGGAGCTCAGGAGGGCTGTGGGTGGAGGTTGCAGGAAACCGTCACAACCTAAAACAGAGCTTGGGAGGGCTGCAGGTGGCCCTCCCGAGCTCTATTTTTGCTGGCAGAGAATTGCAGGAGGCCGTCGCAGCCGTAAACAGAGCTCTGGAGTTCGTTTTCTCTGGCAAAGCGCTTGGGCCACCACAGGTGCCCCCGACACGAGTGACGTCAAGCTGACCATGCTCACCATGGCCATGTCCACTCTGTCCCCTGAAGTCAAATACAACCCTGATGCGGCCCTCAATGAAATCGAGTTTGACACCCCTGCTATACATCAACCAGACTTAAGAAACTAATTTGTTTTGTGCTCCACCGTGGTTTGGCTGAGAGGTAGTGTGCACTGTTTGGAGAGAAGCAACTAAATAAACAGTTGGGATGAATCATAACCACTGCATATAAATAGATTACACAAATAAACAGAGCCACACCTTTTCGTCATAAACATAATGCAAAGTAATAACCTTACTGTCTTTCACGTTGCATTACAGCAAATGGAAACTAACGTGAGGCATATTAATATAATCAGAATGGGAAATTGCTAATACAATTAGACTTTCACATTTTATTAAACCAGAGTGACAATATACATAAGAGGATGGCTCACTTTGCAATGCCTGGGGCAAGTGCATATTTCTATACTAATGAAATAGAAGATTATCTATGCAGCTTCTCAGGAACTATGAGGCCTCCTGTTACATGTAAATCACCTGGGAATCTGCAACAAGAATTTGATCTGAACAGAAATTATAATATATATTATGGCTTACCAGGAATTGAGATGCAGGAAAGTTTGTTTTTTATCCCAATAGCTTTGAGAGAATTCCAACTATGCAAAGCTGAACCACCTCAGCTCAAAGAAAGCTTGTAAGCTATTCCTACAATTCATTAATTAGTGGCTGAAACAGCTCTCACATTTTCATGTGTTCCTCTATTTTTTTAAACTTTATTTGCTGCACTTTTCTTGTTACAGCTGAGACCATCATGTTCTATGAACATGCTTACCTTGCCAAGCTTGGCATAGCCAAGAATTGCAAATAAGAAATTAAGGTACTTTTCCCCTTCTAATGGGAAATTAAGGCTATGATAAGACATAACTGCTACTAATGAAAGATTTTTCAAGTGATGCTCACCTTCAGAGTGGGAGGATGCTGGGGATAACCTTGGGAATCTTGGATGCATGGACTAATCAATATTTGTGAATCTGACACATGTATACTTGGTTTAGAACGGCTATAATACCTACTCAGTTTGTACTATTTTTAAATTTTCTGCTGCAATATTTCTCAACCTCAGCAACTTTAGGAGGTATGGACTTCGACTCCCAGAATTCCTTAGCCAGCCTGGGTTTTGAAGTCCATACCTCTTGAAGTTGCTGAGGCTGAGAAAGAGAGTTCTAGGGTTACACCCTGAATTGCTGTCACTCAAAGAAGGAAGAAGGCAAACAAGAATCCAGAAATTAGCCAATAGTGATGTCTCTAGTATTGATACCTTGAAAGTTATTTAAACAAACTGATATATCACCATCTGCCCCCAACTAAATGTACACTTTTATATATTTACAACGCTCTGAAACAAAATGCATCTTTGAATGCCCTTGATATTCCTACAGGCTGCATTCTTCTGAAAGCTTGTTCACTCTTATTTACTCTGTCAAAATCTACACTTTCTTTCTTAGCTCACATATTAAATTCATGAGGCTGGTTGTCAGATCTGAAACTGGCTCTTATGGTTCAATATAGTAACAAATAATACTGATTATATACTAGGCATATACTTTGTAATTATAATGTGCCTCAAACTTCATCTGACACACAGCATATTTAACAGCAATGATAATAAATTGCATTCACCGTTGCTGTCCTTGCCTTCAAAGCTTCCCTCTCTGGATAGTGAGGGCCAGCCAGCCTGACAGCTGGGCATAGATGTTATTCAGTTTCATTGAAAATTCCTGCTTTCCCTACTCCCCATCCCCCCCTTTTTTCTTTTTGTCAGAATCAAAGATGATTCAGTTTAGAGAAAGATGTACCTTGTGGAAATAAATAAAAGAGGGCACACCGTTCTCCGTGAGCAGGCCATGCTAAATCAATAACACAAGCACTCCATCTTGTCCACCATTCAACTCCTTATTTATTCTCTTGTAAGATGTAAGAACACCTGCCTAGCAGCCCACTCCCATAATAAAGAGCTCTTGTTGTGAGGTGTCCTGTGTAGAGAATAATCCAGGATGGTTTTACCCACTCCTTTCTGGAGCTTCTCTGGCAGCGTGCCAGTAGAAGGTCTGAGGATGTTAATATCCTTTACCTTCAGATCATATCAATTTGCATCCATTATCATGCCAAACAGAACACCTGGACTAAACATCCTTTCCCCCCCTTTCAGTGGCCGAAGCTTATGGAACAAAATCAGCCAGGCATGTTTTACTATTCTTCTGGCATACTTAAACAGTGACAGGAGGGGACAAAATACTCAGCAATCCAACCAAGGTGCTCTAAGAATCCTGGGGGAGGGAGGAAATAAAAGTTGATTTTAAAAAAAAGTTTGCAAAGTAGGTGCCATTTCTTTCAGCATCAGAAATCAAAACCACACTCCTTTTGCCTCTGCAGTTGATAGCTTCTTTGCATTTTCTAACAGAAGAGCAACAAATCCTCATGGGACAATCTTGTCTTTGCCAGAATGGGTGAGGAAATTCTGCACTTAGGAGCTTAGTTAGAACAGTATTTCTCAACCTCGGTAACTTTAAGATGTGTGGAGTGGACTTCAACTCCCAAAGTATTCGAGCCAACATCTTAAAGTTACCGAGGATGAGACATACTGGGTTAGAGACAGTAATGCTTTCTCAGTCTATTGTTATCAGATACGAACGGATTAACAGAGTTGGAAGGGACAAGACACCCTACACAATTTCTGACAAATGGCAGTCCAGTCTCCTCTAGAAAGCCTCCAGTGATGAAGTTCCCATAACTTCCGAAGGCAAGCTGTTCCCACAGTAGAAAATATGGCAGACCTGAAGGGCCAATGTAAAAGATGGCTTCTAGGCCTGACAGTTCCATTGGTTGATAGGTCTTACTGTCAAAAAATTTCTTATTATTTCCAGATTGAATTTCTTCTTGTTCAGTTTCCATCCATTATTCTTTGTCTGGCCTTCAGGTACTTTGGAAAATAGCTTGACCCCTTCTCTCTGTGGCAGCCCCTCAAACACTGCTATTATGTCTCCCCTAATCCTTCTCTTCACTAGACTAGCCATGCCCAGGTCCTTTAACCATTCTTCATATGTTTTAGTCTCCAGTCCCCCAATCATCCTGGTTGCTCTTCTCTGCACTTTTTCTAGAGTCTCAACATCTTTTTTATAGTGTGGTAACCAAAACTGGGTGCAATATTCTAGGTCTGGTCTTACTAAGGCTTTATAGAGTGGTATTAGTACCTCACTTGATCTTAATTGTATTCCTCTGTTAATGCAATTTAGGATTGCATTGGCTTTTTTGGCTGCTACCGCACACTGCTGGTTCATATTTAACTGGTTATCCACTAAGACTCCACGATCCCTCTCACAGTTACTGCTATTAAGCCTGGTTTCACCCAGTGTATATGTGTACTTTTGGCTTTTCTTGCCTAAGTGTAAGACTTTACTTTTCTCTACATTGAATTTCATTTTGTTACATACGGCCCAGTGTTCAAGTCTGTCAAGATCCACCTGGATCTTGAGCCTATCTACTAGGCAGCGGTGAAATTCAATATTTTTTACTACTGGTTCTGCGGGGATGGCTTGGTGGGCTGGTGTGGCTTGGTGGATATGGCTTGGTGGGCATGGCAGGGGAAGGATACTGCAAAATCCCATTCTCTCCCCACTCCTGGGGGAAGGATATTGCAAAATCTCCATTCCCACCCCACGCTGGAGCTAGCCAGAGGTGGTATTTGTTGGTTCTCCAAACTACTCAAAATTTCTGCTACTGGTTCTCTAGAACCTGTCAGAACCTGCTGAATTTCACTCCTGCTTCTAGGGTGTTAGCTATTCCTGCCAACTTAGTATCATCAAAAAAGCACAACAAAGAATGTTCTTTCTGTGCGAACTCAGAAAGCTCAAACTGCCCAAGTTCTACAGAGGAATTATTGAATCTGTCATCTGCACCTCTATAACTGTCTGGTTTGGTTCTGCAACCCAACAAGACAGACATAGACTTCAGAGGATAATTAGAACTGCAGAAAAAACAATTACTACCAAGCTGCCTTCCATTGAGGACCTGTATACTGCACAAGTCAAAAAGAGAGCTGTGAAAATATTTACAGACCCCTCGCATCCTGGACATAAACTGTTTCAACTCCTACCCTCAAAATGACGCTATAGAGCACTGCACACTTTGTGAAACAAATAATTCCCTTAACACTGTCAAACTATTTACTAAGTCTGCACTATTATTAATCTTGTCATCATTCCTATCACCTATCTCCTCCCACTTATGACTGTATGACTGTAACCTTGTTGCTGGTATCCTTACAATTTATATTGACTATTTTCTAATATGATTTGATTGCTCATTTGTACCCTATGACTATCATTAAGCGTTGTACCTTATGATTCTTGATGAATGTATCTTTTCTTTTATGTACACCGAGAGCGTATACACCAAGACAAATTCCTTGTGTGCCCAATCACACTTGGCCAATAAAGAATTCTATTCTGTTCTGTTCTATTCTATTCTATTCTATTCTATTCTATTCTATTCTATTCTATTCTATTCTATTCTATTCTATTCTATTCTATTCTATTCTATTCTATATTCTGCACATTTGGTAAGTTCCCCTTCTGTTCCCTCATCTAAGTCATTTATGAAGATCATCCAAGTTTTCTCTTTACATCACAAAACCCTCCTGGAGGTGGGTTGACTCAACTGCTCTTCAGCAGCAGGAAAGGAAAAAAAAGGAAATACAGTGGCCATAGGCTCATGGATTTCCTATGTGAACCACAAGGTTGTTTCTTGGTCCCATATTCACATGTCTACCAGGATAGGCCAAAACATTTTGTTGTGTGAAACTAAGGACAGGATACTGTTTCTTTTCATTCCAGCTTCTAGCTGAATTTAAACTGGCAGTGTCTTACGTTCCTGCAGGATACATGTATTTATTTGTTCATTCATTTATGACTCGCCTTTCCATTCATAGAACATTCAAGGTCACTTATCACATAAAATGCAGTAATATAAAGTCAATTAAGAGCAAAAAAAGAAAAAAGACAAAATGATGGCAAATATTAAATGAGTGCTACTAATTTAGTTAAGTTGTGTAAAGACAAGTCATGTGGTTCACTGGATTTGATTCTATAACATTATTAAGTTGCCTAATCTTTCTCTGCTTAATATTTAGCTGTGGCAATTATCTAGTTGACAGCTGTGTACTGTCAAGTGCCCCTTCCAAGTAAAAGTAGGAATTCCTAAACTCAACTTCTGTTGATAAGAACTAAGGGAGCCTCTGCATTGGTCCTTGCATGGTGGCAGGGGTATGGATGAGCCATGAAAAAAGGAAGTTAAGAGAAAGTCTCCTCTGTGGCAGACAGCCATATTAAAAAATAATCAGAGTTGTTGGCTCAGCTACGTCACACAACCATGGCTTGTGCATGTTCTCCATGAAAATAAGTTGAATCTCCTGAGGTAACAGAGTAAAAATACAACGTATGTATGCTGCCCAATTTGATGGTGAAGCATTATAATATAACATGTATGTATTATTTTAATTGTCTTTCTTTCATTCTGAATTGAATGCAACATTGAAGAATGGTTCCTTAACATTTTCAAGCATCTTTTTGGAATCCATTCCCCTCACACTGTAACTCTAAACCTGGATATACCTGGAATGTCAGGCATCAACCTGACTTTCAAGAGCTCATGGAGAACTCCACTCTTTGAATGAACCCTGCCCATTAGGTTTTGAAAATTCCAGGAGTCATAACTGGGATATTGATTTTCAAATCTGTCTCCGCCTAATTTTCAACATTACAGTTTGTGATTTTTTCTCAAATGGGTGTGTGCCTCCATCCTATCTCTTTTCCATTTTAATTCTGAAATTTCATTGGTTTTCACTTTGGCCAGGTTAGAGGCACTATCTCTGAAATATTCCTGGGACAATATAAAATATTACTCTATATCCTGAGGTAGGCTGCACATGAATTAACAACCAGTTTGCCCAGCACTGAAAATGTGAGGGTGCATGCATGCACGCTGGCTTCACTCATGCACGCGCCACCTGCACATGGGCGTGGCCTTCTGCACATGGCCTTCTGCACATGTGCTTTGCTTGCATGTGTGACTTGCACGCATGCGTGTGGCTTAAAAAACGTGGCTAAATAGGATGGCATAGCACCAGGGTGGATGGGGGCCCACCCGCAAGTTGCAGCTACCGGTTCTCCCAAACCAGTCTGAATCGACAGCAGCCCACCTCTGTCTATATCTGTTGAGATGCCTATGTGGGGAAGGTTCTTTGTAGTCTCTGAGGGACATGCTTCTATGTGGCTCTCTTTACAGGGAATCTTGGAAAACACTAATATTCAACTTTTGAAAGAAGTAACCCGGTAGAAAGCACCTTGCTTATCTATCTCTTCCTCTATTCAACCAGGACTGTGATGTATCTTTTCAGGTTATTTTGGGACTTGAGTTGTTCTATTCATTCCATCAGTGATAAAAGATTAATACTTGCCATTGATATTTTCATTATTGTTATTATGTTAATTTTATTATTATGTATAGTTTTTAGCTACTTTTTAGTCTTATCCGTAACTTTAGGTCTATGTATTTCTATGTAGTGTAAAGACTGTAATAAAAGTTGATTTGCTTGAAACAACAGCATTTAAGAAATATTTTTTTAAAAAGTCACACACGAGCCGTAGTGGCACAGTGGTTAGAATGCAGTACTGGAGGCTGCTTCCACTGACTGCCAACAGTTTGATTCTCACTAGCTCAAGTTTGACTCAGCCATCTATCCTTCTGAAGTCGGTAAAATGAGGACTCAGGTTATTGGGATCAACATGCTGATTCTGTAAACCGCTTAGAGAGAGTCGAAAAGCATCATGAAGTGGTATATAAGTCTAAGTGCTATTCTGTTATTTCCATTTAAGGTTTTGGGAACATGTAATTTATTCCTACAATCTCTTTTTGTTTTTAATCCATTACTGATCTGTTAGTAGTGGTCTTTCTTCTCCCACCAGTAAGCAGACTCTGATTCCAAGGAAGCATGCGCCTCCCCACATTTTTAGTTAGGGCTAGAATCACTCCAGAAATTGCCCCATTCTATACCTTTTGCTATGATGGAAGGGGAAAAAATATTAAATGTATTGGAGCTAATATTTCTAACTTGATTTAATTAATTTAACTGTGAGTACATTTAAATTGAATGGAACAAATTTATTTTTTACTCTAGCTTCAACCATTTTTTTGAATGAGCTTTCTAGCAGGTCAGTCAAAGACCTGGTATGGCTTCTGCATCAGAAGTTGCACCACTTTGGTAAAGCTGAAGACAATATTAGATGTAAAATAATGGTATTCTGGGCCTTTGACACTTCCACAAATGCTATATTTGGGATCTAGGAATACATTGTTTTCTGGTCCTTATTTCTCCACCCTCCCTGGCCCCTTTGCAATCTTTTCTTGCTAAACAGCAATTGTACCTCCTTCCTGCCAGTTTAATACTCCTGGCTAATTATCCTGAAATAAATCTCTTTCAAGTCTACATGCCAGCAGTTGTGGGATATGAGCTGCTCTTTCAGCTCCCGGCTGCCTGTCACTCAAATGGGTCTCAGCTGCTGTTCCAAGTGATGAGTTTTAGCCTCCCGCTGGGATGATTCCCCCAATCTACCCACTTCCAAGAGTATCTCCCTGGGCTTCACCACGCTTCTACCTGTTAACCTAATCTGGGATTTTCTTTTGCTAATGCCATTATGCTGCAAGGAGGAAGAGGATTCATAGGAGAAAGATACTTTGTTAACCTTTTCCTAATTACCATTCAGGACTGAAAGACCTGGAAAATGTGAGTGGGTGCCACTAGAAAGAATATTCAGATTTTCAGTTCAATTTCAGGCCTTTTTCAAAGCAAATTTAATATGTTTTTCCATTGCTATTCTTCCATATTCCTAGCCTCTATTCCCAACATTGAGAATGATGGACAGTTTCTAACATGTTATCATCCCATTTTGCTTGGAAAAGAAACCAAACACACACCAGGAGTGACAGAAAGCTGCACACTTCTTGGAAATCTAAAGAGGAAGAAATACATTCTGTCCTTTGATCTCCAAGAGCCCATGAACAAGAAAAAACTAGGCTGAACATGATAATAGTAATAATTTTCCAATTTTCCATGTGTTTTATATGAGCTTTGATCTTTTAATGACATGTGGGAAAAGCCTTGGGAGAATGAGCCAAGAAAGGCTGCCTAAGGAACAAACAAATAAGAGATGGCATAGCCTGCAGCTGAATAATGGGCAGGGGAAAAGGCTCAAAAGAGACCTCCCGAGGTTCTTGGGAATGTGGTAGCGCAGTGGTTAGAATGCAGTATTGCAGGCTACTTCTGCTGACTGCTGACTGTCAGAGTTTGGCAGATCAATTCTCACTGGCTCAAGGTTGACTCAGCTTTACATCCTTCCAAGATTGGTAAAATGAGGACTCAGATTGTTGGGGGCAATATGCTGACTCTGTAAACCGCTTAGACAGGGATGTAAAGCACTGTGGTATGTAAATCTAAGTGCTATTGCTAAAGAAAATGGCAGGAGCATTGTTCTTTTAGATTTGCAAGTTTCAGATAGTGTAGCTTTACAATAAAGTAGAATTAGCTCATCTGGCTGTGTTTCCTGTCTGGTCTACCTGGTGAAGCTGATATCAATACTGCAAGTCTGAAACTACAATTTTCCTGCCATCTTTCTCCTCCTATATTCTTTTTTGTCTTTCTTTTCTACTTCTTTTCTATTTTTTCCCTTCCCCCCTGCATCTTCAATTTTTCTTTGCATTCTTCTTTTTTTAGTTTGTATTATTTTTATTGTTTTAATTATAAACTTTAATAAAATTACTATTTTTTTTAAAAAAAAGGAAAGCTGTGTAACTCCTCCCAGCCAATGGTCCCCCATTTGTCCACAATCCCTCAGTGAATGATCTGTAGCATTAGCAGTACCATGAAGCTGGGCACTTTTGTAATATGTAGAATAAGCAGTATAATTATTAGACTTATGTAAATGTATATTTCATTGTGGTTAAATCTTATCTGCAATGAAATCATAGTTTTAGACAGGCAGTGGGAGAAAGCATAATCACGTGACTTGTTTGTATTTTAAGGATTAACAATACTGCATAGCCTCAAGACTCCTTTGAGGTTATTAATCCTAGAAAATTCCCATTGAACAGCTTCAGTGCAATAGCTGCATATAGGTTGGATGGGATAGCTGTGTCTCAGACAAAAGCTCTCAGATGTTAGCAACTGCATGTAGACAGCAGTTTGGCTAACAGGCTTGAGTTGGTGCAGAAAAAAAAAAGATTTGCATTTATCCTGTAGATAGAGGCAGTTGGGCAGAGGGAGAAATTTTGTGGTTATATTTCTTTTAAACCATGAGCAAATGTGAAGGTGTTACTCATATCAAATATCATACCATATCAAATATCAGAGAATTCATTACACCGTGAAGCGCACTCACACCATCTTCTACATAAAAGCCAGTTGCAACAATATTTGCAACTCTGCAATATTACACTTAGAACACTTAGAAAGTCCATCAAATATTTGAGCTGCCTTCAGAACTCTAAGAAATAATGACAAGACAGACACCTGTTTCAATCTGATGCATAAAATTGCCTCAGAAATTTGAATTGAAGACTCTGTTTGAAGTGGCGGTTCAGTTGAATCTTCTTGGAATCAAAATTGCTCTGTTGAAATTTCACACAGTTCTAATGTCAATGATGCTGCAGCTTGAATTGTATGAATAGTATAATGTAGTCAGTGTTAAACTGTTGTCTCACAGAAACCAGATGTATACTGAAACTCAATCATGAAATTCTCTGCCTAATCCATTTTACAAGGTTCGCTGTAAAGATAAAATGGGTAACACTTGGACATGCTGCTCTGAACTTCTTGGCAGAATTATCAGCCAAAACGATAAGTGAAAGTAGAGCATTCTGCAGAAATGAAATAAGTTTTGAACTACAACGAAGCTTTGCAATGCTTGGGAGCATATCACAGGTCTTTGCAAGCTTATTAGCCAAATGCTCTGCACAAAATGTTAGCATTTTAGTTAGCATTGTTAGTTTCTTAGACTAAATTGTGCAGTAGCTGAAATTGGCCTCACAGGTTCAGCTCTTTATTACAGACAGTTTACAATTTCAACACAGGAATTCAAAAGACTGATTTTTGAAATTGGAGAGATAAGAAAGAATTTGAATTTTGGATTGTGTGTCATAACAAGACACAAAACTTTGTGGTAACTTTGTCACTGGGCCCAGGTGACCTGTGTGGCATTTATAATTTTGTCAACCCATGTCCTGTTTACATTCTCAACTCACATTAGTAAACTGAATGCTTTTGCTTCCTAAACATTCATAGAAATGGGCTTACTAATTAATAATGGAATATTGGGTATATCTGGGAAGTGAACTTTAAAATGGTGCTTGCAACAATTTAATAAGGAGGAAGGAGAACATAAACTCTTTATTAAATTGGATTACTTTCATCACCTCACTATATATCTGGATTCACATAAAATTGTAGGTTAGGCTAGAAAGGGATAGGAAAGTTTGCCAACATGTTGTGAAAATCTAACTTAAAAATCCCTCCAGCTTTGTCTCTATTTCATTGTGCTGAGTTATTTCTTATATTTTATCCTAATCCAATCAATTTATTTGTAAACTGCCCAGACTCACCAAGGAGTTGAGCAAGCTTTGAAATTGAAATAAATAAATAAATGAACAAAAACTGTCTGTATTATTTCTTATCCTAACTCTTCCAGATTGCTCCATGTAACTGTTTATAAGTTATTTCTAATTTTGAGCAGATCCATAGATTCTTAGCCAGCTGCCTGAGAAGTCAGATTACCTGAAGACAAGAAGAGACTAATATATTATCAGGCTGGACTATAATGTTTATCAAAATAAAATCCAAATAGATTACACTGGGGAAGCAATCAGTGGAATGGATTAGACTAAAAGTCAGGAACTCTTATAGACCCTAAGCATTATCACTCCCCCCACTAGAAATCACTAGAAACATTCTAGAATCTCTAGATACCTGGGATCAGAGGTGGTATTCAGCTGGTTCACACCGGTTCAGGTGAACCAGTGGTGGCGATCACTGGTGGGCCCGCCCCAGCTCCAAGTCGTGCTATTTAGGCACATTTTTGAGGCCGGGCACTTGCGTGGAAGGTGCGCGAGCAGCAAAGTGCATGCACGGAAGGCCGGGCGCAGGCGTGGACAACACACATGCGAAGCAAGCACCCACATGTGGGGCAAACTAATGGTAAAGGTAAAGAAACCCACCCCTGCCTGGCATCTTTTGTGAGAGCTCATAAAACCATAGGATAAAGTCGTTGGAACCTATGAAATTTAATGATTATTAATAAGACCTTGATACTCCTAATTATGGTGCTGGCAATCCCTAAATTAGGACAGAGTTACAGACCTCTCAGGAATGGGTTGCAGTCCAGGGTAGACAGTTTAAGGTTAAAGTTTTGGGGGCTTGAGGATGTAACAACAGAGTCAGGTAGTGCATTCCAGGCATTGACCACTCTGTTGTTGAAGTTGTATTTTCTGCAATCGAGTTTGGAGCAGTTTATTTTGAGTTTGTATCTATTGTTTGCCCGTGTATTATTGTGGTTGAAGCTAAAGTAGTCATTGACAGGTAGGATGTTGTAGTAGACAATTTTGTGTACTAAGCTTAGGTCAGACCATAGGTGGCATAGTTCTAGGTTGTCCAGGTCCAAAGTTTCAAGTCTGGTGGCATCAAGTATTCTATTGTGAGCAGAGGAGTGAAGTACTCTTCTCGTGAAATATCTCTGGACTCGCTCAATTGTATTAATGTCCATTATACAGTGTGGATTACAGGCAAATGAGCTGTATTCGAGAATTGGTCTGGCAAAGGTTTTGTGTGTCCTGGTTTGCAGTACAATGTTACCGGAGAAAAAGCTTTGCAAAATTAGGTTAAGAACTCTTAATGCCTTTTTGGCAATGCTGTTACAGTGAGCTCTCTTTTTTTTGCCTGAGCTCAATTGAGCCTTTATCCTCTGTTTTGTATAAAATAATTTGAGAGTCCATGAAGCCTTTTTACTGATATCTGATAACAAATAGTTGCTACTTGGTTTGATGCCCAGTTGTAAATGTGTTAATTGTAATTCTGCCTCATTAAAGAGAAGAGAATGACAGATACTATAAGTATCCACTTGCATTTTCATTCCCAACTTTTCATTTTAATATTTGCTTTGCAGTTTTAAAAGAATGTTTCCTAATGCAGTTCTGATGGATGGCATATGACAGCTATGTTCATGTCTTGCAACATGAACAATACGGAAAAACAATGTGATAACATATATAAGAATACAGATAATTGAACAAATGAATGTCTTTAATTGATTATAGTTTATAATCATTTATGTTTTGCTTACATTTCTGTACTCATGTTTATAGGGTTTTTTTAATTATTATTATTTCCTGGAGCTTTCCTCATAGGGGATTCCCACAGTATACTGTGCTGGTAGACAAAACTCACATTGCAGTAATTAATCCCATTTGGCTAGCAAGAAAATGTCACAAAAGGAAAGGGTATATCTCTATTGGCTTTTGACCTCTAGATTCAGCAGGTTGGCAGGATTTTGTTGACCTTGCCTGGGTTTTGAAACTAAAGGCAGTGCGTTAATGGAATTTGATCTGGGAATTCCATGGTTACAGACTAGATTGGGAAATTAAAAAATAATATTGGAAGAAGCCAACAGAGAACCACTTCTTACTCATGCCAAGAAAATATAAATGTGTTCATATATTCATCAGAAGTCAAACTTGACTTGAAAGAGACTTTATTTATTGAAGAGACATTCATTCATTCATTCATTCATTCATTCACTCACTCTAGTTTGTATTTTGCTCCAGTCATAATGATGTTGAGTGGTTAATTATCATAATCAGATTATTATTATTATTATTATTATTATTATTATTATTATTATTATTATTATTATTATTATTATATTTGAATGGCCTGCTTAAAAGTAATTCCCCCCCCCCCCCCAAGATTGGAGAACATTGGCAAACACACATTTTCCTACAGGAAAAATCTCTGGAGATGTCCCCATCCCCAGATAAGAGATGCTAAGTAAAAAAAAAAAAACCTATTTGAAGGAAAATGCAAAGTCTATGCAGATGGGTTGGCTGAGGGTTACCTATGTGTGGGAGAAGGTTCATATCCAAAAAGTGGACTTTTAGATATTTTGGTTGCAAGCCATTTAAAGCTTTCAGTTAAAGCCCACAGCCCAACAACACCTAATATGTTGTACTGAATCCAGGATCAAAGTGGAAGCTAGTACTGATATTTCATCATAGATGAAAACTGGATTTGTTGTTCTGTTTGTATGAAGCTGGTGTGGACAAGCTCTGCTGTCTTTACTAAGGATTAAAGAGGAACAATGATAGATAATGAATGGGCTGCGTATAACAATAAGGAAAGTTTCTGAAGCTATAAAAAAAGATTTGCCTAGGACAGAAGTCAGCAATCTGCAGCTCTGGAGCCACATGTGGCTCTTTCATCTCTCTGTTACAGCTCCCTGTCACTCAAAATATGCATCACAACCACCAGTGTGTGACACCTGCTGGCACGTGATTTATTGAGCTTTTCAATCCCAACCATGGATAAATCCAAGAAAAGAAAAGTTTCAGAAGAAAACAGATGGTTTAATTCAACTACATATGCTAGTTTTGTGGCAGCTCAAGAAATAGTCAGGCACGGGGATGGTTTTGTGGCTCCCAGTGTTTTCTTTTCTGTGGGAAACGGGTCCAAATGGCTCTTTGAGTGTTTAAGATTGCTGACCCCTGACCTAGGAAATTTGTCTGGACCAGATGGATTACCTAAATAGAGACAAGATTTGACTTTAACAAAATATTATAGGCCAATAGACTGAATGACTACAAGTTGTCCATAATGATTTTAGCTAATAGACTGAAAATAAGGAATTTATTCAAAAATTGGTGGGGAGGAAAGGTTGCCTAAAATCACAGTTAAATGACTATGTCAGAAATAAATTTGACATTTTGGAATATTTGGAGCAACATAATAATAATAAAGCTGCATTGAGCTTCTTAGATGAAGAGAAGGAACTTCAGAATTTGATCTGAGCTTTTTTGTTCAAAGTTTTGGATCATAAGAATTCTGGTGAGAGCTTTTTTAAATGGATAAGATTGACTTATACTGCACGAAATGTACAAATCATTGTCTAATAAAAACTTGAGAGATACGAAAAAGAACAAGATGGGGTGGTCAGTGTCTTTTTTCTTGTTTATTTTGATTCTTGAAGTACTGAATAGTGATATAAGACAAAATGAGAGGAGTGTGAGAATAAAGATTTTTAAAAATATAAGTTCAAGGCTTCTGTAGATAACTTGGTGTTGGGTTTGGAAAATCCTTTGAAGGGAATTGAACTATTAATGGACAAATGAAAGCAATTTGCTGCATTAGCAGGTTTCAAGGTTAATAAACAGAAGATGAAGGTGCTAACAGAATTTTGAAAATAGTAGATAAAATTGAACTGATGAACAAAACAGGCTTTAAGATTGAGAAGAAGGCAAAATATCTGGATATCATATGACAAACATGAGCTGTTATTTCAAAATAACCATGTTAAGACTTGGAACAAAGTAAAAAAGACACGTTAAGATGGGAGAAATTACAACTGTCATTGCTGGGGAGAATTTCTCTGATAAAAATGAATGTTTTGCCTAGAATGATGTTTTTGTTTCAGACAATACCTGTTTTGACTACTGATGCATCATTTAAACAGTGGCAGAAGGACATACAGTATCTACATTAGTGTGGCAGGGGAAAAATCCACAGGTTTAATATAAGGTGTTACAAGATGCAAAGGAAAAAGGAGGATTAGGTTTATCTGACTTGAAATTGTATTTTGCACCTTGCTGTTTGGTTTGGATGAGAAAATGGATGTTGCTGAGAATGAGAAGACTTTTGAAGTTAAGAAGGACACAACCTGAGATTTGGGTGACATGGATATTTGTGATACAGTTTAAAGCTAATATATATGTATTGAAAAATCATTATGTTAAATGTGCCATTCTGAGAATATGGAATAGATACACATGCAGATTATGATCCAAAACAAGAATCATTCTACAGGTAAGAAATAATAGCCCAACACAAATTAGAATTAGAATTCTTTACTGGCCAAGTGTGGTTAGATACACAAGGAATTTGTCTCCGGTGCATAAGCTCTCAATATACATACTAAAATAGGGATAGATCATTATCATAGTCATTGTAAAAATACATTCATCATAAAACATTAGGTCCAACACTTAGTGATATTCATGGATACTAAATAAGCAATCGACATAAATCATACTAGGATACTAAATAAACAATATATCGTATCTTTTGGACTATAAGACGCTCCAGACTATAAGACACACCTAGCTTTTTGGGAGGAAAACAAGAAAAAAAAATCTGCCTCTCCCTCCCAGCATCCATCTGGTACATTTGCAGCGGTCTGTTTGCTGCGCGGCCCATTCGCCAGAGCCCGTTTGCACTACCAAGGCCTGTTTGGCATGGCCCGTTCACGGCACCACTGTAGCCCATTCACTGCTTCCATGGCCCATTCACTGCAACCCATTCCGCCACCGCCACCGCAGCCCGTTCTAGAACAGCTGATCGGCGCTGCACCAACACCCCCCATTGCAATATTTGCTGTATAAAATGCACAGACATTGGGGTGGGTTCTACTTATCTTTACTACCGGTTTGCAATGGGATCGCACGTGCAGATCACCGATGATGACATCTGGGGCAGTGGATGGGGCCTTCCGCCAGTTTTACTACCAGTTCTTGCAAACCAGTCCGAACCGGGGGCAACCCACCACTGATTTCCACCCACTTTTTTGGAGGGGAGGGAAGTGCGTCTTATACTCCAAAAATACAGTAAATCATAAGATACAAGCAACAAAATTATAGTCATAAGAAGATAAGGAGATAGATAATAGAGAAGATGAGAATAATGATGGTAACACTGTCTGTTTGGATAGTTTGACAGTGCTGTGGGAATTATTTGGCTAACTTATTGCAAGATATAACATTTCAAGGAAAATGTAAAATAAAACCCAGAGAAAAACTGGTGGCAGACAAATGTAGTCAATAGTTCTTTCTTACAATTAACAGAAAGATTTAAAGTAGACAAATGGATTTATGGTGTTGAACATTGTAAGAATTTCAAATAGAACTATGTTCAAATAATGAACATGTAATTGCTAAAATGTATAAACTTTTATTGAAATTTGAAACAGAAGAGGAACAAGGTAAGGAATGTGTGATAAAGTTTACTAAAGATTTTGGTTATAATAATCAGATGGAACAATGGGAAAATATGTGGCTGAAAGGATCAACATTTATATTATGTTATAGTCTTACAGAATTTTTTACAAAATGATATACTATTAGTATATGTTATTGGGGAAACAGTCTAGAATGATAAAGATTCTTCAGATTTATATTGGAAAGGTGAATAACAGGACGGAATATTATATCATGCTTGATGGATGTGTAAAAATATGTAGAAAATTTTAGATTCAAATATACACATTGATTCAGAGGATTTTAAAGGTTAATAATATACAATTGAGGCAGGGGTGTGTTCTACTTACCTTTACTACGGGTTCGCAGTGAGGCACAGAAGCATTTTGATGATGTTGGGGTTGGTGGGTGGAGCCTCCCACTGGTTTTACTACCGGTTCTATAGAACTGGTGCGAATGGGGGCAACCCACCACTGAATTGAGGTCAGATATCTTTTTTCTGGGATTGATGTACAGACAGTAGAAAAAGTCACAGAACTTTATTTTTGTATATGATAACTGCAGAAAGATTATTGTATGTACAAGGATGAAAGACTGACATTACTGACAATGGAGGAATGGTTGCTGAAAATGATGCATTTTGCTGGGATGGCTATATTGACTTCTTTGATATATATACACATATACACATTTATACATATACGTATATAGGTCTTTGGTTATTCGGGTCTTTGGAGAAGACCTGAATAACTAAAGACCTACATACAAACACCCCCGAAAACCTCAGAAAACCTATACATATATGTATACATATACGTATATGTATACATATACGTACATATATGTATAGCTCAGCAGACTAATGCATTATGATTAACTCCAGCTGTCTGCAATTACTGTAAGTTCGAATCTCACCAGGCTCAAGATTGACTCAGCCTTCTATCCTTTCTAAGGTAGGTAAATTGAGGACCCAGTTTGTGGGGGCAATAAACTGACTTTGTATAAAATATACAAAAGTATGAAGGCTATTGCTTAACACATTGTAAGCCGTCCTGAGTCTCTGAAGAAGGGTGGCATATAAATCAAATTTTTAAAAAATACATACATACATGCATGCATACATACATACATACATACATACATAGAAACATACATACATATTTAGTGTTGACTGGTAACTTCTTATGTATTTTTTATGTGAAACTGAAAAAATGAAATTCAGGGTTGTGATGACTATACAAAATAGATTATAGCATTAGTGATTATATTATTTGACAATGATATTCTTGACCAGGAGTGTTAAACTTGATTTCATTGAGGGCTGCATCAGGATAGTGTTTGACCTTGGGGGACACTTGATATCATTTGTGTTGGGGGTGCCAGTGAAAATGGGCTCCCGAGCTCCATTTTCAGCTGCAATGACCTCCTGCAATCCTCTGCCAGCGAAAACGGAGCTGGGGGGGGGGCACATAACCCTCCTAAGCTCTATTTTTTCCAGCTGGTCCTTCACTGTTTCCAGAACAGCCCCATGGGCCAGATCAAAGGATCCCCACGGGCCAAATCTGGCCCATGGGCCTTGGGTTTGACACCCCTGTTCTGACTGTTGATTTGTGGAATTCAAAGATATCCCAGGCTATTGATCCCATTGCTCCTAAACAATTTGTTCATTTTACAGACTTAAATCAACATTATAGTTTATAGAGGACTAAGAGTGATGAAACAGATGAGATATCAGATGCAGTGCAAGTAAAGTCCTGCACCACTCTGAGGGAAGCAGTGAAGAGTATTGTAGTTACTTCTCTTTCTCATTGCACCCACTCTCAAAGCGTGACAACATTGGTTCTCAGTTTTTTAGCCTATTTTATTCAGCCACTTTATCATTCGAAAGTATGGAGCATTTCTTGATGTTTAGTTCTTACTGGAGTTGTAGATGTTAAGGAATGTTTTCATAAAACTAAAGCTATTGTTCTAGCTGCAACCCCTCCTGAGCCAGTTGGATTTGGCAACAGTAGTCCATCCTTTGTATATATACCATTTTGAGCATTACATTCCACTGTATGTGACACTATCCTTGAAAAATATCAGGATGTTGCAATTGCTGTAAAATGTGGGACTTAAGCTGTTAACAATATAAGGTACAGAGATCACAGGACATCTATATTGCAAGTTCTCACAGGATGCTAATTGATTTCTAGGCGCAACTTAAGATGTTAGTATTGACATTTAAAGTACTACATGGCTTAGAGCCTGGTTTAGAAGCATTGCCTCTCCATTACATACACTTCTTCAATTATATTAAGATCGGCAGGAGATTAAGATGCTTCACTGTCAAATGTTTATTTATCTACACCCTCTTCTCATGCTTTGCCCTCAGTCTATAGAATGCACTCGACATGTGTGTTGGATGTGTTTGCCACCTTGAGTTGTTTATGCAATTATAAAGGTGGGACAGAAAATAAATAAATATAAATACACAAATTAATAAAATAACGGTTTCACTAATGCGGATTATATGAAAGCCATTGTGGTGCTATGGTTAAATGACCATGGTATCATGTTGCGCCGGTTGGAGGGATTGGGGGTGGGGGGCACCGTTCTGCGGTGGTTCTCCTCCTACCTCTCCGACCGGTCGCAATCGGTGTTGACAGGGGGGCAGCGGTCGACCCCGAGGCGCCTAGTGTGTGGGGTGCCACAAGGGTCGGTCCTCTCGCCCCTTCTGTTCAACATTTATGTAAAGCCGCTGGGTGAGATCATCCGTGGTTTTGGGGTGGAATTCCATCAGTACGCTGATGACACTCAGCTGTACATCTCCACCCCAGACCACCCCAACGATGCCGTGGAAGTGATGTCCCAGTGCCTTGAAGCTGTGCGGGTCTGGATGGGGAGAAACAGGCTTCGACTCAACCCCTCCAAGACCGAGTGGCTCTGGCTGCCGGTGTCCCGATATAGCCAACTGACTCCATCGTTGGTTATTGGGGGCGAATCATTGGCCCCCACGGAAAGGGTGCGCAACTTGGGCGTCCTCCTGGACCCACGGCTGTCTTTAGAGGAGCATACGACAGCTGTGGCCAGGGGAGCTTTTTATCAGGTTCGCCTGATACGCCAGTTGCGGCCCTTTCTAGATCGGGACTCCCTACGCACAGTCACTCAGGCGCTCGTCACGTCTCGCCTGGACTACTGTAATGCTCTCTACATGGGGCTCCCCTTGGGATGCATCCGGAGGCTTCAGCTGGTACAGAATGCGGCCGCGCGGGGGATTATGGGAGCGATGGGGCGCTCCCATGTGACACCTCTCCTGCGTGAGCTGCATTGGTTGCCGGTTGACTTCCGGGTGCGTTTCAAGGTGTTGGTAGTCACCTTTAAAGCGCTCCATGGTTTAGGACCAGGGTACTTATGGGACCGCCTTCTGCCACCTATGGCCTCCCACTGGCCGGTTTGTTCCCACAGAGAGGGCCTCCTCAGGGTGCCGTCAGCCAGACAGTGCCAGCTGGCGACCCCCAGGGGGAGAGCGTTCTCTGTGGTAGCTCCCACCCTCTGGAACGATCTCCCTCCAGATCTGAGGACAATCACTGACCTCTGGACTTTTCGTCGGGCTCTGAAGACTCATCTCTTCCAACTTGCCGGACTTGCCTGATCCCTCCTATTTTTTTAAACTATTTTTTAAACTTTTTAGAGTTTTAGAGTTTTATTTGGTTTTACATTTCAGCCTAAATTTATATTGGTTTTAGTACGTTTTAACTTTTTTGTATTTGTATTGGTTTTAAATTGGCTGTTCACCGCCCTGAGTCCGGAAGGAGAAGGGCGGTATAGAAATTTAATAAACAATAATAATAATAATAAGGTATTGGATTATGATAGATGAGATCCAACTCATTTTCAGCTATGAAAGATTATTGTGGCTGCACTGATACTCTGGAATGGTTTACCCACTGGGCTCCGGACGGCCCCCGACTTCCGCACCTTCCGCACTGACCTAAAGACATGGCTCTTTCAGCAAATTCCCTGATCTGCCGTGCATTTTAATTTGGGGGATTTGGGCTTTTAAATTGGATCTTAACATTTTAATTCTATTTATTATTGGGTTGTTTTATTTTGTGAGCTGCCCCGAGTCCCTCAGGAGATGGGCGGCATATAAATATGACAATAAATAAAAATAAATAAATTTAATTTTTTTTGGTGGACAGTAATTTCTATAAGTTCAATTGGCCTTGGAATTAACCTGTTTCCCTGAAAATAAGACATCCCCTGATAATAAGCCCAATTGCTCTTTTGAGCACATGCACTAAAATAAGCCACCCCCTGAAAATAAGACCTCCCTGAAAATATTTAAATGAAGCCGGTCTCCACCATTTCCTCTGGTTAGGGTTAGGGAAACAGAGCTGGAAATCAGGTAAGATGGCAAGAGGAGCCCTGTATTACTCCAAGTGTCCCAAAATAAGAAGACCTCCCCCAAAATAAGGCCAAACTCTTATTTTGGAGTTCAAAAAATATAAGACAGGTCTTATTTTCGGGGAAACATGGTATTGTTGTGTGAGAAAACTTGAACATGTGTCCTCTATTTATTTTCTTGATGTTGTACAGGATTTAAATCTAAAGAATATAGAATAAAAATTAACCAATTTTAGATGTTACACAAGTACCAAAGATAGCAAGCAGTTTTTTTCTCATAGGGATAGGGGGCAGCTAGTGCCTTAATAGAAATTGTTATCTCTGTACTAGAGATACTGCTGGTCTTTTGATAACAGTCATCAAATGGCCTGGAGAATCATAATCAAGGACAGTTTCAAAAGCATCACTCAGTTGCAAAGCTGATGATTAAGGGACAGTGCAACTTCTTCTAGTTAAGTTTCTTGATCAGGCAATTGTCCATCCTTAAGCTTGCCTCAGATATGGTAGAATTCAGCAGATTGGTTTCTGTTATTATTATTTGATGGATTAGATTACAAATCCATCTCTAGATTTGTGATGATCATTTCTAAAATCCATACAACCAAGTTCCTGGGCTTCAGGAATTTTCAGCGAGAATATTGGTAAAAATCTAGGTGCTATGAGACAAAGTGGGATGATTAATTTTTTTAGAAGTGTATTCTGGGATGAGGGGGTCCTAACACAAAGCTTTTTAATTGGACACTAGTGCTTCCTCTCCATATTAGTTTACCATGCTGTCAACAGAAGAAATTCTGCTACAGAGATTCCATAGTTTAATTTTCCTTTGGCATGCTAGATTTATGCTATGTTGGGGGCACTATAAGAATCTTAAATGGCAGCTCCAACTATCCCAGTACTCCTTGTAGTGCTACAGTTTAGGGTTCTGTCTGCTTCCTTGTAGTTGCCCCCAAATGCTTGGCACAATGTCATTTATTGTTGGTCTTTTACTGGTGCACCTATTGCCTCTGTAACTGAGTCCATCTACCTTGTTGCTGGTTATCCTCTTCTCTTTCCTTCTCTTTCCTAGATTGTTGCACAATGTGTCTGAATAGCTTGATCTTGCTCATTTGTTCAGAGATCCATTTGTTTGCCTTTTGGCTGTCCACATCATTGACAACGACAATGATGATAGAAAGAGGCAATAGTATAGTTGCTAACAAACATCAACTACTTACTTGCTAATAATTTTCAAGCTGCTAAATAGTATATTAGCAACAGTGATTTTCAGTTATATATCAAAAATTCATTGTATTCACTTAGAAAAAAATGTTACTACTGAACTTATTGAGGAACAAGCATAGATCATTGTTAAAATTATATTTAAATACTCCAAACTAAGAAAAAAATAATGTTTGAATGGCTTGGATTAATTCTAAAAATGTTTGATATTCTTCCATATTGATAGATATAGAAATGTTTGGCAGATATTTGACAATGTAAACATCCAAAAATTTGTAAAAACAGCTATAAATTTTAATGGTCAATGATGAAGAAATTGGAATTGTGAACATCAGGAGAGGAATATTTCAAGACCATTTATTATCTCCATTATGTTTTACCTCTCATTCATAATTTGAATAAAACAAGACTTGGATATGAACTATAACTATATAATAAAACAGAGAAAACATATTTTTTTATGTTGGGATGATCTGAAGCTATATGGAAAGCAAAAGTTAAAATTGAATCTTTATTGGATACCTTAAAATATATATACTGATGATATAAAAATTGAGTTTGGATTTGAAAAAAATGTGCCATTTACTGACTGTAAGTTGTTTCCCTACTTCCAGCTGCTGGGTACAACAGTAGACAAATATTTTCCAGTTAAAATGTGGCTTTTGGTTAAAAGTGTGTTGATGGAAATGAAGGGACACCATTTCTTTAAGTTTGCTAAAGCTAGTAACAATGTTATAATGAATATAGTTTCAACACTCAGTCAGCAAGTGGTACTCTGTGGACAGTATGTGTATCCTGTAGTACTTCCAAAATAAAGTTATTTGGTTGCTTAATAGGGTTGGTGACAGCTGGAGTGAAATTTTGGATTACAATTATTTGGATTATATCCTTAAAGCAAAATGTTTTTGGTCAGCAGCTAAATGTTCACTCATCAAGGAGATGAGTGGCTTTTCTTAAGTCTGGGAAGTCGATTTCTCTTCTTTTTTTCCTTTTTCTATTCTGAGTTTTTAGATATTGGTCTGTGTTGAGATGAATTAATTCCATTAAATTTTACTTGTTAAATTACATTTCCTGCATCTGTAAATCATTTTGCCACTGCCTTCCACAACAGTTGTTTTGAGTGACCTTTTAGAGTTTCAGATGACTGTCTATTTGTTTATTTATGACACCCTGTTTAACTGCTTCAGTGTGAGAGTACTGAATGAAGATAATGACCATGCAGGGAGATACAGGAGTATAAAATAAATATAATCATCAGTGAAAACAGTATAAAAAGATCTGGAAGTGGAAAAACTGCTGCCTATATGGCATCCATCTGGAAAGTCTGCACATCTATTTCTGGGGAATGTCAACAAATTTAGGTAGAAAAAACATTTTTCAAAATAAACTTGGCTCCATTCTGCTGTACAGTTTTTGGAAGTTTTCTTTCCTTGCAATAGATCAGGGGTGTCAAACTCAAGGCCGGGGGCTGGATCCGGCCTGTGGGGGGGGGGGTTAGATCTGGCCCGGAGGCCACCCTGGAAATAGTGAAGGACCGGCCCATGGTGCCTCTACCAGTGAAAATGGAGCTCAGGAGGGCCACAGGTGGCCCTCCTGAGCTCTGTTTTCATTGTCAGAGGGTTGCTGGAAGCTGTTGCAGCTGAAAATGGAGCTTGGGAGCCTGTTTTTGCTGGCAGAGCACTTGGGCCACCACAGGCACCCCTGACACGAGTGATGTCGAACTGGCACGCCCATCCTGACCCCCTGAGGTCAAACACAGTCCTCAATGGAATGGAGTTTGACACCCCTGCAATAGAGGCTTCCGTTTTACTGCCTTATTCTCAGGGCGTTTGAGAATTTCTTTCAGATTTCCCTTGGAACTGAATTGGCTGTTGGGGATGATAGAATTTGTACCATGTGCGTTCTTCTCTTCTTACTTGCTCCCCATCATATGAGGTTTCCATGGCTTCCCCCTCTCCAGTCTTAGAAAGCCTTTAATAGAAGGGTGGGAAGCCAGAGAGTCTGAAGAGACAACTGCAAATGAAAGTAAAGACATCCTTACACAATGCTTTGCTATTTCATAATGAAATCAATGGAAGACTCTCACACGGTACCCTGCATCATTTCTCTTCTTTTTTGAAAGAAAAATGTAAAAGGAAATTCTTCTTTACCAAAAGTATTACTTTGATATATTAAATTTACAGTTTTCATAGCCTGCCAAACATTACAACTGTAAAAGCAACATTAAGAATAAATCAAAATGATAAAAACCCAGTAATAATAAATCAAACCTCTCCCAGATGAGTGCTAATAAACTGATCAAAATAATGTTGGAGAATTTTTCTGCACGCTAGTTTGCATACAAAGGAAGCATTTGTAAAATGTTTTTGTAAACCACACTGTCCTTGTGCATCTTTCATCATAGTTCATCATACTGCAGTTGTGCAGGATACCTTTCTTCCATAAAGCCATTCCACTTATTTTTAGAGAGGAAGGAAGCCTTGTTTCCTCCCTCCTTTGATTTGACTTTAGGGTATTGCTATCAGAATAAAAGCAAATACCCGGAAGTGATTCTTTCTTGTTGTTTGGATAAGGCCTCTTTGGCATTCCAAAAGGCTTTGAAGACATGGCTATGCCACCTAGCCTCAGGTCCCACTGGCGGTAAGCATGGGAAATTCAAATTTTTTTATTACCTGTTCTGTGGGCATGGCTTGGTGGGTATGGTATGGCTTGGGGGCGTGGCTTAGCGGTATGTGGTTTGGAGGGCATAGCAGGGGAAGGATACTACAAAATCCTTATTCCCAACCTACTCTGGGACCAGCCAAAAGTGGTATTTGCCGGTTCTATGAACTACTCAAAATTTCTGCTACCAGTTCTCTAAAACCTGTCAGAACCTGCTGGATTTTACCCCTGGTGGTAAGGCACATTGGAAGTGGCTGATGGAGTAGACAACACCCCACCTCCTGTCTGTGCGTACTTTTTTCCTTCCCTCTCCAGCCTGCTTTGTTTTATTTTGATTGAATTTTAAGTTTAAGACCTTTATTTATCAATTTAATGTTTTATACTGTATTTTATTCAATGTCTGTAAGCTGCTTAGAGTCTCCTTGGGCAAGATGGGTGGCATACAAGTTTGATAAATAAAGTAAAATAAAAAATTTAAGACTGGAAGGAATACCGGAAAACATGGCCTATTTAGGAAGGATAATTCATTCGCATTGCTTTACAAAGCTATCTTCATGCTATGGAAATGTGAATGCTCTGTTGGATATCAGCCATCTCCCTTCCTAACCACATCACAAATGATACCATTGGACAGCATTTTGGTGTGACACCAATTATAGAGAAGATGAGAGAAGACCGGCCTGCTGGTATGGACATGTCCAAAGAGCAGCACCTTCCACCGGTGCCAAGACTGCCTACCAACTAGAAATCAATGTCTGATGACCTCACAGGCATCCAAAACAGAGATAGCAAGACACCATCAACAAAGATATGCAAGCCATGGGCCTGTACCCTGGAGATGCAGCTGAGTGTGCAAAGTGGAGTTCAATGATTCGAAAAGTGGACCCTGCACCTGTGGGAATACGCTAGGAAGAAGATTTGCATTGCTTTACTTCCTCATCAGTCACCAGCAGCCTACAAATAAGATGGTGAAAATGGGCAGGCCTTTTGCTTCTGCTTTGATCCTCCCTACAATCACAATTTTTGCCAGCATTTTGTGAGTTTCTGGCCAGAATTATAATCCCACCACCCAACAGCCTTCCACTTGAGCTGACCATAAGATTTGTTACACATTCTGATTCTGATCAGGAAACATCCTGATTCAACCTGGAGAGATTCAATAACTCAAGCCACATCCCTTCTATTGATTAATGTGGTAAAAGGACAGACAGCTATTTAAAAAAGGCACTTGTAGGCATGGTAGACATTGGGGAAAGTGTAACATTTGACAACATCAGATAAATTGTTGTGAGTGCTTATGAATTTGAAGTTTTTAAATATAGGTAATATAAATTTTCAATTTCAGGATTAGAGAATGTTTGCTAGTATTATAATCTCTCCTGTGGGGATCATTCTTACCAGATGCCAGAGACAAAGAGAATCTTCAGAGATTAGAACTGATAACAAAAAAATGATTAACCTCTTTGTATTAGACTCCATTGGTGGCAGTACATAATATGAGACTACAAGTTCTATTAAGTATGTTAAATTTATGAGCTCCACCATTTGAATAGCAAATGGCCCAGAATCAAATGCTTGCAATGCATTTGTTTATTTACAGATAGTTTTCAATTTATGACCATAATGCAGTCTGCCCATCACAGTCATAAGTAGTAACAATTGGATCATCCACGGGTCATCCATGGGAATGACCTGATTTTATGAACCTTTTTACAACAGTGGTTAAGTGTTTGATCCAATCATTAAATGGATGCCATGGTTATTAAACAAACCAATAGTTGGTTATAGGCTAGCTTTGCCAAAAACTGGAAGTGAATGTCATTTTTGGGCAAAGCTATTGTAAAACATGGTCACATGATCATGGGACCCTGCAAATGGTCATAAATGCAGGCCGATTGCAAGTGTCCAATTTGCAGTCACATGACTGCAGGGGTAGCAGCCATTGGAATGTTGGTGGAAGTACCCCCAGGAAGGTTTGTCATAAATTCAAATAATCTTGACCAAAGTAACTCTGTGCTATAGATGGACCATCATCATCTTTACAGGATCATTTTTTTTTGCTTAGCTAAGAACTCTCAACAGAGCCAGTGTTTACAGCAAGGTGCAGAACTGGTGCTTTGAAGGGGGAAAACAGTTAACAAATGCACTACAGTATGTCAGTACTAGAATATAGAAACTATAAGAATAAAACTTCACTGAAATTGCTATAGATGAGAGATTTGGATGCAAAAAACCTTCTAAAACCAGCTAGCAGTGTTGCACAATTGTAAAGCAAATATCTTTTACCAGTAAGGGAAACTAATAAATACAGATAGTCCTCAACTTACAATACTTCATTTAATTAGCGTTTGAAGTTAAAATGGCACAGAAAAAAGGCACATTTTTTACACTTATGACTGTTGCAGCATCCCTATGGACATGTGATCAAAATTCAGATGCTTGGAACTGACTCCTGTTTATAATGGTTGCAGTGTCCTGGCGTCACTTCTGACAAGCAAAGGCAATGGAAAAGCCAGTTTCACTTAACTGTGTTACTAACTTAACAACTTGTCAGCAGTGATTCACTCAACAATTATAGCAAGAAAAGTTGTAAAGCAGGGCAAAACTCACTTAACAAATGTCCCACTTAGCAACAGAAATTTTAGGCTCAGTTGTGGTCATAAGTTGAGGACTACCTGTAAGTTACCAGCATCAAGATACCCATGGCAGGCGTCAAGAAATGAATACATAACTACAAAAAATAGTTATTTGATTTACTATTGTTAAATTATAGAAAACAAGACTCCTTGGCTGATCTATTGCAGATCACCCAAAGCTCACTAGAAATTTTCTATCCATTCCAGTAGGATATAGTTGTATAGTTGTTCCAAAGGTGGCTTTTCCCAGCCCTAAATGGAAATGCCAGAGACCAAATGCATATTTGAGCTTCAGCCACTCCCCTTATTTATCTTCTACATGGGGGGGGGGTGTCAAACTCAAGGCCCACAGGCCGGATTCAGCCTGAGAGTTCCTTAGATTTAGCCCATGGGGTTGCCGTGGAAACAGCGAAGGACCAGCTCACAGTGCTTCTGCCAACGAAAATGGAGTTCAGGTGCCCGTTTTCATTGGCAGAGTGCTAGGGCCACCATAGGCACTCCTCGACATGAGTGATTTCAATCTGGCCACGCCCACCTGGCCACGCTCATCCTGGCCCCCTGAGATCAAACACAACCCTGATGTGGCTCTCAATAAAATAGAGTTTGACACTCCTGTTCTACGTTGTCACAGCTGCTTCCTGGAATCTCTGTTATATTAAAAATCCATATATGTAAAAAGGAGTTACTGCATCTAGCAACCAGACAGAGATCAAATACACATAAACTCCCCCTGACCTGAGAGGATGACCCACTCTGCCTAGCTTCTAAGTTCTTTGCTCAAGTACAAACTGAATGGCTGGATACCCTCCTGGTCCTTTTGTTGGCTACTAGTCTGATAGATGACTCTGAAATAAACTAAGCTTCTTCTCAAAGCAACTATGAGAGGAAAAAAAAGGGCAAGACAGATGCACAATTAGTGAGAAGCCACCCTTCTACACACAATGAGAAAGCAGGAGGGAGGGCAGAATGAGGTGCGTCTATGCCTTTAAGGCCAGGATGTAGGAAACTAAAGTCATCAACTCTGAAAGTAACAAATGAAAGCCCAGAGCCGTGGAGCTAATGTGCAAACTTGTTTCTGTCCTCCATGGCTCTATCATTTATTCAGGAGGTAGAGGCAGAAGACGGGGACTCGCATTTGCTTGATACTCAATTATACATTAGTGTACATCACTTGGCAATCTGTTCATATCAATTTAATTGGATTTTAATATTGCCTCTGATCTTGTTGTCCAATTAACAGTACTGGCTGGCAATAAAGCAGAACCACACACTATGTAACACCTTTGATCCCTGCCATATGGAGCTCTTCCATTGATTACCACATTTTCAAAAAAATTTCGCTCTCTCAATATGGACTGTGATAAATGGGAGAAAAGGCACATCCCCAATGTGATAAAAATTTCACTTCCACTCGCAACTTCATTTATTTTGTTGACATTCGGCTCTGATTAAGAACAATAAAAAAATCATGCCCTGAATATCATATGCAAATACAACCCCGGGTATGCATCTAATTATGCCAAGGGAGCATTACGGTGACTAGCTTGGCATCGTTTCGCTCTTTCTTTCTTTCTTCTTCTTCCTTTTTTTTTTTAAAGCGACAGCATACACTTCTGGGCTTGTTGTGTGAGGGAAGAGTCACCACGGCGACCGTCATTTAATAAACAGCAAATGCTGCACTTGTCACCAAAGCATGGAAAAGCTTGTTGTTTCCCTACTATTGGATCCAGGTAATGCTTATGGCAACAAGACTAGTCTCTGTCCCCCAACTCCTTTGCCTACCTGAGAGTCACATCTATGCTGAAGATGCTAAGAGTCAATGCTAAACAAATAATAAGGCAAGTGGGATTGTACATGCTTTGTGGTGGGATTGTGCATGGTTTCTTCCAGTGGTATGGAACACTGTTCTCAACCTCAGCAATTTAAATGTGTATGTACTTCAACTTCTAGAATTTCTCAGCTACATGCTGACTTAAATTATTATTCAATGATTATGGTTAGTTACACAGTCAGCTATCTGTTTACACTGGATTTGAGATTTTCACCCACTATCAGATCCTTCTCAATGACTTTGGATATGCAGATGTTGTTTGATGGGGTTACAGGTTATCACAACAGGATATAAGCAGTTCCAAGTAAAGCTGCCTTTTGCAATTGACTGATGGTGACTTTGTCAAAAGCAATGGTGGTCAAATGGTGCTCCAGATGTTTTGGAATTGCAGCCAAGCAGTGACTATTATTGATCCAGTCTCTGCTTTCTTTTGCCACAGTCATCCTACTTCTATTTGCAGGTCTTTGTAACTTGTGATTTTCTCCAGTTCTATTTTGCTGTCTCTAATTGTTGCAATGTCCACTGTTCTTCTTGTTATAATAGAGTTCACCACTTCTGGCACATTATACCAGGGGTGAAATCTAAAATTTGTTACTACCAGTTCTGTGGGCGTGGCCTGGTGGGGGGGGGGGTAATGTGACTGGGTGGGCGTGGCCAATTTTTTTTTACTTTTAAAACCATTTTTTACATGTAAAACCATGTAAAAATGCTTTCAAAAGGCTTTGACAATCCCAGCTGAGTTGCCTGATCAGCAGACAACTCAGTTGGGATTATCAGAGCTTGGCTCGTCAGAGCCATTTAAAAGAAAAAAAAACTTTTTTTCTTTTAAATGGCTCTAGTGATCCAAGCTGAGTTGCCTAATTAGCAGGCAACTCAGCTGGGATCATCAGAGCTTGGCTTGTCAGAGCCATTTAAAAGAGAAAAAAGGCTCTGATGATCGCACGACTCAGCTGGGCATGGGGGGCGGGGGCAGGGATTTTTGCTACTGGTTCTCCAAACTGCCCGCCACCATCACTACCTACTCGCCCAAGCCGGCCTGAACCGGGAGCATTTCACCCCTGCTTTATACCCAGTGGTGGGATTCAAGTAATTTAACAACCGGTTCTCTGCCCTAATTATTTGTTCCAACAACCAGTTTGCCAAACTGCTCAGAAAGTTAACAACCGGTTTTCCTGAAGTGGTGCAAACTGGCTGAATTCCACCATTGATTATACCACTGAAGAACATATTCAATCATATAATCATTTTAAATGTTCATTAAAAAATCCCATTTCTTTTTATCCTCTTGAGCAACAGATATGATTGTTGCAACAGATACGATTCTAGCATCAATGCAGCAAACATTTAGAAGTTTGAAAATAGTTAATTATTTCTTCTCTAAGCTAAGTATCTAGAAATTCTTTAGGTTAGGCTATGGTCTCCAAATTGATTGTCCACTGTGCTATCCTGTTCTGTGGATACATTTTAATCCATCAATATCCTTAAACCTTACTGGGCAAAGTAGTTCAGTAAAGACACAAATGCTATGCAGTAGGATATCATATATTAAAAGGGCTACTTGCTTTTACATGTGCTCCTGTCAAGCCAGGTGTCATCCACCCTGTATTTGTGCAAGTCTACCCAAAGAAAACATTGACCTCTCTCTTGCAGTTCATGTTGTTAGCTTTGGATAGATTTCCATTTTACATGGATCACATTGAATCATTTTTCTGTCTTTTAAAATCTTACCTATCTTTTCCAGTGGATACTAATAGGTACTAATCCTTTGACACAATAATGATCCAGACACTGCCTCATGGAATGACCAACAATAAGATTGAAGGGCAATAGTAGTACTATACAAGGAGAGGGGAGGAGGAAAATAAAATTCTAAAGCAAGTCTATATCTGATGAACTGCTGAATCTTATTTCTGAGTGTATGTATGTGTGTGTCTGAAAAGCAATGTTTATGATAATCTTTATACTGTTTAAATCAATTAACGATGAAGAAAAAGGCTAAAATAAACATAACTGGGAAAGTGAGACAGTGGAGGGTGGAGGTGGAAGAAACACCAGAGTCTCAATGAGCTTTGTTATAACCTGGATCAAATCAACAAATTTGATCTTTATCTCAACATAGAGTAATTTAGAAAAGCACAGAGAGATGATATGAGTATCCAATAGCTGGTTTGAAAAAGATGGGAAAGAAATGGTAAGGGATGACAGTTGCCATAGATAAGTTATACAGAACCAGGCTAGTGTATGAAGGGTCACATGGACTTCTTAGTGGTAGCCCATGATGTTGCTGTGTTACTGCAGCTATTTCATAATGTGTACTTGCATTTTATGAATGAATTAATTATTGTAAGAGTTTCCATCTTTTTTGCCTATAGTTTTGTATATAGTTATACAAAATACAGTATATTTTGAAATATACTGTATATTCTCCCACCCCGCTCCTTCTGAGACTTCTGCTGTCACTGCTAGTTAGCATCACATAGGTAGGAGGTCATAAATTGAATATTCAAAAGAAGATTGACTTGATTTAGGAAATATGCATATAGCTATAACGTTCCATCATTAATAGATACTATGCACATTTTCCAATCAGATCGTGGAACCTGAATACAAATACTGCAAGTTATGTTCCTCAAGTATTCAAGGTACCTATCTGACAAATGCCCAAAGGGTGCAATTGTTCTAGAGTATCCAGCTTACTCTATTCGTTGCTAGTTGTTGAGTTGTGATGTAGATGGCTTCTGATGTGAGCCGATAAAGCTAAACTATTGGCAAAAAGGTTTCCAAGAAAGAAAGAGTTGTAACCATTGTTTGGTCAAACTGTGGTGGCTTTTGTATGCAGAAGACAGCTGGGCCTATCTGTTACACATGTCATAAATTATTTCTTGACCATTAGCAGTTTTTCTGCATCATAACTATTATTCAGGCATATTAAATCAGTGAGAGGGAAGAACACACCAGGACATCTGGGGCTGCCAGATAATTCAGTTAATTTCTATTCCCTTGAACCTGGAGGTGTTAATTTGGAAGCGCAACAGCCAAGTCTGAAGAATGCTAATACGTCATTTGAATGATTAATGCAATCAAGGGAATTGGGGGACCTTTGTTTACTCTTTAATTTTTGACATGGCGAAGCAAGGATGTGTCGGGCTAATTTCCTTCTTTTACTCCCTCTCCCACACCCCCAAAGTTAAGGATAACTTTTTTTATCATATGATTTGGTTTAGGAATAGGGAGAAGATGGGATGTGTGAGAGAAACATTCTGCTCCATTTTTGTTCACATCCTGTTTACAGCCAGGAAAAAAAAAGATGAAATTGTTTGTGATCTGCTGAGTAGTAGCCTCTTGGGTGTGAGTTTTTAGAAGCAAGTGTGAAAAATGGATTAAAAGATTCCACTTTAAAAACAATCAATTAAAAATCATTGTACCATAATTTATTCATTTTAAAAATGGGAAGGAAAAAGTATTACTAAAAGGATTTGTTTCCAATTCCAATTTGACTGTTCCATGAAGTAAATGCAAGGCAGATTTGGACCACAGTACCTTCTCTTCATCTCTAAGTAGACACCATCATTCCCTTGTACAACAAAAGAGTCTTTCTATGACAAAATACCCCTATTTTTTAAAAGGCAAAGCAGGAGTGGATTTGGCCCCATGCACTAAATAATTCAAGGAGTGCATCTGGAATCCTGCAATTATGGCAAAAGTAAGTCGATGTTTTGCAGTTTCTCCAAATTGCCTCTGAATATGGTGCTCATATCTGTCCATTGGAGTTTTCATGGAGTCTTCAACAAAGAGAGGCAAGGCATTCTTACCAATGTTTGAAGCGGGAGTTGAAAGTCCCAAAGATGCTTTTTTAAAAAGCAACTGGACTTTCTTTGTTTTTGCTTGAAGATGTTTTGTTTCTCATCCAAAAAGCTTCTTCAGTTCTGAATGAATGATGAAGAATGGAAGGATTTATATTCCTTGCAGTCATCTGGTCATTAGCACTCTTTCTGTAGCTGAGGGCACAGATAAACCTCCAAGCAGCCTGAATGATTCTCAGAAAGAGTGCTAACAACCAAATGACTGCAAGGAATATAACTCCTTCCGTTGTCCACCATTCATTCAGAACTGAAGAAACTTCTTGGATGGGAAGTGAAATGTCTTCAAGCAAAAACAAAGAAAGGCCAGTTGCATTTTGTAAAGGCATCTTTGGGTCAACCATGATCTGGATGATTGAGAATCTCCATAGACAAGAGTTGAAAGAAGTTTTTTCAATAAAAGGAAGACTTTTGGAGGAGTGCCAGGCAACTAATCTGCCAAGGAAATGCAAAGCTCAAAAATGGATTTTACCGTTATGTCTCCTTTTAAAGCCTACGGCCAGAGTCAAAGGTCCCAGGCTCCTCATATTACAACTAAAGCTAGCTATCCCCCCATGCTGAAATTCAGGAAACCAATCTGCATGTCTTGGTAAACAGAGAATTGAACCTCAGTTAGGAAATGAAAAGCACTCTGAACATAAGAAAACATAAGAAACGTAAGAAAAGTTCTGTTGAATCAGGTGAAAGGCTCAAGCTCACCCATTATTCTCTGTCACTAAATGGCCAACCAAATATATCCAGGAAGCTAAACAACCTGCACAGGGAAAATAGTAGGTAGCAGTTGGTGTTTACTATATATATTACCCATAATTTTCTCTTCACTGATTGTTCCCTTCTAAGGAAAAAGGAGCTTGTACTTCCCAGTGACTTTGACACTGTCACGAATGCATCCTCTTGTAAGGGAAACCCACAAAGAACAGATCATAGAAAGGGGGGGCTGGCTAAATTCATTCCTCTGCAGAAGGAGATACTCATGACTTCCAAGATTCTTCTAAGAAAATCAGATGGGCATTCACAATTTGAAAAAGATTGACATTATACTAGAAGATAATGCCCTTCCAGTTGGAACGCATCCAATGAATTGCTGGGGGAAAGCAGACAGCAAGTACAAATAGGAGTAGTGCTCATGATATGGCTGAATTAAAGGGTCAAGGATGTTTAACTTCTGATATGACTGATGGCAAAAGGAAAGTTTCGTACTGCACAGCTATGTAAACCATTGGTATGTGGAATGTCAGAACCAAGATCCAAAGTAACACTGATGCCAGAGCAGGAATATCAGTATTGAACTGTAATACTCTGGAATATTCTAGCAAACTGAAATGGATTGAAATGGGCTGTACCACACCAGAGGAACAACAGATCTTCTCCTGCAGCCAAGAAAATCAAGGAGGAAATGGAGTAGAATTCTAATTCACAAAAGGGTATCAAACCAGAGCTTCCTGAAAAATTACACGTTCAACCAAAAATATAAACTGAATAATCATACTAATAAGGTTTGATCTCTGTAATATTCAATATGATTTTGTATTGAATAATTGCTGAAAACATGGGAATTCACCTACCGGTTGCCTTCCTTAACTTGTGTTGCACTAAAATTATATAATGTATCTCTCAGTGACCTTGTTCCATAACTTAATTTGCTGTATTCAAAGAGGACCTTGGCAGCCAGCTCATATTTAAGATAGTTACGGCATTTTGCAGTCACATGTTCGCGATGTGTGATCTTTCAACATGCAAAGTGAATTGGGAAAGCCATATTCACTTAATGACTGCTTAATAACCATACGATTCATTTAATGGTAAAAATGGTCATAAAATTGGGTCTGGACACATGATGACTCATTTAATGATTGTGTTGCCTAGTGATAAAAAATCCAGTCCTAATTGTGGTCGGAAGCCGAGGACTACCTCTATACTTCCTTAAGAAGAAAGGTAAGATGACAATAAATTATGTCATGGTAGACCCATATAGTATAAACATATCCACATATTATTAGGCACTGAAAACTTTTAATGAAATGAAATCCAAGTTGTCTAATATTATTGGGGAAAAACGGGGAAGAAGCTTAAATGATATTTTTGTCAAGATCTGGAATGAAAGCATTGCCCTCATTATACCAACTACTTATGGACTGTATTAAAAAAAAAAAGAAAAAAAAAATCCTGGCACCTTGATTGCATATGTTTCAGCATACAATTAGCAATGCGTTTCTGCAATAACAGCATAAGCTTTGCAGTGCCCTGGCTTATTTACCACGCACTGTAGATAAAAGAAGTATTATTCCCATTGCTCTTATTATTCAATTAAGATACATATCAAGACTAATAATAGTAATAAAAAAGATAATCAGCATATTCTCTGGCAACTTAAAGCCACAACTCATGAATGTATAAATCCAGTTGAAATGAGAGGAACGTGTGCAAGATTGCAACCATATACAGCACTGAAGAGAGAGATCAAGTGAGAATCTCTGGCTAGATGAATCCTTCTGTATAACGGAGATAAAAGAGAGCTTCCTGGGCCTCAAGGCAAACCTCTTGGATGCCGCCCCAACCCCAACATCCATCATAAATGAAAGACCTTCTGGTGGTTTTTGTCAGAGAAGACCTGTCCAGGGCTTGCACACCCATGCCTGTCCAGGGAAGAACAGCAGGAACACTGGCTTTGTGCTGTTTTGGGATGAAGATGCACAGACAGGCTGTGACAGCACTAGAGTGACCAGATCAGGTTGCAAAAATTCAGACCCTCACTGGTTGCAAGAAAGCAGTTTGACCTCTTGGCTGCCATTTTATTTATTGAACAAAATAGTATCATTTTATTTATTTATTTATTTAAGATGCTCATCTACCAGAAGGAACTGTGGGCAGCAAACAAAATAAAACCACAATACAATAAGGTGATTATTTGAATAATAAACAATGTTGAGGTTCTGATAAAACTTGCATCTATCCACACCAACTCTATCAACATCTTGACCCCAGTGCCTTGGTTGACATGCATTGAGATATTCTGTTGCACTGGCATGTAATTCATTTCTGCCTGCTAAATCATCTCACCTATCATGTTGCCTTGGGCAAATGTCTAAGAATCATACCTCTATGGCATCTCTAAGGATTTGTGACAGCCTGACATGGATTACACGGGTTTGGCTTGTTTAAAGACCAAAGGCTCTCCAAAGTGGCTGCTATGCTTTCCTTCTTTATGCTTCCAGTTTCTTTTTCCACCGTATGACCTAACAAGCCAAGACATTTAGAGCTACCAGATGTTTGACAATGAACATATTTTTGCAGCCCCAAACTAGCAACACAGATAATCATTTTATGAAAATAGTTGTGTGGGGAGTTTTAGTTGGTTTGATGGGTCAGAAATTGTTCAGACTTGTAACAGTCACTTGAACCTGGAGTTATCAGCAAGAATAGTGATCAACTGTTCTTTTTATAGGAGGGTTCTCAATATAATTTTCCCATCCTTATGTTACTTTCAAAATAACCAGGTAAATTAAGATAGGCAGAGAGAGTTCCATGCCCACTGCATCACTTGGTGGTTAATATGGGCTTTTAGAAGTTGAGCCTGGATTTAATTCTCAGGTTGGATGAAGAATTATGTGTTTTTCCGGTCCAAAACATATCTAATATCTAAATGCATGCACAAATAAAGTGTATTAGTGAAAAAAAATATACAGTATAGCTGTGCATGATAGCAAGGAAGAATGTTCATCTGAGGTACCTTGCACACAAAATACTGCATGCTGTATGAGAAAAAAACTGATTGGGGTGGATAGGCCTCTCAGAACACCCCCAATCAGCTGTTCCCAGAGGTGAACTTTAGCAACAGGTTCGTTGGTTCTGACCTCTGTGCCTTGCTTTTTTTCCAGCTTCTCAAATAGAGGTTTCAGTGGCTTTGTTCAGCCTCTCAAATGGAGGTTTCAGAGGCTTTTTTCAGCCTCTGAAACCTCCATTTCAGAGACTGGGTGGGGCTACATTTGGACTATAAGATGTACCCAGATTTTCACCCTCTTTTTGGGGGTAAAAAGGTGCATCTTATACTCCGAAAAATACGGTAATGTAGAAATGGAAGAAACCAAACTTAAGGTAGAAAAAAACAGAAGAAATGAAACAGGGAAAAAACCTGAAATTAATATATTTGACCTTCTGTACTCATTGCTATTTCAACACCATAGCCTAGTGGCATCTGGCAGGTGTCAAAGTAGGGAAGGCTGCTATAACCACTAACCCATATAGCTTCTTAGTATTGAAAGAGGCAATGAAAGAATCACTTCAAAGAGGGAAACAGAAATATATTTCTGTTTAAAGAAGAAGTTCCATTAAGATGATGTTCCTCTAAAGCTCATGGCAGCCTCTTATTACAGTCCAGACTTGCAATAAATGCAAGAATTCAAAACAATAGATAAGCAGGTGTTACACAGAAGCTTCTTGCTAATTGGGTCTCCTTCTCAGAGCTCCATTTTCAAAAAGGAACAAACTTTGTTTTTCTTTGTAGAGGTTTGTCTGAGTGCCAGAAAAGTAAGGGCATAATATCAATTTCTGAGTATCTTTTGGGGCAACTTTCATGCAAAGAAGGATACTTTCTATGGGACTGTGAGAGATGGAACCTCACTCTTCCTTAAACAGCAAAAGTATAGCTCTCAGGGCAAAAAACATCATATGAAACAGACACCTCACTCCCCCAATAAAAATTTGTTGTGAAACAGAATGGAGACTTTTTGAGATCGGCCTTTTTCAGTCAGATCTTGAACACGCTTCAGGTAACACAAACTGCTACAAGTCAGTTCTTTCTTCAGAGATTTATTCAAAGAGATTTGAGTGTGATTCTTTTTCTGTATTAGAGATGTTGGAGCTATCTTAAATAATTTAAATTACAGTCATATATTACCAAAATGTCCATGCTGCTCCATTCACCATTAATTGGTGGATTATTGAATGATATACAAATTTTTAGGAAGGCAATCTGTTGAGGCATTATATAGGGTCTCTAGTCCAACCCCCTGCTTAGGCAAGAAACGCTACACCAGTTCAGACAAATGGTTATCCAACATCTTCTTAAAAACTTCTAGTGCTGGAGGATTTACAACTTCTGGAGGCAAGTTGTTCCACTGTAAATGTTCTTCAAGAGATGTTTGTCTTTCATCATGTGGAGCAGAATGGAATCCCAACAATAGAATGTGACAATGAGTTGGACCAACAATCTTCCTCTATTCTTATGCAGGTGCTGGGGAGCATGGAACAGAGTACAATTGATATCCAAAGTCATTCTCTCTCCCCTAGTCATCCTTTAAGATTATTTGCTGAACTGAGTTGCCCAATTTTCTCTAATAGCCACCTATTATTTTTAAAGCTATTCTCTTCCCAGTTCTGTAAGAGATCCGATAGGAATACAAAGTTACTGGTCACTTGATCTCTTCTATAGGGTAGCTAGAAAAAATGGAATTACCTTCAGTTAGGAACTGCCTATGGAGAAATTCTGGAAGAATAATGCTATGAATATTGATATGAGATTTCAATTTGAGTAATTTGGAGAAAAGAGATAGAGCACCAAAAGGGCTAAGGCTAATGTTGTGATGGAATGATTTACAAAAAACAATAGTAGCTCAGTTTCTGCAGACGCAAGTCTTCAGACTGTTATCTGTTACAACAAAATGAAACAGCGCAAGTGAGGCTTTTCACCTGAGGCCCCAAATGGAATTTTGTCAAAGTTCAGACCCCTCTAATTGATGCTCCTTTCTGGGACCTACTTTGCAATATTGTTTTAACAAGAAGGCAGACCAAAGAAAGTATTTCCCCACAGAATGCACAATTAGCGTGAGGAAATCATTGCTTCAGGATGATGGTCACTAGGTCAGATCGCTTTAAAAGAGAATTGCACAAATACACGGAAGAGAGGTTTATTGCTTACTGATAAGAAATAAGAATGAAATACCCAGATTTAGAAGTTGCATAAAAGAACAGATTTGGTCACTCATGCTGAGGGCCCATCTACTCTTATGGCTGAGTAGGTGCATTTAAGAACATACCCAGCACAGAACCTTACATAACCTACTGTTATTTCACAACAGCTGTTATGTAAGAATATGCGACCTGTCATTCAATGAGGTTTAGAAATTATTGAGACACAGGACTTTGACAAATCTATTTCCTTTCAAACTACTTTAAATTTGTTGCCATCTTCAGAGCAACATTTAAAATTATATTTAAAATAGTATCTTTTTACATTTCTTCATAGCTTCATGGAAAAGAGACCTGGACCAGCAGTATGACATACATACATACATACATACATATATACATACATACATACATATATACATACATACATACATACATGCATCAATCTTTATGCCAAGCTTTTCCTACGTAAATCAAGATGTTTCACAGCCATAGTATGGTGAAATCTCATTCACTAGTTTCTAGGCTTTCTCAAACATCAAAGCAGTATTTTGCTGTCTGTTTGGAGATTTGGGAGAGACTGAGATAGATCTATTTCTGGCTTATTTGCCTTCATCAGCCAGCCACAACCCCTTTTCATGACTCCGCCCTGTAACGGTCAAATATTTATTTTATTTTATTTTTGTAGGCTTTTATGTGCATCATTCTTTATGCCAGGCTTTTCCTACGTAAATCAAGATGTTTCTGGCTGATGAAGGCAAATAAGTTCATTTAGTGACCGTTCAAAGTTACAACAGCACAAAAAGTGACTTATGACCATTTTTCACACTTATGACCTTTGTAACATCCTCATGATGAAAATTCAGATGCTTGACAACTGATTCATATTTATGACTGTCGCTGTGTCCCATTATCATGTGATTAACTTTTGTGATCTTCTCACAAGGAAAGTCAATGGGGAAGCTAGATTCACTTAACAACCAGGTTGCTAACTTATCAACTGCAGTGATTCACTTAACAACTGATTTAAGAAAAGTAAAGTAAAATGGGGCAAAACTCATTTAACAAACATCTCATTTAATAACAGAAATTTTGGACTCCATTGTGGTCGTAAATCAAGGATTATCTATACAAATATCCATTCCACCCAAATCTCAGGGTGTATTCTAATGCCAAAAATATTCTATTTCTCAGCAGAAACTACTTTTTCATCTAAAACAAATAGCAACTGCAAAATACATTTTCAAATCAGGTAGATTCAATTGTCCTCTTTCCTGTGTGTGCTTTAACACGTTATATTTAACTTATGGATTTTTTGTCTGCCAAACAAACATAGATATTTTCTTTTGTCACTGTTTAAATGTCACATCAGTAGTCAAAACAGCTACCGAGTCATTCCTCATGAGATGGACAGCTACATAAATTTGATTAATAACTAACTAAATAAAAAATCTGTAAACATAATTTTAGGCAAGGCATTCATTTTTATCGTGGAAGTTATCCCCAGCAATGACAATGGTAGTTTCTACCATTTTGAAATAACATACAATTCATATTTGTCATAGTGATGTCCAGACATTTTTTCTTTCTTCTCAATTTTAAAACTTGGTTTATTCATCAAGTCCTATTTTCGTGGTTTTTGTTAACAACTTCATCTTTTGTTTCTTGTTCTTAAAGCCACATTGTTTTAGCTTTCCCATTAATGTTTTAATTCCCTTTAAGGGATTTTCCGAACCAACAAAGCATCTGCAAAAGCCCTTAGCTTCTAAGTTTCTTTCTAAATCTTTATTCTCCTAATCCTCTCATCTTGTCTTATATCTCCATTTCAGTATTTCAAGAACCAAAATAAACAAGAGAGGAGATACTGGGTAATCCCTGCCTTGTTCCTTGTTGTATCTCACAAGGCTTTGTTAGCTCTCTATTTTACAATTTGTCTCTTCCCCTTAGTCTATACCCAGTTTTGTCACAGTTCAAAAAATAACCCACCCATTAGGCTCTACACAAAGACTTCTGCAATGAAACTAAGATCTGATTTTACCTGTGAAGAGAAAAGCCAAACAATAGACTTGGTGGAGTGAGTGGTCTTTTTTTAAAAGAATAAAATGCAAAACAGGACATTGTTTGCCAGGATCTTTTGACGGAGGACAAATGCAAGGCAGTGAATTTTATCCTCTTGCTCCTTAGTGGTTGGATCTGTTTTGTTTTGGTCTGTTCATGAGACTGTCTTTGCTCTTTGCAGGCTAGAGTCCTTTTGAATGCGGTGCACATTCTGCACAGCATGGGAATTCACCAAGCAGATGTTTATGTTTATTTCACCTCCCGGGAGGATGTTACATTTATATGGTTTCCTGCTCATGATAAAATGGGGCAAGCAATATTGATAAGGTGGTGGTGGGGACATTGCAACTAAGAAAAAGTGGGGGGGGGGGAGGAAGTGTTTATTGCAAAGAGGTGAGAGAAAAGAAATAGAGAATGGAAATGGACAACGAAAATACATTTCAGCTAATGGTCCCTTACAACGGTTTGCAGCATGATGAGGCAAAAGCTTATAGATGATGTGGAAATGAACTTTGAATCTAAAAAGAATCAGATCAAAAATATTTTAACCTATAAATGAGTTTAATTGGGACAGTAATCCAATTGTTGGATTGAGAATGGAAGGGCTCAGGTTTATTTCTTTATTCAGCTATGAAATTCAGTAGACAACTTTTAACTAGTCGCCATCTCACAACTCACTTAGGTCAAATGTAAAGGAACAGGACAGTTAATACACTGAGTTCCCCAGAAAAGAATAGGGTTTTTTTTTAAAATTTAACAATAATTGAAAATTGTCTAATCATCACATCCACTCCCTCACAATTTAAGATCTGAGCCTAAATTGCTCATATTAAGGGCCATTTTTTTGGTTAGTCTCCCCTCCTTCCTTCTTTCATTCCACCTCAAGTATGTATTAGCATATCTTTTCGCTGGTGTGATTTAAACAATACTAGATCAAAATAGTTTCTAGATATGAGATTCTAACTTACACTGAATAGCAAGAACATGCTTGGAGTATAACTGGGCTTGGGTTGTGCTTGTGGCATTCTGAGCCACGGTGGCACAGTGGTTAGAATGCAGTACTGGAGGCCAACTCACTGCTTACTCCAGCAGTTCGATTCTAAACAGCTGTTAAAAGCGTGAGAGAGAGAGAGATGGCAATGAACAGAAATGAGGAAATGTACAACTGTGAATTTTGGAGGACAAATAAAGATTGTTTTATGTGTTGTGTCTGTATATCAGTTCAAAAATGTAAAATTTGATAAAATTACATCCAAATAAAAACTAAATTAGTTCATGCCAATCTCTACATTATTCATAATTTCCCATGATAATTTTAAGCCAAGCCAGGGCACTTTGGAAAATATCCATATTTTTTGCACTATAAGATGCACTCCCCCCCATCTGTGTATCTTATACAGCAAATACTGCGGGGGGGGGTCTTGGTGCCTGTCACTGTTGCCTGTCACCACTGCTGCCATTTGCCGCCGGAGGGGAAGGCTGGAGCCTTCGCTGCCAAGCAGCTGATTGGCAGTTGGATTGGCCTCCTGGAATACCACTGACCAGCTGTTCTAGGCAGCAGAGATCACTGCCTATTGCCACTGCCGCTTGCCACCGTTTGCTGCCGCCATGCACCATTCGCCGTCATTCACCATTCACCATAGTTCACTGTTGCTTGCTGCCATTTGCCACCATTTGCCACCACCGCATTTTATTGCCATTCCCCTCCGATGCCGTTTGCCACCATTCACTGCCACCACTGCCGTTTGTTGCTGCCGCTGCTGATCTACGCCGTCACTGCCAATTGCTGCCATTTGGGAGCAAAGGCTCCAGCATTCCTAGCAGAGGCAGCAGATATGGAGGAGGCAGCAATGGCAGCATTTCTGATCAGCCAGCCCACTGATCAGTGGGGCTATGGGAGGCCGGGATCCAGCTGTCGCTCAGCTGACTGGTGGTGGATGCAACTGAGCAGAGCCCTGATGAGCCATATGCTGAAGCTGTGATAACATGCTGAAGCTGACCAGGCTTTTTGCTGTTTGCTGCAAGAATGCTAGCCAGATGAATACTGTATGGTTGCTGGGAGGCAGATTTCCCCCCCCCCCCTTCTTTTCCTCCTCTAAAGCTAATGTGTGTCTTATGTTCCGGTGCGTCTTATAGTGCAAAAAATACAGTATATTATAAAATACATAAAATGGGCAGCATTTTATCTGTAGCCACCAAACATAAGAAAGGCTACAGAGGGCCCAATGAGGGTGGGAGAGATGAGGCAAAGATCAGATTTATTATGGACATTCTGTCTGAAAGCATAGAAAGAAACTAATGATAGAATAGAATATAATTTTCTATTCTAGATAGAAAATAGAATGGCCAAGTGTGATCGGAAATACAAGGAATTTGTCTTGGTGCTTATGCTCTCAGTGTACATAAGATATGTTCATCAAGAATCATAAGGTACAACACTTAATGATAGTCATAGGATACAAATAAGCAATCAAATCATATTAGGAAACAGTCAATATAAATTGTAAGGATACCAACAACAAGGTTACAGTCATAAGTGGGAGGAGATGGGTGATAGGAACGATGATCAACTTTGAAACCTTTAGTGATGCATAATATGTGCACGTATCAATGAAAACATAAAGCCTCTGTTCTATTACAAGGTATGCAGTTCTGATCTTAAACCTATGTTGACAACTACACTGGAACTTCCACTTTCACCTGCTAAAAATTAATGCTTGGATAAAGCTTCTCAAACTGCTGCATAATTTTTGGCACTCTGTAAGAAGCTTCAGCCAACTCAATATTCAAAACTATATAAACTGTGTTTCCCATCCCTGTTTAGCACAGTAATAATAGCAGACATAAGTAAATATATACATACACACAAATTGATTCAATTTCTCTTCTGCAGCAAAGGTAAAAGTGCTGCTTAAAGAAGGTTTTGAAGTTCTTCAGTGCTTATTAATATCAATAGTAACATAATAATAAATCTGAGCAGAGTAAAGGCTCATTGCTATTTCAATGATGCTACATGACAATAAGCAGAAATGTTGAAATCGTTATTAATATCTAATAAGGAGGAAGGAGGTAATAGGGAGGAAATTCACATTCAAATCTTTTTTTTAATACGAATATCACATATTCTTTGATCTTAGACTTCAGGAGATCATAAACTTCAAGGAAAGACTGCAAGGAGGATGCTTTTATAAGTGGATCCCCTTTATTACAAGCAATTTTCAGAATTAGTGGGTGTCAGGCCAGCTAAAAAAAGAAAAAATTAGCCCCTCCCAGTATCAATTTGTTCTGGCCCCAATTGTCCATAACTGACCTTGTTTCTAAATGCAAAGCAGCCTTAAGTTCATATCTCTGAAGGCTGAAAATGTTTTGCAAAATTTAGAGTGAAAAATCTTTAATGGACCGTAATATTTAAAAGTGGGAATAAAGCAGCACAGAGTGGTTATGTCCTTGTTTTGACTTTGAAAACTTTAAGGGATGTTAGGATAAACTGCTCACACTCTGTCCCTGGATATTTGGATAGCAGAACTCTATGGCTTTACTTTGTGTTTGTTGACCAGAAAATAACTTGAATCTATTTAAATAATCTCATTTGATTGTTGAGATTGTGATTTCAATCTCATTGTTATATAGTTGACATCTTTGTGGATTGGATCTCTTTCCAAAGATTAGAATTTTTGTTTTTTTTATAATTAGTAGTATGTGGACACAATCATCCAAATATCTAATGATTTTATCAAAGTGACAAAGTAAGCACAAGATCTACTCTTTTGTGGAGTTTCTGGTGGTGCAATGGTTAGAATGCAGTACTGCAGGTTAATTCTACAGACTGCCAGCCAACTGCCAACAGTTCAATTCTCACCTGCTCAATGTTGACTCAGCTTTCCAATCTTCCGAGATGGGTAAAATAAGGATCCAGATTATTGGGGACAATATGTTGACTCTGTAAACCACTTAGAGAGGACTTTAAAGCACTGTGAATTGGTATACAAGTTTAAATGCTATTGCTATTGCTATTTGTGCAACCAGAATCATGACTGACATGCCTGATGACTGAGCTAGTATTGTTATGGCTAACCCTCCCCTCCCCATTTACTCTCCCTTACCTCCTCTGGGTACCCATGTCTGTAGTTTTTCATGGTGTGTCAAATTAAAGCCAACTTTAGAATCAAAGAAGGACATATATAAAGGTTCTTGAGCAGTGATGACTTTCAGACATTGTATGCAGATGCCAGACCATCCTTAAACTGGTTTACCTATCAGCCATACAATTCTCTTGCTCTAGCCTATCTATAAATTTCTAGCAAAATATGACTGTTCTATAATTTGGTAACAACAGGCTAATCATTCTATAATTTGCATGAATTCATGCATGAGCAATATTCAAAGTGTATCTCCAGCTGAAAAAAGTACTCCAGTCTAATGAGGGTCCTTCACCGCAGAGAAGTACTCTGTCTGTCTGTCTCTCTGTCTCTCTCTGTCTGTCTGTATCTGTCTATCTTCAATGTGAAGGTATAGCAGAGATATGTGTGACAGTTTGTCACAGCAAAGTAGAACATAGTTGCTTAAATAATCAATTGTCTGTGATCAGATTTAGTTTTTTAGTGAATATGTAAATAGGTAGCTACATAGGTCATGGCAAGCTGCAAATGATGACAGGTGACCTGAGGACTTATATGATTTATACACATAACTGCACCAGATTACAATATACACATATATTGTATATTACAATATATATGATCTAATGTTGATTTGATCATGACTTGCTACAGTCACCTATAGGCAGTGATGGGTTGCTTCCAGTTTAGTCTGGTTCTTGCGAACTGGTAGTAATGGCGGTGGGAAGCTCTGCCCACCCACCCCGACATCATCACTGACAATCTGCATATGTGCAGAAACTTCCCGTTGTGAACTGGTAGTAAAGGTAAGTGGAACCCACCTCTGCCTATAGGTATGTGAAGAGTTTTTGTGAGAATCTCCTTTGTTATATTTAATGTCAGATGACTGTTCACTTGATATGTGCTACTTCATTGTATACAGCTATAAATTCCCCTTTTCTCCTAAATGCTGGGTTTGCACAATAGCAGCAAATTTAGATTAAAATGTGTTTGGATAGCAGCATATTGTTGCAACTTTTATTTATTGAAATGTAAACATGAGACCATCACATGAAGCCATAATTTAATGATTTGTTTGAGCACAGCATCCTTTGTGAGCACAATTGTCCAGGTTTAGGCCTTTCTGTGCTATCTGAATCCATTCAGTTTGTAATGATAGTTTCTTTGAGTGGATCTCTTAAAGGATCCTCATGCTAAGTAACAGTATGTGAAACTTTTTCAACCTATTATTCTCCCCCCTTCCTCCTCCTCCTCTCATTCTGAATAAATCTTTTTTGCTCTCTGAAAACTTGAGAAGGAAATAAGAGATGGTTCAAACATAATGTTTGGTGAAAATAAGTGGCTGTCAGTTCTGGGAATTATTAGCAAAGCTGGATTTGGCAGCAAGACGGTAACCTAACTCCATTCATAATATGCACCACATGGGCTAACACAGATGCTCCAGATAAGGTTGTCTCTCTCCAGAAGACGGGATGAAAGAAACAAAGGGAGAAAGACCATTGATGATTTGCATATATTAATTTGCTTATATGCATGCAAAACTGAGCACCACTCTAATAGGGCTGAAAGGGGAAAGCAAGTAGGTAGCCATGTGTGAGGGAAAGTGTCTGGCCCAGTTTTGTAATGAAAATAACAATGCTTTTGAAATGCTCCAAATACATCTTAACACAAGTCCTATTAGTTTGAAGCTGCTCTCTTTACATTGGAGATCTGATCTGGGCAACCCTCAGAAAGCCTTGGAGCCTCATATATTCTCCAACCTTTTTTGGTGGCTTCCAGAACTACTTTCAAGGGCACTGCTGGGTTTCACTTTCCTGCCATTTGGAAATAGAACATTGTGTTCCAAATATACTGTTAAAATGTAGGCTTGTAGTATAAAACAACAACAGTACTCTTGACTGTTCCCCAGCCCACAAAGATAATGCCACTCCATTTACATTTGGTTATCAACCTACTTACCTGGCTTTTACCCCCGATTTATGGACACCATTAAAACTCTTGTAGTCTGTAAACTTTAACTGGTTGGAACAGAGCATCATGGGGCAGCACTTTTTCAACCAAGATAGCTCAAATAGACTAACTTATGAAATGCATTCAAAATGCAGAACCCATGGCTCCCACGAAATTGAAACTTGGCAAATGTTATAACGCATTTTATGACATAAAATTATCATAAACCATTTTATGACATAATACCAAATGACATAAAACATTTTCTGTGATCAACTTCTGTTGTTTTTCTGTGTGTATAGTTCAACACGGGCTATTTTCAAGACAGATACATACATCTCTGAATATAGTCCTCAATGTTGAAGAACTTTTCCAGGACATTAGAAGCTCTGCTATTGCTAAAGGCATTGAGGAATTTGATTAAGAAATATATCTGTAATTATGATGGGTTGAGGTCATGGGTTATCTAATATCCATTAAATGTGGCATCAGTCACTGAAATGGTGTTTGTTACCCAGTCATAAAGCACCACCCAGAGCTCTCTGAGGGAAATGGGTGGGTAAGAGATATGAAATATAAATGAATGAATGTGAATGAATGAACAAACAAATGAATGGTGGGCAGGGGCAGAGTTACCTAAGGAAAGTAAGAAATTAGAATTAAATCAACGGAGCATACCTAACTTTTCTGAACAGGGATTAAGATTGGTTTTAACATACTGGAGAATTCTACGAGTTCAAGTCATACATCTTAGATATGTCAAAGTTGAGAAACACTGGTATAGGCAAAGGCCCGCCTCCTCATTCTGAATACCTGGCTTGAATGCATTTGTTCCTGTCCTAATCTTTGCTCTGATTTGTCATTTAACTGAAAGCAGAGCCCCTGATGGAAAGCAGCATAGTTTTTCTACAGCTACCAGCATCAACAATTTGAAAACTCTTTTTTTTAAAAAAAAGATACAGTTTTGGCTCATTTGTATTCAAAGTATGAAGCTGCATGATGATCTATATATTTTTTAAATGATGATTTGAGAACATCATTTCACATGAGCAAAATGCTTCTCCTTTGGCTGATATGTTGTGACTTAAGAAAATTTGAAATACCTGTTAGGGGTCAGCTCTTGCTGAGCAAGACTTTATATTTATCGGTTAGAAATTGAGTCTGTAGCTCTGTAGTCTCTGATCTGGAATTTCCAATGGAAAAACAGATTCCAGCAGAGAATAGGGAAGGAGAAGCAAAAACTTCTGTCAATAAACTAAGCAGTGTGTGCATATAGATGTGTCTGAGGGAGTAATCTGACAATAAAATTTGGCATTACATGGTCTATATTTTAACCCCCAGTCCTTCACATTTTTGAACACTGTAATTAGTTGACAGTTTGGCATTTTTACCCTTGAAGAACCTGGACTGTATTGAGATCTTGAGTGAGAAAGACTATACAAATGAGAATGCGAGAAAATTAAGTTATATTAATAACATTTAAAAATAATATACCTAACTCACTGACTACAAACAGTAATATGTTTTAAACATGAAATGTGCCAAATAAGAAGCTGGGCAAAAATAAAAAACACCCTCTAGTGTTAAATTTGGCTGCCACTATCTTTGATCCTCCAAATATAACTTGGTAACAGATGCAAGAACTCTTGATTTTGGAAATATGCTACTTTTCTGGCAACTATGGTATCACCTGGTACTGTGGAGTAATGGTGAAACTGATTGCAGGTCCCAGTGCTTGGGGAAGGACTCTTCCCTCTGGCACAAGTGGAGTTTGTGATTCACAATCAGCCTACTCTCATTCGTTGATAACTCTAGGGCTGAAGAACAGGGGGAGCCTCCTGAATCCAAGCGCACAAATGATGGTGGTGATGAGTCAAAGGAATCAGTAGACAACCAAGCAACACTCTGGGTACATGGTGGACTTAAGGACAATGAAACATACAAGTTTGATCTAGCGGACTCATACTGTCCTGCCTGCCACTATAGTGAGACATGGGTCAGCAATGGAAAAAAACAAAGCACTTTAGGGTTAAATATTTGCTTAAATTTGATATGTTTTAATTTTATTTTTCTGAAATTTTCTGGAAGCCAATCTTTAGAGTCAGGCTGAGAGCTGCTAACTGAAAAAAGGGTGATGAAATGATAGCTATGTCCCTAACTGAACCTAAACATTGTAGAAATATGCCAAGGGGAACATATTTTTTCTGCCATTGGCCTATGATATTGTCTTAATCTCACCTTCTACTTCTAGACTTGCCAGAGTTGTCCTTCGGTCTGCTGGAGTTGAATTAATATTCTCCACTAAACATTTAGTGATGGATGTAAATTGTGTAAAATATGTTATGCTTTAGAATGTCAGCATACCTCCTCTTGTGAACCCTGGTCAACCTTCTCTGCAATCACTCTTCTGTTGCCTATCTAAGGGTATGTTTACTGATAGTTCATCAGAACTATACAATAGTATTAAACTTTTTAGTTACCAGTTTTTATTGGCAGGGCTTTCATTCTAGCCCTTACTAATTGTTAAGTTTCAGGCTGAGCACACTCATGGAAATGAAGTCACCAGCACAGTGGTGGGTTTCAAATTGTTTTACTACCAGTTGTGTGGTGTAGCTTGGTGGGCGTGGCATGGCTTGGTGGGCATGGCTTGGTGGGCGTGGCAGGGTACTGTAAAATCTCCATTCTCATCCCACTCCGGGGGAAAGATACTGTAAAATCTTCATTCCATCCCCAATCCAGGGGAAGGTTACTTCAAAATCCCTATTTCCTCCTGATCAGCTGGGCCTTGGGAGACAGAGAATAGATGGGGGTGGGCCAGTGGTGGGATTCAGCCTGTTCGCACCACTTTGGGAGAACCTGTTATTAACTTTCTGAGCAGTTTGGCAAACTGGTTGATGGAAGAAATCATTAAGAAATCATTAGAGAACTGGTTATTAAATTACTTGAATCCCACCACTGGGCGGGGCCAGTCAGAATTTTTACTAGTGGTTCTCCGAACTACTCAAAATTTCCGCAACTGGTTCTCCAGAACTGGTCAGAACCTGCTGAAACCCACCTCTGCACCAGCAGCATAAGTATGTGTGCAGTTGCATGCACCCTTCAGCAAGAGCTACAGCAATAGCCTGCAATGAATCCATATCAAGGCATTCCTAAGAAGGTTAAATGTCAGATTGGGGTTAAAGGAGAGAGCTTTTGAATACAGAGTCTTGAGCGTAAAGTCTTGAGAGTAAACAATACAGGGTGTTCCTCATGGGGAGGAACACCCTGTGTTAGCTGGCAGCCATTTTGATTTTATAAGATCACGTTTCTGGATAGAAACAGTTAAGGCCAATACCACACTTGCCTAACAAGAAAGTTTGGTGAAACCTCTATTCTGTTGTCTAAGGTGTAGGACACAACTTGGGACTGGGTGGTTGCTTGAGTCTGGAACCTTTGTCATTTTGCTTTGAGCTCAGCTGCTCTGTGGATTGCTTGTGTAGTCAGCTCTGGAGACTTTATTGCTTGCCAGTTCCTGTGGCTGACATTCATTCATCACATCTGAAGCAGGCTTTTTGGCATTGGAATATTTAAAGTCCACAATAGGTATGAAACTATTTCTCCCCCAGGGCAAAGGCTTCAACTTTTTGAGAAAACATTAAATCAGCTGGGCATGGGCAATGTTTCACACTACCATGCTCTGACCATGACCTTTCTATTTATGAAGTATTGTAGATGGCCAAATTGATGGCTGAGGTCCAGAACACACACTGCTTCATCTTCTGGCTTACCCTGTACAACAATAGGCAGTGGAGGATGCAAAAGAGGAAGCTTGTGGAGACAAAGTTGAGCCTCTTGTGACTTTATAATTTGGTCCATCTTATAATTTTATGCATGTATTAGTATTAGTTCAATAATTTATATTAATTTAACCTCTGAATTTATTTCTGTCTCCTGTCTCTGTTTGATATGAGGTCAGCCGCAATGGGCTTAATTGCTGCAATCTCCTTCTGTACATTCCATACTAACTCCCTTAGGCATATATCCTCCCTGAATTGTGACTGCCTTTGATTTAGAAAATGCATGTCTTCACAACTGTAATCTCTTTAAGGATGCAGATAATGAATGCATTTAGAGCTTCCCCTGTTCAAGGTGGGATGAGGGTCAAACTGTTAAAATAACAACAAAAGGCAATTAGCAAGGCATCTGTGTTTTTGATAAGTTAAATGCCCTAGTATTACAGACTGTTTGTTCCCACAAAGGAACACCTAAAATTCCTTGGGCAACCTCAAATACATTCCTTATCTAGTTTAAACGGGAGTTGCAGGAAAAGAGGGTTTGCCTGTAATGAGTCCATAAGTCAGTATATGGTCCAAGATTCAAAGCATTGATGAGATAATAGATTCTGGAATCAGTGAACAGAATTTGCTATTGTCTGCCTGCCTGCCTGCCTGCCTGCCTGCCTGCCTGCCTGCCTGCCTATCATCTATCTATCTATCTATCTATCTATCTATCTATCTATCTATCTATCTATCTATCTATCTATCTATCTATCTCATCATTCATTAACCTGTCTATCCACAAAATAGGAAGATAGGTAGCCTTCAATGGAGCTGCTTGAGCTCAGAATGTAGTGGTTGGAGAGCAAAGAATGTGATAGACTGCAAGCAGAAGATGAATGCACTCTTGTATTTGTCATTAATGTCCATCACATTTGCTGCAAGGGAAGCCCTGGCTCTTAGTTGTCACTGAACCAGGCATCAAGATACAGTGCTTCTCTTTGTTTGCATTTACTGTATTAAATAATGCTTTTTTTATTTGGCTAAGTGTACCTCTTCATAGTTCTTTTGAGATTTGTGGTTTTCAAGAGCATAGGCTGCATTTCCATACTCACTCTTTTCACTGTGTGATTTAGACATCTATTAATGAGATAAATAATATGGTCAGTTTCTTATTTGCTAACACACCACCTATAAATAAGCAAGACACTGACAGTTGGATGTTTCAAAGCCAGCTGAATAACATTGTGATTGCCAATGGATTTCCTGATAGCAAATTTAGGTTTTCAAGATTTGAAATTTAGGATTCACCGATGAGTCACACACAACAAGAGTCAGTCCAAAGGGGCATCTCTTGGACCGGCCCATTTGTATTACTTATTAATCCGGGGACAAAGTAGTCCTCACTAAATTGATCTGAGCTTCCCCATTACATTATGTACTCTAAATTCCTTACTACAGCATAATACAATATTGGGTACCTTACTGGCTTCACTTGAAAGAACAACAACTCTGGAAAATAACAGGATTTGGGACACTTTTTAGTAGTAACAGGCTGTTGCCCTAGTCATATATTGGGCTCTATATGCTTCAGATTATTTATCTGCCTAAAAAAGGATGTTAGACTTGAACTATAAGTAATCCTCCCCTCTGCCACAGTCACAAATTTCCTGTCTAAAATACCAAATCCAGATCTTACATGAATATTACCATGACTTGGGCTTTCATTAATATGGGCATATGAGGGCTACTATGAAGGAACAGTTTGCCAGAAGATGCTGGCAACATATTAGAAGTACCCCATGCCTCAACTTGTTTTTAGTTGGAAGCCTTTCCCAAAGACTTTGCTATAGACTCTTAAATCCATTCATCTCGCCTCTTAAACACTGTCATACACAGCAGGCTGAAGGCTTTTAATTAAAAAAAAAATCTTGGCCCTTGGCTTTATCTGCAGAAGGCATTAGCAGGTTGATTCTACCTCCCCCCTTTGGTCCATGAATCAATAAGGCAGAGTTTGGCATACCTCTCTCCCTGTATATTTCATCCCTAGCCAATGCCTGCACAGTGCCCTTTTCTAATTAAAAACTGGACACTTTCCCTGTGCCCATTAATATTACCCTGCATAAATCTGTCCTCTGTCCACACAGCTGCCACATGCGATCTGTGCTATACCTTGCAAATGAAGTTGGCTTATGCTGAAAATCAACAGCCATGTGGAGCAAAACCGTTTTTCTGGATGTATGGCCAGATTTTTGTTTTGAGTATATATGAATATATAGGGAAAGGCGTAAGTTTCATCTGACGCATTCTCTTTTTTTAGACAGTAATTGGAGTTTATTTCATTTTGTCAGGAGATTCTTTTTTCAAAGAAAGAAATATTGATTTATTTGAACTGAGAATTAAAATAGCATCTAACATTTTTATTACTTTTAAATATCTTTTCTAAAAATATATTAGAAGATGACATCTTGAATAGCCAAATGGATCTGGCAGAGCCTTGAAAGAATTTCTTGGCTTCAGCTATGAAGATTCTGGTAAGAGAAAATCCTTTGATTTGCCAAAACTCTTTCAGAAGGTATTAAGTTTATTAGCCATGTAAAACTGGGTGAAGCTATTCTACCATATTTTACTCCTCTGGAAGAAAATGAATTTTACATACATGCTGTGCAAATATGTGGATAGCTTTGTTCATGGAACAAAATTGGAGACACTGAATATGCAGTTTAAGAAAGAACTTTATATGTGGAGAACCCTGTCTCCCCACATTCTCATTAACTGCTCTTCACAGTCTAAAAGAGTGTTTTTCAACTTGAGCAACTTTAAGATTTAAGATCTAACATTACCCGTGCTGTCTGGGGAAATTCTGGGAGTTGAAGTCCACATATCTTAAGGATGCCCAGGTTTAGAAACACTGGTCTAAAGCGATTTCCCTCTCTTGCAAATGTTTAGAAATGAGTCCAATTGCTTGCATAACATAAATTGAATTAGAGGTGTCAGGAACAAACTGCAACTACTTTGAAATTATGATATGTGTACAATCATGTCATCATACATTTGCCACAATTATGTACTGGCATGATCTCTCTTTATTTCCTTCTCTCCCTTTTTTACTACAGGCATGGGAATTTGATGGGATGGGTGAAAATTAGGGATGTGTATAAAGGGTAACTGGCTAAACCTAAGTTTGAATTCTCTTAAATATAAAATCAGTATCACATGATCTCTGTTGTGCAACTTCACTGTTAAATCATGCTAAACAGGTCAAGTAGCTAAGCTTCACACATCACACTAATCCAGTTAGTGGCATAATTAATATCATGAATACACCTAGCCATTATAATTTTTAAACCATGGTTTATAGCTTATCATTATATATGCTCAAATATATCATACATTAATTATGATTTATTAAACTTGTATACAGATATAATATGAAAGGGCTTTCAGTTAGTAACAATAGCGTAACAACAGTTTTAAGCACAACGTTAAACATTCATGGTAGGATTAAAATATCCTGGCTTAGCCTCAGTAGCAATATCTCATGGCTATATCAGTAGTGAAATCCAATTTTTTTTACTACCGGTTCTGTGGGCCGGGCTTGGTGGGTGTGGCATGGTGTAGTAGGCGTGGCTTGGTGGGCATGGCAGGGGAAGGATACTGCAAAATCTTCATTCCCACCCCACTCCAGAGGAAGGATATTGCAAAATCTCCATTCCCACCCCACTCTGGGGCCAATCAGAAGTGGTATTTGCTGGTTCTCTGAAGTACTCAAAATTTCTGTTACCAGGTTCTCCAGAACCTGCCAGAACCTGCTGGATTTCACCCCTGGGCTATATGTTTTGGGTGGAGCTGAGGAACCAATAGTAAAGTAATTAAATTATGTGGGGTCCTTGGTGCTCTCTGAGCTTGGATGTTTTTTTTTTGCAGAAGTTTTATTACCTGAATTAGGAAACATCATCAGTGCTAGTCCTACCAGTGCTAGCACTGATGATATTACCTACTTTGGGTAATGAAATGTCTGCAAGAAAACATCCAAGCTCAGAGAGTATCAAGGACCCCTCATGAGGACCCAAATTGTTGGGGGCAACATGCTGACTCTGTAAACCATTTAGAGAGGGCTGCAAAACACTGCAAAGCAGTATATAAGTCTAAGTGCTATTCCTATTTCAACCCTGAGCTACAAATATTCTCCCTTATTAATAAAATTATGTTTTGCATTGTCTAACTCTCATTCATTTCTTAAATATATGTTGAGGCTGAGATATTTTGGGGTAATTGAGGCTACTGCAGTTCACTGTTAATGAAATTTTTATTCTGCAACAGCTCTCCCTTTAGGACTTCATAGACAGAACATGCTGGGAAGGGGGAAGGGGGAGTGCAAATACATCCCATTTGCATGATGCACATAGTGCAACACTTTGGGTGAAACAACCATTGTTTCAGGAGAAACCTCTTTTTTGCAGTTGATGCACCCATGCACAACCTCAGTTCAGTCTGAAAACATGAACAATAGAAAATTGATTGACAGCCTATTCAATAACGTCAGATCAAATTTAGGATATAAGCGTGAGCAATACTCAGGGTCTGATTCTGCTTTGTTTTTATAGCTTCTCATTTAAACTTCTTTGGTATGCTAAACTTAAAATATGAAAAGTTGTACTTTTTTCTATAAGTAAAATACAAAAAGGAAGCTGCAATGTTTCTAGTTAATTGAAAATTAGAGCAGTTGTGATAGTACAGTGCATATATTGAAGAAGCAGATTTTTATGGAAGCAAGCCTCTGACCGGTCATTAGCACTGGTTAACACCAACAATTGTATAATCTTTCTCTTCTCTGGAATGCCACTTCTGACTCTTTCGTTTTTCAGGATTTCACTGCCATAGACAGATTAACAGTAAAATTAATAAACAGTGAATTTTTTCCACCCTAACAACTAGTCATTTGAGGAAAACAATGCATAATACAAAATGTTGCAATTCCTAAATGGATTTTGGGGAACACATGGCAGCTAACAGCTAGGAATAACATGAAAAATCTAAATTGGTCATAACAAATATGCTGCTCCCAATTTTGTGACATTTTATCCCTATGAATGAACACTCAAACATACCTTTCTATTTGGACTCATGAGATTACCATGAATTTTTCTTATCCATGTAAGTGGTGAACAATTACACGAATAGGGAAACTGAAATACGATATTGTCATATAAAAATAATTTACATTATTTTGGATGATGTCAGAAAGGGAGAAAAGTAGAATAGGGAATATACTGCCTTGGATGGAAGCCACAAGTGTGCCAATGGAGACCTGCTTTCTTCTTTAAGAACTTGCCTAGTAGCTAAGATGTTAGAAGCTTTTCTCTAAAAGTCCTTGAAGTTCAATATGTGGGTTACTGAAGAAAAGACTTATTTAGCGATGGTACCTAAATTGAGAAACTTCCACTTTGGATCATTTTACATAGTGCCTTTTTGTTTTACCGAACTTAAATATGAAGCACCATCTATCTTAGTCCTTTCTTATATTCAATAATTTTTGTTTCATTCTATTTTAAAATTTTGTCATTACATATTTCAATATACTGAAGATTCACTTTACTAATTATTTACATTGTTCTCTTTGTTTTAAAGTTAACTTGTCTGAATACAAAATTACATAAATTTAAGCCCCCCTCTGCTAAATTACTTTAAGAAATGTGAAAAATAAGCTGCAGTATAATCAAATAAGTAATTCAGTAGTTGCCCAAATATTTGTACTTTGTTGTTTCAATTAATACTCCTTTTGTTTTTTTAAGGATGCATTTCTAAATGTGGAGAGTACAGAAGAGGAATAATTTAAAGCATAGTTTCAACCGGAACAGTGATGGCTTGCAAAGTGAATGAAAGCCCTGGTCTGCATAAGGAGTACTACAAGTTCTGACCTAGACAATCACCATGGCAGGTGGATCAATCTGTGTGAATCATGCTGTGTTGGTAGAGAAAGAGATTTCCTATACTGTTACTGCTGTTTTGATCTTTCAAGTGTTGACTTTCCAGTCAGTATGATGGACTCCCATTTGGTTAAACAAAATGACACTTCATTTCAATGCTTTCACTGTAAGAATTGCTGGGATAATGCCAGAGTGCCAAACAAACATAGGATATGTTGTTGTTACAGGTGGTAAAACCAATGCATCAAGGACTCATTGGAGTCCTGGTACTGTTGTCTATTGGCCTGTGACTTGCTTAAAGGATACCAGTGCATCTTTGATGCTTGCAACTCCTTTGTAATCTTAATCTCTTTGTTTCTTTTATGTTACACTGGCCCCCCAAGGTTAAAGAAAGAGATTTAGACCTTAAACACAAAAACCAACCCTTCAAGCTTGGGAATTATCTTTGCCTTTAAATGTGAGTGATCAATGCCCATTTTCTTTTGAAAATAAAACTCTTTTGAACCTTGAAAGCCTTCCACTGTTCAGCTATGTCTAAGTGCCACATGGGGAAATGGGCTGAAAACAGCCCAATTTTTCCTTTAGCGCTTACATTGGAGGTCTTGAAGTTCAGTCCAGAGCAATCAATTTAATTGGTGCAAGCTCTGGTGACAGATTATGCCGGTTTACACTCCAGTATAGCACAAATTTAAATGTTGGGGAAAAAAGCAAAAGATACACTCTTTGGTCTCTACTTAAAGAGGGCAGCGGTATTGGAAAAAGAGCACATTTAATTTATCACTGTCAGAGCAGGTGCAAAGTTTAATTCTAACTAAAAGCATTAAACAATTAACCCAGACAGTCAGACTCTTCTAAAAATGCTCAGTTGCAAGTAACATACGGTCCAGCTTGCCAATGGAATTAATAATAATTTTAGAAGTCCAGTTTTCTGTTTGATACAAGCAACAACCTTCCTTCACTTTTTTTAAAATATTGCATTAACTGGACAAATTATTGAAGGCAAAACTTGAATCCTTAGCTCTTTGATCATCGTTGAAATATCATTCTTATATGGCAAAGTCCTCCCAACTGTCAACTAAATAACAAAATTGATGTTCAACTTCATTTTGTGATGTCCTCCCAACTTCTGAGAGGTGAAAAGTTACAAAAGCAACACAAAGCATTTTCTTTCCATTGGCCAAGAGAATTCTGGGGATATGTGGTGGCAACCAGAGTATTTGCTTGCTGATTTGCAAAGATAACTGGGAAAAATCAGTTGCTACATAACTACTGAATAAAATTGCTAATTTGGTTTCAGAGTTGAGTGAGGATAAGAAGGAAAGAGGGAGAACGTGAGTTTAACGGGTGCTGACTTCTCTTTAAACTCTCAGATCTTATTTCCTTTTCCTCTGAATTCAAATGGCCAACTCACTCAAAATGATTTCTCTTTTTCTCCTTAACATTGAACAAGTTCATCCTCTGAGGCCACCATTATTTCTGTGTCATATCCTGGATCTACTGAGGAAATTACAGGTAATCATTTCAGATGATTTGCAAGCAGTTTCGCACAAATGGTCACCCAGCAACATTTCTTAACTATATGATGCCAGTGAGATTTTATTTTTTCAATCCAGTCTTCCTTTCCTCCTGTTGTACTTCTCTGAAGATGTTAGATATCTCTAAGCAATCTTTGATGTGAGGATAGGAGGGTTACAAAACTTTCCCGTTTCCACGGTAAAATGTTAAAGGACTATAGATAAGGGGCATGACATTAACAGGAGGATTTTGACTATCCACTGAATTCTATACTTTCCAGCAATGTGTGTATTTCAAGCAATGTATAATAGATACATTTATCGGTGCTCATTTATCAGAGGTAGAGACCAGTAGTGGGTGGTCCCCGGTTCAGACCGGTTCGGAAGAACTGGTAGTAAAATCGATGGGAGGCCCCGCCCACCGCCCTGGATGTCATCATCGGTGATCTGCGCATGTGTAGAAGCAAGGTGCGCACACAAGCGAAGTAATCACGCACGCCCGATTCCATTGTGAACCAATAGTGAAGGTAAGTAGAACCCACCCCTGGTAGAGACCTATCTGCTCCTTATCTGTTTCCCTTATTTCCTTTAGTTTACTGTTTATTTTAGTTGCAATTTCATAGTTATCTCTTTAAAAAATCTGTTTAAATTGGTGATATTAGGTAGAAGCCAGTTGTGTGATATAACTTAGTGGCATTAATGCAATTTGCCACGAGACACTTCCTCTGCCAATTCGACTAACAGGGCTTGTCTTCCCTGGATTGCTTACACATCAGTTCTATAGTTTTAGCTTCACTTGAATGAATTACTCTGAGATTTATCAAAAAATTTTTTTGAGATGTCTCGCTAGATAAACTTCAGGTTTGGGGTCTTCACAGAATTTGAATCACAATGCAAAGCTTAATCAAGTTAAAAACTATTCCATATATTAAGCCAAATAAGACCCTTGAAATATTTCATGGAACTAACAGCATATCTGAGATAACAGTCCAGATTGTGAAAATATAATTGTGGAAAAGTATTAATGACCACCCACCTCAGCATTTTCCATCCTTCTGACTTTCTGTCAAAAAAAGAAATATTAAAAATAATTCATTCTCAGATCTCCTAACATCACATCTGGCTGAGTTCTGTGGAAATACATTTCTGAACTACATCACTTTAAACATTCTCCCCACCCCCCATTCATACTCTAATATACAGATTTAATAGCCCTTCACCCGAACTAAATTAAAATATTTATGTAAGGTTATATATTGGGCTATGTTTATAATTTATGTTATGCTAGAATGACCTTGGCTAGAGGTGTTGACAGTGTTCTGGGTCTAGTCATTCTTTTAATCTGAAATAATGCTGTGAAATATTAGACTGTGGAAATTAAAAGTCTATCTTATACAACTCAGATGATAGGTTGGTATAAAGCTGGCAAGGGAGTAACCAGCAAGTCTCATGCCAAAAAAGAGCAATTATATCATACCTGGAATACTACATTTTGGTCACCAAAATACAAAAAGATTTTGAGACCCTAGAAAAAGTGCAGAGAAGAGCAACAAAGATGGTAAGAAATCTGGAGACTAAACCATATAATGAACGATTGAGGGAATTGGATATATCAAGTCTAACAAAGAGAAGGATATGATAGCAACCTTCTAGTATTTGAGGGGCTATCACAGAGATTAGGATATTGATCTATTCTGCAGAGCACTGGAGGACAGGACAAGAAGTAATGAGCATTAAAGAGAGATCCAACTTAGAATTGACAAATTTCCTGGTAGTGAGAACGATTAACTGGTAGAAAAGTTTACTTTTGAAAGTTCTGGGTGTTTCATCATTGGAGGTTTTCAAGAAGAGACTGGACATCCATTTGTCTAGAATTATATAGAATCTTTTGCTTGAGCAGGGGGTTGGAGTAGAAGACCTCCAAGTTCCTAGAAACCCTATTATTATATGTTCTCTTCTATTAATGTAACCCACCTGCAGCTGTCTTTCATGATCTTGAAGCAAATGGCAAAATATCCATTGATTTGGAAAAGTGAGAAGAAAATGCCTGGGATTGAAATTCTGGAACTTAGTCATACATTGAAGTTTTGATGGATGCATGTATGTGTTATGCTCCAATAAAGCAACTTATTGTGATTCTGCAACATTATCTGCAGGAGGGCAGGATAGGTAAGATGACCAGCATGATCAAAGTCCCATTTCTTTCTATGTTGGTATGTCATTGAAACATGTACAAAAACGGTGGAACTTGGACTGTGCTAATGTGAACTCCTCTTTGCCTGTTTTAACACTCCCTATGGATACCACTGTGAACTCTGAAGCTACCGTTGTTACTGAATGCAAGGCTTTGATCGTGGACAGACAAGATTTACTGCTGTTTTTGGTATGAAATCTGACAGCCCAAAGCAAAGAAAAATGCAAAGGAACCCCAAGACAGATATCACAATGAATTTGTATACGATACTGTGCTCTGACAGCTGCCATAGGATACTGTTACAGAAAAACCATCTGCTCATCTGAGAAACATAGTCCTCTTTCAATACTTGGCCTGGAGCATAGTAATAACCCATTTCCAATGAATTAGATGGAGAACTACTCCTGTATCTGCTCTGAACCTGAAAAGGCAATAACTTCAGTTTTGGAAAAAGGATCTGTTACTTTTCTTCATCCGCCTCATCTCTGAAAATGATGGAGCCCTCAAAGAACCTTGCATTGGACCCTACAGCAAAAGTGTTTTAGATGCTTTAGGACTTTTCCACCACCTGGAAAACTCACCTGCATATCTTTTTCTAACAATACTCATTCAGTGTGATGAAAGATAAACTTAGAAATTATTTAGAAGGGAACTTTGGAGACATTCTCATTAAATGACTCTGCATTTATTTAGATATATCAGTATGTAAATTGCCTTTTCACTCTACAATCTTCTTTCCACAAGTGTGTTGTCTTCGTGGCTTCACTAAAATCTTCTCATTTGGCATTTTTCAGTAACAGTTTTGTTATTACTGTTAAATAAATTTCTTTGGGAAATTGTTGATGACTTTCTCTTTCCCCTGAATAAATTATGTTACCAATTTCTCAGTTTACAAATTTGGTGAAGAAATTCAAAAGGCTCATTGTCTAACTCTAGTTCCATGGTTGCCAAATATATTACAGTCCATTCTATACATTTATTTTTGGGAAGGGAAGAGTTGAAGATAATGCAGAAATCCAAGCAAGAGTTGTCAGACAGCTTATCTACAACATTTTCTTATTTCCATTAGACCAGTGCTTTCCAACATTGACAACTTCTAGATATGTAAATTTCATATCTAGAATTCCTCTGCCAGTATGGTCACGGATAAGAGTTCTGGAAGTTGCCCAAGTTCAGAAACAATAATTTGAACTACTATAGTATAGTAGAACAGATACTCAGAAGGTCTTATGAATGTAGTAGGAAAGAAAAAGATGAGCAATTCTTTGGCTTTCTTTCTACTTGTTTCTGAGTATAAGGTTTTACATTTAGGCGAGAAAAATCACATGTACAGGTACAGATTAAATCTCACAGTTACTGGCTCAATAGAAATAAATGTGAGAGGGATCTTGGTGTCCTAGTGGACAATCACTTGAATACGAGCCAGCAGTGTGCAGCCACCACCAAAAAAGCCAAAGCAATCCTAGTTTGCATTAACAGAGGAATAGAATCAATATCACATGACGTATTAGCACCACTTTATAAAGCCTTAATAAGATCACACTTAGAATATTGCATTCAGCTTTTTTCACCTTATTATAAAAAGATGTTGAGATTCTGGAAAGCGTGCAGAAACTAGCAACAAAGATGATTGGGGTGCTAGAAGCTAAAACATATAAAGAACAGTTGCTGAATTTGTCTAGTCTGTTGAAAAGAAGGACTGGGGGTGACATGATAGCAGTGTTCTAATATTTGAGGGGGTGCCACAAAGAAGAGGGGGTCAACCTATTTTCCAAAGCACCAGAGGGCAAAAATCAGCAGATCAAGGAGAGAAGCAACCTAGAACTAAAGAGAAATTTCCTAAGAGTGAGAACAATTAACCAGTGGAAGAGGTTGCCTTCAGAAGTTGTGGGTGCTTAAAAAAAAGACTGAACAGCCACTAGAGCAGAAAGGTCTCTCGCTTGATCCAGGGGTTTGACTAGAAGACCTTCAAGGTCTCTTCCAACTGTTATTCTGTTATTCTGTTTGTCTAATACCTTCTTTTGGTTTTACTGTACACAGCAATTAGACAAAACCTGACCCTTGAAAATGTATGGATGTATCTTCATGTAAGGTATCTGGGCATCACAAGTGGGCATTACAATAACTTGTTCTTCTGAAAGCATATAGGGCCTTCCCTTTGTGCTTGACATTTACATATAAGTGCAAGCTTTCTTGTATATTGATGTAATGCACTGGACATGTTAGTGCTGAGAATATTTAATGGAAAATTATCTAAAATCTTCAGACTGAAAAGTCCCATTTTGCATTTGTCTACAGGTGGGACTGCTTCTGTCCTTGAATCTTTTCTTTTTATTTATTTTCAGATTTACGGTAACTTTTCCATACAATATTTAGGATTCTCTCCCCTTGTATTTCTTTATTTGAGGAATATTATGGGGATGATGGTATATATGTGTATTTCTGCACAAGAGAGAGAATGCTTGTTAGAGTCCCTGGAATACAAATTGGTTAATTTGCAGGGTGGATTAGACATAGGGTGTGATATAAGTTTGGTTTGTATTAGCATAATGGTATCATAAAAATGTAGATTTGGAGGTGGAAATTATTGGAGACGTGGATAATACAGTATTGCTCTAGCAGAAGAGGTGCACAGTATTTACACTGCATTTGACCACATAAACTATGTCATGCACAAACACGGTTTTTCATTACACAAAAGAGAACTGGAAGATTGTCTTTCTGTTGCTGAGCAGTCATGAACCCCATCCTATAGTCATTAAAACAGTACATATACACATATGCATAGCCACACACGCACACCTCCAGGAACAAAAATAATAATAAAAAATTAAAAACCATAATTACAGTATAGTTAATATTTCATAGCTTAATATCACTGCCTAGAAGTAGCAGATTTAGTTGATTACTATTTGTTTGCAATGTAGGGAAAGCCTGCAATCACTGTGAACATAAAAGGATTGCAATTAGATCTATTGGTTGAAAGCTGTATCTCTGCGACCTGCTGCAAAGTGCTTAGCACTATCAGACAGATAATGCTCAGTTGCAGCTGGCACATCTGGACATAATAATATGAACTAAACTGACATAGCTGCTAAAGGCTATTTCTACCCTTACTCACTGAAAACAGAAAACAGATCTGGGTTTTAAAAGAATTTATGAACAAAAAATTTGATATACATAGACTCACAGACACATACTGGTAACTTTGAATGTGACTTTTCCAACATATGCTTCTGCCTCCTTATAAGGAAAGGAAGAACAGGTGAGCACAGACAAGATGAACAAATTAGAATCAAAATGGAATTAAAAATACAAACATTCCAACATCTTCCACATGGAAGATGTGGATTTCCAAATGCCAACTGGATTTGTATATTGCTATGTGTTACTGGGATGAGTTCATAAATCCTGAAGGATGTCCTGGTTAGTGCATTACCAACGAACTGCTTTGCACAATCTGTGAGTCATTTGTGAAATAATTGGGATTACTGGTGGTCCTAAATTGTGACATCTAGCCATGAGACTGTAGCACTTTACCTGTACTTCTGCAGTGCTGCAGTCTTTTGGTGAAGTGAGCCTTTGGCATTGAGAATGCTAGCTAGGCCATAATCTTTCTTGAGTGCTTAGTCAACTGATCAGAAATGGCAGATCCCCATGAAGAGGAAAGGCTGGGAATCCTTTTATGGCTGAGGGGTGATGTCATTGGAGGATAGGGTCCAAACTTCCTGGTTTTATATTATCTGTGGCATTTATAGACAAAATAGCTTAAACCTAGGAGACTTTGGCTGATTTTGACAATGCATTAGCTGTTTACTAGTGTCTGCTGGTCTTAAACACCTCTCCTTGTTTTGATTTGATTCTGGCCCATTTCATCAAATTCTGATTCCTTTGGAGCTCAGAAGTCCTCTACAGCACCTGCTAGGTTTCTCAAACCAATTCAATGCTCAAGCCTTGTCTAATTCGAATCATTCTCTGCCAGAGATAGCTAACACTGCTGGACATCTCCATCTGGTATAATTGCTACAGTCACTCCCTGATAGAGACACTAAGTGAGATTTCTCTGTTCCAAATGAGAATGGTTGTACTGAATAAGGAAGAACTGTTTTGCTTCCAACTATGTGCTGTGTGACATGTCATATTAGCCTCCTGTTTCTATGTTCAGAACAGGTTTATTACTGTATGTCTTTTCTAGATCTGCCGGCAACAGATCAAGTTCTGTTGTACGTTATTTTACATGATTAAATGTTATAAAAATTGGAAAGATTTCTGCTGATAAAGTAGTTCTCAAAATTAGAATCCTAAATTGTAGCCTGGAAAGTGTGGCCTCACATTGCCTTTTCACCTCATTCAGCCCACTTTTTTTTTTTACCACTGTGCATCTACCAGCATTAAAAACGCTGCATTGAGTATTGGTCGCAGTAGGTGGTCTTCAAGGTACGTTCCATTGTCATGATTCTATGATAATCAAACCACTGGAATTGAATCATTCATCCTATTCCTTATTAAAACAAAAAAAATGTTCAATTTAAAAGGATGTCTTTCTTTTTCTTCAAAAGATGAGAGTAGAGAAAGGAATATTAGTTTGGGAAAGGGTAGACTATAGGATTTTGTGTGTGTGTGTGGGTGTGTATATATATATGTTTTCTGAGGTTTTCGCGGGTGTTTGTATGTAGGTCTTTGGTTATTCGGGTCTTCTCCCACATAAAATTGGAAGTATCTTGGCGACGTTCTGATGAAGTCTCATTCGTCATCTTCAGGCTGGTGTTCTCGGCTTCGTGCTTGCTCCTGGAAGCACGAAGCCGAGAACACCAGCCAGAAGATGACGAATGAGACTTTGTTAAAACGTTGCCAAGATACTTCCAATTTTACGTGGGAGAAGACCCGAATAACCAAAGACCTACACACACACACACACACACACACACGTTCTTTCAAATATTTGGGTAATTTTGTGTCTAGGTTCAAGGTCCACAGAAAGAAGGAAGTTTGTATCAGAGCTCATTTGCTTTTGCACAACATTGCTCCTTAGAGGTTTAAAACCCTGTGGTGCAGTTTTATTCAAAAACAAGCCCTGGAGTTCTTGATTTGCTTATTTTATAATTAGCCTTTAACAAATTAAACACCAAGTATGTAACAAACTAAAATAAACAGGTTTCCTAGCTTCCCTCCCCCAACATATTCTGTAATAGTAAAAGTTGGGTAAGAATGAGGTGAGTGTGGTTGTCGCTTTCCCCTGGGTGAGAGCTGGGGTGGTGGTGGAGAATGCATCCTTGCTTGGTGAGCGAAAGCAACTGGGCAGGGTGCTGTTTGTTGAGTGGATGGAGAGTGAATGTGTTGGGGGAAAAGGGGATGTTGGATGTGTCCTCTCTTCTGAAGTGAGGATAGGGGTGTTTGCTTGAAGACACTAAGAGCAAGCTATAGGGCCTGCTGGACTCAACCTCCCCTTGATTGTTTGGAGGAGGTTCTCCTTTTAGATAGAATAAAGGAATGTTGAGGATGGGAGATGAAGGGCTGGTGAGGAAAGCAATCAGGGCACTGTATGTTCTGCTCTCTTGCACCCAGTTCATTTACCTGGTCACAGATCTATGGTGGTCTAGGTTTTAGGCTGCTTCTTTTGAATGTCAGAGCATGTTCATTGACCATGGCATCTTTCTGGAGTGATTTTGGGGGTTGGGGGGGGTGTCACTGTTTTGTGTTGGTTCACTTCCTTCCTCTCTGATTGCTCATAGTCAGTGGTGACAGGAAGCTAGAGGTGTGACCCTTGTCCCTGGCTTTGCAAGGGCCTGTAAGGCTCAGTACTTTCTCCACTTCTGTTTAACAGCTACATGAAGCCACTGAATGAAATCATCTACCTAAATATCTTCAATATATTAATGAGACCCAGCTGTATATCTCAGACCATAAGTGACACAATATGATATGCATCCCCTCTCCTAAGGAGGACTGTCTAGTGCACAGGTGTGGCATCATGTTGCTGTCATGTGATGTATCACAATGTTTCTCCCTTCACGGAGCTGGGGTGGGTGCGGCCTGCACATGACACATCCAGCCTGTGGGCCGCCAGTTTGATACCCCTGATCTAACAGGATCAAGAAGAAAGGCTTTTTCCATGATGGTTCCCTCCTTGTGGAACATCATCCCTGCAGAGATAAGATAGGCCCCCCACTTTGACACTCTTTCTTAAGGCCCTGAAGACATGGTTCTGCCAATGGGCCTGGGGATTCACTGATATGGAGCCCATCACGTGATTGTTATTTCCAGGCAGGTGGAGAGTGATTGTTTTTTCTGTTGGGGTTTTATCCTTATAAACCACAATAATCCAGAATGAGTTGGAAGGCCATATAAATTTTTATACATACATACATACATACATACATACATACATTCATTCATACATTCATACATTCATACATATATACATACATACATACATACATATGCAGCTAAACAAATCCTATTTCCTCTTTGCTATTTTCCTCTCTGTGATTCTTTGCTCTTAGATTATTTCCTCCAAAGAAATCTTTATAGTTTGATCACTTTCATTCAATTCAAGTTTGGCAACTACAGAATAACTGGCCAAAGGGACTTGAAAATACCACATACTGCCACTCAAAAATTTCCATAGAGTTCAAATTACAAAAGGAATCATAACAAAAACATACCTAGTATTCAAAGATATAGGCTACCTTGTCCTTAAATTAAACCTGTCCTGGCCCAAAAATTCTTATTTATCACTCACTTAAAGAAGTTCCACCTCCAAAAGTAATTAACAGATCTGTCTAAAATAACAGCTCAGAAGAGATGGATGTTGAAAAAATACAGATGGGCTACATGATGGGTGAAATGGTCATCCATGATAAATTGGATGTAGTCTTTCAAGTATCATTTAAAGGACTTTCTTTTAATCCTCACCAGAATAGTTTAGGGAAGAGGGGAATCATTGTTTATGATGGTTTTAGAGCTATTACTTCACACTAAGAAAGACAGAGTGCAAGAAAACAAGCAAGCAAGCACAATTTGTTTATTCATGAAACTCTTTTGCTTTCTAGATTCATTTGGGTGTGTGCCAGGGGTGAAATCCAGCAGGTTCTGACAGGTTCTGGAGAACTGGTAACAGAAATTTTGAGTAGTTCAGAGAACCGACAAGCTGGCCCCAGAGTGGGGTGAGAGTGGAAATTTTACAATATCTTTCCCCCAGGAGTGGGGAGGGAATGAAGATTTTGCAGTATCCTTCCCTTGGAGTGGGGTGAGAATGGAGATTTTGCAGTATATTTACCCTGCCATGCCCACCAATCCACACCACACCCACCAAGCCATGCCCACAGAACCGGTAGTAAAAAAAATTGAATTTCACCATTGCCTAGAAGATAGGTTAAGATCCAGGTGGATTTTGACAGACTTGAACACTGGGCTGTATCTAACAAAATGAAATTCAATGTAGAGAAAAGTAAAGCTTACACTTAGGCAAGAAAAACCAAAAGTACACATATAACGCCGGGTGAAACCAGGCTTAATAGCAGTAACTGTGAGAGGAATCTTGGAGTCCTAGTGGATAACCAGTTAAATATGAGCAGTATCCTTCCCCTGGAGTGGGGTGGGAATGGAGATTTTGCAGTATCCTTCTCCTGCCACCCCCACCAAGCCACACCATGCCCACCAAGCCACGCCTACAGAACTGGTAGTTAAAAAAATTTGATGTGTGCACAGTCATCTAAAAATGAGCCTTGGTGGCGCAGCAGACTAAGTACTGTTAAGTACTGTTAAGTAAAACCAGCTGTCTGCAATTACTGCAAGTTCGAATCTCACCAGGCTCAAGGTTGACTCAGCCTTCCATCCTTCCAAGGTAGGTAAAATGAGGACCCGGATTGTGGGGGCAATAAGATGACTTTGAATAAAAAAGAACACCGCTTAGGGGGGCCCAAAAGCCCTACTAAGCAGGTATATACAAAAGTATGAAGGCTATTGCTTAACGCATTGTAAGCCTCCCTGTGTCTCCGGAGAAGGGCGGCATATAAATTGAACTAATAAATAAATAAATAAATATGGACAAACCTCAGACAAATGAAATAAGACTTGCCATTGTGCACAACCATGTTTACAGATTGTTGTAAGCAGACTTCGTTTTTACAGAAGAGAAAACGTTAAATAATTATCTCTCATTATTGTAAATGCTATCTTGAATAATCAAAGTTTTGTTCCCATATTTATCTAACATTCATCTTGAATAATACCTACATTAGTTCTGAAATAGTATGAGGAGCATACCTTTCCTTACCTGCAGTAAAAAAAAAATGTTTTCACTTGCTATTATGGTCTCTGATAAATATCTTGGGTCACGAGTTAAAGCCACAGATTTAAACTGATCCAGTGGCTCTGTCCTTAGGCTATCATTTCAGCATTGTCTCTCTATTCTTGTTTAAGAAATGATTTAAAGGTCTTCTAGATGAAGGCATAATAAGGCCAGATTAATTCCACCATTGATTAAGCATTTTTGTAGCCAGAAATTGTTCACCACTGTTTGCAGTGGTGAACAATTTTGATATATCCCTATACCAGGGATATATTATCACTGGAAAGACAAATACTGTTCAGAAATTATGATGTTTTATTGTCTTGGGCTTGAAGAAATGGTCTATGTTATCATGGTAACCATGTGTTATCATGATTAATTAATTAAATGCTAAAAGCATACCAGTATTAGGAGTTTGAAAGAGAATGGAAATGTGTTCAGAAAATGAGGGAATATTATCAATCTTATTTTTGTGAAAAAAGTGAATGGTTGTGAATTTAGCCAGAGATTTATGGAATGGGACAAGATACTCAATGATTAGCCAGTGAATTAGCTTTGATTGATTGGTAGTTCTCTATGCTGTATGAATGGACACTGTGTAATTGAAAAGTTTGCATGGTGATGTCATCTTGCACATGTTATGAGATATTGAGTGAAAACTGACTGGTTGGCAGTTCTGTCCAAGCTCTAGGCTTGCAAACTTAAAAGTGTGCTCAGGACTCCTAATATTTGAAAAGATCTAAAATTAAAAACCACTCAGATTAATCACAGATGCATTTTAAACTGGTTTCAGAAGAGTTGGGAGACAGAAAGGCTGATTGTCTGTAAGAGCTCTGAGAGTGAGCCAGAAAGGGAGGATTAAAATGTCTGCTAAACACATACAAGCTTTTATCTTCAGCCAGCTGAAGACACAACAAAAGACAGGACTCAAAAGCAACAGCAACCATGGAGCGGAAAAGGAGAACTAATGCTGTACCTTGATTACATCAGAACTTGTGATGCAAATAATTGAAAAGTTTGCATGGTGATGTCATCTTTCACATGTCTTCATTTTGAAGGCATTGTGACTTATTAGACTCTGCTACTCAATAGATGCAATTAGATCTAACACTGTTTTTATTCAACAAGCAGTATCATCCATAATCTTTTAGTGGCCAGAAATAATAATGTTTGTTATCATTAGAGAAGAACTCATGCAAAATCATCTATGAGCATTCAGCAACTGATATGGCTTTCCATGCAAAACAGCTCTGCATCGTATTTTGCAAGATATCCCACAGATCTAACATCTGAGGGATATCTGAAAAGAAGTTTGTTAATAAGAATGCATTTCTAGCCATACGAAATACCACAAATAACCACAGAAGAATGCAGCAAGTAAGAAAACAGTTGGCTGGTGCACATGCGCACCGACCAGCTGGATTTCAGGTTTCTGGGGCTCTGGCATGAGCAAAGATCAGCTGGCTGGTGTGCATGCATGTGCTGGAAACCAGAAGAGTAGCTGGTGACAGTGTGCATGTCCACAGAGAGGGATCTGTGTGCCACCTCTGGCACGTGTGTTATAGGTTCACCATCATGGCTATAGATCAAGCAGTTGCTGATGCCAAACATTCTGGCAGGACCATTTTTTTTTAAAAAATTGATTTATATGCCGCCCCTCTCTGGAGACTCAGGGCGGCTCACAATGTGTTAAGCAATAGCCTTCATACTTTTGCATACTTATACAAAGTCAGCTTATTGCCCCTACAAACTGGGTCCTCAATTTACCTGCCTTAGAAAGGATGGAAGGCTGAGTCAACCATGAGCCTGGTGAGATTCGAACACAGTAATTGCAGACAGCTGGTGTTTAATTACAATGCTTTTAGTCTGCTGAGCCACCAGAGCTCTGAATACTGAACACTGACATTTTGATTTATTTATTTTTAATTGTAGATTTATGATGGCAGTGACATTCCTGGCAAACCACCTTGTATTTTAACTTCAGGTTAAAACCTTCTAACGTAAGGTTTTAGAGCTTAAAATTTAGCACCAGTGCAGAACAGTGTGGGAAAATTGAATAGTGGACAGAAAATTACAAAAGTGATTGGTGGGTAGGCAAGTGAATGGTCATGGCAGAGATGTCTCCCTTGGCCTTTGCCCCCAAATATCCTTCAAGCAAGAAGTAGATTTCCAGTGATTTCTCCCTTTCTTGGAAGCTCACTGTTTACCTCTTGCTTTGGCCTTGCCAGGCAGTGAAAGATCCTATAATAGTAATAGCAAAGAATGATGAAACCGACCATCAATCATCATCATCATCATCATCCAATCCTTGGTACTCCTGGAAGTAGTTCCAAGTGCAAGGAACAATAAAAGAAAATGGTTAGAGCTGTTTAAGAAAACATTAATTTCTTAGGAGTGATGGCAAGAGAGGAATCAAATTCAAGTAAATGTAACAAGAATTCTGTCCTTTCATTCCTTGTGGCTGGCTTGAAATTAAAAGGCAAAGTCCTCGGGATTCTGCTGAAATGGCTGGATTCTGCTTGTAGACTCTGTGCCATGGTCCAATAACCTTTTTCCAGTAGTTTTGCTCTAGACTACAGAAAATGACAAAAAGAAAAGGAAAATCACTAGGAAGCCCTAACCTCGTAACAGAGAGTTTTTGCTAAAAATATACATTCATAATAATATTATTGAGCCGGCATAGATGAAGAAGGCCAGGGAAAGTGTAAGCAATAAGAGAGTGAGCAAGGTCAGTGTTCTTTGCCCGGGGGCTGCACAATCAATAAGAGCTGGTCAATAACTGCTTTATTACTGCACTATACTCGGAGCAAAATCATTTTTAAATTAAGAATATATTTTGCAAAACTGAATTAACAATATTGAATATTTTGCTCTTTGATATGACTTGGCTCCAAACTCGAATTATTAAATATGGAAATACTTCTTGGCTTAGCTAAGGTGTGTCTATTTCTGTATGTGTGTGTTCTTTTCTTTGTTTTACGAATTTGTATGAAATCAGTCTTAAGAAAATGATGAACTAACAATGCCACGAAAAATCTCAACACTATAGTAAGTGAACTCCACATTCATTTGGGACTTCGTACTTTCCCCCAAATGGAAATGATATTTGTTGCACATCGTGCAACTATAGCATAATTCAAGGAGATAAGACACCTTTATGCATTGCCTTTCTCCTGACTTTTCTCAGATGGACAGAAGTCTTTTTACTGTCAGCACTGGAGAGGTAGTTCTGCCCACCAGACTGAAATACAATTGGTTCTTCAATAACCTTCATTGCTGCAATTTGTCTCTGTGGGGTGAGAGAAAGGACAAAGCATAATGGAAAGTGTTAGATCGGCGCAGGAAAGAAGAAGTGACCAGCGGAGTTCAAGTAACAAAGTTTATTAACGAGAACTGAACTGCTTGAGCGCTGCCGGAGCTCTCCTTATATTTGCTCCGGCAGACGCACCGCCCCCTGACAGGGATTCAAATCTCCCGCCGAAGGATCTTCAGCCAATCCCAGGCGGGTGTCCTTATAAGGACATAACACTCCTCCCCCCTAGTTCTTAGTCAGTCACTCAAGGGAAATAGTCACTTAAATATACAGGACGTCGACGTGAACGCGCTGACCTGCGCATTCACGCGCTGACCTGCCCAACGCGCTGACCTGCCCATTCTTAGAGAGGTTGCCTTCCATGCCGGAGGGTGCTTCCTCGGTCCGGGGATTTCTTCCCGGTGCCGGGGTGGATCTGGCCGTCGAGGACGCGGGCACTGCTCCCGAACCTCCGGCCGGGTCGAGGACCTCCGCCTGCGGGCGATGCTGGTCTGCCTCGTTCCTGCACGGATCTTGGTGCCGCCGGTGTGGATCCCTGCTTTCGGCCGGTCCGGAACTCCTGAGCCACGATAGGTCCCTGGGTGTCCCTCGGGTTCCCTCCAGGATAAGGTCGCACCGGTCTGGGCTTGGGTGCGAGTTCGGCGGTGGTGGTTTGGTTAGGCCCCCGGGTTCTCCGGTTGAGTCCGGCTTACTCCCGGGGCGGCAGGCGGACAAGGTTGGTGACAGGTCGGCTCTGTCGGGGTGGTGTAGGCCAACCTTGCCGGGGTGGCGTAGGCCCTCTCTGTGCGGTTGGCCTGGCGGTGGTGGTTGCCGCTCCCTCTGGACGCTGGGATGCTCTGCCATGTCGGGTTGGTGTTGGCCTACCCTGCAGGGGTGGTGGTGGCCTTCCTCGCAGGGTTGGTCTTCTGCGCGGTCGGCTGGTTGTTGTGGGGCCTCCTGTAGCGTTGGCTGGAGGTCCCCGTCCCTGGACTGTCGGTTGCCTACTTCGCAGGGTTGATGTTGGCTTCCCCTGCTGGGTTGTCCTCAGTCTACTTGGCCTTCGTTGCTTGCCTGGAGGTCTTGGGTCTCGGGGTGTTGGCTGCCATTCACCCCGCGTTGCTTCGGGGTTTCTGGCTTGGCTTGTCCCCGGTCTACTCGCCTTTCCGGAGTTTGCGTTTGGCTAGGTGCTGGGGTGTCTGCTCTACCCGCATGTCGCTGTCCTCCCTCATCTGGGTGGTTTAGTCCTACCACGCCAGGGTGGTTTAGGCCTGCCCCGTCGGGGTGGTTTAGGCCTACCTCGTAGGGGTGGTTTAGGCCTACCGCGCCGGGGTGGTTTAGGCCTACTTCGTCGGGGTGGTTTAGGCCTACCTCGTCGGGGTGGTTTAGGTCTACCTCGTCGGGGTGGTTTTCGCTCACTTCCCTCCACCTTTTGCGGAGCTGGTCGAGATGACGTCTCATGACCTGTCCATCTTCCAGCTCAACACGGTAGGATTTGGGACCGGTTGTGCTGTGTACTGTAGCTTTAAGCCATTTAGGCGAGCCGTGGAAATTGAGAGCGAAAACGGCATCGCCGACGGAAAACTGGCGAAGTTGGCGACTGGCAGATGCGGGCACCTCAGAGGTGTATTGCGGGTGCAGTCTGTCCAGGGGTGACCGGAGTCGCCTGCCCATTAACAGTTTGGCAGGGCATTTTCAGGTGGCAGGGTGAGGCGTGATGTGCTGGGTGAGCAAAAAAGTGTCAATGCGCTCCTGCCAATCCCCCGGGCCCATCTTGGCGAGCGACTCCTTTGTGAGTCTCACCATCCGTTCAGCCTGTCCATTTCCGGCCGGTCTGTAAGGGGCAGAGAGGGCATGGCGGATGCCCAACCCTGCCAGGAAAGCTTCCATGGGCACGGACGTAAGTTGGGGCCCGTTGTCGGAGACCAAGACGTCTGGAAGCCCATGGGTCGCAAAAAGACGCCGGAGTGCTCGGATCGTGGCTTCCGTTGTGGTGGATGCCATGGGGACGACTTCCAGCCATTTAGAGTAGGCATCAACCACGATGAGGAGGTGGTGCCCCTGGATGGGTCCAGCAAAGTCTATGTGAATGCGCGACCAGGGGGAGCTCGGAGTTTCCCAAGGCGTCGGGTCAGACTGAGGCGGAGCAGCTCTGACTTCTTGGCACGGGCTACACCTGGCGACCCAATGTTCGATGTCTTTGTCCAGTGTTGGCCACCAGACATAGCTCCGTGCCAGGGCTTTCATCCGGACAATGCCCGGGTGTCCTTTATGCAGCGCTGCAAGAGTCCTTCGTTGAAGCGTGCTGGGAATCAGCACCCGATTTCCCCATAGTAAACAGCCGCGCATGGTGGACAGCTCCCCTTGCTTGCGGCTGAATGGGCTGAAGTCGTCGCTGTCAATTCGAGCAGGCCAGCCTCTGAGGACCCAGGAGCGGACTTGCCGAAGGATGGGGTCAGCCCGCGTGTGCGTCGCCACGTCGGCAGATGTCACTGGACAGTTGCTGTCATTGTCAATATGCAGCAGCTCGAGCGTGGGGGCCGGGTCTTCCACGGAGTCGGCGGATGGGCACCTGCTCAGCGCATTGGCGTTCGCGATGGCTTTACCAGGCTGGTGGACGAGGCTGTAGGAGTAGCCGGCGAGGAAGATAGCCCAACGCATCATCCGGGGGGACATGAAGGCTGGGGTCTGCTTGTCGCCTGCGAGGAGGCCCAGGAGAGGCTTGTGATCGGTGACAATGGTGAAGCGCCGTCCATAAAGATATTCGTGGAAACGCTTCACCCCTGCAACAATAGCCAATGCCTCTTTGTCCAGTTGGCTGTAGTTGCGCTCAGCACTGGACATAGTCTTTGAGAAATAGGCTATGGGGGCTTCACAGCCGGTAGGCAGTTCGTGACTGAGCACAGCGCCGACTCCGTAGGGGGAAGCATCACAGGTTAGTCTGATGGGCAGCGTCTCATTGTATTGAATGAGCACACTGTCAGAGGTCAGAAGTTGCTTAACGGCTCTGAATGCAGACTCTTCCTCGCGTCCCCACCTCCAGGAAGCCACCTTTGCCAGTAAGCGATGGAGCGGCTCAGCAATAGTGGCTTTCTGTTGGAGGAAAATAGCGTAGAAGTTAAGCAATCCAAGGAAAGCCTGAAGCTCCGCTTTGTTTTTGGGGCTGGGAGCTTCATGGATAGCTTTAACTTTTGATTTGGTGGGGTGGATGCCAGAACTATCTATGAGATAGCCCAGGAACTCGACTTCCTGTACCCCAATGATGCACTTGTCCCTCCGGACCCTCAAGCCCTTCTCCCTGAACCGCTGGAGAACAAGTCTCAGTCGGTCCAGGAGTTGAGCCTTAGAGTCCCCAGAGATCAGTACATCATCGAAGTAAGGCACCACCCCTGGAACGCCTTGGAGAAGGCGTTCCATCATGGATTGGAAAATGCCTGGGGCTGCACTGACTCCAAACTGGAGACGGTTGCACTTAAACGCGCCTCTATGGGTGACAATAGTCTGTGCCTCCGCCGTTTCCTGATCAACTGGCAATTGCTGGTAAGCCTGGGCCAGGTCCAGTTTCGCAAAAATTTTGCCCTTGCTGAGTGAGTGCAGCAAATGTTGCACTACTGGCACAGGGTATGCGCTCTGCGGCAACGCCTTGTTGATGGTCACTTTGTAGTCGGCGCAGATGCGCACAGATCCATCCTGCTTCATGGGGGTCACAATGGGAGTTTCCCATGAAGCATAATCGATGGGTTCCAGTATGCCTTGGGCAATCAGCTTATCCAGCTGAGCATCTACCTTAGCCCGCAAGGCAAATGGAACCCGGCGGGGCTTGAGCCGAATTGGGGTTACCCCCTTGTCCAGATTAAAAGAGATGGGTTTCCCTGAAAAGGTCCCTAACTTACCATCGAAGACTTCTTGGAACTCTCCGATGAGTGAGTCGAGTTTGCCTGAACTAATCTGGTGGATGCCTCCAATAGAAAGCCCCAACGGCTGGAACCACTCCACGCCCAGCAGGGTCGGGCGGCTATGCTCCACGACGGTTATGGGGAGCTGGCCTTGGAACTGCTTGAAGGCGATCTGGAGGTTGGTTCTTCCGATGACGCCGATGGGATTGCCGCCGAAATCCACCAGCTTGGAGTGAAGGGGTTCAAGTTGGCGCTTGGTGAGTGCCGGCTTCAGCCTCTTCACCTGGTGCCAGTCGATGATAGAATAGACGGAGCCAGAATCGACTTCCATCGTGCACGGCAAGCCTTCTGCCAACAGTGTCACGTGGAATTTCGTGGCACTGTTGTTGCTGGTGAGGGCGATCGTTGTCTGGTTCACAGAGCCGCCATGAGAACCGTTGCGGTCGTCGCGGTTATGCTGGAGTGAGGGCCGTTTGGATGACCTCTGGGAGTCGCGGCGATTTTCCGGATTACGGGGCTTGATTGATTCTGGAACTGGATCAGAGGCTCTGCATGCCTCAGCGATGTGCCCCTTCTTAAGGCAGCGTCTGCAGGTTGCATCACGCCAGCGGCAGGATTGGCGGGGATGGTGTCCCTTGCAACTGCCGCACTGAGCGGCACGGCGGCCATCTTTTTGAATTTCCCGCCTAGATGGGCGGGAAACTTTCAAAACGGTCGACTCCCCCTCTGAGTCGGTTTGTGTGGCAGAGTCATCGGACGATTCCGATGACGGTTTGCGGATCTTATGGATCCCTCGGGACTGGAGCATGGCAGCGGCGGCGGTCTCGGATGTTTCAGCAGCCGTAGCCTCCTCAAGAACGTCCTTCAGGGACAGTCTTTTTCTGCTCAGGAACTTCTTTTGGAGGTTTGCATCTCTCATCCCGAAGACGATCCCATCGCGTAAGGCATTGTCAACGTTCTCAAACTCGCAGTTTGCTGCGATTTGACGCACTGCTGCCACAAAGTCTTTGAGGGATTCACCTTCCTTCTGGTTACGCTGGCGGAAGGTGAACCGATTCGATATGGGGGTGCCCGTTGGTGCATAGTGGTCTTGCAGGGCAGTCTGGAGATCTACCCAGGACATGACCTCAATGTCTCTGGGTGCGACGAGGTTGACGGCGAGCTCCAAAACATCGGTGCCGCAGTGAGCGAGGAAGAGAGCCCTCTTCCTCTCGTCGTCTAGATTGGTGTAGCCGTTTCCCCGGAGGAATTGGCGGAAACGTATCATATAGGAGCTCCATTTCTCCCGGCTGGGGTTGAAAGGAGCCAGCGAGGCGAACGGCGCTTGCGGCGTTGCCATCTCTCAGACCGTGTCGAGTGACTTCAGCTCGTTATGGCGATCGTGCCACGCGGAGGTTCTTCTCTAGTCCTTCGTCGCCAGTGTTAGATCGGCGCAGGAAAGAAGAAGTGACCAGCGGAGTTCAAGTAACAACGTTTATTAACGAGAACTGAACTGCTTGAGCGCTGCCGGAGCTCTCCTTATATTTGCTCCGGCAGACGCACCGCCCCCTGACAGGGATTCAAATCTCCCGCCGAAGGATCTTCAGCCAATCCCAGGGGGGTGTCCTTATAAGGACATAACAGAAAGGAAACATCATTCCAGTAAGGAGGTTCTATTCATGGATAGCTGGAGCTCGCATTGTAATGCCCCCTACGTTCCATTTAAAATCTCACTTCTGCTCATGAATCTGCTGTCCATACACTTTCAGTCTCAGTCCTCCATTGCACTATAATAGATATCAATTCTGAAGCGAACCTGGCTTGGACCATTTTGGAGGCTTCAGGGTTGCCACAATGCGAAGAAGGAATAGGGAGAGGAAGCATAGTTAGATGGAGGTTTTGTAGCCAAAACAAAATAGTTTCTTGTGGGAACCAAGGACATTCCAATAGGGGGCTGGAGAAGGAGGGGCGAAGTAACCAGGCAACCAGCCAGCACCTTGCTTGGACAGTGTGACTGATTGTTTGGGAGGAGGGGGGACTTTCACTTTTTAATTAGGTGAAAACCGCGGGACCTTTCAGTTTGTGCCAATATGATATCTCCAATAAAACTGTTCTTTGATGCATCTACCGCCTCAGAGTTCTGCTTTCTATGGGGCTATTACTTGGAACCCTGACAATAGATAAGAGTACAGATCTATCTTATGAAGGTAGACAAACCTGGGGCTTCAGGGCTGGATGTGGCTGCTGAAATGTTAGCATTGTGGCAAGTCTTGTTATATGACCATTAAAAAGTTCTACTAAAGTTAATTTCAATGGGAACATTATTAAATATATGGAAAATTATCATGTAAATTTAATAAAGTACCTCCAAATTAAATTAAATTAAATATCAAATTATATTTCAGTTAAATTAAATACTTTGTACAACTGTCACCCAGTTTGTTCATTCTATGCCAATTTTTGACCTAACAAGCCTGTTCTCAAAAAAAGGCCAGATAGAAATCAATCTTGGTCCTTGAACCAAAAAAAATGCATAAACCCGCATTACAGGATTGTTGCAAGAGTCACAGTCAGATGATACATGTAAGAAGTTCCATAGCTGAAAGAGTTGTTGCAGTGTTTTTCATTATAGACAACTAAAATAAAGAACATGGCCTTCTCTGTGATGTCACCAGGATTATAAAAGACAATTCTTAAGGACATTTATTTTGGTTTTGCTATATCCTTGTTAAGAAGGACCTTGGGTCAATGGTGGGTTGCCCCCGGTTCAGACTGGTTCACAAGAACTGGTAGTAAAACTGGTGGGAGGCCCCACCCACCACCCCAGATGTCATCATAGGTGATTAGCACATGTGCAGAAGCAAAGTAGTAAAGGTAAGTAAAGGTAAGCAGAACCCACCCCGCCTTGGGTAGGGGTGATATGCAGGTGATATGTATTAAGTTTGTTGTTTACGCATATAAATTGAACAAACAAACAAATAAATAAATAAATAAACTAACTTGCATATTATATACACAGACTGTGGTTTTAGCACTGTGTGAGCTGTTTTGAAAAAGAATTAAAGATATTCAAATAAATAAACTAAGAAGAATTAATTATGGGCAGAAATAATATCTTGGAATCTAATAAGAAACAAGTGCATCTGAAAGAACAAAAACAGTTCCTTTCCTTAGGAAGACCTTTATGTGGTTGAGCCCATACTTTGTTTGAGAAAAATCCAGATTTAATCTACAGCAGCTACAGGAAAAGGCTGGGAAAATGTCCAGTCTGAAACCTTGGAGAGCTCTTGCCAATCAGCACAAATGCTACTGAACTTGGTCTAAGGCAGCTTTCTATGTTCCTATTATGCTGCATCATTCTTTGTATTACAGAATCATCCTATGTCATATAAATCATCTTGGAAAATGCAGCATAATTGACTGGAATCCTCTTGGACAAAGAAAAACCACAGCAGGCTAAAATGGTTCCGGGCTGGGAAGAATACAAAGAAACATTCCCTTTGTTAATTGATTGGCATGTCTGGTGAGGCGGGCCAGCTGAGACATGTCAGAAGAGACTTGATCTGCAAGCCTAAGTAAAATGAAGACACCTGGGAGAGGCTCAAGTGTTGTCTCTGAATAGCAGCCGCTGCATACTTTCCAACATGAAAGGGTGAAGACGGTGGCTGAAAGCAGGCCAGAGGGCAAACCCCCCCCCCCACTCATCCATCCTACAGCCTCTCTCCAGCCAACCATTGTTAATAGAAACCATCTGTGTGAGGTTTATTTGTGAACAGAGTGGTTTGCCCCCTGTTGGCTCAGTCAGTTCAGAGGCCTGGATTTATGTGGCAGGAAGTGGTATAGACCTAGATTCAGATTCAGCAGTGGCTTGCCTCTTAGGATTCTTATCAACCTCAGCCAAGTCTCAACTTCTCCTTCAAAGAATTCCCACCTGTTCTTCCATGCTGCTTCTCATCCAGAATGGCGCCATTTTTCTTTTTTGCCTAAAATGTGAAAGAATCATTCCAATCAGTGCAGGCAATATTGAGTTAAATGGACCAATGGTTTTAGAATAAAAAAGTTTTATGCATCTCCTATGACCTAAGTCTATCCTCTCAGTCTTTATTATGTGACAATCAGAGAGTTGTTTTCAAATATTTGAAGAGTTAACATGTACTGAAACAGGTGACGTATAGTTTTGTTGCTTTGTTGATACAACTGAAAAGTAAATATTTGGAAAAGCTTCCTGATGATACCTGTTTGATAGTGGATCAGTTTGCTTTAGAAGTTGGTAAACTCTTTTTCATGAAAAGTTTTTAAGTAGAAGTTGGGCTGGGACCACTGTTGTTAACTGAGGTACTCTGTAGTGAATATACTGTATGTATTGATTTGTAGCTGCTAGATTCTTACAAGTATTTGAAGGTTTAACTAGAGATCTATGAAAGATGAAATATACAGTACACAACCAATTCAAAGCAGGTCAAAGAAATAAATGGGTTTCTCCTGGAAGAATTAAATTCATGAAATATGTGGAACGATATTATAACAGAGACATGTATTTGTTTATTAGATCTGTGTGTCACCCATCTTGTCTAGAGGTTTTAAAAAGGACTCAGCAAAGGAAGATTCTCATAACAATTAAGAAGTTCTCAAAATAAGAACTCTTGTTTTCATAATATGAACTGGATGTGGAGGCAGCACTTTGGAGGGAAATATCAGGAGTTTTGAGAAGAGAATCAATCTGAGTATGGCCTTGTTTGAAGTTATAAAAGTGGAGAGGAAGTACAACATTTAGAAGCCATTTTACAGTACAAAGTACTTTGCACAGTGGGATTCCTATTTGGGCAGCTAATCTTTGATTTAGGTACAGTAGTTATGTATGCAGGAATAGCAATAGCACTTAGACTTATATATCACTTCACAGTGCTTTACAGCCTTCTCTAAGTGGTTTACAGAGTTCAGCATATTGACCCTAACAAACTAAGTCTTCATTTTACTGATCTTGGAAGGACGGAAGGCTGAGTCAATTTTGAGACCATGAGACTCGAACTGCCAAACTACTGGCAGCCGGCAGTCAGCAGAAGTAGCCGGCAGTACTGCATTCTAACCACTATGCCATCACAGCTCTTGCCCCAGAGATAGATGTTAAAAATGTCAAGATGGGAGCAGTGGCTATACAATCAAAGTCCCACTGTGGATAGCCCAGTAGGTAGGGGTTAATATGTAAGTAGAAAGTAGATAAACAAAATGTACCCTGTGCTATGAGTCTCCAGATAAATAAGAACGACATGTAACTCAGGTGATAATACACAGAGCTGTAGTGGCACAGTGGTTAGAATGCAGTATTGCAGGCTAATTCTGGTGACTGTTGACTCAAGCTTCCGAGATTGGTAAAATGAGGATCCAGATTGCTGGAGGAAATATACCGGCTCTAAAAATGGCTTAAAGAGGGCAGTAAAGCACTGTGAAGCGGTATATAAATCTAAGTGATATTGCTATTCTTTACTTTCCTTTGTGGGGCAAGAGGGCCACAAATTCAAGGTACAACTGTTGTGCATTCAACAAGGAATTGGATTTAATGGTCCATGAATAATATATATAAAATATAATTTCTAATTTAAACTAAACTGATATTGTTTCCTCACTTTGATTATTGAGCAGTTCCTCATGCTTTATTCACATTCCTCACAAAACTTGAGAGACCCAGGGTAGTTGAGAATATTTCAGCTCTCTCTGGTTAGGTGGGGATCAAAGGATTTCCCTTCCATTAAGCTTTCCTACTCTGTCCCAGTGTCCTGAATTCATGGATAATCTCACTCTTGAAACTCAAGTGGGCCCATGTCTGAGAGAGGAAATGCCATAGGTTCGCCATTACAGGACTATCCCATCCAGAATAAGATCATGGATGAGGACAATCTTGAAGATAGGGCTAACATCAGCAGCTAGAAGCCAGGCCTATTGTGGATCCAGAGATGTGACTTTGGGTTTGAATGCTGGAGGATTGAAGATGGATTTGGTTTCAAACATCACTTTCCACACCCAGATGCCAGGCTTATTTTTCTCTGCCTACCACAACCAAGATGTCGCTGCCTGTCTTATCTCTATAATCGGTCCTCCCCTACATCCTGCTATCCTTCTCCCAGAATTTAAGCATATATATATATATATATATCTTACCAATCATGTAATGATATCACAGCCTAACTACAAGTTGACAATAACCCGAATCTGCTTCTGCGCACCACAGTTGACAACTGTAAGACATGGTTGACTCTAATAGGCTACCTAACTATCATGATCACTCTCTCCATACACATCCAATATCTTCCTCCTAAATCTGCAAATCCCCAGGCCAGCAACTGCCACAATGTGCTACATGCTCAATGAAGCTTTCTTCTACTACTTTTCCCAGGGATGTATTTAGAAAAACGTAACCATCATACTACTGTAGTAAGAACTGGTAAGTTAATCCTCCATGACTTTTTCTTATTTTGCTTTTGGTGCCAAGGACCATTGCTGTATTTTATGGTGGTGAGTTCCACAAATGATTTATACACCACATTGCTATCTTTTTGTATATCCTGAATTTCTTGCCAATTAACCTTAACCAGTTAAAATTCTGGTCTAGAAACCAGGAGACTGAACTCTAGTCCAATTTTAGACATGAAAGCCAACTGGGTGATTTTGTGCCAGTCATTCTCTCTTAGCCCAATGCACCTCACAGGGTTATTGTTATGAGGAAAATAGGAGGTAGGAATATTATATATGTTTGCCGCTTTGAGTTGACTAAAGACGGCCTCAGACCAGCAATTGCCACAATACATGCTAGATAGAGTAAAATCATCATCACAATCATTATAATCAGTGGCACAGTCACCTGTCTATAATACATAATACAAATCCCCACCATCAGCCCCCCCCCCACTCATGTATGGTTAGTACAAATTAGCTTAATATTGTTTTATGAGGAGTTTCCTTCCTATATCAGGAATTGGTATAATGACCAGGATATGGTTTGCATCACCACTTTCCTTTTGAATATAGAAGTCCTGTTGAGTTCCTGGTGGCTCATCTTGTTCTGCTGAGATCAGACTGTCAGCCTCAATTCTAAGCAGCTTTAAATCTTCTGGTACTCCCTCTGCAAGTGTCAGTTAGCACCTCACTACACCAACTGTTGATCTGCTTTGAATATAACCAGCTAGGACAGAATTGAGTGGCAGATGAAACCTGCCGCTCATAATGCTGTAGTGGAGTCAGTAGTGTTCTGCACTGGGGCTATTGGTAATTGAAGCATCTATGGAGGTACACTATTTTACCAGCAACAAAACCAAGGGAAGTGCAAAAGGCAATCACCCATATTAATACTGAAATGGGGAGAGCTACGAAGAGGCTTAAGTGTGTCATATTAAAGGTACTGTTTTTTTAAAAACTAGATTGTGGCCTGTTGCCAACATAATGGGTATTTTGCTAGCAAATAATGTTTACTTGTTAGCAAGCGCCCATAATGATGGCAGCTGGCCAGCTAGCTCAATGGACTAGGCTGTCTGGCTCAGTTAGTCAGAATGTAGTGTTAAGGATGCCAAGGCTGTGGGTCTGAGCATCACATTGGCTGGAAAGGAAATTAACTATTCTCTTATTCATTCTGAAATTGATCAGACAAACTCATGGAGAGAATATGTTTCTCCTACCTACTGTATAAAAAGTTAAATAATAACTACTGTGTGTGTCCAAGGGTACTATACCTGCGAGAAACACAAGATGAAGGAAAATGGTGAGAAAGAAAACTATTGTTCTCATGTTTCGAATTATGGCCTTCTTAGAATAATGAATTTAAAGTAAAGACATCAACATGGCTGTTTAGATAGCTTTCCTAAAATGACAACTCTTCATTTCAAAGGAATAAACTAATTGGTTTACGTTTGGAGGTACCATTAGTACTAGAAACATAACATAAAAGTGCCTTTGATTCATCTAATCCAGAATGGACTATTTGGATTAGCAAAGGCTCTCCCATTAATTTCTCAAGTGCTATTTAATGTGGAGATGTTGGGAAATTCACAAAGTCACCTCTTAATCTATACAGTTCTATTCTGTCTTCTATTTCTTGATAACACCAGAGTGCAATGTCATGGAACCTTGGAAACCGGCTTTGATAGAAAAAGATCTGTTGCCCCCAAATTAATATATTACAACACAACTGTATCTGCTTGAGTGAACTTCGACTACAGGCTTTTGAATTTTGTTTCTTGCATCCCATAAACAAGATTAGACTCGCTATCAAAATTCACAAGGCACAATGTAGTTTTCTTGCTACATTTGCATTTTGCAAAATGCATACATTTTCATAACAAATTTGCTGGCATTTCTGGTCAAATTTTAACCCCTTTGAACAACACTTTCATTCTAACATAGCAAGACATCATGCATGCATATATGGTGCAACTGCCACTCTGTCATCATGGGACTCTGGTGATATGATCTGCAAGAGATAACCACTCAGGTTTGCACATTATACAGTTATTTTAGAGGGGTGAAAATTACTTCTGATTAATTATTCCTGATGGGTGGGACAGGGAAAGGCCAAGTGAATTTCTTTTCTTTCAAAACTACACCCAAATGGAAATTAAACAGTGTATTTGTGTGGGAGTGAGTGAATGAGGCAATGAGACAGAATATCTATTGATCTATATGCTATTTCATTCCTTTGGTAGAAAAAGGCATAATGGAAAGGAAATAAAGGAGACAGATGGGGAAAAGAAGGTGATTGGTTCCTACTATTAAGACCAACTTTTTTCTAGGCCTCATTTTGTTGGCTTTCAATTAGTGACAGGGCACAAACAGTGTATGGTCATCTGGGATTCTTGAAGGTCCCAATTAGGCTTTTCAGAAGAACAATATTAGGGAAGGGGAAGGAAACTTGACCTTTGGGGGCCGGTGGAGAAAAAAAGTCCCTCCTTTCACTTGTTTTTGTACAAATTGTGAAAGAGCTTGTGACTCTTGTTGGGTCAAAAAAGGCTTACCTGTTTTGTTATTCCTCCAAGCAGGTGGAATAACTGCTGGAGAACAAGCAGGTGTTTACAGGCTCCTGACCTTGAGGACGGGCTACTGACCCGCTACTCTTTTTTCTTATGACATCTTCTCTTGAAAAGGGCTGGGCACAGATTTGTGGAAAGAGAGGCAAGACAATTATCCTGGAAATGTTAAAATAAGCCTCCTTTATGGTCCAGTATTCATCAATGGGAGCTGATCTGTTTTGCTGACAGATGTCTGCCTTATTTAGGTCTCGGCTGGAACAATTCATGATGAATAGCTAACTTTTTAGTGTTTGCTGAAAACGGCCTCATTTTCAATGAGGTTTAACAGAACACCCTACAAAAATATGTTTTTATACAACATGGTGGCAAATCAGATTGGCTCATAAATAAGGTAAGTACATACATACATTTCAACACATTTGAGTTTTAGAAACTGGTTGCTTTCATACCTGAAATACCTGCCTTTTAGGAGAAAAAATGGAAAAGATGAAAAATATATTAAAAAAAGCTTGGATGCTTTATTTAATCAGCTTTCTTTTTAAGTGCTTTAACTAAAGGAGTTATCTTTCAGTGAATCTAACAAATTATAAGTATGCATTGTTAATAATTGGCTTTGACTATTTTTTAAAATCATTTTAATATGTTCAAAATTTGTCCTTTTGTCTGATTGACATTTCTTTTTGCAAAAATTTATAATTTTAAAATACAATCGGACTATTTAGCAGTTGTTTGTAAATATAATCAATTGAGGAAACATCAGCAGGCAGAGAAAACAGAGTTGAAATTTCAGTAACCAAGGGAATCGGCTGAAAGTTCTAAGGAAGATCTTGGAGTTTAACAGCAACAAAAGAATTACATCAATTAAACTGATGGTTAACTTCTACCTATAAATTAAACCCAGGAGAATATTTTGCAGAACTGCAAAGCTATCATTCCAACAAAGAAGTCATGAATCAGCAGGGCTTACACCTGGCTAAATGGGCACAAGACCACAGTCTAAGAATCCATGGAAAGGTTCATTTTAAGACTATAAGACTGGGCTATATTTTACTGGAATTACTTCTGAAGGAACATGTTTTACATCCCTTTCTAGGACTACAATTTTATACATACTTAATGGAGACTTACATTTGTTGGAAGTTCACTCTTGTTGCATTTATACTTGTGGCTAGCAGGTAAAAGTTATCCCCTTATTCAAAGAAGAATGTTCTTGCTAGCTACCATGTAATTAGCTCTTCTACACTAGAGACAGATGCTATAAGTGATTAAGCTATTAAATTTGGGAGCTGGAAGATATAGGTACAAGTAGTTTGCCCTCAGCCCAATTTATTTCACAGGTGTAATTATTTTTATTTATTTGATTTTTATTCCACCTTTGTTACTTTATAAGGAAGGCAAGGCAGCAAACATACATAACACTCTTTCATCCTCCTATTTTCCCCACAACAAAAACTCTGTAAGGTGAATTGGGCTGAGAGAGAGTAACAAACCCAAGTCTCTCAGGCAGCTTTCATGCCTAAGATAGGACTAGACCTCACAGTCTTCTGGTTTCTAGGTCAATACCTTAAGTAGTACATTAAACTGGCCCACTTAAAGAGTAGTTAATAAGTCTGACATCTTGATCATTCAAAGAAAAGATATGATATAAATATAGCAGCAACAAATATGGGAGGCTGATCTGGATCATTCCAAATGCTTTTAAGCTCTGTTACATGACATTCAACAATGATCTTTTCCACCCGATTAAAGCAAACAACCAAAGGAACCTAGCTAGCCTACAGCTTTCACCTAATTTCATTTGAATTTGAAGAGAGAGAGCTTTGCTTTCCTAGTTGGAATGCTAGCCACACTTTTAATATTTGTGAATATTTGTTCCAGCAGTATGTGAGAATGCAGTCTGTGATAAATAATGCACAAATGAATTGATCACAAGGTATTGGGTATGAACTACTGTACAGCCATGGAAAGTTATGGAAAGCAATGGAAAGACTAAGCTAACAATGGAAGCTGATGTTATTTTCTTGTTTACTTATTTTCATGTGGGAATTGCTATTCTTTCCTTCATCTCTTTTCCCCCCTCTCCTGGAAGCAAGAGGCTTTTTGTTTGAAATAATTTCCTAAACAGACAGATTTTCAAAGTAAGGTGTTTTTTTAGTGTAAAGAATCTGAGTCCTATTTCTGAATATATTAACTTAATATGCAACAATTTGGAGGAGTCGAAAAGCGTGCTGAGGAAACCACTAAGCTTTCTTAAGCAACACTGCTTGGAAATTTAAGTGCACTCTCTGTTTTCTATTAGTGTTAATAAGTTTTTAGTCCTGCCAAAGATGCTAGGGTCAATTTTCTTTCTTTTATGTTTGTGCATATATGTGCAGAAACATAAAGGTAGGCATATGTGACTGAACACTGAGGAGGCCTCCTTGCGGTCATTTTAATTTCTCTTCATCTCCTATACACATTCCTGTGAGGTAGGCAGGTGTTATTATCCCCATTTTACAACTGAATGAGCTAAGATTCAGTCAATGGAACAAACTTGCAGAAGGTCAATTCAAAGGGGCAACTGTTTCCTTCAGCAAGTTCAAGAGAGGCCAAAGGAATAGCTTGCCCTGGGGTAAAACTGCAGCAACTAGCTTATATGGTGACATATTACATGGGATTTACTCTTTTAAAAAATATTATATTTGTTTTTTTTAAATAACAGCAATAGCACTTAGACTTATATACCCCTCCACAGTGTTTTACAGCACTCTGAGTGGATTAAAGTGTTAGCATATTGGCCCAACAATCTGGGTCCCCATTTTACTGACCTTGGAAGGATGCAGGCTGAGTCAACCTTGAGCCTGATGAGATTTGAACTGCCAAATTGCAGGCAGCCGGCAGCCGGCAGTCAGCAGAACTAGCCTGCATTCTAAGCACTGTGCCACCCCGGCTCTAATACTCAAGACATACCATACCTGTTAGCATTGGGTGGAACACAACAAGCAATATAAACAAAATTTAAAAAAACCTACACTCTCCCTTCTTCCCTCAATGACAAATCAATAGTTTCCCTGCTCAATGCTCAATGAGCCGGTCAAGGTCACATTCTTGGCTGTGAGCAGAAGCAGCCTGCTATACTGCATTCTAGCCACTGCACCACCATTGTTTCTAAATAATGGGATTGTACTGGAAAGGTATAATCCCTGAAGGATCAGTCAAATTGTGAAATATCTGCCATAGAATTGTAACTTTGCTTAATTTAAAACAAACTAATTTGTATTACAGTGGGGCGTGGTGGCCTAGTGGTTAAGATGCTGGGCTTGTCAATCAGAAGGTTGGCAGTTCAAGACTCAAGCACCATGTGACAGAGTGAGCTCCCATTCTTGTCCCAACCCCTACCAACTTAGCAGTTCGAAAGCATGCAAATGCAAATAGATAAATAGGTACCATTTCATTGGGAAATATCAGTGTTTCATGTGTCTCAGTATATAGACTTTCCAGTCACATGACCACAGAAGTGTCTTGTGACAACACTGGCTTCCTCACTGAGATGAGATGAGCACTGCACCCTAGAATTGGACAGGATTGTACAGGCAAAACCCTTACCTTTACCTTTTAAACTCATATTGCAGAGTTTCTTTGAGTTTGAGCTTTTCTCTTCTCTTCTATTAAGATTACTCTTTTTGCTTCTATGTGTGTTGTTAGCAGACAAATATTTTGAAGGCTGGAGGATGGTTGTGCTGATTGCTAAGGAAAGATCCCAAATGAAATGTAGCCCTAATAATCTAGCATATAGTCATTTATAAATCCAGTTTGCTTGTATAGTGTTTTAATTTGCCCTTTTAAAGTTAAAATCTACATGAAACTAAAATGTATGTTCAAATTCTTCCCCTTCTGCCAGTCATATTGGGACTGTATTCTCATTGGATTTGGGTTTTTCTAAAACTTCAGGTAACACAAGGTTTTGTTCCTATAAAACATATCTATCTTGGTGCCATCTGGATGATGGTAATAACTTCAATTGTTGAGAGTAAAAGTAGTTGAGTCAGGAGCAAATAAGAAAAACAAGTGATTAAAATTCAGTAGAGATTCTCAATCATCCAGGTTATGGTTGTCCCAAGATGCTTTTTTAGGAGGCAACTGGACTTGTTTTTTCTTTGAAGATGTTTTGCTTCTTATCCAAGAAGCTTCTTCATCTCGGACTGTTCTCCACTATCCTGTCAGAGCTGAAGAAGCTTCTTGGATGAGAAGCAAAAGTCTTCAAAGAAAAAAAACAACAAGAAGTCCAATTGCCTCTTGAAAAAGCACCTTTGGGACAAGTGGTTGAAATGTAAACAAGACTAGAGATGATCAGCTACTAAGGCAGGTACACAGCCCTGCCCTTCTTTTGCTGCTGAGAAAATAGCAAGAGAGAAAGATACTACTGAAGGAGAGTGAATTGAAGGTGGGGGGAGATGCAAATAATGAAATCAAGTAGCTGAAACAGAGGAGGAGAAAAGGGAAACTGCCAGCATCAATCCAAAAGGGATAATGATGATTTTGTGTCTTGTCATTCATTCTCCCTATATAGATGGTGAATGTCTGAAAGAAATTGTATCATCGAACGATTGAGAGTTTCACAATTGATGTCTCAGGGAAACCAGGTTCCTCCAACTGTTAAACAGACTCCAGGGACAGAGAAGCTGCCCGTTGCAGATACTTATCCTCTATGCACTGAACAGTAGCACTGAACAGGATTAGAATCTTAAATATACTTATTTGATATTAAGACCTACTGACTCCATTGGATTCAATCAGATTTATTATTGTGGAAGAAGGCTTATCCAATTGAATCCAATGTGTGTAAGAAATTTTTGTGAGAGAATGGTGTCTGGGCATATATGCAGATAAGGATCAATTAATCTTACAAAAGGAGTACTTTACATTACTACTTTAATTGTAAAATAGAACCCTTAAGTCAATTTCAATCCTGCCCAAGTGTCCACACATACCTACTAAGTTTGTCATACCTTAACTGCAGTGGTGGGATTCAAGTAATTTAACAACCAGTTCACTGCCCTAATGATTTCTTCCAACAACCAGTTTTCCAAATTGCTCAGAAAGTTAACAACCGGTTGTCCTGAAGTGGTGCGAACTGGCTGAATCCCACCACTCCCTAACTGTCAAAGTAAGAAAGCAGTGTAGTATATGTCTTTGTATGTACACAGCTCTTTTTCTCTCTAATAATCCTTTTGGAAAGATTGTCTTATGGTTAGATCCATCATCTTTTCAATAAATCTGGTAGTTTTTATTCTGACTTGATCTATTTTTTTTAATACTGCCTTCCACTGGACTCCTATAAAGCATAGCTCCAATCTAAAAAAATAGTACCCGCCCTTACTGTAAATTACATTATTACTATTTATTTTTGAAACAAAAAAATCTTATGGATATAAAGAGCAAAACCAAGAATTAATAAATAAAACTATTACAGTCCCATTCTGCTAGATGATTCAATGTGTGATTGTGCCTTTGCCTATAACCTACTAGTGAGACCAGTAACTTAAAAAGAAGGCATATTCCTTATTTTGCCTCTTTTATTTTTTGGGGAAAAGGCAGATTTAGTCATGAACAAAGCATTGTCTCTGGGGTATCTAGGTATAATTTCAAACTTCTGTTAAAGGAGCACCAGAACAGGGTTTTTCTATGCCACCTTTTCTTGCTTAAATTTGCAATTACCAATAGTGCTTTCCAACTCAGGTAGAAAAAGACACAGAGAGGGACTGCGGGTGCCAACCACAACTTTTATTTTGATTCTTTTAATTCTAAAACTGTGAGTTATTTCCTGCTGGCAGAAGGATGCATGCAGCCTACAGCACCTTGCTTGCTGGAGAGAGATCTGTGAGCATTTGGTTTGATCAGCCCCTGGCATGGTAATGAGCCGATTTCTCTTGAAATTGGCTCATGACTATTCATTTTGTTGGCTCTCTATTCATTTGTGACCTACTATTTTGATTTTTAGGATGGGTGATGGGAGAAGAAAGCCATGGGGAGTCAGTTCTAGTTTCTAAGTTGTGAAAGGACTCAAGAGAAGGGACAGAAGGAGAGGACTGAAAATTATTTTGTGTGATTTGTGCACCCACACATGCACATACACTCTAATCCAGTGTATGTGGTAGCTTGAAGATGGGTAGACTTCAACTCCCAGAATCCCCCTGCCAGCAGCACTGGCTGGGGGATTCTGGGAGTTGTCCACCCATCTTCAAGCTTCCAAGGTTGAGAAACACTGCTCTAATCCTAGGGCAATCCCTATACTGACTCTATATTTCTTGAAACTCTGGTAATATTGCCACTGACTGATTTTGAAACCAGATCTTCTCTTGCCCTACCTCCTCTATCTAACCTTTCACGAATTCCTCTTGAATTCCCATATAAATTGCAAGGTTACAATTTTTCCAGCATTGTAGAATGCTTCAGATTGTTTTATTGGTGTTGGTGGAGTTTCAGTTCACTTGCCTCTTCCTTTCACTTCTCCAGGAATGTTGTACTGATGTGCATTACTGAAAATGTTGATTTAGGTGAGGGATGTGTAAAGCCTCTTCAAATATCTCAAAGAATGTCCTGAAGGAAAAAAAACCAAGACCTGCTTCTTATCATCCTCAAAGGTTAGACAGAAGAATTAATTTAGAAGGCAGATTCTGGTTCAATGTTAGGAGAAATAATCCTAACCAGCAGTTGTTTGAGAATGGAACCAATTTCCCAGGAAGATGGGCTCCATTTCATTGTGTATCTAGCCTCATCTGACAGGGATGCTTTATTCTGGATTCCTGTGTGGAGGTGGCCTTGGAATGGGGTGGACATAACACCATAAACTGCCCTTTTCTTTTCTAAAATTATATGATTGAATAATATTTAGCATTGCTTGCTTGTTTTTATGTAGGAAATTCCTTTTGATTAGTAACTGCTATTTTTATCTCAAACTACTCTGGAAATAGTATTACTTTAAGAATGGGGGAAGGAGATTCCCTATAACTCTCAGATTTTCAATTGCATTCATTACCTGAACATTAGCAATTAATAATAAAAAGAGCAAATAAATATTCTTTTGTAGTAGAGATAAGCATATCCGGCAGGAATTTAGATTATACCCCCCCCACTCCCAACCATATGCCTTTCTGGTTTTACCCAGTTTCTAAGCTGAAAAGTTCTTTGCTCTAAATTATTCCTTTCTGCTTTTAAAGATAGTGGGGTGATAAGAGTTCCAACATGACTTATTTTTGGAAATTAAAAAACCCAAAGCCAAATAAATAATACAATGCAGTTTATTACAAAGGGCTCTGCAGCTGAAGATGTAAAAGCAGCTTAAATGTTCTAAAACACTGTCTTTAGTTAAAACCTGGTGTAACCAGGAACCCAGCACCTTTTAAACCATATTAAGAGTGTTAAATTCCACTTTCCTTGCCTGGAAAGGGTTGAACAGCTCTTCGGACTCATAGTTTGTACCAGACATGATTACAGACAAGAAGACCTTTTAATGGAATCTTGTAAAACCTTTCATTAGCTTTTATTGGGTCATAATGTAATTAAGGTGACCTAACCTGACCTTTCGGAGGAGTGCCTTAGGTCAAGTGTATTTACTTCTGTCTATTTGAATTTAAGACTTTAAATACTCTTCTGACTACTCATCCCAATAAAAACTGGCCAAAAGTGAACTGTTATCTTAGACTCGCATTGGGTCATGTTTATGCCAGCTGGTTTCCTTTATACATTAAACCACTGGGGCTTATTTAAAAGTTGAAGCTATAAAGCTCTTGGATTAAGAGTAGAGAACTGGCCAGACCCTCAACCTAACCTTTCCATGTTTGGATGACTTTGGTCAACCTATCATGTTCTCTAGCCTCCATAGCTCCACTATTAAATCACTACTGAAACATAAACAGTCTGACAGTTTAGCTACATTCACAGAAGGAAAAGGCCATTTCATTCAAGCTCTCCTTTGCTATGGATTCCAGAAAGCTTTCCAGAAATCATAAAATTGCAAAACCAAATCCACACAACTAAATAGTTCCAACGCAAAATGAGCATGTGGTAAGGGACGGAGCTTCAGTGGCATTTCTCATGGATATAAAGCAAGCCAAGGAAATAAATCAATAACAATGGGTAGCTTCTACATATTGTTTAAGGGATTCAAATGACATAATGCAGCAGATTTACTGAAATAAAGTAGATCTGGTCAGTGTTTGAATGTTGACTTTCTTGAAATACAGTACTTTGTAAGGTGTCTTAAGTTTAATTAGACATATATTTAATGAATTCATGAATATATATTTAAAAATATCTATATAACCTTGGTCCTAGAATTCCTACTAGTGATTTTTCTTCTTGATTTTTCCCCAGTGTTCATGTTTTATGGTAAAAGCCCATTGAAGGTAGCACTGCCTTCTACAGTTATACTAGAAAAAAAACAGATTCTTCTTTATTATTTCTTCCTTGGCCTTCCTTTACTTGGCCTTTATTCTTTTGTCATTCAGAGGATGTGTGAAGTACTTAACTAAAGGATCTAGGGACTTCTGGGATACATGGATGTGCTTGAGAATTTTTAGCCTGGCAATTATGCTTTAAAATTATATAGCCCCAGAGATCATCCAAAACCAAAAACTAGAATGTAAACTTTAAAATAAATACACACAAACACAAAGTCATAGACCAAAATATAGGGTGATTCTTTTTAAGGCTACACCCACGCTTACCTCTTGTTCTGTCATCATAACTGGCTGGCAACCATTTCTGGAAGGTAGAAACCAATGATATTATCCTTCACAATTACCCTCAAGCACCATCCATGTGCATTGACAGCTTGTTAGGCAAACTGGAGAGATAGTGCCCTAGATCAGTCTCTAATAGCTCAGGATTGCTCCTGGTTAACTCTTATGGGGATCTTACCCGTAAGATCGATCTGTCTGTCTGTCTGTCTGTCTGTCTGTCTGTCTGTCTGTCTATCTATCTATCTATCTATCTATCTATCTATCTATCTATCTATCTATCTATCTATCTATCTAGTCAAGTATATATAAGATAACAGATATAAGTATAAACATGATTATGAATCAGAGGTGAGTTCTACTTACCTCTACTACCGGTTCTGAACGGTATTTCTTCACTTGTGAGCATGCATGCGCTTTTGCACATGTGCAGATCATCAATTATGACATCTGGGTGGAGCCTCCTGCTACTTTTACTACCAGTTCTAAAGAACCGGACAGAACTGGGAGCAACCCACCACTGTTATGAACACATGAAATGGATCCAAATAAATGGGGACATTAGGACAGGGGTGGTAGGCACTCTGGTGTGCTTATGCATGCCCCTTACAGACCTCTTAGGAATGGGGTGAGATCAACAGTAGACAGTCTACGGTTAAAGTTGTGGGAGTTTGGGGAAGAAACCACAGAGTCAGGAAGTGCATTCCAGGCATTGACCATTCTGAGACTTTATCTCCATGCATAGATTTGTATGGCATAAAACAGCACCTTCTTTGGAAAAAAGTGAAAAGTATCAATAGACTTGGGGTAGTTTTAAGTTTTGTATATTTACAAAAAAACACAAGAATATTTAGGAGAAAAAAATGTTAATGGGGCACCAACCCAAAATATTCCAGTGTGGGTAGGTTTTTGGCCAGGGCTGTGCTTCTCCCTTGCTCTTTTTTCCCCTTTATTCAGTCAAAACTAGAGCTGAATTACTTGGAGCAAGGACACAGAATGCTGAGTTGCTGTTGGTGTCCAAAGTGGGGCTTTTGGTGGTGATGATGCAGAATGGAAGAAAGCATATTATGTTTCCCTGAATACTGTCACTGGGTGAGGTGCTATCAATAGCAGGGTACTGATCCTCTGAAATGCATTCATCAGGGAAGCCTGTTCAATGAGATGCTGTATAGATTCAGGCACCGTGCCAAACCATGGCTCTTCGAAGTAGCCTTTGGCCTAAGCTGAAAGTTGCATTTTTATTCTGGACTTGAATTTCACGAGGGAAATGCTCATTCTTTGGAAAAATAAAAAAAAATCAACAATCAGAAAGCAGAATGGAGACCAACACTTCTGCCTCTTTCCTTTTTTAAATATAATTTTTATATTTTATTAAAAGTTTTAAGAACAATAAGTAGTACAACAAACTAAAGTAAAACAGAAAAAGTGAAAAAGAAGGAAAGAAATAACATAAAACCTAAAAGTGAAATAAGAAACAAAAAAGAGGGAGAAGAAAATGGAAAAAGAAAGAGCAAGATATAAAGGAAAGTATAAAGACTTAAAGAAGTGGCTTCTGACATTCTTCATAGCAATTGTATTGTAACCTTTCTCTCTAAAGTTACATCATGACTCTCTTCTTTCTATAATCTTTCTTGTTTAATCATTGAAACCATAAATCATAAGTTCATTTTTTTTTGTTTTTACAGAAAAAGTCCATAAGGCTTTCTAGTCACCAATAAATATAGATATTGTCTTTTCTCTATTCTCTCTTTCAAATGTGCTAGTTTTTGGTCTGTGGCTATATTTCTTTTACATGATGACTATTTAAAAATGATATCCTACCTCATTAGGAAGGATTAACCTCGAAATTCTTTTACAATCCTGTTTCTCTGCCTTTGGTAAATAGAAAGCAATTCTACTGTGATTTCAATCAATCAGAATAAAGCTGGAAGGGACCTTGGATGTCTTCTAGTCCAATCCACTCTTCAAGCAAATGATTGTCCAATCTCCTCTTAAAAATCTCCAGTGATGAACAGTGGTGGATTGCTACCAGCTCACACCGAATTGGGTGAACCGGTAGTGGCGGTGGCGGGAAGCTCCTCCCACCTGTCTGGATGCTTCTGTGCATGTGCAGAAGTGCTGTGCGCATATGTGAGCCCGTGCGTGCACACAAGTGAACGAGTAGTGATGGGATTTGGAACCCGCTTCTGGTGATGAAGCACCCACAACTTCTGACGGCAAACTGTTCCACTGATTAATTGTCCTCACTGTTAGGAGGTTTCTCCTTAATTTCAGAATGCTTCTGTCCTTGATTAGTTTCCATCCATTGTTTCTTGTCCTGCCCTCTAGTGCTTTGGAAAATAGGTTGATCCCCTCCTCTTTGTGGCAGCCTTTCAAATACTGGAATATGGCTATCATGTCCCCCCCCAGTCTTTTTTTTCTCTAGACTAGCGAAACCCTGCAACTAGCCAAATCCTGCAACTGTTCTTTGTATGTTTTAGTCTCTAGGCCTTTAATCGTCTTAGTTGCTCTTTTTTTCACTTTTTCCAAAGTTTCAACATCTTTTTGTTTGGTGGTGACCAAAACTGGATGCAGTATTCCAGGTGTAGTCTTACTAAGGCTTTATAAAGTGATACTAATAATTCATTTATTAGAATTTTGATTCTATGCCTCTGTTTATACTACCAAGCTTTTAACCATGTATTAGCTTTTTTGGCTGCTGCCTCACATTGCTGGCTCATATTTAAGTGATTGTCCATTAGGACTGTAAGGTCCTTCTTACAGTTACTGTTTTTGAGTCAGGTTTTGCCTAATCTGTACTTGTACCTTTGGTTTTTCCTGCCTAAGTGTAAACCTTGCTTTTCTCCACATTAAATTTCATTTTGTTGGATAAGACCCGTTTTATTTTTCTCTTTTTTATTTTCTTTATTGAGAATAATGAAGGTAATATTGGAGGACTTCTATCTACTAAAGATGCTGTATAAAGGATCCCCAATAGGGATGGATGCATTTCTACTGATATTGTAATCCATAATAGTGGTAACTGTGCCAAAGAATAATACTATCAAATCAGACATCAGAATAGCCACATATGGCCAGTCTAATGGAATTGGATGATGACCCAAGCTCAAGTCTGAGCACTTATACGCAGCCATGGATTTCACTAACCAACTTCAAGAAACACACTCATGTTGTCTTGGGAACTCACTGCTACTTCCTGAAGGTAAACATGCAAATGGATAAGGATGGAAAGCAGATCTGTGGTCAATTGGCTAATGCAAAAATCAACATTCTAGCAGGTTTTAGTGCACCACACATAGTTTCTTTGCATTTATTTTTCCAATGAGCTAAAAAAAATGGCATACAAGATTGAATAGCAAAGTTTCCCTTGTGATCATCCTGTAAATATGGGGAAATAGTGGAAAAGGATTGGAATGCCTTGAAAGGGGAATGCAAAAAGCAAAGCATGATGAAAAACCACCTACCACCTCATTTATTTTGTAGTAACTTCTGAGTTAAAAGTTGATCAACTCAACTTGGGAGCAGAATTCTGGGAGACACCTGTCATTACAGGAATATAAAGATGAGACCTTGATTTGGGATCAGTCTAGCTCTCTGTGTATATAAAAACCTCTGAAGGCTTATGAATTCTGCAGAAATGTCATTGCCCCCTTGAATTGTCTGACCCAGCTGAGGTGATGCCTGTAACACTTCCAAATTTTGTATCTCTACCTGTACAGGTGAAACCTGTAACACTTCCAAATTTCTCTGTCCCACTACAGTATATGAAATCCTCAGCTATTTCAGCTAGTTCTAGAAAGGAACATTTCTAAATTATTAGAATCTATAAAGTATTTTTGCTTTCTTAAACTGTTCACAAACATTAGAGTTAATGATATTGAAAAGGGGTTTTCTCCATGAGTTCCAACAACATTTATATCATCACAAATTAACTTTTACTAATCTCCACTTGTAGACTTGGTTTTGCTACATTTTAATGATCTATCCAAACTCCCTCTGCTTGATTTCTGACAAGTTGCAGCTGAATAAAATAGATTGCTGGATTTTGACTAGATGTATGAGTTATAATCTCCCCTGGATAAACTTTAGATTAATCTGTCATATTTTAGTGATTGGATTGGAGATCAATAAATGAAAGTCCATTGTGAGTTGGTATTAGAATATTTGGATCCTCTTCAAGATTCCAGAGGTCATGACCATAAATACTCTTTAAGACAGCTAAAATATTAACAGAAAAATGCAGTTCTAGCATGTGCTTGGTCCATGTGGCTATGTGACCTATCCAACTTTATAGAATTGTTTTGAGCCTGAATTATTATAGTATTTTATATTTAAGAGCAAGAGAGGGATGTAAATTAATCATAATCGATGGAAATAAAATACAGTTAACTACAGGCAAGCAAAGTCTTAGTCAAAGGTTACTTCTTTCATGATCTTTTCCTCAATGTTTAAATCTCAAATATGTGTCTATTCGTTCAGACATGATCAGGATTTCTATTTGCAATCACTGCTCTCTGCTCTTCACCAATTGTCTTGAATAAATTCTTACACAGATAATTGACTTCTAAGCCCATAGTGTGCACTGATAGATTGTTTTCAGTGAAAATATTGTAACTCTCCATGAGTCTACAGAAAAAAAAAGGCAAGCTAAAAAAAGAACAAAATGGCAAAAATATTCATCGGTTTGTTTGTTTGTTTGTTTGTTTGTTTATTTATTTATTTGGCTTACAAGAAAGACAGTATGAACAATATACAATAAGAGATGTTAAAAACCCATACACACTGCTCATGGCTGGATCTCACAAGATCACAATGGTGAGATCAACGGCGCCAAGCCTGCTGGAAAATCCAGGTTTTCACCATTTTCCGGAAGACCAGTAGGGTGGGAGTGGTCCTGGTCTCAGGAGGTAGCTGATTCCAGAGAGCCGGAACTTCATTTATCAAGAAAAGTCAAGATGGAATGAAATTTATTCCCATGTATAAAATTTGTATATGCATGTTTAACTATAGGTATAACATCCTTTTGGACTGCCAACTAAGGTTGGGGATGGGTGCAATGTTGTGGCTTTGTTCCTTCCTGAGTGGGCAGTTCCAATTGGTGTTGGAAAGTTCAAACCCTTTAACACTTTACCGTGAGGTGCCCTAGTCTCACGCCTGTCTCTTATTCTATTTTCTTTAACATCTAATGTACGTGAAGTTGTTGGGAGAAATCATTCTGCCCCCTCTCTCATCTCTATTTGTCTATATCTATATCACTAAATCTATATCATCTCTTGATCTGGTGCCTACAAGCTGTGTGGGGTGGATATGGTAGAAAGATGGATTTGATAAGAAGATACAGAAGGAATCAAAGCATAATGGAATTACAGTTAGTATAGAACCCTTCTGATGCCTATAAATCTGCAGGGCGTTCAGTGAGGAATAACCCAAATGATAGTAGTTTGAAGAGCAGTGATGGGTTGTGGTGAGTTTTATATGCTTTATTTTTTTCTCCCTGTTTTTATTCTTGTGTGGTACCTACAATGAAAGGAATAGACAGTATATGAATACTTGCAATCAACCAGTCCCCATCATGACCTCTGAATTTTCCTGTTATTTTTAAATTAATCCAGTAATATGTGTGTATCAATAATCATATCATTATAAAAAAGGCTAGAGGTGTCCCCAAATATAAAAAGACCGCATATTGTAGCAAGTGACAGTTACGCATGAAATTGAAAGAAGAACGGAAGGAGCTACCTAGGAGAAAATTAAGTTCAGAATCTAAAATTATCCAGCTGCATCACTATAGTTACATCAGTGTCAAGCAACATCCAAATTATCATATTTGGAAAATAAATATATATTTTTAAAAGCCTGTGTCCTATATTTCTCTGATCTGGGGAAAAATAACACATTATTCAATGATGCTGCATGCCTTAAACACACACACACACACACACACACACACAAGTTTTTCATTAAGAAAACATGCACATACACATACCCAAGTGTGTAGAATGACATCTTCTACATAGCCCACATACCAGCACATCCATAAATTGCCTTGGATCAAAGATTGAAAGGGAGGGTGGGGAGTTTAAAACTGAGCCAGGCTACAGAATGTAGCAAAGTAGGAGACAGAAGCATCTTGTAACTGCCTGATTCACTTAAAGATGATAAGAAAATATCATCACATTATTTTAAGGTAAATCCAACATTTCCAGAGCTGATTGAGGCAAGAATTAGACAGTGTTTAGGGGATTATGAAAAACAGCTTCCTCTACAGGTCAACAGCTAATCAGAATTCTCAGGAGATTTGCTGAAGATTTTTTTTTCCTTTTTGCCTTATGAATAATTTTACCAAAGGCACAAAATGGGCATATTATTTAGAGAGAGCCTTTTGATGTATTTTTCTGTGAATAAGCACAGAGTATTCGAGGATTTTTCCCTGTTCCGAGCAATGGGGACCAACTTATTAAGTGTTCCAGCTACAATGCCTGCAAGCTAACTGAGATTAATATCAGCATAACCTGTTACTTAATTCATTATGGGGATACAGGCTAATTTGATTTGATATTATTTTAATAAAGTTCTGTGATATATAAGATTGTTTCAGGCTATCAAAATAATTTTCCAGTTATTACAGTTATTCAAGCAGGTCCTTTGATAGCAGCAGTTGGTCTGCGTCTGTTGTGAATATATTAGCAGGGATGATTCATAGCAACCGAACAGCGTTAAGCTTGTGAAGCATTGTGCGGATGCAAAAAAATGTCTTCTGTAGGCCATTAAAAAAAGGGGAAAGAAAAAAAAATATTTTGTATGCACTAAGCTTACACGTGTCATTAACATAGCTCATTTTTTAAAACCAGTCTTTCATAGAAGACAAGTTTTAAAAAAAAAGAAAGAAAGGAGGAGGGAAATTGGCAGTTCGCTTTGAAATTTATTGAAGCTATTTTACATGTTTTTAATATACAGTTTGCATCAGCCTGTATATATTAAGTGAATCAAATAGTTCTAAAAAATGACGCATTCCCTCCTCACAGGGGGGCATTGTAAGCCATTACAATGTAACTGTTCCAGTCCACAACACTATATGTTCATTTGGCTGACATGCAGACAAAAGCTTTTAATGTTGTTAATATGCCAGGGTGGCATAGATCGTCTTCTGTTTCCTCTTCTTGGGATTTCAACAATAAACAAAAGCTGGTGACAAAATGGATTGTCCCCCAACTTGCTACTGATGGTCACTACAAGTCCACTGTAGATGTTTTCAGTCATATTAGTTCAGAACCAAGCAACATGCGCTTGCTAGGAAGACAATGACTTTGGAGGTTTCATACTTATTTCTCTCCTACAGCATGTCTTGTTGCATGACAAGTTCTCATGGTGACTGCTAAGCTGTCAAGGTCAGCTGAGATTTATATGAGAACCTGATCTGTATATTAATTCCCTTTGTGGCAAGCAACTTAATTCTGTTGAATACCAAAAGATGGTGTAATGTCCTTTTACCAAATTCTGGTATGGGTTACCTCTGAAAATTATATTGGCTTTCCTATCATCTCCAGGTCACACCAAAACAATGGCAGATTCTAGCAATGCTCTGGAGTCTTACTTATGCTATTAGTAGTCTTGGGCAGAAATGTTCTTTTGAAATTCTCCATCCAATTCTTGGTGAGATAATCAGAAGAACAATGTTTCCAAATTTCTCAGAGAAAGGACTAAAAAAATGCCCCAATGTTTCTCAAGGACATCACTAATAGAAGCATCACTATTAGAAAAGCCAAATAGGAGGGCATTTCTATGAGAGTTTCTTCAAAATTTAAGTGAATAATGGGAGCGGGGAGGTCTTCAAAATTCAAAAATGCAAAAAATATTTGAAAGAATTTATAAAGCAATGTCTCTTTCATCAAACTGAATGCAAACTGGTAGGGTGTCTTACACCAGCTTGATAGTTTTATTTAAATGCTGTGTTTAAGCATCCCTAACTTTGAATAGATTTCTAACTTCAGGAACTGGCTTGCATGATGTTCCTCTCTGTGGACTGACTTGCCTTTAGATCCAACCCAATGTTTCATTCAATGGCTTTATGGAGTTAATTCCATTAAAATATGCTGAGAATTGTTTATTTGTCTGTTCTGTTGGGGCGTACTCTCAGTTGAGGTAGAGCTGTGAGTGTTATCTTTCATGTTTCATGTTTCTGAAACAATAGCAATAGCACTTAGAGTTATATACCACTTCATAGTGCTTTTACAGCCCTCTCTAAATGGTTTACAGAGTCAGCAGATTGCCCCCAACAATCTGGGTCCTTATTTTACCGACCTCGGAAGGATGGAAGCCTGAGTCAACCTTGAGTCCATGAGATTTGAACTGCCAAACTGAAGCTAGCAGTCAGCTGAAGTAGCCTGCAGTGCTGCACTCTAACCACTGCGCCACCTCGGCTCCAATACAAAGGTTCCATCAGGTGAATTGGGTGACAACATTTAAGACAGGGCATCTCCTAAAACTCAGAATAACAAAGTTGGAAGGGATATTGGAGGTCATCTAGTCCAATCCCCCTTTCTAGAAGGAGACCCTGTACCTTTTTTTTGGCCAATTGTCTGTCCCAGTCTCTTCTTAAAAGCCTCCAGTGATGGAGCATTCAAAGGTTCTGAAGGCAAGCCATTCCACTAGTTGATTGTTCTCACTGTTAGGAAATGTCTCCTTAGTCCTAGGTTGCTTCTCTCTTTGATTAGTTTCCACCCATTATTTTTTGTCTTGCTTTCAGGTGCATTGGAAAATAGTTTGACCCACCCCCCCCCCCAATCTTTATGACAGCCCTTCAAATATTGGTACACTACAATCATGTCTCCTCTCATCTTTCTTTTCACTATACTAAAGGTAAAGGTTTTCCCCCGCACATATGTGTTAGTTGTTCCCAACTCTAGGGGGCGGTGCTTATCTCCATTTCAAAGCCAAAGAGCCAGCACTGTCTGAAGACGTCTCCGTGGTCATGTGGCTGGCATGATTAAATGCCAAAGGCATGTGGAACACTGTTACCTCCCCACCAAAGGTGGTCCCTATTTTTCTACTTGCATTTTTTTATGTGCTTTCGAACTGCTAGGTTGGCAGAAGCTGGAACAAATAATGGGAGCTCACCACATTACACAGCACTAGGGATTTGGACCACTGAACTGCCAACCTTTCAATCGACAAGCTCAGTGTCTTAGCCACTGAGCCACCATGTCCCTTTACTATACTAGACATACCCAATTCTTGCAATCGTTGTCCATGTCTTAGCCTCTAACCCACTAATCATCATTGTTGCTCTTTCTGCACTCTTTCCAGAGTCTCAACATCTTTTTTATATTGTGGTGACCAAAACTGGATGCAGTATTCCAGGTTTCTGTAAAACAGTACTAATATTTCATGTGATCTTGATTATATCCCTCTGTTAATGCAGCCTAGGATTCTATTGGTTTTTTTGGGCTGCTGCCACACACTGTTGGCTCATTTTTAAGTAATTGTCCACTTGGATTCCAAAATCCCTCTCACAGTTATTGACATTGAGCCAGGTTTCACCTACTCTGTACCTGTACAATTGTTTTTTCTTGCATAGGTGTAAAACTTTGCTTTTCTCACAGCTGAATTTCATTTTGTTAGATAGAGCCCAGTGTTCAAGTCTGTTGAGATCCTTCTGACCTAACTGACATTGTAGAATGTATTGCCCAGAGTGGTGTCAGTTTCTTCTTCATTGAATTTGTATGTGGAGAGGCTAGGTAGCCATCTAACTGAGAAGTTCTAGTTTAGATTTCTTTACTAAAAAAGAGGTTGGATTTAGTCTGTTCTATGATAGGGCAATTTTATGTCAAGTGGGATCTCTTTTAATCGATTTATTTAAAGAACGCAAGATCTCTGCCACATAGAACAATTATAATACAAATTTTTTAAGATAAAAAGAATTTTAGGAGGCTTAGCCTTATAATAGCTTCCACCTTTTTTGAATGTGGGCTCAGACAATGTTCTTTTATGTGGTGCCTTAGAAATGAAAGCTTTTTCAGCTGTAAGAAGCATTTGCTTGTGTTTAGGCTTGGATCAGAGACCTTTATGGTTGCCATACTTTTAGATCATCTTTGCTGTTGTTCAACTACAGTGAGTCTGGAAATTAAGATGTCATCCATGTACAGCTAAACAGCCCCTCTTTTTTCACAATGTTGTTCAGCTATACAGGGCCTTTTGTATTGAATACAGCTACCATGATTGTGTAGTCTTAAACATAACGTTCTTCCCTCTATACATGGCTTTCCCCACAACAAATACAGCTAGAGGCCTTTAGTGCAGACTAGACATTCCATGACCCCTTGGGTTATCATTTCAGAGATTTTTTTTAACATATTCCTCAATATCTTCAACAATAGCAAACTTCTGACGGATTAGAAAAATTCTTCAAAATTCAGGGAGATATTCAGAGACCTCAAAGCCTTGAAAGAAACCTGTATTGAACTGTAGAGCGCAATCAAACATCAGGAGATATTCACAGGAAATGTTTTATGATGATTTACAGTATATTATGTCATAAAATGCTTTATGATAATTATATGTTCTGCTATGACACGCTTTATAAAATTTGCAAAATTTCTATTCCTCAGGGGCAACTTTTGCTCTAGTTCCTAATACTTTAGAAGGCATGTTCCAAATTGAAAAAAATGATCATAGCAAATACTTCATTATCCAATGTCTTAAAAATCAGTGCAGTGCCATGGGTGGTGCACTGAATTTAAACAAGAAAGAAGTAGACTTATGATTCCATTCGGTCACAGGGTGATCTTAGGGCAGGCTCATTTTCCTTATGTATAATGTGTGAATGAAGATGGGACAACCTCATAAGCCACCATGGGTGTGGGGAGAAAAGTCATCTAATAATGAAATGATAGCTATGTTCTGTGAAGGAAGATTTGGCAACATGTGACCCTTAATCTTTATTTATTTATGAACATATAAACATCTTCAGTCAATTGACATTCACATTGTTGAAATCCAAAGGCAATTTGTGATTTTTAGTGATATTTAGTGATTATAAACTAAAATCAGGATGGGAGGTATGTGTTTAGCCCATGATTAGTGGTAACCTTTCTTGGAGTCTAAAAACTACAACAGAATCTATCTACCTCAACACTCAATAACACTGAACCAGAAGTAACTACTAAGAAGTTAACTAGATTTTAAATATATTAAGGATCCATGAATGAATTAATTAATAAATGGAAGTAATGGCAACAAGAATGAGTTGCAAGGATAAATAAATACGAACAGGTTTGATGAATGGTGTTGGTGTAAAAGTAATTGCATTCTGATATGCAAAGTAGGATCATGAAATGCAACTTAGTTGTTGTAGACCAAACAAGATTGTCCTAACTTTCTTCCATATTGTGTGGTCCAGAAATACATGGAGAAAGCACTTTTTTGTTCAATGTTTCCATTTTATGCCATAGTTACTGGGGCCACTGTTTTTAGATTATTTAAGAGATACAGTGGTTATATATCAGTGCTTTCACAACTCATCCTTGGAAGATGTAGAAAACAGCTACCTAAAGTAACTGAACTTTTAACTGTGCTAATTATTTATAGCTGCTCTCTAGAGCTTCCCAGTGCGAAGCCAACAAGGACTTGACAACTTCAGATATTCGGCAAGTGACTTCGATGTGTGATAGTCTAAACAGATTGTGTGACCTTCAGAGATTAATCAGTTAAAACAGCCCTTATGAAGCTGTTTTAGATTATTCTTGACAGTAGCCGTTTTTGACAGCAGAAGGTCAGAATCAAAGTCCTTTCTTTTTTGAACTAGTTGAAGATTTATGTCAGCATCAAGCCGAGCAAACATGCAGAAATAACTTATGAATGCAGGGGCCAGAGGGCCTTGTGGGGATAAGTTTTCTTTTGCATAGATTTTGAAAGTACTTGATTGAGGCTTGCTTTAGATGTATATTTTCAAATCTAAAACATATACAGGTATGTTTTTCTTCTTGGAGGCTCAGAGCTAAGACTGTGAAAGCCATTCACAGGGACGTTGCCATTTGTCCTTCTCTCCCCTTCTCTGCACAACCCCCTCCCCCATGGGCTTATTTTTAAAAACCTAAGAATGGCTATGGCCCCTTGACTTACTGTCTTTATAGAGCAAAAATATCTTGCACACTTACAACAGCACTACATTCTCCTGAAAGGTGAGATCTCCTTTGGTGCTTTCTTGAATGACCATGTGAACGCACTACTTAATTTCTTCTCTTGCTGCTCCTTACCCAGCATTGTTCCTTCATTCAAAATAACCATCCGTTAGTTGTCTAATCATTTCTCTGAACATTAGCAAAAACAAAAATCAGGGCATATTGTAGGATAAAGTTGCAGACATTCTTGCCTTCTTAATTCTCTATATTTATTTCAATCATATAGGGCAGGGATGTCAAACTCGATTTCATCGAGGGCCACATCAGGGCTGTGTTTGAACTCGGGTGGGTGTGGTGGGTGGGCATGGCCAGGGTGGGCATACTCCTGCATCCTTCTGGCAGTGAAAATGGAGCTTGGGGAGGCTGTGTGGGGACCACTTGGACTCTGTTTTCAGTCACGACAGCCTCCTGCAGCCCTCTGGCAGTGAAAACGGAGCCCAGGGAGCTCGGTTTTCCTTGGCAGAGGGCTGCAGGAGGCCATTGTGTCTCTTTGGCTGAAAACGGAGCTGGGGAGGGCTGCGTGCAGAGGCACTATGGGCTGGTCCTTTGTTGTTCCTAGGGTGGCCCAATGGGCCAGATTTAAGCACCCCATGAGCCAAATCTGGCCAGCGGGCCTTGAGTTTGACACCTCTGATATAGGGGTTCAGAGGCATTGGCAAAATCAAGATCTGTGTGTAAAAGAAAGGGAGAAAAAAGGAAAGGAAAGGAAAGGAAAGGAAAGGAAAAGAAAGAAAGAGAAAGAGAAAGAGAAAGAAGACAAGAAAGAAAAAGAAAGAAAGAAAGAAAGAAAGAAAGAAAGAAAGAAAGAGCAAGAAAGTAAGTGCTGGCTTTGCTGATGGCTAGATTGAGCAAAGTAAGCACAGAAGGAGACATAAGCAAAGGAAGGTAAAGGGAGGGAAAAAGCATGAGGAAAGAACAGTTATACATGGATGGAGTCATCAGAATTGCATGTAGAATCTTGGACCTTTCTCCAGAGATTTAGCAATACTGTTGCCAATGTTTGATCTTCTTGCATAATTAATCATAACTACTTTGCACTATTTTACCTTCATATTCGTTGTAGTTTCTACATAAGCAGTACCTAGTTTTCCAGATTTCTTTTCTGACTGAAAATGAATGTTGTCAATATTTTAGGATATGTTTAGGATTACATATGAGGGATTCCCATGATGTGTATTACCAAAGATGACACTGGACAGCATTCAGGCATGGAGAGATTTCACTACAACTGATCTTTTGAAAGTCATATTTACATACATTACTTGTTATACTACAACATTGAAGTAGAGTGAAAGGCTGTGATATGAATGTAGAAATGAACACAAGAGTGAGAAAAAAAGGTAAATCATGATTTTGTTATCTCCACATCTACTTCATGCTATCTGATCCCTTGACTGAAGTCTAGCATCACTTGACTCCTTCATGATGAAAATGTTGCTGTTCTCAAACAGATCTTAGACACCACTGTATTTTCCATCCCGCTTTCTCCTTCCTCCTCTTCCTCCATTTTCAGCCTGTTTCCTAGTGAATTATCAAATGTTGATATTTGATCATATATGTTCCTCATCTGTAAATCTATTGTTAGTTATTTTTTGTTTTTGTTTTGGAGGTCTTTCTTATCTTTGGAAGAAAGAGCTATTTGGCACAAGATTATTTTCTTTCTGTCATAGTTCTGTGATGTCCTAGTTAAAAATCTTAGAACACCAGCAAAAATCGAGATCTGGGAATTTTCTCTGCAAGAGTCATGGAGAGCCTAGTCCATCCACCAGTGCTTCATTTTATTCCATTTGCTACAAGCAAGAATAATTTTCTATCCGCTCCCTTCCTACCTACCTCTTTCTCTCTTCCATCTCTTTCTCCCGCCCCCTCCCCCCAATCTCCTCTCATCTTTCTTCTTTGTTGTTTTGCCCCTGAAAACTGTGCAGCCAAAGCAACCTCCAGGGTGGACACTAAATCTTGTGATGCAGGCAGAACAGTGATAACATCTGAACTGAAGGTGCTTTTCCAGGGCATGCTTGACAGATGTAGCAGGAGCCTTTTAGGATTTAGTACTGGAGCGTATCTATTACACGTGCTGCAGTGCAGCTTGGCAGGGGCTGTATGGTAATCTCCCATGAATTCTGACTTATCAGAGCATCTTGAACAGGTTCTTGCAGGATGGCGAATTGCTGCATCAACTTTGCAAGAGACGGTTCTGCACACTTTGAACTTTGATAACTCTTTGCAGACCAGTGACTTTTGTCTCATAGTCTTCTCCCTCTCCCTCCCACCTCAACACTTCCTCCCTCCCTCCCGCTCTCTGTCTAGATAGAGCTGTTATATTCTGATCCCTCGAGGTACACCATTCCAAGGGACAGAATCTAATGCTTTCATATCGAAGAGAGTACGAATAATTGCTTTAATGGTATGGCAGCCTGCCCATTTCTTTGGAAGAACACAGCAAATGTGATCCGTGCAGGAGATCTGTCGCTCCCACTGGGAGACAACTACCGCTCAAACCTCAGGGGTTTAGTGGCAGTGGGGAAAATGACTATGCTCAGGATGTGCATGGAGAAATGTTCCTTCAGATTCTAACATTTTTAATTTACAAACAGAATTCTGAAAACAATGGAAATTGTGACTTTCACAGTGTAGTTTATTCTATTTTTTTAAGTATTGCTTCTATTGCTGTTTTTAATATACTGTAACAATTGTTGAGTATACTTGGTGTACAAACGCTTGTTTGCATTTTAATCTACTATAAGTAGATTTTCCAGATATTCACAAATGCTATACACCTTCCATTTATTTCTAATATTCAGGGTGATTTATCCAGGTACTTGAGAAAGATGGTTGAATTCTGAATTATATTGAAAGCTTCATTCATCTTGTAAACAAGAACATCAGACAACAAAAAAGGTATTTTGTGATGTATAGAGAGCTTGGTTAAGGACAGTAATAGTATCATTTCCCATCACAATACTTCACTATTTATCATAAAATAATTGCATATAAAATACATCAAAACATGATTCTCCTTAATTGAGAATATTGCAGTTCCAAACCACTTGATTACCTCACTACACTTAATGTAAAAAGAAATAGTTTGGTTTTAAAAGATTTTAAAAGGAATCTACACTACACTACAATACAGATATGCAAGGTTTTAAATCTGAGATTTTTCATTTGGAATAATAATCCTGTCGGCACTGACAAAATCACCAATCAATTGCAAAAGGTAGTTTTACTTGGAACAGTTTGCATCCTATGATGATATCTTTAACACCCTCAAACATCAACATTTGCGTATCTCAGAAGGACTCAAGAGATGGATAAAAATGTAAATCCAGTCTATACATCTAGCTGACTGTGCAACCAACCATAATGACAACCCTGTGTTTGTGGAAAATGGGGAGAAAGAGGAAATATAACTGAAAGTTTATAAAAGTAAATACTGAGAAGGAAAAAAAAACCCTTTCTTAAAGGCTTTGCCCCACATTTTTTTTTAAAAAAATTGGGCACTCAGGACCAAAAAGAAGAAAAAAGAAAGAAAAGAAAATAAAGAAAGAAAAGAAAGAAAGAAAAGAAAGAAAGAAAAGAAAATAAAGACAAAAAAGAGAGAAAACAAAAGAAAACAAAAGAGAGAGGGAGGGAGGGAGGGAGGGAGGGAGGGAGGGAGAGAGAGAGAGAGAGAGAGAAAGAGAGAGAGAGAGAGAGAGGAGGAACTTTTCCCAACATTGATTGGACTGTTTGCTGATGGCTTCCTTGGCAGTTTCTTGATTGGGGTAGTGGGAAATTGTGACCATCCTAGACCATGCCAAGCCCCAAAATGCCAGGGAATTTCTAGAAGTCATCAATAGACACCTAGACAGAAGTGGTATTCAACCAATTCGTACCGGTTTGGGTGAACCGGTAGCAGAGATCGCAGGTGGGTCTGCCCATCCGTCCCAGCGCTATACTCTCCTATTTAGTCACATTTTTGAGGCCAGGCGCATGCGTGGAAAGTGCACGCATGAGCAAAGTGCATGCACGGAAGGCCAGGTACAAGCGCAGAATATGTGTGTGCATGTGAAGTGAGCTGGCGCATGTGGGGCAAACCAGTGGTAACAATATGTGAAACCCATCTCTGCACATAGACATTAACAACACAGACAAGTAGACGTTAACAACATCTATAGAGTATGCAAATGAAACAATCAAAAAGGAAACAAATAGACCCAAGCACCTCTCCACCATCAATCAGCACCCCGATCAACATAGATAAACTCCAGGATTAATATTAGACCAACAATCAAGTGAACAATATATCCCAATCAAGAAACTGCAAGAAGCCAACAGCAAACAGCCCAACCAAAGAATATCTAAGACCATCCTGACAGGGCAGAATATAAATTGACAGCAAGCTACACTCCTTACAAAAACTGATGATGTTACCTACTTTGAGTAATGACATGTCTGCAAGAAAACAAGCAAACTGAGAGAGCACCAAGGATCCCTCATATCTGACCTCAATGTAGAGTGGTTGTTTCTGGGCTCATTGGCTTGGTGGCATCAGGGTGATGGAAGTTTGACAAATGTTTTTCAAACTTGGGAACTTTATGATTTGTGGATTTCAATTTCCAGAAATTTTAGCTGGGGAATTCTGAGAGTTAAAATCCACACAAATTAAAATTGACAAATTTGAAAAACACTAAAATAGAGGAATGGAATAGGTGAATTCTGATTATATTGCTACTTTTGTTACTTACTATAGCCTGACCTCTGCATTATATCACATGAAATCAGGAGGTTAAATTTGATGGATGTTGCATTCTTTCTCTCTTTTCTTCCCGTGTGCCAAATGCAATTAGAAAATAGTATGAGTGTGATGCTCCTTGAAGAAAGAAAATACGTAATGCATTGTGTTTATTATGCAATAACAGCCTGAAATGGTATGTACAATAATTTGCAAAGATAACTTGTATCAGTGCAAAGAACTTGAAAAAAGGAGTTCAAATTACAATTTTCTAAAACTAAATCACTATGTAACATGGTAGAAAAGTCACTTCCCGATTGAGTTTGAAAAGATTTGTATGCTGGAAAGCCACTCATTCTGTGGGTCATCAGTGGGGAACTAAATCAGATTTGGGAAACATGAGCCTCACACAGCTGCCCAGTCCTGTTTTTGCAGTTCCTGACGTCTGATATGATCATGAACTTGAAATTGGGAACAATATGTAGAAATAAGCACTGGGAAAGAAGAAAAACAAGTTAAGTTATGCCTCCTACTATTTCCTTTAAAAGGTCTTCCCAGTGTGAAAAATGTATCCAAAATATCTGATCCATGCATTTCAATGAACAGCGGTATTGCTCTGTTTCCTGAAGACTTTGGAAAATCATTATTGTTATCCTTACCTGCAAAGAAATTTTCCTCATCCTGGATCTTTAATCCCACTTGATATAAAGCACTTTTTTCTTTATTGTTTTTCATGCTATATCAAATGGTTCGACGGAAGCAAACAAATAAATTGGTGAATGCTTCTCATTTAAGTGATACTAAAAAAGGTCTGTTGAATGCACTTATTTTCCCCCTTCTGTCTGTTAATGATATGCTGCCTAATTAATTTTGACTAAATAGCAAAAGGACTCATCCCCATCCCCAACCTACACCCCAAAAAAACCCTTTGTTTTCTAGTTTCCTTGAAAAATGGGGGGGGGGGAAGCACAGGTAAGTTATTATTTTTAGGTCTAAGTGAAGAAAAAATGTACTGTGCACTGTGCAATGACATTTTCATTTTTTCTTCTTTTCTAGTATTAAGCCAAGACAGAAATTAAAATTGTCTTTTTCCAATTTTGTATGGGAGGAGGAGAAATCCAACAACAAAGAGAAGACCGAAGAAACTCACTAATACCGATCACAAGCACAAAATTATTTATATCCTGGACTCACTAAACCCGATCACAAGCACAAAATTATTTATATCCTAGATTAAAGTTTAATTTCAGAGTTTAGCTATAGGGTTAGAATTAGCTTTTGAGTGTGAGTTGCATAGAAGTTGCTGTAATTTGTTTTAAGGAGAAAGGCTTCAGGCAGCAATGCATAAAATGAGTTGGATTCCTTATTCCCATGGTTGATTTTTGAATGGAAGCACAATTATATACTGAGTTAAAGATAATACTTACATTCTATGAGTTCAGGGAGCCTTTCTTGGAAATGTCTCTTTTTGTTATCGTTTCTTCTCAATATAAAATTAGGGAAAAGATCCACACAACAGGATACAGTAATGTTTGAAAATGTATCATTTTCATTTAATTCAGGAATATTTCTAATCAAAGTTCACCTTAGAGGTTTTTAATCATATATTGCTATCAACAAACTCTTAAGAAGAATGTAAAAGCAAGTCGCATTTGAAATTGTCTTGTAATGAGTGGATGCTACAGAAGACATGGTGGAACTTCATAGTTGACTAGGGTAGAAGCACCCCCAAAAAATTGCCATTTTCAGCTGCCTTTAGATATTGTGGTCAAGAGATTAGAAATAGTCTGCCATGTCCAGGTGGGTTCATCTCCCCTCTGGTTGGAATTATACAAGATAATAAATCAAGGTTGCTTTTAGCATAATTTGTGGAGTGTGGCTACGTTCAAGCCAATACCAAGATCACATTATTCTGATTGTGATGTATGAATCTAACCACTGTCATTATAGATCCTAACATGGTCAGGACCAGTAATGGGTTTCAAATTCCAGTGCTACTGGTTTGCTATCGCAAGACCGCGGGTGCAGGTGCTTGCTTTGTGAGCACACAGCACTTCTATGCATGCGTTTTTGATGACGGCTGGGCGGGTGGGCAGAGCTTCTCGCTGCCACCAGTACCAATTCACCAGAAATGGGGCGAACCAGGAGCAACCCTCCACTAGTCAGAACTCAATGAAATGTACCAGAAGATGCTGTACTTGAACAATGAACTGTCAACCTTCCCCAATTTTTCTGTGAGGGGGAGTTTCTAAATACAGCAGATAGGAGGCGATGTGATGATACTTCTGGAAGTGTCTGGGTGTGATGATTTCTCCTCTCTTCTATATTTTTTGTTTAATTTTTATATAAGTGGGCTAAGCCTCTTGCAGATTTGATCTACCCATTTCATTTTCCTTCAAGATAACAACCAGCAGGAAATAGTACAATTATAATTTGCTGTTTGCTGCTGAAATTAGAATGGGGCATATATGCTCTCTATCCCAAAGTCTGCCCTTAATGATAAGGGCGAATGCAAAGCACAAAAGTAGGAATGCTAGAGACCACAGACAAGAGGGGAAATTTATTGGACTTATTTTACCAATGTCATTTTGATTTTTAGATTACTCTTATCATTGTATCTATGCATTTCATTTCTATATCTCTTATGTCTTATTTCCTTCTTTATATTTTACTCTTTATATCTCTGTAACTATTATCTGTCCTCTGAATCTATATTATATTTTTTCTGAGTCTATATTTCCTTCTCCTGTTAGGTTTTTAAATAGCAAAAGCAGCTTTCTAGGTATTCTTTCTTGCTTGGGCCTTCTACTAGCAAAAACACGGAATTCTGTGAGCTTGTAATATGTTTTAAAAAGATAAAATGGCAGCCAAAACTATAATATCACAATCCTGCATCTTTTTTATGCGTTGCATTTGCTACACCCACAAAAAAAAAGGGGTGCCTGGATTTGGAGACTTTGGACATCTTTCAGATGAGGAGTTTGCTGGCCATTGCCATTGACAACCCTTTGGTATCTTTTAACTCTCTGGGACCCCTTCCATTGTTGATATGACCATGGTGTTGTGGTCCGCCAGCAGCCTGCGGAGCTGGCAGCAGAGGTGGACAGTGAGAAGGCTGGGGCGGAGCATGGGCCAGTCCTGGAGTCTGGGGAAGGCTTGAATGAGGGCTCTGCATCAGAGGCAGAGAAAGGGCCATCTGGGAGGTATGTACTGCCTCTGGAGCCTCCAGAGTCAGACCTCAGCGAGGCAGAGGAACAGGGGGAGTCTGTTTCCAGTGTGCACATGCACAGAGCTACCAGAAGGCAAGAACAGCTAAAACAAAAGGGACTACTTGGGAGTAGGGCTGAGAGATGATTGGCCCCTCCCATAAGACTTAAAAAAGGAGCAAAGGCACATGGGCCTTTGCAGGAAGCAACATTTGTTCATTCGGTTCAGCTTAAAGCCTGAAGCTCTGTTTGATCCTGGACTCCGTATGGCTTTGCCGATTAGGTCTTTGGCAGCATGTCAAGGGAGATAAAGGTGGGTGGTTATCCCAAAGGACTTCTCCCAAAGGACTCTTTATAACTAATTGGGGCTCATCTGTGAATAAACAGAATTCACAGCTGTTGTAATAAAAGAGGTTTTGGAGACTACTCATATGTTTTAATGACTCAGGAAGTCTAGGTCAGAACACACATGGTTGCTGTTTGGACACCCCTCTCTGGTGCTTCTTCAGGGACTTTTTCAATGCTGTGGTTGCCAAACTATTCCTTGCTATCTATACCTCTCATTCAGGGTTTTGCAGACCACTCTTCCTCTAGATCTTGTTGAAGCAGTCTTGGACAGCTGTCCTTTGGCCATACTGCAGTTTTTTTTGGCTGTGCTGGTCTTGTTGCCCATATTACTCAAGTACTCATTTTTCATACCAGTGGACATCATCCAGATCCCTTCTCCAGATACACCTATACCATGTCATCCTGGATCACTTTTGTAGTCACTGAGAGGGTGGAATATGAAAACTTCAGTTGTACCCAAGATCTTTAATGGGGGGGGGGAGAGGGGGGAGAGGTGGGGAAAGCTCATTGTAGCACAGATGAGAAAAATGTCCATCCCCTCCCAAAAGGATACCTGAGAACACAATTGCTTGCAAAAATGTGTAGAAGTGGGTAACTGCATTCAAAAGCAAGTATATTAGAGGAACACATAATGATGCCTATAAATGTTTGTATAAACTTTTTCTGCCAGTTCAAGCAGAACGGAATAGGATGAAACTTGCCATCAATAAATGAAAAACTCAACAAGAACAGCAGCTCTCCATACAAGATGGTGCTATTTATTGCTGATTCAACGTAGTCTTTTTTGTTTTCATTGTTCCGTACTTTTGTTTTAATGATTTGCTATGCATGATTATTTAGCAGCATTGTGAATCCTCCCAAATTGGAGGATTCTGTTTCAAATAGTAATTTGTTTGCTCTTTCTGCAGATAGACTAATTCGCTACAGGTGAATGTCCTCCCTCCTTGAGAATTTTCCCTATATTGTAAGAATTGCTTACTTTCTTCAAGAGTTCTGCATATATTTACTAAAAGCAGAAACCCAAGATTTGTCAGAAACATTTTATTTGGCAACTCCAACATTCCCTTACTTTGCCATGCTGCTACTTTGCATTTGCTAAAATATTTCTCAAATATTCATGTCATTCATAAGAATGAGACACTTCACTAGTTGGTCACAAGCTGAGGCTTGTCGTTCTGTTCTTTGGCAGTCTGGTGGGTGTAGTTCAGGCCAGGTGGTGTGTGAGAAATAGGAAAGCATCAGTTTTCTTGTTTTGACTTGCAGTTCTGGTTCAGGTTGTTCTGAGCTGAGGCCCAACTGCAGAATCTTGGAAATTGCCTGGATTAAAGAATAAATAAATTAACAAATCCTAAAATGGGATTTGAGACCTGCCAAAGATTGATAGATAAGATGCTTGAGGTTTACTTTGAGCTAGACATTGCAGACTTGACAAATTTCCTCTTATTTTCCGGATGATGACAGTATGAACTTTGTCCTTGTTTTTGCAAAATATTTTTTTTTAAAAAAATTGTAAAAAATGGAATTAAGACACATTAGTTTTGGGGCAATGGCTGGAGTGTCAGGCTTGTCTGTGCAAATTCGCTGTTTTAGTGTTAAAGATCACAAGGAGGTGTGCAACACACACACACACAGCTGCAAAAAAAATTATTTCTGATGATATTAAAATTCTTCTGCCTTTTCCCAAACTCCTCATATTTCATATTCTGACAAACCTCCAAGTTTGCTTTGATTTAACCCATTAGTGTCTAATATTCAAGCTACAAAAAGAATCAGTCCTGATTGGACCCTTGCAGTAGCACCCACTGCAATCCTTCTATTGCAACAGAACGAGGCAAAATTCTGCAGGTCTGTCCGAAATTTAGAGAAGCATTCCAAGCAAAGTTTCGTATCATAGCAAGATTATCAGCTGTAACAGAGCATCAGAGTGAATTCTGACTTTCAATAAGAACAGATTTTTAAAAGTAAATTTAGTATGTTACTTTTATTTACTTGAATATAATAATTGTTTATTGTAGTATAAATGCCATTGCAAACAGCTTTTATTTTTGTATTGCTAAGGCCTGACAACCACTAGATGGCAACAAAAAGATATAGAGAACTCTGTTTGCTGTCATCTAGTGGTGGCTTCAGATTTTTGCAGCCCAGAATGGCATTTCTATTCCATCTGCAAGCCGCTGCCTTGATTAGAGGCTCACAAGCTTTCTTCTTCCCACAGAGATAGGAGAAAACCATCTCAATGTAAATCATGCTTAACCGCACAGCTGCCTTTAATACACATCTGAAATGGGGCCATGCTGTGCTATCTGTTCAGTTTTTCCATAAGATACCAAGAGAGCAGTCATTGGGCTTTCTCTTGCTGAAATTTAAATGTCATGAACTCTGGGAAAAGCTGCCACCCAGTGCCATACAGAATGTCTACCGGGAGTGCTTGCAAGCTATGTGCACTCCTCCAATCAATTATTCTGTCCCGCCCCACCCCCAGGGGATGCCAACCTATTGACTTAGCAATCACCAGATGGCAGCAAAGTTTAACTTTCTTAGCTGCAAAGTAGTGGTAGCCTGGATTGGTGTAACCCACATGAAAACCGTATTTTTCGGAGTATAAGACACATCTTTTTTCTCCCTAAAAGGGGGTGAAAATTTAGGTGCATCTTATACACCGAATGTAGCCCTGCCCTTCACTGGCTCCCATCCTTTTGCCTCTGCTTCAAAGCAGTTACCTCCTTGCAAGCAAACAGCAAGAAAAAACAGCTCCTTTCAGCTTCAGCACAGCCTAATTAGCACAAGTTGATTAGATTGGCCTCCAGACTCTCAGCTGATTTGTTTTCAGCTGTTTTGCACAGGGCTCTGCTGCTTGCTGCAAAAAGGTAAATGGCTTGGAGCAGATTTTTTTTTTCCTTGTGCTAATCAAGCTATTCTGAAAACGAAAATGAAAGTAAAGCAAGCTATTTACTGTTTGCTGCAATGAGGCAAAATTGCTCAGAGACAGAGGCAGAGGGAGATTTCTTTTTCTTCTTTTCCTCACTAAAAAAGGTAGGTGCATCTTATATTCCAGTGTGTCTTATACTCCGAAAATTATGGTAAGTATTTTGGAGCCAGGAATCAAGAAAATAATTTTGGTATGTGTGAGAGAAGTGTTCCATTGGCAGGGGCCTTTGAGTTCATCCACATAATTTTTTCAAGATGGTTGTTGATCTGTTGATCAATTTTTATATTCTCTTATGGACCACTAGGTGATAGTGACTGTTTGTCTCTCTTGACTGCCCTGTGTGCTTAGGATTCAGTCACTAAATGCAGTCACTAAATGTTGCTGGAAAAATTGTAGCTAAAATTTTGTACTGGGTTCCTTAGGGTAATGTATTGCCTTTTTTTTTTTTTTTTTTAAGAAAAGGATTTTCCGTGAAGAGCAAAGGTCACTGGAAAAGAAATTCTTTATCATGCAAACCACAGAAGCCGAAGAACAGAGTTCTTTTGCTCACACTTTCAATGATGTGTGTTCAGCAGGGGTTGGGGTAGCTCACGTCAGAGCGTCATACTTTTTAAGTTGATCAGCTAATTAATTTTTACTGGTTCTGGAAGCCAGGGTTGGTCTTTCACATCCAAGAAACACTGCACAAGTAGGAAGTGGATCCATAACAGAATGACCAACCAGCTAAAGATAAGCAGATCTCTGCCCCCAAGTGCATCCCCTCAAATCTCCTCTAGTCACCAAGGATTATTTGAATGGGAAATGTCCATCCCTGATTACATTACTTTTATGTGGGAATCCCTTGGACCAGCTTCAATTTACCGAGCAGCAGACTGTCTGTGAGGTGGATGCTTCATTGTGTGACATGAACTCAAGAAACTGTGCAATGTCTTCATACTGTTGTAAGCATGCTGTGTGGATGAGCTTTGGATAGCTGGCAAGCAGATGGCCATGTTTACTACCTGATCTTAACTCTCCTTTCACCAGAGGTGTGAGTTAAATCTCATACAGTTGAAGACAACCTATTATCAGATCTGATCATTGCTAAGATAAAAGACAATTGATAATCAGATTGCTTGCCCAAGTGAAACAACTATCTAACTCATTGCACAGCTCAAGTGGGAGGAAGAAGTTCAAAGATAAGATCTTTGATTTTACTAATAAATAAATGTTTTTGATTCATGGCATTTACTGGAATTCTTATTCATGGTTTTGTAGCTTTTCTAAATTAAATTACTTAATAGAAATTTCTGAACTATTACCGGTATGTACTGTTAAACTGATTTTAATCCAGAATGCCAGGAAGAAGAAGCTTCATATTGGTACAGCTTTGGGTATTTTACTCAGTATCAAACAAGTTCATACAACAAGGCTTATTGAATTGCTTCAAGGTTTCCTGGCCAAGAATATTTTACTTAGCTTTGACTAACTGATTATGTGTCATCGTTGGTATTGATTTGCAGTAACCACTTAGATTAACTTTATCCAGAATAATCTCTTCTCCAACCTGATCTTCTCCCACTGAAGCACCCATTGGTATTGTAATTAAATCTATCCACCTTGCTGTTGGTCATCCTCTTCTCTTTCCTTCCTAGCAGGATTTGTCTGCTCTCAGGATTTGTCACCTTTCCTAGCAGGATTTGTCTGCTCTAAATTCATTGGTAATAATTAATCTCAGACTCAAAGCCATAATATTCACAAGAGCTGCAATCATATGAAAAAGGATGGATTCTCTTCCCCATTTCTTTTTACAGGTAGTGAATGGAATCTGGAGATGACGGTACTTACTTCAACTTCCCACTTATTTTCTACCTAAAAGAGCTCCTGTTGTCCTTGTGAGAAGGATGGGAGCTCTCCAAAGACTCTTTTTTTATTAATAACGCATTGTAATTGCTTAACGCATTGTAAGCCACCCTGAGTCTCTGGAGAAGGGCGGCATATAAATCAAATTAAAAAAAATAAAAATAAAAAAATAAAAAAAATAAATAGTGATTAGCTGACCATGCAAGGTCAGATGATCTTTATTCACTTAGAACAGTGATAAAGGTTACCTTTTTGCTGTTGTGTGCCAAAAGCAGGAAGGGGGAGGGGTTGTGCATGTGTGTGCCCACACCCATAATTCAATGCCCCCCCCCCACTTTTGGCACACAACAGCAAAAAGGATACTGGTAGGCCCATTTTTCACCCTCCCTAGGCTCCAAAGGCTTTCTTGGAGCCTGGGGAGGGTGAAAACAGCCCTCCCCCAAGGCCCTTTGGAGGCCGGAAACGGCCCGTTTTCTGACTTCCTGTGGGCCTGGAAGGCCCAAAAATCAGCTGACCAGCTTGCACATGCTTTCTGGAGCTGAGCTAGGGCAATGCTCATGTGCCTACAGAAATGGCTCCATGTGACACCTGTGGCAAGCGTGCCATAGGTTTGCCATCACGGACTTAGAAAGAAGAAGATTATGGCAGCTCTCCTGGTCTTTGTAAGCATATGCAAGAGAGTAAGCAGATCTTTCCTCCCTCATGCAAATCAGAGGATGTGGAGATCAAGGTACTTTGCTTTAGTGCTTCAAGTTTATGAAGTTTTCTTATTCCATCTTCTTTCACAGAAAGTAATCATCTATCCGTGATGAGGCCATGTGTATTAATATGGTTATTAATTAATATAAAACAGAAGAAGGTACATTTGTGTCATCTCTGAGCAAGCACATATAGGTACATTAAAAACAAACAAATTAACAGCCTTAAGATGGCTTCCTCTCCTCCTCTTGAATTGTTAACATTTGGGGCCAACCTATTAAGGGCAACACTTTCTTATTTAAGTTAAATTGTTTTCTACCCTCCTTGTCCTTCATGAAGGAGGAAATTTTAAATCAAAACAATATTTTGGGAAATATTGAATTGATACACAATTATAAGATGGTGCCTTTTGATTTATCCTTGTTACAAGCAGTAACATGCATCTCACTCTCTCTATATACTGTACTGTATATATATATGAGCTGAAGCATAGGCTGTGCGGCTCTGGATTGTTTCCTTCTGTCCATCTCTATTTGGAAGAGACAAGACAATTGGTACAGGGTGCCCACTGTAGTGTCTGAAGTCCCTCAAACATGCTGAAGTCAATCTTGAAAACAAAGGAACTGGAAGCAAAATAAATGAGGTCATAGGTGGCAAGGGGGATAAGTGAACATGTAATAATAATAACTTCATAGTCATTGTACGTGTATACACAGTATACCCATACAACAAAATTCACTTAACACCCAAAGACCAGGTCCAACACACATAACAATCCTCAAACACACTCCCACCCACCACAATTCTCCACCCCTAAACCATCCAAACATCCACACAGCAGACCAAGTAATACTGTCCAACATGTATCACAACCTCATCTTACAAACTTGGCTCATTATGTACTTCTGTGTGATATTGTGATGCAAGTAGTATAGGGTGTAGTTTGCAGATTGATGTCCCAACACAGGTTTCATCCTTGTGGTATCTGTGGTTACAAATAGATACCTAGGACTTGAGATATCTTCTACTCATCTAGATAATATCTTCTAGCCTTCAATTCTTTGTGTTCCAAAGATTTATGTTGCACCTCTCAAAGTGATGAGAAATTATCCCAGTACAAGCCTGTATTTAGAGGATCACACTGTGAAAGAAACAAAAAGTCAAGTCAAGAATTAAAACAAAATTAAAGCTTTGGAAATGACCACCAAGGGAAAGAAGTGACTTAAGAAACAGCCCAGACAGTATTCAACAGTACAAAAAATAAAAATAAAAATATAAATAAATAAATAAAGTGGGTAGGCAACAAAGCAACAAAAATGTCTTTCCTACCACAGAGCTTCAAGTACAATATTCCTTTATATAGTTCGCTGTCATGAGAGAAGACTACTTCCTCTCTGAAAGAAGAATGAAGGCTATTGCTTAATGCATTGTAAGCCGCCCTGAGTCTTCGGAGAAGGGCGGCTTATAAATCAAATTAAAAAAAAATGAGGAAAGACAACACCTTCCCACCTTCATAAACACTCAACAAGATTTATTATAGCTTTAATTTCTAATAAATGTTGTAGAGAATAGAAAGACTACATGATATCCATTCTTCAGAAACTATCCTAAAGGCTCTAGGAGAACTTTCTCTACTTACAGGTTCCATAGATATGGTCATTTGAGCCATGGTGGCACAAAAGCCATGGTGGCACATTGGTTAGAATATAGTATTGCAGACTGCCAGCAGTTCAATTCTGACTGGTTCAAAGTTGACTCAGCCTTCCCTCTTTCTGAGGTTGATAAAATGAGGGGCCAGATTTGAAGGGTCCTTGGTGCTCTCTATGCTTGATTGTTTTCTTGCAGATGTTTCATTATCCAATGAAAATCAGACTGATGGGGACAATATGCTGACTCGGTAAACTGCTTAGAGAGGCTGTAAAGCAGTGTGAAGCGGTATAGAAGTCTAAGTGCTATTGCTATTTTCCCCCTAAATGACATCCAATCCAAACTTGATTAAGTTATTCAAGCTCTAACAAACCTGGTGCTAGTAGTTGTTTGCTGGGGATCATGTACATGGGAAAGCAGTAATAAATCTGCTAAGCAAACTCCTAAACTATCATCCCAAGCACATTGATTTGAATACATATCACATTTTGCCTAATTTTTTAGGGTTTAAAGGAATCTTTCTTCTTTTTTCCCAAAAATATTTAGGATGGCCAAAACTTTTCAACAAAAGATAAGTGTTTTCCCTTCCAGAATTTTTAAAGATACCCCAGTCCAGCCCCGAATCAGCTACACTCCCCCCACTTGCTTAAGGCTAGAGCCTCCTGCCAAGAGCAGAGGATAATTACTACAGAAACTAATGCTTCAGTGCAGACAGAATGCAATCATCCTTCTCTCTCCCTCAATGACTCATTTTATGTTCAGTTAATAGATCTTTAGAACAGACTACAGATTTTAAAACAACAAACCTCCCTCCTTGACATCTCTTATCCTTCAGAGGGATCTAACGGACAACAACTTAGAGGAAAGTTTAACTTCTTTCCAATTTACCTGTTCAATGCAGTTCCAAGAAGAAAGCCATTTTAGACCTAAAGCAAGATCCAAGAATTGGAGCAGTATATTCCTTAAAAGGCAAGATTTTTTCTTGCCCCTGATATTGATTTGGATTTGGATTCTGATATACAAAATAACTTGTTGGATAATGATGAACAATCACTTCACCTAGTTGGAGGAAAGCTGCTAGCTCCAACCTGCTAGTAGATTTTATTTCAATAAAAGAAAAGGCTGACAACCACCCAACCCTTCTAATCAATCTCCTACACATCCACTGTCACCCTCAGAATTAGAAGAGTCCACTAATCATGAAATCACAAGGAAGGGGTCACCAAACACTCAGAAGCTGCTTTTATATGATTCAAAAGAGAGAGACCCTTCAACCTCAAGAACTACATTTCAAAGATGGAAATGGGAGAATGTGTCCCAAACAGAGTGTACCACACTAGAAAGATCACTATGAGAATCAGAATCCACCTCTTGTATCTCTCCAGAGCTATATAGACGACTAACATGAGAACAAAGCTATCCTAATTTGTTGGGATGTGGCTGGTTGGTTGTCAAAATTATCGTGTCCAGGTGCTGCCAGTTGAATGTCACAAGACAGTGTTTGAAAAGATGTTGTAAAATGTTCATTTTATACATTTCCAGCAGGCTCAGTTTGCTTACCATGTTGATTTCTCATCAGTATTGTGCCTGCTTTTTACATATTTTCATACTGAATCATTGCCTTGAGGCCTTCTTAGTCATATACTGCTGAAATGTGGACTCCACCTTTTATTGTTATGATTAAAAAAAGAAAAGAAAAAGCATGTGATGATTGAAGTCATATACAAGATAGGTTTATATAATTGTGAATGGCATGGACAAAGCGGAAAAAAACTTCCTTTCTAAATTTTTAGGCATTCAATGAGAATGATTGGCTGTAGAAAAATGTAGACAGGACTTCTTTGTACAATGCATAATTCATTAATAGAATTGAGTACCATTCACTCAAATGTCTTGTTAAAAGGATTGGAGATATTACAGAAAATGGGACAAACTACGTAGCATTTTAAAGATGTAACTTGCAGCTACATCTTATTATTTTTTTTAAAAAAATATTAAAGTACATGGGATCTAATCAGGATCAGGATGCTATCTTGTGGCTGTTGATAGGGACACTCTAAAATTTTGTTCCTCTATAGTGTATAATCCCGATTCTATTGGAGTCACATGTGGGGATAGTAGATTTTAATGCACTAAAGAAAATATATTTGCATACTAATTTACATATAATTTAATTATAAATTTGACTTTGCATCCCCCCTTTTAGTTAACTTAGTCCCCCAAACATCAGCCTATACCTTTGGATGGGTTTTATTAGTTATTGCTTTCAGCCATGTAGTGCGCTTTTTTAAGACAAAAAGGGAAATCTATTCCGTTTGCACAGCAAATAATGTGTACAACACCCCAAAGCTGAATATGCAATCCAAACCACTAGGCTAGAAAAGTGAAAGATAAAGAGACCAAATAGTGACATAAGACAGATGATGTGTTAAAGCACTATACAAATGACTTCAAATAAAGTAAAAAAAAAAGTCCTTTTCCCTATATTCTTGATGCACTTTATTCATGCATATTTCTTATTAGAATGGATCTTTTAAAAATCTTTTAGTGCAATTGGATTGTTCAGCAAATATGCACAGATGTCTTTCCATTACTTTCTCTATTTTGTTTACCTACCAACCATATACCCAACAAATGTAATTACTTGAAGACGAGGCTGTTTGAATAAAGAAGAGCTGGTACCTAACTGGATAGCTGAAAGCAAAAAGATGGGGACAATGCACAATTAGGAGAAGGAAATCATCACTGATTTTGGACAGCTTGTGACACATTTGAGTTTCCTTAAGATTTCACATTTAAACAAGACAACAGTAAAATATTCTGTATATTTAATTTGTTGGTTTAATTGTTGGTTTTAAAAGAAGTTGCTTATATCTGAAAAGCAGGTGTAAATAAATCATATTGATCATTGGTGTTTCTGCCCCTTTCTGTGCTTCCACATTGTTTTCAGTGTTTGGGTTCACAGATTGCATTATGACTAAGCTATAATGACATCCTAGATTAGGCTACGGTAGGGTCTATAAACCAGATTTACTTTTTTGGAGTAACTGGTTTCATGTCAGTCCCTCTGCTGTAATTTGTAAGCCTTTGTTAAAGATGAGTATACTCTGCAAGCATAACCAATGTGACTTGGTTTTACCACTAAAGGAGTATATTTGTAGCTCAGGGTTGAAATAAGGGGTCCTTGGTGCTCTCTGAGCTTGCTTGTTTTCTTGCAGATGTTTCACTATCCAACTAGGTAAAACATCAGTGATAGTGATGACTGATGATGTTACCTAATTTGGGTAATGAAATGTTACCCAAACAGAGCATCAAGGAGCCCTGACTTGGTTTTAGTTTAGCGTGTTATGTGAATATAGTCAATTGTGATGCAGTTAGTAAGCCAGGGCTTATCAGAACGTGCAAACCAGATTGTAAATATACAGAGGACTCCTGCACTCTGTAAAAACTCATGCGCACAGCTAGAGGGGTAGCTAATAAACTTTGTTGTTAGTTGAGAAGTCGTATCTGACCCATCAAGACCTCATGGTTCCTCCAGGCCTTCCTGTCCTCTGGAGTCCATTTAAACTCACACTTACTGCTTCAGTGACTCCATCCAGCCATCTCATTCTCTGTCGTCCCGTTCCTCTTTTGCCCTCCATCTTTCCCAGCATTAGGCTCTTCTCCAGTGAGACCTTCCTTCTCATTAGGTGGCTAAAATATTTGAGTTTCATCTTCAGGACCTGGCCTTCTAAAGAGCAGACAGGGTTGATCTCCTCTAGGACTGACTGGTTTGATCGCCTTGCAGTCCAAGGGACTCGTGGACTCTTCTTCAGCACCATAGGTCAAAGGCCTCAATTCTTTGGTGCTCAGCCTTTCTTATGGTTCAACTTTCACAGCCATACATTGCAACTGGAAAAACTGTAACCTTGACTATACGCACTTTTGTTGGCAGGTGATTCTCTGCTTTTTAATATGCTGTCTAGATTTGCCATAGCTTTCCTCCCCAGGATCAAGCATCTTTTTATTTCTTGGCTGCAGTCCCCATCTGCAGTGATATTGGTTATTGGAACCCAGGAAAATAAAATCTGTCACTACCTCCATTTCTTCCCTATCTATTTGCCAGGAATTGAGAGGGCCGGATGCCATGATCTTAGTTTTCTTAAACTAAGATCCAATAAGATTCTTAAACTTACAATATCCAATATCACTGCAGATGGGGACTGCAGCCAAGAAATAAAAAGACGCTTGCTGTTGAGTTTCAAACCAACCTTTTCACTCTCCTTCTTCACCTTCAAGAGGCTCTTTAGTTCCTCTTCACTTTCTGCCATTAGAGTGGTATCATCTGCATATCTGAGGTTGTTGATATTTCTCCTGGCAATCTTAATTCCAATATTGTGTCATCTAGCCCCATCTTTCTCATGATGTGCTCTGCATATAAGTTAAATAGGCAGGGTGACAGTATACAGCCTTGCTGGACTCCTTTCCCAATTTTGAACCGATCAATGGTTCTGTGTTCAGTTCTCACTGTTGCTTCTTGACCCACATATAGGTTTCTCAAGAGACAAATAAAATGATCTGGAACTTGCCACAATTTGTTGTGATCCAAACAATCAAAGGCTTTAGCATAGTCAATGAAGCAGAAGTAGATGCTTTTCTGGAGCTTTCTCCATGATCCAGCGTATGTTGGCAATTTGAAGAGGCAATCCTGTCTATACTTCTGGTAATAAACTTAGCTTGAAGCAAAATCACTTTTCCTTAGATGGGCTTCCTGATACCCAATCCAATTCCATTGTTGCTTTGATCCAAACTAAAATTTCTGAACCAATTCAGGACACAGGAAGATAGCCTAACTCTACTATTCTATCTCCATGGTGGTGGTGATGGAAAGGCAATGCAGGACATATCTGTAACAGTAGGTGGACCTCATCTTGATTTTAAGAGATCCTCATCAAGGTGTGTTTGGGGGCTTCAGCATCTTGGACCAACAAGGCTGTTCTGGGCACTTGACAGAGCCAGTCCCTTGTGCCTAAATGGAACACTTTCTGACAAGATAAATAAAGGCACGAAGGACCTGATCCTTAAAGTAATAGACAATTCAGTTTCAAAAGAGAAGTGGTTGTTTCCACTTAGAGAAAAACAGGTTCCCAACTTTAAGACATCATGCAGAGGACAAAGGACAGGGGAGAGCTGTGTTCTTTATGCTTTGTTTATAGGTCCCACCAGCCAATCCTGTAATCTGATTAAAAGACTTGGTGGCTCTCACTGCAAGCAAACAGTGCTCTTTTGTGTTCAGTTTGAAGCTCCATCGTTGTCAGGGAACTCTTTTAAACTACATTATGACCTGTTCACACAGTGCTTTGGCAAAAGAGAACATCTGTATTGGGTTAGCATGGCTAGTCAAAATGTTTACTAGAACTATTTAATAGAAAAATCAATAGCTAGCACTTCTCAGCTGGTTTCTTTGACACAGAAGAGGGAATGAGAAGAAAGGCTTTTTGGCATGGAAAGAAAAAGAGAGAAAGAAAGTGGGGAGGGGGAATCTGGAGCACATCCAACTTTGAAAGGGGAATGGAAGAGAATAAAGGGTGAGACATGGATATGTTCTCTGCTTTCAGAAAGTTGCAGGGAGTTTGGTGGTTGTCACAGGGATAGTGCACCCCTCTGAAGCAGTTGTGACTGAGGCCTTATTTAGTAGTATATTCTTAGGTCTTGAACTTGATTTATGGCTGTCAGCTTCTCCCTCACTGTGTTCTGACAAGCTCTGCAGCTAGCAGCATAGACTTGTTCAAGCTTGAAGTGACATTTCTGAGCAGCCTTGGTTTTCCCCACCCCCTCCGCAGTGAAGAAACTACTTCAGACTATGACTGGTTCTTCCCTGGATTGAAAAAAAAAATCTTTATTCTTAATTATCATGACAACAAAGAATTGTTGTCTCTTGCTTCAGAGGGATTAAGGAGGAAGGGTTGATTTTCTAAAGAGAATTTACTCACATATGCTAGTAGAAATCTATCAAATCTCCTTACTTATTTTCCAAGTAACCTGTATGGATAGGTTATATGGGTCCAGGTTAGTCTCAGACTCACCCTCTAAAAAGGGTTAGTTTAAGAGGCAACACTTAGCTCAAATGCCCTCGGTGAGCATCATGTGGGAAGGGGTGGGGGTGGGGTGTTGAATTCAGGACTGGATTTTTCCTCTGATTTTTTTTCCTCTGTTGCTAGATCACATTGGACAAAACATCCATATTACATTAAGTTAGCTTTCTGCAGTCCTGTATTTCAGATTAATTTATGATATATTATGATTTATATCAGGGCTTCTTAAACCATGGGCTATGACTCTTTCTCTCTCTGTGTGTAATTTGAAGATGGCTACACTTGTAGGGTGCTTGTATATGCAAAACTTATCCTAGCCAAACATAGAGACTTTGGGTTTGTAGCCCCCCCTACCTTCTATTCATATTGTCAATATTCTTTATCCTAGAAAAATCCATAAGGGCAGCCTCACTCTAGTCCCAGTGCAGAACTGCCAAGCACCCCTTAAAGACACCCCTTTGTCTATTAATGTCAATCTCTGAGGTACGTCAGGTCAAAAAACAGATTCCAGAAATGCTACTTTTTGTGGTGGAGTATTTAACAGAAACTCAAAAGCCTATCTCTTTTTAAGGACAGCAATGTCAAGGTGGGGCCATTCTAAGTTTCTCTTTCATACTTTCTATTCTCCCAGGCAAGTGACCACTTCACCTCTCCGATCTGTTAAGGCCAGAGCTACAATTGCATTGGGCTACAGGAACATTTGCAGGTATGCAAAGCAAAGCAAGGATTTCCACCAGTCAAAGTCCAAGGCAACATGGGGGAAGGAGACTATTTAAAGGGGGGTTGCTGTTGCCAGCAGACTGAGGAGCAATAAGAGGTGAGTAATACTTGGCCCATTGACATGCTCTAGGGACCATTGATTTATAGGACCCAGAAAACAAAACTTCTTTATTGCATATCTGCTCTCTAGAACAGCATTTCCCCCCTCCATAATTCATTATTTCTTTTACCTTGGTCAATCAAAAGGGTCCTTAAAACGTAGCTTTCCACCCACTTCTGGGTTAGGGTAGATCAGTATTTTTCAGACTTAGCAACTTTAAGATATGTGGACTTTCCCAGCCAGCCAAAATTCTCAAAGTAGATGTCTATCCATACCATTTATGCCAAAGTTGCCAAGTTTGAAAAACACTGTACTGTATGTTTGAGATACATTGTTTTTATTTCTTTCAGGCATCCATTGTTTTTTCAGTCTTGTTTTAATATTGTTCACTGCCAAAAATTGGTATCCTTCCAAATCTGATAAATAGGTAACTTACTCCCAGAGCTAAGTGATTTACTTCCTTTGTTCAAGAACAAAAATGGGTATGTGTTTTCATTCTGGTATCCTAGAATATAAAAAACCTACCATCTAAAGGAATTAAAAGCCATCCTCCTAATATATCCTTCCATCTCAGATCAAGGATCTCTCGAGTGGTGGCCCCCAACACCTTTTCCCAACTTCCCAAATGACGTTAATTGGGGAGGACGTGAATCCAACTAGTGCAGTTTGGTTTTCATTGGCGATCCCTGTTGGTTTTCTTCCTAAATCTGAAAGAATCCAATGAATTACAAAAACTTCTGTTTTTCTAACTTCATGGGCATCTGGGTTTTTGCAGCCTTAATTTCAGCTCAAGGATAAGATCCACTTGCTTGGGAACACTTGGGTTTGTAAGCCAGTTTGCTATTGTCAGACATGCTCCTGGTTGGTTTCAGTTTCCAGGTAGCGATTTAATGCCAATTTATCTCTTTTGTTCTTTTTCTTCTTGAAGCTGCTGTAGCAAACAGCTCAAGGAAAAGGTTGTTGGCAAAAGACAGCGACTATAGGAGGGCAAACCCTAAATCTTACTGTTTGTGTCACTCCCTTAGTCTGTTTGGTGGTGAGAATGGAAAGACAGGTTTTCCAGAGCATAATCATCAACAAGATAAGATTAATAGCTATTAATCTACTCAAGCTTTGGCAAGGGCACTTGAGTGCAGGCTGGCATATCTTTTTAAAGGTACATCTGAATGGTGCTTTTCCACCACAATGGCACCCATATCTTATCTCTGCTGACAAGCCACGTCCCTGAATCCGTGGAATAATGGCAACAAATCTTCTTAATAAGTTGACTTCTTAAAGTACAGACAATTTTATTAATCAAGTAGGGTCCCTTTTATTGTTTTAGAACAGGGCTGTCAAACTGAGGGCCCACAGATTAGATGCATAACATGTTGGCCACACCCATTCCTGGTTTAGCGAAGGGAGAAAAAGTCATAATATGTCACGTGTCACCGTTGTGATGATGCAAGTTTGATACCCCTGTTTTAGAGGGTCATAGTGTTACATAATTTTCTTATTTTGCCTGTTTCCTTTTTTCTAGATCTTACTTATGGTCTGCAGGTGTGTCTGCAGGGTGCAATTATAAATGTTAAGATGGCAGAACAATAGTGTGATCAAATTCCATCCATTTTTCATGTGTGTTGTAGTATCATGGCTGCCATGTTAACTTTTTTTAACCATACCTGGAGGATACTCCAGCCTGTTCTTGCGCACAAATCAAATGAATTTGGAGTGGTAGACCAGCTTTTGTGGACAGGTCCAGCACAATATAGCTTCTGTGTGATTAAACAGAAGGAAATTCTTTTTGGCAAGTTTATCCTGTTTATTACTTTTATTTGATTAGGGAAGAGAGATTTGGCAAGAAGCAAGATGTATCATGTACACTTGTTGCCTTCATGTTCTCCCCATTTATGAACTGTTCGAAGATCATAGTTAATGATTATTATCATTGTCTTAGACACATATATATTAAGATAGTATTTTGACAATTATTAAGCATTGGGATAAAGCTTGAACTGGCCCTAAATTAGAAGCATTTTCTGAGCATTCTTCAGAACAAAATATATTAGTACTGCTAACAGTATCAACAATAAATGAATAAATCTGATGTAACCCCTTACAGAAGTTCATTTGGGCCCATTTCTGACCCTTTCCTGACTTTAAAAAAAATATTGCAGCCACTTCCTTAGTAGAGTATAGTTTGGAAATTTGACCATGGGAAAGAATATCACTGTATGTTACAGTGATATATCAAGTGCTGAGTGGAAGCTCAGTTTTAATCCCTCTTCTGACTCATTGCTCCAGCAATGCTAAACAACTTCACTGTAGAAGTGCTCTAACTCAGTAGTTCAAGAGCTACCGTTTTCAAAAGAAGATCACAGGTTTAGTCTTTGGCTACAGCTGTCTTCAACTCCTGAAAAGGTGGTGTTAGTATAGAGAAAAGTAAGTTAGAGGGACCAGTAAATGGCAGCCTGCCGTGTTTCTTAGGAAACATTCAAAGCTTTCTTGCTTTGGTTCTGATTGTTTAACATCTCTATACAATTCATACTTTGCCATATGGGTTTGGCAAAAACTACTTTTGACTTTATTCTAGGATACTTCTACTGACTTACAAGGATGGCAATGATGTTTCTGTCTTTAAATTTGAAGATTTGCAGATTTCTGTCTTTAAATTTGCAAATTTGCAGATTTGCAGGTTCCATTGACCTATTATAATGTGTGGAAATTTGGCACAGTGGCAGACATGCCAAGAGTTCAGTTGTATAAAAATGTGACATCTGCTGTATAAAAATGACATAACTGAAAAAAAGAAGCAACTTCTTAAAAGGCCATATTTTGGTATACCCTTCTCTTGTAAAGCCAAGATTGTCCTCTCCCAGTTGGTTCTAATCATCCCATTTGGTCAGGCAGGTTCGGTATGTGGGACCATCAGCCAAAGAGTGTCAGCTAGGTAGGAATCAGAAGATGTGCCTTCTATGTGGTAGCCCCTGGCTTCTGGAATATTCTTCTTTCAAGGATCCAGATGATCCCAATCCTGTTAGCCTTTTGCTGTGAAGACTTGGTTGTCTGCCTGGGTCTGGGGCCCATAGTGTGTTAAGGGTCACATTTTCTGGCTCTATTAACATCCATAGTAGCAGATTTACTGGTTGTTTTATACATTTTGTACTATTTTAATTATTTTAATTGTTTTGTGTTTTGTGATGTATGCCACTCAGAGTCCCTTGTTGGGATGAGCAGCTATAGAAATCAATCAATCAAAGAAACAAATAAGTAAGCCAGGTTGCTTTATTTATTTATTTATTTATTTATTTATTTATTTATTTATTTATTTATTTATTTATTTATTTATTTATTTATTTGATTTATATACTGCCCTTCTCCTGACGGACTATAAATTGCAACAAGCTCACATTTTAATAACATTAATTACAAGTGCTTTCAAGAGTACTTGGAGCATGGCTATTCCAGTGGTTTATTTCTGGATAGGTAACAGTTGAGCCACAGAAAGAATGTGACTGACCAATTTTGGAAATAGGTGCTGCATACAGAATGGAAAGTTCCTTCCTTCCTTCCTTCCTTCCTTCCTTCCTTCCTTCCTTCCTTCCTTCCTTCCTTCCTTCCTTCCTTCCTTCCTTTCTTTCTTATTATATGCTGCCCATCTCACCAAAGGAAGTTTACAAGTTCCACAAAAGGGATTTTTTAAAAAAAAAACTACTTTCCCCCACTCCTTACTCTCTTCCTTAATGAGAGACACAATATACTGACTGAAATAACCCAACAATGTCCCACAGATTGCCAAATGTTTTCAGATTTTTTATGAAATTGAAAATATGTGTGATTTCATTAGGAAGATTTGCACCTGAAGAATCTAACTTCAACTAATTCTTGTAGGGTCTGAGTCCATGATTCTGTAATTGCTATACCAAGGCATGGCTTGGAATGTAACTAAAGCTTTTGTGTGTGTGGAAAAAATGAGTTCAAAATACATTTAGAAGTGTGTAGTTTAAAGTGAAATATTTTCTATTTTCAGAGGAAAATGTTTACAAATAGATTTTCAAGTATATAATTAGGTACTAAAGTTTGTGTTTGTTTTTAAAATAATCATAGACACAGCATTGCAGAAATAGGAAGGAATATATATGTGAACAAATAAATGGAAATAGGGCACAGCAGTGGTGAAATCCGGCTGGATCTTTCCAGCTCACAGAAACTGGTAGCGCCAGCAGTCATTGTGTCCCATTTTTTACCCTCTACGCACGCGCAGAAGTGGTACATGCAACTGTAGTACCTGTGCGCTCCTGCACACTCCCATTCCTGAAACAGTAGCGATTGTAAGTGGGTCTCACCGCTGTGGCACATACCTGAATTAGATTGACATACCTTCCTCTTTGTTATTGACTCATATAAACTGAACCAAGATGTTTAGCATAGTAGTTACAGTGTCAGACTAGAGGCTCAGATTCAAGTCCACATTCAGTCATTTAACTTCACAGAGTTAAAGCTAAATTGTATCTCTGAGAAGAAGCTGCCTCACAAGATGGTTGTTGTATAGATAATGTTGCAGGAACCAATATATATGTACCACCTTCAGCTCCTGGAGGAAAAGCATGAAATTAAAAAAGGAACAGTGACAACAACAGTAGTATAAAAATCTTTAAATTCTTTGATGCAACAGGAGAAAAGATCTTCCTTACCCATTTCTCTAGTCCTGCCAATGACCCTTTAATCACTCAGGGTATCTCTGAAGTCCTATTAGATACCACAGCTGAACACAAGTATGTTGGCTGATAATCAGGAAGGAAGGAAGGAAGGAAGGAAGGAAGGAAGGAAGGAAGGAAGGAAGGAAGGAAGGAAGGAAGGACTGATGGACTTTTTCATGGCATGTTTAGTTAGACTTAATTTGGTTTAAACATGTGTGTAGATGTTTTGAAGTACAAAATCTTAGAGATTCACTGAAACAGAATACAACTAAATGGTACTAAACACCATCAAAGTCCATTGATTGATTATGCAATATAAAGGCCACTCAGCTCCATAAATAATTCTAGGTGGAATTTAAAAACACAAAAAAACCCTTGTGATATTAAGGGTTTGATATTAAAAAGCCTGATCATCCCAAGGGAACAAGAAAGGGGCTAGCCAACCACCCTAACCCAAGGCCCAAAGAAAAAGCCATATGCTTTGAGTTCTCTTGATGAAGAGTAGATAGGAACCAAATGAATTTTTACAGGAGAAGATACACTTCCAGAGGGTAAGCATTGTAACTTACCCTCTGCTTCCTGGCTCCTACTAGATAATATTGCTTGAAACTTCATACTGTAATGAAACATCATACTGTAAATTTTAATATTATAATTTTTATAAAACAATACATTTTTATCATCCAAGGCTTGCTAGTTATTCCAGTATCTTGGTTCTTGATAATGGACAGAGTGCCTGAAGGATGCATTTCAAAACAACTTCATACCTACTCTCATTCCCATTTTCTGCAGACCCTAGAGCCCCTTCTCATTACAACTGCTCAAAATCAGTGCCATTGTTTCTCACCCTTTGAAAAAGGAAACATGCAAAAACATTGCATAATTTCTAAAAAAACCTAAAACTTCCCAATACCCGACATTTGCAGAAAGACAGAGACTGATTCTTTTGTATTTAGGAACATCTGCTGGGAAGGGGTTCAAAAACCCCATGTTGGCAATGTCAATGATGTGATCTCATCACACCCTGCCATTTTTATACATATGTTTCATGTGTGATGCATTTGAGAAAAAGATAAGAGGTGACGTTAATTGTGAGGTTTTGTGCCTGCCATCTTGAATTTATTTGTTTTTTGACTTGTATTGATACTCCTTTGCATCATCCCTCTTGGGCTTTATCCTCCCCAAAATGTTAAGTGTATCCCTGGCCTCTAAGAAGTTGCCTTCCCTGAATTTAGTGGAATATGACATTAAAAAAAAAACCCTTTTTAACTTTCTAAATAAAAGATGGCATATCCCTGAGAAGGACAGTGTATTGCAAAACATCTCCTTGTGCTGATGTGGAAAAAAGATATTGATTGCATGATATTCCACCCAGCTTTCAGGAAACACAGATAAATGTATGTTGTTTTCCCCCTCTTTCCTTTACCCCGTTCTGCCTTTCCTCATAAAAACTCTGTCAAATTGAGCTTACTGATTCAAAACATAGTGTCTCAATGGGGAATTCAAGCTGAAATTCCCCTAGATTTTATTAAATATGCTAACTACTTGGCTTACTGGATTTTGCTAGCAGCACAAAATGTTGAGCTTGCATAAAATTCAGAGATCTCCACTGAGCTTTCTGCCTAGGGCAGGACAGTCTGCACAAGGGAAACATGGAAAGTCCTGTGCTTTGTTGGCCCTGGGCCACAATTGCTGGAGCAAGATCAACCATTCTCTCCAATAAATCACACATCTTGCTGTGGTAGCAACTTATCCCATTTAGCAGCCTTGATTCTGTCACCACTGTACCAGTTGGGGGAAACACTCTAAAGAATGTAGTTCATGCTGGCAGTCTCATTGTAACATGATATTGGTGAAGCAAGTGGTAATTGAGGGGGTGGGCAAGTATGAGTACTGGTAAAGTGCACAGGCACATGTACACAGATTGTATTGGGTGGATGGATGTGTATATTTGTTGGGCATGCAGATACATGAATAGGACAGTAGATAATGATGATGCTTGATCTTGAAAAGCTAAGATGCTTAATATTTGATTGGGAAATTACCAGAAAATACTATACATAGAGTGTAGAGTGGGAAATGAAAAAACAAACAAACATTGGTGTATATAGTAGTTAAGGTAGTAGTGGGTTTAAGATCAGTAGTGGGTTTCAAATCCCGGCACTACTGGCTTGTTATTGGGAGCACGCGGGTGTGCTTGCTTGCTTGGTGAATGTGCAGGGCTTCTGTGCATGCACAGAAGGCTGTGCGCATGTGCAGAGCATTTTTGATGATGTCTAGGTGGGTGGGCGGAGCTCTTGCCACTGCTGCTAAGGGTTCACCCGAACTGGGGTGAACCAGTAGCAACTCACTGGGCTTAACGGGCACAAAAAAGACCCAGGTCCTAAGCCACACTCAGCAATAGAAGACTTTGTGGTGGTCATTCTGTCAGCCAAGGTTATCTGACATGGATCAATGAGAACTTGAAGAGAACATTATGAGTCAATGTTCCCTCCAGATGACCAATAATAGAATACAAAAGGCTATTCAGTCCCCATCCTTAATTACTACAGGTCCCAGAATAACCCCCTCCCCTTTATTTCCATTCGATGCAAAAAGGAAAATAAAATAAATTGCTGCCACCTCCCTACTCCATATTGCTACAAGGGAACTTAGGCAAATGTAGATAAATTATGAAAAAAGTAAAACACTCAAGTCGCCTTGCAATATCTTTCTGCTGCACTTAAAAGTCTCCAAAAATAAAATGGTAGTTTTGTAGCTGGCATGAGAAGGGAATCTAAATGATATAGACACCAGTAACAGGGCACTGAGTCTTTATGGTAGGCAAGGAGAATAAAAAAAAATTCTTGTCATTTAAAGACTTTCTGTAGCTCCATCAAACTGATGTATTTTGAAGGAAAACTACTGTATTTTGAAGGAAAACAGATGAGATACAGGTAAGAGTGATATAGTGGCCTGATTATGAAGCAAAACATGTATTGGAAGGGGGCACAGGGGCATATGCTGGGGTGAAATGTTCCTGGTTCGGACCGGATGGAAGGGGGCACAGGGGCATATGCTGGGGTGAAATGTTCCTGGTTCGGACCGGATTGCCCTCAGTAATGGGAGCAGGTGGTTCAGAGAACTGGTAGCAAAAAACCCTCCCCACCTGCCCAGCTGAGCTGCGCAATCATCAGAGGCTTTTTATTTTATTTTTAAAAGCATTTTTTCTACAACCTCTTCAGCCGAAAAAATGCTTTTAAAAGTAAAAACAAAGCCTCTGCCGATCAGGCAAGTCAGCTGGGATCGTCAGAGGCTTTTAAAAGCTGAAGAAGTTGTAGAAAAAATGGTTTTAAAAGAAAAAAAAATAAAGTTGGCCACGCCCACTCAGTCATATTACCCCACCACTACGAAGCCACGCCCACAGAACCGGTAGTAACCAATTTTTCATTTCAGCACTGGGCACATGTTACTTCTAACTGAGCCACGGTAGCACAGTGGTTAGTATTGCAGACTACTTCTGCTGCCTGCCGGCAGCCTGGAATTTGGCAGTTCAAATCTCACCAGGCTCAAGGTTAACTCAGCCTTCCATCCTTCCGAGGTGGGTAAAATGAGGACCCAAATTGTTGGGGGCAATATGCTGACTCTGTAAACTGCTTAGAGAGGGCTGTAAAGCACTATGAAGTGATATATAAGCCTAAGACCTATTGCTATTGCTATTGGGGTCGCCTTGGAAAATCCACACTTTATTCCAGGCTTACATCAATAGCTGTGCAATCTCTGGAAGACCTGTATGGAGGTAACGGGTACTGACAATATTCCCACCCCAGCTCTGAAGTATTTTCTTGCACCCAGACAATGACTCATCACAGTCCCTCAAATCAGTATTTTCCTGGGGTAGTGTGGCTACCCTACAAGCCCAGGAAAAGATGGTTTGTTTGAGGAACTGCAAGCAGATACAGAGTGTATTCCCACATCATCCATGATGCAGCTCTTAGGCTTCAGATTCAGGTGCTACACATTGCTTGTCCAGGATTATTTTCAAAGTGGCATAAAACTCTATAGTAAGTGTTGTTGTTGTTCCAACAAGTCATCTCCCAATTTGAAATCACAGAGTTAGAAAGAGCTACTGAAGCCACTGAATGCAATCTTCCACTTCAGGGCAGAAAAGTAAATTCAAATCTCCCCAGCAGATGGCTGGGCAAAACTTTTGCTTGAACATGTTCTGCAAATGGCAGGGGGTGAGGAGATACCACTTCTCAGGAAAATTATTTCAAACTGCTCTTGGTTTCTTAGAGCCAGGCTGTTTCCCCCCCCCCCCCCCCCTAATGTCAGTCAGATTCTTCCTCCCCATAACTTGAATCTTGTGACATCTTTTTGGGTATTCAAAGAATGCTACTGTGCTTCCCCCCCCCCCACCCCATCCTCATCTTTTTCCCCTTCAAGGATAACATTTCTAATCCTTTCAATCCTTCTTCATGAAATTAATTTCTCTCCCCCCCAAGTTTTATTGATTTTTTCTTTCACACACGCACAAATCTTTTATGAACAAAGAATTGGCTGTATCATATCTTATACAACTTATCATATCCAATTTCATTTTATATAGTTACAATTTTTGCCAAAACATTCTTTTTCCATACTTTTTTTATCTTATCTTAATACTTCTGTACTTATTATATAAACAGCATCACCATCTGACCTCAAACTCTAGTTTCTTAACATTATTTCAATTAGTTATCTTATCTTATTCATTTTTAATCATATATATTTTCTTTTAACTTTCTTATTGATTCGTTCTTCATCCTAATAAATTTGAACATATTCAGGGTTGCTTTTCTACCATTTCATCTCCCTTATTTTACAACAATTCTTCTCCCTCTCCTCTCTTTCCCTTCCCTTCCTTCTATCCTTTTCTATCTTCTTCTTTCCTCCTCTCCTATTCCTTCTCTACTTCCCCTTCCTTTCCTCCCCTCCTTCCTTCCTCCCTTTCTAACCTTCTCTCCTACTCTTATTTTCATGAAATTAATTTCTAATTTTCTAATCATCCTCATTGTTCTTCTTTCAATCTGTTCATGTTTATTTGGATTTCTCTTAAAGCATGGCACCCAGAACTGAACCCATTATTAAGATGGGGTCTGACCAATGCAAAATAAAAAGGAATGATTACTTCTTGTTATTTGGAAGCTGTACTTAAATTGTTGCGGCTTAAAATTACATTTGTCTTTCTTGTGGTGACATCACAGCACTCATATTCAGTTTGTAATGAACTCTCCTTCTAAGTTCTTACTCACAAGCCAGGAGTCCCATATTCTATAATGATGCATTTGATGTTGCTTCCCAGCTCAGGAACTTTACATTTGTCTTTGTAAAATTCATTCTGTAATTTCCAGCCTATTTCTTCAACTTATCAAAAATGTTCTTGAATGTTACTTTATCTTTTATGATATTAGCTGTTGTGTTCATTTTTCTGTTTTCTGCAAATCTGATAGGCAGCCTCTCCAACTTAAAAATATATCCAAGTCCTTAAAAATATATCAAAGAGTACAGGATGGGGACTGAACGTTATAGCAAACCCATCAACTCCTCATTCCAGTTTGAGGAGGAACTAATGATGAATATTCTGCATGATTTTTAAACTAGATAGGCATTCACTTAGCCCAAACTCAACTAATGAGAATGTCTTAGGAGGTTAATTTTTTTAAAAAGATGAAAATTAAGACATATCTGTGGTGTTTTGATAATCTAAAAAGGAAATTACCTGATCAAAAAATGAGATAAGGCTAGTCTGGCAAAAGTTGCTCTTGGGAAATCTTTGCTTGGGGACTGCCGACATGCTGACTTTGGTATTTACTGAATTGCTTTAAAAGTGTTTTCAGGTCAATCCCTTTATGATCTACTCTACAATCTCCCCAGGTGTTGATGTCAGATTGACTGGTTTGTAGTTGCATAGCTCTCCCTTCCCCCCATTTTAAGATAATAGTTATTACTTTTTGCTGTCCAGGGCAAGAAAACACAACTTTTAAAGCCCTTGAGATAGATTGAACTAGACAGAGCAGCAACGGTGGGGATAAATGAACCAGGGTAATGGTACTCAACTGTAGGGATATTAAACATCTTGATTGGGTATTCGCATCTGGTGACTTTCTTGAGCATTTTTAAAGCAGAATTTTGAAACCACTTGCATGGTTCCCTTACCAAACAAACAGTAACAGAGTTCGAAGCGACCTTGGAAGTCATCGACTCCAACCCCCTGCTCATGCAGGAGACTTATGCTAAGGATTCAAACTGCTGACCTTTCTAATCAACAAGCTCAGCGACTTTGCCACTGAGCCATCTAGCCAGACACCCTTGCACATACTAGCATATATCCTTGCTATTTGATAGTTGTAGAAAAAGTTGGAAGTGAACGTTGCATTTGTGTATAAAAACCTATGTGAACATTTGCATCCTCTTAGCCATTTGCAAGCATATCTGCATACTTTTCCTCTCTGTGCTCTGAGTAAGAGAAGGAAAATACTGTAGCTTTGCACTACACTGTATTAGGAGTCATGTACCATGAATGACATAATCAATTAAGTCATTGATGTAACTATTTACATACTTTGTAGAAAATATGCAAAATTCACAGTTCAGCTTTACAACTGCTCTATTATTGGTGGATGATGATCTGGGACAGCAGATATTTGATACAACATAAGTTGGTGAAATCTGCACTGAAACTAGAAATCCAGCAATTCTTTTTTTTTTTTTAAATCAATGACAGTCTTATGTTCTTTATCCTGCCTGGTGCTGCTGCCATAAATAATCTAAAGGAAGCTGACTGCCATTAAGGAAGCTTATATTTCATCAGCTCCTCCCCCAGTTTAACTTTTATTATTATTATTATTTTTTGCTGTAGGGTTGGACAGATTTTCTGTATAATATTTTGACATGCATTCTTTCTGCTCTACTGGATTTAGGTCCCAAATGTAGTTTTAAACACACAATCCCTTGTTTGGAGTTCAAGGATCTGTCTCTCTCAGAAACCTTTCAAGCAGGATCCCTTCCAGATCCTTTACAAATTAAACAAAATCTGCTACTAAATCTCTGACCAGAAGGGGGAACTTAAATGGCAATTTCTTTTATCCTTCTTTAGTTATGAACTAAGAATTGTACTACATATAGTACAAAAATAAAAATCATGCCATTACATAACTAGCATCACACAGGTACAATAGCATCTTTGAACTATGATTAACTCAATGGAAGTCCTGCAAAGAGGCTTACTCATTGCTAGCCATTGTCTCCACAATTGTGTAGTTTTTTTTTAAAGGTACAGTACATCCCGAAAACAGTTCATATTTCAATAAACCAGTATTTTTCAAATTTGTCCACTTAAGGTGTGTGGACTTTAACTCCCAGAATTTCCCAGCCAGCATGAAATAAGCCAACTCCCCTTCTCCCCGCCTGCAAGAGGCAATAATCTTCTGGAAAAAAAGCCTCTTGTAACAGTTGGTCCCACTGTCCTCTTGGCCACTCGATTTATTTTCCACCACCTCCTGCCTGGCCTGAATTAGGTCTTACTTTTTTAATAATTCAAATCTTCCTCCTCTTCCACTTGATTCACTGGGTATTTTCTGCACTGGTGAAACATCCAGCCCCTCTTTCCCTTGGGCTTCTTCTCTGTTATCTCTTGCTTACTGACAAGTATTTTTTCCTTCCCTATTATCTCCTTAGGCTACCTATTACTAGGCTAACATTCTCCTTTTTTCCCCAGGCTAAACCTCCTATCCTTTCTCTCCCTATGTGTCTCTCAGTGTGTAGGTGTGTGCCTGCAGTCATTTTCAAGTCAGCATTGCATGGCTGGATGACTCCCTGCAGTTTTCTAGGCAAGGTTTTTTGGAAGTGGTTTGCTATTACCTGTTTCCTAGATCTGAGAGTGACTAGGCCAAGGGGTACCTAGTGTCAGCCCTAGAGGCCATCTTTTTCTTTGGATCTTCAGGGCTGCCACACTTAGTGCTGTGGGAAATCGAGAGGGGGGATTGCATGGAGTTGTAGAGATATCTACATTCTTGATGAATGTATCTTTTCTTTTATGTACACCAAGCGCATATGCACCAAGAGAAATTCCTTGTGTGTCCAATCACACTTGGCCAATAAGGAATTCTATTCTATTCTATTCTATTCTATTCTATTCTATTCTATTCTATTCTATTCTATTCTATTCTATTCTATTCTATTCTATTCTATTCTATTCTATTCTATTCTATTCTATTCTATTCTATTCTATTCTAGAGATATCTAGCCATAATAACATTATTTCCTCTGTGAGTTAAGGACATTCAGCCTGCAATTGGAGAGGTGTGACTGGGAGGCATCTCCACGGTGCATTGATTGGACCATGTGATGGACACATGGGTCCAGGGGAAAGGACTTGGACTTTCTTTTGGGTGAGGAAAACCTGGAAGCTTTCAGATTCGGGTTTTCCCAGATGTGCCAATATGACATCTCTAATAAAATGGAAGATTGAGGAACCTCTAGCCTCAGAGTCTTCTTTTGTTAGGGGTGTTACTTGGAACCCTGACACCCAGCTGGCTTCATGCCTAAGGCTGGGGAATAAAACTCACAATCTTCCAGTTTCTAGCTTCATTTTTTAACCACTAAGCTATTTCTGTGCATCTATCACTTTTTATATCTTTCTTGGCTTTTTTGAACTTCATTTCTAGCCCCTTGGCTCTTTGAGTGAGATCCTCTCTCTTTTACAAACTTTCCATTCTAATTTACCTTACTAATTTCAAGCAAACAAGAAACATCTTATCACTTCCTTTAAACTTTACCTCTATTTATCTTAGGATCTTATTTCTTCTACTTCTGACCTCTCAGTTTCAGATCCTGTGCAACCAGAAGCTTACCTCACCCGTCAACTTCTAACTTCTTTGTACAAGTAAGTACTTCTCCCTGCCAATTTGCACCAGTCCTAATCCCTTTATTTATTTCTACACTCTACTGCAACCAATTCAATTATATAAATGTCACCTGGAATAATTTTTCCCCATTATGCTGCCATTGTAAGGCTCTGTCAGACATAGTCCATCCAGGATGAGGTGTAAAGAAAAATCTGTATTACTGCATCCATTTGGAGGGCTTTTGTTTGCAACCCTGGCTGGGAGCCAAGCATGGAAATCTGCACTTCTGACCTCTTGATTAGTCAGATGTACATTAGCAGTAATAGCAGCAGCAGCACCACCACCAAAAAAAAAAAAAAAAAAAAAAAAAAAAAAAAAAAAAAGCCCAGATAATGTTAAGCTTAATCATGTGGAAAGTTTTGCAGTCATTTTAAAGTCAGGTTTAACCTCTAATAAAATTTGGATCCAAATGAGTGACCTTAAAAAAATGCATCTAGGAAAAACAAGGCACTTTTTTTTTTTTTTTTTGCATTTTGAAAAGAGAAGCTGAAAATCCAGGCATTACAATTCTATAGCGCATTGGTATCAAACTCCCGGCGTCATGTTGCCGTCACATGGCATATCGTGACATTTTCCCTCTTCGCAAAGCTGAGATGGGCATGGCCTGCATGCGATGCATTCAGCCCATGGGCCACCAGTTTGACATCCCTGCAAGAGATTGCTGAAGTTTGCCAGGTTAAATCCAAGGCATAAAAGTTGGGGGCTTCATTATATTTACTTAAGAGTTAAATATAACAATAGACATCCTATCATGACTAGAAAACACTTCCAGGTATATCTTTAACTTGGGGATTTTAAATTTGGACTTGTTTTTAGTATTTTTACTGTTGTTGTTTTTATTGTGTGAGCCACCCCGAGTCCTACGGGAGAAGGGCGGCATATAAAATTTATAAATAAATAAATAAATAAATAAATAAATAAATAAATAAATAAATAAATAAATATTTCTAATGGTAAGGGTTACTGCCAAGAAAGCTATGGCACAGTGATAATGCCCCCATTCTGCAAGGTCCCTATTTGCTCCAAATTTTTTCAATAACTGCCATTTGTGCCCTCTATTTAGGGCAAGTGTAGCTTTAAAAAAATATCTAGTACCAGGTGTGCAAAAAATGTTTCCCCAAATCCCATGGGTACTGTTAACATCCATTTTCTAGTTCCCAAACTCCCTACAGTATATGGAGACAAAAATTTCATCAGTTTTTTTAAATTCTATTAGGAGTTTATTAATTCCTAATTTATGAAAGGATGGGGCCAACCCATCCTTTTGAACACATCTCTTGATTTACCATGCGAAGCTGATAGAGGTATGGGAGAAGGATAATATAAAAGTCTATAAGCAGGTCAGTGCAAGTGTGACACTGACACATGGACCAAAGGATCGTGCTTGGATTGTGATGCCAAAGCTGCTATCTTGCTGTTAGAATATAAGAGAAGCTACTCAGAAACTCATTTTGAGATACACATTCATTAATCAAGGGCTTTATTTTTAATATAGAAGAGCAATATGGTTGGCACTACTTCTGATACCAGTCAGAATAATATTACTTGACATTTGTTTATGAAAGTGTCTGAAACCTCAACAGGCAAAGAAGAACGTGTCCCATAATTTATAGTTTCCTATTGCAGTGATGGTGAGATTATATTCCCAGACACAATAATGCAAGTTATTTATTTATTTATTTATGAAATATTTACATCAGTCTACTTCAGTTGGGCTCTAGGCTATCTACAATAAACAAACAACCAAACAAAACAAACCACTAATGTAAGCAATACATCTCTGTAGTAAAACTAAATCTTAACATCAGTGTAATAGCTGCAGAATCAATTGTGAAAAGACCTGGAAAAGTCAGGGGTTTTCTAGAACACCTTAAGAGTTGAGGCAGTTCTTCCAGAGGCAAGATATCCTACAGAGAAAACTTGTTTATACCTCCTGTGGGAGGACCTTGATGTCCTATTACTGTGTAGGACACGTGGTCAGATTTTATCATTGCGAGCCAGTCTCTTAGATACTTAGGTCCTAAAGGCATTAAGAGCTTTAAAGATAGTGGCCAATGCTTTGATTTGAACTCAGAAGCATATTAGTAGCCAATGCAGCTCCCACAACATTAGTGTAATCTAAAATTAAAAGTGACCAATAGCTACATGAGCTGCTGTATTTTGAAACCACTGAAGTTTCTATATGGTCCTTAAGGGCAATCCTATGTATACTCAATTATGGTAACTTAAACATAATTAATCTGAAGATGATGCTTGGTTGCTGGGACAGGTCTTTGGCAGGACAGAAGCTAAGAACTCAGCATGCAAAAAGACTCTTCCTCCTCTATTTAGTAGTAATAAGGCAGATGGAAGACACAGCATTTAGGAAAAAGTAAGCTCCACAGCAGAATAGGAGTTCTTGAATATCTGAGTTGAACTGATGGCTCAACAAAATATTGAACATTAGAAAAATAATTACTTTTTAGCCATAGATAAGATTACAACATTAATCTTAAGGAGCCTTGGTGGTACAGCCGACTAAAGTGCTGTTAAGTAGCACTTAGCTGCCAGCTGCCTGCAATTACTGCGAGTTCAAATCTCACCAGGCTCAAGGTTGACTCAGCCTTCCATCCTTCCAAGGTAGGTAAACTGAGAACCTGGATTGTGGGGGCAAAACTGCTTGGGGGCGGGGGGCAAAAGCCCTACTAAGCAGGTATATACAAAAGTATGAAGGCTATTGCTTAACGCATTGTAAGCCACCCTGAGTTAAATCAAACCAATTAATTAATTAATTAATTAATTAATACAAAATTTTTGGGAGTTGCTGGCTAGAAGTACCAGGCGATCTTTACCATTGTTAAATGATGTAGTGTGTCTTTGATGTTGTTCTCCGTTTTCTTCTGGGCCTGCCTTGTATTCTTTGACCTTCTCCTCTTTTTGTATATGCTTTGTATGGTATGGAATCCCACTACATCCTCTCCAGGTGAGCAAACCACTACATTTGCTGTTTTTGTATATAATTAAAAATGGGTACTATGCCAATTCTTTATCCTATGGTCTCATTTATGATTTTATCTCTTCTTGTCATTCCAGCAGCTTTCCTCAAATATCTAATTTCGGTGGTGGCTAATTTTTGTATGTTTTATTGCAAATGTCCATGTTTGGCACTGGTATCATAGGGTGATGATAAATCTTTGTATGAGATATTTCTTTGGGCTGATCGGTACTTCCTTATGTTGTAGGAGTGGAGCTAACTGTCCCAATAGGTCTTGGGGCTGCAGAGGGGATACTGGATAGTCACATGTGACCTCATTTCTCACTTTCTGTCCCCTACACTAAGTGATCAACATTACGTTGTAGCAAATGTATGTTGTTCCAAAAAGCTGTTCCCATTTGTCCCCAAACAGCCTAATATCAAATGTTTCATAAACACTGCAGAGTATATACAGACACTATATAGATACTATTGTCATGGTCTCCTGGAATGCTTTAGTACTGTATGAATCCCAGAAATGGCAGGGGAAGATCAGACATCAAGGAGGAAAAAGAGACCTTTTTTTGCCTCACTGTTTTCAAATCTACACCCAAGACACCAAAATGGACATCTCACCACCTCCATGAACAAAGTGACTTTAGATAAATTTATTTCAATCCTGCTGGTCACAGTTCTCCCATCTGCAATAAAGGGGACAATAATAATGGTAATTAGCTATCATATGAAAAGCATTCTGAGTGCTTTCAAGACTGCTACTACAAATACATGGTTTCATATTTTGACATGCTATTTATTTGTACCCCATTTTATTATTTTTACAAATAACACAAAATGGCGAACATACCTAATACTCCACGAGAATATTCCATTTTCCAAATTCCATTTTCTCCACGACAACAGCAGTGAATAGGGCTGAGAGAGAGTGGCCTAAGATTATCCAGCTGGTTTTCATGGCTAAAGTGGGATTAGAATTTATGGTCTCCCAGTTTCTAGCCTGAGATCTACTAGACAAACTGGCTCTAAAACAAAATTAAAAAACATATTTTATTTTAAAATAATTATTAAAATAATTGTGACAGCAATCAGTGTATCTAGAAAGATTTAGGGAAAATAGAAAACCATTTTTCTTCCCCTTCAGATTTGGGATGACTCTCAAATTCATTTGTCCTCAATACCACTATTAATTATTATTTGATGAATGATTAATGTCCCTCTTGCTTCCAGATTAATGGAAGTATAATAACAAACTGATAATCAAATCAATTAAAAGTTCAAATATAACCACCAATTTTTAAATGCAATAACAAAGAAGTCATAATATAATCAAAACTGAGAAAAACAAACCTCTAACAGCAGCAAGGATAATGATACTTATTAAAACTGGAAACAATAAAAACACGAATTACACATTTAAAGGCCCATTGTAATAAACGTCTCCACGGTTTCTGGTAGAGAAGACACAAAGAAAGAGCCCAATTTCACCTGGGAGAACATTTCAGAATGCTACCATTTTTCTCATACACACTGAATCTGCCAAAACTGAGGGAGAAGCATTGATCTTCCTCCACCAGTCCATACTGGGAACAAGTAGTCCCTAAAATTAAATTGTTACACTTCTTTCTCATTCATTCATTCATTCATTCATTCATTCATTCATTCATTCATTCATATTTATTGGCTATCCAATTCCAGTGACGTCTTATGATTGCTTGAGCAATCTTTTGTTACTGCATATCAGTGCTGCACAGCAAGGAGAACAACTGTAAAGAATTTCCTAATTTTAGAGTTTCTTTCCTTCATAAAGAGTTTAAGAGTGGTCTAGCACCTTCTGTGGATCACAGTAAATCCTGAAGCAAGAGCTGATGAAGTGCTGGGAGAAAGCCAGGTTTTGATCTGTCACTAGATTTTGGTTAAAGGGAACAACATCAAAAGAACCCACCAGAACTTCAAGTAAGTATACTGAAGAGCAATAGGCAGTTGATACTGTATTCCAAACCTGCATAGCTGGTTCTGTGGCCTGGGGGAAACTTATATCAAATCTCTGCTGAACTTTACATTTATTTGGTGAATCTGGGCCAGTCTCTGACTGGCTTTGTACTTTGCATTAATCCATCAAAGTGTTTGTCTGGTTTTGACAGAGCATGCCACTTGTGACTCTAGCTATTGTGGTTTATAAACTGTGACTTACAACTGTAGTAAAATTTTGTTCCTTCAAAAAGCCATGGTGAACCAGGCTTAGTCCAAACTTGCCCACATGAGAAGCTCCTTTAGTATTCAATGTTACGTGTCTCAAATAAATGCTTTCCTGAAATGCTTGGTAGAAGTTTCGAGATCCTGGGTATGGGTGAAAGAAAGTAGGAATAGGCTAAGAATACTAAGGTTTGCCCCTTTCCCTGCTATACAATGCTGCATTAACAGAGCTGAGTGCTTTTTGGAATATTTAACTATCCTTGAATTAATACAGATAGTCGTCAGTTTACAACCACATGTTTAATGATATTTTGATTGTCTGATGTTACTAAAAAAAAGTACTAAAAGGGGGGATTTACAACTGGTCCTCACACTTAGGACTCTCGCAACATCCCCACAATCACATGATTAAAATTTGGGCACTTGGCAACTGGCATGTTTTTATTTTGGTTGCTGCATCCTGGGGTCAAGTGATTACTATTTGAGACCTTCCCAGCTGCCTTCTGACAAGGAAAGTCAATGGGGGAAGCCCTGACAACTGCATGATTCATTGAACTATTACGATGATTTGCTTAACAGACATGGCAGAAATTGTCATAAAATTGGGTGTGACTCATTTAACAACTTGTTTAGCAATGGGAATTTTGGCTCAATTGTGGTTGTAAATTGAGGATTACTTGTAAAAAAAGGAAAGAAAAGAAAATTAAAGGAAACAAGGGAAAATGGAGCATAGAAAGTGCAATTAAGTAAAAACAGTACTTGGGAAACTTCTACACACTCGCAACAAGCAGTTTATAATGAAAATGCTTCTTCAGGCAGAACTCTAGTGTTGCAGCTGCAAAGCTATATAATACAATAAACTATCCTATTAAATCTAAAGAGTTTGATTTAATAAGACAGGGCTTGTATATCAAATAAATGCCAAGTGATTGTTAAGAACCTTTTTATATTGAGAATTAACAACTATTTCACACAGTTGTTGCCACCTTATTACACCTGAATAAAAATGCACGTGTGACAAGGGGAATGGGGAGGGGAAGCAAGAAAAGATGTTATAAATAGGCTGTTAAAAGCTGCAGGACCACTGAAAGCAATCCTTTCAAATATTGAATTAAAAAGGGACAAAATAACAAAGGCAATTTGGTAGCTTGTGTAATTGAAGCAGGAATCTTTTTAAAATACAGTTTCAACAGATTGCGGCGGGAAATGAGTCTGTCGCACAACAATAGCCCCTTATGATTCCTGTATCTTGCTAACTCCTTATAGAAGTGGCTGTTTCATATCTAGGGAAGATTTATACTCCTGGTTACATTTTAAGAGGGAGAAACAGGGTTGTGATAAGGAGAAATCAGAGGACCATGGGTCCTCTGATTTCTCCTTATAACCTCCAATACCAGGAAGTATTTTCTCATTCTAGTAAGCTTCCAAGATTGCTGGCTGAAAAGGGAAGTGGTAGACCTGTATTTTTTATTTATATTCTTCCGATCTCTATAATTCTTGAATTCTTTTACAATAATATGAAAACAATATTCCAAGGTAGCAATAATCCATTAATGAGAAGTGAAAAGGAATACAAGATAAAAACTATAGAAAAGAAATAATGAGAATTAATGATTGGAAAAAGCCAATGTAAAAAGAAGTATTTTTAACTTGCTTATTCCATGGATTTATTTTTTCAAAAAATGTGATCTTCTTGTTAGCAACAATTGGTCTATATCAATAATGTACTGCAAACGATCAATATTGGCCTAGATATTTGCTAGCTGAAGTGGAGACCAAATACCTAGTCCCTTTTCCAAGGCAACAATTTATAAACTCTGTGGAAGTCACATTGAACTCCTGGAGAAAAGTCAGGATGTAAAAGTAACTACCTAACAAATCATTATTAATAATAGTATTAATTAAGTCTTACTGCATTGTTCAGACAATTCCTACTTTCATTTATCTTCCCCCAATTTGTGGTATTGTATGAAGTGGGTTGCTTTTCCGTGAGGAAAGTGATGAGGTTCTGAGCTAGAGTTATAGCTTTTCAGTGCCTGCATTGTTGAAGATTAGTTACCTTGAGGTAAGATGGTTGGCCTATAACATTTATAAATACATAAATAAAATAATAGTGCTGAAATCAAATCAAAATAACAGAGACAAGCAAGACATGATTCACAAGCTGTAGGTAGCGAGCCATAGTGATCTTATGGGGCTCCTGAGACATTTTCAGAGCTATTTTAAGTACCTTTTGGAATATGTACAGGTGGTCTTTGACTTACTACTGTTTATTTAGTGATCGCTCAAAGTTACAACAACATTGAAAAAAGTGACGTATGACCGTTTTTCACACTTACGAACATTGCAGCAACTCCATGATCAAGTGATCAAAATTCAGGCATTTGGCAACTCTCATGTATTTATGATGGTTTTAATGTCCTGGGGTCATCTTATCACCTTTTGTGACCTTCTAACAAGCAAAGTCAATGGAGAAGCCAGATTCACTTAACAACCTAGAATGGGGTGGGTTCTAAATTTTTTTACTACCGGTTCTGTGGGCGTGGCTTATTTTGTGGGCATGGTTTAATGGTCATGTGACAATTCTTTAGGATTTAGCAGAGGTACTGGTCTATCAGGCTTTTAACTGCTTGCAGAGCTGTATCGGTCGACCCATTTGTTTTTGCAGGCACCGGTCTACTCATTTGTTTTTGGAGGCAATGGTCTACCCATTTATTTTCCGAGCACACTGGTCTATCACCACACTGCCTTTTAACATTGATCAGTTGTAGGGCATCCCTTTCAAGCCCCGCGGCTTCAAAGAAAACAGTTTTTTACTTTCTAGCTGATCAGCTGGGACTTGGGAGGCGGCAAATAGATTGGGGGTGGGGCCAAGTAAAAGGTAAGAATAACGCGGGGGGGGCGGGAGGACCCAGCTCCCGAACAAAGAGAACCGGTTCGGTGACGTCATATCGTCACTGCTACTGGCTCAGCTGAACCGGAAGGAACCCACCACTGAACCAAGATACTAAATTAACAACTGCAGCAGTTCTCTTAGAACTTTGGCAAGAAAAATTGTAAACTGGGACAAAACTCACTTAACAAATGTTTCACTTAGCAACAGAAATTTTGGGTTCAATTGTGATGGTTAATTGAGGACCACCTGTACATTTATGCTTAATTTTAGAGTTGGCAAGTTTTAAAACATCATTAGAATTCTTTAAAAAATGTTCCTGGATCCACCTACTTTCTATCCTAGGCATTGAAAATAAAATGGCTATATAAATCCATAATGTATCTATATCAGGAATAATGTGCATTCTTCCAGTCACCATATTTGGAAGGGATATAATATTTGGTATTTTAGGTTATTCTTTTTAGTTGATTATGGATGCTTGTGCTCTTACACTGTTACTTTATTATCTTGCTCTACCTGTATATTTGTAATTTTTGAAAATCTGCTAAAGATAGTTCTAGAAGTTTCAGAAGGTAAACTCTCTCTGTTGTCTTTTGTTTGATTAGTAGAAAAGACACAACATAACAGAGCTTGAAAAGGGTAGAAGAGGGTAACACAAATTATCGGGGAGCTGAGTATCTGGAAATGTTAAAACCTTTAGATTCTAGCTTAGGAAAATATGACTGAAATGAGGGGAAATATGACGATGTGGAGTAAAATCATGCAAGACATGGATGAAGTGGACAGGGAGAAGCTCCTTTGACTCCCCTATTTTTTTTCTTTTAAAATTCTAGCATTAAGGTCATGTCATTCAATAATGTTGACTGAAAGGAAGATTTAGAAGAGACAAAAGAAAGTATACAGCACACAATTAACCTGTGGAATTCATTACTAGAAAGCATGATGATAGCCAAGGACATGGAAGGACAGGCTTATCAAGTGCTTTCAGTTTTAAGTCTCAATGTTATTTAGGGGTTGTATCAGGGGTGGGTTCTAAATTTTTTTTACTATCGGTTCTGTGGGCATGGCTTGTTTTGTGGGGGTAGCTTGGGCGGTAATGTGACTGGATGGGCATGGCCAACTTTTTTAAAAAACTATTAAAAGCATTTTTTCTACAACCTTAAGAGGTTGCAGAAAAAAATACTTTTAGAAGCCTCTGATGAACAGGCAACTCAGCTGGGATCACCAGAGGCTTTTAAAAGCATTTTTTCTGCTACAACCTCTTCGGCCGAAGACATTGCAAAAAAAACAATGCTTTTAGAAACCTCTGATGATAAGGCAACTCAGTTGGGATTGCCAGAGGCTTTTAAAGGCATTTTTTTCCTACAACCTCTTCCACCAAAGAGGTTGTAGAAAAAATGGTTTTAAAAGCCTTTGATGATCCCAGCTGAGCCGCGCGATCATCAGAGGCTTTTTTTTAATGCTTTTAAAAGTAAAAAAAAAGCCTCTGATGAGGTCAGCAGGGTAAGCGAGTGGTGACCAGGCTGGGGACTGGTTCGGGAGCATGGCCAGCCAATGTTATTACTGGTTCTCCGAACTACTACAAATTTTTACTACCGGTTCTTCTGAACCGGTCCGAACCAGGAGCAACCCACCACTGGGTTGTATGAAATACATCTTTGAATACCAGTGTTGGGGAATAATGTTGGGAAGAGGCTATGTCTCTATCTCCTACTTGTGAGTATCCCATACTGGATTAAAATGGCTAAATAAACTCAAGAGGCTTTTCCGTTTTGAGTCATAGATTAAGTAATGGATGAGATAAAATGCCATGCTAGAATATCTGGAAATTTGGTGTCATGAGAAACAGGACTCTCATCTGAATAGGTGACCTCCATGCCATAAAACAAAAAAGGAAAGTGGGATCCTTGGGTTTTATAGTTGATTTTGCTTTTTCTTTGCAAAGTTTCACTCACTTGGAAAGTGAGTCATGCAGAAAAGCCAGCCTGGATTATGGAAATAAAAATAATTATAATTATTTTAATAATTAATTAAAATTCATTTTAGATGTAACTTTTTTCATGATTAATATCATATGATGGGAGAGACCTGGCCCATAGAGTCACCAAGCGTTGGACACAACTAAATGGATAACCTCATCATGAAGCACTTAGCACTAGCACTTAGAATTATATACCACTTCACAGTGCTTTACAGCCCTCTCTAAGCAGAGAGGGCTGTAAATATATTGCCCCTAACAATCTGTGCCCTCATTTTACCAAACATGGAAGGATGGAAGTCTGAGTCAACCTTGAGCTGGTGAGACTCGAACTGCTGGCAGCAGGCAGTGAGCCTGCAGTACTGCATTCTAACCACTGCACCATCACGCGCTTAACTGTAGAGACAAACTGGACAAAATTAAATGCTTTCGAATTCAATGTACAGTCCAGTACAAAGATATTCAAAGTCCACCTGTTTAAAATTTACTCCCAAGCAAGTGCCTAAAGAATTGCAGCTCTAAGAGTAATTTATTTTAACCAAACTCTGCCCCGGGATAGTTTTAATTCACCAGTCAGCTTGACCTACCTTCTTCTGATTATCTTGGTTTCTCAAGGCAATACTACAGTGGGGGTGCTACAGCAAGCATTTCTAAGGTCATTTCAAGCAATACAAAATAAAGAAAATGCAGCTATGGAAAAAGAAGCCTCAGTAGAAATTAATCTTAGATTCTATTTCTGATCTACAAGAATAGAAGAAATGTTGCAGCTAGGTAGCAAAAATGCAGGGTTGACAAATGAATCCATTTATGGTCCAGATTTTGGACATCTTTTCCTTAGTCATCAATGACACCCAATTTATCCCTTCACTATATGAACAAACAAACACAGAAATAAATGCTAGACCTTACATCTTTGTTACTTTAGGCTACAGGTGAAGACTTATGATTGTCTCTCGTAAATCTGATCACTTTCCCATCACCCTGGGTATGCGGTATACAGGGACATCTGTCAGTGTTAATCAATACATGGAGTGTTAGTCATGGATGATAAATTTGAAAGGGATTATAACAGTAAACAGTGATCAATAGAGATTTTGCTGGAGGAGACACAAAGGAAGAACTATCTTAAAAGTGTTAGAAGGTTAATAAAACAAGGTGGTCAGTCTTAAACAAAACTCCGGTGAGACCCACTTATTTCTCTGTTGTCTTTTCAGGAAAAGAAAAGAAACAACAACAACAACCAGACCTAGCAATTTTCACCAAGCAATTGCTACTAAAAGGGCACATTATTAATTTAGAACATATTTGCTGATCCCTCTGTTTGTAAGTCATATTCTCCATTAGCACTCAGTGGAAGAAGGTTTGCTGGCTATGAGCTAGCATCACTGAAGCTCCCGAGACTCCCCTTTGCTTCTTTTCTCTTTCTTTTCTACAATTTCCCCCTCTGACTTTCTCTGACTTTACCATTGGTCCATGACTGCTCAGGATATTGCAAACAATAGTGTACAAGAAATATTTGTCCAAGAATGCTACATTTAAAAATAAAATAAAATGCCAAGAGTTCAGCTCACCATCCACCCATAGATGACCCATACAATCTGTCTTGTCATCAGAGGTCATAACAAGAGGTTGCTGCAAGCATATACCTTGCACTGAGATGCTTATATTCACAGCGTCTTAAAGCAAACAAGAGATATAACTTCCTTCTCTTTCTCCCTCCCTCTCTTTCACACACACAATTTGCTTATATAAAATAGTTATCTAATCCAACTGGGATTTTCTTGGATTATGACATTTCCTTGAAGATTTAAAATGAGAATTGGTAGGAGGCTCAGATAATGTAGAAGCAGATAAGGTGAGAGTCAAACAAAAACGAGGTTCCAGAGAAGCAAGTAGTATACATATTTTTCAAGTATTTCTGATGTATTTGGGCATGATGTCTTCTGAATGTTTACAGAAAGGAATGTTTCTAAATGTCAAACAGATAATTTTAAGTTTTCACAATCCATGTCATCTCTTTTCCTTCTCTAAAATTATTGATCTCATACCCTTACTCTCTTGAAAATTTAGTTGGCATACAAAAACATGATCCTATAATTTCCAAAGCATTAACATCCATAGCATTCCTTTCACTGCCATTTCTATACCACCAGCCCCAAATTATCATGTTTCTCTGTTTGTTAGGATCTTGAACACTAGGAGATGACCATTAGATAGTAGTAATGGTTGCTCTTCTCTGGACTTTGTCAATCCTCTGTGAAAATACTTCCTAAAATTCAGAGCCCTGAAGTGAACACAATATCGCAAGTGTTATTTGATGAACTCAAAATAGAAAAGAACAATGACATGATATCACTCATCCAATATTTTTCCTGCCCATGTAAATTTAGATATGTCACCGAGGATTGCATTACTGTTGCTGATGGAAAAACAGAATATAAATGAAACAAAAAAGAAATTGATTGTAGATTTGATAAGGGCAGCTAGATTAGTGATGGCTAAATATTGGGGACGAAATTGGGATATTCAAAGAAATGAGTGGTATAATGAAATTTGGAGTATGGCAACAAATGATAAATTAACAACAGAAATTAAATTTTTAAAAGGGATGATTAAAGTAAACAATTATAATGAAATATGGGAGATTTTATATAAACAGTGGAAGGGAAAGGGAATAAACCTACTCAAGAATATATGTTTTGTTTTGGAGTGGATAAGGTCACAATTGGAATATATTGTATATCTTTTAGTTGTTATAGAAGAAGAAATATAAGGGAAAAAATGATCTCCAGGGGAGGGGGTGCAGTGTAATATTTTCCCCCCTTTTTTGTAAAGTTATATGAATTATATTTGTATTATTTATATTAAAAATTATAAAAAGAAAAAAATTAAAAAAGAAAAAGAACAAAAAGAAGAAAGGAACAATGACATGATATCACTCATCCTATACTTTTCCTGCCCAAATAAAGAAATTGACATTTGCCTCTTTTATAATGCATTTTGTTGATTTCTGCTGCCTACAATTTTAATAAAGGTCTTCTCAGCCGTCCTAGGCTAAGCACGGCAACACCAAGAAACACACGCGCACAGGTCGGTGCTATGCTGGTTTATTATCCGGCTGGCTCCAGGAACGTACTGCACTCGTTAAACGATTTGAAATTAGCGCTACATTCTGTAGGCATGCAGCTGTTTTATAGCAAAGAGCTTGTTACTGTGCCGCCCCGCCCTGTATTTAAAGCCACACCCTCCCTCCTCTTTCCGGATGCTGGTCTCGGCGTCTCAGCGTTTTCCCAGCCTCTCCTCATGCCGGCGTCTCTGCAGTGAGGGTGTCAGCGAATACAGCAGTTGGTGTGTTGAAGCCCTAATACCGTCGCCCCGCCTTCCCCACCCCGCACACGTCCGCCTATTCCTGAGTGCTCCCATCACCAGTGCACCCCCCCCCCCGTGCAGGTAATGTTGTTGAGCCTGTTGCTTGGCTTGACAGGCGGCTCCTCCTTCACCACGAGTCCTTCTGTAAGGGAAAATCACAAGATTAGTAGCCTATCGTGGCTTTTGGGGATGCGTCTTATGAAATTGTTTGACTAATCGTTTAGCGTTTACGTTTGGGGCGGACACCCAGGATGCCTCCTCATGGGGATATCCCTTCCACCGAATCAAGTATCACACTTTACCCCCTTTCATTTTGGAGTCTAAGATTTCCTCCACTTCATAATGGTCCCCTGTGGTTGGGCCAGGACGGGTATGCGGGTCTGGGCCAGGGGGAACGAGCTTCAGGAGACTTATATGAAATACGGGGTGGATTTTTCCCAGTAATGGTGGCAGCTTGAGCGCTACTGTTACGGGATTTATGAGCTTAGTAATCGGGAAGGGCCCTAGGTATTTAGGCCCTAATTTACGACATGGTACTTTCAATTTAAGGTACTTGGTTGATAGATATACCATATCCCCTATCTGTAATGGACGGCAAGGGGCCATCCTCTTTTTGTCGGCTTGTGTTTTATAGTCCTTTGCCGTCCTCTCTAGTGCGTCTCTCACTTGTGGCCATACGGCTGTGAGCTTTTCTGCCCATTCCGCTGGCATCACCGCCGTCCCTGGTGCCTGGTCTAGCTCTGGGATGGCTACAAAATCCCGCCCTGTTGTTATCTGAAAGGGGGTGAACCCAGTGCTACTGTGAACCGTGTTATTATAGGCCACTTCAGCGAAGGGTAATAACGTTGCCCAATCGTGTTGTTGATAGGACACGTAACAGTGGAGATAACGCTCTATCATCGCATTTGCCCGCTCTACTGCTCTGTTCGTGCTGGGATGGTAAGCAGAGCTAAGTCCTTGAGATGACCCTATAGCCTGTATAAAGTTGCGCCAGAATCGGGCCGTGAATTGTACCCCCCTATCAGAAATAATACGACGGGGTACACCATGTAACCTATAGATGTGTTGGATGAATAGTTTCGTCAGGCGTCGAGCTGATGGTAGGCCATGACAGGGAATGAAATGGGCTTGCTTCGAGAACAAATCAACGATAGTCCAGATCACGGTATTCCTATTGCTTTCTGGTAAGTCTACGATAAAGTCCATTCCTATGTCTTCCCATGGCTGGGTAGGTGTAGCGACTGGGTGTAAGAGGCCGAGCGGTTTGCCAGGTCGCGCTTTCGTTTTCGCGCAGACGGAACAGCCTCGGGTATATTCTTCCACGTCCTGTCGCATATGCGGCCACCAGAACTGCCGTCGGACCAGATGGTATGTCTTCAGGAAACCAAAGTGTCCCGCAGCCCTGCAGTCATGGCATCGGTGTAATACGCTCATCCGAGCCCCCAAAGGGACGTATATTCAGTCCCCCTTCCAGAAGAGACCATCTCTTTTGGTAAGGACGTGTTGGTTGTTTTGTAACCAGTCATCTGTTGTCTCCTCCCTTTGTAGTCAAGTCATCCACTCGTTTGTGTTGTGCGCCATGAGAGCTGTTGTCTGTGGGTCGGGCTGTCCTCCTGGCACCATAGCTTGAACCACCTCGTCTCTCTGACTTTGGAATTGTGGCATGCGTGACAAAGCATCCGCTAGGAAGTTCCTTCCCCCTGGTACGTGCTTCAGAGTAAAGCGGAACCGTTGAAAATACTGAGCCCACCGCACCTGTTTGGGGGACAGGTGGCGGGGTGTCTGCAACGCTATTAGATTCCGATGGTCGGTCCATACCTCAAACGGGATCTGTGCCCCCTCTAGTAAATGTCGCCACGTGAGCAGGGCCCAGCGAACAGCAAAGGCCTCCTTCTCCCAAATGGCCCAACCCCTCTCTGTGGGGTTGAACTTTTTTGACGTGTAAGCACATGGCCTGAGGTGGCCCTGGGCATCCGTTTGCAACAAAACAGCTCCCACGGCCACGTCGCTTGCATCCACCTGTACGACAAATGGCTTTGTTTGGTCTGGATGCTGTAGCACGGGCGCCTTAGCAAATTGCCGTTTTAAAGTTTCGAATGCCTCCTGGCACTCGAGCGTCCAGTGCAGGCGCCGCCCGGGACGTGGTGGTGCCTCCCCTTTGGTGCGCAGCAAGTTTGTTAGTGGTAGAGCGATGTGTGCAAACGTGGGTATAAAACTGCGATAAAAATTAGCGAAGCTGAGGAAGCTTTGCAACTGGCGTCGGGTTGTGGGTGCTTGCCATTCCAGAACGGTAGCCACTTTTTTGGGGTCCATCTCCACACCGTCCTTTGAAATGCGATACCCGAGGTAATCCAACTGTGTACGGTGGAACTCGCATTTAGACGCTTTCACATAAAGTTGAGCATCTAGTAGCTTCTGCAACACCCGCCGGACTAGTGTAACATGTTCTTTCATGGTTTTCATGTAAATCAGGATATCATCCAGATAAACCAGAACGCCACGGTAAAGAAACTCATGCAGCACCTCGTTAATTAGCTGCATGAAGACAGCAGGTGCGCCCTGTAAGCCGAAGGGCATCACACAGAATTTGTAGCTCCCTAGGGGGCAGTTAAAAGTGGTTTTCCATTCGTCCCCTTTCTTGACCCGAACTCGGTAATACGCTTCCCTCAAATCCAACTTAGTAAAATACGTTCCGGTCGCCAAGGCTGCCAGGAGATCTTTCATCAAAGGAAGAGGATAAAGAGGTTCCACACTGACGGCATTCAAACCACGATAGTCCACACACAGACGAAGTCCGCCATCCTTCTTCTCCCTGAAGAGGACGGGGGCGGCCAGGTGCGAACGGCTTGGCTGAATGAATCCTCTTGCCAGATTTTTATCAATGTACGCCCGCAACTCCTCCACCTCCCGCGGCGTCATAGCGTACATGCGTGGCTTTGGGAGTTTGACGTTTGGAATTAGTTTGATAACTAATCAAACTAATGCGGCGGTAGAATATCACACTCCGTCTCATCGAACACCGCCGACAGGTCAGCATATACCTGTGGTATGCCAGCGGCATCTAAATCGACGGCCCCCGCTCCATCTGCCCTCAATGAGCTGTCAGGCATGTGTTTCGGATTGGGGCCAGGGTCGAGACGTAGCTTCCGGAAACCCCCTTCCCACCAAATGGTAGGCTTCCATCTATCCAACCACGCTAAACCCAGGATGACAGGTTCGATCATGGTCTCTATCACTATAAAGCGCAGTGTTTCATGGTGTGGCCCAATGGTCATTCGTATGGGCTCGGTTACGTATGTCGCCGGTGCCCCACCTAGGATGGATCCATCCATCTGTTCGAAGGTTATGGGGGTTCGTAAGGGCCGCACTCGCACCTGTAATTGGGCAGCCAAGGAACGCCGCATCAAACAGCGGGTGCACCCCGAATCCACTAGCGCTTCATGCCGTAAGGGCCCCGATCCCCGTAGGGATGTCAAGGTGATTGGGATAAGGAACGGGTGTATGGGGCCACTTACCATAGGATCATCAAGGTCCTCGTCATCCTCACTCTCCGGCACCACCACTGGAACGACCCCGGGATGGGTGGTGTGTTCCTGTGGGAATGTCCCATCTGTGGTGTGTCTAGGCTGCGAGATCCCTTTGGTCTTCTCTGGTGGCGCCCGTCCTCTGTTCTTCCCTCCCGCCGCTGGAGTCATTGGTTTGATGGGCTGGACTGGAGGTAGTGGGCACTCCAAGGCTCTATGACCCACTTGATTACACCGAAAACACCGCAACGGCGGTCGGCGGGTGGGGTCTGTTGACCGTGCGTCCCGTTCCCGTCCCCCTGTGCTGGGCAGCGGCCTCTCGGTCTGTCTCCGACTGGTAGGTGGTCCCACAGTCCCTTTCGTTCGGAATTCCCTCAGACCGACGTCCAAATCGATGGCCGCTCGACACCAGTCTGACAGCCGAGGCGGCAATCCCCTATACACACATGCCTGTCTAAGGTCTCTATCTAGGCCCAGGTGAAAATGGTGGACCAGCATGCGTTCGGGCCACCCCCGCACTCTCCCTGCTAACCGCTTAAATTCCTTTACATACTCTCTCGCCGGGCAGCCCCGTTGTTTAATAGCCACAAGGTGCCCCTCCGCTACTTGGGTCCGGGTCTCATCCTCAAACCTCCCCCGGAGCCCCTCCAGAAATAACCCAACGTCAGTGAGTTCATGGGCGTGGTCGGTATGGAGATCTGCTACCCAGTCAGCAGCCTCCCCCGTCAACGTGGTAGTGATAGCCACCACCATAGACCATTGGGATGGGTAGAGGCGACCATAAAGGTCAAAATAACTTATGACCTGACTTAAGAACAGGGCCACCCGGTCTGGGTTGCCATCGAAGGAAGCTTGTAGGGGAGGCGGGCCCCACACTGGCTGTGGTCCCCACACCCCTGCACCCACCTGGCTACCACCTGGCCACCCCTGGCTAGGACCACCTGGGGGAGGCCCCCCCCCCAACGTCTGATGGCCTGCTCTAGACCCAGACTGAGGCTGCCCCTCAGCTGCACGCAGAGACTGGGGCTCAGGTGGCCGGGTAGCACCTGCATGAGTGCTCACCCGTAACTTGGGGCTAGCCAAGCGGAATCTAGTTCCTGTCCCTGCAGGCTGTTTGTGCGAACCCCCCCCAGTCTCCACCCCTGCCAGCCACGGCTGCCAGGATTGCGCATCCCTGAAGCTGGCTTCCCCAAACCGTTCTCGAAGTAATTCCATCGTGGATTGGCCTATTCCAGTGGAGTAACTCCATTCTCCGTCATCCTCTTCCACCCATCGCCGTTCTCTCCACTTCAGGAACTGCTCGCTGAAAGGGGGGGGGGCGGTGGGAGGGCCTCCCGGGACAGCCAACGCAGGGCTTTGCCACCACTCTCCAGACGCTGCCTGGGAAGCCACACCCTGCGCCCCGTTCGGGTCACTCATCTGGGCGCAGCTCTGGCGTGGGCTCCGTTCTTTCGGGCGGACTGCTAGCTGGCTCGCTACCTCAGGGCTTTCTTCCCGTGGCTCATCCTGAGCTGCATTCTCTTCTGCCAACACAGTGATCTCAAGTGTGTCCTCGCCCCCCTCCGCCATCCCAGAGCTGTAGGACAGGGTTTGATGAGGGTAGCGCTAATTTCCTCTCAGCCGTCCTAGGCTAAGCACGGCAACACCAAGAAACACACGCGCACAGGTCGGTGCTATGCTGGTTTATTATCCGGCTGGCTCCAGGAACGTACTGCACTCGTTAAACGATTTGAAATTAGCGCTACATTCTGTAGGCATGCAGCTGTTTTATAGCAAAGAGCTTGTTACTGTGCCGCCCCGCCCTGTATTTAAAGCCACACCCTCCCTCCTCTTTCCGGATGCTGGTCTCGGCGTCTCAGCGTTTTCCCAGCCTCTCCTCATGCCGGCGTCTCTGCAGTGAGGGTGTCAGCGAATACAGCAGTTGGTGTGTTGAAGCCCTAATACCGTCGCCCCGCCTTCCCCACCCCGCACACGTCCGCCTATTCCTGAGTGCTCCCATCACCAATGCACCCCCCCCCCCCCGTGCAGGTAATGTTGTCGAGCCTGTTGCTTGGCTTGACAGGTCTTTGCTTTTCCTTTATCTTTGAACTGTCACAAATCTGATAGAAATATTTTCCAGATCTTCATTCATATTCATTTATTTATAAATACATTAAGCAGTATAGGGTTTAGAACAGAACTCTCTAGTACATTGCTCATCACTTCTTCCCAACATGATGCAGAACCAATTCTATATCTATCTAGTAGGAATATAGTCCAGTGTATATTTTGCCATCTTCTTCACCGGGATTCATTGGGACTAGGGAAAATGTTCTGCTGAAATCAAGATACATCATGCTCATTATACTCCTATGGTAAGTTAAACTAGCAAAAGTCTAACCAAAGAGATTGGGTTGGTTTGACAGGGCTTTTCTTCACGAAGCCATGCAAACTCCTATCAAGGCATTCTTTTCCAAATGCTTATGAATCAATTGCTTAAGAATCCACTTAAGAGATTTGCCTGGAATCAGTATACTGTAATGCTGACTAGTCTGCAATTACATTGTTGATTCTGTTTTTTTCTTCTTTAAAGATAGGTACATACAGGTAAAGATAGGTTTTCCTGTCTTTGGTCCATCAAACTGCATTTTCCATTTTATAACATTCCTTTGTGTTTCTTAAAAGGAAGCAATCTGGGATTTAAATTGTTGTTTGATTGAATTATACCCCATTTAACAAATAGCTATTCCACACATATGAGCCCCACTATATATTGTAGATCTGCTATGGGTTATAACCCTTTGTAAAGATCTTTTATCCCTGTCTACACATAGTAGCTCATGTATGCACATGCGCGCTCATGTACACACACACACACATGATACACAGAATATTTTCATTTCTTCCTGACTCTAATTACATTCCAAAGCTAATATCTCCGCTGTCCATTTGTATGTTTTCTCCCTCAATTCTTCAGCATTGTCTGCTCTTTCTAAAACATCACAATAACTTAGCTGATTTGCTGAACATTGGCTTCTTACAGACAAGCATAATTGTGTAGTCTTTGTACCTGTAAAATATGAAGATAGTGTTGGGAGACCTTTTACAATGCAAGGAATTCTATCTTGATTAATTCTATCAGTCCTGTGAGCTTGCTTACACATTCCCCAAAACTATAGTCTCCTGTACTGAACACAGTATGCCTTGATTCCTCTTAAATCTCTAGACACCTTTGCAGCAAGGTTGTTTTGAGTCAGACTTGATGTGTTCAGTTGTGCAGCAAATTCAGCAGGCTACAGGGACTGAATGTTTTGTTAATAAAAAGGTCCCCAAGTAGAACACAGAGCCTGCTGTGGTAAATATCGATCCTAGGAAATTGGCAGTTATATATGCTATGTGGATGCAGATTTGGTATGATATATGGAAAATATTAGTGCTTTTAGTAGTACTTAAATCTCCTAGGCAAAAACAGTTCATTTTCATCTAATAATGATAAACCACACAGCCACAGAGTGGGGAAGGCAATAGACTTGTACAAATGTGTCATTCTCTGACATCTGTATCTGACCAAACTTGGTTGTAAAAGATACTATGTCAGTGAATAGATCACAGTTTCCCAACCTGATAACTTCCAGATATGTTGGATGGTATTTGCCAACGTATCACCCAACATGGCTGTGACAGCTTAGAAGTGTAGGAAGTTAGCACCCACCCCTTTCCTAGAAAAATGAAATATTTTGGGAAATATTAAAAAGGCAGAATATTATGTTTCCCTGGATGAGAAATGGAGAAGCATGTTTTAAAGCAGCTTCCACCTTCCTGCCTCCCCACCTTTTGTTAATGGGCCAGAGGCAGAAACTCAAACTTTGTCAGTGGACTATCATTTGCAACACAATAGGGCCCATTTAGGACAAAACTCACCACATGGCACCTGGGAAGATTACATCAGCCAGCAAGGCTAGCTAAGACCCCCACCCCCTGGGAGTCTGACAACCAATCAGGATACTCTTTCTGGGCCCCAGGAAGTTCAAAGCCAGAGAGAGCATAAAAACCTAGAGACTTGCTGTATCTGCCCCTTTCCCCCCCTTTTTTCTGTTCAGGAACTTAAGCCATGTGATCCTGTCCACCATTAAACCATCTTTCCAAGTAGTCTCCAGGTTTCCAGTGTCTTTTTCCCCAATTGGAGCAGAACCCAGAAGGATATTTCTTCCAACAGAAGTTCTGGAAATGTTAATTTGAGGGAAGCTGCTATAGAAAACTACTGCTGTCAGTCAGAAAGAGAAAGATTGAGCAAACTGGACCAGTGGCCTAATTTAGCAGAACCACATTCTTCGGTTTAGAGAAGTTTCTACAAGGAATCTGTCATGTGAACTGATGATTCAAGCTATATAGCAGATGGGAAAAGTTAGAGGTACATCTCATAACCTTAAGGGACTATAGATATGCTTGTGCCAAAGGTCTTTTGCAACATGAATTGGCACTGTTTTAACTGGCTTGTACTGTCAGTTCTAGATAGGTGTAGATCAGGGGTGGGTTATATTTCCCTTTACTACCGGTTTGCAATGGGGCCGTGTGCATGATCTTGCTTCGCTCGTGCGCGTGCACACTCTTCTGCACATGCACAGAAGTGTTCTGATGACATCGGGGTCGGTGGGCGGAGCCTCCTGCCAGTTTTACTACTGGTTCTATAGAACCAGTGCGAACCGGGGGCAACCCACCACTGGTGTAGATATAGAATTAGATGCACACTGAGTTGGGAGTCTCCCCCATTGCTGATGCCAATAAGCTATATAACTGTGACAACTTTAAAATGTCTCTATTTCAACTTCCAGAATTCTTCTGGAGCCAAGACTCTTAGCAGTACAGGGGCAAACATTCTAGGACAGCAGACATAGATGGAATAGAAAATTCTAGATAATTTTTATAAAGGAAAATATTATGAAGAGTAGTCATCCACAAATATGTCCAGAGAACTTCAGGATTCTAAAGGATTCTTTTTCATCATCATCATGTGAGAACAGACTGCAGGATTAAATGAATTTTCATGGCCCCAGTCAGCACAGCACTTATGCTCTTTTGTACTCTGCCTGAGTTATATGTTTAGCCCTTGTGAATCTGTAAAAGAGATAACAGCGAGGAAAACTGCAGCTATTACAGTTCTATTTTTTCAGTTCGTCTCATGTTTATAAAGCTGTTTTGAACAAGATGGCAGGAAGTAGATAAAAAGATGGTGAGGAATGAAAATCTGAACCCGGTGTCCACCAACCAATGCCCCCATTCTATAGACTAACTAGAAGGCAGCAGCTTGAGGAGGATTTATGTAGATATTTTTACTATTTGGTGGACATCCTAGTAGCAGTGAATAACTTTCCAAAGTAGTGTTTTATATCCACTCATTCAGATAGATCTCAGAGCTGTTGAGAATAACTTTTGGTCTTTTTTCTTCAGGAAAAAGAGTTTATAATGACCCTGCTTTTTTCCCTCCAAAGGTATGACATTTAAATGCAGCTCTTTTCAGATATCACCAAGTAAAGCTATTGTTTCTAACATGAGTAATATGAACAGTTGTTTTTGTTCTCTTGGGAAATATGTTATTTGTCCTCTTCATTTCTTTTCTTCTTCTTCTCATAGTTTGATCCCCCACCCAGCCACCCCCGGTTTTTACCTCAGAGGTAGCAATCCCACTGCTATTAGCAAGATGTCTATTATAGTGTCATTAAAAAAGCTATAGTCAGAGCATGGAATGACTCACATCATGGAGGAGTTAATAATTCACTGTAATAAAAGTATAAAGTTTTATGATAAACCACTCTCAGGGGAGTTAAATATAATCCTTAGTGGGTCACACACTGACTACAAAGCTTACATTTGTAATGGTAATTTGAATTTACTACATCACCTTTCGTTTTTAAGCATTTGTGTGTCATTAGACCTTATAAATTGATTTATATGTTCAACTCTGGTATAATTCCACATAAAGGTACAGTAAATTTTATGACATGGAGATATGGCGTCTAAAACATTTTTGGAGAAAATATTGTTATTAAACTAACTTAATTGGTGATGATGAGCAGAGGTTAAAAAAATGCCACAACCCACAACACGTAGGGGCTTCTGGAGAAATGTTGGCATGCTAATTCAAATCTATAGCAGAGTCCTCAGTTTTGTTCTTCCTGATCATCTTCTTATGGTCTATTTTCTTGCCCAATTTATCTTTTTTCAACCTCCAGGCCTGACACTCTTCTTGTTTCTTTTTTACTTCCTTCTGAACCACTGTTCTAACATCTTCCCTGATTTTTTTCAGTTTCCAAGGAAGCCTAATGTTCCACCCTTGAACTTTCATTTTAGCAACTCAGCCATGTCTCTTAATCAATCACATTAAAATCAAAACCTTGGGATTAGAGCAGTGCAGTTAAGTCAATCCCCCTCTCAACTCAGTGCAGTTCAGCCAGATGCAACTTGAGACTTCACTGCCATGCCTGCCATATTCTTTAGTGCATTATAATAGAGGTTAACCAGGGAGGACAAATTCAGAAAGGAGAGAATAGAAACTATTTTCAAATATTTATCTGTCTTGAAAGATGCCATTGAATGATGTGCTAAAAGTCTTTATGTGCCTGTTGCTAACAAAGGTCCATATTTACCATCACAGTTCAATGGAATTCATAAACAAGGTGGTGTCTGATAAATTCAAATTTAAATAGCCGGATGCTTGAAGGATATTATTTTACTTAACTAGAGAATGTTTCTCTCTCCTTTATTATTGTTATAAATAAGTCCAGGTGGGGAATGCAGATAATACTCTTTCCTCCTCCTTTTCCCCCCACAAGAACTTTGTGAGGTGGGTTGAACTAAGAGAGATTAGTTCATGCTTAGGCAGGACTAAACCTCACAGTCCCCTGGTTTTGAGGCTAGTACCTTATTTATTTTGGTCATTTCTTCTTTTTCATCTCTTGCTCATGTGGCCTACTCCATTCAAAAGGATTCACTGCAGGGGTGAAATTCACTTACCTTCCCTATCATTTTACAAATGTGCTCTGTGCATGCGTAGAGGCTTAAAATGTCGCAAAAAAGTGATACCATGACTCCATGTGGGTGGGTGGAGCCTCCTGCAGCCACCACTACCAGTTCACCAGAGCTGGATAGAACCTGCTAAATTTCACCCCTGATCCAGTGGTTCTAGAAAGGAAGCTTTTATGTTGCCAGGGACATCCACAGGGATTGGGTGTGTGAGACAAAATAGTTGAGACAGTGGTTGTGATGACACAACTAAAATCCTGGTTTTTTTACATGCAAAAGAAAAAAAAATTATGTGGTTGAAGCTGCCATCTTGACTTTTTTGACCCTCCGATGCCAATTTGCCCCTCCCCCCTTGCATGTTACAGATGGGAAGATGGAGGAGGAAACATCTTTCATTCACCATCTTGTTGGGAGACAATTCTATGTATAGTGAGGATGACCTAAATAAATAGACAATGCAAAACACACCACTAGCTTTGATTTAGCTCTTAGCAAAATATTAATTCCAATTTCACATAAAAAGAAAATACAGCTTTCATTTTCTATATGGTTGTTTAATAGCCTTGCTATTGGAAAACTTTAGTGTTTGATTTTTGGTAGAAAAAGACCTTAAAAAAGAAGAAGAAGAAAAGAAATCATCAAGGAAAACCTGTTTGAAATAATCAAGTGTCTTTTTCCTGCTGCTTTCCTTTATAACTGGTGTAATTTCAACACTACTGTTCCAAAATCTGTTGTCTAATCGTGTGCGGTAAGCTTTTCCATAACAAAACTTGAAAAGATCCTTCTGTTCCCCCGTGAGCAGTTATCACTGTATTCCCCCATCACATTTGCACATTAGCAAAGCTTTATCCCATCATCTTATATGGGTTTTTGTTTTGTTTTGTTTTGAAAGCACTGAGGTAACTCTCAGGTGGCATCTCACAAACACTGAGTGGGTGTGTCACTTGCTAAATGACCCAGCCAGCTGGACAGGTTTAGGTACAATTTACTGGCAATGTATTAAAAGTGCCTTGGGAAATGATTCCTTTAAATGTTCCCACTACTGGTGCAATACAGATTAAGACCTTGGCATGAATCAGAAGAAAAATTAAATAATAATGACTTTTGGAAAGCAGGAGAAAAGATTAGAAAGAGCTTCAGTGTTTGGATAAGAGCTGCCAACTCTCATTTCAAACAGCCGAAATGCAGACACTGTTTTCATTAGAGAATATGGATGACCAGGCTGTTTCAATGCCTTGGTGGGTGCTGTATAGATATCAATACCGATAATATAAGGAAGAAAAGTAGTTGAGTCAGCAGATTGTGTATTTTCAAGATTTTGTTTTCATTTACTCCTTTTTAAAAATCTCATTGTGGTGATGAAGTTCTTACTAAGTATGCTATCTCATATATCCATAATACAGTATTAAGAACTAAACAACTGGTGAATTTGAAGGAGCTGGATGCTTCAAAACCATTTAGGATAAAAATCATTGCAGGTAGTCCTTGACTTACAACCATTTACTTAATGAGTGTTTGAAGTTATAACATGACTTACAATCAGTCCTTGCACTTATGACTGTTGCAGCCTCTCTACAGTCCCCTGGATCAAAATTTGGTTGCTTGGCAACTGACATTATTTACAATGATTATAGCATCCTAGAATCATGTGGTTGCCATTTCTGTCCTTTTCAAGGGTTTCTGATGAGCAAAGCCAATGGGAGGAGCTGAATTTGTTTAAGAACCACATGATTCACTTAGTGACCATATTAATTCACTTAACAAATGTAGTAAAAAGATTGTAAAATCAGGTGTTACTCACTTAACAGATGCATAGAAATTCTGATTTCAGTTGTGGTTGTAAGCCGAGGACTACTTGGATAGAGCTGGGTCCTATCATAGATGGATGACAGAGGAGAATGTTGGAATTATGAGATATTGAAGAAAGAATTTAGATTTTGATCTGAAATCTGAATATTCTGGTTTCTGATGGAAGCTGTTTTTGTTCAGATTCACATAGCTGAAATTCCTAAAGTTTTTTGCTAGGCAACAGGCTGGCTGCTCCGACCTGATAAATTTATAAATGTAAGTCCACTGAAATGCCATAACAAGTATTCTTCGTAAAAAATTTAATTCAGTGGGGTTCCTCCTGGTTTGGCCTGGTTCTCCCGAGCCAGTAGTAGTGACGATACGACATCACCGAACCGGTTCTGCCCCTCCCAACCTGCCCCCCGCCCCCCGCGTTATTCTTACCTTTTATTTGGCCCCACTCCAATTTATTGCTGCCTCCTGAGTCCCAGATGATGGCAAGCGAAAAAAAACTGTTTTAACTCTTGCTGCGGGGCTTCAAAGGGCCACCCTACAGCTCTTAAAAGAAAACAAATGAGTAGACTAGTGCCTGCAAAAATACATGAGTAGATCAGTGCCTGCAAAAATGCATGAGTAGACCAGTGCTTGCAAAAAATAAATGGGTTATAAACGGTACAGTTCTGCAGGCAGTTAAAAGCCTGGTAGACCAGGACCTCTGCTAAATCCTAAATAATTGTCACATGACCACCAAACCATGCCCACAAAATAAGCCACGTCCACAGAACCGGTAGTAAAAAAAATTAGAACCCATTGCATAAATGGATATATATTCATATATAATGCTGCCGCGCGGGGGATTATGGGAGCGACGGGACGCTCCCATGTGACACCTCTCCTGCGCGAGCTGCATTGGCTACCGGTGGACTTCCGGGTGCGTTTCAAGGTGTTGGTGACCACCTTTAAAGCGCTCCATGGCTTAGGACCATGGTACTTACGGGACCGCCTTCTGCCGCCAATAGCCTCCCACCGGCCGGTGCGTTCCCACAGAGAGGGTCTCCTCAGGGTGCCGTCAGCCAGACAATGCCGGCTGGCGACCCCCAGGGGGAGGGTCCTCTCTGTGGCAGCCCCTACCCTCTGGAATGATCTTCCTCCAAAACTGAGAACAATTGCTGACCTCCGGACTTTTCGTCGGGCCCTGAAAACTCATCTCTTTCAGCTTGCTGGTCTAGCCTGACCCCGCTGAATTTTTAAGATCTGTATTATAGGGTTGGGTATTTTAAATATTTAATGGTTAATGGTTTTAATTTTTAGCCAAAGTTATATGCTTTTTTAAGAAATTGTTTAACTTTTGTGTACTATTTTTATTTGGCTGTTCACCGCCCTGAGTCCGCAAGGAGAAGGGCGGTATACAAATCTAAACAAATAAATAAATAAAAATAAATAAATAATATTCAGATTTTACAACTGCATGGGTTAGCAGGAAGGAATCCCTTTCTGTAGTTTTCTGATACCCACATTTTACTAAACAAACCCATTAAATGGGTTTGTTTATTTTTATTGACAAAAACACTTGTTTTGAAAATAAAACCTAATAACTGACTATATACTGATCTTCAGATTAAATGATCCTTGCTTGAGATAATCAAAACTAATAAAACTATTAGTAAACTTATAACAGAAAATTGGAGAAAATAGTTGACTCCCAATCTATACCTCAATAATAATGGAATCAAATAATAACACCAATAATGAACATGCTGATGACCATGATGAATTGTGGAAGTTCTTACTGATGCAAGAAATTAAAAACAGATGGAAGACGGCTGCAGTCTGAGTGCAATGATCTCCCTTCTTATTCTTTAAATCCAAGAATTTTGAAGTTAGCAGGAAACAGCCAAAAGTAACAGCAAAGGCAATATATTGTTCTTTGGGTGCTGGACATCATTAGTTTATCTAATTCTAATCTTGTTTCCTCATCTCAATCTTTTTAAATCTCAATTGAAAATTCTAATGTTAAGTTTTAAAATCATTAAGTGCTAATAGTTTTTTTAGGATTTTATTAAGCTTCTGTTTTGGATTACAGATTACTTATTCATTTAGCGTATGGCATATGATGCATGGAGTAGCAATATATATTAACGTTTCATCTGGATTAATAAAATACAATAAAATAGGAATGTTAAAAAATCTATGTTCAAATACCAGTGCCTAGGCCAGGGGTATCAAACTCAATTTCCTCGAGGGCTGCATCAGGGTTGTGTTTGACCTCGGGGGGCTGGGAGGGGCACGGCTGGTGTGGGTGTCATCCATGTCGGGGGGCGCCTGTGGTGGCCCGAGCGTTCTGCCAGTGAAAATGGACTCCTGAGCTCCGTTTTTGGCTGGCATGCCTGTGGTGGCCTGCAACCCTCTGCCAGCGAAAAAGGAACTCAGGAGGGCCATGTGTGGCCCTCGCAAGCTCTGTTTTTGCTGACAGAGGCACCACCAGCTGGTCCTTCACTGTTTCCAGTGCAGCCCTGTGGGCCAGATCTAAGCACCCCTCGGGCTGGATCTGGCTCCTGGACCTTGAGTTTGACACCTCTCGTCTAGGCCATCTAACAATTGAAGCACAATATTATACAGTATAGATAGGAAACACCAAAGATAACAACGGATATTGGAGAACAAAGGATAATATCTACAGTTTTCCATCTCCTTATAGCTCGGGAATGAAACACAAAGATGATAATGAAGTTGATAATAATTCACAGCATTTAAATCTTTTATTTGTAGTATTATACCAGTTAGAAAATACAATAGGTCGTTCTGATCACCTATTAAACAGAATTAAATCTGTTTGTTTGGAGAATGTGTGTTATACTCTATGTGGAATCATGTTTTATGACTTTACAGTATTCCTGAATCGACCACTGGATCTCTTCTGGCTTGCCAGCACTGCTTCTTGAAAAAAAGCAATACTGATACCAGCACACTTCCAGGAAACATACTTTAAATAAAGTAATACAGAAATCAACAGAGGTCAGCCTTGATGGACTATGTTACCTAATGCCGAAAAGAGTTGCAAGCTGTAATAAATACAATTGACATTTTCAAATGAAATAAAATGTATTGCCTGAATTGGTTCTAGGTTTCATACTTTTTTCAAATGTGCTTGTTTCATAGTTGTGATGTCTCCCCAGATGGCAGTATCTAGTTAACTTTGTTTGAGTTCAGAAACTAGGCAGGTGGGTCTGGTTAGTAGTTGGCTGGGAGACCAACAAGGAATCCCAGGGCTATGAGTCAGATTAGGGAGTTTTTTTTTTAAAAAATCATATAAAGGATACAGCAAGCAGCATCAAGTACTGTTAGGATGAAAACCTCATGGACATATTAATCTGATCAAACCTGGTTTTCAGCCCCACCATCACTAATGTATTCTAGATTGAGTATATTTCTGTTGAACCTTTACAATTTTATCATATTTCTTTAGCTTGCAGTGTAAACTGCCCAGAAATTGGATGCTGGAAGAACAAGATTGGTAAACAAAGAAATGCACATTTACTTTCTGAACATATAAAATGGAATCAGTGGTGGGTTTCAAATTTTTTTACTACTGGTTCTGTGGGTGTGGCTTGGTGGGCGTGGCATAGCTTGGTGGGCGTGGCTTGATGGGCATGGCAGGGGAAGGATACTGTAAAATCTCCATTCCCACCCCACTCCAGGGGAAGGTTACTGCAAAATCCCCATTTCCTCCTTATCAACTGGGACTTGGGAGGCAGAGAGTAGATGGGGGTGGGGCCAATTAGAATTTCCACTACTGGTTCTCCAGAACAGGTCAGAACCTGCTGAAACCCACCTCTGAATGGAATGGAATGGAATGGGATAGAATGACAGAGTTGTAAGGAACCTTGGAGGTCTTCTAGTCCAACTCCCTGTTCAGGCAGGAAACCCTAAATTTTATTTAGTTATGGAAAGATTTTTGTACTATTCTATTTTAAGAGTTAGGGTGGTTCACAATTATCAGTGAAACTAAAGACAAAAATAAAATCATGACCAACAAAAACCATCCATTTACAAAGATGGCTGGGTCCACCACCCATACCATAATCTTGTTAGAAGAGTATAATTTATATAGCCTTATAAAAGGCAGGTTGGGTCGGTGATCTCAAATGTTAGGGGACACAAGGTGTTTCATAATATGAGTGCCACAAGCAAGAAAGGAGAAGTGTCTGCTCTTTTAGAACATTAAATTTCCCTCTCCTCCACATCAAAAGGAGATTGGGCTTTGATCACACAATTACGGCCACCATCTTGACTTTTTTGACTACCCTTGAAGATTCCTGGGTCTCGGTATATATATTTTTTACATGTCATTTTAAAAATGGGCACTGCACACCTTATTACAGTCCAGTCAGTACTTAAAACAGGATTGAAGAAATGGTCTAGAGCAGTGATGGCAAACCTTTTCGGCATGAGTGCTCAAACCAGGACACCTGTGCATGTGCGCACGGCAGAGTGCTGGAAACTTGAAGAGCAGCTGGCCAGTGTGCATGCCTGGTTTTTGGCCATTTTTGGCTGTTTTGGAGGCTGTTTTCAGGCCATTTTTGGGCCATTTTCAGGCCATTTTTGGGGTCATTTTGGTCCAAAAAAAAAAAAAACCCAGCCTGAAAACAGCCCCCCAAATGGCACCTAAACCAGACTGAAAATGGCCTGAAAACAGCACAAAAAGCCTGCCAGAAAATGGCCCAGAAAATGGCCTTCTTTTTGAACATTTTTTTGGCCATTTTCCAGCACTCCAGCACCCGCGAAGAGCAGCTGGTGATGGCACACATGCCCACAGAGAGGGCTCTGAGTGCCACTTCTGGAACGTGTGCTATAGGTTCGCCATCACGGGTCTAGAGCATTAAGAAGAGTAAAAGGCTTCTGACAGTGCCTTCGCAATGAAAAATCCTCATAAATATTTTGTTTCTCACCTTCATTCTGCACCCAGGTGGATTTGTGTCTAGTTGCTAAAGGTACCAGAAGCAAACAAAAATATTTGAGTGAATGCACACCTTCAGAGAAGTTCTGGAGGCCTTTCTCAGTCTGTTCTCTGGGGGTCAGCAAGTTTGAGGTATTACAGCCACTAAGTGAAAATGAAAACTTCAAGAGGCTTGCTGTCTGTCACTACCATCACTAAATCTTTTTTCAACAATCCTGGGCAGTGAATTATGGAAGCATGGAATTGACTTACACTTCATTTCAAGCCATAGTCAGTTACTCTGTCAAACACAACAGCATTCTGGAAAAGCCTATAAAAATATATGACAGGCGAAACCAGCAGCCTCCTGTTCTTTTTACATGGATATCATGTTTAAAAGCATTGTGCTGGTGTGTAGTCCCATGCCTCAGGAAACAGATCTAAAGGTCCTATTGATGGACAACTATTTTAGTTTTTATCTTTTTCATTAGAAAGCAGGTCATTTGCTTTTTTGACTCTCTCCCTCTCTCTCTCTCTTGCATCAGAGGAACAATTACAAGAATAAGACAATATGGCACATTCAGGCACATACCATATTCTGGGCTGTTTGTGCTGACATGTGATTCCCTCTGAATTTGGTGTAAAGCGTTTTCCTAACAATCTTGTTAAACCCGTGGCCTTATGGGCAACGAGGAACCTTAAATTAAAGGGTTACAACCAGGGCTGAAAGGTTTATGATAAAATATTGTTTTCTCACAGTAACAAACATAGCATATTTCATGGTGCATTGTCAAAGACTTGGGTGTTTCATGATCAAATATGAAATATTTATTAATCTGAGAAGCTTTTTGAATTCATTTCCAGGCTTTGATACAGCTGCTACATTGTGAAGCTATAGACAAGGGAAAGAGAAGTCCTGTGATTGCAGGAATCAGAGAAATAATAAAAGTAGCTCATCCTCTGTGTCTGTGCTTACTCTCATGGCTGGAGAACAAGTTGAAAACGCATAACTTTAAATGAAAGGCAGGATCTAGTATTTGTGTCTTTTATGGATGAGTGATGAGGGGGCTTGATTTCCATTTGTCTCCATCCATTTTTCTTAGATTCTGGGTCCATAACTTGTTCAGTTCAAGTCTCTCCTACAATAAATTGTTTTTCCTTGAGTATTGAACAAGGGGAACAGTAATCTTTAATCTTAATCCTTGACTCAGAAATGGTGAAGAATTGTACCTGGCTGACATTTTGAAGCAAAGTGAATCTGACTCATAAAACTGAGCCAAATGTCAGGGGTGAAATTCAGCAGGTTCTGACAGGTTCTGGAGAACCGGTAGCAGATATTTTGAGTAGTTTGGAGAACTGGCAAATACCACCTCTGGCTGGCCCCAGAATGGGGAGGGAATGGGGATTTTTCAGTATCCTTCCCCTGGAGTGGGGTGGGAATGGAGATTTTGCAGTATCCATGCCACACCCACCAAGCCATGCCCACAGAACCGGTAGTAAAAAAAATTGAATTCCACCACTGCCAAACATGTATATTAGAATTCATTTTTTCTTGAGTTTGCCCAAGTCATCAAATTAGGCAGTCCTTATTCTGGTCTCAAAATCTGTAGAAGGAAGTGCTTGCATTAGAAAATGTTACATATAAACATCTGTATGTTAGGAAAAGTTCTGTACAAAATGGTTACATGAAGAGAAAATGTTGATTCTCACATACAGAAGAAAAAAATCAGGACAAGAGAAATTTGGATTTGATGGAATGAATATCAATGAAATGAATTCGTATGGATGGAATACTGCTAATGTATTCAATAATTTTCATATTCTGCTCTTCTTACAAAGGACTTGGGGCAGCGTACTTGCTACTTCCTATTTTGTTTTCACAAGTTCCTTGTGAGGTAGATTAACCTAACAATTGTCCAGGATGGCCTGGAGACCATCATGGAGCAATGGACATTATTACATTATGTAATTTGATCCCTGATACAAAACCAGCCAACCAACTAACACGATAAAAAGAAGGTTCTATTCCTGGGTTTCCCTTACATTTCTTCTTTTTTTTAATGCATAAGATCATTTACATGTGCAATGTTGATAATGGGATTGGAATTCATGCATTACATGTTAACACCTGCAAAGTTTATTATCTCATTCATTGCACATGCAGATCAAAGCTTGAGAGAGGAAGAAAGCTGAAAGCCTATTTACCCATTACTGCAGTGCTTCTCATACCTGGGTAAATTACCCAAAATTGAGTAAAAGCAGTTTTTTCTTTAGGTAACAATACACAAAGTTATATGTTTTTCTGTGCAGTTGGTGTTTTACCAACTGCATTGCTTAAAAAAGAAATTTCTGATAAGCAGTTTTTGCAGTCTAGGTGGTCCTCAACTTATGACCACAACTGAGCCCAAAATTTAAGTCGTTAAGTGAGAAATTTGTTAAATGAGTTTTGCACCCTTTTATGACCTTCCTTGCCATATTTGTTAAGTAAATCACTCAGTTGTTAAATTAGTAACATGATTATTAAGTGAATCTGGCTTCCCCATTGACTTTGCTTGTCAAAAGGGGATCACATGACCCTGAGATATTGCAACTGTCATAAATGTGAGTCAGCTGTCAAACATCTGAATGTAAATCAGTGACTGTAGTGATGCTACAACAGTCATAAATGTGAAAAATGGTCATAAATAATTTTTTTCAGTGGTGTTGTAACTTTGTAGGGTCAATAAATGGACTGTTGTAAATCAAGGACTACCTGTACTGTATTCATATCTGAGGCATTCATCTATTCAAAGAGGAACAGTTCCACCTCAGACCATTAGCCCTATTCCATTAACTCTTGTATTGAATACAGAGAACAGGAAGCTAAAATCACTTGTAAGTAGGTAATTGCACCTTGGATCTCTATGCAATCTAGAAGGCTGGAAGTAAGCCGTCCCAGATCATGTAGCGCTTCAATGTAAGACAGAGGTGGGCTTGAACTCTAGAGAGAAGGATAGTTTAATTGCAACAAGCAGCAATGCCCTGAATTGTAGGTCTTGATATGAGGGCATTTCATCAACTTCTCGAGGAATATCTGCATGTATATGTGAAAAGTTAATGCTATTAAGAACTTTGATTCTTGCATCCACAGGGCTTTGCTTACTAGCAGAAATAGCTATGCAAGAGGGATAAAAACCTTTGCTACACATGATCATTTCAGTTTTTGTACAATTTCATTGCAAAACAAATTGCAAAGTAAAGAGCCCCTCCCCAAGTTATACATACGCGCACACACACACACACACACACACACACCATGGAGAGTTGGCACAATGTGAAATGTAATTAGATAGCACTTTGTTAAAAGTCGGGAGTAAAATCTAACAAAGCCAAGCCCCAGATTTATATGCATGTAACTGTATAATACATAATTGTCAACTGTTCCGAAAAGATCTAATTTTGATAATGCATATTGAGACTGGTTGTCTGTTTTGTTAATGAGGGGGTCTGAAAACACTTGGCTTGACAGCTCGAAAGGCAGCACTACTGAGCACAGCAAGGAGGAAATATAGTGCGGGAGGGAGGGAGAGAATGTGTGTGTGTCTGTGTGTGTTTGTGTTTCTTAGAAATGAGGAAGAAAAATGAAGTATTCACTTTATAGCAGACTTTGAATTATCCTCCTGAAATATTAACAATACAACAAAATAACATATTCATCTACTTTTGACAATTTATAATTGATGTGCAGTTTTGTTTTCAAGTCAGCATTTCTGGGGCTCACTTGCAAACCAGCTGTACACCTGCAAAAGAGAGCAGACAGGAAACAGTAACACAAAATTATGAATGAAAATCTTCACAGTATCCCTCCCTCCCTCCCTCCCTCCCTCCCTCCCTTCCTTCCTTCCTTCCTTCCTAAAATGTTACACATTGATGCTTATTGATAATGGAGATCCAAAATTAAATATGAATTTTAAAAATATGAATTAATTTCTGATCTACCAAATGCTATCACTAAAATCTACAGATCTACAAATAGCTACAGATCATTGTCTTTTTATATCCCTTTTTTCCATATACTACTAACTCTCAGAGTGTTAAAAAAAAGTTCCTTTAAAAAAAAAAACAAGATCAACAATATTACATTTGGTGCAAAAAACAAAGCAAAAATATAGCAAAGCAGATAAGTTTCTAGTTTAAAAAAATTGTACTGGGATAATTCCAATTTTAAAACTTGTCTAAACAGAAAGTGAAAGCTCTTTAGGAATATTGCTCAGACTAAAAGCCATGTTTCCCCCAAATGAAGAAAGACAAAAACTAAATTTATTTTAATAGTAAATTAAAATTTATTTTAATTTAATGATTCTAATGATTCAATATGTATTTAAACATTCCTGTTTTCTTCCGTAAAACATGACAATTTAGGGTATACTTAATTGTACTCTGTTGAAAGGACTTCATTCAAGGCTTTGCAGGCTAGGACCAGGTTAGGAAATCAAATATTCCTGCTCTGCTGTGAGAAACTGCTTCTGCAGCTGAACAAAGTTCTTCAGCAGAGAAATAAAAATGAAGGTAGTTCCTGTGATATCGTGATCCCAGGATATTTAGAATTTGATATGGAGCTGGTGCTGAATTTGGTCCAGTTTTTTGATAACAATCTTGAAGCACCACATTGGGCCAATTGGAACATTTGGATTTCAAAACAGGACCATCTGAAATATTAGAAGAAGCAAGTCAAATAAGGTATGACACTTTTGGGTCAGTGCTGGTGTTTATGTTCATATACTGTATTATGCTGAAGGTGGCATTTTTCGGTATCTGGGATCCCACCTCCAAGGAAATGGTGACATTGATGGCGAGGTACGAGCAAGGGAGAATGCATCCTGGATGTGTTGGCGAGGACTCACTGGTATGGTATGTGACAGATGAATGCCGACCTCTCTTAAATCTAAGATTTACAAGACAACCATCCACCCTGTTGCACTGTATGGCACTGAATACTGGGCAGCAACAATAGGGACTGAAAGTTATCTCTATGCCATGGAAATGTGAATGTTCCATTGGATATTGGGCATCTCCCTTCTTGACCACAACACAAATGACACCATTTGACAACATTTTAGTGTGGCACCAATTGTAGAGAAGATGAGAGAAGGCTGGCTCTGCTGGTATGGACATGTCCTGAGAGCAGCACCTTCTGCCTACAAACTACTGTAGAAGTCAATGGCTAGCGACCTCAAGGGCACCCAAAACAAAGATGGCAACAACAAAGATATTGACGCCATGGGCCTGTACCCATGGCGCTTTAAGAGATGCTTTAATGATTAAAGAGGAGACAAAATAAAGTAGTTGTAAGCCAGGAATAAGCAAACTATGTGACACATGGACATTGTTTAGAAATACGCCTATAAGAAAACATGATTTTAAACTAGTTTACTAACCTAGAGCATGTTTCTTTACAGATTCTATTATCATAAATAGGCTAATAAGATAAAACCCAATAAGCCATATAAATCCAGGAAATGTGTCCTTCAAGTGATTACAACATAGGAAAAAGAAAGAAGACCACTAAAAGAGGGCCTATGAAAGTAGAAATGAAGGAATCCAGCCCACTGAAATTATGGTTGGGTTCACATAAGATAACATCCTGATTCATTTGGTTCTGGTTTTGTGTATGGCATGAAATTATGAGGCCATAATTATGATTATTAATCATAATTAATTAACAAATGGATGAACAACTTACAGTTTTTATAGTGAATGTTCTAGCTGCTTATGATGAAACACATTTTCTGAATGAGTATAAAGAAACACAGGTGGCAATTGTGGCTAGGTGATCCTTTGCAGTTCATCGTTTTGTGTGGCAGTTGTGACCTTTCCTGGATCAGGAGTCCCTGTGCTCACGTACCTCAAGTTCTAGTCGACTCATGTTTAGACTATTGCAATGCTCTCTACCTAGGGCTACCCTGGAAGCTACAGCTGGTGCAGAGTGCCATGATGTGGAGTTTTTAGGGCCCCTAGAGTGGTCCATGTTATACTACAGTTTCGTGAGCTGCACTGGTTGCAATCCTGTTTCCAGGTGCAATTCAAGGTGTTTGTCATCACCTTTAAAACCCTGCATGGCATGGCTCCAGGCTACTTGAGGAACTGTCTCACCCCACTGGGACTGGTCTGCACCATCCATGCCAGCAGAAGGGGCATACTGCGGATCCCATCAGCCAAGTAATTTCAGCTGGCGGGCTCCAAGAAAAGAACCTTCTTGGCCATGGCTTGGGAACATTCTGCCCCCTTAAGTGAGATTGGCTTCCACCCTCCTGTTGTTTCAAAGAACCTTAAGATTTGGCTCTGTTGGATGGCTTGGGGGAAGCTTCATACTGGAATCTAACCTCACCTCCCCACCCCCTGTGTGTCCAGCTCCTGCCTTTCCCGTTTGATTTTAATGGTCTGTAATTGTGAATGATTTTATCTGCTGTGTGCCATAACTGTCAATTTTAATGTCTTTTCTTCTTTAATACAGTCCAGAGTCATTGGATATGAGATGGGTGGCAAATAGATAGATAGAGAGATAATAGATAGATAGATAGATAAAATAAGTGTACAGAAGAAGAATAAAATTATATACAATAAAAGCAAATAAAATCATAAAGATAATAAACAGAAAAAAAATGTAACAACATCCATTTTTAATTTAAAACATTGGGATTAAGAGATTAAACAATGTTGAAATGAAATATATGTGTTCAGCAGGAAGATTGGTAGAAAAGGAAGCCATGCTCATCGGTATGTTTCTGAGATTTTGATGGTTCAGGGAACAAAATCATAGATTCTCCTTAAAATTGCATTTATTGCACCATGTATTTCTGCAAATATTGACCTCTGCCAATGCTTTCCATAGTGTTGTGTGTGTGTGTGTGGGGGGGGAGGGAGCTGTTGTTTAACAGCATTCAAACTTGCATCCCTCCTGACATACCACTATGTTCAACGTTCATTTTCTGTTTTATACCAAGATTTGATGTGAGATTGTGAGAAATCATTTCATGCCCAGGCTTCCTTCTGAGTTGGAATGCATGATATTTTGACCACAGCCCCTCTTGGCTAATTCCTCTATCACCCCCCAACTTAATTTTTATACTGCTGCAATGCATTATTAATTTTCTATTGAAGCATATGACTTTCAAGGCTACCTTGAGTCTAATCCATTTTTTACAGTGTTGAAAAGGCCTGGAACATTGCACAAATGAAAATGCTCCACAGAATAAAAACAAACAAAAATGATACTGAAAAAAAAATGTTGGCAAGTGGCAGATCGTCTATTGGAAGTCAATTAATTAAACCAGTCATCACTGATTGTTGTATCCATCAAGTTCTTTCTATTAAAAAAAATCAAGATTATTTTTTAAGTATAACATTGAAATAGGGGGTGGGAGATAAATGAATTTTAAAAGCTGTATCTAAATTGTACGGACAGACAATTAAACCATCCTGAGAATTAGTTGGACAGACTGAGCTGCTGAGATATTTGCTTAATTCTAGCTGTTTGTTCCTTGCCTTCAAGGAAAATTAGGTAGGGCTGCCGAGTGCTAAATATGTTTCTTTTTCAACAGAATGACAGGTATAATGATCTCACAGGTCTAGGAGATAATTTTAGTAGAGAGATGTTAAACTGCAAGTGAACATAGGCTCAGTGATTGAAGGCAAAATTTTTAGGGAAGTAAACAAAAACCTTGGCAATGTTTATTTGTAGTTTGTTTCTAACCTCCTGAATCATATTAAGAGCAGCTCTGATGTCCTGGATTATGCAGCATTTAATATTCAAAAAATGTCATGGACACGGAAAATGCACTTGCCCAAAGAGTCAAGTGGAGCCTTGATATGATCCATTCTAAAGACATGTAGTGATGTAGAAATAGTAAATATTTTTAAATTTGCATGGCTATCCAGTGCATAAATTAGTTACCTCCCCACACACATACATTCCTGCTTTTATTTTTTTCCCCTTAGATTTAAATTCAGAAAGTAGGCATTTTTAACAGATATGAAAGCTGAGATATACTGTATGAGAAGCAAATAGCAATATCTGGTCTCTTTGTTAAGGAGCACTAATTCTGATAAAATCAAAGGATCCTGATCAATATATTGATATTAATTCTTTGATGCTTGAGATTCAGCTATCTGTCACCACAGGCATGCTCTGGGTCTCATCTGCTAGAGAGTTCCTTTTGATGGAACCCAGAAGGGGAGACTTCTTTGCTCTGGCATCTACCCTCTGGAACATCCTCCGCACAGAAATCAGATTTGCCCCGACACTCCTGGCCTTATGCAAGGCACTAAAACCCTGCCTTTGCTATCTAGCATGGGGCCTGGGTAGTTAGTATGCGTGAGCCCATTTTATACCTGATTGGAATGTGAGATGTTGTGATCTCAGCATCCATTCAATGTTATTGAAGTTGTTTGGATCAAGTGTAAGCAAAGGCAAATGAGTAGCCCTATCCTAAATGGAGGCTGAGCCTCATGGAAAATAGCTTTATGTGGCATCAGTCAAGAGTTTGAACATCTCTGAAATGAAATCTCTGACACACATTGATTATTAATTGATTGCATGCCCTACAATACTTTAGATTGGTATTTCTCAGCCTTGGCAACTTTAATATGCATGAATGACAACTCAGCAAGCAGCTTGCTGGCTTGGGAATTCTGGGAGTTCAAGTCCATATATCTAAAAATTGCTAAGACTGAAAAATATTGATTAGATGATTACAAGATGGTGGATAAAAATGAGGGTTTTATGTACCCCCTTGCTGCTATCTAGTATGCTCCATGGCACTTTTTTCTTGCCTAAATCATACTTCTGCCTGTCATCACTCAGATGAGTTCCTTTATAGACATATATAAGCCCTGAAGTATATAATGATCTTTTATTTGTATAATATTGAAAGCTTTGCTGGCCCCTTAAGAAGCTTCCACTCCTATCTTGACTACCTCTATGTTTTCGGTTGAAACAAGCACCTCTATGGTTGTCTTTCTCTTGTCAATTCTTCACCATTCCTAGTCCAAATTGGTGGTTAGTGCCGTTACTGCTGACCAAAGCAATGTTAGGGTCATTTTCTCACTGATGACTTACAGCATCTTCATAGATCCGCCAGCCATCAGTGAAGTGACATTACTATGATTTAACTCATCATAGTTATTTTGGCACAATGATGGTTGGATGCCTCTAGAAGGTGCAAGGAGTTGCTAGTGACTATTCAAGAGATGAGGAGCTTTATTTAGCAATATTCAGTGTGCAGGAGGCTATAGGAAAAGACCCATCTCTTGGCTCGGAACTCAAATGTTACAGATTCAAAAATAATAAGTGAGTCTGGCTGTTTTAATGACAAAGACTCTGTAAAAACCTCTGTAGGTATTATGAGGACTTGTGGCTTTACTGGTCTGGTCTGGTCTGGTGCCTGTCCTGATTGATGGTTCTCACTAATTTGGGAAATTTGCTTATATTATACCTTTCTTTTAACACTTTTAGCAATTTAAAAATGATATTGTACTGATATTGTGTGCTTAATTGTGTTGCCCAGATGGTTTTCGCTGCTATGTAATAATAAATGATTTAAAATGTAATTGAATAAATAAATAGCCTATAATTGTCATACTATTTAAATAAAAATGTATAAGATTTGTGTAAAGCTGAGTTAATTGTTTACATCTTTTTAAAAATGTTCTAAGAAGTATAAGGATGAGCAGGGCATGAAGATTTCATCCTGAAAAGTGATTAGTGCCCAAGTTCAGCCAACCTATAACAATATCCAGGAGAATGACTCAAAGTTATTGTAATTGATTTTGGGCTGTATAACACAAATGTGCTGATCACAGATTTGGTGAACTACAAAGTTATGGGAGAGTAGTACAGCCTTCGGAAAAGAGTGACTGGATGTTCTGTTCATGATGCTGAATCTCTTGGTGGCCTTGGAACAATTACTTACTGTCATTTTATTTATTTAATCTGCCTAACAAAAGCCTGCAGTCTCTGTATCCATCATGGTGGCTCTACTCCATGGGGTTAGTGTGTTAGCTTCATTAGAGCACTTTGGAAATGAAGTATAGTTGGCCACATATAAACTCTTCACCTATTCTGTTCTTAATGAAGAGTAAACTTCATAATTTTACCAAGCTTTCTTTTCAAGGTAGACATTTCTTTATTATGCATGCATTTATTACTAGGATTTCTATATCATCCAGCTCAAATGACTCCTGGTAGCCTACAAGAAGATGGCATATGTAATAAGCAATTTATAAAAAAAAATCCATAAAAGCAAATATGCCTGCCTACCCCATCAAATGGAGCTCTCATATCAGTAATTTCTCAAGCATACATTCAAAGAGAACAGCCTTAATTGTCTTACTGAAAACCAATATGGAGACTGCTAGGCTTATCCTCCAGGGACACATTTTCCACATTACAGAGATGGCCTGGTCCCTTGATGCAGATATGGCCCTGTTTCTTAACCTTAGCAGATTTAAGGTGTGGACTTCAATGCCCTAGCAGCCCCCATATGGATATGGGGGTGGGGATAAGTCACTTCCTGTGGGTGTGCATAGGCATAGCAGAATTTATCTGCAGGAGACAATCCCTTAGGTACCCTGACCCCAAGCCACATGGGCTTTTATAGATCAGACCTGCTTTCTAGAATTAGATTATTGGAGCTATATGTGAATATTAATCTGTATGAGTTTTATTCCTATTAATCTGTATGAGTCTTATTCCTTTAACATTTTAAGCATTTTTCCTGTTGCATAATCTATGTACTTTTTAACGTGTGACATCTCATTTCCTTCCATCTCTTTCTTTTGCATGCCAGCCATCTGCCCCCATCTGCAAATGGAAATGAAAGGTTTTGTCCTTTCTCATCGCAAAATCTCTGGAAATTTGGTCAACAACCTAATAATATCCAGACTTTAATAAGACTTCACTTTCCCTCTGAGAAATCAGTTGACCAAGGACACCTTTGGATTCTACTCTTTCACAAGATATTTGAATAGCTCTTATGCTGCTTATTGATGTCACTTAGAGAGGAGTCTCTAAAGGCACACATGCACTCACACAAACACTCCTTCTAAATAAAATTAATATTACTAATTTCAAATAATCACAAAGGAAACATATCTTTTGATTGAGATTTGGTCTCTAACACCTGCCTTGAAACAGTGAGACTTTCTCTCACATGCAGCTTGTGCTGTTATGTAATTGTTAACAGAGTAAATTATTTAGCTGGTCAGAAGAAGGGGAAAAATAGTGCATTTCTTTTCCATCTTGAGTGGACAGCTTAGTGACGAGCATTCAGGCATATGAAATCTGAGGCAAAGAGAATCAAAGCAGGCATGAAAGTTTCATTAGAGCTGAACAGGAAAAGCCATCCTAGCTGACATGATTTCCAAATGAACCAGAAACTGCCCATGACCAGTGAGGGCATTTTCAAAGTTCTGCAGGCTGGGCCTAGGGAAGCAGTCTCAGAGAAAATGATTGGGCAGGCAGCTGTGTCTGTTGCAAGCAAGCATATCTGGGGGTGGAAAGCCTAACTCTTCAAAGAGAAACTTTTCATGTACTTTGCCACAGAGGAGCAATATGAATTTCCAGCTACTTTCTTTACTGCCATATTCCACAACTCTCACTTCAAAGCTGCCTGGGCCACATGATTGATCTCTAATTGTCCTAGAGGCAATAAAACCAACATAAAGTAGAAGCTGAGCTGCAAATTTGGAAGCTGGTCCATTAATAAAAAGGGATGCCATGCAGTGGTGAAATCCTCCGTAGGTTGCCACCAGTTCGCTGCCCGTGCATGTGCGCTCCATGCCAAACACATGCTGCACAGTGCATGCACAGTGTGTGCCAAATGCACACTGCGTGTGCATGCATACACAGTGCATGCCAAATGCATGCTGCATGCACATGCACAGGGCGTACCAAACACACACTACACACACACACATGCACAGGGAACACCAAACACGCGCTTTGCGCGGAAAAAAGAGCCATTTGAAGGTAAGTAGAACAGTGAGGGGGGGAACAGCTGTGCCGTACAATTTAGATTCGCTAGAAAGCAGGATTTCCTGCTTACTAGTGATCATAAATTGTGCGGCACAGCTGATTGTTGGAAATACCAGTTTGGATGAATCTGTAGCTTTTTTTTACTACTGGTTCACCTCAACTGGTGCGAACTGGTGGCATTTCACCCCTGGTGCCATGCCTTATCCTCTTGGCAACACTCTAGATCAGGGGTCTTCAACCTTGGCAACTTTAAGACTTGTGGACTTCAACTTCCAGAATTCCTCAGCCAGCTTCGTCAGCTTCAACTCCAATTCTGGGAGTTGAAGTCCACATGTCTTAAAGTTGCCTGCTCTAAATCATCATTATTCAAATGTAAGCACTTACACATGTCCCACAGATAAGATTAGATTCTAGGGATCTTGGAGGCCTTCTCCTCCATATCCCTGCTAGGTTAGGAATTCTCACACTATCCCAGACAAATGGTTCTCCAAATCTTGTCTGAAAATCTCTTATTGATTAAATATTTATGACTTCACAAAACAGGCTGTTCTATCACTTAATAGCTCTTATCGTCTGGAAATTTCTCCTTACTATGAATTTGGATCTCCCTTGGTAAACTTCCACCCAGTAGTTCTTGTCCTACCTTGGGGCATCATCTTCCTTGTAACTGCTTTTCAAATATTGTAAGAGTGCTATCATGTCTCCTCTTAGCCTTCTGTTCTTTAGAATAAACATAAACAGTCCTTTTAATTTTCCTTCTTGAAACTTAACCTCCAAGCCGCTCACCATTTTATTTGCCCTTCTTTGTACTATTTATAGTTCTACAGCATCTTTCTTATGTTGTGCTAATCAAATACCAAACGGACATGGTATTTCAATTGGAATCTGACCTGTTCAAAATAAAGTGGGACTTTCATGTTCTGTGATGTTGACATTATACCTCTGTGGATGCAATTAAAGATTGCACTGCAACACATTCCTGAATCATGCTTAATTTGTGGTCTACCAGGACACCAGATCCTTCTGGCACATACTATTTCTGAGCCAAGTACCTTGTAACTGTGGATTTGGTTTTTCCTATCCGAGTGCAGAATCTTACCTTTCTTACCACTGAACAACAGTTTGTTGGATAAAGTCCAATGTTCAGGTCTTTCAAGATTCTTTTCAACCTTTCACCTGTCTTCTGAGATATTAGCAGTTCATCTCCCAGCTTGATGTTAGATGTAACTCTGATGAGCATCTCTTATATCCTCTTGCCTAAGTCATTAAGAAACAATGTGGAAGAGCACTGGACCTAGGATAAAACTCTGAAGTACCCACATTATTCCCCCCTCCCAATATCTTCTTCTGAATTAACACCTGTTCCAATATTGGCTTGGACTTCTTGGAGTTAGATTCTCAACACATCTGGAGGGAATTGGATTGTGCAAGCTATTTGAAATGATAATAGTTGGAATAACATGGCATCTCCTTGCACATGCTCCATCACTGAGCTATAGACTTGTGCCAAATCACCTCAAGTTCATCTTAGCTTGACACAATAACACACATAACTGAATTCAGGGCTACAGGGGCAGTGTGACTTTTAAATACCAGCAGCACTTTCTGCTGGAGAATATTTAATCATGAACTTAAAGTTTGTCAAAGAATGGCTCTGACCTCTAAAGCTTTTTATCGATTACCTCTGAGTCCATTGTGTTTCAATGCACTTTCTCAGGCAAAGAGATGGCAAAATCAGGCATAAGCAAAAAAAAAAAAAAAAAAAAAAAAGTCAGATCCCAGCAAGCGATAAGCAATAGCTCTGTTCCAGATTTAATAAGAGCTATTGCTGGCTTCACAAGACAACAGGCATAAAATATTGCATTATGCCATATGCTACTTGGGGGGAAAATCCGCTGGAATTACACAGCTCCAGGGGGAAGCAGGATAGTGGCAGCTATTTTGCGTTAATAAATGGTGCCTTGATAGACAAAATAGTAATTGGTCCTCATTGTTTCAGAGTCTTCTGATTCTCACTTTCATGCACATTTAATATTTTCTATCTTGAAAATTGATGTGGGGAGTTTCAACCATGGATAGTAATTAGCTTTTCTTGTTAGGGGTTACAAGGAAATCGTGACTTTAGAAACTCACTTTAAAAGGAGTGTCAAAGTCTGGATCAGAAATTGGGCAAAGGTTAAATGCCCATGTGAAGAACCACAAATTGGTTCAAGTTAGGATTGAGCTGATTTCTCTTGCTGCTTTTCTACACATATTTTACTGTAGTAATGTCAAAAAACTTGTTGGGTTGCCCCTTCGTTATGTTTGTTAATTGAAATTAATATAATTTGGTTTCTGTCATAATAGTTTTTATTCCCATCTACATAATTGGCTTCAAGTAATGTTATAATACTGGACATAGAATAGGGACAATAGCCTATTTAAATATTGCATGTTGACTAGTTGGGATTGTTATTGTGAATAATTGGGGGAAAAAAAGAAGCAATGAAGGTAATTATTGATGTCAAAGAAGCTCTGAATGGCACTGAACACACATTATCAACATCGCTATTTCAGAATCTGTGTGGCTTTTTCGAAGAAAATATTATATCCAAACAAAACAGCTCAAAAGTTGAAAATAATTAACTATTTCAATATGTGTCCTCATCCCACTATGCCACAGATTCTCTGTGTTCTTATTTTTTGAATTCACCATTCATTGAACTGAAGACCTGATTACACTGAGAGGAATGCCTATAGACATAGAGTTTATATGGACAAATATGACATGGAAATAAGGTACTAATTTATACAACATATAGTAGGTTAAAAGAATAGAAATTATATCAATGTATTAGAAACAATATTTACATTAGATAAGCATATATAGAATTGTCATTGTTGGTTGCTATAATATATATTTTTTCTGTTGTATTCTTTCACCTATTAAAGTCATTTTTATGCATGGTTTTTGCATATATTTGCATTAAAATTATCTTTGAATTTTGTTTTTCTTCTTTTTTCTGTTGTTTTTTGTAAAGTATTTTAAGTAATTTAGGATTTAGGATTTAGGATTTATTGGATTTATATACCGCCCTACTCCCGAAGGACTCAGGGCGGTGTACAGCCAACAATAAAAATACATACGTACAAAATTTAAAAACCAACTAAAAACAGATTAAATGAATTTGGCCCGGACAGAATTAAAACACCCCAATATAATTTAAAAAAAATTTTTTTAAAAAATTTAACACTAAAAGTAATAAAAATACATTTTAAAAAATAAATGGAAGAAATATGGCAACTGTTAGAAACTAATTTTACATTAATCAAAAGAGGTGCTTCGGATTGAAATGATATTGAGTTAAGGATTTTAAGTTTAATGTAATGGGTTTTAAGAATTTTTTCACCGCTTTGTTAGATAGAATTTATGGCAATAATGTTAGAGAATATTAAGTTGTGTTTTTTTAAAAAATTAAGATTTGTGGTGAAATAATAGAGGGTAATTGATTGTGTAAAAAGATATAAATTAGATAATCTCTTTTTTTTGTTTTTTGTTTTTAAAAAGGAAGGTAATTAGTGGGTAGTTTGGAAAAGCTTTTGTTAAAGAGGAATTAGTAATTGTATCTACTTATGACTGGATCAATGGCTCGTTCTGAAAAGATTTTTGTATGTTTATGTGTTTTAAAAAATAAAAAAATTGTTAAAAAAAAGGTGCTTTGGGAGAAGAGTTATGTTAAGATTCAGAACATGATGTGGACAATAGAACAATGGTTACCCTCATAGCAAGGTAACAGATCATCACGGAAGGGTCAATCTATATGGTCACTGATTCTAACTTAACTGCAATCAATCAGTCAGTCAGTCAGTCAAAGCTATGCATTACATCAGTAGCTTTTAAAGTCTTGAGAAGCAATCCTAGAACCTCTTTCAAGGTTTTCGTTAAGCTGTGAAGAGCCTGCCCAGTTTACTTTGAGGTCATATATTTTCCTCCTGGAGTAGACCAATCTCTCTTAGCATGACAGAAGACTCATTTTTGGTTTAGAAGTATCAGAAGAAAATGGTAACCTGCTAGTTCTTTTCTGTAAAACTGAAAAAAGGAAAGGCAGTCCCTCACAATAATATTATTTACATTTAAAAGTGAAATGGAACTGATTAGTGAATGATTTGTTAAAGGGATAAATGAACAATGGAGGAAAGCTATACAAAAATTAGTATGGTACTGTGTTTCCCCGAAAATAAGACCCTGTCTTATATTTTTTTTAACTCTGAAATAAGAGCTTGGCCTTATTGCCATGCGATCAAAAGCCCGATTAGGCTTATTATCAGGGGATGTCTTATTTGGGGGGGGAAATGGTACTATTATAAAATAATTCTTTTAAATCAAAACAGAAGATTGTTAGAAGGAAGAAAGAGATGAAGAAGGAATAGAAAGCTGGATAAACAAAATAGCAGAAGAAGGATTAAGCAATGATGGATTAAATGAAAATGGGAATGAGAATGGTGAAAAAGAAATAAGATGATCATACTTGGTTCACAAATTGAAACCTGGGAAATAGTGAAAGATAATTGTAAACTAAAGCAAATCTCCATTTCTCTCCCTCTCCCTCTCTCTTTCTTCCGTTCAAAAGGTTGCAAGGGATGGCAGGTGCTGATTTGATCATAAATATCACTCTCATTTGAGGATAGACCTATTGGTCACAAATAATATGAGGGCCAAATGTAGCTTTTCGCTCCAAAGAGCTTGAATTCATCGCCTTCAAAGAGTGAAACTTTATTATAAGAATCTTATAGTATATTGTATTAGGTAACTTGTTGACATTGCATCAGGATTGAGAGGGAACATTTTGCTTCACAGCAGTTTTAGATATCCTATTGCCAGCAGTCCATAGAAATAAATTCTTCATTGAATCAATCAAGTTGAAAAGTCCTCGGCTTAGAACTACCAGTGCATTTCAGTTAAAAGAAACCATGAGCCAGATGTAGAGGGAGGAATATCTGGAGAATGTTGAGAAAAGAAAAAAAAATGTTGATTAAATTATTCAAAGAAGGGTATATTCATCTGAGACTTGACAGACTTTTTAGAAGGAATAAAAGTAAACATGCCATGACTAGAATTAGCACAGTTCAACCTTTAAAGTTAACATTGCCTTTTCTCCTCTACTGTACTCTTATGTTGGTCTCATAATTTTATATTTGAAGTCATTATTTGGACTCCTGGTATACTGTTAAGCAACCACAAGTCAAATCAGTTTTAAGTAGGAGAATCTAGTGCCTCTCCGTTTATCTGATTTGTGACTTATTGCTACTGCCTTATCTACTTTTAATTAAATACCATAAAATACTCTTGGTCAGCACTTTGACTTTTCATTTCTTCATAATGTTGTTAATTTAAAGTCAATTGTTGCTACCTTGCATGGAATTAAATTTCCAAGAATTTGCATGGTGCTAATTCAGTGTTCAAGAAGAGAAAGAGAGAGAGAGTTTTGGCTGGCTGGGAATTTTGACAGTTGGTGTTGCAACATACAGTAGCTATAGGGTAGCTGGTTGAATAAGAAAGAGAAAGTGAGAGTGTGTGTATTTGCTATCTGGGACTAAGGCTGATGTAGCCATAAAGATTGGTATATGGTGTATACAGGGCCATATACAGGTATAGAGACCACATGAACATAAAATCAAAGCTATGCTTTTCATATCAAGCTTCACCCTACTATAAGCCATAGCTCAATGAGTGAATGTATTGCAATTGCCAAGTATAGCTGGGCTGTTTCTCTATGAATGTAGGGATGGCTATAGAATCAAGAGCTACAAACTATTCTAATCCATATGCCATAGGTATGCAGTTCCCAACATCTCTTATCATTCAGCACACCTCCTATAAATGAGCGATGTGAGTTAATGGTCTGCCTTGGACATGCCTATTTGCTAGGTTCTACACTATGAAGCACAGCACTGTGGCTCACTAATGATAGGAGACCAATTGCCTAACAGGTTCTTTATAGGTGTAGTGTACACAGAACGAAGGTAAAACCTGAGCTGGTACTCTGATCAGAGATTCATCCTCATCCTCATTGCCAAACATCTAATAACAGAATAACAGAGTTGGAAGGGACCTTGGAGGTCTTCTAGTCCAATCCCCCTACTCAAGCAGGAAATCCTATAACACTCTAGACTGTCCAAACTCTTTTTAAAAGCTTCCAATGATGGAGCACCCACAATTTTTGAAGGCAACTCATTCTACTGGTTAATTGTTATCACTATTAGGAAATTTCTCCTTAGTTCTAGGTAGGTTGCTTCTCTCCTTGATTAGGAGACTTGGGTGAGATATGGTAATATATGAGTAGAAACCAAAGGAACGAGGAAATCTCCAGAAGGTCAGCAGCTCAGAGAAGAATGTCAGCAGCTCAGAGAAGAGATGTCTTTGGCATCTCAGGTTAAGGCAAAAAGAGACATATTCACTTCAGGTCTCTGCCTTGCTTCAATTCAAAACCTGAGCAACTATATCAAGCAAACAGAGAAAATCACCACAACCCAACTGTAATCTATAGATTCAGTGTAGACATATCATATTTTAATTACAAAAGTATCAATAACCACAAGATGGCAGCAAATAGATACAGAAAATGCTAACTCTTCACTACCATCTAATGGTCATCTGGATTCTTGCAGCACAGAATTGGAAGCCTAGCATACTAGAGGCAGTATGAATATGTTGGGAGAAAGCTATGCAGTCTGCCAGATGCTGCCTTGATTTAATCTGCCGCCTTCTTACAGTAAGAAACACTGTCCCATTGCAAATGAAGAAGGAAGATCTGATTGCCAATTCAGTCGTCTTTTATTTCTGGAATGAGAATGAATGTTTCCATTTTGTTCTTTGCTTCAGGCAGCAAACAATCTTGGGCTAGTGTTGCATCACCACTTTACTTAATTTGTTATATTCCCCCTACCCCATCTGTCCATAAATGTTAACCAAAGCACCACAGTGTTGTAAATGGATCAGAAGAAAAGAAGGGGGCAGGGGAACCTGCAGCCAGCTGGATTTTCCTGTCTGATATATATTTGTGTTCCTGCTGAAAATACTTGTATCATCTCTTTTCTTGATTTATGGTCTCCAGGAGTTTGTTAACAGCATAACTCAGATCCTTCTACATTACCTAAGGCTCTGGAAATAAGAACTTTCCTAGTCTGGGGTGGTTCAGCATGGATTCAGAAATCACCACTTCATTAAAATTGTTCCTCAGCTGGATATTCTACATGCTGGTCTGATATATTACTCCTTGGGTTTATGTTTTTTCTCCTTTCACTCTTTTAAGAGTGGATTCATTTCCTCTCACCCACCTGCCGTGATAATTTATTCTCTCTAATGAGGGGAGGCATAGAAGGCTGAAACTATTAGAACATGAGCTGTGGCTTTTTGACAAGAATTTCAGCCTAGGGATCCTACAGATACTCAACAGGTCCAAATGGTGAAATGGAGAGTTTAGGTCACAAGACGAGTATGTGGGTGAGCAACAAAGTGCACATAGCAGGAGAAAGAGAAAACTAAAAATAGATGGACAGGTTTTGCTTTGTCTTTTTAAAACAATGTCAGCAGAGTCAATAAGATTGTTCTGCTGCTTTGCAGAGATCATCCTCAACATTTCAACGTTAGGCTACCCTAAAAAGTTATTTTGAGCGAGGATACCCTGATTATGGAACTTTTGCTCTAGAACTATTCCCTAGACATTACTCATCTCTTTTGTTTATTATACTTATACAGTTTTCATGAAAAAAACATCTAGTATACACATAGTAAAATTACAATTAAAAACATCAACAGGAAAAACAGAAATGGCAGCTGATGTGTAGGACCTGCAACACTCACAAAAACAAGTTGCCTTGTGTACTACTTCTGTTCAAATTTCCAACCAGCTAGCCATGCCCTTCTTCTGTGTATTTCATCTCATTAACTGTTTCCATTTTTCTGCCAAAAGACGGCTAATATTTCACAGCTAGTGGAACTGGAATTTCCTAAGCTTGTTAATACTTCCCTTTGTGTGTCAGGGGTCAATGCACTTTTACTTATATAAAATCAACACTTAGAAAATATGGTATTTGTGTATCATAGGGTGGAGGCTGGGAATAGCAACTTGTTTTAACAAGTTGTAGGTAGGTATAAAATAACATGGTTTTGTGAATAAGAAACCAAAAGAAATGGTGAAAATAGACTGTCTAGGAAGAGTACCCCAAAGTCTATGAACTACCACTTGTGTCTCCTATCCCTGATAAACTTAAATCATTGAGAGGCCCAATTATATTATAATCTTCTTAGTTTATTTAGGATAATGAAGTCTATCAAATTAAGAGTGCAAAAACATTCCAGTCATAGAACCAAAAGTGAATTGACTCCCAATTCTGCTCTTGAATTGGGAGTAAATTGGGATACAAATCTTGACATCTTGATAGATGTCAAGATTTGTATTAATTCTGGTAGGAGCATTTTATTGTACTGCTGCTTTTGTCATAATTAGAAGGAAATGCAGTTTTTCTGACCATAGGGATTATTCAGATATTGTATTTATCCCTAACTTAATGCTGGAACTGGGAGAGCCCCACCACAATGCCATGGGTTCATGTAGTTCTCTGGCCTTCAGAAATAACCCAAACTGCCCTGCTGTCTTTATATTTTTAAAGGAGAAAAGAAAAAAAACTTTTTTTCCTGTTAGGGTGAAAGGAATAATGAATTAGAGTTTATTTACTTTGTTAGGAGACTCATTGCTTTTGAAGCAAATTCCACACAGAGGTAAATGAACATGAATAATAGTAATATTCTTGGGTACGTTGCAAAAGGCTGTGTGTTAGCTTCCCATGCTTTACTGTAATGTTCTTATTCTGTTATCTCTTACTTGAAAGAGGAATTCAACAGGGAAAATTTCTTAACACGATTACAACTTGCCACAGTTTGTTTGCAACAACAACACAAAGATTAAACAAAGCAAAGCAAAATCCCATCCTTTTCAGATGAGTGCTTAGACTGTGTTCAGAATTATTTATTCCCTTTATATAAATTTATCAAAGCCAGAATACTATTTTGGACATTTTATTATGGAATTGCAAACTTATTTGATGATAGCCTGATGACATCATTTTCTGGATGATTCCTGCTGTTGAATTCCCATATTGTCCTGGGAATAGAATGTTCTGGGACTTAGCCACAAGGTAGCTGTGTGTGAGAATATCCTGTTTTTTGTTCCCCAACTCTCTCTGCAGTGGATTGCTGCCTTTCTGGTTTCCCAAATGTCAGTTAAATCCCAAGACAAGATGACATAAGGGACATTCTTAGTTGCCTTTTTCAGATTGTGGAATGAAGCCATACAAGCAGCCTTCAAGGTAATGAAAAGATGAGTAAAAAAAACAGTAATATCAGCAATGCCTCTGGCAGTAAAGCAATTTTACAGACCTCAACAAGAGGTATTCCAAAGAATTTCTCCAAGGGTCCCAAAAAGGAACCCTTGGAGAAAGGAAAAAGGAAAAAGAGCAAGTTTATTTTGCTCAAGAACAATATTTCAGAAATTAATGCACATTTAAACTACAAGTAATCCTGGAATTACAACCATTCATTTAGTGACTGTTCAAAATCATAATGGCATTGAAAAAAGTGACTTACAACTATTCCTCACATCTATGACCATTGCAGCATCCCCATGTTCACATGATCAGAATTAAGATGCTTAGCCACCATCATGTATTTACAATGGCTGCAGTGTTCCTTGATCATGTAATCACCATTTGTGACCTTTCCAGCTGTTTCCAACAAACAAAGCACTGGGGAAAGCCAGTTTTGCATAACAACTGTGGGAAAAAGGTCACAAAATTGGGCACAACTCACTTAACAACTTCCTTGCCATAGTGGTGTAGTGGTTAGAATGCAGTATGTGTTGGATTGTTTTCATTGCAGATCAATAGAAATGGGAGCACATCTCTTTTGTTCGGTTTCCTGGAATTTCTGGAAATTTCCCACCAAAAACAATCATAGAATTTGTTCCTTTGAGTTCTGCTGTTGTGCGTATCCAGTACAATGAAACATTAAAACCTGGAGGCTACCAGCAGCAATAGATTCCATCAGCTTCTCTTCATCAAAACATGCACAAGAATATTAAATTCTGCCAAGGGCTTTTTGTTCTACCCAAGTATCAATTTGCTATTCCAGGCCTGACTTTTCCTTTCCCAAATTGTGTGGCAATTTTCTGATATCGACAAATACCGGCTTGGGATTTAAAAGACAATTACCCAAGTCACCTTTCACTTTGCTCAGAGTGGGAAAGTGAGCTCTGCTGTCCAGCAGTAAAAGGTTAATGCACTCTTTCAAAACTCCATATGGGTCCCTTTCTTTATTTGGCATTTTTGTTGGATTATTTACTTTACATTTATTCTTTTTGTAGCTCCAGAAGGTTGTCTTTTTAAACATGCATTTTTATCTCAAGTGAAGGTAAAGTGAATTCCCTGATGGTGAGTCAGGAAACACCTGATGTTAGAGATGCACACTGAATAGCAGATTATGATGATGATGATGAAAAAGGAACTGTCTTCCATTCAACAAAGTATGATGTCTCACAAAAATATCTTCTCCTGCTCTTTCTTCACAACATAATCCTTAAGGTAAATCACCTCACAGGCAAACATTAGAAAACAAAACATTTTAATAGAACATTTTGACAGCAAATCCATTCACCAAAAATGATAATAGAAGCTGCCTTTCTCAAGATTTTGAAGACTGAACAACCAACTGTTTGCTAAGGGTGAGTAAACCAGATGGGTTCATTTTATTTATCTGCTATTTTTCAAAGCAGATTTCTGATTTGTCCTTGTTCATGTTGATTTTTAACAAACAAACAAATGGAAAAGTTGGCTGAATGGGGATCTGAACGTGGCTCTCCGTTTAGGCAAAACCTCTCTTTTGAGGTCCTGCTCATGAGTTTTCTGATCACCATTAAAAAGATAATGTTTGGATGATTTAGTAAGGTTCTTCTCATAGTTTCATTAAGGAGACAAATGCAGCAGTTGTCTTGTCTCATTTTTATTTTATTTTTTTGCAGCTACCAACAGGTGAAGTAGAATGTATGTTTAAGCCTGGAGGTACATATTTCCAGGGCTCTCTCATATTTTATGTGTGTTTCAAGTCCAGCAGACACCATGATGTCAAAAAACTACAGCCATTGATTTACATCCATGCAATGAACCAACACAGGTGGGACACTATATTTTTATTGCTGACTTTGTTTGAAAAAGCAGGGAAGGGGAGGAGAGGCTATAAACATGAAAGAATTGCTGCAGGGTCATTGCACATTGTCAGCACAAGAGATGGAAGAAGGATAGATTTGCAAGACGCTCAGAGAAATGGATCAGTCTCAGCTTTCGACATGGTTTAGGCTCTGGACTGGATCCAAGAACTGTTGTTGTGGAAACAGCTTCTGGCAAGGTCCATTGTAGAAACAGATCACATTTTCTGAGAAGGCAACTTTGCATGTTGCTCATACATCTGAGAAGACTGTTTCAAAAGAGGCCTTGCTGAGCCATCCAAATTGTTTAGAAGTCAGTGCTTGGTTGGCTAAATAAGAAACTATAGAATAATAGCAAAGTGGAAAGGTGATGTGTCAGCTGGCCAGGCAAGCATCCAAACATTCTGCAAACATCTGATCTGACTGCATTCATCTGGCACTCTTTTTCAGAACTTGATATTGACGGATGCTTCCAAGGGACTATAAGATATATGCTTCTGAATGGTTGGTCTTTCAGGTAAAAAAAAAATGATGTCCCTCAAGGGATTTGGTTCCAACCTGTCCACTATTCCTGCCTGAAAGAGCTGTTGCTAGTCAGAGGAGGAGATAAAGTGCTAATGTCAATCCTATAAGATTGACCAGACTAAGAAACCAACATCACGTAGGTCAGTATGTATTTTTATTGCAATACTATAGTAACAGAGTCTTGCATGTCTGAATGTGCTCCCCATCCATTTTATCTTTGTGTAAACTAGGAAAGGCCCTTTTTGATATATTTATTGAAATACCGTATTTTTTGGAGTATAAGACACCTTCCCCCCCAAAAAAAGAGGGTGAAAATCTGGGTGCGTGTTATATACGGAGGTTTCAGAAGCTGAAAAAAGCATCAGAAACAAACCTTCAGAAAAGAAGGCCCCAAACAGAGCTTCAGAGCCTTTTTTTCTGAAGCTCTGTTTTAGAGGCTTTCAGAGGCAGGGAAAAAAGCAAGGCACAGAGCTCACAACCAAGGAATCTGTTGCTAAAATTCACTTTTGGGGACAGCTGATTGGGGGTATTCCAGGAGGACGATCCATCTGCCAATCAGCTTTTTTCTTATTTTCCTCCCCAAAAACTAAGGTCCGTCTTATATTCTGAAAAATACAGTAAGTTTTTTGGCCTAGGCTCAAGCAATGCTTATCTGACTGTTGCCTTGGTAGCAGCTCTTCCTCCTATTCTTCAAAGCCATTCTCTATGCTCTCTACAGCTTAATGGAACAATGGCTTGTCTCAGTAGAAGGCATATTCCTATGTTCACAAATTATATAAAAGTTGATTCTCTTATATGTCTGCACTATTGCAATAGTACCTACATTGCATTCTTCTACCATATCAACTATTACAATGACATGGTATCTCAGTGGCTAAGATGCTGAGCTTGTCAATCGAAAGGTCGGCAGTTCAGTGGTTCGAATCCCTAGTGCCGCATAATGGGCTGAGCTCCTGTTACTTGTCCCAGCTTCTGCCAACCTAGCAGTTTGAAAGCATGTAAAAAATGCAAGTAGAAAAATAGGGACCACCTTTGGGGGGAAGGTAACAGGGTTCTGTGCAATTTTGCCATTTAGTCATGCAGGCTACATGACCATGGAGACATCTTCAGACAGTGCTGGCTCTTCAGCTTTGAAACAGAGATGAGCACCATCCCCTAGAGTCAGGAATGACTAGCACATATGTGCAAGGGGAACCTTTACCTTTATGATGTATTTGAAAGACTATATTAAGTAGCTTATCATGTATTGAGATATCTCCTCCAGCTGCTGGGAACAAAATGAAATAAGTTTATCATCCATTGCTTGTGAACTTTCAAATGCACCATGCAGGCCATTATATGCCACCCTGTTTTCAAGTAATACTTTATTAGTTTAAAGTAGTATAGGTGTTTGTGGTCAAAGTCATCATATCCTTCCCTTGTTCAACTTTATGGCAAGTTTGGACAATCTGATCTGACACCATGGACACAATAGTGTGATCTTATTACAGAGATGCATAACTTTTTTCAGGTCTTTGAGAACATATCAAATACAATTTGATCCAATTGTCCTGTTGAGTTTATGGAAATCCCCCCCCCCCCGCCGAAAGAAAGAAAGAAAGAAAGAAAGAAAGAAAGAAAGAAAGAAAGAAAGAAAGAAAGAAAGAAAAACCCAGGAAGGGCAGGATAAAAAATAAATGCAGCCAGGACAGAAATGAAATTTGTTTGAATGAACTTTAATTTCAATTAAAAAGGAAGTAATTAAATATAGTAAATATGCTTACTGCCAACAGATATCTGCAGGAGCACTTATGCCAACCAATACTGGCTCGACTGATCAGATCAAACAGAAAGAAACTATTATTGAACTGATATTTTCAAAAGGTTTTGGGGGGGGGGGCTGAAGTGAGAAGATACTGCTTTTCAGTGTAGCCTCCCCTTTTGAGATCAGTCTAGCCCCCTCTTTTTTGATGTTTGGAAGCTTCTAAAATGGACTTCTTCTGATTTCAACATGTCATTTTTTTCATTTTTCTTTATTGCTTATAATTTGATTGGTGTTGATTTTTATTATTTTTATTGAAGTTTATTTTACTTGATTTTTATATTCTATTCTAGTATGTAAATCACCAGGTGATTCTTGGCATTGTGGTCAGATAGCAATGTGAAGAATAAATTACTTAATTGATTAATTAAATATGAGTTGCATGCTACTGTTTTACTGGGGGGATTTTGAGAACTGTGACCAAGGTTTTGAGGAAAGATGAGATATTGGGACTGATGCTACTATGATACATTTCTAATCAGAACAATCTATTCTTGAACCAGAGTTTTTTTTCATTGTACCTGGGAACTAACTATGTGTTGGGGACAGCAGAGGAGAGAGAATGAATATATGCTGCTGCGAATATGTTGTTTGGAAATATTTCCAGTGCTGTCCCATTCACTCACACAGACACGTAACAGTGGTTTAGTGGGTTTATTAATATTCCGCATTAATTCCCTTCACCAAACCTCAGAACTGTCCAGTTAAGTCCAGCCAAAAGCAGACAATGTTAGTCCACAGAGCAATGTCCAATGAGTCCACAAGGCACTTGAAAGTTTCCCAAAAAACAAATCCACAACACAAGAGGGTTCATGAGGCATGAAAAGTCCAGGGTTCACAAGGCATGATCCAAAGTCAAGGCACAGTATCAATCCAAAGGAAGGCAGGAATCACAGTGACTAGGAAACATGCAGCTAGGAAATGTACACATTGTTCCCAGCATTGCCTCCATCTATCTGCTATGCTAAATAGTCAGCTTCGCAAGAATGGTGAGGCTGCCTCCTCGCAAATAATCAGGCTGACCTTCACTGCTCCTACCATTTTTCTGCCTATGTGTTCTCAATGGGTGGTATTCACTTACCTTCGCTATCGGTTCGCAAAAGTGAGCACACACAGAGCCTTTTGCGCATGTGCAGAGGTCAAAAACATGACATGATGACGTCCAGGTGGGTGGGCGGAGCCTCCAACAGCTGCCGCTACTGGTTCAGGTGAACTGGATAGAACAGGCTGAATAGCATCACTGGTGTTCTCCGATCAGGTGCAGAAGGCCAGTTCCTCTTCCTCATCACTGACCAGATGCAGCTACCGTATTTTCCGGTGTATAAGACGACTGGGCGTATAAGACGACCCCTGACTTTTCCTGTAAAAGTATAGGGTTTGGGCTATACTTGCTGTATAAGACGACCCCTCTTCCAATGCACACCAAATAAAAATTAAAAAACATCAACTGGCTCACCCACAATGTAAAAGCAGCTGTGCTAGACCCAAAATGGCCCCTGCAACAAGCAGGAACCTCACACAGCCACAAAACCCCCAAAACCCAACTTTCACGCTTTACACACACAAAATTCCACATACAGCTTTGTGAGATTTTGTGTGTTTGTGTAGTTAGAGTGAAACTCTACAGAAACACACTAAATCTCAGAAAGCTGCACAAATTTTATTTTATTTTTTTTTATTTTTATTTTTATTTTTATTTTTATTTTTTTTTTATTTTTATTTTTATTTTTATTTTTATTTTTATTTTTATTTTTATTTATTTTTATTTTTATATGAAAGTTAAATTTAAAACTTCCTAGCCTAAAACTTAGACCTAGCCTTTAAATGGCTAGGCCTAAAAAAGAACAACTAAAAAACCCCCCAATTAACTATTTTTTTTTAAAGCTCCCAAAGGGGAAAAAAACTTACCCAATAGAATAAGGGTCTCCAACCTTGGCAACTTTAAGACTTTTAGACTTCAACTCCCAGAATTCCTCAGCCAGCTTTGCTTTGCTGGCTGTGTAATTCTGGGAGTTGAAGTCCACAACTCCCTGCCTGCTTGATTGCAGGCAGGGAGATTTAGTTGCTTACTGATGCAATGGATTGCAGGCAAGGCAAGGCAAGCGTTGCGGCTAGCAGCTAAGGTAAGCAAGCTGGAGTGGGGGGGGGATTTTTGCTACGTATCAATTAGCAGGCAAAAATTAGCAGCTGGGGTGGCCAGCGTTGTATAAAAGGAAAGTTTTTCCTTTTTAAACGGGGCTTGGCCATCCAAGCTCTGGCGATCAGGCAACTCAGCTGGGATGGCCAGCCTTGTGTAAAAGGAAAGTTTTTCCTTTTTACATTGGGCTTGCGTGTAACTCAGCTGATTAGCGGCAACTCAGCAGGCAATTCAGCTTGGCTCCTTAGAGCCATTTAAGGCTCTCAAAGCCTTTCGGACTGGTCTGCCTGGTTACAGGAGACTGATACCCAGCGTATAAGACGACCCCCGACTTTTGAGAAGATTTTTGTGTGTTAGAAAGTCGTCTTAAACGCCGGAAAATACGGTATATCCTTTCCCCACCTGAAGCCTGAGGGGTGTTCTGCTGCAGCTGTGCTTCAGCCAAATCCCTCTCAGATGGCTGCTCCAAGCCATTGACCAACTCCCCTCATTCTCCTACGAACTGACATCTGGAGAGGTATCTGGGGAAGCATCCTGGGGAGTCATCACACTCACTAGGCCTTAGTTCACCCACAGGTGAAGGAGAATTATGCAAAGTGTTTTTGGAAAAATCAGATTTCTCAATTTGCTATGATAGGATAAATGTTCACATATATATTTGAAAAACACCAGGTATTTTCATTTCATATTTTCTCCATTGCACGTAATGCCCTAATTATTTCTTCTTCCGTGTTGGCAATTCCCTGAACCACCATTTCACCCACTAATACAAATTATAAATGTATAATTTCACAAAGTCTACTGATGTTTCAATGTATTACTAACAAATAACAAAATTAATGAGGGTAGGAAGTATTTTATCAGAGAGATTAGTGTTACAGTTTATAGAAAATGAAGAAATTGAGTAAATAACAAATGCTCACCTAAAATGGGCAGCAATAATCAACATCTTAAACATCATAACCAAGAGAAGATTGCAGTACAATTGCAATTTAATAGAACTAAACTTTCAATTTATATAATTCAGGCCTATATTTTCAGGTTGATATGATTAAAAAATGGCCAGAAATTAAACCAAAAGAAACCTAGTAACTGGATTATAATATCTTTAATCAGAACTAAACTCAAAAGTCTGCATAATCCAAAATCTATGTACACAATTGAGAGAGAGAGGGAGAGAGGGAGAGGGAGGGAGGGAGGGAGAGAGAGGGGGGGTGTTTCCTTTGCCCAGTGGTGTCTGACTCTCAAGGGTGGTGCTCATCTGTTTCCTAGCTAAGAGAGCCAGCATTGTCCGAGGATGCTTCTGTGGACATGTCGCCAACATCAGAGGTGGGCTGCTGCCAGTTCGGACTGGTTCACCTGAATCAGTTGTTCCGATTCTGCACAGTTCTGCTTTCAGAACACTGACATTATGCAGATCTGAACCCTGCTATTTCATATTCAGATAAAGGCTAATAGCAATTCTTTCAAACTTCCCTATTCAGTGCTAAAAATCCAGGGGAGTGCTAGGAAAAGGGTCAATATATACAGTTGTCATTTTATTTTCTGAGGGCCATTAATCATGTGAAATTCTCAAATAAGACTTACATTTAAATGAATTAGAACTTTCTATCTGTCCTCCCTATTTGATTGCTATGGCATTAATAATGCAATTATTGTGTTTGTTTGGAATAAAGGGCTTGAAGTTTGTTAATAGGCATTACATTTTGCAGTTGCAATGGCTCAGAATTTTGTAAGCATGAATCCTATTATTTTTGGCAGCCAAACTGAAGCTAAGTGGCATATAAAACTCTTCCCGCAAGACAATAAATGATCCCAAAATGACCAACAGTGTACAATGCTGATTAAATTGGTGGTTGAGATTGAGGAAATTTAGGTTTAAATCTCCAGTTGCTATGAAACTCAGAGGGTTTTTGCTTCACATTTCACTATAACTGATACAGAAAGATGATCACCAAACCAAACCAAACCAATAACATTCTCCCTTGAATATACCATCTGACTAGGGGTTTCCTACTCCATTGTGGTAAGCAGGTCCTTAGGGACCTAATGCAAGAGACAGTTTGGTGCATCAGTTAAGACGCCAGGCTAGAAACTGGGAGTTCTAGTCCCATCTTAGGTGCAAAGCTAGACACATTTTCTCAGCCTTTACAAAGCAGGCCTCACCAAGAACACTGCAGAGACTTTTCTAGGCAATCTCTGAGAATCAGACACCACTGAATGGAAGAGAAAAAAAGAAGAGGCTGAGAGAGGAGGGAGGAAAGGGGGGATTTGCAGCTGAGCTGTTGCTTCAATGAAACTGCTTTTTCCTTCCTGAACATGGGAGGCACTTAAAGAAATAAAGTTTTTGTACCATAAACCAGATGACCTTGGGGTGATAGACTAGAGGGCTCTATGACACTGCACACTCAGTGCTATTCAACACTCTGCCTGAAAGAGAGGAACGAATGGATTTATTGACTTGTGACTTTGACTCAGGCCTGCCTGTGTTTCAGGGTTGTTATTATGTGGAATGATTAGGCAGCAGTGTCAGGGACAAGTGAAAACTAGAACAGCAAAGGACCTCCTTAACCTTTACCTGGACATGAGGCCATCCATAACAAGTTGTGCACAGCTTTGGAAAAACTAAGTATATCTTGCAGTACTCAATACTTTCTGCACTTGTGGCAAGCAGACAGGAATGGGAAAAGATGGATTGTCAGGGGAGATGGGTTGTAATTCAATTCTGCATAAGTTACTGTTTACCATTACTTGTCCAAGCACATTTTGGGAAAAGCAACATCATTTTTATTCAAGGCATTTGAAATCCAGGCCCCATAGTTCTTGACCTAGAAAATACCTATGTGTTATACAGTACAGCAAACTAACATGATAATATGTACAGCCAAAAGTACATAAGCTTCAGACGGCCCCTGATATCCACTCCTTCCATTGAGGCCTAAAGACTTGGCTGTTTCAACAAATGGGCTGATTCTGATTCTTGGGTTTTATTATTTATTTGTCCCTGTTTTAATTGGTTTTAATCAGGATTTTTATTTATTATTGTATGTTTTTAACCTGTGTTCACCGCCCTGAGTCCTTTAGGAGAAGGGCGGCATATAAATATTTGTAAGTAAGTAAGTAAGTAAGTAAGTAAGTAAGTAAGTAAGTAAGTAAGTAAGTAAATAAATAAAATCAATCCATGGCTTTCTATACTTTGCTGAGTTGAAGGCACATCATACAGTTAGGCACACATTACAGTTTGGATCTCCCCAGATTTGTGGGCAGAGAAATCAGGGGGACACATTTCCCCAATTTTTACCAGGATTCTCAACAACTGTACAAGGAATATCCCCCTTCCCCAATGCTGGCTGACAGTGCCATTGTTATAGAAAAAGCCGCCTTGATAGCTCAGCAGACTAATGCATTGTAATTTAATTCCAGCTGTCTGCAATTAGTAAGTTCGAATCTCACCAGGCTCAGTCTTCCATCCTTTCTAAGATAGGTAAATTGAGGACCGAGTTTGTTGGGGCAATAAGCTGACTTTGTAAAATATACAGAAGTATGAAGGCTATTGCTTAATGCATTGTAAACCGGCCTGAGTCTCCGGAGAAGGGTGGCATATAAATCAATTTAAAAAAAAGTGGATAATTCCCCAGTTCCTTTTGGGATTGTGGAAATGTGGAAAGCCAGGGATTGTTGCAGAGATGATTGTACAATGCAAGCAATACAGAGCAAAAGATCCTATACCTAAAATCGTACTCAGTACTAGTTTTATGGAATATGTTGGGATCCACTTACCATGTTCTCTCGAAAATAAGACCATATATTTTTTTGAACTCTGAAATAAGTGCTTGGCCTTATTTTTGGGGAAGTCTTATTATTTTGGGGCATGTGGAGCAAGATGGGGCTTCTCTTGCTGTCTTACCTGATTTCCAGCTCTGTCTCCTTAACCCAAACCAGAAGAAATGGCGGAGACTGGCTGCGCATGCATTTAAATATTTTGGGGAGGGCTTATTTTGGGGAGAGGACTTATTTTCAGGGGAGGGTTTATTTTTGGGAAAATACGGTAGGGATGATGCAATGGTGAAATGGGAGAGATCAAAGAAAAGGCATCATCCAGAATAAAAAACTGCTCTCTAAAATTGAAGCACTTCTATGTAGATTGAGTTCTTCCCTGACTAATTTATACCCTGTACATTGAAACCACTACAGTACTATACACTTTAGCTTACCTACATTTAGTAAAGGATGAGGGACAACAGAAAAAAACATTGAGAGGTCACATTTATCTTGGGACGACACTACAGTTCCTGTACTCTAGATTAAGCAAGCAAAAAAAATGTAGCTTGGGGGCTGTACGTGATCTGTCAGCAGGTTTGTTGTACTCTTCTCCAGAGCCCTCCAATATTTACGGGGGCCAAAATCCTGTGGGGACCAATATACTGTATTTGGGAGTTAAGGAGAAAAAGGATACCTTAATTTTGTAGTTGGTCAAGACTCCATAAAAGACTCCATGCCTTCCACAAGGACTTTTGGAATATGTAACCATCGGCATTTCTGTGAAAACTTCAGCTCTACAGGAGGGTGTGCCCTCCTGTTCATCCATCAAGGGGGCAGATATCCGGTTTTCAGTATACAGTATAACTTGTCTTTTACTGTAAAACTAAGATCTGGTAGAAAAAGCCTTATAATTTAAGAATCCCAAAGGCAGGAATTCAGAGTTGTCACTTATTCCACACAAAAGTCTACTATCTGGTGGTGGCATAGTGGTAAGAATGCACTATTGCAGGCTAACTCACTGCTTACTGCCAGGAGTTCGATTCTGATTGGCTGAAGGTTGACTCGGCCTTCCATCCTTCTGAGATTAGTAAAATGAGGACCCAGATTGTTTGGGGCAATATGCTATGTATGCTCAATATGCCCTGACTCTGTAAACTGCCTAGAGAGGGCTGTAAATCATCGTGAAGCAGTATGTAAGTGCTGTTGCTATTGCTACTCCATGGTCTCTTCACCTCACCTCCATATCCCGATCTATCTTTTATGTTTTTTTTTTTGTTTTATATCAGCTTTCCTGATGTATTACACTGTAACTCTCAAGATATCCACCCCGCAATAGCTCTACTGGAGGTGATGATGGAACACACACAAAGAAGATACTAGGTTGGGAAATTTTCTGGATTACTAAATATTTGCTATATATGGGGTATGCGAACTCTTTCCATGTACAATAATTTCCAATTGGAAATTGAGCACCTATATTTGAACAAAAAAGTTAAACATTATTCTGAACATGAGAATATTTGGTGGCTTCGTATATTGTGGGAGCCCACCAAGTCCATTTAATGAGTTTATGGTTCAGTGTTCTTTATGAATTTGGAAGATTGAGTTCATTCAGAAAAGATAACCTTGTTGTGTGAATACAGTCATTCTGGATTGATATTTGACTGTACTTGATAGTTGGCATGTGCTGATATTTTGCATTTCATTGCTGATGTACAATGATATTGTGTAATTGATAATATTTGACAGCTTGTGATTTCATATTTGATGCCAGCCAAAGTCAAAACAATCAAGAGATGCTAATGACTCGGAAAAAACACTTGAACTTTGAAATAAAAGCTATACTCAAAATCAACTTTTGAGCTCTATATTGAGCTGTCACAGTGAAATGTTGAATAGAAAAAGAGGAAAGTTGGCATATTTTGGTTATTTCTCTAATAAATATGTATATATTCAGCTATTATGTTTGAACCCTGAAAAAGCAGCACCAAAGCACCCAGCGGTGTTCTGATGACATTGTCTGCTTTGAAATGGCAATTTTCTCTCTCTGTCTCAAGCATCACATCTTGGTGGAGAACATATATGTAAAAGAAGTAAAATATGTACTGGGTGATTTTTTTTCCTGTGTGGAAGTACAAATTTCCTATTCTGTTTTAAGAGGCAAATGCCAGAATAGACCTGTGTAATAAAAGTATTGAGACAACTCTAGAATTTTCAGTCTGATGCGGTCCTAATATAGCTGAATAGCCTATCATCTTCTTACAGGTAAAGGTAAAGGTTCCCCCGCACGTGTGTGCTAGTCATTTCCGCTCTTAGGGGTGGGTGCTCATCTCTCTTTCTAAGCCGAAGAGCCAGTGCTGTCTGAAGACATCTCTCTGGTCATGTGGGTGGCATGACTAAATGCCAAAGGCGCACAGAATGCTGTTTCCTTCCCACCAAAGGTGGTCCCTATTTTTCCACTTGCATTTTTTATGTGCTTTCAAACTGCTAGGTTGGCAGAAGCTGGGACAAGTAACAGGAGTTCACCCCATTATGCGGCACTAGGGATTTGAACCACTGAACTGCCCTCCTTTCGAATGACAAGCTCAGCATCTTAGCCACTGAGCCACCGTGTCCTTTATCATCTTCTTAGAGAGGGCTAAAACCTGTGTAATAATGCAGTATGTCCTATAGAACTTTTATGTTTGTGTGTGTGTGTGTGTGCGTGTGTGTGTGTGTTGGAGTCAGTGTTGATTCCTGGCAACTGCCTGGACTAATCCATGCAGTTATCCTTGCAAGATATTCTTTGCCATTTCTTGCTTCCTATGGCTGAGAGAATGTGGCTGGCCCAAGATGACTTGTAGATGGGACTAGAACTCATAGTTTTTTGGTTTCTAGTTTGATACCATAATCACTACATAAAATTGGCTCTATACATGTGGATGAATATAACATGAACAGTGGCATATATGTCAAGAAAGACTAACAGTATCAGCTTACTTACCTCTACTAGAAAGGAATCTCACCGAGTTCAGTAGGATGCACTCCCAGATATATACACATTTTTACAATACCTTTTCATTTGGTTTTGAAATAATGGCATCAATTCTTAACATGGAAATATTTTCTTTTTTAAAAAAAAATAGATGCATTAAGACCTACTAGCAAATCTAATGCATCTATTCCAACAGAAATCTCTAAATACAACATAAAAAGAGGAGGCTTCTTCTCTTGGTAACATCATTTAAGGGTTCAAAAAGATACAAAGAAGAAAATCACTCAGATTCCTTTCCTAGTGCTTATTAAGAAGCAGTGAGAAGCTGTTCTGTTTTCTGAGTTCCCATCAAGTACATCCCAATTTATCTGCAGGAATAACACATTTCACTCCAGATGTGCAGGGTTGGTTTCTACTTCTCAGATTTTATATAGGAAGCCTTGATAAGTTTAATATTGTAAATCAAACCTTTGCATCCATTCACATCTTCAAATAATTCCAAGATGAAGCTAGTTTTCTTTCAAGCAGTGATGTGAACATTCCATGGTCATGGGATATGCACATTCTTCACTGACTCTTGTCTCTCCCATTTGTTGCTGTTCTGCATTCTCCAGACTTTCCCCATAGTTACCAATTGTACTGCTTTGGCTCTGTATGGGGCTGAGAGAACCAACCTAGAGTTCGGAAGAAATTTCTTAATAGTGAGAACAATTAACCAGCCAACTTCTGGCTTACTTCCAGAAGTTGTGGATGCTCCATCACTGGAGGTTTTTAAGAAGAGATTGGACAGTCATTTGTCTAGAATGGTAGATGGTTTCCTGCTTGTGCAGGATGTTGGACTAGAAAACCTCCAAGGTCCCTTCCAATTCTGTTATTCTGTTCTGTTCTGTTCTGCTATAAAAGGCTCCACAGAAAAAGAATTCCACAGGTTTATAGGACAAATTATGCTATAGCACAGAGAAGCACAATCTCAACCCCTTAAAGATTTTTTTTATGTGATAGAAGAGGAATATAGGAATTCATCATGATAACTATCTAATTATTTTGGTATCAAGTTAAGCACTTGGTCTCCCCCCCCCCCCGCTTTTATCTTTTTGGGCTATTTCTGAAGAGTGATCTCTTTGGATCCTCATAAGCAAAATATAGCATCCCTAACCCAAATTCAACTCTTATTGTAGAAAGAGGATATCTTGTTATCCTCCCAACAGCCTGTTGCTTTTGCTTGCTCTGATCACTCTATAAGTGCTTATGAGCAACAGATATATTTTTTTTCTGATGATCTTTCTTATTTGATTTGCTTGCATGACATATACCTGCAGCTTTTCCTAACTTTCTCTCTGACTAGCACAAGGTGGTGCCATTTAAGGTAAGTTATGCTCATTCTGGTGATATTCAAGCTCCAATCTCCAGCATTACTGGCAACCCACAACCAATTACATTAAAAAAAGAAAAGAAAATAGCAATAGAATAGAATAGAATAGAATAGAATAGAATAGAATAGAATAGAATAGAATAGAATAGAATAGAATAGAATAGAATAGAATAGAATAGAAATTTTATTGGCCAAGTGTGATTGGACACACAAGGAATTTGTCTTGGTGCATATGCTCTCAATGAACTTAAAATAAATAGCAATAGCACTTAGATTTATATACCACTTCATAGTGCTTTACAGCCCTCTCTAAGCAGTTACAGAGTCAGCATATTGCCCCCAACAATCTGGGTCCTTATTTTACTGACCTCGGAAGGATGAAAGCAGGGGTGAGTTATACTTACCTTTACTACTGGTTCACAATGGGTACGCGTGCGCGTGCTCACATCACTCGTGTATGCTTACGCTTTTCTGCGCAAGCGCAGAAGCTTCTGTGCATGTGCAGAAGCATTTTGATTACATCAGGGTCAGTGGGCGGAGCCTCCCACTGGTTTTACTGGGCAACCCGTGGGCAACCAGTGCAAACCGGGGGCAACCCACCACTGGATGGAAGGCTGTGTCGACCTTGAGATGGTGAGAATTGAACTGCCGTCAGCAGTCAGCAGAAGTAGCCTGCAGTACTGCACTCTAACCGCTGCACCACCATGGCTCTTATGGTTTACTGAAAGTGGCAGATTCCATAGCTGTGTTGACCAAGCCAAAAACTCCAGCCTACCACAGTCATTTAGGCGGCTTGAGCATATGTATTTCTCCAGAACTAATGTTACTACCAGAATATTTCCTGCCTTTGAAGGGAGCAAATTAACTCTACCTGTTCATCTTATAATTTTGTAACAGAGCAAAGTGCAGCTCCAAATTAATTTGCAAACCTTCCCACCACCATTTTTATTTCTCTCTGTCTTTTTTTCTTACTTTCTTACTATTTCTCCCATGTGTCATATGGAGATAAAGCTCCTACCTTGCAGGGAAGTGATGAGGATTAATTAATTAATGTCTGTACAACTCTCTGACTGCAAAATGCTACAGGCGAGTGTTGGCTGCAGCCTGTTTGTGCAAACAATGCTCAACCATTTCTGAGTGCTAGGAAGCAGCCTCAGCTGTTGTAGAATCTCAGATGAAATTAGTTGTTTAGGCATGTTTTCCATGACACAATTTGCCCAGGATAACTCTTCTTAGACAAGTATCAGAGATACTGGATGGGTTCTCATGTGGGCAACTCCATTCCGGAATGCTATGAATGGTCTTTGGGGTGACATATTATAAGCCACCCTGCATCCCTGCTTTTCCACAGTGAGAATATTTATATCAAACTGAGGAGGAACAAGATCATTGAAGTCAGGTACTGCAGTGTACAGTGCTAGAGTTGCTTCCTCTGTTTCCCCCCACTTTGCCATAGTCTTGCCCCAAAGTTGATCCTGAAGGTTGAGAGACATTCTGAAATGGTGGATTATGGGTTGGGGGATTTAATATAAAAATATTGTCTCCTTTGAATTAAGTAGTATCTTCTGATAACTTAATGGACAAGTCTGTGGAAGATTTTGGTTTTTTTTTGGCAACATGGTTTCCTATTCCCTTCTTCTGGGATTTAGGACCTAATCAGGACTTCTAGAACCTGATCTTAAAGCAATGGATTTTATGTTGGTTACCATGTTTCCCCAAAAATAAGACCCTGTCTTATATTTTTTTGAACTCTGAAATAAGCGTTTGGGCTTATTATCAGGGGATGACTTATTTTGGGGGAAACAGGATAGTTATTTATGTATTTGCAGTACATAGTATTCACCCAACCTTAACTGACCCTGAGTAGAGGATAATATCAAATAATAATAATAATAATAATAATAATAATAATAATAATAATAATAATAATAGAAATGAATCAATACCAAAATCAAAATCAAGTTAGATGCCTATAATCAAGTAAGCCAGGTACGATCCTGCTTAGCTGTTTAAGATCTGCAAAGTCAGGACAGCTCAATCAAATGGAAATGCTTTTCTGTTGGGTAAAATCTTAGGGCTACTGATAATATGTCCTGAAACTATAATCATCATCATCATCATCATCATCATCATCATCATCATCATCATCTACGTCCAACTACTCACTCCCTTCCATTTGTGTAGCTTAATGCAGCAGAACAATCTGGATACCTCTCTCCTCACCTGAGATATAAAAGATTGTCACGATCACTGAGCTCTTCCTATCAGATTTTAAACTTTTTTTTAAAGGAATTGGCCCAGCTGTGACGTTTAAGCAAATATGGAGAAGACTTATATTTTTTCCTGTCTTCTCTAACTCCTTTCCTCCTGAACCTGATTATTGCCTGTTTATTTTTCCTGTTAGTTTAGTTGAATTGTAAAGCATCATCCTACAAAACAGCAACAGCAACAACAATAATAATTGTATTATTTCAAACATATATGCACCATTCTTCAATTTAACAGATTTGGACCTTTCCTGCATTCCAGGAAATTACCCTGCAATGGATAATGGAACAAAAATAAGTTTGTGCCTGTATAACTGAGGATCAATGATAGTGACTGGCTGGAATATTCTTCAATGGAGGAAAATGCCTTTCAGGAAGAAATGAGAACATAACTCAGTAATTCCACCAGTGGTGGGTTGCTCTCAGTTCGTACTGGTTCGCAAGAACGGGTGGTAACAATTTGTAGTAGTTCGGAGAACTGGTATTAACATTGGCTGGCCATGCCCCCGAACGGGTCCCCGGCCTGGTCGCTGCTCAGTTACCCAGCCTACCTCATCAGAGGCTCTTTTTTTTTTTTTTACTTTTAAAAGCATTTTTCCTACAACCACTTCAGCCGAAAAAATGCTTTTAAAAGTAAAAAAAAAAAGCCTCTGATGATTGTGCGGCTCAGCTGGGATCGTCAGAGGCTTTTAAAAGCATATTTTTCTTCAGCTGAAGAGGTTGTAGGGAAAAAAATGCATTTAAAAGCCTCTGGCAATCCCAGCTGAATTGCCTGATTGTCAGAAGCTTCTAATAAAATGCCTTTAAAAGCCTCTGGTGAACCCAGCTGAGTTGCCTGATTGTTAGAGGCTTTTAAAAGCATTTTTTTCTGTAACCTCTTAAGGTTGTAGAAAAAATGCTTTTAAAAGTAAAAAAAAAGTGTTGGCCATGCCCACCCAGTCACATCACCCTTCCACTAAGCCACACCCACAAAATAAGCCACATCCACAGAACCAGTAGTAAAATTTTTTAAAACCCACCCCTGAATTTCACCCTCCCTTCTAGGACCTAAAATTTATTTCAGAGTTACTAGTTCTTGTTCAAATTCATGCATGGTAATTAATGGAAGACATAGGGAGATGCACGATATACAGGAATGCGGACACAAAAGCTCACAGAGGATCCTCACTCTCATTGCTTGAATTATGCCAAACTGTTTGGTCTATTGGTTTGCTCTCTCGTGTTGAGTGCTGCATTGTCATCTTTTGCTTTACAACATAGTCATTATATCCCTAAACCACATTGTGATACACTGTGGCTTCTGTTTACGACTCCCAAAACTCCCACTCCATATATCAGCTGCCATAAAACCCATCAAACCGCTGGTAGTAAAATGGTGCACAGTGGTCGACGCAGGAGCCAGGCGAAATTGTGTGATACCCTACTGTGGTTAATGAGAGTGAAAATGTGGTTAGGATTTTAGTCAGCCGATGTTCATTTGCAGGGCCATTGTTGCAAGCCTTTTGTTAACCCGAATAACAATGTATTTCCAATTATACCAAGGAGCTGAATGCCGAGTTTGGCAAGTTATCCATCAATGGCAAATAAGTCAAACTGTGACCTTGAATGATTACTGTGATTCTTCTTTTTTTTTTAATGGATCAGCGGACTAATTAATAATATACTGAAATGCTATACTGAGATTATGAAAATACTCCATTTGAAGCTGAAGCCTGGAATTTTTCAACCATCTATAGTCCTTCTGACATTTAAAATCTTCACATCATTTTTTTCTCTGCCTGTAGAATTGTCTTCTGTCAATGAAATATTTTGTGAGATGTAGCCAATTGAATTTAAAATTCTTTGACTAGCTCGGATTCTTTTAATGTTATATTTCACTTGGAAGAAATTACTTAAAAAAAATCTTCTGATGTAGAACAATGTGAAACACATTAAACAAGAGGTACAAAATATGGCAAAGGAAGAGCTGAAGGTAAAACCTGAGTTCAAATCCCATTTTAACATAATTCAGCAGATCAGTTAACTGAAAGGATTCACACATCATGTTAAGCCAAAATTCACTGGATATACAAAACAAGCTTAACAATAAACCAAGTTTACAACCAAAAAAGTTGAGTCTGCACAAATTGCTATGCCAAAAGCCATATGTTAGTTTAGTATGAAATATGAGCCCAATGTGGTTTCTTGGGCAATTCTTTCTTAAAAGCTTACTATGAAACAACCATGAACGATAGCTTGCTCTTTTCATTAGGAACGTACACCAGGATAAATTACAATCAAACATGTGGTATTATGTCCTGGGCTTTAGTAAACACTTTTGTGTGTAAGTTTTCTTAAGTACCCCCCCCCCCACACACAGTTTCTTTAATAATGTGTTCTTTATTTTAACTAATAGATGCAATTTTGTTTTATGTTCCCCTAAATTAGAATCCCTTGTATTTATATTTTGATTGGCAAACTGTACTACAAAGTTTAAAAAGGATGAATACCATCAGACAACCATATTTTGATAGTTGCATGAAAATTGATCCCAGGCACATTTCTCATGCACATACATCCCTTTCCTCATTTTTTTGATATGATCAGTCACATTCAATTTTTAAAAAAGAAAATAAAGAGAAAGCAGACTGGAATCTTTATTGGCTGAGCATTGCATGCAGGGGTGAAATCCAGCAGGTATCTGGAGAACCGGTAGCAGAAATTTTGAGGAGTTCAGACAACTGGCAAATATCACCTGTGGCTGGCTCCAGAGTGGGGTGGGAATGGAGATTTTGCAATATCCTTCCCTAGGAGTGGGGAGGGAATGGAGATTTTGCAATATCCTTCCCCCAGGAGTGGGAGGGAATGGAGATTTTGCAGTATCCTTTCCCTGGAGTGGGGAGGGAATGGAGATTTTGCAATATCCTTCCCCTGCCACACCCACCAAGCCACGCCCACCAAGCCACACCACGCCCACCAAGCCATGTCCACAGAACCAGTAGTTTAAAAATTTGGATTTTACCACTGATTGCATGTGGATATCTTGTTTCTGATTTTACAATTGTCTGCTGTATTTTTTTCCCAAAACACATACATTTTGGAATGTCAAATATCCTCCCAACATTAAAAACCATGGATATATATTGAATACCTAGAGCGTGATAGTATGGGGACTGATTTCACATTACATTACATAATCAGCAAATGTTGATCAACTTCAAAGACCATATTCAAAATCAAAGAATGGGTAAAGGTGCAATACATTATTGTGGAATGTGGACCATCAGGTGCTTCAATTAAGCCTTTTCGTTTATACTTTATTGAACACACAAATGAATAGCAGCATTATTATTATTTTTAAAATATTTTTATTGTACATTTTCCTTCATTTTATATCACAATTTCAATTTTGCAACAGTGATATACTGATTGTATCAGCACCTTTTTAAATATACATGATGTTATACATCCTAATTATGACATTTTTTTCTATTATTCGTACAATATAGTCCTTAGGGGGAAAAAAGAAACTTGATATTATACAACATACTTATAACTATTGTTTTCATGGTTATAACATAATTCTCTATACATTTATCACTCTTTATATTTTGATTTACAATTATGTACAGTCTAGTAATAATATCGAATCGAATCGAATCAGAGTTGGAAGGGGATTGGCTCATATTTAAGTAATTGTCCACTAGGACTCTAAGATCCATCTGACCGTAACTGTTGAGTGAGGTACCACCTATACTATATCTGTGCATTTGGTTTTTCTTGCCTAAATATTCAAGTCTGTCAAGATCCTTCTGTATCTTAAGCCTATTTTCTGGAGTGTGGCTATTCCTGCTAGCTTGGTGTCATCTGCAAATTTATGAGTTCCCCGTATAGCTCATCACTGAAATCATTGATGAAGATATTGAAGAGTAATGGGCTTAAAACAGAGCTTTGGGGTACCCCATTACACACTTCCCTCCATGTAGATGCAGTTCCATTGAGGACTACATATTGAGTGTGGTTGGTCAGCCAGTTACAAATCCATCTGGTGGTGATATTATCTAACCGATATTTTTCTATCTTATCAAGTAGTATGTTGTGGTCTACTTTATCAAATGCCTTACTGAAGTCCAAGTAAATTATATCCACAACATTCTTCTTTTCCACTAATTTTGTCACTTTGTCAAATAATGCAATAAGATTACATTAAGTTATGACTTTGTTTGCCTCTAGGTATTCACTGATTTGTTGCTTGATTACCTTTTCTATAATCTTCTCAGGATGATCCTTGGTTTATTATTGGATATCCTTGCTTCATTTTTTTTAAAAAAGATATTTATTAAATTTCAAAAACAAACATTAAAATATCAACCAACATAAAGAGGAAAAAGGAAAAAAATAAAAAGTGATAAAATTACATCAAACAAATATAGTACAAAAGTGAATGCCAACTTTTTTCAGTACTCCTTTGAATTCATACTATAACTATCTAACACTCTATATTGAATCAGTATATTGTGATTGACTAAATACATACTTTTTGTTCTTTTTTTTTCAAAATACTATATCCAAATATATTAGATCAAGATATTTGTCTTAATTTAACTTTGATTATCCTAATATCATTTTGAATGGAAAAATTGTTTCAGCAGAAAAAATGTCTTTATAATGTTGTATAGATAGATATAAATATATTTTTAATATTTTTGCTGATAATACTATAAATAAAGGGAGGCTGTTATAGATCTATTTCGAGCTTATTTGCTCTCATCAGACAGTCATACCCTTACTGGGATTTGAACCTGGGCTATATGATACTGTCTGGATGGCCCATGAGATTGGGCTGAAAGGCAAAAATTGGAGATTTGTGATATCTCCTCCATTCGTGGTAATCCAGGATGACTTAATACAAAAAAACATACATATAAATATATAAATATACATGAATGTTCCTTGAGAACAGGAATGGGTAATTATTGTTGAATCCAAAGCTTTAGCCTTAGTCCTGTGCCTAAAGCCATATTCACATAGTGGAAGTACTAAAAGAAAAAGTGGATGGGATCAGAGCAAAAGAAAAAGCACAAGTGCTGTTAAAAGTGCTGTTAAAGTAGCACTTAGTTGCCAGCTGCCTGCAATTATTGCAAGTTCAAATCTCACCAGGCTCAAGGTTGACTCAACCTTCCATCCTTTCGAGGTAGGTGAAATGAGGACCCAGATTGTGGGGGCAATAAGATGACTTTGAATAAAAAGAACACTGATTAGTGGGGGCCAAAAGCCCTACTAAGCAGGTATATACAAAAGTATGAAGGCTATTGCTCAACGCATTGTAAGCCGCCCTGAGTCTCCGGAGAAAGGAGGCATATAAATCTAACTAATAAATAAAATAAATAAATAAAAAATATTAATTTGTAATAGATTAGAATTTAAAAACTTATGGGTCCATAGGCTCTTACCTGCATGCTGAAAAACTGAGTCGTACTAATACAGATGGAGAGGTTAATAAAATTCTCCAGCTGGGGATGACATTGAACCCCAAAGAATTCAAGTGTAGAATGGTTTTTGTATTAAACATCAGACCGTGGCCATGTATGAAGGATGCAGCCTCCAGCATTAGAGGCTGTATATCTCTGGAGAACAGAGTTGCTGGAGAATAGTAGAAGGGTTTCATTATACTGCTTTCAGGCTTCCCAGAAGCATGTTGTTGGAAATAGAATATGGGACCAGAGCGGCCTTTCGTCTGATCCACAGCAGATCATCTGTTGTTTTACATCTTCCTGCCCTTTAAGAATAATAATCTTATTTATAAAACAAGCATTTGGCAAGGAGCAGGGAAAAAAATCAGCTCTAACAAACTGGTTAGTCTCAGTGGAACAATGATGTTGTGTTTGGGCTTCTGAAGGAAATGGGTCTGGCTCCTTCAGAAGCAATCTGATTTTAACTGAGAAGTATTATTATGGAAAACAGAACCGCAAAAGGAAAAGAAAAAAAGAAAAGAAATTAAACTATAAAAAATGCATTACAGTAATGTTGAGTAAGGATAAAGGAAAACATCATGAAATCAAAGCTATTGGAAATGAACAAGATTTACTTCTGCTACTTCATTTTGGAAAACAAATGAACTATATTGTGATGTCTCAATCATGATCACAAAAGATTTCATTTAAGAAGTGAGATAGATGCAGAAGCAGAAGTGAAGGGAAAAAAAGTCTCAAAGCAACAACAACAGAAGCAGCAATGAAGGATGATTGGAGTGAGGTACAGAGATACATTTATTTAATAATTAAAAGTGTTTTCTATTATTTAGATGGATGGCCATTTTACCTAGTAGGTGATGTTCAACAATTAAATGCATGAAAACTGTAACATAAAATCATAGGGCTGAAACTGTGGTCTTCTAGTCTAACCCGCTACCTAAGGCAGGAGTTTATCCATCCACCCTGGACAAATGGTTGTCCAAATCTTTCTTGATGCAATGGAGACCCACCACTCCAGGAGGCAAGCTGTTCCACTGATGAATTGTTTTTACTGTCAGGAAATTCCTGCTTATTTCCAGGTTGAATCTCTCTATCATGAGCTTTCACCCATTGCTTCTTGTCCTGCCCTCAGGTAGTATAGAGAATAAATCAATGCCTTCTTCTCTGTGACAGCCTTTCAAGTATTGGAAGACTGCTATAATGTCTCCCCTGAGCCTTCTCTTCATTAAGCTAAATATACCTAGTTTCCTCAGCCATGTATGATTTAGCCTCCCAGCCTTTATCATCTTTGTTGCTAGTCTCTGCATTCTTTTTAGGGCCCCAGCATCTTTTTTTGAATAGTGGTGAACAGAACTGGATGCAGTATTCCAAGTGTGGTCTCACGAGTGAAGTATAAAACAATTATTTCCATGATTTTGATGTTATTCCTCTATTGATGTTGGAACTGTGTTGGCTTTTTTTTTTTGGACAGCTGCAGCATACTGCTGACACATACTTAAGTGGTGATCCACTAGGACATCTAGATCCCTCTCACTGTTACTACTGTTGAACTAGGTACCTCCTATTCTATACTTATACATTTGGTTTTTCCTGCCTAAGTGCAGAACCTTCCTTTCTCACTACTGCCGCCCTTCTCTGAAGACTCAGGGCGGCTTACAATGCATTAAGCAATAGCCTTCATACTTGTGTATATACCTGCTTAGTAGCGCTTTACCCCCCCCCCCCCAGCGGTATTCTTTTTATACAAAGTCAGCTTATTGCCTCAACAATCCGGCTCCTCATTTTACCTACCTCGAAAGGATGGAAGGCTGAGTCAACCATGAGCCTGGTGAGATTTGAACTTGCAGTAATTGCAGGCAGCTGGCAGCTAAGTGCTATTTTAACAGCACTTAGTCCACTGCGCCACCATTGGATAACTTCCAATCCCCAAACATTACCTGACCTGACCAAGCATTAAGTAAGTAGTAGCAGCCAGAAACCAGAGTCTCTAGAGGCCTGATTACAGGCCATGGGGCACAGCATAGGGGCTGGAAGGTAACATTGATGCTAAACATGAAGGATACCTTCCCCATAAGTAGAGCATTCCTCACCTCCTGCCATCTCTCTCTCTGACTGCAGCACCCTAATAACTTTGCCAGTCCCTTCTTTTCCAGCCATCTCAAACTCTCCCAATCCTAACTGATTCATTCCCAAGTCAAAAGGTACTTCATATGCCTGCTTTTCTGCAGTTAATGTTGACAATAACTTGCTTAAGAAATACCATTTTGTGTTTCTCATGAACCAATTTGGTGTTCCTCAGTAGGCCGAAAAGTGACTAGAAAAGCCCTTTGCAAACAAACAACTTTTTTGTTGAAACCAACCAAAATCTGAACCAAACAAATCCCTCTGGGATATTGTGAACAATTTTCTGTTAATTTACAAATTAAAAAAAAAATCAACCTCCTTAAAAGTGGCAAAAAGACCAAACACACTAAGTTTTATTATGTGTATGTAAGAGAGAGCAAAACCAACCAGCATTAACAAAAATAAATAAAACATACTCAGAAACCCCCCAAACTAAGACTTCTTCATACATTTATAATAACTAGAATCCCAGGTTCCTCACATCAAAGAGATTTCAGAGTGGTACAAGGCATTGGAACGATAGCCTTGGGAGGGTCGATGGCCTACTGTATTATGTACATGTATCACAGCTTTGTAATAGTCCCAAAGATTAGGAATCACAGTGCATTAAGACTAAGTATTTCTTTCAAATTAAACATCACTAACATTAAATCCCAAATCTCTTCTGAATATTATAGTGTAATAAGTGTCCTATTGTATTTGTCTGAATGAGAGGAAAAATTCCAAGGAATTCTACCTTTTACAGTTGCTGCTGCTGCTGTTGTTATTATGAAAAAGCCCATTGTAATAACTCCAAACTGCAACAAGTGTCTTATATTCTGCTTTGTGGGATGGCAACTTATATATGATCCATATATGCATCCATACATACAAACACCTTTTTCCGTCTGTCTCCCTCCCCCTTTGTTATTTTTTTCCCATCACTAAATGCCTTAATAATGAGCTTGGTTTCAGATTTTGTGAATCAGAGCCAAGTAACTCTGTTTTATTATATTTGCTGGGAAATGAACTAGCTCAGGGTAATTAGGGAAGCAATTTTATTAGCTTCTATTTTATAAAGATTGTTTTTTTTTAATCAGAGTCAGAACTTACTAGAAATGATTTTTTTTAAATTTTCAAATTGCCTGGATCATTGCTATGGCATATGGCTTCATAGATCTTAACCCATGGAGAAGAATGCACATTGAAAACTGGGGTCTCTTGAGTAAGTTAAAATTATGCTAATTTTGGTAACCCTGATTGTTTGCAATGTGAATAATGAGGCAGAAATGAATCAATCCTCCACTGTGTATTTCATATAACTTCTCTTTAAAATCTGGACCATGCCAATTATCACTTATATTTGACTTTCTAAACTACACCCATAGGCATCCCTGAAGGCATCCCACTCCAGTACTTATGTGTTGACATGGCTGATCTAACACATTGTGCTCTGCTCTGATTAGCCAGTGTCATCAGACATCCTTGGGCGAAAGAGACCAAGAGCTGAGGAATATCATGGATAACTAAGACTAGACTATAGTGAGCTGCTTGCTCTGGTCAGCATGCAAGGGAAGAAATCTTAGTTATTCCAATGATCTAATGCTCCATCCCTTGCAGTTCTTTAGAGGAATGCCAGTAACAGAAGAGGAGTGGAAGAGTTCTAGAAAAAAAGAGATAAAATGAAGGAGGAGTAACTTAACCCTCTCTTATTTATATTCATATTCAGTAGCTCCCTTCTGCTGTTAAAATCATGGAATAGCACTAGCAATTGCACTTAGACTTATATAATGCTTCATAGCGCTTTACAGCCCTCTCTAAGTGGTTTATAGAGTTAGCATATTGCTCCCAACAATCTGTGTCCTCATTTTACCGATCTCAGAAGGATGGAAGGCTGAATCAACCTTGAGCCACTTAGAATTGAACTCCTGGAATGAGCAGTGAGTTAACCTGCAGTACTGCATTCTAACCACTGCGCCATCATGGCTCTTAAATAAGAAGGGCTGCCACCAAGTTCATCCCTGAAGAGTGCAAGAATCCAAATTTAAGTGCCCCAACAGATGGCTGCTTATCTTCTGCTTGAACAGATCCCTTCCCCAAGTGGAGCCCACCATTTTTCTAGGTAATCAATTCCACTAGCAAATTGCTACTAGTATTGATTATTTTTTTTAAAAAAGTTGGAATTGATTTTCTTGAACTTGAATTCATCATTCAAGTGCAATGATGGAAACAAAGGCGAACAACAAGAAGAATTAACTTCTTCTTAACTTTAGCCATGTTTCAGCCTTGCTTTCTTGACTTATGTTCTTGAACTTTCTTAGTTTTTTTGCTTCTTGAAACTCTGGACTGGCTGACTAGAACATCTGTTTTACAATTTACCTTGTTTTACTCTTCACTTTATTTTACTACTGGATCAATGACACTGAATAAAAAGAAGCATTTTTATGTGGTACCTAAAAGCTAGAAAACTCAGTGCCAGATATATAGTTTGGGGAGGGCATTCTAAATTGTAAGTACTACTAATGTTTCTGAAATAGTATAGGGTTTCCTGCCTGAGCAGGAAGTTGGATTAGAAGACCTCCAAGGTACCTCCTAACTCTGTTATTCTGTTATACTACAGTGAAAGCTAGATTATATGTCCCTTAACCTCAGATGGATCTTTCTAGATGACCTGAAAGGACTGACAAATTTATGGAGGAGTCGTTCCTTATATTTCCATTCCAATATTAAAGAGTTTTCCAGAGCACCAATGGCTTAATGAATTGGACTTGGAAATCCATGAAAACAGATGGAATAGTTTCTTGGTGAATCTCAATCAATTATGGATTCCTCTATAAATGGGGTGATATTGTCACTGTGACGCAGCTCGATTTGGTCACAAGATAATGCTCCTAAAAGCACTCAGCTGAGTTTTAAAACTGACAAGATGAACCATTGCCATAGCAATTATCAAGAGGCTGAAATTGGTGGAACCCATAAACCATGCTGAGTGCACATGTACATACCATATCAAAAGGAAAGGGCAGAAATCTGTCCATTTTTATTTTTCCACACAGATTTTAAAATATATATATATATCAGTTTAGCACTGCATATCAATTGTGAGGAAATTTGCAAGTTTTGGGGAGTTTAAAAATGAAATACTGATCAGTTGACATTAGTCAAATTTATTTATTTTTGGTTGTAGGAGGCTGTAGGACACCTGCCTGCCTTGCACCTGTCTATAATTTTAAAATTCTGCTACACTTTATTATTTCTTCTTTTTTTAAAAAAAACAAACAAAACACCTCCTTATTTCATTACTATTTGTGAAGAACTCTGCAATTTTTGGTTAATTCTCATCTGGAGAACTGAACCAAATTATGTTTCCACCTCCTGCGGCAGATTTTATTTTGTCCTTTTCTTCTCTGGAAACAAAGCGTGGTGCCAAAAATGGCAACACATTTCCTCCTATTTGTCCCAAAGGCCCAGGTGCCACCTGATCAGGTGTGTATGCATAATCATTTCCTGAACTAATCATCATTTTGAATAATTCTAGCCTTGGAAACTTGCAGCTTCAACTTATTTTCGGTGAATGACTCATAAATCTTGAGGCAGGCATTGGAATCAAGATAAAATATAGGCTCAAAAGCCCATTGGATTTATTTAACTTTAGTCTTTATTGTCATAAAACTGCATTATTGGTTATAACATCCAAACAAAAGAAAACAGATTGTAATTCTCCATTAATGCTTTCCCAGAAGGGAGATCTAGATTTTCTCTTGGGCTTCTCACTCTCTCCTTTGTAATATTAAGATGATGTCATAAAAGTCATAATTACTTTGCTGTGCTCTGCTGTGCTCTTTTGTTGCCTTTTTCTAAGAGGCTGAATTCCACTCTGACCAACCTGTAATGAATGGTGCATGCAGGTGGAAAGTGGAAGATTGGTCTTTGGTGGCTCACAGTTCGAGGAATCCCAACATATTTCCTTCACTTTTATTGTGACAGCCTTCTCTGTACACAAAGTCACAGATGGTTTATGGCTCAGTGTCTCCTTATTAAAAACAACGTTTTCATTAATAAGAAGAAATTGAATGGATTGTATATTACAGAGAGAAAAAGGGGAAGCTTCAACATTTGAATGACAAATTTCTATTGTGGTTGACTTGAAAATATTCACTGAGTTTTGGGTTTAGCGATTTAGGGTCATCAGTCTGCAGGTAGGGAACTGTCTTGCTCTTCTCCTTCAATCCAATTTTTGTAGTCAAAAAGGCTGTCAAAATTTAGTAGTGCAATTTTCCATTTTTCTTTTCTTTTCTTTTTTCTTTTTGCCAAAGAGGAGAAGCAAAACAGTTGTATGATGTCAAGCCAATACAATGGAGAAGGAAAAAAAGTAAGTCAAATATTTCAGCTTCTCTTCAGATGCTCTAGCTACCATTGATGAGGGGTTCCCAAAGTTTAAATGTATTTATTTATTTAAAATATTTATGTAGTGGCTAGTGCCAAGTCAGACTTCTGATGTGCTCAGGCTGCTATTGAACAGGCACACTCCCTAGCTCAGATGGTAATATTTAGAGGCATGCCCAACTTATATGACCTGGTAGGACAGATAAATAACATAAATAAATAAGATAGTGCAAGTCTAAATATTGATGTAAAGTTCTCTATCTTATCCTGATGATTGGAGAAAAAGTGAGGTCTTCAAACTTATATGAAAAGCTAGGAGGATGGAAGGCTGCCAAATCTCAAAGAGCAGAGTGCTTCATAGGGCTCATGCTGCTTGTAATGTCTCCTTTGGACAATTCCTCTGGCACTTCAGAAGCCTGGTCAAGGGAGAATGAGATCATTCCTGGCACATCAGGAATTACTGACCCTGAACATCTGCAGAATAGGTTTTGGCTCGGGACAGCTTGCAGGCCAGTGAAGAAGAGGGGGAGGAACTGCCTGCCATAGTAGATGTCAGAGCATGCAGGGTAGAAAAACAGAGGTCTGCCAGATTGCTCAGGAAAAGGCTCCGCCCTTCTTGATGGGCTGCACTGAGAGCTATTTAGCATGGCAGGCAGAGGGAGGCATTGCTGGAAGCAATGTGTGTGGGTCATGGCTGCATGCTTGTTTGTATTTCCGGGAACTCTGAATTTCTATAACCCATGAGCTAATGTGGATGCACTTTAAGTTTTGCCTGGGGGCTTTATGTTCATTTATTGACGTATTGTTTGAGCAGCTTACTAATTGTATTATGGACTAATTGGCCATGGCCTGGGGAATTAATCTGGGTTTGCTTGTGGCTGGCTTCTGTTGGGACAGTTCTGAATCCGTGAAAAAAAGGGTGAAGAAAATTGCTGGGGAGAGACAAGTAAAACCCTCCATAAGCTACACTGACATATGAGTGTGAGTGAATGGGGCAGCACACTGCCACAGGAAAGGCAGTCCTGCAGATAATCTAACCCTCTGTCATATATGGCTTTAAAAGTGATGACCAGCATCTTGAATTGTATGCTGAAAGACAACAGAAAAAGAAACTACACAACAAAGGAGTTATTTGAGCAAACTCAGGGGCTCCATTAATGTGTGTGATGTTGCATTCTGGATCAGTTGTAGTTTCTGGGTGGTCTTCAAGGGTAGCCCCATGTAGAGTGCATTGCAGTAATTCAAACAGGAGGTGAACAAGGCATGAGTGACTGTGAGCAAGGCCTCCGAGTCCAGGAAATGTTGCAACTGGCCTTTCATGATAAATCTATGCAGAGTCCCCTCTAGCTTCAGCTGCCAGCTGCTTCTTAAGTAGGAGCCACAAGTCCAATACAATCTCCAAATTGCACACCATCTCAGTCCTGGGAAGTGCCACTCCATTAGAATCAGAGATGAAGAATCATCTGGGGCTGTGGAGGCCAAAAATCCCTAGCCACTCCATCTTTCCAGGGTTGAGTCAAAGCCTGTCTCTCCCTATTCAGAGCCTTATAGCATCCAAGCACTCAACTAGCACTACCACAGCATCATTTGTCTGGTTAAGGTGGAGATATACTGATGATACTGAAGCCTATACTGATTGATGATCACCCCTAGTGGTTTCATGTAGGTATTAAAAAGGAGAAACAAAATACTTGAGTCCATATTGTAGGAGCCTAGGGCTCAACCTTCTCCCCTACCAATACCAACTGGAACTGGCCATGGAGGAAGGAGGAGAACCACACAGTGCCTCCCAGGCTCAAGCCCATGAAGCCAGTCCAAAAGGATTCCATGGGTACCATGGTTGATCGTATTGAAAGCCACTGAGTGATCCAGGAGAACCAGCACCATCTCTATCCTGAACATTCCAAAAGTCATCAACAAGAGCAATCAATACTATTGCCAAGCATGTATTCTAATCAAAACCTTCATGCATTATTTTCAGTGAGACACCTTTACCCACACCTCTATAACAGGAGGCTCCAGAATATATTTGAACTTATGTAAGCATCTGACCAGAATCATAATTCTATGGAAAACTAAGAGAAGCAACTTCATCTCTGGGTCTGTTGCAGTTGCTCTTTAGTAGAGGATTAACATTGATGTTTGTCATCCTTGGTTGTAAATACTAGCCTTTCCAACATGTATATCTTGGTGTTTCTCTTCTCCCATGTCCACTCACCAAAAACTTTTAAGAGAAGTGCCAAATGTTAAACAAATCACAGCCCATTTATTTATATTTCACAAGGGGAAACAAAGAGACAAAATTCATTAAATCAGCTCTTCATTCATAACTATAGTGTTTACACAGCTGTCTTTCAAGCCTCATCCTCAATAGGCATGAACATTATCAACTAAAAAATTTCATTCTCAAACTACCCTCCACCCCACTCTTTTCAGTTGAGAACAACTTGTTATTGCTACAAAACATTTCCATGGCCCTGAAAATGCATGTGACACCTTCTATAAGATTGGCCATGTTACAGGGTTTTCATGCAAGCTGAATTCTATTCCCATTCAGTTTTATTGAAAGTAACATTTACACCCATCTCCTAACTGAACATTTTTAAACTCAGAACTTCAGATTTTGAATATACCTCCATGCAATGTTTTGTAACTCGAAGCTGTGGAAATCACCTACCTCTTCAGCTTCAATTTTACTCATGTACAGAAGACAGATAGACATTACTTCAGGGGTTACATTGTTTACGCACGGCAGAAGTGGTGTTCGCTTATTTTGGGTTTGACTACTTTTGTCTACTTTCAATGTTGTTTCATTCATAGATGCCTTTATAGTTCTCATACAGCAGTGAAGATCCCAGATGAAGCTCTTCAAGAAAAAGAAATCTTCTTCCCAGCTGCTGATATACCAAAAGTCAGTTTAAGACCAAAATAGACCAAAGGCAAATTGCATATTAACTTACTCCAGCTTTTGATTTTATTCATTTAATTGTATGCACAGGAAGACCTGAAGTGGGTTAGACAAGCCTATTTTTCCTAGTTCATCCATTTGTTTTTTTTAAAATAATATTATAGGTCATCCTCTCTGCATAGGTAGTAAGCTTCAAAAAAGGCGTTTTATTGGGGTCAATGGGTTTTTTGATGAATGAATACTTTTTTCAAAAAATAATCAAAAATGAAAGAAGGTGGGATCTAAATCCATTAGATTTCCCTCTTCCTGTGTGTGTTAAGAGGAAGAAACTGGAGGAGGATACACATTATGCATTATCTAGATTAGTTTACAGTTAAGTCCAGCATTAGACTTGGTCACAAGCAAGTCTCCATTCATATGACATATATTCTGCTTGGTACAATGACTGATCTCCAATGCCAGGGGGACTGTTTGAACTGCCTCTGTAACTTCAATCTTAGAAAATCAGCAGTATAACAGTTTGGACTAGAACTGGAAAAGACAGGGACACATCTTCATTTAATCCAGGACCTATTGCACAACTTTGAGCCAGATGCTTCTCTCCATTTAAAGTTCTAACTGGTCCTGATATGTAATTAACACTGGGAAGCCAGTGTTGTGGTCCGCCAGCAGCCTGTGGAGCTGGTAGTGGAGTCAGACAGTGAGAAGGCTGGGGAGGAACATGGGCCAGTCTTGGAGTCTGGGGAAGGCTCGGATGAGGGCTCTGCATCTGAGGCAAATATGGGCCCAGGGCCATCTGGGAGTTATGCACAGACTCTGGAGCCTCCAGAGTCAGACATTAGAGAGGCAGAGGAGCAGGAGGAGACTGTTCCTAGTGCATGCATGTGCAGGGCTGCCAGAAAACAAGAACAGTTAAAACAAAAGGGATGGCTCGGGAGTAAGGCCTGGAAATGATTGGCCCCTCCCATAAGGCTTAAAAGAGGAGCAAAGGCATGTGGGCCTTTTGCAGGAAAGCAATGTTGTTAATTCTGTTCCCAGTTGGCATCTCTGTTTGCTCCTGGACACCATGTGGCTTTGCCAAATAGGTCTTTGGCAGTGTATCAAGGGAGATAAAGGTTGGTGATTATCGTGAAAGACTTCTCCCAAAGGACTTTTTGCAACTAATTGGGACTCAGCTGTGAATGAATGTAATTCACAGCTGTTGCAATAAAAGAGGTTTTTACTACTTGTGTGTTTTAATGACTAAGGAAGCCTAAATCACAACAGACAGTATAATATATATAACCTTGAGATTCATTGGAAGAACATTAGGAAAGACTTGCAATATCAAATGAAGAAATAACCCTTGGACATAAAAGAAGATGAACTGAAATTTATCAAACAAGAATATGAAATTAAGTTCAACACTTCCACTTAGCAAGGAAGTGTATGTATTGATTTTATTTTTTTTGAGGTAATCCAGCGGTGAAATTCTACCAGTTCGCACTGGTTTGGGTGAACCAGTAGTGATAAAAACTACCAGTTCGGGTGAATCGGTAGTAAAAAAAAAAGCTTCTGGTTCCTCCAAACCGGTAGTTCTGATGATCAGCTGTGCCGTGCGATTTAAAATCACTATAAAGCAGGAAATCCTGCTTTCCAGTGAATCTAAATCATGCGGCACAGCTGTTCCCTTCCTCTTGCTGTTCTACTTACATTCCCAAGTCTCCTTTTTCTGTACGAAGTGCACGTTTGGAGCATTTGGTGCTTACTGTGTGTGTGCAGGCAGCGAACTGGTGGCAAACCAGGGAAGATTTCACCACTGAGGTAATCTTCAACAACCTTATCAAGAAATTGAACCTCATATATCTGCAAGATTCCTAGGTTATATAATCTAGGAAATATTTAAAAATAATCTTATTAATAGTATTATTGTTTTCCAGTTCATTAGCTATATCCATGATAGTGAACCTATGGCACGCGTGCCACAGGTGCCCTACAGAGTCCTCTCTTCGGGCATTCCAGCTGTCAGCCCAGCCCAGTTTCACTATGAATGTGTGTGTGCCTCCTGCTGGCCAGCTGGTCTTTGGGTCTCTACCATGAATGTGCGGGGTGTGGGATCATGTGGTGGATGCACATATGCATGTGTGTGTGTGTGGGGGGGTGCATGAATGGAGGGGTGCACCTTGCGCTTCACCTCCGCACCCTGTTTTGGGCCTGGAAAGCCTCCTGCACCAATCTGGAAGCCAAAATGGGGCACGGGGGGGGGGGGTGAACGCACGGTGAGGTGGGGTGGGGTGCAGGCATATATGTGGGGGTGGGGCACATGCACAGGGACGCTCACATTGCATTTTGGGGGTTTGGGCATGCGCATGTGTCTTCGCGCGCGCACACACACTTCAGACACTCGACACCAAAAAGGTTAACCATCACTGAGCTATATCTTCTGTACTGTCAAATCTATCTAGCAGTCATTACAGTAATTTGGGACCATCATTTTTTCTAGGTTTGTCTGCAGGTTCACTACAATGTGTCATATGTTCCATTTAAATCACAGAAGCAGTAGCCCTCAAATTTGAATTAGTGTTATATGAATCTGGAATTCCAGAGATTCTAAAAGTTTATCAGATCAAGGCTGAAACATCTCGACCACTGCAAGATATCCAGATACAAAAAAAATAAAAATAAAAATAAATCTCTAGCTCTTTGCTGACATCTAGAAGTTGTCTAAATAGTTGCAGTCAAGAGATTGTAGTCCTGTGGAAGATTTTATCATCCAAAACTTTTTAGTTGGCAGCCTTCCATAGTCCATAATGTTTCACTTTAAATAGAATATTTAGAAACATCCTCTTTTGATCTTCTTTTGACCTAGGAAAGCTGTCTGCAGACTGCTCACATCAGAACAGTAATATGTATCTGGGTATCTCTTTAGCATTATGATGATGTGTCATTCATTTTGACACTATTTGACTTATCAGAGAGTGAAAACTTAATCATGCACCATGAAGAGAAATGAGTTTGGATAGAGAATTGTATATTCACATGCACATTTAAGATTTTGCCTGCTATATTAATGTAAAATATACAACCGTGGAACTTGTGCCTCTGATCAAAGGTTACATGAGTGTAATAAATATTATGTCCTCCCACCATGCAATTAAAATTTTCACCTTGTTTCACCATGCAAAACACTCCAGTGTTGTCAATCACTTTGAAACATGAGTTTTTGACATCATATAATTTCACTTCAATTTTTTCCTGACAGACATCATATCAGGAAATTATATAAGGCAGAACCCTATTATGTTTTTATTCATCTCCCCCTTCCCATAGATACAGGCATTTGTGTAATTTCAGGCATCTCTGATAATAAGCTTACAAAAGAGCAGAGAGGCAGTATCACACAATGTCACCAGATTCTCCATAGGGAGCTTGTTGGAATGATGCAGCAGAAATGTATATGTCTCAGCAATCAAAAGGACTGAGTTGCTACTTAAAGGCAAAATTCTGAAGGCATGTTGCAAAAAACAAAAAACAAAAAAACCCTTCCTAACGGTGAGTAAATAGAATTTACCGAGGAAGAGTGAGTTGCCTTTCACTAGGTGTTTTCAAGCAGAGCTTAGACCAGGCGTCTGCAACCTTAAACATTCAAAGAGCATTTAGACCTGTTTCCCACAGCAAAGAAAACACCAGGAGCCACAAAACCTGGGTGGGCGTGGCCAACTCAACATCACTCCAATCTAGTCATATGACCACCCCCCCAGCCACGCCTACCCAGGTTTTGTGTCTCTCACTGTTTTCTGTGGGAAATGGGCCTCTCTCTCTCTCCTTCCCTTTCCCTAGCTCCCTCTTATTTCTGTTTTTCTCTCTTTTTCCTTTTCCCCTTCCTTCCTTCCTTCCTTCCTTCCTTCCTTCCTTCCTTCCTTCCTTCCTTCCTTCCTTCCTTCCTTCCTTCCTCTCTGCCTTCTCTCTCTCATTCGTTTCCCTCCCTTTTACCTCTTTTCTTTCTATCTCATTCTCTCCCTCCAGCTCTCTCTCACTTCTCTCTCCCTCTCCTTCTCTCTCTGTCTTATTTGCTTATCTCTTTCCTCTCTCATTCTCTTTCTCCATCATTTTCTCATTTCTCTCTCTCTTTCTCCCCTTTTCTCTTTCTCCACTCTCTCGCTCATGGGTGTGCACAAGCAGGATACCTCCTGGGCTGGGATCACAGTGGTGGCAGCAACTGTGACTCCTCCTCCCTCACTGCCACCACCAGGGCCGGATTTTCCTATAGGCTAACTAGGCTTCAGCCTAGGGCCTCAAGATCAAGAGGGGCCTACATTCAATGTAATTTAAAAACTTAAAAATGGGAGGTGAAAGGGCCTCATAAGTGGAATAGCCTGGGGCCTCTTTTCATCTAAATCCAGCCCTGGCCACCACTGTACCCTTAGGTGTGTAGCTGTCTATTCTGCGCAGGAGAGCCAGAGCTCTTCCTTTTCTGCATTCAGTGTTGGCAGCTGCTCCTCCCTGTCCCCCTCCTTCCTGAGCCAACACGAAGGGGACCATGGCTGGTGCTGAGCTGCCCACAAAGGATGCGGAATCACAAAAAGCTGGTTGCAAGCAGTGCGGAGAAAACGCTAGAGGTGCTTCAGCTGTGCGGCTCTGCGGAGAGGCTCATGCCTTCTCGGTGTGGAGAGCAGTCATGCGACCAGATTGGCAGGGAGCTGCAGGAAAGGAGTCAAAGAGCCAATTGCAGCTCTGGAGCCGTGGGTTGCAGACATCCAGATTAGACAGTCATCTGCTGGAGATGCTTTAGTTTGGGTACCTGCACTGAGCAGAGGGTGGAGTTGATGGCCCTCTTCACATCTATAACCATCTATAACCATGGCTTAATCCTGATAACCATCTGATAAAATTAGTATAGTAACTGATGAAATAAATTATTATCACAGATGGGTAATATTGCAAATGGATTATTCATGGCTGAGAGTTGTTTGTCTGAGACCACTGGTAAATTTATGGTAAATTTATACCAAAAGAGCCTTGGTGGTGCAGCGGACTAAAGTGCTGTTAATTAGCATTTCGCTACCAGCTGCCTGCAATTCCTACGAGTTCAAATGTCACCAGGCTCAAGGTTGACTCAGCCTTCTATCCTCCCAAGGTAGGTAAAATGAGGACCTGGAATGTGGGGGTAATAAACTGACTTTGTATAAAAAAAGAATACCACTTAGGTGGGGCCAAAAGCCCTACTAAGCAGGTATATACAAAAGTATAAAGGTTATTGCTTAATGTATTGCAAGCCGCCCTGAGTCTCCAGAGAAGGGCGGCATATAAATTGAACCAATAAATAAATAAATACATACATACATACATAAAATTTCCAGAATCATACCAGGTTCCCAACTGCTATACTACACCAACTTTTGCAGATGTATGTATATGAAGTGCAATTGTATTTATTCAGATTGATGACTCATATTTCATGTACATGAGCATATTAATGTTGAGACAAAAAGAGAGTCACAGTGAAATAGAATGCAAATTTCATGGCCAACAATAGCATCCATAAAAGCACAAACAACTTCTTACCTTTTTAATGTATATTACAATGTTCATCTTATTCTTCTTTGGTACCCATTAGTCTAGAATTATTCACATCTGCCCTAACTTGAAATTGTAGGGTATTTATTTGGATCTTGTATTCTTTTGTGATGAGCAAGGCTTGTAGACTTGATTTTTATGCCACACTTTGAAGACAGAAACAATTTACCTCCTGCTGTCTCTACACATTACAATTCTGGGAAAATGTCTTTTCTCTCTTCTGGATTTTCTGAATGTTTTCATATCTTTGTTTCTGAGCTTCACATGGGTCCTCAAGAAAGTTGAACAAAAAATAAGAGTGGTTAGTGCTTATTTCATTATAGTAATTAATTGTTAATTCCAGCAACAAGTCATCTAACATGCAATGTATCAATGCGAAAAAGTAATTGTTCTATTGGATTCAATAACTAGTTGTATCTAGCTGCAGTAACAGCAACTAAATGTTTCTTGTGATTGATCAGTAAGGAATATCACTGAGTAGGAATTTTTGCCCATTGCTGTATGTCAAATCAATAAAGTCTGATTTATTTCACAAAATAAATTTGTTCTTTTTTATCTATTCTCTTACAGATTTTCTTATATGTTTTGGGCTTATTCTCTTACTGTTTGACCTACATGTGTCTCAGCTTCAATTGTTAGATTGCCTGATATTCTGCTGTAGCATCTAATACAAAGCTGAATTTATGCTTTCTTCAATGATGGCAAGTTGTCCAGATGTTGAGGTCAGAAAAGCATGTTTATTCCATGAAATCACCACATTCATGCTTGACTATTGCCCCATTTTATCTCCGTTTCCAAACTTTATCTTGGACTGAATTGGTGGAGCTTTCTTAAGACCAGGGCTGTCAAACTCCCAGCCCATGGGCTGTCATGCTCTGGCCATGCCCATGCCCAGTTTAGCAAAGAGGAAAAAAGTCCCGATATATCACATGACACCGCCATGACGACGTGAGTTTGATGCCCCTGTTTTAGACATATACAGTAGATGTCAATGACCTATTATGAGGATATCCAGAAATTCCTTTTGAATAGACCATGATGTGCCATTAGAATCTGCAATAGTGAGGACATCACTGTGATGAGGGGATCCAAATTTTGTGTAATTTATATACGGCAGATTTGAACTGATCAGCCCGAATTGTCTAATGAAATATCCTCACGATTGGCTTAAATATCCCTTTAATTTAATTGCTTTAACTAGGAGGCCAACTGTTTCTTCATATTGCCACATCATGTACTGGATGACTTGCTTTCCAAAGTAAATGTTAAAGCACCAGACTTTGATGTTAATTCTTTATTTAGACACCTCCTCAGTATGTTATTGGCTGCATACAGCTCTGATAACATTCAGTAGCAAAGATGTGCAATTTTCTTTTAAAATTCAGGAATGAATGCCTTCTCTCTTACACATGCACTTGAGTTATTTAGGGGGCCACTTAATAGATTTGACAAATAGGGCTCTGGGCCACCAAAGCTTATGCCACAATAAATCAAGCAGTTTTAAAGTGTCATAAAACTGATTTATATTTGCTATAACTGAATAACTAAGCTATCAGCCAGGAATTAGTACAGGGCTGGACAGCTAGCCTTTTGGAGGTCAGGAGCAACACTTGTTGTTTTGGAAATAAGGCAAGAACTGCAGTTTGACAGGACAATAACACAAAATGGGCAGACCCACATCATGCCCAAGGCAGGTTTGGCATTTTCTGCTTCCACTTGTTTGCTTTTTCCCTCCTGGAAAACTTTGAGGAAGTGTTTGTGTATATGTGTGACATGTATTTACTATGCTAAGATTATTTTAGAATATATCCTGCAGTTTTAAAGTGTTTTCTACTTCTAATGGCAGGAAAGTATGTCATGGGATTTTGGAGAAGTATGAAGATCTAGTCAGAAGATACTTAAGGGAGCTGGACTTTGCAATATGCCCATTCCTCAGGTAACACAATGGAACCTTTCCTCAAATCTCTACAGCAGGTCAGTAGCAAAGCTCTATTCCAGGGACCTTCAGTCATGGACATTAACTTGTTCATAATTAATGGCATTTTTTTCTTACATTGACCCCAAATATTTTTTCCTATTGGGAGTTCAGTAGGTTTTAGTAACTCCTGTCTTTTTTCAAGCAAAGCTTAGCTTTTCTCAGCATATTTTCAGAAAAGTTATATTTGATACCATGTTTTTCATGTTGAACCTCTGTTTTGATTCCATGGCACTTTACTTATTGGTATCTACTAGCTCAACTTTGAGGTGTCAAGTGAGAAAGCTGTTATTTTAGACTGTTTTTAATCTGGTTAAAAGCTGATTGTTTAATATTGTTTCCTGATTAAGCTCATTTTGTATTTAAAACATGCTAACATGTTTTATTTGTGAAGGCAATTAAAATATGAGTTTTAAAAGAAGGCTCTTTTCATTTTTTTATATTTTTTAAACTGCTTTGAGGCAGAATTATTGGAAATAAATAAACAAATAAATAAATAAAGTTAACAACACAAGAAAGAAACAATTATTTACTGAAAAGATGTATATTTCCAGATACATGGAGATCTATACTTTACCTATATCTGGATGAGACTATTCAAATGCAACCTGGTTATCTGTTGCCTAATCCCTGAAATAGTTTCTGTGGGTTTTTTGTGTTTTAGGATACAATTTTCTTTGTTTGTATGGATGCTATGCATTTTTAGAGGCAGTTCAGTGGTGGGTTTCAGCAGCTTCTGACCAGTTCTGGAGAACCAGTAACGGAAATTTTGAGTAGTTCGGAGAACCAGTAAATACCATCTCTGACTTGCCCCTCCCACATCTATTCCCTGTCTCCCGAGTCCCAGCTGATCAGGAGGAAATGGGGATTTTGCAGTAACCTTCTCCTGGAGTGGGAAGGGAATGGAGATTTTACAGTATCCTTCTCCTGCCACACCCACCAAGCCATGCTATGCTCACCAAGCCATGCCCACAGAACTGGTAGTAAAAATGTTTGAATCCACCACTGGAGGCGTCAGTTTTAATTGCAGGCATTTGGGATGAAATATTAAGTGTTTGCTATGACAGCTGCGAGCTTTTGAATGATGTACCATTCCAAATCCCACCTCTGAGATGCAAAGAATTGACCATCATTTGAAAAGCAGGAGGTATTTAGTTCCAAAGAGTCTCATTCAGTTCTCAGTAATTTACAGTTTAGCTCCATCATCAAACTTCCTTTTGTCCACCTGAAGCTCAGGGCATTTTTATTAAACAAATCTTAACTCACATATATTTCCTTTTGAAGTTATGCTTTAGAATGTACCCATTCTATTTAGGATGTTTATATTCCATTAGAGACAAGTGCCCTGGGGATAGGATCCAGCATGAATCCCAAAGCTCAGAAGACTAAATCTCTGGTCCTGGTGACTAACCCAGATTGGATCCCTCAACTGGCCATTCTTTGTGGCCTGACTACTTCCACACCAGATCAATTTCTTTTTGCTAGGGTAGCTGCTAGATTCCAGCTTCTTTATTTTCTTCATGCAGCTGGTACATGATAACAGGCAGTCTTGTCAGTTTTTAAAATAAACTTGGCCTAATTGTCCATTGCTGTAATCAAACCTGAAATACAATTACAATACACTTATCCTTGGGCATTCACTAAATTTTGCCCCGAAGTTCCCTGCTAAAAATAAGTATCACCGAAGATAGATAAAATGCATGCAATAGGAAAAAGTAGAAGAGAGTGCTATATTACAGAAATATATCTCTGTATTTGAAATATTGCCAAAGTTGAAACATTATAAAACATATGAAAATGTACTTATTAGAAAAATGCAAACAAAAAACATTTTGAAAAAATTACCAGGGATTCGACTGGTTCTTAGATGATCATTCTGCTATTAGCAGTAGTGTGTACCAAGAATCAAAGAAAGTCAGATGATACATAGATACCTTTTAGCCCATGACCCAAATAACAGCATTGGACAGATAAAGGCGTTCCTAATTGATTCCATTGTTTAATACACCAGAGTTATTTCCAAAAATCCAGTGATAAAGATAATAGTGTATCTAGACACAGGCTGAGAGAGATGGAGGGATAGCACTGTGGTGTATCAGATTCTGCTGATGGGGAGGAAACATGGTGTACTTATAAAACAGTTCAGATAAATCCTAGACATTTCTGAAAAACATATTTTTGATGTACTTTATATTAGACAATTTTTTCCTGACACTTTCTCAAAAGGTGTCAAGTATATCCTGACAACTACTACCCTGAAGCTGTAGAACTATGCTTGGTAAGCCAGTTTGACCTATGTAGAAAAGTCAGTAGCAACCAGGTATGCAAAAAGGGAATGAAATTGACTTAAAATGGACACAATGGGGAACTGGGGAAAATTCTGTTGGTTCCTTCTAGACCAGGGGTCTCCAACCTTGGCAACTTTAAGCCTGGCAGACTTCAACTCCCAGAATTCCCCAGCCAGATTTTCTGGCTGGGAAATTCTGGAAGTTGAAATCCACCAGGCTTAAAGTTGTCAAGGTTGGAGTCCGCTGGTCTAGACAATAGTCATCTGTTTCGTTGGTATACCATCACCAATGCCAATTTATTTCACAGAGCAAATGGAAGCATTGGTGATAATGGTAACAATCCTTTACTTCAGTGTGATTTTTTTAAAAAAATCTATTTAATGTATATCCCTCTTTCTACTTACGTAACAAGAAAAAAAAAAGTGTGTCATCTCTACAAGATAGACCTGACTAAGAAAATGTAGGTCAGTACCAGTTTTATTGTAACAGGTAGAGTAACAGAATCTTGTAAGTCTTAAACGTACTTCCCCCTCCCTCTTTTTATTTGAGACTATGTTCAGAAGCTGCCATAAAGGACAGCAAGGAAGGTAGGATGCCTAATTAGAACTGCCAGGTTCAACCTATTAAAAAGATCCTGTGTAGGAGGCCATGGCAGACATCATCCAGCAAGTGTGATTCAAGTAGAGCTTACTGGTCAGCCTAATTGTGTTTTGATAAAAGGCAAAGATCCATCTAGTCTAATACAAAGACCATCAAGGGAACTCAGGAACAAAGCAGGTGTCAGCAATTCAAGATAGACCAGACTAGGAAACTGTAGGTCAGCACTAGAGGATTTTTTGGGGGGTAAACCTACAGTAATAGAATCTTCCAAGTATTAATGTACTTCCCCATCCCTTCCTATCCTTCAAGGCTGTTTTTTCGTCCCCTTACATAAGTAAGTTGAATTAGGACTATTATGGCTACAAAACTCCAGGCAACTGCTAGGTGATTAAAAAAAAAAGTGATACAAATGACTCTTAACTGCATCCTGACATCTAGTGGCCATCCAGATTTTCATAGTCCAACTTACATGCATACTCAGATTTAATGTATCATCTTACTTGGATGTAAAATTGGAGCCCATCCTTGGTACAGAATAGTTTTTAGTGAATCTATCTATAAAATAAAGACATACAGACTGTCAAAGTTTATCCTTCTTAAAGCTGTCTTGCCTTTATACTGTTTTAGTTTTTTGGAATGTCTGTTAACATGGTGAGCTTAAAATGACAGGTCTATGACAGTTACCACATCAAGAGACAAAGATTACTGTCAACCAAACTCAGTTAATTCATCAATGGGAATGGTCTATTTCATTTCTCAGTATCCTAGCAACAACCAATCAAATGAAAAGTATTTTAGCTTTTGACAGGTGGATGTAATATTTTCTAGGTTGCCTTCCAATATAAAAAGGTAATTCTATCTATCTATCTATCTATCTATCTATCTATCTATCTATCTATCTATCATCTATCTATCTATCTATCTATCTATCTATCTATCTATCTATCTATCTATCTATCAAAATTAAGGTTATTCCATCTTGCACTGAAAATGAGTCAAATATAAAGATTTATACTATGTTATGTATTGCTAAATTGAATTTTTGTGAAGTGTTTTCACCAATGTGCGAGAAGAAATTTTTTGTTGTGTTGATGCTGAAAACATAAAGCAGAGAAAAGAGGATAAAGAGGAAAATGGAAGTGGAAAAAACTGATGAAGTGGAAGATTAAGTAGAAAATACTATGGGATAACAAACAAAAAACTTAGCCATTGATAGATAGTAAAGGAAAGCTGAGTTAAAATTCCAGCAGACACTTTTCTACTGCTATGAAAAGAATCCTCTTAGCTGAATAAAATTTGTCCTAACTTTCTGAGTGTTGTCCCATTTCATTGCTGTATTTCCAGTTGGAAAACTTAAGTATTTCAGATGGAATTGGGAAACACCAAAAACAAAAGAAAACCAAAACCAAAAACCAACCTACCAGAGGTAAAACTCTGATCTTATATTCATGATTTAAACCAGTACACCATTTAAATCCATTAGTGGCAGAATTCTGAACAATTAAAGAGACATTCCACTTTAATCAAACTCTGTCTGTCTGTCTGTCTATCTGTCTGTCTCTATGTATATATGTATACATGTAAGTGTGTGTGTGTGTGTACATATGATATGGCTGGTAAACTGTCTTGGAATAATTCATATCCTGGAAATATAGAATAACAGGGTTGGAAGGGACCTTGGAGGTCTTCAAGTCCAACCCTCTGCTTAGGCAGGAAACCCTATACTACTACAGACAAATGGTTGTCCAATCTCTTCTTAAAAACTTCCAGTGTTGGAGCATTCACAACTTCTGGAGGCAAGCTGTTCCACTGATTAATTGTTCTAACAATTGTCAGGAAATTTCTTCTTAGTTCTAGGTTGTTTCTCTTCTTGATTAGTTTCCATCCATTGCTTCTTGTCCTACCCTCAGGTGCTTTGGAGAATAGCCTGACAGACTTTTTTTTGTGGCAACCCCTGAGATATTGGAACACTGCTATCATGACACCCCTAGTACTTTTCATTAAACTACACATACCCAATTCTTGTAATCATTCTTCATATGTTTTAGCTTCCAGTCCCCTAATCATCTTTGTTGCTCTTCTCTGCACTTTTTCTAGCATCTCAATATCTTTTTTACATTGTGGTGACCAAAACTGGATGCAGTATTCCAAATGTGGCATTACCAGGGCATTATAATTAGTATTAAAGCTTCACATGATCTTGATTCTGTCCCTCTGTTAAAGCAGCCTAAAACGGTATTGGTTTTTTTGGCTGCAGCACACTCCTGGCTCATATTTATTTATTTATTACATGTATTTCAAAGGACTCAGGGCGGCGAACACAAGTTAAGAAACATGTACAATAAAATTGCACTTTAAATCAAATAACTAATTAATGATAAATAATAAAACCCAGAATCAGAGTCAGCCTATTTGCTTGAACAGCCAAGTCTTCAGGTCCCAACGGAAGGAGCAGAGATCAGGAGCCATCCGGAGCTCAGTAGGTAATTCATTCCAGAGGGTGGGAGCACCCACAGAGAATGCCCTACCCCTGGGCACCACCATTGGAACCCTGAGGAGAGCAGCCCTATGTGAGCGAACAGGATGGTGGGAAGCAGGCGGGAGAAGGTCCTGTAAATATCCTGGACCTAAATCATGTAGGGCCTTATAGATGAGAATCAGCACCTTGAAGTGGACCTGGAGAACCACTGGTAACCAGTGCAGCTCACGCAGGAGGGGTGTTATATGGGAGTAACTAGGGGCTCCGGTAACAACCCGTGCAGCTGCATTCTGGATCAGCTGGAGTCTCTGGGTGCATCTCAGGGGCAGGCCCATGTAGAGGGAATTGTAGTAATCCAAGTGGGAAGTAACCAGGGCATGAGTGACAGTGTGAAGGTCATCTTGGTCCAGAAAAGGCGCAACTGGCGCACTAGGCAAACCTGTGCGAAGACACCCTGGTCACGGCCGTTAGATGGTCTTCTAGGGACAGCCGAGCATCCAGGAGGACACCCAAGTTTGCGAGCGGGGGCAAGTTTTTCTCCATCCATCAAAAGTGATGGGGCTTCTGAAATCCGAGATGTCGGCATCCACAACCACTCAGTCTTGGAGGGATTGAGTTTGAGTCTGTTTCTACCCATCCAGGCCCATACCACCTCCAGGCAACGGGACATCATGGAAAGGGCATCTCTGGGGTGGAGATGTATAATTGGGTATCATCAGCATATTGATGATATCTCATCCCAAAGCCACAAATGATCTCACCCAGTGGCTTCATATAGACGTTAAAGAGTGTGTGGGGGATGAACCGACCCCTGAGGCACCCCACAATTTAGGCAGAGGTCTCGGGGTGGACCTCTGCCCTCCCGTCCATACAAACTGTAAGCGACCCGAGAGGTAGGAGGAGAACCACTGTAAGATAGTGCCTCCCACCCCCAACCCCTCAAGTCGCTTCAGTAGGATACCATGGTCGATGGTATCAAAAGCTGCTGAGAGGTCAAGTAGGACCAGGATGGAGGAACAACCACCATCCCGAGCCCACCAGAGATCATTCACTAGAGCGACCAATGCCATTTCCGTGCTGTGTCCGTGTCGGAAGCCTAATTGGTATGGGTCAAGGTATTCCATTTCCTCCAGGAACTGTGGGAGCTGTTGTGCCACTATAGTCTCAACAACCTTGGTGATGAAGTGAAGGTTGGAGATGGGACAATAGTTATTAAGTGAGTCTGGATCCAGGGAAGGCTTCTTGAGGAGAGGTCAAACCACTGCCTCCTTAAGAGAGGCGGGGAGAGGTTGAACCACCACTGATCTGTCCCCCTCTGCAGATACCCACAAAAACACAGCCAGTCGAGGGTTAAAGAAGCACTTGGCACACTCCACAGTTCTTATCTCAAACTTGGCAGCGATATGCACACCGTCTGCCAAGGGCTTTAATAGTACACAGAAAGAAAAGCACCACAAATATTCAGCAAAGTCTCTGATCAGCTTCAGCTTTTAACTCCAATGCCTATCCGATTGAGTATTTGTTCATCACAGAGATCATTACCACCATCCTGTCTATTATATAGTCTCTGGGTGTGGTCCAGTGACTCATTGATGCTGTGACTCCAGTCCAGTGACTCAGGTCTATACCCTCATGCATCTCCGCAGCTGCTGTAAGCGTTTATCTCGCCTTCTTTGGCGTGCGTCCAGGAATGACGTCTCTCCCTCACTCTCATCTGAGACACCTGTTTCCCCACTACTTGGCTCTCTTTCAGCTGGCACCTGAGACGGTGCCAGAGGGGGGGGGGGCTGGGAGATCTGGCTGGCTCCTCTTCCTCCTGCTCAGAGCTTCCTTCCTCCAATGGGATAGGCTCAGAGGACGGGGCCACAACAACCACCTCCTTAAGAGAGACGGGGATCCAGGCAATTGTCAACAAAGCATTGACAATCTAGTCACCTTCCTGGCAGCTGAAACCAACCAGGAGGGAGAAGAGTCCAATAAGCAAGTGGAGGAACTAAGTTTGCCCATAATCCTGTCCACTTCCTTGACAGAAACAGGGTCAAACTCAAATCAGATATTATTCTCAGGACCCACTCTAGTCTCCCGATTGGATTCTGCCCAGTCAGAGTCCAACCTGATCTGGATCTGAGTGATTTTATCATGCAGAAACTGTACAAAATCCTCAGCTCTTCCCTGTAAAGGGTCTTCCCTCACTCCCTGATTGAGGAGGGACAAGTCCGACTGAACTCCACTTCAATAGAAGAGATTCACCCCGCCTATCTGAGGGACAGTGACCTCCCTAGGACTCAGACCTTCCCTGACAACCACTGCCACCCCCCACCCCTTCCCTGGTATCGCAGCAGCTGGTGCAGGACATGAAAGCCTGGGGGGCATAAATCAGAGAGAGGGATTCCCCCCTCTTGCCCCAACCAGGTCTCCATGATACAGGCCAGGTCCGCACCCTCCTCATCAATAAGATTTCGTATGAGGAGGGCCTTATTCATCACGGACCTGGCATTCACATACACCAGATGGAGACCAGGGTCCCTCACTCTCATATCTCCAGGAAAGCAGGGAGAGCAGGAGGTATGGGAGCAAGCCACCATCCAAATGCATCTGGTGTGATGCTCCCCACTCCCTACTTCAATTTCTTCTGCCCCCTCCCACCATCACAAGTATAGAATGTCCCACCCTCCTCCGACATCCTCCATGACTCCTAACCCCCAAACCCGTGGGGACTGTCAAAATGGCATGGCTGCTGAACCTTAAGAGACCCCCCAGTCTCATTTTTGTTATTAAAAGCCACCCTCCTTCTGAATCCCCTTTAAATGATTGTCCACTAGGACTCCAAGATCCCTTTCACAGTTACTACAATTGAGCGAGGTACCACTTATACTGTACCTGTGCATTTTGTTTTTCTTGTTTGTTTTTCTTGCCTAAATGTAAAACCTTACTTTTTTCACCATTGAATTTCATTTTGTTAGATATTGCCAATGTTCAAATCTGTCAAGATCCTTCTGTATCTTAAGCCTATCTTCTGGAGTATTGGCTATTCCTGCTAACTTGGTGTCGTCTGCAAATTTGATAAGTTCTCCATCTATCTCCTTGTCCAAATCATTGATGAAGATGTTGAAGAGGTCTGGGCCTAAGATAGAGCTTTGGGTTACTCCACTGTATATTTCTCTTTATGTAGATGCAGTTCCATTGAGGACTACACGTTGAGTGTGGTTGGTCAGCCAGTTACGAATCCATCTGGTGGTGATACTGTCTAATCCCCATTTTTCTGTTTTATCAAGTAGTAGGTTATGGTCTATTTTATCAAATGACTTACTGAAGTTGAAGTAAATTATATCCACAGCATTCCTTTGGTCCACTAATCAGAAAATAGAAGAAATCAGAATAGGTGAAATCATTGTTAATTATTTTTGATTTTGTTACTTTTTTGGATATATGGAATCTATGGGGGTTTATTGAGTGAAAGGTCAACTTCTGATGATGCCATTCAGCTTCTTTTATTTTATGTCTATGGAGATGGTCATAGGAAGCAAGAATATTTTAAATCCTTTGGATGTTGCTCGAGGTTCTTCAGTAATAAAACCAATAAGAGAGGGGAAACTCTCTTAAAGGAAGCATTTACATCTATCTCCTGATTTGTTTTGGCAAAGGTAAGTTTTAAACAAAGTCTGTGGGAGTCACACTGAAGCCCAGCAGATCTGCCTATAAAGTATTCAGGATGGTGAAACATGAGATTTACTCAGAGAATAATAATGGGAAAATGTGGCTATACTGGCTGGAGAATTCTGGGTCCACCTGTCTTAAAGTTGCCAATGTTGACTTAGAGGAAAACAAAAACACAGGCAGATCAATAAAAGTAAAGTAAGAAATGGATCAACCCTTACCCTCAACCCTCTCAGTTATCTTTGAAAGGAAGTTTTTGATGAAAGATGAGCGCACTTCATATGGAAGAGGTTAACTAAATCATAACACTGCCCCAAGAAAAGGTTCTATCTCTCAGATTCACTCCCTTAGCCTGCCAAGATGGCTCTGAGAGCAGAGTCCCTAGTGTTGATCTTTATTCTAGACCAAGCTTATGTTAGAAGCCAGTCAGAAGCCACTTGAAGCTTTAAAGCAGGCTTTGCCAAAGTGGGAAGCGCTGGACTCCCAGAGTCCCCAACCAGCACGACACATAGCTACTTCTGAGACTAGAACCAGACTCTGAACTCAGTTCAGGAGTAACTGCTCTCATCTGACTATCCAGGGAAAGAGGTGAATTAAGGGTTGCCTTCAAGCTAAATGCCTGTTCCACCAAGGGAACAGAAACCCCATTCAGAACAGGTATCAACACTCCCTCTAGACTGCCAGTTTTCTTGATTAATAGCTCCACCATCTTCCTTGAATTAAGTTTCAGCTTGTTAAGCACCAGCCACTTTCACATTAAAAAATGAAAATCCTTTTCTCTTTTCTTTCTCGTTTCCTTTTCCTTTTCTTTTCTTGGTTAAGACAGGCCATCAACAACATTTCGCTGTAAGTTGCTGGCTTTTTATTAGGATACTTAATTTCATCTCTTCTTATATTCAAGACATGAATTCTTTGAAATATTAAACAGATCTCTACTCTGATTTTTATTAATCTCTGCATTCAGGAAGGCCTCCCTGCCCTGCCCCAAATCTAATGCTCTTTCACTCCCCCCTTTCTATTTCTATATAGGAAGCTATGCAATGTGCCTTTAAATATTGAACAATATGGAAAAATATGGAAGTCCCCCTACTCTCTCTCTTTTTTAATATTAGCTTAAGGCAAGACTCTGGCATGATTTCCACTCCTTTCATGACACTGTAATGATGTTACCACATACAGCTTTATCTTGCATGAAAAGGTGAAGTCATGACTGATTTCTCCAATTTAAAAGCACTCAACCCTCACACTGCTAGAAATGAATATTTTGCATATATTCATGCAACAATGATTCAATTTAAGATTTCTATTTTCAAACATTGCTCGGGAAAAGAAAAAAAAAGAAAACCCTTCACACTCACGCCAGGGTAAAATTGCCAAAATGCATAATAAGATTTATTATAGATGAGTAGCATTTTATTTAGTATTTCATGTTAACATGCTTTTAGGGTTAGCCTGCCTTAGCAGGAGGATCCATCTTTTCGCTTCTAATCAGAGATAACACTTTATTGTGCAATGTACTCCTGTAGCATAAGCAGAGAGAATCTTTTCTTTATCTTGCATGTCTAAATGTTGTTGCAACAGTCTGTCTATAGAGTGCACAGTGCACATCATTTCTGGCAAAAGGTTTATTCGTGATGTTCACTGTTTCACACACAACAAATGAAATGTACAGTGGGAGATCCAAACAATAGCCATGGTCCTTAAAGGTGGGTCTATCCAGTTCCTGGGCAAAGCAGGGGTGGAAATATTTACTTCCCCTAGGATCAGGCATATAGTCCTCCTCCTTAAGCTCCTTCCATCTCTCTCACTTTGTTCTCCTTGCTACACACACACACACACACACACACTTGAAAAGGACATAACCAGAATTATGTACAAGGAAGGAAAGGTTGCAGGAATAAAGCTAATGGGAGAAATGCACCCTCCCCAATTATTTCTCAGTAGCATCCCATTCTCATCTTTAAATGAGAAAGAAACAGAACTGAGTTTCAAGAGATCATTCTGCCAGTATGACCAGTTCTCTTTTAGGAGATTTTTTTCTGGCACACAGTTGATAGGAAAAGAACCCCCCAGATCTTAGATGGACCTCCCCTCCAAGCTGTGTTCTAAGTTCACTTAGTGTCAGGAGACTAAGTTCTTTAGCTATTGGAAGGAAACAAACAGATCCAAGTTGAGATCTAAGAGCATGTGCATAGGTTTTTTCATCCCATTACTTTCTGAATGCATCAATGTAGTTCAATTGAATATGTTCTTGAACACTTGACAGCAAACTGAGATTTATAAAAATCGCTTACAGCTTTACTGAAAAATCAATCTTCCCTAACATGCAAGCAAATTAAGAATATATGAATAAGTAAATAAACTAGAGTATTATGTTTGGTAAAGTAATCATAATCAATTTGGATAAAAATACAGCTGGAAGCATTTTAAATATTCCCCCTTAGGTCTCAACTTTGATCCTTCTGGCAAGATTTAACTCTCTGTAAAGTCAAAAGGTTCAACCTTTTATTACTTCAGGTCTGTTTATAATCTTTGAACCAGCAAATGGTAGGATTGCTTCTGTTCAGGCAACCTAGTATGTGGCTTTACCAACTGCGCAAACAAAAAAGCAAATTACAAAGGAAACAATAACAGCGAAATCATAACCTGTTTTTAAAGCCTATTTACATGAGCTTAATAAGCTACATTCAGCGAAACTCAGACTGTTCTGGCCAATTTACAATTTCCAGTCTAGCAAAAAAGTTGTTAAGGCTTGTTTGGTCTGTATAGCTCAGGTTCAACTCCTTTTTTTCCCACAGTAGCCAACCTTAGGCTGATAAATGGGACACAAACACAGCAGTTTGGTACAATCAGAACTACTTTTATTGATGCATATGGAACATGAAGGATCCATTTCGTTGTCATAGCACATAACTGCTCAGAAGCCTCTCCCTCCCATGAATTATCAAATGTTCTTCTTAAGCAAGAAGCTTTTGTTAAGTTAAAAAGACATTGGGTTAAGAAAAAAAATTGTTTAGATTCTCCAGTCGATCTGCCTGATTATATGAGCATTTGTTGTTGTTAGTTGCAGTCATATCTGACCCATTGCGACTCCATAGACAACATTCCTTCAGGCCTTCCTGTCCTCTACCATCCTCTGGAGTCCATTTAAGCTCACGCCTACTGCTTCAGTGACGCCATTCAGCCACCTCATTCTCTGTCGTCCCCTTCTTCTTTTGCCCTCAATCTTTCCCAGCATTAGGCTCTTTTCCAATGAGTCCTTCCTTTTCATTAGGTGGCCAAAGTATTGGAGTTTCATCTTCAAGATCTGGCCTTTTAAAGAGCAGTCAGGGTTGATCTTCTCTAACTGGACTGACCAGTTTGTTTATTTATTTATTATTTAAATTTTTATATCGCCCTTCTCCCAAGGGACTCAGGGTGGTGTACAGCCATAGTAAAAATAACATATAATACAAAATTTAAAAACAATTTAAAATGTATTAAATAATTTGGCCCCAAATTTAAAACTTCAGATTAAAGCACCCCTAAAATTCCTTATCTAGCCAGCCCAGCCTGTTGGAATAGTAAGGTCTTAAGGGCATGACAAAAGATACATAGGTTGGGAATCATACGCATCCCTGGGGGCAGTTCATTCCAGAGGGCGGGTGCCCCCACAGAGAAGTCTCTCCCTCTGGGGGTCACCAGTCGGCATTGTTTGACCGACGGCACCATGAGGAGTCCCTCTCTGTGGGAGCGTGTTGGTCAGTGGGAGGCCATCGGTGGCAGAAGGCGATCTCGTAAATATCCAGATCCTAAGCAATGGAGTGCTTTGAAGATGGTAACCAACAACTTGAATCACACTCAGAAGACCACCAGGAGCCGGTGCAGCTTGCGCAGGAGAGGTGTTACATGGGTGCGCTGTGTCGCTCCCATAATCACCCACACGGCCGCATTCCGAACCAGTTGGAGCCTCCGAATGCTTTTCAAGGGGAGCCCCATGTAGAGAGTGTTACAGTAGTCCAGACGGGAAGTGATGAGGGCATGAGTGACCATGCGCAGGGCGCCCCGGTCCAGAAAGGGCCACAATTGGTGAATCAGGCGAACCTGATAGAAGGCTCCCCTGGCCACAGCTGTCATGTGGTCTTTTAAAGACAGCCGTGCATCCAGGAGGACACCCAGATTGCGAGCCCTCTCTGAGAGGGCCAGGATCTCACCCCCAATAGTTAACATTGAACCAGCTGACTATACCGGGACATCGGGAGCCACAGCCACTCAGTCTTGGAGGGGTTGAGTCTGAGTCTGTTTCTCCCCATCCAGATCCACACAGCCTCCAGGCATCGGGACATCACTTCAAGGGCATCATTGGGGCGGTCTGGGGTGGAAATGTACAGCTGAGTATCATCAACATACTGATGGAACTTCACCCCAAAATCATGGATGATCTCACCCAGCGGCTTCACATAAATGTTGAACAGAAGGGGCGAGAGGACCGATCCTTGTGGCACCCCACAAACAAGGTGCCTTGAGGTTGACCTCTGTCCCCCTGCCAACACTGACTGCGTCCGACCAGAGAGGAAGGAGGAGAACCACCACAACACGGTGCTCCCCATTCCTAACCTCTCTAGCCGGCGCAGCATGATACCATGGTCGATGGTATCAAAAGCTGTTGAGAGGTCTAATAGGACTAGGATGGAGGAACACCTGTCCCGAGGTGGGTGGCCAGAGATCATCAACCAATGCGACCAATGCCGTTTCCATGCTGTATCCCAACCTGAAGCCCAACTGGTACGGATCTAGATAGACAGCTTCAACCAGGTACTGGGGGAGCTGTCACGCCACCACACTCTCAACAACCTTTGCCACAAAGTGAAGGTTGGAGATTGGATGATAGTTCACTAATACAGCTGGGTCCAGGGAAGGCTTCTTGAGGAGGGGCCTCACCACTGCCTCTTTCAGGGTGGAGGAGAAGAAACCCTCATTCAAAGAACCATTAATAATCATCTGGAGCCAGCCTCGTGACCGCCCGGGAGGCCAGTACCAACCAGGAGGGACACGGGTCCAATAAACATGTGGCAGTGCTCAACCTACCCAGAATCCTGTCCACGTCCTCAGATCCAATCACAAGATCAAACTCCTCCCAGATAACACTCTCAAGATTCACCTCCGTCACCCCAACTGAACCCTCCCAATCGGAGTCCAAGCCTTCCCGAATCTGAGCGATTTTGTCATGCAGGTATTGCACAAAATCCTGAGCCCTACCCTGAAAGGGATCTTCCCGCGCTCCCACATGGAGTAGGGAGCAGGTCACCCTAAACAGGGCAGCTGGGCGGTTCTCTGCAGATGCAATAAGAGCAGAAAAATAATTAGATTTTGCTCCTCTTATCACCACTAGGTAGGTCTTAATGTAAGATGGCTGGCCCTCCAATCACTCTTCAGGCATCTTTTCCAGTGCTTCATCTCCCTCAGCTCCTCAGAAAACCAGGGAGCCAATTGAGATTGGCATCAGGTCAGAGGTCACAAAGGCACGACGTGGTCCAAAGCTCCGGAGGCCGGCCTATCCCAGGCAGCCACCAGTTCTTAAGTTGAGTCGTGAGCCAGAGCCTCCGGGAATGGCCCAAGCTCCATCAGGAACCTATCCGGATCCATCAGGCACCTGGGATGGAACTACCTGGTCGGTTCCATCTCCCTGGGGTGAAGGGAGGCGGCTCGAAAGTCTAGCTGAAGGAGTGATTTTTTTAAAAAAAATTGATTTATATGCCGCCCTTCTCCGGAGATTCAGGGCAGCTTACAATGCATTAAGCAATAGCCTTCATACTTTTGTATATTTATACAAAGTCAGCTTATTGCCCCCACAAACTGGGTCCTCAGTTTGTCAGAATGATCTGACCATGACAAGGGTTTGATGACTAAGTCCCCTATTTCTAGATCATTCAACCACTGCCCAGAGACAAAAATCAGGTCTAGGGTGCAACCCAACCCCCCCCCCCCGTGTCAGTAGGGCCTTGAACTAACTGGGTCAGGTCCATGGCCGTCATGGAAGCCATGAACTCCCGAGCTGCCTCTGACATTTCACTGATTTGATCGCCTTGAAGCCCAAGGGACTCACAGGAGTCTTCTCCAGCACCATAGTTCAAAGGCCTCAATTCTTTGTCCCTCAGCCTTTCTTATGGTCCAAGTTTCACAGCCATACATTGCAACTGGGAAAACCATAGCCTTCACTCTACGCACTTTTGTTGGCGTATATGAGCGTAAGTTTTCATATTATTAAGCCCTTCTCCCTTCTGAAGTTTTTTTCTTTTTTAATACACATAACTATATCAACTTTTGTTATCTTTCTCCATTACATTCGTCTTTTAAACTCTTCAAATTCTTCATCCTTATTCATTTAGAGCCATGTTTCTCAAATCTGGCAACTTCTAAGATGTGTGGATTCCAACTTCCAGAATTCCCCAACCAGAATTCTGGGAACTGAACTCCACCTGTCTTAAAGTTGCCAAACACTGATTTAAACTACAAACTGCTGACAGACAGTCCCTTTTCAGTTTAATAATTTAACTATATTATTTTTATATTGGCCAATATGGAAAAAGCTAAAGTGAGTCAAACCTGATTAATAATTGGATCGGGGATTACTAGGAAGTCCCAGCCTATAGACTAGACTGGTGACTCAAATAAACTCTGAAGGAAGCAATGTTTCCTCAGTGCAAGGCAGCATACATTAGATGGCCCTCACATTCTTCTGTTGTTCTGGAGCTGGCAAAATGCACAGCAGATCATCATAAAATGAAATGACTTTGGAAAAGAGGAATCCATCAGGAGTAGTAAAGGATGGAGCAGGTATGGGAGCATCTACAGGAAGATCAAAATGTTAGGATGATAGCTATGATCATGAGATTGAAACCTCACTGGCTGCATGACATACACATAGGGAAGGGCAGGGCTTCATTCACACAATTGTGGTCATCTTGACTACTGTAGATGCCTGGTTTTTAATTCTCTTCCTAGACAGAACAAAGTGTTGCCAAATGTATCTCCTAGTGTAGGAATCACTCAGAGAAAAGCCCCCCTTCCTCTACTTGATAGTCAAACTATGAAAGCATCTTCAAAAGGACTTTTCCTGCTGATTGAAATAATTTGGCATGTCAGTCTTCCAGATGAACATTTCCCAAGCCAGCCTTTGGAAGGACCCTTTAAAATAATGTTCATGTCTCAGGGAAACCCTGCTTAAAAATGGCAAAAAATACAAACACTTCACAATAGATTTCATTTCTTACTGCACAATCTATATTTTACAAACCTCAGCAAAGTGGCAGGCTAGTAGCTAAACTGTGGCACTACAGTGCCCAAAAATTCCATCTACAGTGAATGTTAGTATTGTGTGACACGCAATTTTTTTTAAAAAAATCCCCCCCCCCCCCATCCTGACTGTCATGGAACCCTCATAGAACACAGAATCCCAGCTGAGAAAGGCTGCAAGCTATTTAAGGCTTCCAAGGTCAATATCAGCATCTTTAATTTATGCCAGGTAGACAACTGTGAGTCAATGCAGTTCTGTTAGTTCAGCCATGGACCAATCAGTAGTGTGCCTGCCCTATTTTTCTGTGAAAGTACAGCCTCCTTCAGATTCACATAAAATCCACATACCACTATTTTATTTGGATTTAATTCCATCTTGTTCTCCCTCATTCAGATAATTTTTGTCATTAAGTGGTACTCTAAGTAACATCATATTTGTAGGGTCTGTGGACAACCATACATGGAGAACAAGAGAGAGGAAGAGAAAAACACCATACTACAAGATTTGGTTGCAGACTTCATATTTGCTATTGTCGTGGATATTTCACAATAATGTTTGCAATGGCATATATATATATATATATATATATATATATATATATATATATATATATATATATATATATATATATTCCAATTTGTTGTGTTAAAACAAGATATTTTTCTTTTGCTTCCTAAAAAAGTTCCAGCTCAGTTTGACTGGTTAGCTGACATCGTGCTCTTCCTCCTTCTCTTCCTCTTCCTCTTGATCTTCACAAACATAAAGAGCCCTGCCATTATAGCAGCTTTCTCTTTGGGCCACTGTGGTATGAGATGATAGCGCAGGAGGCTTTCACAGATGAAAATAATTGTGCGCTTTTGGTGTTATTATTTTTGGCAAGAAGCTTTCGCTCTCAGCCTTCCAGCATATTACATCATTACACAGTATAATGCATCATAATGATAGAGTGAATGGCGGCCCAGAAGTGCCAACGACTCCTTGGAAGTTGAGAAACAGGCATACGCATTTTCAGCTGGGTGGGGGAGTTCTGTTCGGCTGAGTGTCTCCCTAGATGAAACAAAGCTGCAATCCCACTTGGCATTCACATTAATTGTGGGCTTGCCAAAAGGCCGGTTCCATTGGCATATAAATTAGTGAGGAATTATTCATTTTAACTCAGTAACTAAGCGAATCTCCTCTTCACACTCTCTGTGCCATAAGATTTACTCCCTTCCCCATTACAAGTGCGTATTCCACTCTACATTTAATAATGGTGGGAAGGGGGCAGCATTAGATATGCAAGATTTACATGTTAGTTTATGGAAGGAAGGAAGGAAGGAAGGAAGGAAGGAAGGAAGGAAGGAAGGAAGGAAGGAAGGAAGGAAGGATGGATCTCTACTCACAGACAAAACAGAAGAACCAGTTTGGATCAGCCACACAGCTGGTCATGTGAAAGAGTAATTTTGCATTAGTCATGATTTGTCAATTTAAGATTTGGGAATTCATCTAATTTACTCCCCAGAGATTAACCAAAAGTGAATTAATTTGGAGTCACAGTATTTAAAAGGCTAAGAGCTACAAGATTTAAAATAGAACCTTATTTTCTTGTTTAGAACAATTCAAAATAGCAAGTCTGGAAGGGCAGCTGAAGGCGACAGGAGCCATTGCCAAGGAATGAACATTTCATCAATGGAAACAGAGATACTGCCGTGATTTGTAGCATCCCTAATTTTTACCCAAGATCACTCATTTCGTGCCCTTCAACTAACACTCACTGCCAAAAAATGCAGGGGGCATGGCATTCAAAATCTCTTGCTTATCAGCAACTCTCATTCCTGCCTTTCTGCAGGGCTGTCTTACTGAATGGGCCTGATGGGCACTTGCCCATGGGCCCCACAAGCCTAAGGACCCCATGCTAATCTGTGTATGTTAACCCTTCAATGCACCTTGTATTGTATAAATACAGCAACTATATACCATCAGCAACTGTATGGCTTACTGAGTATTGTTGTGTTTTTTCAAGCCTCGTGTATTGTTCAAATATTTATCATGTTGATTAGTTGTTGCTGCATAGCATGTTTTTAATGTTTCAACACTGATTTGTTGGAAGTGCCAGTAAAGTAAATATATGTTTAACTTTATCGACCGTATATATTTTTATTCCTGTGAGTAGTTGTCATAGGGGCCCTAGTACATTGCTTTGCCCAGGGCCCATAATGCTGTTAAGACAGCCCTGCCTCTGTGTGCTAAGCTATAGCACTACCGTTTTCCAGTGAGAAACTGTGCAGACTGACTCTTCCTGGGTATGAAAGAGCAGACTCCTATCTCAGTAGTTAACAACTCAGCAAAACGAATGATACTGGCTCCGTGTTCTCTGCCTGTAGTTTAGCTTTAATAGCAGGGCCATGCCATACAACTTTACTCATTGTAAGTACTGGGAACCCTAATCAAACTCTTCAGTGGCTGCACATTGGTGTGCTGTGGATGAATGTATGATATATGTGCTTAGAACTCTCTTGCATGAAGTGGGATTGCGATGGCATCTCGTATGAGATGTCCATAATTGGTGCATCTAACGTGCATAATTGGTGAATGATATGAATGGCTGGAAAGTAAAGAATCAACAATATGATTATCTCATATGTTCTTTGAGTACAGCCACTTAAATTAATTTGTTGCATCCACCCTGCTTCCCTAGGATGACTTAAAATATAAGTTATTTGACTATGCACTATGGTAGAATGTCAGGTGAATAAGGAGACATTATAAAGAAAAGATTTCAGTCTAGAGAAAGTAGAAAATGTGAGAACAATTCTGCCTTGATGGGGTTAGGTATAAGTTAAAATAGAGGGGGCTTTGACAAGCTTTCAACATTCTGTTACAACTATTGTGGTCCGCTAGCTGCCTGCGGACCTGGCAGCGGAGTCGGACAGTGAGGAGGCTGGTGAGGACAATGGGAGTCAGGGGAAGGCCTGGACAAGGGCTATGCATCAGAGGCAGAAATGGGGCCAGGGTTGGGAGCGATGCACTGACTCTGGAGCCTCCAGAGGCAAACAGCAGAGAGGCAGAGGAACAGGAGGATCCTGTTCCTAGTTCATGCATGCGAGGAGCTGCCAGAAGGCAATAGTAGCTGAAGAAAAAAGGACAACTCAGGAGTAAGGCCAGAAGATGATTGGCCACTCCCATAAGGCTTAAAAGAGCAGCAACGAGCTGTTGGGTTCTTTGTAGAAAAGCAAACGTTGATTCCCATGCTTCTTGTTAGCATCTCTTGAACTTTGTGGGGTTTTTACCAAGAAAAGCCTTTGGCATGTTGCCAAAGACATCAAAGGTTGGTGATAAGGCCATAGGACTGGTTATGAAGAATTTTGTTTTGTACTAAGATGAGAATGAATTAGTTCTCACCTGTTTTAATAAAATAAGTTTGTGAAGGACTGAATTGTGTTTGGTAATCACTATTTTGGCCTTGGTCACAACAGTAACACCCTAAGCACATAAAAGTACTTTCCAAGATTTCCAGTGACTTCTGTTTCCTGGCTGTGTCTACCTTAAAGGGTGGCAGACACTGACTACAAGTAAGACGTCTGTCTTGGGAAATGGGAGATCTTTGTTTTGATAAAAAAACCTCTTAAGGTCTTTTTTCCCAAGTAGCTTTAGTCTTATGGTAGCTTTGGTAGGATTCAATGTAGAGCAAAAATAATTTAAACAAATTCACCAATATGTGTTGGTAAGATAAGGGCACAAGAGATGGAAAATACGATGTGTTAATGCAATGTCATTTAAATGCACTTTTGCTAGGTCCAAGATGTACATTTCCTATACTGAAAACCAAATTCAGTGTTCTTAGAGATTGATTATACTGTTTTCATTCTAATTTTTATTTTTATGAACTAGGATTTTGTGCAGATGCAGCATCCATCTTGACTCTTTTGACTGTCTGCCCCCATGAATGTGAGGACCCATTAATTTTAACCTTGAAGGGTAGTGACTCTGTGTGCTTGATTTATGTCCCAGCATGTTATATGATCTGAGAAAGTACATGGTCTATAATTTTCAAAGAAACCATGAGAGATCAGGTGGTATAAAAGCCATACAGTAATAGTTTCTCATGCTGGTGTTCTCCACTTCCCACTATGTTTGTGTCAACTCTGTAGTTAATCAGCCCAAACATCAAATAAACTTCTACAAGTGCTGAACTAGTTAACGTTGTAATGAGCCTGGCAAATGAGGAAGATCACTTATCCCAGTTCTGTTAACTTCTGCTAAGCTTCTCCTATCATATGTAGTATTAATAGGTAAGTTAATAATATTTTAAGAGAACGATCGCTGCAAATTCCCATCGTGTATGCCATAATAGAATTGATCAAAATGAATTCATCAGGTATTCATGTTGGTGTCATATAAAGCTCCATAGGTGTTTCATTGCAAATTAGCATTTCTCAGAGGACACTTAAAGTAAAGTGTTCCTGAAAGTTCCTATTACCCATATTGCTAAGATAAGTACATTAAAGATCATCTTCTTGTACAGTGCTAATGTAGCCTGTCTGCATAAAATGTATCTCCCATGTTGGGTATATTCAAAAAGATCTGTTGAAATCTTCCCTTTTTCCTTCCAGCAATTAGTTGCCACCCTTGAATTTCTGCTATTTTACAAGAAATATTTCTAGTATAATTAAAATTGCTATAAGTAGACCCCAATAAAAGAGCTATTTACTTGTTATTCCCCATGTGAAAGTACCAGGACATAATGGGCTTAATGTTTCTTGGCTTTGCTTTTTTTACTATGCCTTCATGTTTATTCTTTTGTATGAATTGTCTTAGTGCAAATATCTGCAGTGGGTGAACTGCTCAATTCCTCCCATACAAGATACCTGGGAGAGCAGCAAAAGGCAATAAAATCTGGGTCATAATAAATTGATTCTGCCCTCCTTGTAGATCAACAGCCCAACCCTTCATCCATTATAGGAACCCACTGTAACAGAATCCTTCACAGATGGCCATCCTGCCTCTGCTTAAACAGCTCTTGCAATTAATGTCCAGCCTAAATCTTCTTCCTTGAAATTTAATGCCCTTGTTGCCTGTCCTGTGTTCTGAAACATGTTATAATATGTTGACCAAAATAGTACCCAGAACAGAACCCTGAGGCATGCCACTTGCCACATCTTCCACCTTAATGTGAAGCCACTGATTCCCACTGTGTGCTATTACTCAACCAATTCAGTATTAATTTTAATGATAATGTAGTTCAGGTTCCATTTTGCCATCTTTTCTTCTAAGATCTCATGGGAGACATCATCAGCTGCGCTCAGAACAAGTCTGAAGCAGTAGCTGTCAGTTAGCAGACAATATTTTTCTTGACTATTCCTCTCTCCTTTTCTTCTTCCCTTTCTTCAGTTGAGTTCCTTTGTTAATCTCTTGTTTGCACTTCCTTTTCACCCTCACACTAAGCCAGCTGACCCTTAAGGAAATGTTGAATGTCTTGAAATTCTTGTAGAAAATAAGTAACCTCTGGAATGGGAAAGGATTGTGAAGTGTTTGACAGCAGGTGTGGGTGGTAGCTGTAAGTGACCTGAAATTGTGGCATCTGAACAGAGGCATAAACTGAGTTATTTTAAGCAGACTTGATCATAGGCAAGCCATTTTGTATAGAAAAAATGCCTTTAGTGTGCCTGAAAATATTTCAGCATAGATCCGCTTCAAATAGAAAATGATGCAATATATAGTTACAGGAACTACCCTAGAATTTGCAGCCTTCCTGGATTTGAGAACCAAAACCATAACATGATGAAAGAAGGTAAAGGAAAATGGTAGATTCACTATAGAAGTTATAGAGTCTCTTAAGTCCAAAGAAACTCTATTCATGAGTTTGTATCCTTAGGAATAAGATTATCAGACATTTGGCAAAAGAAAGACCTGTCCTTCTTTTTGTTTTCCTAACCTTAAGATCAAATATTGTCTGGCTTTTAGAGTATCTTAAAGAGGGTTTCAGAACTATTTCAGTAATGGTGGTCATTCAGACTTTTGTGTATTGTGACCTTATAAATTGTAAGCTTCTTCCTTTTCCTTGTCCATGGACAGACGCAAAAGCTTAGATTTAAATTATTTGATTCATTTCCTGATTCCAGCAATTGGATTCGATTCATCCCCTTCAACTATATGATCACTGTAATCTAGAGATTACACGGGTCATCATACATTTCTATGGTGAAATTTGAAAGTGCATTCTCAATGATTCTATATTATCTCTAGGTGTGTTCTTGAAAATAAAGATTTGTTTGAAAAATATTTGATTAAAGAGCAGTCTTTCTGGTGCTGGACAAAGTAATTTCTTAGAGAAATAAGTCTAAGTATAACTTTCTGCAGATTTTTTTTTTTGCTGTAATTTTAGATGTGGATGCCAAGAAAGTTAAATGTTAGTGTGTCCTTCTTGCCCTCCCCTCATTTCCAATTGCCCATGTCTTCCTTTGCCTATTCAGATGCCTGGTAACCCTTCTCAGGGAGGATCTGTTCCAACTACTAAATAAAGAGCAGTGTGTGTTGGTGTGTTTTGTCTAACTGACAGTGGCATCCACTTGAGTGTACTACTTTCATTGGAATGAATGGGGCGGGGGGGAGGAAATGAGAATTTTGGACATTCATGCATTGTCAGGACAGATATTGAAAAGCAGCGAGATGTGGGACCTTGCCACATTGTGGTCATTAGACCAGGAATCAAATCTATGTGAAGAGTTGTTAGGGAGTTTACTCATAAGGCTGCTTTTAATCTACAACTTGAAGTCGCCTTGGTTTCCAATTCTATTTTTTAAAAAATCTACAACACTACATTTTTATTAAAAGGTTAAGGTCACCTGTAAGTCAGAGATATCACTTAACAAACCAGGAACATACAGGAAGGTGCCTGAATCACTTATTTTCCTTTACTGTTTTTCTTTTTGTGTCATAGAAATTTGGAACAAAGAGCTGAGTTCTTCTTTTTTTAAAATCAAACTTACACATGCTGCTCTGGAACTCTTTTTCATTAAAGGATTGGCATTAATAATGCTTTAAATAACAGAGAAAATATATTAGGAGTCATTCATTTATGAACTTGTTCTTAATGAGATGCATTTCTGGAAGGAAAAGGGAAAAAAATCAAAACAAAACTAAAAAAAATAAAAATAAAATAAAAGATGCCACCTCAGTGCTGTATTCACTGAAGAAACAATGCTCACTGGGGAAAAAGAGCTAGTTAGCCTTCCATGACTTAGATAAAGCTACGGAGAAATGACAAGTGCCAGTAATTAACAAAGCCTCTTCAACAAGATAACCCTATTCATCTTTGTCTATTTCAATCACCAAAGACTCAGATTCAGTGCAAAATGAATGCCTGGATGCCATCAATTCCTGTTAACCTTTCTATAACCGTTTGGTGTTCATGCATAGGTGATAGATAGATTTTGTCAGTTTATTAAATGGTGACATCTCCCTTGCCATGTGACTAAAACTGTGGTAGATTTTTTTCCCCTAAGCAAAGTATATTTTAATCATCTCTTTTCTTAGCTTTAACAACTTGCTTATAGTATGCTTGAAATTATCATTCAAGCAGTAGATAGATGGAACCAGGTGATAGACTTCCTGGGTGTGGCAGTGAGGCAGCCATTGAAAAAGTAGATTTGTTTGTTTTAATGAGCTTATTGATTTCTCCAATCATGAACATCTGAAATTTGAATAAAAAAAACAGCATAGAAGAAACAAAATATCTCATTGCTGTTATTATTTTTATTATTAGCATATGACTTTGTTACAGGAGACCACAATGCTTTTACAGAATAGTAGTTTGGCTGCCAATTTATCAGCTCTGTGGTAGAACATGCTTGTGTGCTTCCCAAGGTGTGCCACAGGAGAGTGAGTTGCTTTTGCACCAGGAAGAGAGACAAGTTCTTTCTACAATGTCATCCTACGTTCTCTTCCTTCCTGGACCCACTTTATAATGGGTGCCACAACTGGGAAGGTTCAGAGCCAGCAGAAATCAGACTGCCTGCACAGAACACCATCTTGTCTCCCCACCGAAGTGGTATCTGGTTTATCTACTCACATAGAACATGCTTTTAAACTGTTAGGTGGACAGAAATTGAGGCAAGTGATGGGAACTCATCCCACCATAGAGTGCTACGACTTGAACTGCTGGAGCAGAGACCATTTCCAGCATCATTAAGCCACTGAGTGCCTCTTAAAATGTTAATCTTAAAATAACATGTATGTGCAATATTGCCACCTTCTCATGGATGAGAAGATTGGACATTGATTAATAATTATTCAGATTTTCTGATTCAAACAATGAATTTATTAAGGGATGCACCACCATCCCCTTGAAGGTAGGTGGCAACATACCCCTCAGTAGGATGTGTTCACCATTGTCCTGACCTAACACCTGGTCATTTCTTTAGAAGCCTTTATTAGCCTAGAAGTCCAAGATCCAATGTACAGGTAGCCAAACTTATACCACAGGGAAATCTGTCCATTTTCTTTGGAGTCAGTGTTCAAATTCATGCAAGGTAAACCTACGAGATGGGAAAAGCAGATAGTGAATTGACAATGGATGGAAATTGTGGCAGGCAGGGATCCATGAAAGGCTGTAGAGAAGCTCTTTGAAGGCTATGGGTGCCTCATTGCTAGAATAGAGAGCACAGAGCTAAATGGACCAATAGCCTAATGTTATAAGACAGCTACCTATGTAGTAATGATCCTGGATAAAACATGAGTATTGAAAGCTGTCTATTAAACAATACAGAGAATGCTGGCACAATAATAAAGCCATCAATCATGCATATCATAAAGTGCAAACTGTCTGTGTCAATTTGATAATTCTGCAGTAAATGGAAATGAAGTCCTCACTGAATCACTTCAGAACTTGCTTGAAAGAAATTGTGATTGCTCAAATTGGTATACCAGCCCTAGATATACAAATATTATCTGCTGTTTGCCTAATGATAAAAAACTTTGGACTGATACCTTCACAATGTTCTTACCTGGAAATGATGAATCCCTTAGCAGTGGTGGTTGGAGCATCAGGAAGGCAACAGTTGCCATAGATTGCATAAAATATATACAGAATTCAAATGCATGGATATAAAGTTAGAAATGATTAATTTAAATAAACAATACATATCTCATTGCTGGGAGGATTACAAGTTCTGCTTAGTCTGCTGTTCAGATACTAGTCGCTAGCTGACCAATTATCTTTCTGGAATGACTTGGAGGTTGGGAATGGAAGCAATGGTTTCACCTTGGTTTTCCTCCATCCTCCATGCCTGGCTCCAGTCAATTTTGTACAGATTTATCTTGTGTGCCAATTGCGCCCATTGTTGATCTAGGAGGTCTTGCTTGCAATCACCTAAACTTTGGTTACTTCCCAACTGAATTACTGCATTGTGTTCTACATGGGGCTACCTCCGAAGACTGTCTGGAAAATATAGTTGGTCCAGAATGTGGCAACATACACAGCTTTGGGCACCTCTCAGTTTGCTCATGTTATATTATTGCTATATTAACTGCATAGCAATATAACTGGGTTCCAGTTTGTCTCCAGATACAATTCAAAGATCAGATCAGATACAGCACGGAAATGGCATTGGTCGCGTTGGTTGATGACCTCTGGAGGGCCCAGGACAGAGGTTGCTCCTCTATCCTGGTCCTATTAGATCTCTCAGCGGCTTTTGATACCATCAACCATGGTATCCTACTGCACCGGCTGGAGAGGTTAGGAATCGGGGGCACTGTGCTTCGGTGGTTCTCCTCCTTTCTCTCTGACCGTTCGTAGTTTGTGTTGGCAGGGGGGCAGAGGTCAATTTTGAGGCACCTTATTTGTGGGGTGCCAGAAGGGTCAGTCCTCTCACCCCTTCTGTTCAAGATTTATGTAAAACTGCTAGGTGAGATCATCCGTGGTTTCGGGGTGAATGTTCATCAATATGCGGATGACACTGGACTTCTGGGTGGCGCCTCCCTCGTTGTCGGCGGTCTTTTCATGACCGCCGGCCTCCCGGCGCCTAAAGAGCCGCCATACAGCAGGCAGGCGGCTCGTAAATCCCTCTCTTCGACAGGAAGAGAGGGCAGTGCTTCTGGGGGTGAGGTTGAGCCCCCTGAATCACCCCAGGACTTTTTTTTTTGTCCTGGGGAAGGCTCAGGGCGATGGCTCCCTATCCACCCCCAGAGAGGCTCCGCGCTGAGAGGGATCTCTGCTTTAATTAGCGGAGCCAGACGTCGTGAGCAACACCACAACTGATAGAAAATTTAAACAAGCTGAACGAGGAGTCTTCAGAAAAGGAAAATGCAAGTATGGTTATTTATTTATTTATTTATTTATTTATTTTGATTCTTTAGAAGAGGAGGGAAGGAAAAAGGAAGAAGAGAATGAATAGTGAAAGTGTTTTTTTAAAATGGTGACCGGCTCTGTTTGGAGAAAAATTGAGAGTGGAAAGTGAAAGCAGAGCCTAGTGCTGAGACATCTTAAAAGAAATATTCTGGTAGGGAAAAGAAATAAAGAAACAGAGACTGATTTAAACAGTTTTTTTTCTTGTTTTTTTTTACTGAAGTAAGAAGAATCTCTTTGGTTTTTTTTGAAAAATAAATAATAAGCTAGAAGTATGACTCCTAAACCAAAAGGAAGGGGGGGCTCCCTCATGAATCAGTCGAAGGACAAAGCAGAAGTGACTCATTTGCAGGGATCTGCAGATGAGGATTTAAAAGATTTAAAAGATTTTATAACCAGGTCTCTAGTGAGTGTTGTTGAGAAGATAAAAGGTTCACAGAAGAATCTTGAGGAGTTGGTTATTGGAAAGTATGACTAATTAAATCAAACTATCACCAAAATAGTTTCGGATCTTTCAAGTGCAGTGGTGGAAATGGGGAAGAAAGTGTCTGAAATCAGCAGTAAGTTTGACTCCCAGATGCAAGAAATACAATTAAAAATTGTGGAAGCTGAGGCTAAAAATCAGAATATAGAGAATGATGTCATCATGCTTCAAATTAAAGCTATGGAATCAGCAATTAGATTAAGAGGCATAAGAGAAAACAAGAGAGAAAATTTAAGAACAGTTTGTGCAAAGGCCTTTGCGGAATTATTAAAGTTAGAAGATCAGCTAATTCTTGGTTGTATAGAGAAAGTCTACAGAGTCAACTCACGTGTAGCCACACAAAGGAATCTGCCTAGAGATGTTGTTGTCTACTTTACTGATAGAGGATTGAGAGATGATATTTTACAAAAATCCTACTCTGCCAGAGTGCAGGTAGAAGGTATACAAATTAGTATTTTTAAAGAGCTACCACCGAAGGTTTTAAAGGACAGAAAAGACTTTGGTTTTCTGGTCAAGGAATTGAAGAGAAGCAATATCCCATTTAGATGGGACCTACCAGTTGGTATAATTTTCAGATACCATGGCGTGAGACATTATTTGAATACTATTGAAAAAGCCGAATATTTTTACAAAAATATTTTTAAGGGAGCCCAGGAATATATTAAGAATAAAAAACGTCAAAGAGAGTCTACAAAATGCAAACAGAAGGAAGAAATTCAAAGTGTGTTAAAAGAAAAAGGAGTACAAGGTGGTTGTCCAGAGGATTCTATTATGGATTTTTCAGACGAGAAAATTGAGCATCCTAGTGACCCTAGAGGGGGAGTATTGGACCTTGAACTGTTGGAGCAAGAATCAAAAAATAAAACTATAATTCGAGACGAGCAACAGCAGAGGCCCGGTGCTCTTCAAGAGATGGGGGGTGATGCCAATCAACAGGAATTAGAAGCTAATGAGGAAACTAGATTGGAAACCACTGATGACCAATACAAGGAGTTTTGTGAAATGTTTGAATCTCTTGCAGAAAGGATTGAAAGATTTGGAAATAGGTTATAAATTTTTAAAGTTCATCCTGAGTTGGATTTATATTTGATTTACATATTAAAATGGATTATAAATTTTTTTTACAAAGTTTATCCTGAGGATCCAAGCTATTGTAGATAGCTGTTAAAACTTTGGAGATGTATAATAAATTTTCAAAAGTTCATCCTGAGTTGGACTGATATTAGACTTATATATCAAAATGGATTATAAAAATTTTACTATAAAGTTTATCCTGAATTGGACTTAACATCCTGAGAAAGGTAAACAGATTGCTGCAATATTAGCAGCGATCTGTGGTTACCCCGTTATAGTTTTTTTTTTGGAACTTATCATCTAGGAGAAGAGAATAAAAATGAAAACATCTCATAACCCAAAGGAATGAATTGCAAAGGGCGACAGGATTTGAAAGAGCTTTAAAGGAACATCTGGGAATGCGGTTTCTAGTTTTTTTTTTTTTTTTTGAATCTTAGGAAGAGCTACATTGGTTTTTTCTTTTTTTTAGGTGGCACAGTAGAAGCAAGTTTGAATATTCTACCTAGAGGAGTACAGAATACCTTCGTGGTTGGATATTATTTATAAAGTCACTCGGGGGGTTTCTCTTTGTGTGGAGAGATGCCTTATTTTGCTGATGGGGGTAGCTGGAAGACGAAGCTTATTGGAATTGGATATATGTTGCAGAAAGTATATTTAACTTCAATTAAGATGAAGAAAAGATTGAAATTTGGATTATGGAGATAGAAAAATTTCTTTTTAGACAATTGTACAATTATAATTATATATGTTATATTTTATGTTTTATGTTTTTGTTTTTTTTAGTTAAAGGGTGTAGTTGGGATAAAATTATTTGATATGGATATGGAGGTGATATACTACATTTTGTTATAAGGGGGACTGATTTTGGTATATGATTAGTAAGGTTAATATTAATGGATTACAGAGAGGTATGATATTTTTTAATTTGGTTTGAATATTATAAGTTTATTGATTGATAAATGAATACTGATGGTTGGTTAATGAGATAGATTTTATTATTATTATTATTGGTTTTTTTATTACAATATTGTTAACTTTAGAAAAACATTAATACTTATAGGTTTATTGTTATACTACCTTGTTATAAGTATTGGTTTTGTTTTGTTTGTTTTTTCTTTTTTTCTCCTTTTTCTTCTTCTTCTTCTTCTTGAAATTTTTTTCAACTTAAAATTTGAATACTTTAAAAAATTTTTCCTTTCTTGTTTTAAACTTCTTTTTAAAATCTGTAGCGGAAGTCAAAGGGGGGATGGGGAGGGAAGGGGTTGGGATGGAGGGAGGTAGGGGGAGGGGTTGGGAGGTGGGGACCGGGGTGGGGGGGGGAAATGAAAAAAATTTTGTATTGTAAAACTTTTTCAATAAAAAAAAAATATGCGGATGACACTCAGCTATACATCTCCACCCCAGACCACCCCAACGATGCCCTTACTGTGATGTCCCATTGCCTGGAGGCCGTACAGATCTGGATAGGGAGAAACAAACTCAGACTCAACCCCTCCAAGACTGAGTGGCTGTGGCTTCCAGCATCCCAGTATAGTCAGGTGGTACCATCACTGACAATTGGGGATGAGACCTTGCTCCCCACAGAGAGGGCCCGCAATTTGGGTGTCCTCCTGGACTCACGGCTATCTTTAGAAGACCATTTGATGGCCGTGGCCAGGGGGGCCTTTTATCAGGTTCACCTGATCCACCAGTTGCGTCCCTTTCTGGATCGGGATGCCTTGCGCACATTCACTCATGCTCTAGTCACCTCCCGTATGGACTACTGCAATGCTCTCTACATGGGGCTCCCCTTGAAAAGCACCCGGAGGCTCCAACTGGTCCAGAATGTAGCCGGGTGAGTGATTATGGGCGCATCTCGTTGCATCCATGTAACACCTCTCCTACGCGAGCTGCACTGGCTCCCGGTGGTCTTCTGGGTGTGATTCAAGGTGTTAGTTATCACCTTTAAAGCGCTCCATGGCTTAGGACCTGGGTACTTATGAGACCGTCTTTTGCCACCAATAGCCTCCCACCGACCAGTTCGTTCTCATAGGGAGGGACTACTCAGGGTATCATCAGTCAAATTGTGCCGACTGGTGACTCCCAGTGGGAGGGCCTTTTCTGTAAGGGCTCCAACCCTTTGGAATGAACTGCCCCCTGATATACGAAACATCCCTAATCTCCGTCCTTTCCACTGTGCCCTCAAGACCCTGATGTTCAATCAGGCGGGGCTAAACATATTAACTGGGAATGATTAAAATATTATCTAATCCTGCGTTTTATTTAATTTGGGCTAAACTATGTTATAATTTTAATTATCATTTTTATGATGTTTATGTATCTTTTATTTTTTCTTGACTGTACACCACCTTGAGTCCTGCAGGAGAAAGGCGGTATAGAAATATAATAAATAAATAAATAAATAAGATCACCATCTTTAAAGCCTACAGGAACAGGGACAGGGATAGGCTCTTAGTGGGACCCCCCTTCCTGAGGATATCTATCTGTTCCATCAGGTTAGATAGAATGAATACACTCCAAGTCTCTTCCCTTAAAACTTGCCACTTAGTGTGCCTTTTTCATAGTAGCCGGATTTGTGGGGCAGCTTCCCCTAGCAAGTCCTCACTCTCCTAGTCTTCTAGGAAGCCCTGAAAAATCTGACTTTTTCTTGAGATGTTGGGATAAGATGAGGCTGGAGTTCAATGGCTACAGTTGTGGATTAGTTGAAGAATGAACGTTGGGTCACCAGGATTTGTTGTATTCAATTTTTTTTATTTTGGTATACTGGTTTTACTATTTTATTATGTTTTTATTATGGTTTTGATAGCCACTCACAATTGACATGCATAAGATGGGTAGCTATTAAAATCTGTTATTTCAGTAAATAAAAATAAAATGAGTATTTAAAACTTAACTGCAGTATGATTCTTCCTGTTATTAATAAGTCTACCTAGAGTGATGGTTCTATTTGTGAGGATCCCTCTCCCTATTAACACATGATAAAAAGCAATAAGTGATGTTGGATGGATATTTGGAAGCTGGAGCATAATAACCTAAACTTGAAAGTAAGCCAGCAATAGAACAACATTGATTTCAGCTCTCTAATTGCCCACCTTCTCCTCTTTGCGTTTAGAGAGCCTCTGACATTATGCTTCTTGGAACACTGTTCTTTGTTTCATTTCTGCTCTCTGAACTGATGTGTGATCTACTCTGCATTTGACATTTGACCCACAGCAAAATATTTTGCTTCAGAACCGATCAACAACCAATGAAGCATTCTGATATATTTCCAAAAGACCATTTGAACCAAAATTTGGGCTCTCATATTTTAAACCACTTGGAGTTTCTAAGGCATTTTCAAGGCAGTCATATTCAGTGTATTGTTGTACAGTTTATGTAGAAGTAGTCCTCTAAACTATGTAGAATCTCATCAGGATTCCATCCTTCCAAGATCGGTAAAATGAGGACCCAGATTGTTGGGGGCAATATGCTGACTCTATAAACGACTTAGAGACGGCTGTAAAGCACTATGAAGTGGTATATAAGTCTAAGTGCTATTGCTATGATTTTTCAGGTGATTCTTGAAGATGGCTATAAGTCTTTGACAAATTGACAAAAAGATCAAAATCAGTGATGTTATTATGTTATCACTCTGTGCCTGGTACCTTGGCCATTGGAAAACAAAATAGAAGTGCAACTCCAAACCGCAAAAAGGTTGCTTTAATGAGAGTAGAAGCAGCTCTGTTGAAAAGCTTAGAACACGGGTGTCAAACTCATGACATCACATCATTATGTGATGTACTGTGACTTTTTCCCCTTCAATAAACCAGGGATAGGCATGGCCAATGCATGATGCATCTGGCCCGCGGGATGTGAGTTTGACACCCCTGGCTTACAAGATCCATGAAATTTGTAATGGTGTTCAGCTTCTCATTTCTCTGAGGGCCATTTACAGCCAGTGTGAAGCTGTAATCACTAAATTGAGAAAAGGAGAGCAAGTTAGAAATCTTGCACGCCAGATACTAAGTGTTTCCAGATTTTCCCCTTTCTTCATATTAAGCTTTTCTACTTCTCTATTTTATAGATCACAAGCCATTTTGAAAATGGTCACTTATCAATACTTTGGGACCTTAAATATGCTTTTACTAATTCCATTCAAAAGCTATAACCTTTTCATTTGGCCAGATTAAGGAATAAACACAAGTAATAGGATACTTTTTCTTCTAGCGTACAGTATTTATTTATTTATTTGTTTGTTTGTTTGTTTGTTTGTTTGTTTATTTATTGGTTCGATTTATATACCACCCTTCTTCGGAGACTCAGGGCAGCTTACAATACGTTAAGCAATAGCCTTCATACTTTTGTATATACCTGCTTAGTAGGGCTTTTGCCCCCCCCCTCAAGCGGTGTTCTTTTTCATACAAAGTCAATTTATTACCCCCACAATCTGGGTCCTCATTTTACCTACCTCGGAAGGATGGAAGGCTGAGTCAACCTTGAGCCTGGTGAGATTTGAACTCGCAGTAATTGCAGGCAGCTGGCAGCTGGCAGCTAAGTGCTAATTAATAGCACTTTAGTTTGCTGCACCACCAAGTAGGATGCTAATCATCTAAGTTTGGCACATTAGAAAAGTAATTGAAGTAAAGGCAGCAAAAATATCACAATGGTGTGGTGATTGTCAGCCTGAGTAAGTTGTTGCCTCTCATCTCTTCCTGGCAGGAAAGGGTTGTAGTTCTGTTGTTTGAGGCACCAGAGTGAGATTATCGTTTGGCATTTTGGTCCCATTAGAAAAGTATAACAAGCCACAAATAGGAGGCAATCAGCATGTTTATGATATCCCAGAACAACCATTATGTATGTTTTTCATAATCATATATTTTCCAGTTGGTGCACTTACCAGTTCTGAGGAAGCCCAGTAGAAATCTATCCATCTCTCCATCTGTCCATCCGTCCATCCGTCCACCCATACACCCAACCATCCATCCATTTTAATGCATAAAACACATGTTTTTGTGCTCCAGAATAAATCAGGATATAGCATGCTTTACAGGACTAACTTCTCTAATAGTCACAAAATGGCTAGCTTTGATCAGAACATAAGAACATATTTTTAAAATAAATTAATTAAAAAATAGTAGCAGCAAAGCACCATAAGTAATGAAGTAGCATGAGAATCAGCAATAGTTGCTATATTAAAAGTAGAACTAACAGCCTCAAAAATGCAGTGATAGTGATACTATCAATGGCAATAATATTATTAATCAAACCAGAACCAACAACTAGTAGTTGTCTGGTAGGAAAAAAATGCTAATAATAGTTGTCTTAGTAGAAGTGACAATAGTGTACCGAAAAACAATGCCTGTTTTATACATAAATGAAAAGTACACTGATTTTTTTAGAGTGAATGAAATATTATGTTTGACTGTGAGAATAAAATGAGCAAAATATTCCCTAGTTCACTTTTTTTTTTTTTGCATTAGAGAGATATTATCAAAATTGCATGGAAAATGCTATTATATCCATTTCGTTGTCTATTTTGTACCCTGTGGTGCCAATAATTTCTCTCTAAAAATAATGCTGCATTTTGTATATAGTTGGCTCTATATCTTTCTGAGTATATATCAAAACATGAGCAAAGAGTTAGCTTTTTCCAATATGGCATCCTTCATTCAGTCAGGATCTAGAAATTTCAAAGCACCCAAAAATTGAGTGATGAAAAGGTACACAGGATTTTTTAAAGAGTTCTACCGTTCTGTTTTTCAATACCATTTGGATCTTGCCAGATGTTAAAAGTGAGTGGTGTTCATTTAATGCTCAATTTATTTTTCTAAAACTTTAATTCAGCTCTCCAATTTCATTTTAAATGTGTGGATGGAGGAGAAAGAACCTGGAAGTAAGATGTCATTCCAATTGGAGGCAGTGTATATCAAGCTGAAAATTCAGGTTTTTCAGTCCTTATGGAGGAGATTGAGGAATATTAGTCATGAAAATCTAATGCCTTCCTCCATATATGCATGCAGTATGTTTCTGAATTCAAATCCAGGGGACACCGAGCGTTTCGTGGAGTGTCTACTTCCATTTGAACTGGTAGTTTTGTTCAAGCCACCTTATGCAACCATCAGACGTTTGTTACTGACTAGAGCAATCCACAATGAATTATTTCGGAAGTAGATTTGTGAGACCTTGCACACCAATCTCTGTCATATCCCAGCTGACCTCATTGGATAGTCAGCTATTCTTTGTCTCCAGAGAAAAACCCAAGTGTATTTTCTTTGTGTATGAAGTATATGAACAAGAAAATACATACAAAGTTCATTAAAAAAATATACCTTGGCAGATTTTGAGAAAATGATTGTAAAACAAGAGCTGCTCTAGGGAAAAATTATTTTTTGAAAAAAAATCAACATCTGATAATGTCTTACTATGTACAGTATATGTTCTTGCTCTGTTTTGTCTTTCCAGATTTGTTTGTATTATCCAGATTTTAAATTATTTTGTTTTGGATTTCTTAATTGTGGGACAACAGCATGAAGGCATGCTGCTTGCTAAGACTGGGAGCCTCCTAGAGGTTGCTAAGTCTGTCTGTTTACATTTTGATCACTTTCTTATTCATTCATTTTTGGATCAATTTATGAATCTGTTTGGAATTCCTATTTTTCCTATTTCACATAGAAATATTTTTCACAAAATATTTCACATACCATAGTAAAATATTTTTTTGCATTTAATTAACTTTTCTACCGTTGCAAATAATTTTCCTAGTGCACGTACATCTTTTTTTAAAAAATGAATGACATCCCCCAGAGATCCATAGTACTCCAACATTTATGACTTTCTAAAAACTATTACAAACCTGATATCGTATGATTATAGAATACCTATGATTTTTGTTTATTTTTATTCTATTTGGATGTGTTAGGCTGCTTCAGAATCAAATAAATACACAAAGAGACACACAGATTTTAAGATTTTAAATGATGTGAACTGTGAAGTTTTGCCCAAATTTTACCTTGATACATAGGTTTTGTAGATTCATCCCCAAATGAATATCAGCTAAATATCTCTGCTGTTCTTTTGACTGGACACTGGTGAAAGCAGAATATTGTAATCTAGCAAGGCAAATCTTATAAAGATTCTGCATTTTAGACCAGATGAAGGCACATAACCACAGCCATTTTACTTTCCCAATTTTTTTAAAATATTGTCATTATTTTTCCCCGTTAAGTTTTAGCTCCATGTTGTATATTTTAAATGGCTGTATGAGAATGCAACTTGACTCACTTGCAAATGGAAGAGAATTTTCCCTTTAGAAAATGGAGCTGTCCAATAATTTTGAATTATTCTACACAGTGCACTCCAATTTGGAATTATTGGAGTGCCTGAAATTTTTATAAGCTCTTGAATTTGGAAGTGATCAAAGTTCTGGGCATACGCAGTGCCAAGCAATTTAAAATTATAAGAGCTGTCAAATTTTTATATAAGCACTTCAAATAGAAAAGAATTTGGGAGTTTTGAGCATGTGCAAAAAAAAATTAAAAATAGATAGCAAGTTAATTTATTCAAGTAGTTCAACTTTCTTCCTCTTAACTACCTTTGTTTTGCAAGTTTTTTTTTCTTTCCTTTTTTTTAATCCCACCATTTTGAGTGAGGGAAGTATGACATCTTCTTTGGAAAATCTTATAAAAGGAGAGCATTGTTCTAAAAAATGAAGCACTATTTTAAATAGTATAAAAATGGTATTAATTTTGATCCAAGCTGTGAACACTAAAAGACTGATTAGGAAGGAAAGAATTACATATGTTTCTTATTATTTAAGGTAATTGAGCAACTTTCTGGGACATGCTTAATATTTTCAGTGGGACTGTGGGTCAGTAAAATGGTTAGAAACCATACACTGTACACATGACCATAAATCAATCTCTCTCTCTCCCTTCCATCCTCCCTCCCTCCTTGTCCATTTCTGGAATATTATCAGTGTTGGAGCCATACAACCATTAGGGGACATAGTCCAGAGGCCAGGTGGTGTGACACAGAAGGCAGGCTTCCTGGATTCCTATAGGGTTATATTGTTCAATTGAAAAGACTTGGAGTACTTAAGCCCTGAACAGACACATGAAAGATAAGTGGTCCCTCAAATAATCAGGCACAGTGCAATGTATAGCCTTGTAGTCATCTTCAATTGCACCTGGAAGCATACTGGTAATCAGTGGAGCTTGCAATGTAGAGGTGACTCATAGTTATTCCAAGGCATGTCCATAACCCCACCCATGTTGTGCATTCCAGTTTAAGTTTCCAGCATTGTAGACCATATTGCAGTAGTCAGATTAGTCAGGAGAGATTGTCTGAAGAGGTTCTGATTCAGGAAAAGGCACAGTTGTCAAACCAGATGGAATTCTGCAAAGACCTTCCTGACCATAGCTGCTCATTGAGCAGGAGCTGTGAATCTAGGAACACATACACCCTCCAATTCCAAATTGCACAGTACTCTTGAGCAGGGAAGTGCAATCCTATCCAAGGTTAAATATGGAGTATTCCCACATCCAGATGGCCCATATATCTACAGCCACTTGTTTTTGGTAGGAATGAATGAGAGTAAGGTTTCCTCATCCTGTCCTGCACAGCCTCCAATCAATGGAACAGAATTTCAGTAGACTAACTTGACTGGTCTGATATCCACAGACACAATTGTTTATCACCATATATTGACAATACCACATCCCAACCCTGTGAATAGCCTCATCCAGTGGTTTTAAGTAGATGTTGAATAGAGGGGAGAGAGTGTACAGCTCTGTAGCAACCCATAAAAGAAGCCAGGGGAGTGACTTCTCTCCCCTATGACTTCAACTGGATGTCAGGGTTCCAAGTAATACAGCCAGTGGAAAGCCAGTTCTGAAACTTCCCGCGTTTTCCACAACCTTAAGAGGAAACATTTCCCCATTTCTCAAAACAATAAATCACATTGCCCAATCTGGAAGCTGGCTGGGTCCTTGGTTACCTCTCTCCTCCTCCTCTGCCCAGCCAGCCATTGGAATGCCTCTGACTCACCAGAAAGCTATGCTGTTTGGGTTACATACACACCCTCACTTACTCTCCTCTCCAGCTCTAAGATGTGTCAGCCTGAAACCCTGAGAAAGAAACTCCACAGAAACTCCATGGCCATAGCCAAGTCAGTTTCAGGCCTGACACTGGAACCAGCTTCTCAAAAGAAGGAGAATCATTATAAAATTGTGCCAACCTCCAGAACTTATCCAGAAGGAAACCATGGACAACAGTATTGAAAGCCACTGAGAAATCAAGGAGTACAAGGCCACTTTCTTAGTTATTGCCAAATAACTCCTCAAAGACATTTGATGATCTTTGTTTGGATCCTTTCACTGCAGTATCGTTGAACCATTATTTCTGTTTCATTTGAAATAAATACAAAATTAATGAAATGATTGACTCAAATCATATATTTAATGGACTAAATTAAGAACCATTACTGGTGTTACTTGCAACATTAGTTTCTACACCAAGCTTTGCAAAGCACCAAGCTTTTCACCATGCTATAGTATTATCAAACTACTGTTGGTTTCTAGTATTCTGATCTCCCAGCATATTTGTTTAAGGTTTTGATAAGCTGAAAGATGCTACTGAAAATGCTACTTAAATTTCCAATAATTCTCTAGAGGGATACAACATTGAAAAGCTTATGGAAAGTGTAAAAAGTGGGACTCAGAATCATAAAATAATTAGAGCATTGCTGTTGCTCTTGCTTGGTATTATTACTGCTAAGCAATTCACCCACTATGTGTCCACCAGTTGAGGATTTCAAAGAAACACTTAGCTGGAAATATGGATTCACCTTTCTCCAGCCCGTCATATTATACTTTGGATCCTTGGAGAAAATGCAATTTTCCCATAACCGAGCTGAATCTTAAAAGAACCCCAATAGCTAATTACTGGTTGTGTATTTACAATGCTATAACAAGTTGCCTGCAAAAATTTCCGTAGCATCAAAGTATGTATTAGAGTAGATTGTTAGGTTTCCCTCCCACCAAATAGAGGTTGAAGGCCTTGCTAAAGGGTCAAAGTGAATCTACTTGTCCTCTGCTAATGGAAATCTGTTCATCTCTCCAGCCAATTTGGACTTCATTCTAAAATCAGTCCATTATCACCTTATTGAGAAAATATTAATATTAGGATGCTCTTTTCACTCATAAAATGCTAAGGTGAGAGGTGGCAATAGGTGGGGAGTTTTCCCTCTAGCCAAATAACATTTTTGAATAAAAACTAGGCTCAGAATTAAAGAAGAGCAAAGGTGTTTGACAGGTAAAATCCAGTGGATGATATGTAATAATTGGTTTGAAAGCAATTGACATGTTAATCATATTTTAAGCAGGAGGAATTGGAAAATGTTCTAAAACAGGAACATAGAAAACTGTCTGTTACCAGTTCAGACTATTTTTTCTTCTTAAGCTCAGTTCTTTTTGCTCTGACTGCCATTGACTGTTCAAGGTGTCATCTGGAGAACTTTCTCATTAATTGCTCTCAGAGGAAGATCATGTGATAGCAGCTGGGCTCACAATCCAAATGACCCCCTTGCTAACTCAAGAGATTCCCATAATCAACCAGTGGATTTGCAGTACTGTCTCCATTTTGGATCACACTGAAAATAATACAGGGTTGCCCAGTTACAAGTTGTTATTTAAATAATAAACTTGACTTTCTATACGCTAAAAAAAATAATAACTCACCTTCCAAAATTATGATAAATAAAGGTCTGTATTCACCATGACTTGTTGGAGAAGAAAATGACGTCTTTGAGGAATGACTGTAGCTCTGTAGTAGAATGTGTGCTTCACATTTATGTTGTCCCAGATGTAATTCTTGACAGCTTCCATTCTTGACTTTCATTTTCAAGGTTGGTATCAAGAAATTGAATGGTTGGGTAGCAGCATTGAAAAGGTTATCCTCAGGACTATCCACAGATAACCATCATTTACTAAACAATCTATGTTAGTTTATTCCCTGTAATGCTAATCTTTAAAGGAAAGGTACCCAACTTTTTAGTACTGGTAGACACATTTGGAATTTTTAGGCTCTGAGTGGCTTGTTCATTAAAAAAATGCGTAACAAGTATCAGAGCAGTGCTTTACCAGACAGTTCTCTACCACCTTCTCTAGTCTCTCACATTCTAGTGGAAAGTTCCTGTTGGAAGAAATATGCATCTGGTTCAGTTCCAAGCTCTGAGAAAGACAGAGGAAACATAGAGGCTGATCGGAAAGAAAGGTTCCATTTATTGATGAAGCAAAAGCACCAACTCTGTGTGATTTTGGGACAGCTGACAAAATGGAGTTGAGAATCAGTGAGTTTTTATACCTTCTTTGGGTATAAATTTGGGTTTGTATTTGAGCTTCCTGTTCCTGTGCAAGAACATGTCCTTTAATATTCTATTGACTGTTGTCAGATTCCTATGGGGGTCATGTAGGGGTCATAGCTGGCTCTATAGACAAAAGAGGAAATGTAAATCCTAGGTGCTTGTCTGAGCTAATCTGGTCAACCTCTGGTTTATTGTTTATCTGAGCTCTCAGGTTTCTGTGACTTTGAAGTTTGGACTGCTCTGGGAGTGGTGCAATGAAGGGGCTTGTGTTCTGAAAGGGTGTTGGGCAAGTCCTATTGTGGTTAATGGCTTTCGTCCTGTGTTGGATCTTGGGTATGGGGCTGCTTTCTAATCCTACCATTCTGCCAAGGAGTTTTGAAATATCCTGTCTTGAATGGATTTCTGCCTGTGGTACTTGCTTTGCTTATGAATAGAGCTGTCTAGATACTTGTCTTCCTCTTTCAGTAAGCTCTTTATCTCTTAAATGCTGGCATCTGCTGTGGCCTATTAAGAAAGGCTTGGGGTCTGCTTTCTGTCTTTAAGAGCATGTTTCTCCATTTCTCCTGTAGGAAAATATAATATTCTGCCTTTTTAATATTTCCCAAAATATTTCATTCTTCTAGGGGAGAGGGGGGCTTTCCACATTCCTATTACCACTGCTACATTTGTCCTTCTCAAACAGTCCATGTTTCCAAACAAAGCATGGAGCGTAATCAGTTATAATTTTTATTTTCTAAGAAAAAATATTGCATCCATTCTTGGGGATAACGATTATGCAGAATGGTATTCCACTTTCCTATTTTATTTTGTTTTATTTTTAATACAATGATATATTTTTTTAAAAAATATAAAAAGTCAGGTGAGGCAGGAAATCTGGCATGTGCCATGAGAGTTGTTTGGTGAGTATATTGAGGTTCAGCATTTGGGATCCTAGCCATAAGCAAGAGCCTGGCTTTACATATTAAGCAAAGATAAAAGTCAGACCACATAATGGCTTAATGTGATATGTGACTAAGACATCTTGCTCTGATCCCAGCTAGGAATGCCTGTATTTTCACCACATTGACACTAGGGGTGGGCTTCAAAAATTTTAGCAAGGAGTTCTCTGCCCAGGGTTTTCAGCCTGGGTCGGCGTGGCCATAGTGGGCGTGGCCTAGTTGGTCACCTGCATCATGACAGGCAAGTTTCCAGCCTTCCCAAACTTCCGATAGGCCCGTTTTTTGCCCTCCCCGAGCCTCCATGTGCACCCTGCACTTACCTGCACCCAAAATGGTGCGTGGGGACTCGTGGGAGAGGAGGGGTAGGCTGGGTCAGCCAGCGGTGAGATATGGGGGTTTTCCGAACTGCACATAATCTTAGCTAGAGGTTCTCCTGAACCCCTGCGAACCCCCACCAGCCACCCCAATTGACACCTGCATCAGCTTTTTGTGCATTTGATTCAGGTGAACAGCTGAACACAAGGAAACACATAGGGATATACTGGATTAGGAGATTTTCCCCTCCTATCTACATTTGAATCATGGCTTTTTAGAGAGCTGTTTCTTTCACTCTCTTTAAATGTCTCACCAGTTCATTCCAATCATTTTCTTACCAATAATCTACTCCATTTGTAAAAAAACAAAATAAAAAAAAACCCACCTATATTCATGTTCCTCTTGAAAGGCTGTATCCTCCCTACACAGAAACGCATGCAGACACATTCCACCCACCCTTTCCTGCATTGTGCAAGCCAAATAGAATATGAGGTGAGCTTGTCTCAGCAGATGAAAGATGGCAAGAAATTGGTGCTTGGGGACCAGTGTCTTGGTGACATTGCTTCGGCAGGTCCTTTCTTTCCCGCTTCCCTTCTCCCTCTCATTCTCTCTGAAATGGTCTGTGCCTCCAGTAATTTACATAATACTCTTCTGACACCTTTACTTTAGTCATCAATCACAGTACCTTCTCCCAGTCTATCTTTTGTCTGAGCATGTCTCGTCTTTATCTGGCAATGCACAAAAGATTAATTTCACAGTTTTTCCCCTCCCCCTTCCCTTCTTTCTTTCCTTGTGAGATACAAAGCTCATGAAATGACAGAAGCAAGATAATGAAAACAACAATGCAAGCATTTTTTTTCTTTTTGTTCTTGCAGGTTGGATCTCAAGATACCTTTTTTTTGTAACCTTATTGTGGGCCATCTGTCTTAGAAAAAGGGTTCCTTCTGATGTGTATGTATCTGTATTTTAATTCACATTCTAAGGCTACCTGAAGGGGAAGATGGGTTGCTGGTGGCAGGGATGCGGTCAGAAATACAGAGAAAAAAAAACTGTTATCAAAGGAACACTTTCCATATTTAGTTAGACCAATTATTGTTAATTAGGATTTGTACAGCAATATGGAGAGCATCTGATTGATTTTAATGACATCACTTCCTCTCGTGAGGGACTTGAAATGTATAGGAACTAGCGACTCATTTTTATATGCCTGGGGCCACATTATAGTGATTCAACTGGTGGAAATTCTTATAGATGATTCAGCAACAAGCACCCTATTTGTGTTGGTCCCTCCCATTTTAACCATTGGCATACACAAATACAATCATGTTTTCTTTGTCTATGTTGATCATAATGCCTTTTTCTCCTCATGGATGCTGATATTCCCTTCCTTCCTTCCTTCCTTCCTTCCTTCCTTCCTTCCTTCCTTCCTCCCTCCCTCCCTCCCTCCCTCCCTCCCTCTTCTCCTCTCCCCTCCTCTTTTCCCCTCTCCCCTCCCCTCCTTCCTCTCCATCTCTCAATGGATGAGTGAATGACTCACTCACTCACTCACTCACTCACTCACAATGTTTAGAGATATTCAGATCTTATAATATTTTCTCTTCCCAACATTAATATTTTAAATGGTTGTTTCCTTTTGTCCCATGAAGAAACATACAACTTTGAAGAAGTCTTATTAAAAACACAAAATATCCACCAAGCACTGTCAAATTCATCTTAATAATGAGACACCTGGTTATTCACAGAAGTGGCAATGCTCATTCTGTACTCATAAGAGAATGCATAAATATATAAGGATTCAGACGAGAATCTTAGGAATTAAGGTCTTACTGTAACATATCTTACTGTCTTACTGCCAATCCGTTTGCATTCAAGACTCTACACTGGCTCTGGTTAAGCTTATGAACTAGTCTCAAAGCACTTTCCTTATTCTAGAAAGTGTCAGGGACCAAATAGTCTGGTTTAAGGGAATGGCTAGTCCCTTATAAATTATTATCTATTACATGGACTATAGCCAAGGCTGTTGACTGTAACATACCTTGCTAATACTGCCTCAATTATGATACAGAGGCAGGAATTCTTATAGTAGCTGCCATCTGATGGTATAAACTTCAGACAAAAAGTAGGTAGGTTTTAAGTCTCTAGCCATTTTTACTATATTAATGAAGAAATGTGTGAAATCTAATAAGTTTCTGTCAAAGACCAAACTGTATAAATTTCCCACTAATGCCATAATATATCTCACCTAACATGAAAATTCACAGGTATTCGGTTAGCAGAGGGATAATTTCACAAAATCTTGTGTATCTGTGAATGGGGTTAGGCAGTATCTGATATCTTCACTATAGAAAACAACATATTTAGACCTGGTTTACATTCAATGCAGAAACTTATGTAAAATAGACTGAGAAAAAAACAGAAAGAACACAATGCTTTTTTTTTTTTTGGTATCAGAAGTTTTTGTTGTTATTCTGACTGGCCATGCCCCCATCTATTCTCTGCCTCCAGAATCCCAGCTGATCGGGAGGAAATGGGGAGTTTGCAGTAAACTTCCCCTGGATTGGGGAGGGAATGGAGATTTTACAGTATCCTTCCCCTGGATTGGGGAAGGAATGAAGATTTTACAGTATTCTTCCCCTGCCATGCCCACCAAGCCACGCCCACCAAGCCACACTCACAGAACTGGTAATAACAATTTTTGAAACCCATCATTGCCCTCCCCCCCACCTCCAATACAGTTGATAGCCAAATATCCATCATTTTATTTACTGCATATCTATTTCATGTAATGAATAGTGAGACAATAGATAAGTGAATTACTTGTGGCTTTTAGGTCAGTCTATGCTTGTTGGAAAAATTGTGTGAATGATAGATGTCTGTAAGATGTAAAAGTACAATAGCTCCCTCTGTGGCTGCCTATAAAGCTTCTCCTTAAGTGAAGGCAGTGAATTGGGGAAGTAAAAAATAAAAATAAAAATAAAAATGTTGATTGCTTGACTGAAGTCCTAGCCTTAGCCCTTTTTTCTATGCATTACCCATAAAGACCATAAAGACATAAACATAAAAAAAAAGACATAAAGTAATAATAAGCAAGAGTTATTGCCGTATATTGTTCTACGATTTAAACGTATTGGAATGATCAGCATGATGATTCTTGTATGGTAATTCTTGTATGGTAAGAATGTAATTCTTGAGTGGTAAGCATGGAAAACAAACTACAATCATGGAAATTATTGAGAAGAAGCACATGTGGTCCCTTCATTCAATTCTTATCTTCCTTGTTCCATCAGAGTTCCATTACTTTTGCTATGCTTGTAGTAGCCCCAGAGCAGGAACTAGTGACAATATGGCCTATTTATTCCAAAGAAGAGAAGTCTATATCCATTAATGGGAAAAGGCACTCAACAGCATTGGGCTCATTGGACAGAAAATATGCTAGAAGAACAGATGAATTTTGCCATCTGTTATCAAGTTGTCCTCAGTAGCCTTTCTTCATTTTCTAATGAAAATGAGATTAATGTTTGGTGCATTTTTGATGCCACTTCAGCAAATTCTTGGGCAGTTAAATTGCATCTCCTGCCTTTCTTTCTTTTTTTGCCAGATGGCTTTCTTGGATGAACCAATCCAATTTAATTTTGATGGCTAGTGGCAAGAAGGGCAAGACACACCATCAGCCATGGTCTTTATCTGTGATGAAAGAAAAATTTTTTTTTTTTGTTTTGCAGAAAACAGATATTTCTGTTTTTCTTTTTTAGCTGCTTAAATATGTATCTGTTGTCTGACGAAAGCCCTGGTAGTAGTGAGTGGAGCTATCATAGTTATCACAGAAGTATGTAATATATTTCAATCTCTCCTGGCTCTCCTTCGTAGTTCGCTTTTTTAAAATTCTGTTTTTTCCCCTGCTAAATCTCTTTAGTACTATTTATTTTCCCTCCCCTCCCCTCCCCTTCTCTTTGCCCTCCCCTCCCCCTCCCCACTCCATTTACTTCTGACTATACGGAATAATCTTTCTTTACATGTGCATAATATAGCATTCATATAGCTGTACTCCTAGGAATATAAGCTACTATGCTTAGACAGTCTTTCTGAGGCATCCACAAAATGCCTCAGATTAATAGGAAACTGATTCCCACCTTGAGCCTTCAATGGTTCAGCTATCGTAACCATATCAATACCTCCAACTATCATATCAAATAATTTCATAGCCATATATTTGTGGAGATATCCACTCATTTTCTCAAACTTAAAAAAAATCAAGACTGGATTAAGTAAGACTAAGGTGATAAAAGCAATAATTATTTGCCATGTATTTGCTCATCCTTTTATTCATTTTTAAGTGTACTAATTATTGAAAATAAAACCTCAAATGATATATTAAAAATCCTTATTCTTTTACTATTTTTCTAAGTAGTTTTTCTTATTATCCATAAACACAGCACTTTTCATACAACCATTTATGTCCTCCAGTCTAAGCTTCTCCCCTGTGCAGAAATCTAAACTGAAGTATCCAAATCAGATGATTATCTACCCTTCACTTGAAGGAGAGTCCACCGTTTTTTAGAAGTAATTTGTGCCATTGTTTAATTACTGTTAGAAAGCTTTATCTAATAAACAGGATCTACCTTGTTGTAAGATAAATGCATTATTCTGTGTGGTGCATTCTGGAATGAAGAAGGTCTTAACTTCCTTCTATATATTTTATCATACATTCATATCATATCTCCCCTGTGTTATCTTCTATCAAAGATAAACAAGCCTTCCATCTTCAACATAAGGCTTAATTTCTAGTCCCTGATCACTTCATTCTGTTTTCTAAACCTATTCTAATTTCTTTGAAGTCTTAAATTATGGTACCCATCATACTCAAGATGAGGGTCTGAGCAAAGTAGAATATGATTTGGAAATTATATTTCTGTTGATGCAGGGATGGCCATGTGATACTCCTTTATGATGACAAAAGTACTTCCCTCTCATTTTGTTAAAACAGCAATAATCTTATATGACTGCTAAATGAGTAATGTTCCTATATGAGTTTCCATGAGATTTTAGGTACAATATAAAATCTCATAAGACTTGAGCATTTTTTAAATCTTGAAACCTATATCATTGATGTGGACTATTCCTGAAATTGCACGTGGAACCTGCTTTTTGAAAAAAAAGTTGGTTGAATACAGAGCATTTAGGAACAGCTACAGCTTACAATATCTTCAGAAAGCTGCTATGGATTTAAAATTCAAGGAAGAGTCACATTTGTATATCACTGCTCTGCACTTCCCATATTCTGCAAGTAAGTAAGTAAGTAAGTAATAAACAAACAAATAAATAAATAAATATTTCCCCAGTCATACCTGACTCTAGGGGGTGATACTCATCTCCATTTCCTAGTCAAGGGAACCAGCATTGCCCAAAGATACTTCCAAGGTCATGTGGTCAGCATGACCATAGGCCAAGGGAGTACAATGTACAGTTACCTTCTCACTGAAGTAGTACCTATTTATCTAGTTGCATTTGCATGCTTTCAAATTGCTAGGTTGGCAGGAGCTAGGGCAAGGACAGGAGCTCACCGTGTCACATGGTGCTTGGTGCTGTAACAGCTGACCATCTGGTCGACAAGCCCTAGCACTGTCTTAACTGCTAGGTTGCTGTGCCTCCTATCCCATGTTTTGTGGCCATCCATAAAAATCCTACATGGTTACTGCCTGTACAAAAAGTTATGAGATCCCAAGTAAAGGGGCTAAAAAAGGGCACTTAATTAACAACTCCTTCAAACCTGAACTCAGCCTTTTCAGGTGTCGTGCTTTCATGATTCTTCTCAGTGCTCCAGAAAGAATAGCAGGTGGGAATTATGGAACAAAACTGTAAATTAATATTGTCGACCGCATATAAAGAAAATTAGTACAAGATGTTTTATAGGTGGCATTTAACACCAGCAAGATTGGCTAAAATGTACACAAATATGAAACTGGACTGCTGGAAATGTAAATATAAGGATGGAACATTTTATCACATGTGGTGGCAATGCCCCAAAGCAAAGAAATATTGGGAACAGATAAGGAGATGGTTACAGGAGATAACAGGAGAAAAATTGAATTTAAACTTGAATTATTTTTATTGTGAATAATTAATCAAAAGAGAAAGAAGCAATTCCAGCATATCATTTTATATATAGTAACAGCAGCATGAATTGTTTATGCCCAATGTTGGAAACTTGAAAATATACCAGCCAATGAGAGGATTATTCATAAGATATTAGAATGTGCCAAGATGTATAAGCTCACGTTAGAAATAAAAGGCAAGGAAGAAACAGAATTTTACGAGGTTTGGGATAAGTGGTATAAGTGGTATAAGTGGTTAGAACAGAGAAACAAAAATGTATAGAAATAAATGTAGATACCTGTAAGAGACACATGACACAGTACTGTTAAAAAATGCTTATTGTTATGTAAATCGGAAAAATGAAAAAAAAAGAATAGCAGGTAGGAAGAGAATGGGCCATTACTACATGTCTTAGGGGAAAATTGTAATTGGAGGAAATGGACTTTTCTCTATCTCCCCCCATTGCTCAGGATTAGAATTTCTAGGATTGAAGCACCTTAGTAGAAATTTAGACCTACTGCAGGCAGTATCATGACAGAAGAAAAATATTGCATTTCAAGATTTGAGGGTAGAACCTATAACTACCTTGGAGCCTGTCATCACAGTGATTCAGATTTAGATTCAGACAGATACCTTGTCCATTCCTTTATTTCTAATCCTATTAAAAGTGTATACTGATTTTTTTAATTTCATGGCTGTCATTTTTTTTTAATTGAAAAAGTTTTACAATACAAACATTTTTCCATTTTCTCCCCCCCCCCAATCCCCCTCCCCTACCCCTCCCATCATCCCTCCCCAACCCTTTCCCTCCCTATCCCCCCCCTGACTTCCGCTACAAGTTTAAAAAAAACAAAATTTAGAACAAGGGAAAAAGAAGAAGATTATTAAATATTCAAATTCTAAATTAAACAAATTTCGAAAGAGGAAAAGAAAGAGAAGGAAGGAAAGAGGGCAAAAAAGTAAAAAACAAACTAACAAGAACAAACATTAATATATCTAAACAATATTATAATAAAAAAAAAAGTTATAATTAAAAACACCATTATAGTTCTATCCTAACTACACCCTTAACTAAAGAGAGAAAAAAAAACAAACCCCAAAAACATAAAACACAAAAAATATATATGCATATGTAGTCATAATCATACAGTTATATCATAAGAAAAATTATCTTTTATTTAATTCATTTCTCAGTCTATATAATCCAAATTTCGATCTTCTCTTCAACTTGATTGATGTCAAATATATTTCCTCTCATAAATCCACTTCGATAATCTTCATCTTGCTGCTGCCCCCATCAGCAAAGTAAAACATTTCTCCACACAACCCCCCGAGTGACTTTATATAAGTAAAATCCAACCACGAAGATATTCACTCCTCTAGGAAAAAATCATTCCAACTAGCTTATACTATACCTAAAAATAGGCTTTTGCAGCCTTTCAAACAAAAGCTGCATTCCCAGATGTTCCTTTGAAATTAGTTCAATTCCTGCCACCCTTTGCAATTCAACCCTTCGGGTTATAAAATGTTTTCAAGTTCTTAGTCTTCTTCTAGACGATATGTTCCACCAAAATATATAATTGGGTAACCAATGATCGCTGCTAGCTTTGCAGCAATCTATCAAAACTCAGGATATCATGTCCAATCCAGGATAAACTTCATAATAAAAGTTTTTATAATCCATTTTAATATGTGAGTTTGAAATTAATCCAGTTTAGGATGAACTTTTAACCAGTTATTGTGCTTAATCCATTTTTTCCAAATCTTTCAATGCTTTCAGATTCAGTATCAAGCAGTTCACGATGCTTTTTGAATTTATCACCTGTGGTTTCCAGTCGGATTTCTTCGTTGAATTCTAATTCCTGTCGATTAGCATCAACCCCCATGTCTTGAGAAGTATTGGACCTCTGCTGCTGGTCATCTCGATGTAACACTTTGTTTTTTGAATCTTCCTCCAGCAATTCAAGGTCTTGTCATCCCCCCGAAACACTGGGGTGTTCAGTTTTCTCATCCGAAAAATCCATAATAGAATCCTCTGGACAACCACCAAAATTCTCCTTTTACTTTTAACACACTTTGATTTTCTTCTCTCTTTTCACATTTTGCAAACTCTGTTTTTGACTTTTTATTCTTGAGATGTTTCGGTGCTCCCTTAAAAATATTTTGATAAAAATATTCTGCTTTTTCAATAGTATTCAAACAATGTCTCACACCTTGATATCTAAAAATTATACCAGTTGGAAAGTCCCATCTAAATAGGATATTACTTCTCTTCAATTCCTTGACCAAAAAATCAAATTCTTTCCTGTCTTTTAAAACCTTCCAAGGTAGCTCTTTGAAGACCCTGATTCGTGTGCCAGCTACCTGCAATCTATCAGAATAAGACTTTTGTAGAATATCATCTCTCAGTCTTTTATCAGTGAAGTAGACAACAACATCTCTAGGCAAATTCCTTTGTTTAGCCAAACGTGAGTTAACTCTGTAAACTTTCACAATAGAGCCCAGAATTAGTTCATCTTGTAACTTTAATAATTCTGCAAAGGCCTTTGCACAAGTTGTCCTTAGGTTTTCTCTGTTATCTTCTTTTATCCCTCTCAATCTAATTGCAGATTCCTTAGACTTAATTTGAAGCATAATAACATCATTCTGAATATTATGATTATTGGCCTCTGCTTCCAGGAGTTTCATTTGTAACTCTTGTATTTGGAATTCAAATTTACTACTCATCTCAATCATTTTCTTCCCCATTGCAGCCAGCGCTGTTGAAAAATCTGAAGCTACTTGGGCAATGATTTGATTTAGTTGGTCATATTTCCCAGAGACCAGTTCCTCAAGATCCTTCTGTGAACCTTTTATCTTATCTACCACACTCTCTAAGGACCTTGTAATTAACTCTTTTAACTCCTGTTCTGTAAGTCTCTGCACATGAGACATTTCAACTTTATTCATCTGATTCAAAGGGGAGCCCCCCCTTCCTTTAAGTTTAGGCATCTTTACTTTTTAAAAAAAAAAAAACCAAGAAAAAGAATCTTCCTTACTTCAATAGAGAAAAGAAAAAAAAAGATGGCTGTCATATTTGGCAGAGGCAGTAGAGGAATGTGGTATTTCTGAGTAGGAAAAGGAGACTGATGACTTTAACTCTAGTTGTGCTATTATGATCTACTGTTGCAGGTTGCAGTCAATAGAAAATGGTACAAGGAGAGTAATACAGTATCAAATGGTTTTAGGCTTATAGTTAGATTGTGGAAACCTTGATGCTCTCTGACTTTGCTTGTTTGCTTACAGGCATTTCATTACCCAACTAGATAACAGCATCAGTGCTAGTGACTATGGAGTTTTTTTCCTGTTTATATATAATAGCTTGCCCTTGCAGTGTTGGTGGGGTGTGGTTTTCTCCTAGGTGGTTCCTTAATTAGGATATTGTTTTTTGTTTGATTGTTCGCTTTGTATGGTTATTGGCTGCTGGATAGGACGTGTTAGTTCCTTTCTTAGCTTTTTTATTGTCTTTTTTGAATGGTGCATAAATGTGATTTATCTCTATGTGCCTGGGATGGGTGATTTATCTGAATGCCAAACTTTCATATGCCTTCTGGCTGCTAGTCACTGGTGTCCAGTGAAGTATTCATGGATTATTTTAGGATTCACATCGAGTGAAATGCTACCAGTTCAGACTGGTTCAGGAGAACTGGTAGTAAAAAATGCTACCGGTTTAAGCAAACTGGCATTTCCGATGATCAGTGGGTGATGATCAGCTGTGATTCACTATTTAGATTAGCTAGAATTGTTGGATTTCCTGCTTTCTAGCTAAACTAAATTGCGTGGCACAACAGATTCCCACCCTCCCTGTTCTACTTACCTTTCCAGGAAGGCTTCAAAATGTTCATTTTTTAACGCTGCACAGGTGTGCACTCAATAGCAGCTTCACAGAACCAATAGCAGACTTCAGAGGATTTCACCGCTGATTCACATTATAGTACATGTATAGTTTCTACCTCCACACGATGGAAAACTGGTATTGATCATAGCAATTCTGGGACTACTTGCTCAGTAATTTTGTCATTCTTTATTTTTTCCACAGTTATTAGATATTTTGCTCTCGCCGGAACTTTAAAATTCTTCCTAAAACTTCACTTTAGGAGAAAATTTGAATGCAAACTTAAAAATTAAAGACCATAGATTCTGGTTACCATGGAGACAGTGCTAATGATCACATCAAGTTTTGGTTATCTACAATCCATGTAAAACTTAAGTCGTAAGACTATACTTGACCCCTCGTTGGATCATGTCCAAGGGAAAAAAAATGTGTGTGCTCATTCATTTCTTTATGGTGGAATGAAAAAAAAAAGACTTTTCTTTAAGAGCTTCCACTTTTAACCAGCAGATCTATAATAAAAGAAGGAAAGCCTCTAGTCACTCATTTGAGCTGCTAAGAGATGCCTTGAGGCCAACATTCCTGCTGTGAAAGGGGTTACGGACATGTCATATGGGGGTCGTCAGTGAAAAATATCCCCAACTTTTGTTATTCTTAAGTCTAAATCAAAAAGCTTTCGTGCACAATCCACCAAGGGAACACTTGCTCAGAAGCTGAATATGGTATCAATTATTTCTATGGGCATCCCTTTTTTGTTGAAAGAAGCAAAGAAGATTGCCTGAAAGTCAATAATAGCATGACTCCCCACTCAGATTACTAAGTAATAAAATGCTAAACATGGCCTAGAATGAAGGCTGTCACTGGTTCTTGGAGACAAGAAGCTTCAATTAAATCAGAGAATGCTACTCCATAAATGAAAGAAAGGTTTCCTGTTGCCAGTTTTTCCATTTCTAACTAGCTGTATAGGAATTTGATGTGGCTGTGTGATTACCCAATGACATCCTTCAGGGTGAACTCTTCAGAAGAAGTATCCTAGCTATGTTTTGTTTACATTTTTATACTTGTTATTGTTAGCACTCCAACATTGCTATATCTTCCTGTGTTGTCAGGAGGCAGGTATCCCACAATGTTATGTATTAAACCAAACTAACATATCTGGGCTGCAAAAAATCTGCACTGCCATAGGATAGCAGCAAAATGATATATAAAACCCTAATCTGTTACTGCCACATTGTGGTCATCTGGATTTTTACAGCACCAATGTGGTATCCTTATCAAATAATAATACATGTTGATTTTTGAAGCCAGGTCTATAGGCATATTTTGTGCAATCACGGTGTAGAAACCCCACCCCTCTCCTGGAAAGATGAAATATTTTAGGAAATATTAAAAGGGCAGAATATTTCCCCTAAAAGGGAGGCAGAAGCTCAGTCCCCCCTTTGTCAATGGGCCATCAAGGCCTGAGTCAGCTCATCTGCAACACAAAAGACATGGTCTCCAGGACATAATAAGACCCATCCAGCAACAGAAACTCACCACAGTACCTGGGAAGATTAGATCTCCCAACAATCCTACAAAATTAGCTAAGACCCCCGCCCCCTGGGAGTCTGACAGCCAATGGGGTACATTTCTTGTACAGGAACAGGAAACTCTAAGGTGAGTCCCAACAGAAGGCATAAAACAGAGGTGGGTTTCAGCAGGTTCTGATCAGTTCTGGAGAACCGATAGCAGAAATTTTGAGTAGTTCAGAGAGCAGGTAATAAAAATTCTGACTGGCCTCACCCGCATCTATTCTCTGCCTCTCAAGTCCCAACTGATCAGGAGGAAATGGGGATTTTGCAGTAACCTTCTCCTGGATTGGGGAGGGAATGGAGATTTTATAATATCCTTCCCCTGCCACGCCCAACAAGCCATGCAACGCCCACTAAACCACACCCACAGAACTGGTAGTAAAAAATTTTGAAACCTGCCACTGGCATAAAACCAAGGCACTCCCAGCATCACTTCCCTTTTCTGCTCAGGAGCTCAGGAAGCTACGTGATCCTGTTCATCAATAAACCTTCTTTCCAAGCAACTTCCATGAATCCAATGTCTTTTCTCCCACTTGGAACTGAACCTAGAAGGACATTTCTTCCAACAACTTTTGAAGAAAGGGAGAAATATTAGTACTGATGCTTGGGGATATTATAGAAGCAAAAGGCAGTCAGCTCGTCAGCTCCTGTCTTGTTATTATCAGATGATTTTAGCAGGGGTATGGGAATTAGGGCCTTCCAGCTATAATTGCCAGACCTATAATGCCCAGAAACTCAAATCAGAATGGTTAATGTAAAGAATTTTGGTCAATGACCACAATAAAGGATTGACTGGTCAGTATGAAAAGTGCTGAATTATATTGTAGTGATGTTTTTATGCCACTCAGGGTCACTTGCCATGAGATAGGCTGCTATATAAATTTGATAAATAAATTAAATACATTTGAAATTTCCTGTTATATTTCATGGAAGAGATATTGGGGGATGGAAACATGAGAGAGCAAAAGAAAAGCCATACAGGACTCATTTAAATGTATTCACAGATTTATCTTTTCTCATTCCCTTCTGGGTTTCTTATATGCAAACTTTTTTCTTCTTCTCTATCATCGTGCAGTTGTAAACTTGAAAGATTAAATAGTAATGACCACTGGCAATTGTTAATGATAAAAGTTACTGTGATAAAGGCTGGAGAAGGAAAGAAAGGCTAACTTGTAAAAATGATTTGGTTTGATAAAACATTTTCCTTTTCATATCACAGTGGTCAATGGTTTGGTTAGCTTTATACTGAAGATTTCACATATTGAGAATATATGCAAATCTTTTTATGTCTCTCTTCCTTTTTTTGTGAGCCCCCCCCCACTTCCTTCCCTCAAATGAAATTAGCACTATTCTGTCACTCCAGGTGTTAAAAGTGGGGAAATAATATGCAAGCTGCTCTGAAGCAATCAGTTGTTTTGAAGATGGACACTACCCAGGTCCTATGATCTTCTACGATTGTTGGCTGATTCTTAAGAAAACCCTGTCCCTCATTAAAAGAGTATGAAACCTCATTTCCTCCCTTGTTCTCTTCCAATGAACACTACAATAACATAATTTGTGTTTTAAAAAATTCTGGTCATCAATGCTAGGCTCAGATTCTCGTTACAGAAGTAACAGATGGAAGATTATTAAAGAGAGATCCAACCTAGAATTAAGGAGAAATTTCCTGACAGTTCCAAAACAATTAATCAGTGGAAAAGTTGCCTTCAGAAGTTATCGGATCTTCATCACCGGAGGCTTTCATGAAGAGATTGGACAACCATTTGTTTCAAATGGTATAGAGCATTGGTGTGAAACTAGCGGTGTCATGTTTTTGTCACGTGATATATCATGACTTCACCCCTTTCGTTAAACCAGGGGTGGGCATGGTCAGTGCGTGATGCATTTGGCCCGTGGGTCGCGAGTTTGACACCCTTGGTATAGTCTCCTGTTTGAGTAAGGGATTGGACTAGAAGATCTCCAAGGTCTCCTTCAACTCTATTACTCTATGACTCTACTACAGTTTTTCAGTGTTATTCAATAAGGATATTTTACATCACAAGTGTTTTGGGGGAAGAGGAGGAGGTATATATCCAAAGAGATGTCGAGCTCATGTTTCTGAACTTCAGCAACTTTAAGTGTGGACTAAAGTTCCCAGAATTCCTCAGTGGTAGTTGAAATCCAGACATTTTAAGTTGTTGAGGGTGAGATACATTTGCCTAGTTTAAGAGAGATGTCACTTGTTAGAATAGCCACCTCACACAGTGCCTTTCAGCAAATAAACAGCCATGCTTATTGGATTCTGATGGGGCATTTAACAAAAAAATAAAAATAAAAATAAAAAATAAAAAAAATCAAGTTATTCTACTATAGATAGTATCATTCTGATCAGTTCTGCTTAGCATTTTTTCTTATTTTGTAGCAATAATGGATGCTAATAACTTTAGCATCTGTATGTGCATATGTGTAGATTTATCCATTAAATCATCTAGTCAACCAAAAAAATGCCTTCTGATAAATCAGGCAAAATGATTTTTTAAAGAATAAATTGATATGCATGCATGTGACTAGAGAGCTTTCTGGATTCTCAGATTTTTTTTATATTCAAATGATAAAATATTGTACATAGTTTCAATTGGCTGGTTACATTCTTTAGAAAGATTTAACTAATTTTATTTACGATTAGGTGTGTCAGAATGACAGTCAGAATAAGATGGAAGGGACCTTGGAGCTCTTCTAATCCAGCCCACTGCTCAAGCAGAAGGTCCTATACCCTTTCAGTTAGGTGGCTGTCCAGTCTCTTCTTAAAAACCTCCAGTGATGAAGCACCTACAACTTCTGAAGGCAAGCAGTTCCACTGATTAAGTGTCCTCACTATTAGGAAGTTTCTCTTTAATTCCAGGTTGTTTCTCTCCTTGATTAATTTCCACCCATTGTTTCTTATCCTGGTGCTTTGGAAAATAAATTGACCCCCTCCTCTTTGTGGCAGCCTCTCAAATACTGGAATACTGCCATAATATCCCCCTAGTCCTTCTTTTCTCTAGACCAACCAAACTCAAATCCTGCAACCTCCTTTTTCTTGAATGACAACAATCACTTCAGTTTCTAATCCCTAAACTATTTTTTCCTCCTTACTTAATGTCAGATAGCATAAGTGTTTTCTACCTGAATATGTATACACTGTGTAAAATTGTTCTGTATATGCTCTCTATATTGTACGTGCATTCCTGTATTTCTACACTCTAATTTACTTATATTGATGGCAAGAATAGACCAAGTCATCCTCTTTGGGTCTTCGGCCCTTTTTTTCAAATCATACCTCCCTTTAGCAAATTTCTGTTGATTTGACTTTGAATTAACAAACTTTCAGTAGTGTAAACGCTGCCCAATCTAATTCAAATTAACCAACTAATATTATGTTTCACTAAGAATTTCAGTGGGTGGAAAGACAAATTGATTAAATAAATAAATAAAACATATCTTCAACAACCAAAGTACTCTAGATCCAGCCTAGGTGCCAACCATTACACTTTGATTCTATTTTGCCCTCACTTCCATCACCCACTTCCCAGCCCCACCCTCCAGCTCTCTGGCAATTTAAGTCTGCAGTTCTGATCCTAGCACAATAGTCATTCTTTCTTACACACACACACAAGCACACACACACAGAGTTGGAGGCCAAGATGGGAAGTGGGAGGTAATGTCAAACCTATCATGATATTATCATGGAAATGATGCAAATTATATACTGTACATCATTTGCATCATGACACAAATGATGTAAATTATATAATCAACGTCATTTGATAGATGTCATGACATGTGTGATATCATCATAGCTTCTACTGTGGCTATTTTTACACTGAAATTTATGCAGGCATAATTAGAAAGTTGTGAGAACTTTTATGATGAACCAGTCAAGTGTCTGTATGTGGGTGTATTCATATGGAGATATGTATGTCTACATACATGCATTGCTTTGATATTGTTTGCAAGTTTTGGGGGCAAATGATGTTTTTTTTTTTTTTAGGCATCATGTAGGAGAAAGGTTTCCCAGCCTCCTAGCAGCCCAATTAGCAGCCATCAGTCCATGTTTTTAGATGCCAGTGGGAACTGAAATCTACATTTTTGCATGTATTGCTTCATCTATTTGAGAAAGCGGCTGACAAATTATTTCAAAATGGAAAGGTTTAACTGGACTGGAAATGCTAACTAATTCACACCCATACGTATCTCTTAGGACCAGTTTCATATTTGTTTGAAGCCAAACACATTGGCCGAATCCTTAAAAATAATAGTAAGAAAAGGCTATGCTTGGGGGAGGGAGGGGGGGGACAGCTGAATCAATTACACTTGATTTGGCAGATCGGCTTTTGACAAATTGGAAAAAATTTCTGATTAGGCCTGAAAAGAAAAAAAAACCCTCTTCTTTTCCTTTCTTCTTCTTCTCCCCCTCTCTCCCCCCTTCCCCATGTGTGCTCTCTTCTCCTCTGCTTTAAAGCCCAGAGATGTCAGAAGGGGGTGGGTAGCAATATGCAAAAAGCAGCCTCCATAACCAAAGTAGCCTGCAAAATTAGGTGTCAGCATGCAAAGCTTATTGATGTATGAATGCGGAAAATGAAAGCCTGCAGTAGACAGACAGGGCTAAAGGTGAGACAAGCGCAGGGAGAGCAGCTGTACATCTACGTCAAGGTGTTGCTATATAAGCCTTGTGCTCCCCCCACCCTCTTGGAGGGCCACAGCCTAACAAGCAAATCTGGGCCATAAATGATGAAACAATACAATGTAGGCACTCACTGTGTGAATATCAAATAAATTGACTTGGTCTCTCTCTCCTACTCTCCCCACCACCTCCCTTTTACTCTCCCCAGCCTTTCAAAGTGTGCCTGTGTATTCATTAATAAATTCATATTCTAGTTTTCAATAAAAGAGAGAAAATGCAGTGTAAACTGGAGTTACTTAGTGACACCCAGCTCATTGCTTTTTATTGTCGCTTGCAGCTACGAAGCCTTCACAAGTGCACAAGTAGAATTTATTACTGTCTGTCTTTGTGGCAACTTGGTGAAGGGAGCCTTTTGAAGAAAATTGACCTGCACTTCATGAATATGATGAAAAATGCCAATAACGCTACAAAGACGATGCTCTTGACATTAGTGGGCTGAGAACTAGGAGACAGTAATGAAAGGGTTGCAATTATGAACCCGTTACACTTTCTTCCACACCATTGGGGGTTGTGCTATTTCAGGCAGTTCCAAAGTCCTGCTCTTCAGCTGTGCAAAGAGCACCCCTAATGCATGATGGGGATTTTTGAACAGAAGATTTGAAAAATTAAAAGAAAAGGGTGAATAATTGAGGCTAGCCTTATAAAGAATCAATAATAATGCTGAGTGTATGTATTTATTTCCGTTTAGGGGTTGATCTACAGGTGGATATATTTTTTCCAGTATGGTGACCTCCAAAGATGTTGGACTTCAATTCATAAAGGCTGTGCTCACTAGGATGTTGAAATTCAATCCAGTTGGAGATTATCAACACAGGCAGTATTAGGAATGCACCATGATTTCTTACTTTTCAGCAGAGTAGATAAAATATTTCTAAAGGAAGGATATTAGCTTCAAAAGCAATTCAGTCAGGTTTAATCATTTACCAAAACTGCCTCTCACTATTTAACCTACTTAAATCTGCAGCTCAATAGCATTAGGTGTACATATTGATTAGCTTACATAGTAATGCAGCCCATTTCCCCTTACTGGAAATCCAGATAGGTCATCTATGTACCTCTTTGGTCTGCCAACTAGATGCTTTAAATTGATAGGTACCTTCAAGGCAATTGCCTTCATTTGTTATAACTGTAACTGGACATACTTTCAGACTAGGCTAGCTCAAAAGAGAAGACAGGACTTTCAAAATCAGGACATGCCACACCATATAATATTAGGGTGATGGTTAAATATGAAACTATTAGATGAAGCCTCTAGTGATTAATCCAGATTAGTCTACAAGATCCTGTAGAGTGAGTTAATATACAAACAGCATATATGCATGTTACAAATCTTTACAGAAGAGATGGATCTCACCTCCATGTCTTCACATTTCATGCATGTTCTATGTGACTAGAGTCACTAAAGCTTATTTTATAGTACTTTTCAGTTCCATTGCTGAAAGAAATACTTTTCTACTACATATTGTAATTCAGTGTTTATTCTGGATGATGAATCTGATCATAGGTAGATATTTTAAGTCCCTTTTGTGTCACAAAAAACATGTATATATCTTCCTTGAATTATACATGTGACAGTCTCCCTCCTGGATTTATGATTTGTACAAAAAGCAGCCGCATCACTTATTCAGTCTAATTCTGACAATTAGGTCAGGGTCAAAAGGAATCATACTGGAGTCTAGATGGAGGCATTTTCTCCAGCTCAGGGCTCTAATGTCAGAGGTTAGAAGCTGGAGCGAACCAGCAGGATGCTCTTGTTCACCAGACAGGGACAGAAGATCAAACTCCAAGCCTTTACAGAAGTCTAACCCATCCATAAAAGTCATACTGCCTGCCAATTGGAGAAGCTAATAGTACACACAGCTATTCCCATTTATACCTGAGGAGGGGTAAGCAAAATCAGCTAGTCCATGAAGCTCTAGGACCTTTGGAAGGGAATCATATTGTATTATCAAAACAACATATGAGAAGCATTGTGGGATTTTTTTTTGTAGCATTTTCACTTTGTTTCCGTAATGTTGAAATCAGCTGAAGAAAAAAGAAAGAAAGTAAAGCACTACTGTATATGAAGTAGTATCTGTATCTGTAAAAGGGGGAGGGAGGGAGGGAGGGAAATATTCTTACACCTTCTGAACTTGTAAGTCTGCAATAAAAGCTTCCCTGTCACTAAGATAAACTGGAAATGCTAAGTCCTTGGTCTCTTTGGTTATTGAACATTTGACTCCTCATATTTATTGCTAGGGTTTTCTCATTTCTTCCCTGCCAATAAAATAAACTAATTCTACAACCAAACAACTCACTTAAGAGAGTTGGACACATTTATTGCATTGGGAAAAACAGAACTAGTTAAGGTAATTGTAATATAGAATTAAATTACAAAAGCCAGAAAAATTGAAGTTCAAGACTCCTTGAGAACTGGTATAATGTCAATAGAGCACACCCATCCTTTGAGCCTTGATGGAAGTTCACTTAATATCATAGTTTTGCCACTTTTTGGGAATGCAAAAGAAGGGAATTTTCAAATATTAAATTTCCTGTAAATTCATTTATTTATTTGACTTATGCACCTCATACGTGCACCCAGGGGTGGGCTGCTAGGGGCTTGCAAGGGGTTTGCAGGGGTTCAGGACAACCTCTAGCTAAGATTCTGTGCAGTTTGGAGAACCTCCAAATCCCACTCCTGGTTGGCCCTGCCCACCCTGACCCACCCCTCCCAACACAGCCGGTTTTGGATACAGGTAAGTGCAGGGGGTTTGCAGAGACTTGGAGAGGGAGAAAAACGGGCCTACCAGAAATTCAGGAAGGCTGGAAACAGGCCCATTTCCTGCCTCCAAAGGGCCTCCAGAGCCTGGGGAGGCATTTTTGCCCTCCTGGAGTCTTGAGGGAAGCCTCCGGAGCCCAGGGAGGGAAAAAATGCCTTCCCTCCGTGGTGCAGGAGGCTGACTAGGCCATGCCTACCATGGGCACACCCACCCAGAAACTGGGCAGAGAACCCCTTGCTAAAATTTTTGAAGCCCACCCCCACATGCACCCATACATAAATTAAATTAAACTAAACTAAACTGAAAATGACAGCTCAAAACCCTAAAATACCTCCTTCATTTTGGTAGAAAGAAATTCCTTTTTCTAAATGCCTCTCTAAAAGAGAGAGCAGAGATTAAAGACTGTTGTAGGGTAGGGATGCATTCCATAGTTTCTATTGGCTAAAATTATAAGATGAACATCCTTGATGCAGAATAATTTTCCAGAATAATTTTTATTATATGACTTTATCCCTGGAATCATTCATTTTTATTTATTGGTTAATTAAAAAAATTTATATGGTCACTACCTACCTTAAAGAAAGAACTATGGACAGTTAAGAAGCAATAAATGTAATAAATAATATGTATAATAAATTGCATTATAAAGTACATATAAAATAAGATTAAAAATACATTTAAAAGAATCATAGTATAATAATTGAGGGACTTCATGAGCCACGTCAGAACTGCAAAACACACGTATCCTGGCCTTAACACTAGAGAGAACAGCCTATAGCAGGGGTGTCAAATTCAAGGCCCAAGGGATGGATTCGGCCCATGGGGCTGCCCTGGAAACAGCGAAGGACCAATCTAGGTGCTTCTGCCCACACGGCCCTCGCAACAGTGGTGGGTTTCAAAAATTTTTACTACCGGTTCTGTGGGTGTGGCTTGGTGGGCATGGCATGGCTTGACGGGAATGGCTTGGTGGGCATGGCATGGGAAGGATACTGTAAAATTTCCATTCCCATTTACTCCAGGGGAAGGTTACTGCAAAATCCCTGTTTCCTCCCGATCAGCTGTGACTAAGGAGGCAGAGAATAGATGGGAGTGGGGCCAGTCAGAATTTTTAGTACCAGTTCTCCGAACTACTCAAAATTTCTGTTACCAGTTCTCCAGAACTGGTCAGAACCTGCTGAAATCCACCTCTGTCTCACAAGCTCCGTTTTCACGGGCAGAGTGCTAGCAAAACAAACTACTAGCAAAGTGGCATTTGATCACATGAGTGACATTGAGCTGGCCACACCCACTCCGGCCACACACACACACACACACACATACACCGAGCTCAAACACAACCCTGATGCATCCCTCAATGAAATCAAGTTTGACACCCCTGGTCTATAGGATCTGGAAGGCCAATAGGGCTGGTGATCTCTAGGTCTCAAGGGAAAGTCTTTTCCATAGGGCAGGCACTGCCACAAAGATGGCTTGGATCCCACTAGATGACCTTGTTTGACAGAACAGATTAAGAATGTGCTGTTCCTGATATGTCTGATGGCAGATCATCCTATATTCATATTTAAAAATTATGATTCAGTGAATAAAAACTCCCCCCCCCCAATTCTGAATCTGACTTCAAATGGGCAAATGTGCAACTCCATGCATTTAGAAGTAAGTCCCACTAAATGTTATGAAATCTGGGGATTAGAGTTTCCTTCCATCATAATTTCTCATCTTGCTTCCTTCATTTTATTGATGTTTCATTTTGAGGATTTGATTGGCCTAATCTTTGGTTTATGATAGAATTACACATTTCCTGTTTTCTGTTTTGCCTATTCTAATGACATCATTTGAAAATTTTTATTTTAAACTATTCTATTCTATTCTATTCTATTCTATTCTATTCTATTCTATTCTATTCTATTCTATTCTATTCTATTCTATTCTATTCCATTCCATTCCATTCCATTCCATTCCATTCCATTCCATTCCATTCCATTCCATTCTATTCTATTCTATTCTGATTTTAATATTTAGTTTTACTGATTATGGTATTGTATACTGTCTAGAGCCCCACTCTGAGTGAGACGGGTAGTTAAGAAAATGAAATATAAATAAATATAAATAAATAACTTCATCAAAAAAACTTCACCTTAACTTTTCTTAAGTCGTAATGAGAAAAAGAATCCAGCACTGATGATAATACTTGGGATTTCCATTTGGTTTTTTGAATGATTCTAGGTTCTAATAAAAAGGTTTCCCTATCCATTTAGTCCATTCAATATAAAAACATGTACTATTGTATCATCTTTCCTCACTTTCCTGTTTCCCCCAACTAAAATATGGCATAGTGCTAGGCAATGGGCACTAGGAACAATGTGAATGATTTTTTTTTTTATCAAGGATCTTTTAATCATCTTATAAATTTACTGGGATTATACCTGAATGCCTGGCCTCCTATTTACTCAGTAAATTCAGTTCAGCTGAAATTCTACAGCTTAGTCCTGAACTAAGGACTAAACATCACCACGGTGAAAGTAGTGTGGTACTCATGTGAATGGTACTTATAGTGTCATCGATAAAAGTGATACGCTACAGCTCTATCTATTGTTCTCTCTGGGAAAACCATCACTAATTTAAAAAATGTGCATCAAATGTGCATCTTTTGTCATTCATCAAAAAATGAATGACAAAAGATAGCATGTATCTTTACCCCACCCTTTCATAAAGTAGGAAGAAGGGAGAAGATTAGGAAAGCTAAACTCCTTAGTATTCTCTGGCATAATAAAATGGCACTGGTATGAATGCAATTTTCTGTCTTGTTCCAGCCAATCCAGATTAACCCTTTGAATGGTCTTCTTGCTCTTATTGTGCAATGTGTCACTTGTGGCTGCTATCCCTGGACTTGTATCTTCTGTCATATTGGTCAATTAATTATAATTGTCCTGTCTTGAAAGACATAGCCCTAGGCCTATCAGGGGGTGTGGCCCTCAGGGGGTTGCACTTCCAGCCCTAGTTTATAGATGCTAAGTCAATCAAGAGTTTCAGCTCATCTATATTTAATTATGGTAGCGCACCTTTAAGAAAAGGAAGAGGCATCATTATCGCCAAGCATGCAGGTGTATTCATTGTCTTCCTGGTGCTGCTTTGACACAAAACAATGAATATTTCGTTACTACCACAACATCTTCAGGGATTGTTAAGAAAATGAGAAGAGTTGGACAATGGGCACAAGGATGGCAAGGTGGCCGTTTATGCTTTATCCAAAAAGAGGATAAAAGAAGACAGATTTGTAGCAATCTTACATATGTTAGCTGATGTGTATGAATTCAGATTTAGATTATTCTTCTATAAAGAATAAAAATAGGAATATATCTCACCTTAGTGTGGAAGATTGTGATGAAGTAACTACATATGGTTTTGGTCTACAATCCTGGTATTGTGTGGCAATTTCAATTCCCATCTTGCCCTCCCTTCTTATTGTTCCTTATCTTAAACTGGACTGAAAAGGGGGGGAACAGTTTTTGGAGTAGGAAAAGTTTTCATTTAACTTCCCTAGAGTGGCTCAAACAGCCTGTAATTAACATGCTGACCCACCCCTTTTTATTACATTGGGCCTGTATGTGAGTGTCTCTGTCTGTATTGTGGGAGATTAAAGGGAACAGCTATCTGTACATCTTTAGCACAGGAAACATTCCTGGATAATTTTCTTATGGAACCTTTCTACTCTGTTACCATAAATTTGGCTATGCAGATGTATCAATCTATCAATCATCTCAACAGCCCCAAACAGTATGAATTAAAGCTTAGCTCATGTCTTATGAGTGGTCTTTCCCCTTCATTACTATTCAACAGCAGTTGTATCACAGATCTCTGCTGATGAATTATGAGAAAATGGTTTGCCAGTATCTCTGGATGTGGTGCTAATGAGACCAATACAAGACAAATGACAACTTCTATGCAGAAAAAAAAAATTGTGGAAGAGATTTGTGGTGAAAATATAAGGTACTCTCTTGACCAATAACTTCTTTCAAAATTCAAAATAGCAATCTCCCTATCTCCACCCCAGAACTGTTTTCTCATTTTAGGTTTCCATCAATAACAGAATGACCAAGTTGGAAAAGATCTTAGAGATCTTCTAGTCCAAGCAGGAGACTCTATACTTTTCAAATGGCTTTAATTCAAATGGCTTTAATTCAAATCTAAACTTCCCCATTTGCTTTAATCTTTGCTTTAGGTGACATCCTGTGGTAATCTGGAAATCACTACAAAACGTATATAGACATCATTACTATATCTATATTAACTATATTACTATATTAACTCTGAAATGGGAAGGGCATTATCTAAAGGAGAAAACCCAGCTTTGCTTCAATTTTCACTGAAAGAAAAATGTTAGTGGCAACTATTCTCAAACACACTATGTGTGGTGACAGTATATAAAATGTTGCTATAGTAGTGATAAACAATATGGCACAATTCATATATTTAAGAATTCAGTTCAAGGTTGACTCAGTCTTCCATCTTTCCAAGGGTGGTAAAATGAGGACCCAGATTGTTGGGGGCAATATGTTGACTCTGTAAACAGCTTAGGTAGGGTTGTAAAGCACCGTGAAGTGGTATATAAGTCTAAATGCTATTGCTAGTCTGGTAACAAAACATTCAGAAATTAACTCACAAGCTCAGAGACCAAACCTTCATTCTCATCCTACACTCAAGCTACAGATATTCACCATTACTGCATAGTTTGCAAGGTTAGGAAAAGATAGAGATGTATAGGAAATGCTGTTGGTGTAGTCCAAATATAGGATATCCAAATATATCCCAGTTATCTTACTTGCTTGTTTGCAATTATGTGCAGTTCTCAGAGATTGTCTGCATAAATCCCTACAGTTTTTCTTTTGGAACGTTTTCTCAAAAAGTGGTTTGTCATTGTCTTTTTCCTAGGCTTGAGAGCTGGTCTAAGGTCATCTAACTGGCTTTATGCCCTAAAGTGGGACTAGAACCAGGGGTGAAATCTACTTATCTTCCTTACCGGTTTATTACATGTGCGCGCAGATGCGCAGAGGGTAAAAAACACATTACTTCCTGGTCAAAACCAGGAAGTAATGACACCCGGGCAGGTGGGTGGAGCCTCACACTGCCATCAATACCAGTTCTCCAAACCACCTGCCACTATCGCTACTGGATCACCCAATCTGGTCCAAACTGGGAGCATTTCACCCCTGACTAGAATTCATAGTTTCTCGATTTGTAGCTTGATACCTTCACTACTACATTAAACTGGCTTAATTATATTTTAAAATATTTATGTTAGCATTTGTTTCTCTGCCTTTTGCCTTTAATTGTATTTTTCTACTAATCCTTACTGCTTTTTTGCCCTTTAGATAACATTGCTCACCCCCAAAGCGAGCAGCATGATGGATGTTTGAGATAGAAATGATGTATGGATGGGCACAAGCAAAAGCAAAAAGTACATTGGCTTCAGCTAGAATTGTGTTTTTGTCCAAGCATATAGATATTCTACAACTTTATACCAGTAGGCTCTTAAGTAGTTTTATTGTGCAGGGTGACTGTCATTAAACATGATTGCTTTATATAGCTACCATGCCTAGAGACAATGTAAGTTTCTGAATACCAGTTGTAGAAAGAAATTTTAAGATGGAATGTTTTTGCTTCAAACAATTATCAGGTTGATCATTATGGGCAGGATGGTAGATTAAATTATACTTTGATTCAGCAAGCAAATTCATAACAATGTAAGTGAATCTGAAAAGTAGATCTGTGTTTACAAGTACAGAATGGGAATACATCATTAACACAGAGGAAGGAACACACACACAGACACACACACACACACACACACACACACACACACACACACAAGAATTTGTGAACATATGTTTTGACCACTAACAGGCAATGGACATGTACCTCAAAAAGATTTTCTCGTGATAGTCTGAAGCTGTGACATGAGTAGCTGAAGAAAAGTGGAAGCTATGTGGCTCAACGAAGCCAAGGAAGATTTGGTGATGAAGGAAACATCTGCCCAAGGAAACAGATGGGCCCAGAAAAGGCCTCAGGGTGAAGCAAGGAGGAGGGAAGCCTGTGGTTAAGAGGAAACCAGAATGGAGAAAGTGGTCAAACAGAGACATCAAAGCTGGTTGCTACATTGTTTTGAAATTTGTTTCACTGCCTCTCGGATATATACATGAGTGCTCTCAAGTTAACCAAAGAGTTCCCATTTTATATTTACTTCTTTGTTGTCTGCAAAGTTATATAACATATTTGAAACCAACCTTTCATTAAAAGCCTGTGGGGACATTGGTCACAGAATTATTACATATCTATCTGTCCATCCATCCATTTGCAAAAATATTTGTAATCCAATACATTTGGAACACAGCAGATAAAAAATGTATTTAACATGGTTTAATGATTCATTTAATATTTAGCTAAGTTCTGAGTCTTTATTTAGCCACTTCTCTGATGATTGTTGCATTCTATGTACCCATTTATATATTTGAAAATAGCAAACTAGCTATGATTACAAAAATGCTTATTAATGTTTGTAATGGGTATCTAGTTCTACCTTAGGCATGAAACTTGACAGGGTGACTTTGAGCAAGCCAATCTCTCTCAGCCAACTTATCTTATTGTTGAGGGGAAAATAGGAGGATGAAAGAGTATTAGATATGTTTGCTGCTTTGAGGTACTTAAAAAAATAAGATGAGATATAAATAAATACAGTAAAAATGATAAAACTCCTAGATTGTAGTTTACTTACTTCCTAAGATATATTTAAAAATATTTAGATTAACATTTGAAAACTATTATTATGTCATGGAGCTGACTGTCCAAGCATCTAATATAGCTGGTCAGCCAAGCATTTTTCTAAAAAAAAAAAAGAAAAAAGAAAGAAAAGAAACAAAATATATGTATTTTAGGATAACTCCCACCATCTATAGATGTTAAAAAGGAACAAATAGAACATGAAATCCTGAGGCAGTCCCACAAAGCAGGAGTCTGATCCTCTCACTCAGCAGCAAAAGTGATTGAGACCAGTCCTGGAGGAAGGAGGAGAACCAACACAAAACTGTGCCCCACCACACTCTTAGCTCCTAAAGCTGTTCCAAAAGGATACTATAGTTGATGATACTGAAATCTATTGAAAGGTTAAGAGGAGGCAGAAAAGATGCATGACCCCATTCAGCACCCCCCCCACCCCAGAGGTCATTCAAAAGCATAACCAATGCTTTTTCTGTCACATATCACATATCCAGGTTTGAAACATGACTGGAAATCCATCTAGATAGTTCATCTCATTCAAGATCCTCTGGATCTTCAGTGTTACCACCTTTTCAACCACCTTAATGGGAGGTGAGAGAGTAGATTAAAATAATCCAGAATAGTAAAATGCAATGACTACTTCTTGAACCTCTTTAAAAGGTACTGGAAACACCCTATCTCTCAAGGATGAATTAACCATCACTAGGCTCCAGCCACATGTTAACTCCCAAGTGGCTTTGATCAACCAGAAGAGTTACAGATCTTAGCTGCATTTACATTTTGGAGGATCTTGTCCACTTGCCAAAAGGATCAAACTGTTCACAGATAACTGTGTAAATCCATTCCATAGGGATCTCCAAAGGACCTGCCCCATGCTTGCTCCAACTAAGAATGGATCTGAGTGATTTTATCTCTAAGGTGCACTGAAAGTTTCTCAACACAGCTCTGAAGGTGAATCTCAGAGTCCCCTTTATCCAGAAGGAATTGGGAAACCCTAAACTGGATCACTGGGCAATATTCTGTAAATGCAATAAGAGCAGAGAAATTGGTGGTCCACTGCTCTTACCACCATGAGCAATTGCTTAATAGTGGCTCTAACTCATTATCAATTTGATTCATCCCTCGTCTTCCTCCAGCAATGCATCTCTTAACCCCTTCCAGCTCCCTCAGGCCCTCCATAAACAATAGGAAGTTCTGAGAGCAATGGGCCAAGAGAGGTTGCAAGGGTATGACCCAACCAACACCTCTGCTACCTCTCTATTCCAATTAGTGGCCAAGACCTTAGCAGGACTATGCAATAGCACTCCAGGTAAAAACCCCAGGTCCCTTTGAAACTATAGTGGATCTACCAGTTGCTGGGGCAGATCAACTAAACATGTATTTTCTCCCTGTAGAAAGGGATAGCATAAAACAATCTCAAGGTCACCAGAGTGATCTGACCATGACAAAGGGGCCAGAGAAAGCTCCCCCCCTCAGATCATACTGTCATTGATCTGGCCAGATAAATATATCTGGTGTGTGACCAGTGTTTTGAGTTGAATGACCTAGGATAGGCTATGGCCTTCTCAGTGACCATGAACTCCCGAGATGCTTCTGAAGTGAGCCACAGGGATATCAAACTGAATCCCCCAAGACCAGGAGTGAAATCTAAAAATGTTTGCTATTGGTTCTGTGAGCATGGCTTGATGGGCATGGCTTGCTGGTCATATGACCTGGTGGGTGTGGCCAACTTGACCTCACTCACTGTTAGAGCAAGGAGCTGCACATTTTGAAGGATATTCTGCCCTTCTGAAGCCCCCAACGCTTTGAGTTTCCCTCCGGAGCCTTCTCTTGCCCTATTCTCCATCCCAGAGGGCCATGCATCCCCCCACCAATCCTCTGTATAAACCGGCTGCCCCATTTCGGCAAAGGCAGAGCCCCCCCACATGTAGGGCAATCTAAAGAGGGGAGAGGGATGCTGCAGAAAAGGCAGCCTTCCACCCATGCCTCCCATGCTGGTTCTGCAGGGCTTGGGGCTCCAAAGCAGCCCACTGGATTCCCACCCAGTCACCTGCCTGCCGGCACTTTTTAGGAACTCAGCCTGCAGAGTCCAGCGCTCTGAGGGAAGGAGGCTCAGCCATGGGACATTCGAGAAGGGTGGAAGCCGCTGGTGGGGTGGCAGCCACCCCGCACAGGGAGTGGGCCAGGCCTAGCCATGCCACCATGGAGCCCGCAGCACTTTCCCGTCAGCCTGGGCAGTAGCATGGACGTCTGTCTGCCCGAAGCAACCCCACTGCCATTTGCTTTCTTTTCATGGCAGGAGAAGAAAGAAAGCAAAATGCCTCTCCTTTCGCTTTCTTCCTTCTCCTACCATGAAACAAAAGTGAACGGCAGTGGGCTTGCTTTGGGCAGAAGGATGTCTGCATTCTGCAGCCAGGCGGGATGGGATGGTGGCGAGAGAGGTAGCGACTGCCCCTTCCACACGCACGACATGGAGGCAATGAAGGCTGGCAAGGTGGCCCCGGCATGCCTGTTGCTGCAGAGGCACAGTGATTGCTTAACCAGGGCGGCCTTGGCTGGGGTTGTCTCTGCCTGTGCTGCTCCCTAGGCTGAAGGGAAAGCACAGTGGGCTCTGTGGTGGCTCGATCAGGCCTGGCGAAGGTGGGCAGCAATGGTGGTGGGTGGGGGGGCAGAGCTTGCTTGGGCTCTCCTACCATCCTGGAACTGCACTGCACCGGAGAGGTCTCCTGTGCAGCCATAGAGCAACAGGGTGTGTGTGTGTGTGTGTGTGAGGAAAAGAGGTGGTGATGAAGTCCTGTCACCTGGGAAAGGACTACGGAGAGACACGATCATCAGAGTCTGATGATTGTGCGGCTCAGCTGGGCATGGGGGGAAGGGGGCCGCAGGGATTTTTGCTACTGGTTCTCCGAACCACCTACTGTCATTGCTACCGGATTGGGTGATCTGGTCCAAACTGGGAGCATTTCACCCCTGCCTAAGACCAGGAACTCCATAGCTAGCCACAGAACACCAGGAAGGGAGATTGCTATACAGGAGGGAGGTTATGCAGTAGCAATTAATCCTGCAAGCCTATTTTCAGAAACAGGGTCTCACAATGGGCAACTTGTAGAACAATGTTCCTGAAGGTTAACAGAAACTCTTGAATGATAACTCCCCAGCTCTATAGTGTGAAATCTCACCAGGCAAATTTCAGAGAGAGGAATCCCCCCTTCCAGGCCCAGTCAGATTTTGGTAATATTTGCAGCTATCCAGCTAATAAGTTTGTAAGATGGGGGGGGAGGGAGCTTTATAATTGACATTGAGCAGCAACAGCTGAAGACTCAGGCCTCTGAGCCTAGAGGACCAGAACATGCCACTAATACTAGATACAAAGGGCATATTCTCCTCCAATTTTCTTCCCTCTGTCTCCCATTGAAATATCCCATGCCCATCACTATCTGAATGTACTGGCCTGTTAGAGTATACATCCTCCAATTCTGCCTTATGGCTCCCCTGGCTTGGGGGGATAATATGACTGAGTGGGCGTGGCCAACTTTTTTTTTAAAAAAACTTTTAAAATCATTTTTTCTACTGCCTCTTCAGCCAAAGTTGAGTTGCCTGATCGTCAGAGGCTTTTTTTCTTTTAAAAGCCTCTGACGATTCCAGTTGAGCCGCGCGATCATCAGAGGCTTTTTCTTTTACTTTTAAAAGCATTTTTTTCAGCCAAAGAGGTTGTAGAAAAAATGTTTTAAATTTTTATTTAAAAAAGCCTCTGATGATCACCTGGCTCAGCTGGGCATGGGGAGGGGGGGCAGGGATTTTTGCTACCGGTTCTCCGAACCACCTGCCGCCATCGCTACTGGATCGGGTGATCCAGTCCGAACCAGGATCATTTCACCCCTGCCCTAATCCTGTTTTGCTGGCCTTTAGTCATATCTTCGCACTTCCCTATTCTCATGTGAGAAGTACATACTCAAACTCATCCATATACATCCCATACATATCCTGCATTCAGTGGTGGGATTCAAATAATTTAACAACTGGTTCTCTGCCCTAATGACCAGCTGGATAGGCGTGGCTATGGTGGGTCTGGCCAGGGTGTGTGACAGGCAGCACTTGGCCTCCTGCACCCCCAGGAGCAAAAACGGGCCATGGGGGCACACACTCCCTCCTGCATCCCATTTTGGGCCTAGTAGACCTCCATGCAGCCTCCTGGAGCAAAAATGGTCTGTGGGGGGCACACTGCACCCCCCGTGCCCCATTTTGGGCCTAGGACGCCTCCCTGAAGCCTTCTGGCAGTGCCTCTGGGGAGGCACTGCCCCATCATACCCCATTTTGGGCTTGGGAGTGAAAATGGGCTGCACACCCACAGCCCATTTTGAGGCCTCCCTCCCTGCACTTACCTGGGAGCCAAAATGGGGTGCATGGGGACTCCTGGAAGGGGTGGGCAAGAAGGGGTGGAGCCAGCCAGCAATTTAACTACCGGTTTGGCCGAATTGACTGAATCCCACCACTGCCCACATTTACCCTCAGGCCCAACGTTCCCACCCAGTTCTTTTTCTTGGAAGAGAAAAGCCCCTCCTATCACATCAAGGTTGCCTTGCTGTATTTATAATGTGTGGGATTTGAATTTTGTGGAATGATCTTCTCATGTTTACACATGGAGGGGCAGATCTTCTGAAGAAAGTGTTACTAGAGCCTGAATTACCATTATTCCAAGAGATTATAGGATCATATGCATATAATGTCTCTACTAAGGTACATCTGGAGTCATGAACTCAGAATCTCCTGAATGTAGAGGCTTTGAACTGAGGATCCCCTTTGGGGGAAATGACTCACCCAATGGCAGTTTAAAATGGTTACAAGGTTTTTTGTTTTAAAAATCCTTTCTCCATTTTTATGTTGAATGTAATTGCAACCTCAACCACTTTGTCATAAAAATATAAATGACTGGGGGAAATGTTAAATAATTTTGAGGAGCTTTCTTAAGATGGTGGTATTAACTGTAGTTTTGGTCTCAGTGTCCTGCCAGAAAAAACAGGAGAACTCCAGAAGGTTTGAGGGATTGTGTATAGAAAAAAAAAATCCCTTCTCTTGGTGCTGTATGTGCTCAGAACTACACCATTTTTCCGTGTGTGTGTGTGTGTGTGTGTGTGTGTGTGTCTTTTAGGGAAAGAGGTTATTGAACCCCAGCCATGAGACATAAAATAGCAGATGGTACACATTTTGAAATGCCCCTTAGGCAACAGAGAAAGGGTAAAATGCTGTTGATCTCAAAATGGGATCGGTGAGCCAGAACACACAGGCCAATGAAAAGAAGACACAAATTAAAAAAAGAAAATTGTCAGATGGCAAAGTGATTTAAAAGTGAGGGCATTGTCCATATATACCCTTCCTACCACCAATCATTTTGGAGGGGGAATGGGGATGCCTCCACTTTGCAAAATGCCCCACTGAGAGAAGAGAAGAATCATATACAGGGATGAGTTGACAGCTCTTCAGGGTAGAGGCTGGATTCCTTTGTACAGCTGCATCCCCGCTAATGATAAATGAGTAATGTTTGATAGCTGACTCCTTTGCCTGACAGCTACAGTTGTGGCCAGAGGGCCAGGACAGCCTTTAGACTTCTGTTCAAAATGAGTTAAACATATTAGGTATTATGAAGGCACAGAAGCCCTCCGAGAAGGAGTGCGGAAATGAGTTATCAAGGTATGCTCCTGGGTACAGAACTTGCAAAGCAGATGTCATTCTAATAATGTGTGATATAGAACATGTCTAGTTTAAACCCTGCTGGATGAAATATGAAGCCCTGTCGGTGATATTTAATACCATTTTATGAGGTGCCATCTTATGAAGACAATGCCCGCCTTATGTGGAATGCTCAAGGTGTTTTGCCAAAGGCACTGGGAGGTATCTGAACTAAGTAGAATTTTTATTATTTTATAAGCCTTTACTTTGTAATATTTCTGTGTCGACATTATTGTGGCACTTGCTATGCTAACCCTTTGTCTAGCACATAGTTTAGGGGAAGACTGACAGATTGTCTAAGCTGTTTCTGGACATAAAAAGGCTACTTCCTATCTCAAAACATACTTTTTTTCTGGTCCTGGTGAGGAATAAAAGCAACCAATCAACCAAGAGAAATCTTCCTTTGAAAGAGACATAAACAAGAAATAAAGGAAGAGAAAGAGATAACAAGCAAGTATCTGGGAAACGTGCCTAGTAATAGTTTTCTGCCTGCTAATCATAAACAATGTGCAAGATGCTTTAAAGACTGGCATTTATAGAGTCCCTAATCAGACTGCTTTGGCACCTGGGATAATTAGGTCCTTCCTTAAGCCCTTAAGATTCCCCCCCCACCCCACCAGTGACCAGTACAGATTCAGACTCTGTAACTGTAAGAAAGGGCTAGTGACACTTAGAGGCCTTTGGCTGCCTGAGGCGAAAGGCAACGAATGATACCCTCTTCCATATACAGAGGTATCTTGAGGGATGACTTTCCATACAGCTATTGTTGGTTGGGGGTTTGAGGGAAATGGTAAATAAAAATTTTTTTAGCTGTAAGTGATGAGCAATGTATCCATCTAGAATGATAGTGCACAATATGATTTCAGATATGATACCAAAAATGGGGGCATAAACATAGTATTTAGTTGCAACTCTGTAAAATAGACATGTCTTTTCTCAGCCTTAGTTTACAATTATATATAGACATTTCTCTGAACATTTAGAAGTTCTATTTCTATGCCCATTTATTCTCCTAGAGTATGTTAGAAGTTTACATTGTTTCCTAAATCATAATCCCTTGGCTGTATTCTTCTGCATAGGATATTGCATTGCACTGAAGCCAGGTTTAGACTAGAGATATGCTGAACCATATCTTCATATAGAGCAAATTTCATTTCTGAAGGAATCCTTGATGAACTGTTTTCTGAAGGGCCCTTCCCACTGTGAGTGAAAGTTGTAGCAGTAAAAGTAAGCTGCTGTATTGCACTGGGTCATCTTTGGGTACCCGAATCTGGGTTGCTGCATTTTAACTTTCAATCATATAGACACATTTTGCTCCTAAACACACTATCTTGGGAGCATTGTGACAAATTCGAATCAGTATCAGGTGGTGATCTGGAAAATACTTAAAAGGAAGGGTAGATGAGAATATTATATTTAGCCTAATCTAATCTGGTGTCTAGTTGGTGGTTTCTAAAAACTTCCCACATTCAAGATCCTTTGATCATGGAAAATCCTCTCTGAAACAGCCCTACTGCTCATTACATTGTATTAGTCTGTAAATTCCTGCAACAGTAATGCCTTCTGTTGACAGGAAGACAAAATTTCTTCATAGTACCTTATTGTGGGCTAATCCTAGCTGAGCAATATATAGTCAACAAGGATTTGATCCTCTGAGATCTGTTTGCAAGATTAGAGTTTGGCAAATCTCTTGGGAAAAGTTCTTGCTCTTATTTGACATGGTTGATTTTTATGTACCTACTGTTTCCGTCAAGGTTGCTAGTGAGAAAGTCTTTTCCAGAGTAGTCCCCCATGATTACTTCTTGGGAATCCCTTCTCTCTGGAGCATAAAACTATTTCACTGAATTACCCCCTTGCTTAACCTTTCAGTGACCGCTACAGTAGAATCTCCAGCTTGGCAAATACCTAGAAGAAACCCTGAATAAACTGCACTTAACCCTAATTCTCTGGAGAAGGAAGAATCTAATATAACAGGCCAACATGTCTAACTTGGATCAAGAGAAGGAAATGGGAATTACACCAGTTTGGCTCCTGCTGAAGTTAGCAAATATACAGTTTATTCATCACAAATATTAGCTTCACTGAAATTCAGATAGTTCAAAATACTGTTGCAGTCAAGGTTTTGGACATCTTTGCTAAATATAAAATTAAAATACTGCATCTAAGAAGGGTAAGTCTGCTATTTAAAAACCCCAATTCTGCAACTATGAATATATAGCAAATGTATATTGTTTCATGTATTAGATATGGACCTTTATGCAAATATTGATGTTTAACATCTTATTGCATGATTTCTATACATAAAAACAGAATTCTGTATTCTTCCCCCCTTCAACTTTCTAGTCATAGGAAGATATGGAACAACTGAGGACTCTGAAAAATATGTGAATTTAACTCATCTGCCTCTTTGGCATTTGAGATTCTAATAGATATTTACTCTACATGTTCAAAAAGTGATATGGGTTAAAATCTTCCTTTTTAAAAAATAAAAATAAAAGACAGCCAAGATTCTCAAGGAATTCACTATCATACCCTGAGCTTTTCTTAATTCCAATAAACATTTTCATGAGATAATGAGCCTGAGATAATGGGCATTGTAATGAAATTTTGTTTTGCACTTTGAACTAAATACTATCAATACTACTATTTAATTTTTCCAGAGAACTTAACTGGAAACCACTGCCTGGCTGAACTGCTGTTACAGGTACACTGTATGAATTAATGGCACCTGTTGCTTCAAGATGGAATAAATGTCCAGTCCTTTCTCTTCTCATTTTGAACAGCCTATGAAAATAGTTCACTTGCACTTGATATGAGGGAGTTTAATTATGCTAATTTTGGGGCCAATGCCTTATCTAAATCTGTTTTGGGGTTTTAGTTCCCTACCTATTTCTTTCTTGAAATATCTATATCTGATAGATGGGGAATTATGCATGTACAAAATTATCTCTCAGTCAACAGATCACCCTTCATTAGATTGAGCCAAGTGGCTCTCTAGTTGGCATTATATTAAAAACAAGATGTGTGCATTGTTTTCCAATAGCTGTATCTCCTCCATTGAGAATAGATATTAAAGAACATTTTCCTTTTGGCCTTCTTCTTCATTTAAACATGAATTTGTTATATTAGCTACAGCTGCAATTAGATAAGAACAAATTACTTGAACTCAAGCCATCTATTTTTCATTATTGTTATAATACTCTCGATATAAACCACACAGTATGTACTGGAAATTTTGAAAAAAATACTATATTCCATGGCTTCTGAAAGTCACATCATTGCTTAATATATGATATTTCAGGCTATCTACACCTGATGTCAGGAAGAAGCAGAGACAAATCTGTAAAATTTAATTTAGTTCAGCTTCTTATTGAGGTTTTATTTAGACTTTGTTCATAAATTGCGTTACAATTTATAAACATTATTAGTATTTTGCTTTGAATGTTTGCTCAGGAAGACCAAATTAAGTAAATTTGTAATAAAATGTGAAACAAATAAACTTGCTATCAAATGTAGAAGGCCAGGGGGGCCTTCTATCAGGTTCGCCTGATTCACCAGTTGTGGCCCTTTCTGGATCGGGATGCCTTACACACAGTCACTCATGCCCTTGTCACGTCCCGTCTGGACTACTATAATGCTCTCTACATGGGGCTCCCCTTGAGGAGCACCCACAGTCTCCAACTGGTCCAGAATGAGGCCATGCGGGTAGTTATGGGGGTGATTCGGCGCTCCCATGTAACACCTCTCCTGCGCGAGCTGCACTGGCTCCCAGTGGTCTTCCGGGTGCACTTCAAGGTATTGGTTACCACCTTTAGAGCGCTCCATGGCTTAGGACCCGGGTACTTACAAGACCGTCTTCTGCCCCTGGTAACCTCCCACCGGCCAGTACCCTCCCACAGAGAGGGCCTCCTCAGGGTGCTGTTGGCCAGACAATGCCAGTTGGCAGCCCCCAGAGGGAGAGCATTCTCTGTGGGGGCACCTACCCTCTGGAATGAGTTGCCCCCAGAGATACGGCGGATCCCTGACCTTCACGCTTTCCGAACTGCTCTAAAGACATTTTTGTTTCAGCAAGCCAGGCTGGCCTGACCTACTCTTTTTAAAAAAACTGTTTTAATTCAATTACTAAAATTAGGGGTTTTAATATAGGGTTTTTAACTATGGGCCAAATTGATTTAATTGGATTTTAATACTGTTTTAAATTTTGTATTTCTGTATTTTATTTGCTGGCTGACCACCGCCCCGAGTCCTTCAGGAGAGGGGCGGTATATAAATATAATAAACATAAACATAAACATCACTACCCTGCTGAATTTGATATGTGGATAAACCTAAGCATGTATATAAGTATGAGAACTTCCATGAACTTCTGCCAAAAGTGAATGTAAATGTTTCTGAAAATGAGAAACATCTTAATAAGCACCAGAGGAAGTCCCCCACATCTCTCAACATTTCAATGATGTCAAGAAAGGATATAAGTATGATCATCAGAACATTGTCTGATTGGTTATATACTATATATCCATATATGTACCATGTATAAAATGTGCATTTATTAAAGTAAGTGTCATCTCATATCCTGCTTCCCAAAAATGATCATTTTGTTTTTTTCTTTATTTTATTTTGTTTTTTTCTTTATTTTAGAGGGAAGATTTAGGATCATCCAATGGATAGATGATGCTTATGAATTAAGTCAAATGCTGAGCATAACCACTTCTCTGGTGAAAACAGCAGGAAAAGCAAAATAGAATCATTGCAACCTCTTGCTGGGCTTGCTTCTGCTTTTTATTAAAGCTAATAATTGAAAAATATTACTACAGAATGAAGCACGCAATACTGCCCATTAGTAACATACAGTTCTTCTTCACAGCAGCTTCAGAATTGTAATGATTTCTTTGAGCCATGACAATTGGATATGCCTGCAGCAGGACTTTGGAGGTCCACATCCAACATGTCTCTCTCACTCTGTCTCTCTCACTCTGTCTCTCTCCCTGTCTCCCTCCCTCTCTCTGTCTCTCTCTGTCATAGGGTAGTTACAGTTTGGGGGACCTTTGTCATGAGATTAAACCAGTGCTTTTAGGAACAATAAATTACATATTAATTAGTGGTTGGTACCTATCAACCTCGAGCAGCATTTCTCAATTTTGACAATTTTGAGTGGACTTCTATTTCCACAATTCTTTCAATTGTGCTGAAATTCTGGGCATTGAAGTCCACACATATTAAAGCTGCCAAGCTTCAGAGACACTGATCTAGAGGCTTAAGACCTTAACAATTGCTTAAAGAGTTGCATGAGAGCTAACAAAAGCAGAATGAGTCTGTTTGCTTATTTCTCTACCAATTACCTCACTGATTTATAATATAAATCCAGTGATTTTGACTATAGGGGGAATTCATATGAGAAGACTTCTTTCTGGATGCATAGTATTTCTTAAACTATATCCTGGTGTTGATGAAAAAGTTTAAAACACTGGGCATTTTCTACGTCCTCTTCTCCTTCCCTTCCTTTCTAAATCTTCATTCTACACTCTTCTCTTTTCACTCTGTTTTTGCCTGTAGAAGCCATATGAGGGAAATACACAGAAATAAGAGATTAAAAATGTAAATTTTATAAACCGAAAATCAAAGGTCCTAAATCCTTAGCATGGGAAAAGCCAACAAAAAGCATACGAACATTAAAACCCCTACATAAATAGAACTTCAAGGCTGAGCATGTTAAATAATTCAGCGGTTAAGTCATAAGTGTTCTTAAACTTAAGTATAAAAATGCCCTTGACAATATTTCACAGCTGTGCATTTCTTTAAAATATTTAGCATTCTCATTAAAGAGAATGACTTTATTTTATATATTAGTTACACTCTTGCTTGCTAATATGAAAGAATTGAATAGTGAAAGAGCATTCTTATGCATATAAGCAAAAGACATTTACATATAAAGTTAGAAGATGATTCCCTCCTCTACATCCTCGGTGTCCACGAGGGGCATTTAAACAAATTTATTCCTTAATGTGGGATATTAATATTTCCTACCTCAACATGTCATTTGCTAATGCCATCCTGAAGACAGGTTCATTCAGAAGCGACATCCACGCTCTCATCTCCAAAAGACTTAATGAACCTTACATTTTTTGGAATGCTGAACAGTGAAAAAGGCCTATTACATATTCATGGCTGGGACAGAAGACTTCTTTAACTCCGAAGCTTCCTGCTCTGGTTCGCTGTAAAACATTGTCAAAAGTCACCAGAGACATTCACTGAAAACTGCAACTCTTGATAGCAAGATGTTCTCGGAAAGTTTCAAGTACAGGAGCCTGTAGTCTATGAGACCAGTGGGAATAGTTCTGACAGACAAATGGAGGGATAATACATTTTTTGACATAATGGGATGAAAAAGTTGATGCCAGAAAAAGGAATGAATTAAAGTTATGCCTTCAAGAAAATCTTAAAGTTTTCTGGGCTGTCAGAATGTTATGCACATACTTTGCATGTGCATAAAAAGGAGCCTTCTCCTTCTCTCCCAGTCTACCCTCACCACAAATAATTTGCTATCTGGTGCAAGACACAGCACTTCGCTTAACTTACAAATGATATTGGTACTAAATCTTACATTTATATAAATATATTTAAAGAAGAATCTGGAGGGCTTAATGTAGTTTCAGATGCCAGGAATCTGATTGGATTTGATTTGCAGTTTGTTAGAAATGGTGTAGGGTTTCCTGCTTGAGCTGGGGGTTGGACTAAATCACCTTTAAAGTCTCGCCCAAATCTGTTAAGGAATTGGATTTGGGTTCATTGCAAAGTCCTTGAAGTCCCCAAATAAGCATAACCAGTAAAGATACCATTTATGATCCTTGATGGAAACAAAAATAAATTGGAGAATATTGAAAAGTCCATGTTGTCTTTTTCCTGTATATCACATGTTGTCTGCAACTTATCCATCATCTGCCACATTGTTGACCTGAGTTGCCATTCCCACATAACTTGCCTGAAGGTAGATGTTAAATATTCAAATCATATTAAACCCCAAATCCTGGACTTTATGGTCCTCTGTCCTTTCTAGTCTTTTCTTTAAGTAGGAATATTCATTGCTGCAGTTGTGAATCATATCACTAACATCTCTCCTACAACATTTCCCTGTTTGATACTTTATCATTGTTTCTACCTTCCGGACATGTTAAAGTAGCTGATCTCCAATTTCCACATTTGTTCACATTTCTTCATAATGGGATGAAAATAATTTAAAATTAAAACAACAAAAAAATGGGCTGAATTTGTTCATCCTATCAGATAATTTGGGAAGTTTAGTGCTTTAAAGTCTGGGATTGAAATCCTGTGGTGCTGAATCAGTGTTGTGGAGAAAGTTAATGGTGCTGAATCAGTGTTGCCATCTCCCTTTCACATTATTAAACATCAAAAATGGGATAAAAGCAAGCAAAAGAAAGAGGGAGGGAGGGAGAGAGAGAGAGAGAGAGAGAGAGAGAGAGAGAGAAACAATAAACAAGAATTTGTAATATCTATATGAAAGGCAAAGAACCTTCCAGAGCCAATAGAAACAATACTGTGAATATCTAGCCTGAAGAGTCACAAAGGGAGTAACCTTTGATTATTCTAGCCTTAAGCCTTCTATGCACATAACGGCAGAAGAATAGAGATGGAAAATAGGACACCAGGTGACCGCGTCTCTATTCTGCACCATAGAGGAAAGAATTTGGTAGATGGGAAGATACATCAACACAGGGGTACTGCATTGGTTTTAAATAGTATAGTTCAAGGTGCTAGTTTTGACTTCTAAAGCTTCTTATGGCTTTGCTCTCATTTATCCTCAGAGCTGTCTCTTTCGAACAGAAGAGCCCTCTGTTCATCCAGGGTTGATATACTCAAGGTAATCTCCATACATAAGATTAGTAGGCAAGGGCTAGGAGTCTTTTACTATTCCTGCTCCCCTCCTTTGAAATTCAGATGGTGCCCTTGCCGTTTGCCTTTAGGAAGGCTGTCAAAACAGAATTATTTCACAGAGTCTTTGAATGTAAGAGCTGTTGCCAGCAATTACAGATGCCAGGATGGGTTTTCTTTGGTATTATTGTGGGGTTTTTTTCTTTATGTATTCTTTTAAACTACTCCAAGTGCAAGAAGCAGACTCGGTAGATTCCCACTAGTCATCTTTAAGGCCCATTAAAGCCATCAACTCTCCAAAAGGCAGGAGGGAAATGGGAGCTGATTCCAGACCAGCATTTTTCAAAGTTGACAGCTTTAAGGTGTGTAGAGTTCAGTTCCCAGAATTTTTCAGCCAGCAAGTTTGAAAAACACTGCTCTAGAATCACGGGGATGAGTTCCCGAAGGCCTACAATCTGGATCAGGGGTCTCCAACCTTGGCAACTTTAAGACTTGTGGACTTCAACTCCCAGTATTCTTCAGCCAGCTTTTCTGGCTGAAGAATTCTGGAAGTTGAAGTCCACAAGTCTTAAAGTTGCCAAGGTTGGAGACCCCTGATCTGGAGGACAGAAAATGGAGATTTTGCAGCAACCTTTCCCTGGATTGGGGTGGAAATGGAGATTTTACAGTATCCTTCCCCTGTCACACCCACTAAGCCATGCCCACCAAGCCACACCCACAGAACTGGTAGTAAATTTTTTTGAAACCCACCACTGCTACATAGTATAAGCAGCAAAGAGGATTGTTGGGACAAATTAGGATGGACAGATAATGGGAGTGTTGTGAGTGGAGAGCTTGAAATATGAATTAAAGCTAGCAGTTTTAACTGGGTTCTGGCTTGAACAAGGAGCCAACAAAGAGCTCTGTAATGTGGTAAAATAGTATGGAAGAATCTGAATAGCAAAGTTTTGGACTAAAATCAGGGAATGAAGGAAGGACTCAGGAATACCTGCCAAGAGTCTCTTGCAGTAATTAAAGCATGAGACAACCAAGGTATGAACAAGTCAAGCTGCAGTTTGTCAGAAACCCCCAGATCATACAAATACTCACGGAATAAAAATTAGCAGTGTCATAAGAGCAATAAATAGTAACAGAGTCACCTAAACTTGCGTGCAAAGGAAATTGTGCCAACCTGGAAGTCCTAGAGAACCAATAATTGAAGAATAAAATAAAGGATAGGAAGACAATCTGGCCCAAATGCAGCAAATTCTGATTTATTCATACTGAACTGAGATGATAAGGCATTCAAGAAGAAATGCTAATGAGATTTTAAGGTTGATCATGAATCGTCATCATCAAGGGTCAGAAAAGATTGATAGGTCTGAGCCACGGGTGAAATGCTCCCGGTTTGGACCGGATCACCCAATCCGGTAGCGCTGGCGGTGAGTGGTTCAGAGAACTGGTAGTAAAAATCCCTGCCTCCCCCACCCCAAGATACACACCACACATATATAAAGTGTTTTTCTATCGAGGCACCTCGATATATGAAATTCTACAAGTAGTAATGTATTGAATATATGGTTAAAAAAGGGAAAAGAAGCCCAGATTTCCCTAACCCTCTTTGTCCTTTTAATAAAGGTAAACACACTCAGAAATTTGTTTAGTAGAAAAGCAAGTTGTTTAGACTGCAAGATTTCATTGCTAACAGGACAAAGATAAAATATCTTAAATATTTTACCTAACGATTGTGACTCCACTTGATTGGTTCCAGTACTTCCAAATAAATATGACGGCATCAAAAATTTCAGAAACAAGAGGGAATATGAGAAATTTTACTGAATTTGAACATCTTATGACACATAATGCTGAACACTTTGTTGAGCTTAATTTATAATCTGAACAGGTCAAAGACTGTACAATCAAATGGATGCAAAACTTGAATAAGGTAACAGAGATGCAATAATAGGAATTTTAATAGAAGAATATTAATTTTGCTCAGAATATTATACAAAACCTAGAGAAAATTTGTATGCTTTACCACTGATAAATCAAATCACTCTTGATTGCTAAATGAAGAAGTCTTTTTCTACAACATGCTGGAAATGTGACAAACACCTCCATTTTTCAATATGCGGAAACAATGCTATAAAGTTCAACACTTCTGGAAAACAGTTCTTAGTAAAATAGAGAAATCTCGACTTGTGACTGAATTGAGCCCCAACTTTCTGTTGCTAAGTGAAACATTTGTTAAGTGAGTTTTGCCCCATTTTACAATCTTTCTTGCCACAGTTATTAAGTAAATGACTGCAGTTGTTAAGTTAGTAACACAGTTGTTAAGTAAATCTGGCTTCCCCATTGAGTTTACTTGTCAGAAGTTTCCAAAAGGTGATCACATGATCTGGAACATTACAGCCATCATACGTATGAGACAGTTGACAAATATCTGAATTTTGATCATGTGACCATGGGGATACTGCAATAGTTGTGTGAAAAATTGACATAAGTCACTTTTTTCAGTGCTGTTGTAACTTTGAATGGTCACTAAATGAATTGTTATAAGTCAAGGACTACCTGTATACTGAACTAGCTTTGCATATGTTAATAGCTGCAAGGATATCATATATTTTCCACTGGAAAGGATATTTGATTCTTTCATTGGAAGAAAGCTTAACTACTGTAAATTGTGGGAGTATACTTCAATGTCTAGAATAAATTCATATTTAAATTATGAATATGTTGTAAGATAAAATTCTATTTGGAAACCTTTCTTGCACTATAACCTTATATATGGATTTCTAGCAACCCAAAATTCAGGTTCTTTTATACAAAGAGTCTACATTTTTATTTTTATGGAAAATTAGAATTGATTTAATGCATTGAAGTTATAGCTTTAGTTAGTGATTTATATTGTGTTAATATGTATAAATACTGTATGTGATGTTAGAATTAAACAAAGATAGAAGAAACCTCTTGGTCTTCCTAATGAGTAATTACAATTCCTGTCACAATGTCCTTTGTTTCTGGAAAGAAAGGTATACTAGTTGAAAGTTTAAAAATATATATAAAAAAGAAATGAATACTTCACTAGTTTCATTAAGTAAAATAGATAGCAATAAATTGACTAATTTTGGGGGAAAGGGTAATCATTCCTCAAAATGCAGAAGAAAGCTATCTTCATTGTCATTAAAGAGAATTTTGGTGGAATATTAGACACTAGACAAAAATTCTGGGAGTTGAAAGATTCCAGTTCAGTTTTTTCCTCCATGTCTTCTTGTTATGGATCCTTAACTTTTTAACTCTTTGTTTCAGCTCGACATAACAAAGAACCCTAAACTTTTGTGAGATGAATTGAGGGATGAAAGGGAAATATTTATTTATTTATTTATTAGATTTATATAATTAATATAAATCTAATAGATTTATATAATTAATATAAATATAAAATATAAAATAATACAGGGCAATGCTGAATACATAACAATGGTGAGGGATCTTTGGTTTGGGGTTGGTTTTTTTTTTTTTAAGAAACTAAGCATCAAATGCATTCAACATAACATTTGGAGACAAAGCTCCAATTTCAGGTGTTCTTGTGCCTTATTGGACCCAGATGTCATAAACAGTGGATAAAGGTGACTGATTGTGAAGCATTATTCATTTGTGGTGATGAAATTGAGTGGAAGGGTTTTTTTAAAAAATTTGCAGACCCAATTAAATATAAGGCAATGAATCTTTCCTCTTTTTAACTACTAGATCAATTAAATAGGATTTTACTCTCAAAAATAATATGAGGAGTGGCTGGGGTGAGGGAAGACTGGACACAGACCTGACTTTTTGAAAGAAATCATTTGTAAAGCTCAGTCAATCGAACATTATGCTGTATGCTATTGAGATGCAATCCTTCTTAGTTTCATACATCTTTCAAAATAGCTGTAAATGTTGCAACCTGAGATAAATTTCTGGAATCCTAATGTGGTACCTATTGGCTTGTGAACACATTTTCTGATGCCCACCTCACTCTGGCATATATCAAGACTCTAATATATGTGGAGGGATCAATCTCTTCCCTATGTTATCCTATTCCTTTCTCAGTCTACCACTTCATCCCATTTCAGCAACAGTACCCTACTAATATTTATTTATTTATTAGTTCAATTTATATGCCGCCCTTCTCTGGAGACTCAGGGCGGCTTACAATGTGTTAAGCAATAGCCTTCATACGTTTGTATATACCTGCTTAGTAGGGCTTTCGCTCCCCCTAAGTGGTGTTCTTTTTTATACAAAGTCAGCTTATTGCCCCCACAATCCGGGTCCTCATTTTACCTACCTTGGAAGGATGGAAGGCTGAGTCAACCTTGAGCCTGGTGAGATTCAAACTTGCAGTAATTGCAGGCAGCTGGTTTTACTTAACAGTACTTAACAGTACTTAGTCTGCTGCGCCACCAAGGCTCTTCTATCACCAAGGCTCTACTAGCTACTCTTTTCAAAAGAGAAACAAACATAGGGCAGGCAACCAACAGCTGCAAAAACTATTTAGAACAACATCTAAAAACAGAGTCACATCAATGACAGGAATGGGAAAATGAATCTTATCCCTTTCCCTCTTGTGTCTTAAACAATTGAACTATTACAATACATGTTGCATGAGGATGCATTTGCAACCTGCTACTGATCTAGACTGTAGCAGCACCAGCAGGTTTACCTTGTGATACATCCATGTAACACCAAATCTTTGTGATCTTCATGAGATCTCTGTAAGTTTCCAGGTACAATTCAATATGTTGGCTATCAACTATAAAGCCCTCATGCTTTATATGAAGATAGGATACTTGAGGGATACTTGCCTGTCTCCAGTGATTTCTGCCCACCCTACGAGATTTGGCAGAGTGGGTCTGCTCCAGATCCCTTCTGTGAAACAGTACCATCTTACATGGCTTAAGTTTAAAATCTTGGTCTTCACTAAGGTTTTAGGGCTAGGATGTTAATGGAGCTTGGTCTGTGTTTGGTATGGCTTCACTGAGGAATTATTTCCTGGTGTTGTTATTATTATTTTATTGTTTACTCTGTATATATTTTAAAGCTTGTTCTCTACCTGGAGTTGATTGCAAGATGGAAAGCCATATAAATTTGCATTATAAATAAATAAGCCACTGCATTTAGTGTCATTGGGTTTTCATTGTGTTGTACTTTAGGGGAAGATATACATGCTGTAGATTTGTCTGTAGATTTGCCTGCACAATATTGAAATCCAGTAAATAAAACAAAATCTTTTCATTACCGTATACATATGCATGTGTTTCCATGTGTAGATATGTGGATGCATGCTAAGAGGCACTGATAAATAGCTACACTAGTTTATTTTTTTAAAAAAATAAACACAGGTTGGCATATCTTTCAGCAGTACATCTGGCATAATTGGATGGCATTTCCCAGGAAATAGTCCAATGATAGGATGCCAAAACACTAACAGAAGAAGTACTTGTGTTTTATGTCAATCATTTATTACCAGACAGTTCAATCAACATTGTTTTTGTGATGGGTTTCAACCAGATCAGTGCCAGAGACGGATATCAGTAAGGCTTCCACACAGTGTTTGAAAAGAGAGATCTGCAACTCCAATATGGATGCTGCCAAGTGTTGCTTAGCAATGTGCTGTTCGTAGGCCAGAGCCAAGCCACAAAGGGAATGACATTCACACCTTCATTGAAAAGGCTTCATTCAGTCAATTAGGAGCTACAGCAAGAACAAGGCTGGGGTTGCCAGAAACTCAGTGTGCATCTTCCAGCTTTCAAATAATCTCTCTTCAGCCATCATTTTATCCTGAAGCATAATATAAAGAAGATATTCAGATGAGTGTGTTCCAGGGTTTTCTTTGTAGATGTGAACTTTGAAAACCTGCTGATCAGGTTGTTCATAAGAAAATTCAGACTGTGTCCTTTTTCAGCTGGTATGAAAAATGAGAAAGCCAACCCATCTGGAGAGCCTCAGATTAGGGAAGCTGATATACCGGTATATAAAGAGCTGTAGTGCTGCAGTATTTAGAATACAATATTGCATGCTAATTATGCTGACTGCTATGAGTTCAATTCTGACTGGCTCAAGGTTGACTCAGCCTTCCATCCTTCCAAGGTCAGTAAAATGAGGACCCAGATTGTTAGGGGCAATATGCTGACTCTGTAAACTCAGAAACCAGTCCATGCAAACAAATGAAGCCACATCCAAGGGATGCAGGCAGCACACAAAACCATGCCCTGTCTGGTCCTTGGAAAAACCTCTCTCCATGGAACCAGTCCCTGGAGCCCAAAAGGTTGGGGGCCACTGATGTATCAATTGCCTTCGGCTCATATATTCCACCCAGCAAATCACATCTCTGTCTGTCTGTTTGTTCATTCAACCAATTAATCTATATGAGTGCCCACTTACCAAGTGACTTTGAATGGCTAATAAGAGTTAAAAACAACGCAGTGTGAAACAAAACATATAATTAAAATTGGCTTATACATCATCCTGGCCCTGTACCTTCAGGAAAAACCAGGTTTTCTGGGACCTTTCAAAGGCTAGCAGAGCTGGGGTCATTTGAAGTCTTGGTATGGGGGAAATTCTGTTCTATAGGCAGGCACTGCAACAGAAGGGCATATCTCCTGGTTCCATGATATGACATTGTTCACAAGATGGGACTTGGAGCATCTTGGAAGTTGTAGTATGAGCGAAAATAATCAAAGACAAACTGTCTTGCAAATATCCTGGGGCTCTCCCATATATTGGTGATCACTAACACTTTGAATTACACACTAGAGCATACCAGTAGTTCATACCCAATTTTACCCATAGCTCTTCCCACTACCACATTCTGAGCCTTTTGTGTGATCTTCAAAGGCATCCAATATAAAACACATTGCAATAGGCCAAATGAGAGGTAACTAAGGTATATGTGATTAGAACAGGGTCTCTAAATCCAGAAATGAGCACAACAGACATATAAAATAAATTTATGGAAATCTCCTCTTAGTCACACTCCAACTCTTTAAGCAGTGGGACTTAAGAAACCTGGAAACTGCACAAAAGTTCTGTCTGGGGAACTATAGCCTTATTTAGAACTAATGTTGAAAAATCTGATAAATAGAGATAAGGAAAAATTGATAAATAGATATAAGGCATACCACTCATGATAATTTTACATAGAATAGCACAAAAAGACTGATTTCTACAAGTCAAATCAGTTCCTATTTTCACGTCTTTGCTATTTGCCTCTTTACTTTTCATTTATTTTGCCATGGGGTGGTTCCAAGGTAACAAATACATTTATTATTATTTTATTTATTATTTATTAGTCATATTTCTAAGCCGCCCACTCTCCAAGGACTCTGGGCGGCTTACACCAAAGACAGTATACTAAATAGCATATTGCCCCCAACAATCCGGGTCCTCATTTTACCCACCTTGAAAGGATGGAAGGCTGAATCAACCTTGAGCCGTTGAGATTTGATCCGCTGACCTGCTGAACCAGCAGTCAGCTGAAGTAGCTGCAGTACTGCACTCTAACTGCTGCGCCACCTCGGCTCTTAAACATTAAACTAATGACAGATAATTAATATAATGTAGGGATAATACAATCCCATATATCTAATAGTTTTGAACCTTACTAAATACTAAATGTTTATAAAATGGTTATGCTGCTGCTGCTGCTACTACTACTTTCATCACGGTAACCTGTATAGTCTTGTGGTACTCTCTTTAGGAATTCTGAGGAGCAGACCCCCAGGTCTTGGTGAGGAATATATATTATCTTCCAGCCTCAGATTATGTACTTGGGCAAAATACAATGATAACACAAACTACTGCAGGAGAAACATTTTCTTGGCAAATCTAACATGTTCCACTCTGTAAATAAGGAGGAAGGAAGACAGATCAATTGGTTGTCTATTGATAGATAATTTCAAAGTTCCACAGCATCACCTGAAAGTTCCTATTTTTGAAGCTACATAGGTCTCAATCCCCACAGGGTGGAAGGGAACTGGACAAGTTCAAATCTAAGTAGCTACTAATCCTGATGATGACTATGATGGTATCTAAGGCATAGGTAGCTATGCATGGAGTATGCTTTCCTCATTTGTTTGGGCCTTCCCAGAGCTGTCTAGTTGCCCAGTTTGGCAAACAAGGTGCTTGATCTTGTAAGTTTTTATTTCAATTTTTCCACGGTGGGGTTTTTTTTTTTTGGTAGTTCTGATTATTTTTTTATTGCCTTGATTTCTGTCATAGAGAGAAAATGGTATACAAGTGTAATAAAGTGTCACTTGCTGATGGGCTAGGCTTATTTACATGCACACAAGGTGGAAGTTAAAGACACAGAAGTTCAAATACATCAACATTCCAATATCTGCTTATGAAGGTATTCCACAGAGAAAGGGCTGTGAATTCCATCTGTGCATTAGAGCCCTGGCTTGTTAATTGGCATTACCTCAGATTCCCAGCTTCATTCTAAGAATGGACTTCAGGAATTTTAAAATCATTACATGGGTGAGGGACTTAAAACAAATCCTTAAGGCCTAGAAGTGACAGAGAGGGAATAACTGTAAGAGAAGCCCTGGTTTCCAGCCAATTGGATAAAAGAGAAACATTTGACTGAGGAAGGCTCACCAGGAAAGGTCAGTAATGGAGCTCTAGGTGCCTCTGCCTGTGAACATTATGAATCTCATAAAATACAGCTAGAGCACTTTAATTTAACAGCCCTGATTAGTGATGAGATGCTCATAGGAGCCTTCTAGTTGTGCTACTGCAAAGCATAGAAGAAAAAGGCAGATTGAGGGCCAGTTTTGAAGAAATAGATTGTAATTTGATTGTACAGAATAGAATTCAGGTAAAGCCTGTAACATGGCAAGTAGATTTACATCATTGAACGGTGAGGGACTTGCCAAAATCCATTGCTGTTCTCTTGACCAGCATTACATGTTTTTATGTTTTTATTGTGTTTTGTGTAATTTTAGTACAATATCCTGATGGAAGAATAAAGAATAAGTTACAGCTATTAATAAACACAACAGAGAAATAACAAAGGAAAGCAAATAAGTAAATTACGGTGCAGAGAGATCAAACTAGAATTTGATCAAATTACAAACACCAAGTGCCCCTAAGATATAAATTCTGTTCTGGGAAATGTTGGATTTAGAGAAAGCCACCTTAAATTACTTGAGAAAATGGGATATGAATCTAACAAATATATAAGTAAACCTGCTGAATAATCTGCCTAAATGAAGCATAATTTTCTCTTCTCCAGTGGCCTTGTTTATTTGGATATCCTGAATCCAAGGAAGCTGTAATTCAATGCTACAACACTTGATTTCTTGATTTGAGTCTCTGAAACTAAGTTTCTACATTCTTTATTTCAGGGCTAAAACAATGATAAAGGGCAATATTAATTTTTCTTCTTTTCCTACTTTCATTGTGTGTTCCTATCACCAGAAAGACAATTTGTTTCTTCAAATTATTTTTTTCTAGAACTGCAGCTGATAAATTAACCCTTATCAATGCTCTACTCCATTATGGATGGAAAGTTTTAATGTTTTACTATAACATGCTTATTTTATTAGGACATATTCTACACATATAAATATACACACTGAAGATATCTATCAAAAAGGAAGCTCTAAATAATTCCAATTGATGATTGGTTCTGTAGTCTCCATTTGCAATAAGAATAATCTATACATAACATAACCTTTCATTTTTATATCATCCTATCCTAAAGGTGGTATAGTCTAACTTCTATATCAGTGGAGTCCATATGAAAATTCATTTCCTGAACATTTCTTATGTGTTTATTTTTGTGTACTTTTAAAGTGTGCATTTTTATAAGTGGTTTTTCACAATGTAATGTGCTTTATGCATGCTTATCGTAATATACACACTCTTTTGTATGCATTCAAATTCTATCTCAAAAGCCAAAATAGCTCTTTCCCATTCCTGGTTATCTGAAGGTATAATCTATCTGAAAGGTTGTCCAGTTCAAATCCAGATGAATGTTAAAACAAAAACAAACTAGAAAGAGAATATAGCGGTTGTACTTTAATTTCATGTTGTACTTCAAGAATTAGCATTGGACAGCAGACAGAGCAGATGTACACATCTTCTGAGTTCCAGAGATGTATTTCAATTCTATTTAAAGTATGCCAATTACTTCTAAACACATATACTGTATACATCCAAATTAGCATAGGAACATTTTCTGAAAATCTGTGTCCTCTTTTATCCTCTTCCTTGGTGAGTTATTTCTTCTTTTTCTGTAATGTGTAAATGGCCTCTCTAAGTACAGCAATTTGACAAAACAAGCATGTAAATAAATTACTAAAATTTTGTTCTGTCTCTTTTCCTGCAATATATAGTGAAAAATCTATTGCAGTCTTCTGTATGAACTTATTCTTGTGCACTCATAATATATCTAAAAAGAGGAGAGAAAAAGCAAAGTTTCATTACTATCTTTGATTCACACTGCAGAGATATTTATGCCCATTTGAGTCGAATGCAAATAGCAATCATGGTCAGATTCCATGATTTCAGGATATGGATCCTAAATTCACTATGATCCATGTTTGGAACATCTACTTTAAATTGTGGATAGGACTTTTTTATAACTGTGATCCTAACCTTTCTTCAACATAGAATGTCTGAGAAATAGTTCATATATATTTGATACTCCATTATAGCACAAAAGTTCAGGCAGTATAAGCAAGAAGAATTACAAGTAATAAGAAAATGATTTGGAAATTTCATTTAATCCACAATGGATTCCAAAGTTACAAATTTGGTTCAGGTGATATCAGAATTAAGAATACTAATTTATCCATATATAAGCTACTTTAGTCTACAACAGGAGTGTCAAACTTTTGAGGGCTGGATCAGCATTGTAGTTCTCCTCCATGAGCTGGCTGGGGGGAGAGACAGGATGCAGGATCCTGCTGGCCAAAACGGGTAATGGGAGGTTGTGCATAGCCTCCCCATGCTCTGTTTTGGCTGGCAGGGTCCTGGAGGACACCCAAGCCAAAAATGGGGTGGAGGGACACGTGTGGCGTGTGGCTCCCTTGTGCCCTGTTTTGGCTGCCAGAGGCACCGTGGGCTTGTTCTTTGCTATTTCCAGGCCGGCCCCGCAGGCCAGATTTAAGCACCCTGTGGACCGGATCCAGCCTGCCAGCCTTGAGTTTGACACCCCTCATCTACAAAGTCTCCAAACAGTATAAATAACAGCAACGTAGTATAGCAGAGTTCTCAAAACCCTTTTTGGCTTTGTGGTCTGGAGGTGTGGTGGAAAGGGGATGGTTCTGCACATGCAGTGGGCAAGCAGTACGCACATTCAACTTCATTTGCATGGATAGCGGTGCTTACACCCACCACTTGTGCAAATGGAGCACATGTGCCTGCACTCACCCATTGCTTATGGAAGTGGGAATGTGCATGTGCTCGCCCACCACTTCCATGGTCTGGTTCTGAAAGATTCAAGACTGGGAAGTGGGCCAGAGCCTGGGGTTTGGGAACCCCTGTAATAGAGTACCATAAAACTAAAAACACAATATATTTTATTATTTTATTTATTTTATTTATTGAATTTCTATACCGCCCTTCTCCCAAAGGACTCAGGGCAGTGAACAGATTAAGATTTCATATACATATAAATATATTTTATAAACAGTAAATAATAAATTGAGTCAACTTGGTGTATCTACTAAGACCTTGGCATAGAATTTTGATGTTTATGCTAGCCCTGCTTGTTGAAATAGAAAGGTCTTCATGGCACATCGGAAAGTGCGAAGATCTGGGATTATTCGTATTCCAGGTGGTATTTTGTTCCAAAGCGTAGGTGCCCCCACAGAGAAGTCTCTCTCTCCCTTGGAACTACTAGATGACATTGTTTTAATGATGGAACTATGAGTAGGCCTACTCTGTGAGAGTGTATTGGTTGGTGGGAGGTTATCGGTTGCAGCAGGTGGTCTCGTAAGTACTCAGGTCCTAAGCCATGGAGCACTTTAAAGGTAAGAACCAATACCTTGAAGCGCACTCGGAAGGCCACCGGAAGCCAGTGCAGCTTGCGTAGAAGAGGTGTTACATGCGAGCACCATGTTGCTCCCATAATCACATACGCAGCCGCATTCTGGACCAGTTGGAGCTTCCGGGTGCACTTCAAGGGGAGCCCCATGTAGAGAGCATTGCAGTAGTCAAGTCGGGAAATGACGAGGGCTTGAGTGACTGTGCATAATGAGTCCCAGTCTAGAAAGGGACGCAATTGGCGAATCAGGCGAACCTGATAGAAAGCTCCTCTGGCCACGGCTGTTATATGATCTTCTAAAGATAGTCGTGCATCCAGGAGGATGCCTAAATTGCGAGCTTTCTCTGTGGGGGTCAATGACTCATCCCCAATAGTTAGTGATGGGACTAACTGGCTGTACCGGGTTATATAATATTATTTTTTATATATAATATAATATAATTATATTATAAAATATAATCAAAATATTTTAAATAACAATTACAAATTGTTAAATTATTAAATTATTTATTCAAATAATTATTTATTCGGGTTTTTGTGCTCTGAGTTTCATTATTTTCTTGAAGATATTTAATTACTTTTCTAGAGAATGTGGTTTGTTGACAGTTTAAGGAATCTTGTGCATCCAGTCTTGATGAGAGTATGTATGGCTTCATCCTATCATTCCTTGATTAGAATGTTGTTTCTTGATTATCTGGATATTGAACACTGAAGGGATGTATTCTAGGATGTTTCCTCCCCTTCTAGGGTTTTAATTGTGTCTTTTAAATGCTATGTAAATAGGATTTATCTCCATAAACCATCTACTGATGGTTTATTTATCTAAATGCCAGGCATCCACAAATTCCCTAGTATTTTTCAATTTGGTCTCATCTAAAATGTTGCTTGCCAGCTGAAACAGTGGCTGACTCTATTCATATATTATGAGATTAAATAATTTTTATCATGCCTTTTGAGCAATTTTTTTTGGGGGGGGGATGCAGACTGTTAGTTTTCTACCTGATTGTCCTACATAGAGCTTGTTACTAACTTTACCTTATATATTGTGGATGTCTCCTGATTTCTCTTTAGTTACTGGGTTTGCTTTAAATATTTTGGGAGAATTTTGTATTCCAACCAATTGAGAAGGCAGATGTTTCAATTCCATTTTAAATATTCTTCAGGGCTAGTTTTTGAACAGAATCACAGAGTTCATAAAAGCATGCTCCAATTGAGAGATAATCTTTTAAAGCATCATTTTTCCATTTTAAGCTTCATTTGATAAACCAATTGTTATATAGAAATGACTTTAAGTTCACTTCTATATAATTTAATTAAAGCAAGAGAAGAATTTCATGGCTTAACTTTGGACAAATGCTTTACTATTTTTTCCTCCAACCAATAATTATGCAGGATTTGACTGCCAATGCCAATAAGAACCTTGACTCCAAAAGAGTTCACCAATCTCTTACTATTATCCCCATTCATTATGGTGGAGCCAAGTCAATTTAGTACAACATAGATCCAATTATGAGACAGTATAGGATTGGGAAACAGGGTTTTTTCAACTTTTGAGGTTCAGTCCCCATAGTATCTTTTCTGACTTCCATAAATTCCTTTTAAATCCTTGGATTGACTCAAAATTTCATTTTTTTTTCAAAGGTGTCTAGATGGGCTTCAGAGCACAACTATGAGAAGTTGTGCCTTATACTTAGAGTGATTGGTTCAAGTAATATCCTGAGGATAAGAGACTTCCAAGACACATGTTGCATCCTCACCTGAGAGTTGAAATATTGAGCTGAACTGAGATGAATGGGGAACTTTACTGTCACTTCTGCAGGATTTCTTGAAAGGCCCCTTTCAGAGAAAAATCAAACTCTTGTCCTCATTACCACCACCCCTTTTAAGGCTATTTTGCAGAATGTTCTACAAATATTTGCTGTTATTTTCTGTAAAGTAGAAATGCCTTCCTCACAATAAACGAAGGCATTGTGGTTTTATGCAAAATGCAAAATGGTGGTCAGTAGATATGTACTAAATTATAGCAACAATGAATATATACCGTATTTTTCGGACTATAAGACACTCCAGACTATAAGACGCACCTAGATTTTGGGGAGGAAAAAAAAATCTGCCACTGCCTTCCAGCATCCATCCAGTATTCACATGGTCTGTTTGCTGCCGCCTGTTTGCCACCGCCCATTTGCTGTCACAGCCCATTTGCCACTGCGGCCCATTTACTGCCATGGCCTGTTCACCCCCATGATCTGTCCACCCCATGGCCTGTTTGTCCCCATGGCCCGTTCACCAGGGCCCATTTGCCACCACAGCCCATTCTAGAACAGCTGATCGGTCCCGCACCAACCCTCTCCCCCCGCCACAATATTCACTGAATAAGATGCCCAGACATTTCCACCCACATTTTTTGGGTGGGGGAAGTGCATCTTATACTCCCAAAAATATGGTTTGTAAGGAGATGGCTTAATGTCCAGTACAATTAAGAAACTCAGTCTGCACATTTCATGGAAGATGTAGCTGCCTATTTTCTTTTTTAATCATTTAGTTTTAAATCTCTCCCCTCAACCCCTCTCATTTCTGTTTCCCACTTCAGTGGGAAAAAAGCAACGAATGGGTAAAATATTATAGTACAGTTTGATTTATTTCTGCTATTTCACAAACATTATTTACATTAAGAAATCAGATATACTGGAACCTTCTCATTGCCACAAATGAATGACACAAAAGTTTGGGCTGAAAAATTAGCTCACAAGAATCATACAGTATAATGAAATCTATCATTATGTTTCTTTCAGAGAGGAAAAAAAATAATTTTGTTTAGCATTTGGGCTGAAAATGATATATGAGTACATCATAAAACACTTATATTAAAAACAAAAAGAACCCCTTTCTTTGAATGCAACATATATATTGTATTGTCTTATCATTCAGACATTTTATAGTGAATGTTAAATATCCATTGTGTGATACTAGTCTAGGATTTCATATCAAATTGCTGATATATTCTTCTAATAATTTTATTTAAAAGACCTATTATTCAGCACTGTATATCAAGCTATTCATTTTAGTACTGAAAATGGAAATGTTTCAAGTAGATTTGGTTCTTCTACGGGTATATGCATTTTGCTAATAATTTAAATCCAAAGAAGAAAGGAACTCATAATAGTTTAATCCTCTTCTTTCTTATGTATATGGGCCAAGTCTCCAATGAAACTGTGTTTTGCTCTCATGTTAGTTAAAAGTTCCTTCAAACTCTTTTGTCACATCCTGATTTAAGCATCCTTTACTGGCAGACATTTCATCTGACAACATTCTAATATCTTTTGCCCTTATTTACATGGACGTTCAAGAAAATTCAGAGGGGATACTGAACTTCGCAATTATTGACAGCATATCTTAAATACCATTTGATATGTGTAACAACAATACAAAAATCTCCATCCTTGTGATATATCTGGTTGTGGAATGTGTTACATAGGATAGTGGATAGGATCCAGGAAGATTCTTATATTTTTAATAGTGCGGGCAGACATATTTTCATATGTTTTCCATATTCATTTTTGTTTAATGATTACAATTTTGCAGTGCAATATCCCAAACCAATTTAACTAGATGTGGAGCATAGTGGAGATGCAAACTCTACATATGTACAGATAAATGAAACTTTGCTCTGCCTAGTGCTCATGACAATTTTCTCCCACACTTGAACTACTGGAAAATTGTTTCACACATTTCTTTGCCTATAAACATGGTGAAAAACTTAAAGATGGCCTTGTTACCCAGGTTTAACCTGCAAAGAAACAGCAAGAGGAATAGATTCTTGAAATTTAGGTTTTGCAGGTTTTGTCTTAGCATTTTTTTTTTGTAAATGTTATTTGTAAATATTGTAAACTATCCAGAGTTTTTCTAAAGTTTGTGTGGGGGTGTCTCAAAATCCAATCCAATCCAATCCATCAATCAATCATAGAATTACTTGAAAGGGTTTTTGAACTGAATATTTTCCCGAATATATAAACAGAGGTGGACCACTTTCCAATAGATAAATGCTCAAATGGACACAGCAGGCAAGGCAGAGGGAACAAATAACAAAAGAAACCTGAAAAAAAGAAAGAAGTGCAATTTTTTTTAAAAAAAATGTTAAAGAATCAGTAAGATTGTAGTATGCTTCAGTCCAGACTTTTCTGGGATGGGCAGCCATACTGAATCGAATACATTAAATTAATTTAAATTTCCAGTTCTTTGTGGTGAGCATAGAGGATCCTAGGTAACTGATTACATGTGACCTATGAGTGACAAGCTTTACCATGTGATAGACTTTTTGTATACCTGATGCTGTGCTGCATCAGTAGGAATGAAATAGGAATTGATCACCTCCAGCTCTCTCTGCTTAGAACCTTTCTAGAAGAATCTGGTTTGCTATTATTGGAAACCATATGCTTGATTGGATGGCCATGCTATTTTGCCATGGCCACTTCTTACACTCTTACTTGCAGATTAGATGCATCTAACCAGCATCTAATAAGAGAATTTCAAGAAAACTGGATGCAAATGTAGACTCTCAGGCTTTGTTCAAATACTATAGTTAGAACAGACAAATATTAAGATTTACTATTTAGGGTTTAGGTCAAGAATGAGTTCTATTTAGATAGTTATATGTTTGATTATATCACTTCTTTTTCAGAAATGGCTACCTTCAGGTGGCCCAGACTATAGAAATTAAAAGTCAGTCATTTAGGGGAAGTAGTGTACAAGTAAGTTCTTCTCCAGTTACTGATTATTTATTTAATGTGAACATGCTGTTATTTGTGTGATGTGATTGAGCGAAAAGAGACAATAAATCCTCTATTTTTCCCCACCATCACAAATCCATTCAAGTTGAAGGGCTTGCAAAGTGAAGCGAAGACAAGGAACAATGAAGCTACACCTGGAATGTCACCCTTTGCATACTTTCTTCATTGTGAATAAGTTATTTGTGACCATAAGAGTTCATTTTCTAGGTGTTCTGTTTCAAGGTTGCAGGCATGCACACAGACACAATTAGTCAGTTGAGGTTTTTAGGCAGATAACAGCAGACAAGATCATAATCCAAACACCTAGTTAAGAGTGCATGCCTAAAAAGTGCCAATTACAATCCAAGAAGCAAAAAGAGTAGTCCAAATATAGCCCAATAGTCACGGAATGTTAAACCAGGTAGTCAGCTTGTCAAAGGATCACAAACAAAAGAACAAGAGTTATGAGTTGGAATACCAAGCAGCTATTTCCAACAAAGGCTGAAGGCAAAGCAGCTATATAATATCTCTCAGCAGGCAATAGGAAATTGGCTTTCATTCTAAGAGATAGCCTTGCCAAGCCTGGTCTCATGGAATGGCATAGAAGATACTCATGACCTCATGGTCAAGGAAACATAAGAACAAGGAAGAAAAGGTATGTTGTAATGGTGATTCCCTACTGAGAAGAACAGTGATTTCAAGGTGCAGATCTGATGTGTCATTGCTAGAAATGTTTATTTTTACAGATGCCATTGCCAGGATGTGATTGATAGGCTGCTAATACCTATCTTTAGCCCTCTCAACAATTGATTGAATGACTGATGTCAGGTCACCTTGCTCCAGGTACAGTGGTATATGATGAGCTATCTGGGAAAGGTCTCCTGGACAGTCTCCGTCAGCTATTCTAGAACACACACACACACACACACACACACACACACACACACACACACACAGACTGATTCACTGCCTAATTTGCTGGGTACACATCCCACCTCTGCCCAGGTTCCTGGCATTTCTGTCAATAAATACATATGGCAAATAAGAAAACCAGGTACATGCATGAATGTGAATGTGCAGCATCTAATCTTTTTTTTTTTTAACTTAAGGCCTTATTAGTGGAAATAGAGAGTCTAGCCATTGCTTTGATAGCAATCTCAATTATGTGACTCCCTTCTTAGGGAGGTTGAATTAGCCCCTGCCCCTTTCATTGCTCATCTTCCACTGGGCAATAATAACATTGCTGTTCTGCTTAACCTTTGATAGTTTGTAATTAGAAGCTAATGTTGGTTTACTTTATTACATACTGAAATTTTGTTGACCTGTTTCTAACTGGATGGATACTAGAAAAATATTTTAATATTTATTTTATATACTATCTTAATGGCTGAATAACTGAAGAACACAATTATTACAATGAATTTGTAAAAGAAGATAAAAATATCTTAATAAACCATTCAGAGTCACCATGAATGGCAAGATGAAGCAAATAGATTTGATAATATTAAAAATGATGATAATAATAAGTACCCAAATAATAAACAGAATTGTAGAAGGATTTTCTGCCATTAACTATAATTGAATTATCTCTTTACTAAGAGTGTCATTTATTATGTGCAGAATGAAACAATAAATCTCATTTTTAATAGAAATAAGGTAAAACTTGGCCAATTCCAAGAATGGGGAAGAGATACCATGAGACTGTACACAGTAATGTGCAATCTGATATATTTGAATGAAAAGGGTAAGAAGAAAAACATTCCAGCTCTTTGAAGATCATTCCACATTGGAAAGCTGGTCAGCCTATGGTGATTTAGTAAGGATTCAAGACATCAAACAAACCAACAGGAAAATCTTGTTTATATGCATTTAGAGTTTTAAGAATTTATTTTTTTATGCACAAAGAACCCTGCCACATAACAACAGTTTCCATAAAGCTCAATATAAGTTCTGGATTGGACGAGCCTGCATTTACTCAATATTTCAGAATCCAGATTAGAAACAATGAATCAATCTGTGATGAACACCAGGCCAAAGAAAATAAAGATCAGCCGGACACACATACCAGAAAATAATGAATTCATAGTATTTTGAAAGATGAAATTACCTGATCTATAGATTTCAGACATTATATTTTCCACATTGATCTTTGGGAACATGCTGGGGGAAAAAAATGGTCTGCTCTCTTTTTTTTCTCCCAGAATGTTGCCAAGAAATACTGACACTGAAGTTTCAGGAGGTTAATGATAGACTCAATTGATAATGAAGATATTCCACTCTAATTATCTTCTACCAATGAGAAAATTGGATCAGCAGGTTTGAACTGATGTCAGGATATACCAGATAATGGGAATATTTTTACCTTGGTACTGCCCCACTGAAATACAGCTTCTTTAATTAAGTATTCTAATAATTTCACTTCATACTAGATCAACATTCACAGCCCAAGCTGTTTTCCCAAACACTGTCCTACAGTTACTGTGTAATCTTAAAAGAACCACAACGCTAATGGGAAAACATGTACACATGCCAAAATAACGAACATGCTAGATTATACTGGCTCATCATTACCCTAATATATCAAACAATATGAGCTTAGCTTAATTATTCCCTGTGAGAGTTACAAAAACTAAGCACAACCTTCAATTTACAGCTGCTTGGTGCCGGGAACCTGAATTATTATTTAAAGAGGGGGTGGAAGGATGGGGGAAGAAGAGAAAAAAAAGTTTATTTATTGTGACCTACACTCCGTTTTTATTCATCATGGAAAATCTGTATATTCACAAATGAGGGCTATTCATCTACAGACTGCTGCATTCTTTAGCTGTCCCGGGTTGTATCAGCTTCACTTCTTCAGCTTTTGTCTTCATTGCGAAGCCTCTTCATCCAAATTGTTCATCATCTTGATGGAACAGCTTTATCTTGTTCGGGTGCAGCTGCATTCTGCTTATCCATAGTGCTAAGAAATACAGGGAAGAGAGAGAAAGAGAAAGGAAAAAAAAAAAAGAGAACAGAAGAAAAAGAGAAGGGGAGGGAGGGAAGGAAGGAAGGAAGGAATGGCCAGTACTCATACAAGGATAATTTGTAGTTTCTCAATAATAATAAAAAAAGGAGGACAAGCTAATTACTGGCTTAACTAGGGCAGCTTGTGGATCCTCCATGTCAAAAGGACTAGAGTAATTATTTGCTATCAAAGCACATTCACATTATGGCATGAAAGAGAAGGGCCTTGCACAAATGGATCTTGCTAATAAACAGGGCTGAGAGGAGCATTATGTCTCTCCCTGGATGCAAGCACATTAACAAAGTGACATGGGAGTATAACTCTGAGCCTGGAAAAAAGATTGGGGGGAGAGAATGATAATTACCCCCATCTCCTTCTCACCCTTTCTCAGCCTGTCTTCCACTCTTTTTTCTTCCTTTGTACAGGACTAGAAATCCAAACGTGACCCTTTTGAAGGCCCAAAGCAGGCTATTAGTGACCTCTCTTCCATTGACAAGGTGGCTACATTCTTAAAAGCCCCATCTCTGATGTCAGGCAGGTCACATGAGCCAGCCAGAGTAGCTTTAAATGGTCCAGGAAACACTTCAACCTTAAAGACACCTGGAAGGTCATGACCAGTTTAATTCAGACGACTCTATCCTAAGGAGCGTTTTTTTTTTTTTTTAAAAGACATATCTTGGCCAAAAGTATTTTCCTTTACATGTTGCTTCCTGTTCTTATTGTACTCCCACTGGATTGTTGTTGGGTTTTTTTTTTCATTTTAAATCCTAACATTTTTGGTAAGAGAGAGAGAAAAAAGACAAAGATCAAACTATATTCAGAAATCTACACAAAATGAAATGATTTTGTAATTCAAAATAAACTTGGATAACAGTGAAATATAGACTGGAAATGTGGATTATTATTTAAAAATAATAATAGGCCATCCAATTCAAAAAAAAAAAGCATGCATATGTGAAACAGATAGGATAAGCTAAAACAGGAAACAGAGAGAGAAGATTCAAACACAATAAAATAATAAATTGTGAGGCAGTAACTCAAATTAAAAAATTATCATTTGGGTCCCCTGAATAGTGCCTGGCTGCTTCAAGCCAAAGAAGGTTTACTTTCATTGTCTTCTAGTGGCAATTGCAAGAATTATGGACTTTCTTAGATACTTCAGTACAGATGTTTGCTAGTAAAAATGGTAGCACCTTGAACTCAGTCCACCAACAAAGGGCAGATATAACAGTACAGATTGATAGTCCTGATATAGTTGATAATGCAAAAACAAACAAACAAACAAACAAAAAAGCAGCAGCAATATGAATAAAGGATAATTCCGTCTATTCATCCCTCTGCAAAAATTACAGTTAGGGCACTGAATGTTGCTAATGTAATAGCTTTTTTGTTTGAAGGGGAAAGTCTCTTTTAAAAAGTAATTTGGAATAATGTGGGGATTATAATAAACATTCCCTGGGGCATAATTCAGAGCCTTAGATTTCTCACTACGTAGATCAAGATTGAAAACATATTGTACAATTTCAGAGATAACATTCTCCTATCATTGTCAGCACCTGGGCTGAGAAACTTTCTTTTAGGAAGAATTACACATTTCTGCAGAAATGAATTGGGCCAAGCAATTATTCCCAAAGTTTGGTTTCATCCAATAACATAGGTTGCAAATTCTCACACAGGTAGCTATGGGAGGAGAGATCTTAATTTAAGTCTTGATAAAGTGTTAAGGTTACATTGAAGTGTATGGAAAATAAGTCTCAAAAAGCTATATGAAACAACCTCTTGAGATGGTATGTCTTTATATGGGTACTTATACAATAACAGAGTAGAAACAAAAGTATTTTGTATCTAAATATTGATCAGCCACTGGGACAAAAGGGTAAATTGTTGTCCTTGTGGTTAATATATTTATATTTGAAACCTTCTGTAAATAAGATGAAATTTCCTTAATTTATTCTTTCTTTGTAGAGGATTAGTGGAAAGATACCCAAGAAGTACTTGGTTTATATACATGCAGTTACAGTATCTTTTAGTAAATAATGTCCAATTTTAAAATGAAAAATACATTTTCATTTTTAAAAATTTAAATAATTATGAGGTATTTTTCCTTAACATAAGATGGTTAATGCTTGAAAACGTCTATGAAGTAACAACATCCTTAGCAGGGTGGGTTCGGTGATGTCATATTATCACCACTACTGGCTCGGGAGAACCAGGCCGAACCGGGAGGAACCCACCACTGATCCTTAGCATATAATAACATATAGTGCAACATTACTTTATAAGGGGCTGCCACAAAGAAGAGGGAGTCAAGCTATTCTCCAAAGCACCTGAGGGTAGGACAAGAAGCAATGGGTGGAAACTAATCAAGGAGAGAAGCAACTTTGAACTAAAGAGAAATTTCCTTGACAGTTAGAACAATTAATCAGTGGAACAACTTGCCTCAGAATTTGTAAATGCTCCAACACTGGAAGTTTTTCAAAAGATGTTGGATAACCATTTGTATCAAGTGGCATATGGTTTCCTGCCTAAGCAGAGGGTTGGACTAGAAGACCTCCAAGGTTCCTTCCAACTCTGTTATTCTATTCTATTCTATTCTATTCTATTCTATTCTATTCTATTCTATTCTATTCTATTCTATTCTATTCTATTCTATTCTATTCTATTCTATTCATGTGCTAACTTTGGGGGAATAAATTGATAGAGCTTATAATATTAAAATAAAGTTAGACAGTTGAATAGAGTAATATTCTCATGGACTAATATTTGATCTTATATCCAGATTTAGAATGCCATTTATTCTTTTTAATCCTGCTGAAATAAATTAAATCTAAATCATGTCAGTATATATTCAAATATAAATCTGTTCTAACATTTTTTCAGCAATTTATTTTTTCAAATGTACACAGAAATATCTGACAACGATTCTTTAACATATGTGGTTTGTATATATCTTTCCCTACTCTTTGCATCTGTATCCACAACTTTCTGTAATGTACACATGATGGTTTCAGTTTTTGAGATGTAAATCTGTGATGGATTTATTTTACATCTTTGTATATATTATTTTATTTTTGGTGTAGCATTAAAGAGTGAACTCTGCTGCATTTGGGTACCATCTGCTCATTTTGGTGAGTTGGACATTTTGGTTTGCACTGGAAAATCTCCTGATAATCCACTAGGTGTTAGTGATCACTTGCAATGAAAGAGATCTTAAAATGAGTCCTGAATAAGAGCTTGAAAAATAGAAAAATAAGAAGACTAAAAATCAAGAAATATCATTTAGAAATAAATAATATTGAAGAAGCACTAGAAATAATAAAGCAGTAAAGAATAGCCACAGCCAAGAAGATCAGCAGATATAAGGCTTGAATTACACAGTATAGGCAGAAATTCCAATGTCAGTCGAATCAGAGATGTTTCTACAACCCATCAATAGAAAGGCTGCAATGAATGAGCCAATACCTGAAAAGAAGCAGCAGCACAGTTTGGGCCCAGGTATGAGCTAATCCAATGAAATAAAACAAGAACACATTTTGGAGAAAGGAGGTGGAGAGAAAGGAAAAAAGAAGCTGGAATGGAGGGAAAATGTAATAGCAGCAGAAATGGTAGGGGCAAGAATTGGTCAGCCCAGGTGAAGAGGAACTGCATTGTTTTTGGTTGAAACATCTGACTGGTCTGCACCCACTCATTGCCAAACAATTTAACAACATACTGCAAGAAGGTAAAAATGAAGATCGGCTAATGTCTGGCAAATCTAGCTGATAATGAAAGATCCAACAAAAGGGGCAGCACCAGGCAATTACAGGCTAATTCCTTGCTTACCACCAATTTACAAATTGGTAACTAGTATTGTTGCTGATGCAGTCCAGGAGCATCTAGATGAAAAATAAGCTATTTCCACCTGAGGTCTAGGGAAATAGTCAAAACAGCAGAAGAACAAAATATGATTTTGGAAAACTGCAAGAGAAGGAAGGCCCACTTGAATTTGGCTTGGGTTGATCACAAGAAGGCATTTAATTGGCTGCACTAGAAATAACAGAAGTCAGTAAAACATCAGAAGCTTTGGGCAAGGATCAATTGGAATAATTGAAGACAAAGTTGCTGGTCAATGGTGATACACTGAGAGAGGTTAATATCAAGAGATAAATCTTTCACAGAAACTCACTATCACTAGTACTGTTGACATTGCACTGATTCCACTTTAAACAATACTGAATAAATTAGCCCATGGCTAACAAATATAAAAAAATGTCTGCCAGGCTAGCCCAGCTACTGTAGGTGGGGTATTTGAAACTGTATGGAAAAACACCATTTGAAATAGAATTGCTGCTCAATGGTATCCATGCGTACAGCCAAAATATTGCAATGGAGTATGGACTGAACAAAACTGAAGGAATCAAGATCCCCTATGGAAATACCATCAAGAGTCTGGATGAGGAGAACTACAAATACCTGGACATCCTGTCAAGCTGGCAACATCAAGCACACTGAGGACAAGAAGATTAAAAATCCAAAGTCAGTGAAGTAAATACCATGAAGGCAATTAACACCTGAGCAATTGCAGTCGGAACAAGCTAAAGTACCCTGGGATTTTAGAATTCAAATAGACAAGCACCCACCACATACCACCCAAGACTTAACAATTGTTTAATAAAAAAGAAAAGAAAGTTTGGATAGTGACTGTTGCAGCACTTGAAGACAGCAGAATAAATGAAATGGAGAAAATCAAAAGGTAGAAAGACTAGCAAATAGAAGTAGAATGATTATGGTAAAAGAAAGCAAAGATAGTACCAATAGTAATATGTGCCTTGGGTGAAATTTCAAAATATCTGGAGTACCATTTGAACACCATTGACACTGACAAAAATACCACCAGTTAGTTGCAAAAGGCTTACTTGGAACAGCTTGCATCCTGTAATAATACCTTTAACACCATCAAACAAAAACACCCGCCCACCTGAGGTCCCTATAGATGGATAAAAATGCTAAATTTGGTTTAAAATCTGGTTGATGGTGTAATCAACAATAACAACAACAATAGTAAGGAGAGACCAAACTGTCCTACAAGAAAGGCCAAATGAAGAACAGAAAAGACACATGGGAAGAGAAAGCATTATATGTCCAATACATTAAAAAAAAATAGCAGAGGAAACATAATAACAAGACCTGGTAATGACTAAGAGCAGGAAAGTTGAAGAAAGAAACAGAGGAACTTAAGTCTAGCTACACGAGACCAAGCCTTAAGAACAAATGCATACAAAGACAGAATTGAGAAGGCAGCAACAGACAGCATATGCTGCCTCTGCAAAGAAGCTGAAGAAACAGTGGATCACCTGATTAGCTTCTGCAAGAAGATTGCACAGACTGACTACAAACAACAACATGACAAAGGAGGAACAATGGTGCATTGTAAGATCTACAAGAAATAACCATTTGCCTGTAAATAAGAACTGGTGGGACATAAAATAGAGAAAGTAATAGAAAATAAAGAAGCTAAAGTGCTCTGGGACTTCAGAATTAATATCGACCTGCCACATAATAACCCAGACTCAACAATTATTGACAAGAAAGACAAATATGGATAGTGGACATGGCAAAATCTGGATGCAGCAGAATGGAACAGAAAGAACTAGAGAAGACAGCAGAATATAAAGAAAGAAAAGGTTTACCAATGTTATAACAGATGCCTTCAGTGCAATCCCAAAACAATTGGAACATCACTTGAACACCATTGGCATTGACACATTTACCATCAGTCAATTGCAAAACACAGCTTTACTTTTTTTAAAAAATTTGATTTATATGCCACCCTTCTCCGGAGACTCAGGGCGGCTTACAATGCGTTAAGCAATAGCCTTCATACTTTTGTATATTTTTACAAAGTCACCTTATTGCCCCCACAAACTGGGTCCTCAATTTACATACCTTAGAAAGGATGGAAGGCTGAGTCAACCTTGAGCCTGGTGAGATTCGAATTTACTAATTGCAGACAGCTGGAGTTAAATTACAATGCATTAGTCTGCTGAGCTATCCAGGCTCCTTGAAACACCTTATATCCTATCTGGAATGATACCTTATATCCTATCCTATCAGTAACTCCATCAAACATCCACATCTGCCTATCTCAACTCTTTTGGAAGGACTTTATAGATGGATCAAAAATGCCAAATCTGAAGACTGAAAAATCACAATAATATAATTTTTAATACAGTATTGCTCAAGTTGAGTTCTGTACATCATTCCAGATCTTTCTTCCCATTCAGATAATAATAGCACTTGCTTATTCCATTAAAGAGTATCAGCAATGAGGTTCAGTATATCAACTCAACATGATTTAATTCTGAAGTTTTACTTTTAGATAAATCTGTACATCAGAAGTGGGTAACCTGCTGCCTTGGGGTCACAGAGCCTCAATGCTTCCTCATCAATGTCAGGATCAGAAACATGTAAATGTTATATTATAGACCCTATCTGAGCTACAGAAAAGAAAAGCTTTGCCAAAACAAAAGAAAATAGAATATTCAGATAATACCCACATGAATGATCTGAATCCATCTGTTTTCCATTAACATCTTGCCTATTTGAACTCTTACCTATTGCCAATTCCTAAAACGTATAGTAGCTATTTTGCCTTCTTCTAGTCTTCCTTACTCAACTGACAGTTGTAATTGTAATCCTTATGAAAAGTTCAGATTTGGGAAGTTTGGCTTGATATTTTTCCATTTAAAGAATGCACATGGAAAAGAGCAAGGACTTTTCCTCCAGCAGTCTTGTAAAATAATTCTAAACAGTAAACTGGAAATAGTGATTACTGCACTTGTTTATGCTGACATTAAGAAAGTCGTTAACCATCTTCCCACTGGATTATATTCCTGCAGTCAGTATGGCAGTGAAAGGTGGTAGCATTATTTTTTTTTAACGATTCAACATTACATCGAAATGTCACAAGAGTGGTGACATTAAAGACCCAATACACAGGGTAAGATTTCAGTCTTAATATATGTTGCCTGGAACAGAGATACAACAAAGCTGCTGAAGCTCACAGACTGCCTTGCGTTGATGTATCTGCTACCACAAAATCACTATTTATTGTTAACATTATTAACCTTCCCTACCTTTCAAAACAAGGGGCTCACAGCAACAGTTTCAAACTATAACAACACTACTAACATAGATTAAAATATGGCTTTGCCATTGAAAACATTGGAAAAAGAACATGTCATTAATTGCGATAATTATGCTTATATCTGCCTCTTCTTCTGAGAAGCTAAGAATGGTTTACAAGAAGCTCACATGCAGTCTACACACAAAGCTTGTTATTTAACAAGGCAGCAGCATTTATTTGGCTTGTTGAACACTGTTCTCAAGTCTTATTTTTAAATGTTAAGAGTTTTCAGGGACACAGTAAAACTTTTGCCTCACAATTGAGTTCTGGTAAGCAATCAAGAGTTCTCTTAGAGTAATTTGGCTTTCGGTGAAGTTTTTGGCCAGATGAAGTCAGGCATTTTGGATCTGAACTCTCATTGGCCACAGCCAGCATAGACAAAGCAAGAGGGAATAGAAGTTGCAGGTCAAAGTGTCTGAAGAGCGCTAACTTTGCCTGTTCCTGCCATACAGTGTATTTGATGTTTGGAGAGAATGAAGAAAGAGGAAGTAGACTGTTATTTTTTTCTTTAAAAACATGGAAAAGTTTTTGAATGATTCCAGGCAAACTAAGAGGGAAAAGACAAAAGCGAAGCTTGATGCCAGCCTTCCCCTATGTAGCTTTCCAGTTTTAAAGCCCCAAGCCCAGTGTCTTAGTCTTTTTGAGGTTAGCTGTGGGAAAAGCAATTTGGTGAATGTTTGCTGAGGTTTCAGTAACATCCTGTGCTGAGCAACCTTAAACCCCAGGTAATATTTCAGAGGAAATGGCTAGCACAGACTGAAAATTAACCACAGCAGACCCTGAGCTCAAATAAGTTCCAAGAGCTATTCTTTGAATCAAGAGTACTCCCTAGTCTTTATTTGGACACTTGCCTGAACTTTTTAATAAGTGTAGCAGCAGGCCCAATCGAAAGGGGAGACTGGGGAACAGGAGAAGGAATAAAATAAAATAAACACAGAGAATGCTACCATAATTTTATTAAACTGCTGGTTTTCCAGCTTTTATTTTCAGGGAACCTCTTCTACATTGATCTGTATCATAGTATCCTAAAAAGTTACACAGGATTCCAGGGAATTGTTCTAAAATGGCTGTTGAGCTCCCATAAACACATGAGGGGCTAAACTCATGTCTGGATGTATGTATTTCTTGTAAAATGCTTTAAAGCAAAACAAACAACTATTCATATCTGTCTGTCTATTCTGTCTGTCTGTCTCATCTGTCTCAGCTTTGTCTAGGTTGATCAGAATGGAATTCAACAGCATCTTGGGATAATTTCTATATGAATCATCTCCATTTCCAGATTCACACATATCTGTTGGAGTGGTGATCAGTTCTGTTAGGACTTTGGGGAAGTGGGCATACAGAGCTGGAATATGCCTGAAAGAGTCCTTGGGTCTCTTGGCTAAGGACTGATCAGCTGATTATTAGAATGTATTGAAGATTTCATTGTTTTGTTTTCCCACTATGTCTTTGGGAACTTTACATAGTGTTCCTCATAGTGGGAAATTAAAAATGGCACTTCTGAATGGCCAATGTACCACACATAAGATTGCTAAACTTGGTAGCAGCTACCTGAAGGTTTTGGATGCTAAATTGGAATGAGTCTGTATGAATGGAAAATATCTGAGAGTAAATCCAGCTTTCTGGTATGACAGTTTCATATTTGAAGAAAAGATGGTGGGGAAACTGTTCTCTAATAGCTCTCTGAGGCACCTTTGTGGGCTTTTGAGAAAACCCAGGTTTCCTTCCACCAATGCATGCAAATAATCCCACTCACAAAAAAACAAAACAAAAAAAACCCCACCCTGCTTGAAAATTGTCCTAGAAAAATGGCTGGATGGGAAGCTTTAGCTTTAAGAGTGTTCTTGCTCTGTTCTCAGCATGGATGCCCTCCCTTTTCCTGAGGTAACTTAACTTGGTAACATTCTCTCTAGATGGCTGTAGCTATCTAATGGAAAGTTGTGTTCACGACTGAGGCCAAACACAGGCATTAATTACAATGAAAAATCAGTTTAGGGCAGGCCACAACTAAATTGGAAGCCAGGTCCTCTAGGTAAAACAAAGAGACAAAACAGAAACTTTAGATTTGATTACAGGGCAGTGTAAGAAAAATGTGCTGTATGTTCCCTATTATTAAAGCTGCTTTTGGAGCTGTGTTTTTGCCTGCCTAAGGGATTTTAATAAATATTAGTAATAGCCGGCTGGCTTGCAAGGACTTTTTGGTGCTTTTAGTCTCCCTCCTCCTCCTCTTCCTTCTCCTCTATAGGATAAAGGAAAGGTGCAGCTAAATGGTCCATTCTATAATAGTAGAAACAAAAAAATTGAAAGGTCTGGTGTTAGCAAAATCCATGAAGCCCCCATTTGAAAAGACCTGTTTCCTTGTTACAGGCTTTGTTTTCAATTTAAAAAAAGACTAGGAAAAGAAGGAAGGAAAAAAAAGCACAATGGCAAAGCTCTACTATTCATTGTTTTTGATTATTTTTATCAGTGCTAAAAATATAAACCCTATTGCGTTGTGCTGAAGCAGTCGGAAAATGTTCAATAACTTTAAAAAATATCTATGAACAATTTTCTCCATTTTTCTAGGAAATATTAATTCTAGCTGCTTATATTATTAATTTTATATTGGCTGTCTGTCAGTTTCTTTGATGGCTGCATTTTTGTTATTGTTTTTTATATTACTATGACTATTGACGATCATTCTCATTAAGCATTGCCTGGGTATTTGAAAGGGGGGCAGTTTATGATATTATTACATAGAAAAATAAATAACTGTAAATAAACTGTAAGTTCTCAATCATTCAGGTTTCACATGTACCTGTCTGAATTCTGCCCAAAAAACCCAGAACATCCATATTGGTTTTTATCAATAAAAACAGCACACTAATCATATAGAAATATTTGGAGATGGAGTTATGTCATCAAATGTTACTGTACTTTAGGGGAAGCATGGTCTAGGTTCCCATCTAGAATGGGGAAGCTTATGGATGCAATTCAAGATTATGGTTGCCACCTTTGAACCTTCATGGTTTAAAGCCTATTTCTCTGAGGAATTGCCTTTCTCCAATTGTTTCTACACAGTTATGTTGGGGAAGAGTGGTAGTGCTCCATATTCGTTAAATTTCATGCCATCTTGCAGGAGTGAGGTAAAGTGCCTTCTCTGTTGTGGATTTCAATCTTTGGAATAGCATTCCCCAGACATTTGGAGGCACCTCTCTCTTGAGGCTCCAGAAAGCCCTTAAGACCTGCCTGTATTCTCAAGCCTGGGGTTAATGTTAATTTACTGGTCAAGTTCCTATTGTATTGTTTTCGTATTGCCAATTGTTTTAGTTATTTTAGTCTAAACTGACTGTTTGGTGATTTTAACTTTTTAAATTGTTTCACTCTTTTTATGGATGTCGTAAGAATATTCTGAAGTGGGCAGCCATATTAAATCAATGCATTAAATTAAATACAGCAAAATGTTCAACTTGAAGATTTCATTGAAGCATACCCCGATAGTCTGTGGACTAGAGACTGCAAGAGATAAAACTGAGCAGTAAAACATCCTTTGGTAATCTTAACCAAGCATAATATGCCGTATTCCATGCATGGGGATTTCTTCAAAGAGTTCATGACTTTTGAAGGACATTCTGAAAGCAAAATTTCTCTCAAAAAGTTCATTGAAAATGTATAAAATAATATTGGAGAATGTATTTGCCTAAACAAAATTAAACCTTCATTTCATCTTGTTTCAGCCTTTGGTATTAGCTCCACTGATGCTTTTGTATTTATGTAGCTAAGAATATGGGACAGAAAGAAAAATGAATGAAATGGAGGACTTATTCCACTTAGACAGAAACTGTACATTTTGTGCTACCCCTTGCAAGCAGCATCATTCTAAAGGGAATTTTATTTACTATATAGTAGAAACTACTGCCACCAGGATGAGACAAAATCTGGCAGCAACTCATCTAAGAGGTATTTTGTTTTTTGCTCCTTCAGATTTTCTTTTCTTTTTTTAAGAAAAGGATCTTGATTCAGCTTTGCTACAAATTCAGCTGCCAAAATTCAAAAAGTTAGTTAAATTAGCTAGGACTAATTTAAGTTTCATTCATTTCAATAGAGTTTTGACATGGCTAGCTTTCTTTGGATTTGGGCCACTACTTTCCATATTAGTTATTTCACACATCCAGTCAGAATGAGTTGGTTTGGACCATAGCCAAGGCCAACACATGAGAGAGAGATGTATACACAGCTCTTCCCCGCCCATCCATCATACTCTTACATCCCTGTCATCTTCACATTAACAGTATTAATTCCAAACTGTTCATTCAAATTGGAGGATCACAGAGCTCAAAATTCATTTAGACCAAAGTTCTGTTCAAGCAGGAAATCTGTGACAACAACTTTCCTAATGGATGGCTATTTAGATATTCTTTCACATTGTCCTTCCCCTTATATATATATATATATATATATTGGGTACTAGTTGGATTATCTTTTTCTGTATGTAGTGGGGGACATCAGAGATGGCAGATGAAGGGTGGGATGGGATGGGATGGGATGGGATGAGAAGAAGTCATGCTTACCTGTATATTGGCCCTATCTGTAGAAAAATTTAGCGTAATAACATGTGGTATACAGATGTATGTGTGAATCGAACCCAAAGATTGATAAGTGAAGTTAACTGGCTAATAGAAGGAAGTTAAATTCAGCCATAGTTTAATGTAGATATTAAGATCCTCTGAGTTGACCTCAATTCCTGCAGGACTTTTTGGCAGCATTAACAAGTGGTTTACTGCTGTCTTCTTCTTCTTCTTCTTCTTCTTCTTCTTCTTCTTCTTCTTCTTCTTCTTCTTCTTCTTCTTCTTCTTCTTCTTCTTCTTCTTCTTCTTCTTCTTCTTCTTCTTCTTCTTCTTCTTCTTCTTCTTCTTCTTCTTCTTCTTCTTCTTCTTCTTCTTCTTCTTCTTCTTCTTCTTCTTCTTCTTCTTCTTCCCTCTCCAATATACCCTACATCTCTGGGTTTCCTAATGTTCTCTCATCCAAATGCCTACCAGACCCTCTTCCTATTTAGATATCTGGGATCAGGCAGCAACAGTCAGGAAGTGGCACCTGCTGTAGTCTTTAGATTACATAACATAGTACAATGACGCCAGCAAGAGAATGAAACATGCAAACTGAGCAACTTGCTAAATAATAATAAATTGTACAGATTTTCTTATTGTGAGTACAGAAGGGGGTGATGAGATGGGGTGGTTAGAATTCAGAATTACTTTAGTATAAAATTTTGACAGAGAGAAAAAAATAATTACACTGTTGTGGCATTTTTGAAAAAGACTAGTTGTTTAGTTGATTTCAAAAGTAACTGTCTACATTTGGTTCTGTTCAAGTTTAGTTTATATATTTTATCTTTCAAGGGTATTTCATTATTTTTGCAGCAAAAATTGTTTATGAAACGTACTGTCTTTCTTTTTAGATCCATTCTGTAATGTATCTATCAACCCTAGAACATAATATGCAGAAAAATGAATTTCCACCCAGCACAAATAAATCTCTAGGTAGGCTGATACATTAAGTAATACTGGCAGCACAAAATAGGTTTGAAAGCAAGCTTTGGACTTTTGCCTACTAGCTCAGCTGAACTCAGTCATGTAACAGTGGAAAGAAGAATTTTAGTATATAAAAAGAGAGGCATCAAGCAGTTACTCATTTAAAACAGAGTTGGTGGAGAAATGTATTTAGTACACAATTTAATGCACATTTTACACTAAATTTCCTAAACTTGCTTCCCCTCCTGGGTGTGAAATCCAGCAGGTTCTGACAGGTTCTGGAGAACTGCTAGTGGAAATTTTGAGTAGTTCAGAGAACCGGCAAATACCACCACTGGCTGGTCCTGGAGTGAAGTAAGAATGGAGATTTTGCAATATCCTTCCCCCAGGAGGGAATGGGGAGGGAATGGGGATTTTTCAGTATCCTTCCCCTGGAGTGGGGTGGGAATGAAGGTTTTGCAGTATCCTTCTCCTGTCACACCCACCAAGCCACGCCCACAGAATCGGTAGTAAAAATATTTGGATTTCACCACTCCCCCCCCCATCTATATATTAATTAAAATGCAGTTATTTACCAATACCCATTAGGAGATGTGTGGACTGAAGTACATAGACATTGTGCTGAAGTAAAAGAGGAATGAAATGAACTCAAGATTGGAAAAATGAAAAACTAGGTAGTATCAGACTTGCTACATTCGCAAAGGCAAATTGCTGTGATTACTGATGCTCTGCTAGAGCACTATTGCACCAGTGATTTCACAGTTAGTGTTTTGTAAAGCTCTTGTGATTCACCTATGTCAGATTGATTACTGATGAATTCTTTTGCAGACGTTGTTCTGTGCATGACTTCATCACTAACCTCCAACACTACCTACATCTCTTCACTTCCCAAAACAAAATGGTGCAGCTATCACTATTTATATATAACTCAAAATCTTGTTCCTATCCCAAACAATGTGTCTGTCTCTTTCTGTCTCTCTGTTATCTATCTATCTATCTATCTATCTATCTATCTATCTATCTATCTATCTATCATCTGTCTGTCTGTCTGTCTGTCTGTCTGTCTGTCTGTCTGTCCATCCATCCATCCATCCATCCATCCATCCATCATCAATCTTTCTTCTTTTAGGTATAATTAAATGGGAAGCTGTCCATTGGTGCAATGCAATGACATCTCTTCTTCCTTGAAACTTGGGTTATTCTTGGAAAATAGAATGTTGGGTATATGGTAGGATAAAAGTAAACTGAGTTGATAGATAGAATATGCATCTGATAAATAGGCATTTTGTAACTGATCAACTATAGCAGCCATTTTACAGGAAGGCTCATAACATGCTCTCAAAATTCTAAAAATATTAAGGCTCCTGATCTAATTCAAGTGGGTATGTTTTTGAAATTTGGGTCCTGGTAGTCAGTGTCTTAAACTAGAAGGTATGGATGGAAAGGTATAAACTGAGTAAACTTGGTATTTGTTTATTTTAAAATATTTTATATATTGGAAGTTCAAGACTACTAGAAATCAAAATTCATCTAAAACATATTTACAAATGATTTCTCATCCCCTCCCCCCCACAAACAAACACTATACAAAGGTTTTAAAAGCTATGGTACAATCAAAATATTTTTAAATATTTTGAAATTAGAGGAAGAAAGAGCAGATTAAAATCAAGTATATTATATATCTTCCAGAAATAGGATTTTTAGTTACTTCCAGAAGTAACATTATGAAAATAGATGGGCCTTCTTCAATAGGAGTTCCACCGCCATATGTGAAAATAGTGGTGAAAATGGTGAAAAGGGCATAGGTAGGTGTTATATGTTCTTCTATGATATGGACACTGTAGGAGGAGGGAAAATCAACAGTACCTCTGATTCATACTGATAGGAGAAGAAAAAAAAAGAGAGAGAAAAGCCAGATATCTAAATGGAATAATTTCAAACTAAAAACTGAGATAATTTTAAAGCAGCAGAAAGGAACTAAGAATAGTAAACAAGCTGCTGGCTTTGAAAAGTTTGAAGTATGTACACTATCAAGTTAAGAAATCAGGAAAGTAATCTCCCACTTAAAGATATTTTCTGCATTGTATCTGACATTAATTAAACAACTCATAAGCTAACTTGTGGGTAAAGGGAGCCCATCAAGCATGTATGGCTAATTTTCTATGACAGAGAAAATATTTAGTTAATAGGTGGAGGGCCAGGATTTGATTCAAGAGCAGTTGTGAATTGATAACCCTGCAGAGGCTTAAAAGTCAGTACCTAATAGTATAAACACATTTTGGGCATTAGAGGATAAAGCCTGACAAAGTGATATGTCACAATGTGAAATGTAGTGGATGTGGATAACAGGGAATTTTCCCCCAACCCCTATAAAACAGCTTTCAGTTTTGTATGATGTATACAAACTGAAATTGCTGAATATCATACATCTACAGTCAATTTGCTGTTATTATTTTTAAAAGGCTATAGGTGTTTTCTTTTTTTTCCTTTTTAAATGGAAAGCAGGCTAATTTCTTGGTTACCAATAATACAGGTCCTGGTTTATTTGCAGATAACTCTTAAGAGTTGTTTTAAAACTGAAAATTATGAAGATATGGCAACTCAGAGTAATAAATGTCTTGTATTACCAAAGACTGCAGAAATGATGAATATATGTGCTTTAAGGCATCCCCATGCTGCTTAGATAGTAAAAGGCATTCAAAATTTTATGAATCACAAGTTTTACAGATTTGTGTTTCATTAAGGCTTTGCAAATTATGACTATGGGAATCTGCATGAGTGAAAAAAAACATGGAAAAACATTTAGAAGAATGTAACCTTTTTCAAGAAAAAAAGGATCCTTTTTTCTGTTATAACAAATGTGTTTTGCCCATTTGTTTCTTAGTTTGCAGCTTACGAACTGTCACTGTTGCTGTAGTAGTAAGGAAAAAGTGTTTGAGTAGTTATCCAAACTCATTACATTTTTCTCTTACCCTCCCTTCCCTGACAAATTTCAAACCAAAGGTTTTCACTTGAGAATGTTTGGCTTAGGAGTAATCTTGGTACAAAATTACTGATGGGAAGAAAAACCATCTTTCTGCTCCTATCTCTAATGATGGATATATATTTGGGTAAAGTGCTAGAGGTGACCTTGAGAGCTTATCCAAGTAGCCCTCCTCTCTCACTGATTGAAGCTAACCCAATCTAATTTTGTCCAACCTTCAATTAGGGGCTTCCATCAAGGCTATGAGAAGCCTAGGCAATCTGTTCTTCACTTCTTCATTCTTACAACTATAAACATTATTTCTATTATTCACCCTGTATTCCTATAATTGCCCAAGGTGACTGATCCCGCAGACACCTAGGAGAAAATGATTAGCTGCCTGTGGTGTCTAATTGCTCAGAATAAAGAGGAAGTAGGCAATGGTTGCTGTTTCTTAATCTCTTGACTCCCTGATCAGAGGATTTTTTTTCCCTTTGCCTTGCAGACCCTAGATTCCCTACCACTAGCTAACTTTTCTGGTGACATATCCACATTCTTCCCGATGATTGCCTTAATATACAGTCCTTCAGTCCTTGATTTAGCTCAAAAGTATGCTAGCATAGATTATAGTGCCCCAAAGGCCACATTCTAATTTGGTTCAAAAATGAGGCTTGCAAGTGGTCCTATTAATGACAGCTTCAGTGAAGGATGATTTAAGGGCAAAGAATGGTGGATTCACCTGACTTTGCTTCTCTCTCATTCAGCATCAGAATCATCCTGTGGGACAAACTACATTTACATTTCTTAACAATGTTATGTTTACTTGAACAACAAGTTTGAGTGAATATGGAAGAATCCATGAGATAAGGGCCTTAGCCACTTTCTAAGTTGTCCTTGAAAGAGGTCACTTACAACCCTGTCTAAAAATACCTGACTGACAAGGAAGGGATGTAGAGGGAAGCAGGAGGAAAGGACTCAGTGTTGGTGCACTGAGAGAGCCCCCTTCAGCTTTATCCTAGGCCTGTACTTTGCCTCCTAGCCAAACTGTTGGATTCTGGCTTATTGGTCTTCAGAACAGGGATACATTTGTGTTCAATGTAAGAACCCAAGTGAGACCTGTGACTCAGCCTGGAAGGGGAAACTTGCTGAAGTCTTACCACTTTCACCTGATTTCCCAAATATCCCAAACTCTTTAGTGCAGCAAGAAAGCAGCAATAAGTACAGATAATAAGTGGCTGTGGCCAGCTTTATGAGGAAGTCTCCCCTAACCCTGATTTGTACCTTCAAGTCAGTGGTGGTGGCACCTTGAATTGTCGCTGAAGTTTTCTTGACAAGACTTTGAATGTGGTTTGTCAATATCTTTTTTCCATAGTTAAGAGAGACTCACTAGCCCAGGGGTGTCAAACTCAAGACCCACAGGACAGATCCAGCCAGTGGGGCCATCCTAGTCTACCCAATGCAAAGTGGAAAGATCGGGCCAGCATGGTTTTGGCCTGGTCTACCAAGTGAGAAGAAGAAAGATCAGACCAGTATAGCTTCTACCCAATGCGAAGAGGAAACATGCCAGCAGTTCCAGGAGTAGCGTCAGTCTGGCCACGCCCACCCAGTTAGCCATGCCCACCCAGCCCCCTAAGGTCAACCACAGCCCTGATGCAGCTTTCAATGAAATTGAGTTTGATACCCCTGCACTAGCCTGATTTATGGATTTGCTGGTTAAAAAGATTTGATTATGTAGAGAAGAGAATCATGCTGAAATTTTAAAGAAAATTAATTTGCTTGTACCTGCCACAAACAACACTGGAAACTGCTTCTATATATACATCAGTTAGATTACTTAGAACAGTTAGAACAGTTAATCAGTGGAACAACCTGCCTCCAGAAGTTGAGGGCGCTCCAATACTAGAAGTTTTTAAGAAGAGATTGGACAACCATTTGTTTGAAATGATATAGGGCTTCCTGCCTGAGCACTTAGTATGCTAGTAATATTTTTTTTAAAAATATGGTGGTGGTCATGTTCCAAGGCTAAAAAATTCTGGAACAATATTAAAATGCAATTGGAACAAATAATAACTCAAAAAATACCATTAAAACCAGAAACTTACTTATTAGGAATACCTACAAATAAATATGAAAAATAAATAATATATTTAATAACAGACATTTTGACTGCAGCGAGACAAAATGTACGCACAAAGTTGGAAACAAGAAGAAGTCCCGACTCAAGAGAGATTAATATCCAAAATTATGGAATGCGCTGAGATGGATAGACTCACCAAGGAGATCCAAGGAAAGGAAGAATCTGAATATTATCTGGTCTGGCAAAAGTGGTATAAATGGTTAAAGGGAAGGGAAAAAAAGAGAAGAAGAAAGAAATAAAAATCAAATAAAAGGAAGATATCAACAGAGTAAAATAAATTTTTACATCAAATGAAATTTAAGAAAGAGATACCAGATATCAATAAAATAATATCATTATATAAGGTGAGAGAAATAATATATACTGAATAATATAGGATATTGATATTGTAACAATTCAGATATTATAGGTAGATGTCATTAAGATGATGCTTGTTGTATATTGTTTTACTTATATTTATAAATGTAATTTGTGGTTTCTTAAATTAATAAAAGTTTAAAAATAAATAAATAAATAAATAAACTTAGGCCTACCGTTCTTTCAAAGGAACCACTAATATACTTTTAAAAACAGATCAAGGCTATTTCCAGAGCAGTGCTTGACCTGTGTGTAAGGTGAGGTGTCTACCCTATGTTTCTATAAAAGAAAGGTTGCTTGATTTTTCCTCTAGTCTATGCAGATATGGTCAAACAAAGTAGTTCCCAACAAATGGAAGGGAGGGGGCATCTCTTCAGCACCCAACAGCAGCCAATGGGAGTTGGACAGATTTAATGAGGTGTCACTTCAGAACTGGAGGAGCTCAAAACTAACAAACTACCTTTGTAGGGAGATAGGGTTAAGATAAGGATAGGTAATGAGGACACTCCAAAACAGTAAGTAGGGGCATCTTTAGGCATGGTTGGTGAGATATGAGAATGAACCCTCAATGTAAGGTAATCAAGGCTTTAAAATTATGTATTTTAATATAATTTATAGATCCAATAAATGGCAATAATTGAGTCAAGGGTCTTGACTCTTTAAATTAGTTTTGATTAATTGATTATGAATTTTCTCTGTGTACGAAGGAGAAATCCCTAAGAAATAAAATGACATTTCAAACCTTTGGAATTTATGAAGCTACATTAAGTAATAAAGAACATAATCTTTAAAAACTTTGTTTTTAAAAAGAAGACAAAATAGATAGTAAATTAGAAAGCTAGTATCAAGGAAGAAAGTATGTCATCTAATTTATTCTGAAAAATTATTATTTTTTTGATGCTATTATCTTTGCATGAAACACCTCATAACTGGTCTAAGGTATAAGTGTGTTTTGTGTGTGTGTGTGTGTGTGTGTGTGTGTGTATACACACCTTGAGCATACAGCGGTCATTTGTTTTTATTGAAAAAATAAAGGTACTAATTACTTATAGACTTACTTAGCACAAACAGATATGCTTCAAAATGAAAAAAAAATCACAGTTTATGATAATTATGTTCTCTGCTTTGTTTTCAGAGACTGATAATTTGAGGCTTTAAAATCACCAGGAAGCCATTAATTGGAATTCTTCAATAAAAAATAAATTACGCAGAAGTTCATGAGTTGTAAAAGCACAGATTTTATTATATAGTGAGTGCCACTGAGTCACTGTGCTTATAGGGCAGTACAGATAGTTGGGATTCAGAAGATCCAGTGATCAGATTGAGATTCAGATATATAAACATCTGTTTAAACCTGTGTCATGAACTTTTCCTGTAATCTTCACATTGTACAAAAGGAAAATATTTTGTAGATGGCAGAAGTGCCACGGAAGGAGTTGGGAGGGAGAGATGATGAAAATAGTTGTATGCTGTTGTGATGCAAGCTTAAGAAGACATATTTTGAGCAGCAAAAGGCAGGAGAGGTGTGAAGTTCTATGCCATCAACTCAGGCTGAATGCTTGAAGGAAGGCAAATGATGAAAATAGCTTAATGCTGTCGTAATGCCAGCTCTCCCCTTTTCTACATGCATTGTGATACACATGGCTGTGTGAAAGGGCCAGAATTTGCGTTGCCTTCAATTTTATGGATGCCTCTGCTTGTGGACCTGAGGCTCCATATCTTCTGCATCCCGATTTTTTTATGCCTCATGGAGTTCCATAAATTGCCTTGTCAAAATCTAGCCTCAGGTCACTGATTTGTACAAGCTTAATATTGCTTAAAAAAATCCCAGTAAAATAAATACGTTAAATATGTTTATTTATAAAGTGATGGTTCAGCCACACCTCTTTGAAGTATGTCACTGAATCATTATCATGTGCTCTTCAGAAGCTTAATAAACCAATATTAGCTCTTGTCCTCCCCCTTCCTCTTCTGCTACTAGTGCAGCATTACAGACTTCCAGAAAATTGTTCTATTGTACGTTTTCTCAAGGAAAATTGACCTATGCAGAGTTTTCAGCAAGAAGGCCCAATCAAAATTTAATAGAAGGAATACAGATCTCTGGAACAGAGATATGTCCTATGGAGGGGAGGGGTTCTGTTTGAAACCATTTTTTCCCCTCAGTGAATTAGTACAGGACCCCAACTCCTCAAAGGGCATGATCTGTTGACAAGAAATAGATACTACCATGCTGCCCATGTCCAAATGAGGAGACTATGGAGAACCAAGCTATATCACCAAAGGTTTTACATCAGTAGGCCAGCGTAGAAGATGTTTTACCCAGAGCACAAATAAATGTCAGTGCTGATTAGTGATTCAAATTCAATTTTTCATGGATTATGCTAGGACATTTGGTCATTGATTAAACTATCCAGGCATCATTTGATTCAAAGTTCTGGTCATCTTCCTAAATCCTGGTTTTGAATACATAGATGGAGGGATAAGTGGATGGTTGGGTGGATAGATGAGTGGATGAACAGACGGACAGACAGATGAACAAACAGACAAACAAATATGCAATTGTATATGCAATCTGCATTTTAATTTTGAATCCACTTTATATTGACTTTCTAGGAGGGAACTGAAGAAAGATCATTTTCTGCTTTGTAGCAATTTGTATAATATAATTAATTCACTGTGTCTAAGGAAACTTTCTGAACCTGCAGAATTAGCCATGCTCTAGTTTGTATCATTCCAACGACCTGCAGCAAACATGTGACCTAAATAAGAAAGTTTGTTGTCCACTTATAGAAATATGAAGCTGTATATAAAAAGCAAAAGTATCACTGGGGAAGAGAAATAAAATTAAAAGTGTTATCCATGGTAACAGTACATAAAGATTTTTCCTTTCTCTTTAGATACTGAAAAACATTTAGAAACTGTACAGGAACGCCTAAGGATATTGCTATTAATTCAGTTTATCCTGAGATATGTAAATATAATATAATATATTTATTATATTTATTATATATATATGTAGGTCTTTGGTTATTCGGTTTTTTTCCCGTGTAAAATTGGAAGTGTCTTGGCGATGTTTGGACGAAGTCTCATTCGTCATCTTCAGATTGGTGTTCTCAGCTTCATGCTCCTAGAAGCAATGCGTGATCACAGTTGTTTCTTCCTTTTAACTGCTAGTGGGGGTGTGAACTGATTGGGTGGGAGCTTGGCTATGTTCTGATTGGGTGGAGGTGTGTTCTGATTGCTTGGGGGCTTGGCTGTGCTCTGATTGGATGGGGGGTTGGCTGTGCTCTGATTGGATGGTGTGTGTTCTGTTTGGGTGGGGGCTTGGTTGTGCTTGGGTTAGTCTGAGTTGCAGGGGAATTTGACCTGATGAGCTGCGTTGCTGTTGTTTGGCTTCACGTTCATGGTCGTACTACATCCTCATGGCGGGTGTCAGTCTGCTTCATGTATGGATTGGAGGGGTTTAAAGTGGCTAATGATGCAGCTGCGGTCTGGCTTCTAGTCTGTGGTCGTGCCTCATCATCGGTGTGGGTTTGAGTCTGCTTTCCGCATGGATGTGTGGTGGTGACATCCTGTGTGGCCCTCGTGAGTGTGGGTCTGGTGTCATTCCTCGTATTAGGGACTCATTTGTTAATAAGGGTGGGTTTCCAAATGGCTGCTAGGCAGGAGGTATCATCTCGTATACTCATGTTGTGTGGGCATTTTTCTATCTCAATGGCTTCTCTGATTATTCTGTTATTAAAGTGTTCAGTTTTGGCGATAGTTCTGGTCTTTTTAAAGTCAATTTCATGTCCGGAGGCTTTTGGATGTTGGACCAGGGAAGAGATTGGTTCCTCTTTTCTGACTGAGTTCTTGTGTTCTTCAATGTGTGCACTTATTCTTCTGTTGGTTTGTCCGATGTATGTGGTGGGGCAGGCGGTGCGTGAGATTTCATATACTCCTTGATTTTCTAACTCAATTTTGTCTTTGGGGTTTCTTAGATGGTGGATATTTTTTGGTTTGTGCAGAATGCTGTCTTGATGTTGTGTTTGTGGAGGATCTTGATGATTCTGTCTTTTATGTATGGGAGGAGGGCTTTGCCGGTTTCTTGTTCTCTATCTTGGATTTTAGTGGGGGTTTCTTTTTGTATTAGGTTGGTAATCTTATTTCTTTGGAATCCATTGGATGTTAGTATGTTAGTGAGGGTGTTGGTTTTTAGGTGTTGTTCGTCAGCTAAGCGTTTTGTTCTGGAGATGAGTGTCTTGGCTACGGAGTTGATCTGTGCTGGGTGGTGGTGTGAGAGTGCGTGCAGATAGCGGTTTGTGTGTGTTTTCTTCTGGTAGATGGTTGTCCTAGGGAGCCATTGGATTTCCTGTAGACTAAGACATCCAGGAAGGGAAGTTGGTTGTTCACTTCTGTTTCCATGGTGAACTATATTTTGGGATGTAGGCTGTTGAGGTGTGTAAGGAAGTTGTCCAGTTTTTTTTTCCCATGTGGCCAGATTATGAAAGTGTCGTCTACGTATCTGAGCCAGAATTTGGGTTTGTGATCAGATTTTTCTAGAGCTTGGGTTTCAAAGTTGTCCATGTAGAGGTTAGCAATGACAGGTGAGAGGGGTGATCCTGTGGGTGTTCCTTCTATCTGTTTGTATTCTTGTCCATTATAAATGAAGTATGTGTTGGATAGGCAGTGGTTGGTCAGATCTAGAATGTGCTTGGGGGGGTTATATTTATTTTGGATAACTGTCAAGGCTTCTTTGATTAGCATTTGGGTGAAGAGGGATATGACATCAAAGCTCATGAGTAGATCGTTAGTAAGTTGTAAGTTTTGTTTCTTTATGATCCCTATGAACTGGAATGAATTTTTTACGTGTGAGGTGATGGATTCTGCATAGGGCTGTAGTTGTTTGGTGAGAAATTTGGCTAAATTTTGTAGAGGTGAGTCTATGGAGCTGACTATGGGTATAAGTGGGGTTCCTTCTTTGTATATCTTGGGGAGACCATAGAGCTTAGGGCATCTGGATGATTTCTCTCTGGGAATGATTCTTTGCTGGATCTCTTCGCTGATGGGGGAGGCTTTTATTTTGGATCTAGTGGTTTTTTCCAGGTAGGTGGTGGGGTCTGTGTTTAGAGGGTTTGTATGTGGAGTCTTGGAGTAGGTTGGTTAATTTGGTTTGGTAGTCAGATGTGTTCATAACCACATTGCTCCTGGAAGCATGAAGCCAAGAACACCAGCCTGAAGATGATGAATGAGACTTCATCGAAATGTCGCTAAGACACTTCCAATTTTACATGGGAGAAAACCCGAATAACCAAAGACCTACATACAAACACCCGTGAAAATCTCAGAATATATATATATATATATATATATATATATATATATATATATATATATATATATATATATATAAAACACACACACACACATATAAACACACATACACATACACACGTGTTTGTGTGTGTGTGTGTTTTTCTTTAAGCCAGGTTTTTCCTATGTAACCAAGATTTTTCTGCAAGCCTAGTTAAGTGAAATCACATTCACTACTTTTTGGGCTTTTTTTCTTCTTTTCCTTCTTTTCATTCTGGCAGCCAGCAGATTTTGTGCTGCCCAATGGGAGCCCAAAAAATAGTGAATGTGATTTCACTCAACTAGGCTTGCAGAAAAATCTTGGTTACGTAGGAAAAACCTGGCTTAAAGAAAAACACACATAAAACCTACGAAAAGTAAGAATATATATATATATGTATGTATGTATGTATGTATGTATGTATGTATGTATGTATGTAGGTCTTTGGTTATTCGGGTCTTCTCCCGCATAAAATTGGAAGTGTCTTAGCGACATTTCGACGAAGTCTCATTCGTCATCTTCAGGCTGGTGTTCTCGGCTTCGTGCTTCCAGGAGCAATGTGAGATTGCAGCTGTCTTTTCCTTTTAACTGCTAGTGGGGATGGGAGCTGATTGGGTGGGAGCTTTGCTGTGTTCTGATTGGGTGGAGGTGTGTTCTGATTGGTTAGGGGCTTGGCTGTGCTCTGATTGGATGGGGGGTTGGTTGTGCTCTGATTAGCTGGGGGTGTGTTCTGTTTGGGTGGGGGCTTGGTTGTGCTCGGTTTAGTCTGAGTTGCAGGGGGATTTGAGCTGGTGAGCAGCGTTGTTGTTGTTGTTTGGCTTCGTGTTTGTGGCCGTGAGAGCTCTTCATGCTGGGTGTCAGTCTGCTCCATATATGGATTGGGGGGGTTTAAAGTGGCTAATGATGCAGCTGTGATCTGGCTCCTGGTCCTTGGTCATGCCTCATTATCAGATGTTTAAATAACATTAAATATTATTTATTTATTTATTTATTTATAATGCAATTTATATGTCGCCCTATCTCCAAGGACTCAGGGCGGCTCACAATGGTAAAATGCATAATTCCTCATTAAAACAGTAAAAATTAAAATTCCAATTTAAAAACAATTTAAAATTGATTAGTAAACCCCCATCAGTCCAAGCTGCAGAACAACCTGGTCTTCAAATCGCAGTGGAATGAGCGAATGTCAGGAGCCATCCGGAGCTCCAAAGGAAGTTGGTTCCAGAGGGTGGGTGCACCCACAGAGAAAGCTCTCCCCCTGTGGGTCGCCAGCTGACACTGTCTGGCTGACGGCACCCTGAGAAGACCCTGTATGTGGGAACGCACCGGGCGATTGGGGATTGTTGTTGGCTGCAGGGGGTCTGACAAATATCCTGGGCCTAGGCCATGAAGGGCTTTGTAGACAATAACCAGCACCTTGAACCTCACCCGAAGGGCAACCGGTAACCAATGCAGGTCACGCAGGAGGGGTGAAACATGGGAGTGTCGGCATGCTCCCATCACAACCCGCACAGCCGCATTCTGTACAGCTGAAGCCTTCGAGTGGTTTTCAAGGGCGGCCCTAGGTAGAGAGTGTTGCAGTAGTCAAGATGGGATGACGAGCGCATGAGTAACCATGCGGAGGGCATCTTGGTCCAAGTAAGGCTGCAACTGGAGCACAAGGCGAACCTGGGCAAATGCCCCCCTGGTATGGTCGTTACATGATCTTCCAGAGACAACCATGAATCCAGGAGGACACCCAAGTTGCGAGCCCTATCCACAGGGGGTAACATCTCACCCCCGATGGTCAATAATGGAATATCTCACTCGGACCAAGATGCCGGTACCCACAGCCACTCAGTCTTGTCAGGGTTGAGTCGGAGTCTGTTCCTCCCCATCCAGGACCATACCGCTTCCAGGCAGTGGAACATCATGTCGAGGACATCACTGGGCTGGTTTGAGGTGGATATAAAAAGCTGGGTATCATCAGTGTATTGGTGATACTGCACCCCAAAACCATGGATGATCTTCCCAAGAGGCTTCATATAGAACAGGAGAGGTGAGAGGACCGACCTCTGGGGCACCTCACAAGTGAGCGGCCTCATAGTCGACCTCTGCCCCTCTGCCAACACTGCTTTTGTATGGCCCGAGAGATAGGAGAACTACTGTAGAACAGTGCCTCCCACTCCCAACCCTTCAAGCTGTCACAGCAAGATACCATGTTCAATGGTATCAAAGGCTGCCGAAAGATCCAAGAGGACCAGAATAGAGGAATATCCCCTGTCCTGAGCCCTTCAAAGATCATCCAGCAGCACGACCAATGCCGTTTCAGTGCTGTACCCCGGCCTGAAACCCAATTGGTATGGATCCAAATAGGCTGTATCCTCCAGGGATAATGGGAGCTGCCATGCCACCACACTCTCAACAACCTTTGCAACAAAGCGAAGGTTGGAGACTGGATGAAAGTTATCCAGTATAATTGGATCCAAGGCAGGTTTCTTGAGGAGGGGTCTCACCACTGCCTCCTTCAAGTATGAAATTTAGATTCAAATATTCAATACCCAAGTTGTCTCAAAGAATGATAAGTAGATGGTACAAACAATCAGTGAGGAATCCATCCAAGGATTCCTCACTGCAGAAGGAATGTTTAGAAACCCATTGGGGGAAAAAAGGACAATTGTAATAAAATTCTTTTGGCTTTTTCCCAGATTCTTCAGATGTTTTTCATGATATAAAATATCCAAATTCGCTTTCATTTTCATCAGGGTTCTGTAACACAAAGCCTACAAACTACATTACATAAACAAAAATGTTATGTCATAATATATTTGCTGGATTTTTAAGGTAATATGTTTGTTTTGCTATTACAATCCCCTGCCCTGCTCCATAATTCATCAAACAGGGTATCCTAAAAACAGAATAAGAATAAGTTTAATTCTGTTTGCAATTCTAAGCAAAACAAGAAAAATACTGTATTTTGGTTTTATAATTTGAGAAATCCTTATCACTAGTACAAGAATTCATATGAGACATGATAAATAAATTCATTTTTGTAGCTTAAACATCAACTGTTGTTGAGAGCAGTTAAGTAAATGCATGTATATTTTTGGTATTAATCTTCATCCAAATTACTTAAGAAATTAGCAAGATATTTTAGTACATGGCATATACATAGTTATCTAACCATTTATACAAATTATTTATGATTTTGTTTTCAATAATACCCTCCCCCTCCCATATGTATGTGTGTATGTATATATGCATATTTCTCTTTGCTATTTCTTTAAAATTGAAGACTTTACGTAAAGTCTTTACTTTACATAAAGTAGCGTAGTAGAGCCTGTGTAGCGTAGGGGGCTAATGCTTCCTACTAAAGGCAGCAATTAACACCAGCTGCCTGTAATTTCTCTGAGTTCAATCCTAGCCAGGCTCAAGGTCGACTCAGCCTTCCATCCTTTCTAAGGTGGGTAAATTGAGGACCCAGTTTGTGGGGGCAATAAGCTGACTTTGTATAAATATATACAAAAGTATGAAGGCTATTGCTTAATGCATTGTAAGCCACCCTGAGTCTCTGGAGAAGGACAGCATATAAATCAAATAAAAAATAAAAATAAAATAAAATAAAGGATTAACCTTTTATTACCCATCATTCCTTTCTTTTTATTATCATGGATTCAATGGTGGGATTCAAATAATTTAACAACCGGTTCTCTGCCCTAATGATTTCTTCCAACAACCAGTTCACCAAACTGCTCAGAAAGTTAACAACCGGTTCTCCCGAAGTGGTGCGAACTGGCTGAATCCCACCACTGCATGGATTCCATCCAGTAGCATTCTGGCCTAAGTCTATTGGTTTGTAGAGATTGTTCTTAAAATACAGTATGGAAAATAAGCAGGCGAATTTGTTGCCTTGGTATCCCATGGGGAAAAACTACAGTTTAGATACAGATGATGGAAAGAAATATAATATCACAGAAAGACGGCTTTCTCAGAGAGTGTCAGTAGCATTAATGTCATGAGCAAAGCACCTGTCTGTGACAACTCCATAGACCTTTCAATGGAAAATTGCACTTAATACATTTTAAAGTATGAGATGGTAATTTGGAGATTTGCTATATTTGAACTGAAGGGTTGCATTTTTGCATGGGAATTTTGTTTAATTTTCTGGAATTACATAAAGAAAAAGAAAGGAAGGGGAAAAAAACCCCATACCATCTAGCACCAGAAACACTACGGCCTAAAGCCAACTGTCAACAAAAATCAACACTAATAGCACATCGCCTGTCACTGATTTATGTCATGATGTGGTAATCTTCTCTATTTAGTTGGATATTTTTTCCCTCACACAAAAATTGCCAAAAGTCTCACTAGACGTTTTATAAATGTTGGGAGGTGCTATTAGGATGGTAATGGGATGATATTTAAGAAGTGTTCACTAGTTCAAAGTGCCAGTTAAAGAAATAGGGGAAAATGGAAAGATGTATACAAGGCCCTTTCAAAGTCTATAAGTAAATTTCTTTAATATTTCAGGTGTGCGTTAGATTTGAAGATGACATATGGAGTTTCCTAAAGACTGGATGGTTACAATAAAAGTGGTATTTACTTCGTCTCCTGGGAGAGGCACTTTTATTAATTGGTTAGAATGAAGGCATACGGCTTTTGGCTCTACAATCCAAGTAAAGACATCATGAAGCGTTCAAGTTACTGTTGAATTCCAGTTCCCATCAGCTTTAATGCTGAGGTTTGATGAGAGCTATATCTGATTATTTTTATATTTATTTTCTTATTCTTATTTTCTCCTTATTTTTATTTTATTTATATTATTTATTACCTTGTTCTATTTTATTTATTATTAATTTTATTTATTATTTTAATTCTTATTTATTAAATGTTTTTATTTTAGTATGGATATTATTTTCTTATTCCTCTTTTTTTATTTGAGCATATTTCTATGCTGCTACAATTATGTAGAAATCATCTTTACTGACGTATGTTTGTGTTAACTTCAATAGTTCTGAAATGAAGTTGTTTATCTCCAATTTTTTTTGCCAGAATACACACCAAAAAGGAACTTCTTCATTTAAGTTTCTCATTTCTGGAAGAGCTAACATAGCATTATGCAGGACTAAATTTCTAGCTACCACTCGCTACATTGGTCATCTCTCATGATATATCATTGTGTATTGTGCCAGGAATTCTGAAAGTATCTGCTCTGTGCAGCCTCTTCCATGTCCATGTTGGGTTATATCACGGGTGGGGAACGATGGACCTTTTCTGATTTGTGGACTTCAACTCCCAGAATTCTGGGAGTCCAGAGCTGGGAGAGGAGTCATGTATTAAATGTCTCTCACACCAAACTGGGCTGGAAGGAAATAAATAAAAGGAATAAGTGGCTCTGTTCTCAGATTAGTAATGTATATTAGTAATAAAATCAAAGTAACAAAAGAATTAAATCATTCTTTAAGAATTCTTTCAAAAATAAAAAAGATCAAAGTAACACAAGAATTCTCATAAGTACCATTTACTTTCAAATAAGAATTCATATGTTATTTTTTCCTTCCTTCCTTCCTTCCTTCCTTCCTTCCTTCCTTCCTTCCTTCCTTCCTTCCTTCCTTCCTCCCTCCCTCCCTCCCTCCCTCCCTCCCTCCTCCCTCCCTCTTTGGAGGGAAACCAGCTTGCACCTACAACATGTTTGGCCAATTGTCATTTTATATATATATATATATATATATATATATATATATATATATATATATATATATATATGTATATATATATAAGTTTGATTTATATGCCGCCCTTCTCCGAAGACTCAGGGCAGCTTACAATGCGTTAAGCAATAGTCTTCATACTTTTGTATATTTTATACAAAGTCAGCTTATTGCCCCCACAAACTGGGTCCTCATTTTATCTGCCTTAGAAAGGATGGAAGGCTGAGTCAACCTTGAGCCCGGTGAGATTCAAACTTACAGTAATTGCAGAAATACTTCGAAACCTCCCCCCCCCCCCGAGGGGAGCAACAGAAATAGACTGTGAAGGGAGTGTGTGAGGTCTCTAACAATGCTTTGACCTCTAAGCACATAGCGCTTATAAGCAGTACCTGAATGACAGGAAGTAAGCTTCCTATAATCTTCTTGGCTGTCCTTACCGCTCTCTGAATGGACTTTCTATCTGAGGCACTGCAGCACCAAACCAAACAGTGGTGCAGTTTATTTATTTATTGTATTTATTTATTGGTTCAATTTATATGCTGCCCTTCTCCAGAGACTCAGGGCAGCTTACAATGCATTAAGCAATAGCCTTCGTACTTTTGTATATACCTGCTTAGTACGGCTTTTGGGCCCCCCTAAGTGGTGTTCTTTTTTATACAAAGTCACCTTATTGCCCCCACAATCTGGCTCCTCATTTTACCTACCTCAAAAGGATGGAAGGCTGAGTCAACCTTGAGCCTGGTGAGATTCAAACTTGCAGTAATTGCAGGCAGCTGGTGCTACCTAACAGCACTTTAGTCTGCTGTGCCACCAAGGCTCTTGAGAGTGTTTGTTAAAACACTCTCAATTGTGCCTCTGTAAAAAGTGGCCAGGACAAAAGGAGAAAGATATGCTCTCCTCATCTGATGTAGGAAATGCAGACCCTGGTTTGCATGCTTCACTAAGGATGACGTGGAGAGATCAGTTCAGATTGTTAGTTATCTGCACCCCCAGATACATAATACTGTTGATCACCTCTACAGCTGCATCCTTAATATTGAGTGGAGTATGACCATAGTGGCTCTCTCTAAAATCTATGATGATCTCCTTTGTTTTATTAACATTTAGAACCAGGTTACTTTTATTGCACCAGTCCACCAGAGTCTTCACCTCTTCCCTATAAACATCTTCATTGTTTTCCTGAATAATACCCACCACTGCTCTGTCATCTGCATACTTCACAATATGATTTGTAGCAGATTTGGCACAGCAACAATGGGCCATCCAGGTGAATAGTAGCGGACTCAAGACACAACCCTGTGGGAAACCTATACTCAAGGAGATGGAGTTGGAAACTTTTCTTCCAACTTGCACAAACTGGAGCCTAAGATGATTGCTTTTGTTAGCAAAATCAAAACCAGAAGTAAAGTTTGCTAGGATCTGACATGACAAGCGCTTGAAGAATTTAAACTCTTTAATAGTTTTACCCCAAAAAGAAAGAAGCACCAATTTATTGTGAAGCTGCCCAAATGAAATAATGAAATGATTTTGCACAGTGGCCGGCTTCCAAGAGATGAACCTCACCACAAGATGCCAATCCAATGCCTGCATAAGCAAAAGCAGCATCACGGTAGAGCACAGACATGGGAATTCAGCACACTCCAACTTGCAATTATGAAGCAACAGAATTTATTGGGCATAGAAAATACTGTCACTAAACAGCTCAACGGTCCTCGGGAGTCCTTTCTGGCTTCCAAACATGCTGTTGCAGGCAGACAATTTCTTTTCTTCCAGGCTTTTATTAAAAACCAATTCGGGCAAATGCCGTCAGTCTAGTCAGCAAGAAAACCTGTAGAGCCACAGCTCCATAACTTCCCACGAGGTTCCTCCATGACATTTTAAGGTGTTAATAGCATGACAAAATGCTGCATTTCAACACTTTGTAAAAAAAAGGACCCTCTTAAGAGCAGAAACACACAGTCAGGCGAATCATGTGATATAGCTCTTGCTAGGCAGTTCCACCTCTGAGAACAGGTGGTGGTACCTCCATATTCCCTCTAATACATGGACATAAAAATCCTAGCATGTGTAAAAATTTCATGCCAAAGAGAAAGCATTCTGGCTTAGGTTTTTTTTCCCCCATGATATTCTAATATTCTGGCTGCAGGAAGGATATGCATAGGAATATTTCAAATATATTTTTGTAGTGGCTTTCTCAAGTTAAGGTGTCATGTTCTCAAACTTTTTGATAGCCTTAAGAATTATATATAAATTAAGGATGGGGAATCAGAGGTCCTCCAAATATTTTTGAACTTCAGGTTCCAGCAACCCTCATTGGCTATTCTGGTTTGGGAGTTTGGTACTATAGTTCAGCAATGTTTCAATTATGCTGCATTCAGCATTGCTTTTTGTCATCCATATCAACATGGAGGTTAACTTAATATGTGTACAATCATTTCCCAATTAGTATAGGGGTGGGGGAGGAAGCTTTCCAAGAATTTACAGTGGGAGAAGTATTCTTGGAGGGAAATATCAATATTAGGAAGAGACATATGAACATTCAAATTAGTTGTAAGCCACTTTATATTTTGGCCTCTACTAATTATATCACTGGTGTGTCTAAAGTAATCAGAGTACCCCATGACTCTTAATATAAGCATTGGCCTGGTGGCCCAGTGGACTAAGTGCTGTTAAAGTAGCATTTAGTTGCCAGCTGCCTGCAATTACTGCAAGTTTGAATCTCACCAGGCTCAAGGTTGACTCAGCCTTCCATCCTTTCGAGGTAGGTGAAATGAGGACCTGGATTGTGGGGGCAATAAGCTGACTTTGCATAAAAAAGAACACCGCTTGGTGGGGAGGAGCGAAAGCCCTACTAAGCAGGTATATACAAAAGTATGAAGGCTATTGCTTAATGCATTGTAAGCTGCCCTGAGTCTCCGGAGAAGGGCGGCATATAAATAGAATAAATAAATAAATAAATAAATTGGGGACAAGAGATGCTGCAGAAGGACATTTTGATATTATTGAGAGATCTCTGGGACCTGAGGTAAGCCATGTGTTTGTTTTCTAATTCATATCTATTTGAGTTCCACAGCAAATCTCAGGTATGAGCAGGTTTTGTTGATTTGTGTCACAAAACCAAAATTTTTAGCTTCACTTCTTTGTGAGCTATCAACTTTTTGCCTTCCCTCGTTTAATAGTCCCTCTTCACCCACATGTTCTGTCCTGTTTTATTCACATATACATCTATCAAAAACTGTTCTAAATCCTTCCATAGCTTACATTTACATGGGCAGGTTCCTTGCTTCAGACCATCTCATCCTTCTTCTTCTTTTTTTTTTAGACTTCTATACCACTTCATAGTGCTTTACAGCCCTCTCTGAGCAGTTTACTAAGTTAGCATATAGCATATAGCATATTAGCATATTGCATTAGCATTAGCATATTGCCCCCAACAATCTGGCTCCTCATTTTACTCACCTCGGAAGGATGGAAGGCTGAGTCAACCTTGAGCTGGTGAGATTTGATCTGCTGAACTAGCAGTCAGGTGAAGTAGCTGCAGTACCGCACTCTAACCACTGGGCCACCTCAGCTCTTTCTTCTGCATGAAAGTTGACCCAGCCATCTGATGGTAATAGAACCTGGTTCTATTTTCTTTCTAAAGCAGGGAAGGTGAATGCTAGTTGCAATTATTTATCTGTATTACACTGAATGTGCATGTGGGCGGGGGGGGGGGAGGGGGGAAGGAAGAAATGCATTCATGGACATGGCTTCCCATGTGCACGGAGAGCCTATGATCATATAAATAGTATATAACCACACAGACTATATGGATATAGTGCAGAATTCATAAGCATTCCCCCATCATCCTCTTTGAGAACTCAGCATGTGCAAATTAATGTGTATCCAAGGTTGATTTATAATCTGGAGGTCTTCTCTTTGATTTTTTCTATACTCATACAAAAATTTGCACCTCACAGTAAGAAAATATTCATTTCTAATCCACTGGGGGGAAAAAAAGCTCCGGGTACTTTTTGTATATGAGCATGTAAATCTGTGAAATATGGTTGCTATGGTCCATTGGAAGATGAGCTTGTATTGGAAAAGGCAAAAAAGTAATGTTGAATATACTGAGGCCAGTGGGGTGTGATTTTTTTTTTTTTTTTGCATACATATTTTTCTCCCTTGACCTATGCCATTCTCCTGCATATATTGGTAGGAGAAGGTGGGGAGGAAAGAATGAAGCTCTGCGTTACATTGAAATGCGATGTCCTTTTCTGCCAGAGGCTGTTTCTGTTTTAAATGAGGAAAAGGCAGAATGCATGAAGAAGGAAAATTAAAGTATATTCATTTTGTAAATTAGATACAGTGTCAGGAAACTGGAAATAGCACAGTTTGAACACAGCACCAGGCAACATGACAGTTCATTGAACTATTGACCACCATTTATCCCAGGAAAGTGTTTGAGACTTGGAGGAAGCCAAGAACATTTTTCAGTACTTAATCATGGATGGTATGTTTTAACTTCATTTATCATTTTCTCCTTTCTTCTTCCTTCCTTCCATTATAAATTATGTCAATTAAATTATGTCAGCTAAAATTTTCCCAATATTTTTATATACACACATACTCTCTCTCTCTCTCTCTCTCTCTCTCCCCTACATTGGTGCTATGCACTCTCCTCTTAGTATATAGGTGCCTCCCTTCAAACATTGGGAAGAATTTTTCTGAATTTCAGAAAGAGGAAACTGCTACTTATCTTAAGAAAGTAGGAATTGCTGCATTAGAGCCAAAAACTACAGTATGGGGTAACTGGATCAACAACTTGCTTAGGGAAAGCTCAAAAAATACAATAGAAGTGCAGCAATATTTTCTTATTGGATTCCCATCGAATAGCATTTAAAGATATCAGTAGTGGTATATACCTATGATGACCATTAGCAAGAATCTCTTTACATTCCACACAAAATTTATTTGGTACTGTTCAAGTGTCCTTTGCTGCATCCAATGGGAATAAGTCAGATCTATGAAGAATTTCTTCATTTTCAAGAATCTTTTGATGTTGACTTTAAAATCTCTAAATTATTTACGGGTAGAATTAGCCTCAATAGTCCTATTATACATCTCACCTATATTTCAGCTATATGAACAGGCAGTTTAGAGAAACATAATTTTCTTGATGAAGGCACCAAGACAGTCTTAAATTTACAGTATTTCCTGCATCCTACAATCTTAAATGTGAGGATTTATGGAAGAAGAAGAATGGAAATCAAGAATTAACATGTTTCAGATTGTGTCATGTTAAACTATATTTCCAAGAAAATAATCTGTTTTCTGGGTTCACACAATATATTGAGCCAGGAACTAACAAGATGAGTCATAGAAAGATAAGCAACTTCAAAATAATCTTAGTGTTTTGTGCAGATGCAACTGGTAGACCTTTAACTTGGCTAAATGTGTTACCTGTAAACTAGTTTACCTTCTTCCACTACTAGCATAGCCAATTCTGTTACTTTTGAGAGTTCAACAAAGGGTCATTAACCTGGATTTTATAAGGTAGTCAATCCTGGCCAGAAAATCATTGGGCAGTCTTTTTGTATTAGAGTGCATAGTAGCTTTGTATTCTGTAGCATTATAAAATACTGTTGTCATAGTTAAAGGTATTATAATGGAGTTTAATAAAGCTGGAAAGCCAGGTAGAACCATCCTAATATTGCATTGAAGGTTACAAAGCCTCAGATCATTTCCTGGAGCTAATACTCATATCCACATTGTTTGACTTTAGAGATGAAATGTAGGCAAAAGAAATAGAGGTCAAAGAGCCCATCATTTTGGTAGTTATTGCTCTTTTTGTAGCAATAATCAGGATGTCTTGGACTATGTATTGCTTTCATGCTATTTCAATTCTCAGCATTCTGCCTGCTACAATAGTTCTAAAGTAATCGGACTGGGATTGAGAATGCTTGGATTCAAATTCTTGTATTATAATGAAGCACTTTGAGTAATTTGTGGCATATATCTATCTTGCCCTAATCTAATTCATTGAGGTGTTGCAAAATAAAAGCAAGATACTCTAATATTCAACATTCTAAGAAGCAATCTTGTAAACTTCAATACATCAGATGTGTGAACAAGGCAGCTTGTGGTCCCTAAGAGTTGGTTTAAGCCCCTGACCTCCTTGAAAAAGTCATAACCAAATTACCAAATTAAATTCACAGAAAGATGCCTGCACATTTGCTCAAGGTAGTTCCCAGGCAGATCTCCACTTTGTCCCCACAACAGAGATATCCACAACAGGACAGTATGAGGGCCAAAATAGGAAGAAAAATCATGGTTCAAAGTCTTTCAATATATGTCCAGAAGGATACCATAACTGAAGGTATTGAAAATTGCTGAGATATGGTTGCACCACCCCACTCTGAGCCATCCAAAGGTCATCAATCATTAAAACCAATGGTATTTTTGTGCTATGGTGTCTCCACATCAATTTTGCACATTCATTGCTCAGTGTAAACTGTTTATGGCAGACAAGCTGGTGACTTTTGCACTAAGCTTAGGGAGGGAAGCAGCAGCTAACTGGGCAATTAAGAGAAACAATCCAATGCTAGACTTCATGTGAAAACTCAAAGTACACTTTGGATACACATAATCATTAGTTGAGAGATCTGGAAGGTCAAGCAGAGACCGAGGACAGTAAAGTCAAATTCAATCTTTAAATTACCTGCTGACAATGTAGGGTGGAGTACCTTGATCCTGATTGACCAATTCAGAAAATGGCTGACTAAGGTCCTAAGAGACAAGAGTGAGGCAAGGTATGCCAAATACCTTGGAAGAGTTCTATCAGCTTTGTGTAATATGTAATGATGGACACCAGACTGGCAGATGGAAGGAAAAGTAAAGGAAAAAAAAACACATTCTACATTCACAAAGAGCACCCCAACTCCCATTCTAGTAAGGAGGAAGAAAAGGTATGAGGCGGAAGTGGTATCAGACTCCAGACATAGAAGTAAATGAGTCAAGTTCTTATACATTGGAAAAGTTACCCAGAGTCAGAAAGGTCACAGAAGATAGCAACATATATGCATGCACCACAATTAGTATGTTGCTTTCATGACCAATACTCCAACAAACCCTATCCATAGCAACTACCAGCTTTGTGGGAGTCAGGCACTGACCAAGATAGCCAGGAGAGTTATTTTGTGGGGTGGGAGAGCCTTGGGAATAACAAGAGACCACATGAAGAGATATTAATCAGCTCTTCATCAGGCATACAGGACATGTGGGGAGGGAGGCAGCAGATTCCCAAGGGAGAGAGAGCTGTCACCTTAACTGGAATAAATGATTTATGCCATGAGATGCTTTGTGTGATCTTGGGGAGTTATCCAGAGAAGAGGGGAGCAACACAGCTTCCTTTCATTTTCACAGCCTCCAACCTATTTTTCCTGGGAAACTTGTGAGGGGAATGATTCTGAAGGGGAGAACTGGTCTGTGGGAATGACCTTGAAATATGGGGGAAGAGATGCTGCCTAGGGAATGATCAGATGTGGGGAGCGGGGGTGAGCCCAAAGCTACATAATGGGCAGAGAAAGAAAATAAGAAAGGGTTTCCTCTAATTTATTAGGGTGTAAAAGAGACAGCGGGAGATTCTTCCTTATAGACTTGCATGATTCTGTTGATGTAGCCTTACAATAAAGTAAAATCAGCTTTTTGGTCTGTTTCCTGCCTGGTCTATTTGGAAAGGGTGACACCTCAAAGGATCTGCCCAGCCAGAGTCCAACTCCAACAGAAGTTAAGCAGTTTTATCATACATAAATTAAATCTGAAATACTTTTTACCTTGGTTGAATCCATGTTTTTAATCTTAGCTCCTCAGATTTTGTGGGCTACCATTCAAGGTCAACTAGCCCTAATGCTGGAAACGGTACAAATCCTTATTTTAGGTTCATGTCAAGATATCCATGAAATGTCCCTTGCAAACTGGATCAAATGGATGAAAGTTCTCTCTCTTTATTTCTCTGTCCCCATCCATCCAAAGAGCTGTGCACATTTATAGTCTCATACATACACTATGTGTGTGCATGTGTATATGCACACACAAAGAAATTGGGAAAGCAATTTATAATAAGTTGCAGGCAGCAATTTATTCTAGTCTCTCTTCATGGATGAGGGAGGTGGAGTTTGGAGCAGCTTGTTAAATAGAAGAGCTTGGCCCCTAGCCTTCCACGGCTGTTTAATGATCCACTTCTCATGTGCCACCTCTCTAATCTGCAGAGAGTGAGAGAGGTACAAATTGTATCTATAATGTTATATTACTTAGCACAGTAACGTATTATAAATCAGGGAACTGCAATCCAGCCTTGTAATTGGCGAGACATGTTCAGCGCAGAGTCCCCTAATTCAATACTGAGTGGCTGCTCTTATGTAGAACTGCCTGCCTGATACGGCCACCTAAGAGATAGGAATAGACTTAAAACTTTACAAAACCACACACAAAGAGAAATAAAAGAGAAGAGTGAAGCTGAACAATATAAGCCTCTTGGCCTCAACTCTATTCATAATAAGTCGCTAGCTGCTTAGTATTTCTTCTTTTCTCCTGCAGCAGCTCTTAATTCCTACCTTGCATGTACACAATGCATCAGACAGTTCAAACCCCTGCATTGTGTGCATGAAGGATGTATATAAATGCAGATCTTCACTGTTTGCTAGGGAAAGCAGGAACATCCTCTGACTCTGATGAGATTAGTGTGTCTGTGCTTTTACTGGACCAAGAAGTAGGTATTTTTCTATACAATGATGTACTTTTCAAAAATGATTTGGAAGAAGTACTTCAGATCTTATTTGAGCACACTATTCTTCTGTTGTTTATTAAAGGACCCTCCCCCACTTTTTTTAGATCCTGTGAAACCTGGAAAAAAAACCTGTCCTGTTTTAATTTTAAGGTTGTTTTTTAAAAATGTATCTTTTTTCAAGCATGTACAAAACCCTGAAAAATGTTGGGGTTCTCTCAGAGCTTCATTTGCACTCAGATGACTTTTGAAGCATTTCTTCTGAAATAGTTTCAAAGCCCTACTTTTTCTTCTTCTAGTATTTAATATAAGAAATCAGCAATGGACGCCCCAGAGTTAAATCTGTAGTTTTCTAGTAAGCAGCCTGGTTCACCCAATTCCCAGCCCAGGAATAAAAACAGGCTTGGGGGTAGGGGGGTGGGGTGGGGGGCAGTTTAGCAGTGATATCTGGACTTGAGATGAAAAATGCTATTTGGAGCCAACATATCAATCATTCATTGGCCAACTACCCAATATTCAAATATTTCTCAAAGTGATAACCGTGCTTGCTTGGGCTAAATGCCAATGCCTTTCATGTGGTCATGAAATAAGCCACTCCAAAATGCAACTGCATGGAGGAATCTTGAGTAAAACTGTATGCCAGTGGAAATGTGTTCCAATGTGCCCTTGGCCACATTAGAATTTGGTCCCATTAACACACATAGCAAACAACAACAACAACAATTGGATGGGGGTGAAGCAGGGAAATGCTCTTATAAAGTACTTAAGATGCAACAGAGAAAAATAGAGGATCTTAGAATAGAATAACAGAGTTGGAAGGGACCTTGGAGGTCTTCTACTCCAATCCGCTGCCCAGGCAGGAAGCCCTACACCACTTCAGACAAATGGTTATCCAACATCTTCTTAAAAATTTCCAGAACAAGAAGAATAGTTTGACTCTCTCTTCTTTGTGGCAACCCCTGAGATATTTGAACACCGCTATCTTTTCCAGAAACAGGTTTAAAATATTGTTGATAAAATATAATCATTAAGTTCAGAATCTAAAATTATTTCTGCATTACTAAGGACCATTGTTATTATCTATCCTTCCATATAAGTTCTTTCTAAAGGCAATAAATGTTCCAGATTGAAAAGGGAAGAGAATAGAGGGGACAAAAGATGCAGTATGGGATTATTACAACTATTTGTGATGGTTACTTACAGGGGTGGGTTTCAAAATCTGTGGCTACTACTTTGCTCATGGGCGCTTGCACGCTTACATGTGTGCATGACGCTTCTGCGCATGTGCAGAAGTGTCCAGGCAGGTGGGTGGAACTTCCCACCGTTACCAGTTCGCCCAATCTGGGGTGAACCGGTAGCAACCCATCACTGGTTACTTACAATTACAATTGAGCCCAGAATTTATATTGTTAAGTGAGAATTTTGTTAAGTGAATTTTGCCCCATTTTACGACTTTTCTTGCTACATTTGTTAAATGAATCACATTAGTAACATGGTTGTTAAGTGAATCTGGATTCCCCATTGACTTTGCTTATCAGAAGGTTGCAAAAGGTGATCATATAAACCTTAGAACACAGCAGCCATCATAAATATGAAGTATCTAAATGTAAATCACATGATCATGGGGATGGTATGACGGTCATGGTGTGAAAAATTGTCATAAGTCACTTTTTTCAGTGCCATTGTAACTTCAAATGGTCACTAAATGAACTGTTGTAAGTTGAGGACTACCTGTATAAGATATATACTTCATGGTTACTGGTTGACAACACAAGGTTTAGTAATAATGTGGGAAACCTCTTTTTTGGTATAGTTGTATCTTGGATACCAGGTACTTATTGTGCCAATGGTAATTACCCACTCATGACTATGGAGTTGTTTTCTGCTGCTCAAGATGGCAGAATTAGAACCAGCGGGTAGAAACAGGAATGAGAAGATTCATGTCAAATAATAAAGGAATTTCCTGATAGTAAGAGCTGTCAGTGAGTGGAATAGGCTATTTCATGATATTTCCTTTCACCTCAAAGTCTTCAAAGAGAGTTTGGATAGTCATTTGTCTGAAAGGCTTTAACAGATCTTTTACCAAGCAGTGGGTTGGACTAGATATTCTCTGAGATCTCTTCCAGATCTATGCATCTTTTAAAATACTCTTAATTATTAATTAAAATTAATTATTCAAAATTAAAGTTAAAAATAATTAAAATATAAAATACATAATTGTTTCATTATTTTGTTATTCTATTTCATTTTATGTAAACCATCCACATTCTTGAGAATGCCGTAGGTGATCTGTTTTAGTAAACACATACATAGAAAATAGACGGAAGAAAAAGGTTATAAATACCATTTTATGCTGATGATACTCAGCTGTATGTCTCAGCTATGGTGAGTTAAGTGATGCCGTGTCCTCCCTCTCACAGTCCCTGGAGGGTGTTAGGGGTTGGATGGGGAGCAATGGGTTGAAACTAAATCCTGGCAAGATTGAGTGGCTCTGGATTTGGGTTCATTGGCTCAGGGAGAATTGCCACCTTTGGTCTTGGATAGGGTGGCACTACCCCAAACAGACCCTGTGCGTAATCTGGGGGTTCTCCTGGACTCACAACTCCTGCTCCGGTGGTTGTGGCCAGGAGGGCCTTTGCATAACTGCAGGTTACTCCCAGTTACTCCCTTTCCTGGACCAACAATCCCTACTCACAATCACTCATACCCTAGTCATTTCCCAACTTGACTATTACAACACACTCTACATGGGGCTGCCCTTGAAGAGTATCCGGAAGCTCCAATTGGTGCAAAATGCAGCAGCTCACATGGTTTTGTGGAGATCCCGATGTGCACTTGTATCACCTCTCCTGGGGGAGCTGCATTGGCTGCCAATTTGCTTCCGGGTGCAATTCAAGGTGCTGCTTGTCACCTTCAAAGCCCTTCATGGCTTGGGACCAGGTTATCTGAGGGACTGTCTCTTGCTGGTTACATCTACCTGACCCAGCAGAGTGGGGAGATAGGGAATGCTGCAGGTCCCATTCCCGAGAGAGATACACCTGGTGGGACCCAGAACAAGGGCCTTCTCTGTGGTGGCTCCCTCTCTGGAACATCATTCCCCCAGAGATTAGAATGGACCCGTTTCTAATACTCTTCTGGAAGGTGCTGAAGACCTAGTTCTGCCAGCGGGCCTGGGAAACCCAGAGCAGGATGGAGCTCATTAAATGGCTCGTGTAATCTGCTGTCGTTGGGATGGGGGGTGGAGGTGGGGAGTGATTTTATTACAATTTTATTACTATATTAATTTATTTGATTTTTAATTTAGTTTTTTTTTTAAATATAGTTTTTATATTCTGTAAGCCACTTTGAGTTGCCATGGGCGAATAGGCGGCAATATAAATTTAATAATAAATAAATAAAAATAAAAGAGACTAAGAGAACTTTTATCTTCGCTCATCTACTTCATCTCTGTGAGCAATTTTAAATAGGAAGAATTACATATATTTTACAAGATTATAGAATAAGGGGAGAGAAAAGAAGTATGTATTCTAGTCTGTTAAATTTTTAGCTGCTAATGCTTCTTTTAAACATGCATGAAAAGCTACCATAATTACTAAGTCAATAAATACAGATTTCCACACAATTTCCCCCAACAGACACGATCTTAAGATACTTGCATTCTACACTAGTGTTTCTCAACCTCAGCTGCATGCTGGCAGGGGGATTCTAGGAATTGAAGTTCACACATCTTAAAGTATATACAAAGATTGTATTACATTATTTATAGCAATGGGACAATACCTCCAAAGCTTGCTTTGCTTGGAGAAGGAGTCCCATCAGGCTCCCTTTTGAAACTTCTGGGCTCTAAAGTCCTAGCTGGCAATTGATGCCAAGGGCCTTGATGAAAGAATCCTTCTGGTCTAAAGCACTTTATCAAGCCCTAGAGCAGTCACCTTGTCCAGGTCTAGAAAATATTCAGTTTTGGAAGCAACTAATCTTTATTTTTATAGGTAGTCCCAAACACTTATTCAGCAACTCCTTGAGGTTACAATGGCATTGAACAAGCAGACTCAAGAACCAGTTCTAAAAGTTATGGCTATTGCAGTGTCTTTGCAGTGATATGATCACAATTTAGGCATTTGGCAACTGGTATGCATTTACAAGGGTCTCAGAATCCTGTGGTCACACCATCACCATTTGCAACCTTCATGGCCAGCTTATTACAAACAAAATCAATGGGGAAGCTGGCAGGAAGTCATGTAACATTATACTTAATGACCCACAATGATTCCCTGAACAACCACAGCTAGAATTGACAAAGTGCTATTGTAAGTCATGTGCTGTCATATGACTGATCACTTTACAACCTCATTACTTAGGGTTGGCACTACCAGTCCCAATTACAGTCAATAACTGAGGATACAGTCAATAACTGTATACAGTCAATAACTGTACTCTTTGGCAATTGGAGATTACACCCAATATGGGTTGCATCGTATGACGTCTTTCAACTGAGAGTCAGAGATGTTGGGGACCTCTGTGCAGCCTTACTGTCTGTCTGGGGGTGTCTGTAAATGTATGTATTTCTTTTGAAAAGTAACCAGCAGTCAATTTTTCTTGCATCCTTGGCTACAAGGTTTGAGGGATTTCTGTTCCAAGTCCCTGCCTTTGCATCTAAGGACTTGTGTGTAATGAGCAGCTGTGAATGCAGTGAGTTTTCAACTCACTCCAGCAGCAGTCAAGTGACCACTTGCAGTGTCTGCGCCCTTCTTTCCAAGGGAAGCAGCAAGAAAAGCTGAGGAAAGCCTGTATAATAGGGCGAAATTCCACGTCTCCTTTAAGTCGCCTGCATGCTCTCGTAAATCAACCCTGACGCGACGTTCCTCCCTCCACCTCTTTATACATACCCGCATTCACCTTTTGATAAACTGGGCCCTAGTGAGCTGCAAGAGTAGTGCCTTGCCTACCTTCTCTGGTTTTATGGCAATATTTTGAAGGTAATATAAAGCAGATTCATTTGCTGGAATGTATCTTTTTCTCCCCATCCCCACCCCCTTCTTTCTTCCTATGGATGTCTGCATGAAAATAAGATTTAATGATTGTGAAGATTAAGCAGAATGGACAGAAATATTTTTCATACGGGGGTGAAAAAGCTATGTGGAATTCCCTCCCCCTGACCTTCCAAGACCTCTCCCAGTCTTGCTATTTTAACCTGGTGCATAGTACACAATGGCCATAAATCTTCAGGGTGAAAGTTGTCTCTGATCCCACTCCCCCATCCCCCACCCCAGCCTGTAGGGACAACATCTCATATTTGGAGAAATCCAGGTTGTTTCCCACTGTCTTATCATTGAGATGACTGCAGAGTGCTCTTTGGCTCCTTGTAAATCTTGAAATGGATCATCCTGCTGGGCTGCTTAAATGCTAATTTGGGGCCTTCTTCCAATACATCCAGACCTTATATTTAATAATCATCATAAAAAGTCTGTATGCAGGCATGGCTGGTGCATGAGAAGGGTCAGAAGGTGGGGTGGAAAATCCAAATGGAGAAGAATTCACCTGGTTCAGAGGCAAAGTGGAGAAAGGATGGGGAGAACTGCCATTTTTCACAAGCATTTGCAAAATAAATAGTAATAGCACTTAGATTTATATACTGCTTTACAGTGCTTTATAGCCTCTAAGTGGCTTACAGAGTCAGCAAATTGCCCCCAACAATCTGGGTTTTTACTTATTTTGCCCACCTCAGAAGGATGGAAGGCTAAATCAACCTTGAGCCGGTGAGAATCGAACTGCCGAACTGCTGGCAATTGGCAGCCAGCAGAAGTAGCCTGCAATACTGCATTCTAACCACAGCACCACCATGGCTCTTGCTATCACCCAAGAATAAATATAGCTGTCATAAGGGAAAGGTTTGAAGTAAAAGTGCCTGCCATATTTGATATTGATTTATGAGAAATTAGAAGAATTAGGGATGGCTTATGCATGTTCACTTGTGAGAAAAAGTTAAGCAGGGTTAAGATTGAGTTCAAATACTTAGCTGAGTGATATGCAATAAAGCTCATTACTTTAAACTGCAAGGGTCAGCACTCACAGCCAAATGCTACTTTCCACTGTGTAAAACCTACACTTGGAAAACTAGTGTATCAATAAGATATATTGTACTCTATAACACTCTTTTGGGAATGGTGTCTTTTTTTTCTGATGGAGTATACCTCCCCTAGTGGATTACTACTTTCATATGGTTCTCAATAGCTTCAATGATCTTTACATGAGTGAAATATCCTTGGAGAATAGACATGGGTGATAGCAAGTGAGATCTAACGGTATGAGGCAGGGGTGAAATCCACTTACCTTCACTACCGGTTCACAAATGTGAGCATGCACGCCTCCTCCATGCATGTGCAGAGCCTTCTGCGCATGTGCAAAGGGTCAAAAATGGGCAGGTGATGTCTGGGAGTGTGGGGCAGAGCCTCCCGCCCCTGCGCTACCAGTTTGGCCAAGCCGGATAGAACTGGCTGAACTAGTACGAGGCTAAGTGAAGAAAGATCAAAATAAAACCCAGTAAAAGGCAATAGAAAACCTCTGTCATGTTGTTGCCAAGAAAAATTGACCCAACGTGGTTGAAATATTTAGATAAATTTAGACTGCAGAGCCATCCTTCTAGGTACTGGGAAAAATGCCAAATTTTCATGAGTAGTTCTGCAGGTAATGGGATTACCATTCAAAGCCACAAGGAAATCTGGTCACTGATGGTGCCAGTATTGAAATATGTGGCGTGGTGGTTTTTTTTTTTTTTTTAGAAAGACACATATGAATACAGGATATATGAACTGATGAAAACTTTGCAAAAAGGAAATGAATAGTAATAAATTGAATGTTTTAAAAATAAGCTAACTTTGGTGGTCCAGAATAGGCTAAATGATTACATGATATTCAGAGCAGTGAAGAAATACAGTAGAAGTGATATTCAAAACGGTATTGCTAAATAGATATCACCCTGCTAAATAGATATAGCTCAACTATAACTCAATAAATGAAAAGTTGTGTCTATTTGAATTAGCGGATGCCTAGTAAGCATTAATTGTACCAGAACTATATGTATCTACTGCAATTACAAGAGTGAAAGGCATTGAGGAATTCTATGTAAACTGCAGTTATGTATCTGGACAAAAGTAAGAGCTTTTATTTCTACTATGATGAAATAAAGACCGTGAAATGTAATTACTTGTTGCATCTGTAGAATGGCAGCCAGCTACATTGTTCAAAGTGTCCTTTGGGAAAGTTGGCCCACAAGATCCAATAAGTTGTTATAGCCTGGCTGATCACTTCATGGATAAAATCATTCACATTTGCTCCAAGCTGAAGCTGGGTGAACAGAATCTATCAGGATGACAGAAACATTGTCTTTTGAATCTGTAGTTCCTGGGGAAGTGAAAACGTCTGTGATCTTAGCTCCGCTACTTGTGGATTATATTTTTGCCCCTCTCGGCTAATAAAAGTGGTCAGAAATGGGAATGAGAATTGGATAAGACATTCGTAGTCTTTTGACTGGAGGCTTATAGAAACTATAATAAAATAAATAAAATGAAATGGAACAGAATGGAACAGACAAGACTAGACTAGAAAAGAATAGAAAATACAGGAATTTTTGCAATAGGTAAATGCAGGAGACAGATTAGCAAAGTTTTACCAAAAGAAGTCTTTGTTTATGCCTGTAGTTGCTTCAAGCAACATAAATGCAGATTCTAGATATCACCATGCACATCATGGCAATCAGATCAAATGCAAAATATGAAACAAAATATGGAGAATTCCATGTGGACAGATCGTGAAGTTTGTTGTGAAACATATACGGATTATTACTTCTACTTCCGTTCAATTGTGCTTGATTCTTGGAGACTGCTTGGTCAAATCCCTGCAGCTTTCTTGGCAAGGTGGGTTTTCATAGTGGTTTCCCAAGGTGGTTTCCTTCCTAGGGCTTAGAAAAAAATGATTGGCGAAAGTTGAAAATACTATACTGAATCCCATTATAAAAGATGTTGCAGAATGATAGAAACATTTGTAGAGAAGAATATAGGTAGTTTTTGACCTATAACCAGGGGTGAAATGTTACTGGTTCGGACTGGTTCTGCCGAACCAGTAGTAAAAAATGCTACCGGTTCATGCGAACTGGTATTTCTGATGATCAGCTGGGCAATGATCAGCTGTGACATGTGATTCATATTAGCTAGAATCATTGGATTTCCTGCTTTCTAGCTAATCTAAATCATGTGGCACAGCGGATTCCCACCCCCCTTGCTGTTCTACTTACCTTTGCAGACTCAGAAGGCTTCAAAATGTTCCTTTTTTAGCACTGTGCATGTGTGGGCAAAGCACATGCTTGGTAGCAGACTCACAGAACCGGTAGCAGACTTCAGTGGATTTTACCACTGCCTATAACCATAATGGAGACTTGCTTTACAATTCCCACCCCCTATGCTTCTATATGTGATCTTTTAATAGGTTGTTAAATAGCGTATAGGGTGCCTTAGGCTTGAGGAAGACTATGAGAGATCTAGTGCAGTCCCAGGCCTACCTCCCCCAGAATTCCCAAGGTGTTGTAGTCTGCCAGCAGCCTGCAGTGATGGCAACAGAGCCGGACAGTAAGGAGGCTGGGGAGGACCATGGGCCAGTCCTGAAGTCTGGGGAAGCTTGGACAAGGGCTCTGCATCAGAGGCAGAGAAAGGGCCATCTGGGAGGTATGTGCTGCTTCCAGAGCCTCCAGAGTTGGACCTCAGCGAGGCAGAGGAAAAGCGGGAGCCTGTTCCAAGTGCACGCATGTGCGGAGCTGCCAGAAGGCAAGAATAGCTAAAACAAAAGGGACAATTCAGGAGTAGGGCTGGGAGATGATTGGCCCCTCCTATAAGACTTAAAAGAGGAGCAAAGGCATGTGGGCCTTTGTAGGAAGCAATATTTGTTCATTCAGTTCAGCTTAAAGCCTGAAGCTCTGTTTGATTCTGGACTCCGTGTGGCTTTGCCAATTATGTCTTTGGCAGCGTGTCAAGGGAAATAAAGGTGGGTGATTATCCTGAAGGATTTCTCCCGAAGGACTCTTTATAACTAATTGGGACTCATCTGTGAATGAACAGAATTCACAGCTCTTGCAATAAAAGAGGTTTTTGGGACTACTTGTGTTTTTTAATGACTCAGGAAGCCTAAATCAGAACATAAGGCTTTTCCTAACTCTTGAGACAACCTGTGGTCCACTTCTCACCCCTTGAAGTCCTCACAGCCCATCTTGCACTTACCTTTTGAAGATCTCCAGAGTTCTTGACCTCATATGGAAGGAGGGCTGGCCACTATATCCCTCAGCATTCCTGGGCCATGAGCCCATATCACAAAAGTGACCACAATTTAAGTTCATTTCATGAACAGCAACTCTGAAATGGTGGCTTTTTGTACAAAGCAGTGGTGCAGCCCAGGGATGAAGAGATCTGCTCTGCTTCCTGAGTTTTAAGTACCTTTGGGGGGGCGGGTTGCTAAGTAACTGGTTGTAAATTGAAGACTATCTATATATTCAAGAACTAGCTCCAAAGAGACATGACATCCAGTGATCTAATAGAAAACTCCTATGTATAGATAAAATCCCTATTGCAATGCTTAAAACTCAAAGAGAAGAGATAGTTAAGTGTTAACAACCCTTTATCAACAAATATGGAACTGTCAACAAATATGGAACAAATATGGAATTGTGACCTAGAGAGAGTGTGAGACTGAGAGACTGAAGAAGGGAGATGCAAGAAAATGCATAAATTATCAGATTACGGTATTTCTCTAATTAGTCATGTAAGCTAAATTCAGTTTAGGATCTTATCTATAAATTATATATGGAAAAATTCTAAATCAATAAATGAATCTAATGAGGTTTACTATTGCTTTATTTTCTAGAGCAGTTGTGTAGACCATGTCAGAATGTGGAATATGTTTAGGTTAATATAGGGGTTCCCCTTGAAGTGCACACGGAGGCTCCAACTGGTCCAGAATGCAGCTGCGTGGGTGATATTGGGAGTGACATGGCACTCACATGTGACACCACTCCTACGCGAGCTGCACTGGCTTCCGGTGGTCTTCTGGGTGCGCTTCAAGGTGTTGGTTCTTACCTTCAAACTCCTCCATGGCTTAGGACCTGGGTATCTACGAGACCACCTTCTGAAACCGATAACCTCCCACCAACCAGTACGCTCCCACAGGGTAGGCCTTCTCAGGGTGCCATCACTAAAGCAATGCCGACTAGTGGTTCCCAGAGAAAGAGCCTTTTCTGTTGGGGTACCTACCCTTTGGAACAGGTTACCCCCAGGGATACGAATGATCCCAGATCTTCGTACTTTCCATCGTGCACTTAAGACCTTTCTTTTTCACCAAGCCGGTCTGGCATAAATCTTTTCTAATTTTTTAAATCTTTATGCTGAAGATTCTTAACTGTTGAGCCAAACTGGCTTAATTATTTATATTCACATTCTATATGTATGTCATTTTAACTGTTCACCGCCCTGAGTCCTTCGGGAGAAGGGCGGTATAGAAATTGAATAAATAAATAAATAAATAAATAAATAAATAAATAAATAAATAAATAAATAAATAAATAAATAAATAAATAAATAAATAAATAAATAAATAAAATATGAATAGAATAGAATAGAATAGAATAGAATAGAATAGAATAGAATAGAATAGAATAGAATAGAATAGAATAGAATAGAATAACAGAGTTGGAAGGGACCTTGTATGTCTTCTGGTCCAACCCCCTGCTTAGGCATGAAACTCTATACCATTTCAGCAAAAGGTTATCCAATCTGATATCTGATTATTCTTCTGATGAACCTTTACAATGAACAAGAAGCTGCTGTTAGAATTCATTTTGAGAAAGAGAATGGTTCAGAAGAAGAAAGAGAGATAACCAATAATGCATATTTTTCTCATATTTATTTAGCTGGGTTGGATAGCACCTAAATTTAATAAACTATTATTATTTTTATTACTGTTATTATTTAACAAATATATTACAAGAACAGCAGGGTTGGAAGAGGGGTAAAGGTGGGGATGTAGATGAGTTGCATGTTTTACTTTTATCCTGTGAAATGAATGATAAGGATGACTTTACTTTTATAAAATCTGCAAAATGTCACTGTTGCCCTTAGCACGTTCTTCTCTTCGAGAGCAGAGTTGCAAAAGGGCCTTAATGGCCCAAAGTCTATAACTCCTGATTTTCTACTCATTCTTAATGATCGCTAAAAGGAATAAATACATGCAAGAAAAATGTGAGCCAATTTGCTTCTAGACTCAATTCAACTGCTTGTTTATTACCTTTAAAACATTGCATGTATTAGCAAATACTTATTCCCATATATGGGTGCTGTTTGCCCTCTCAGATGATGGGAGAAGATTCAAGAATTGGCTTTTGCCTCTTACAGAAAGTGAATCAGGACTCACTTTTCCATGTTATGCCTTGTATCCTCTAGATGTCTTTGCAAAAATAAAATATAAAATAAAATAAAATACCATAATTTCTCCTTACTTACCGATTACTTTCCAATCTAAGTCCAAGCTGTTATATTCTCAAAGTCCATCCCCCTTGCATCAAATTGATTATTAATTGGTGCTTTAGAATTCAACTACCTTCTTACTTTTTACTTCTGTTTTTACACAAATTTCATGTTTTGGTATTGACTTTTGATTCACATACATTTTTCTTTTGCTTGGATGTTATTGCTCTCACTGCCCTCAGTCTGGATGTCCATAAAAAAACCCGTCTCAGTTCTTGTTTAAGATTTGACACTATTTAACAAGATAGGATAAAATAGCATGCAAAGTCTCAGTTTCAGATTCCAACTCCATAACTGGTATCACTGGCTGAGAATTCTGGGCATTCAAGAAGGCATTACATTAAAGGCAACATTCAGCAAAAAGAAAAATGACCGCACCTATTAAAAATCCATGCACAACAGATACTGTAGATTCTAAACATAGGAAAATAAATAAAAATGTCTTTCAGTAGGTTGGAAGGACATAATAGAAACTCCCTGCAGAGCATAGGCTTCTGGTAGGTTTTGATGAAAAGGATTCATCATCTTATATACTTCATCCGATATCAGATGATGGAAGGGTTTGGAGGATGGATATGATAACCTGTTTGATAGAGAGTGGTCATCTGCCTATTCTACCTACCTGTGCCATTTTGGACTTTGGAAATGAGCAGCAACACATTTTAATTATTTCAACTTCTCATTTTTGTTTAATTAAATTCTGGAAGGTGACAGGCCAGAACTTCTGCCCCACATACTCCATCCATTTTACTCCAAATCTTTGGCTTTGCCCAGTGTTCTTAAAAACCAGTAATTTATATGCTGCCAAAACTCTCATTGTGTTTATCTGTTTGTCTGTTTGTACCTCATCTCAAATGGTATATTATACTGCAACAATTATTGAATCCAGGTACATAAAATCTGCAAATTTAGAGAGTGCAAAAAAACATCCATGAGCCATTACCCCTATGGTACTGAAATATCCCTGGTGTTTAGACTGGTTTTATTCACAAAGTTGTGACTATTACAGCATCCCTGCAGTCATTTGATTCCGATTTCTAGCACTCCTTGCCAGCTTCCCACAAGCAATTGATTCAAAAAGTGCTAGGTAAAAACAACCAGACTTACACTTGAAAAGTTCAATTAGCTGTTTTATTGCTCAAACCTATACATAGGAATCTTCTCAGACTGACAGTTTGCCTTGGGTGAGATTAGATAAGGTTTAAAAGGAGGGGGAAGGGGTTGGGCTTCTCTCTGGTGTACCCACATAGAGATCCCAGACTAGTTTCCCATTTGACTCTTCCCGCTAGCTCAGCCAGTCTTTCCCCTACAAAAAGAGCTGCTTAATGCATATGTTTTCCTATACTGAAACACTTTTTTTGAGAATTTGCATAGCACCAATGAGCAGGTTTCCATTCTTGTTCCTCTATGGATACATATAGCCTGGGATTATCTTTGTTTTAAATGTGATAATGATAAATATGTAGCTTCAGGTTTAGGCAATATGTATCTGTAAAACTTGCAGAAAAGAAAACAATAAATTGTAAGAGATCTGTACCTCCTCTCCAAGGTGGAAAATTAAGAGCCCTCTTCCTCATCCAGGTCTCTTCTAAATGTTTTGGCCAACGGCTATGCTGGTTAAGATGTTTAGAGCTGTTGCTTGGATTTTTGGCGAGTTTGCCTTAAAGTACATGTAGCATGTTCCAAAAGAAAAATGCACTGAATGTAGAAAACAAAACAAGAGAGCTCACAGTTCTCATTCCTTAGCTTACATTGACATAGATTTCCACCCCAACTTCTATAGAAAGATTAAAAGAACTGAGAAGGACATACACACAACTATGCCTCCATATTGCCTCTATATACGAAGATCAAAATCAAGCCTGGTGGGACATTTAACTTGGAGGCTGACCTAGAAGATACAGTTTTCCTTTCCCCTTCCAGGTCATTAATAGATATATGCAGTGGTGAAATCCAAATTTTTTTTACTACCAGTTCTGTGGGTGTGGCTTGGTGGGAGTGGTATGGCTTGGTGGGCGTTGCTTGGTCAGCATGGCAGGGGAAGGATACTGCAAAATCCTCATTCCCTTCCCACTCCTGGGGAAAGGATATTGCAAAATTTCCATTCCCCCCGCACTCTGGGGCCAGCCAGAGGTGGCATTTGCCAGTTCTCTCAACTACTCAAAATTCTGCTACTGGTTCTCCAGAACCTGTCAGAATGTGCTGGATTTCACCCTGGATGTATGGAAGAAATTTAAAAAAAAAACAACCCATAAAAGGGAATAACATTATATATAACGTAATTAACTAATTTATCTTCTTAGGATCAATAGAGGAATGTGATTGACAATATATCTGGGACTTGTCAAAGGAAGCATTTTTGCTCCTGTGCAATTAATTTATGGAATCTTCCATTGCATAATATGAGGACAGACACAAGCTTTGGTATCTATTTTTAAAATATGCATGGGAAATGGAAGTAACCACCGGAACAATTGGCTATGCTAGGTAAGTGGGTCCTCTGTACTCTCTATGATGAGTAACACAGTGGGTGATCTTTTTGTTTCCTGGACAAAATCTAGTCTATTATCCTATTCAGTCTTTAACTATGTGAGCTTGCCTTCCATCATCCCTAGTCCATTCTACCAGTCCTGGTTCATTGTTGTTCCACATACTAGTAAAAAGAACTATTGAGCCTACTGTCTACTGTCTACAATTCTTCGGTCTCTAGTTCCTTGACAGCAGAGGTTTTTAGAAAAGAGAGCACGAGAGAGTGGGAGAGGAAGAAAGAACAATGTGCAATCGGCATTGCATTAGAGATGGAAAAAGTACTTAACGCCGGCAACATTCATCAAGGCTGAATACATAAATGCCACAATTTTGAATAAGCCAAGCACAAGACAATGACAAAGGAAAGGCTCGTAGCTTCGGGAATCTCTATCATTTTCATTTGCTGCTGTCAGGAGCCTGTTTTTTGCCTCTCACTCTATCAGCCATTATAGCATTAATGAAGTAACCTCACATAGTTATTGACTGGGTTGTCAGCCTCCCTGCCTGATCCCTTAATAGAAACCATTGGTCTTCAGTTAAAAATGGGGTGAGCCGGGAGGTGCTGTGGGCATGTGCTGAATTTCAAGTGCACTCCTGAGGTTATCAGAGAGCTGTGAAATGCAAATTATTATATTTTTTAAACACACAGGTTTAATGCACCCGAGCAGATAAAATTGACAAATACAGTACCTTATGCATTACTAATAATGCCTCTAAATATACACCACATATGTCTCTTCTCTGGGAACTTGATGGTGGGATTTCAATAAGTCAAAATGAGCAGACAAAGCTCTAATTTGGCACATGAAACATTTTGCCTGGATGGACAAGACTCCCTTTCGCATATCTGACCTCTGTGTCTCATGCCCTACTCATGCCCATTTCCTTCAAAATGAATGACATAGAGCTGCCCTTAAAGGGCATTTGGAAGGTGCAGCTGCTGTAGAATAAGACAGCAAAGCCTCAAGCAGCATTTATTACACCTCTGGTCCATGAACTGCATTGGTGACCAATGTGCTTCTGGGTGCAATTCAAGGCATTGGTAATGACCTATAAAGCCCTATATGGCACGGGACTGGGATATTTGATGGCCAACTCTCCCCCGTTATATCTACCTATCCCATGAGATCTGGTAGGAGGGGCATTTTGTGAATCCTTTCTACTAAGGAATGTCATCTGATGAGACCCAGGAAGAGACCCTTGTCTTCAGTGGTGTCTGCCTTTTGGAACTTCATTTCCCTGAACCTTAGATTGGCATGTACCCTTCTGGCCTTTAGGAAGAGCCTGAAGATTTTGTTTTGCCATTTTACCTGGGGATCTTGTAGTGATGGTCTGGAGCCTGCTAAATTGCTATGTTGTTAGTGTATTTGACTGCACTCTTACGTATTATTTTTAATCATTGTTTATTGTGTTTTAATAATTTTGGTTGTATGATTTTGGTTATTTTTGTATTGTTTTGAGATTTAACTTTGTGAGCTGCCCAGAGTCATGTATGTGAAATGAGCTGCTATATAAATTGAATACATACATACATACATGCATACTCATATCAGATACTGCATCTCTACCATTATTGCTATCTCTTTATCTGACATCAGTGTTCATGCTTCCTCAAACAACAGGAGCCCATTCTTTTGTTGGATTCACATGCTTGATGACAATGGTTTTCCTTCCCTCCTTTTATACTTTCCCTTCCACTTTTTCCCGTAAAGCAATCCCAAGTCCCAGAACTAGTACGTTATCATTTGTTATAAAGTGAGAGTTTGCAGAGGGTTTAAGAATTAATTTCTCCCAGCAGAAAATAAAATCAAGGGAGTAATTTCTAACACAGGACTATTCATCTCAAAGCTATCTATTGTGTACACTTTCACGTGTGAAAACGAATGGTGTCTGTTAACCTGAGTGGAAAGCTGCTTGCTGAGCTGGTGGCCTGAGTTTTGCAGCTCAGTGAGGATATGGAGCTGCCACAAACTGTTCCATCTAGTACAAGGTGACATCAGTGCTTGGCATTCTTAGATAGCTGCCAGAGCTTTTGATATAGCAATGCCCACATGTCACATCTTCTCTTACATGGTTCTTTGCCAAAGATAAATATGACAATGCAGATCTACTACTGTTGTTGCCTCTGCTGTTGTTGATGGTGTAAATGAAAGTAATTTTCTCTTCCGTATTTATGTCTGGGCACTCTTCCTTCCTTTCTTGACTTTTCTCTTTCAAAATGTGTAGTGGTGTGTGTGTGTGTGTGTGTTGTGTGTGTGTGTAGAGAGAAATAAGAAATAACCAGCCTTAGCAATGAAGGTATTGAAGTTAGGAATAGTTTCTTCCTTATAGAAATAATACCAAAGGAACAAGCAGTCAAGAAATACGTCACATGCATTTGGTAGAGCAGCCATGAGGACCTTGGAAAAGATATTCAAATGCTCTGATGTATCTATACCTACAAAGTTCAGACTTGTGAAATCTATGGCATTCCCTGTGGCACACTATGGAAGTGAAAGTTGGTCTTTGAGCAAGTAGAATAGGAAGTGTATAGACTCTTTTGAATTTGATATTGGAGGAGAGTCCTGAGAATACAATGGTTAGCCAAGAAAATAAAGGTGTCATCAGACAAATCAACCCAGAATTCTTCATTAAAGCACAAATGACCAGGATGAAATTATTCTATTTCAGACATATTGTGTAAAGACCTCGCTTTCTGGAGAAGGCTCTAATGCTGCAAAAGGTGGAAGGAAAGAGAAGACAAGGAGAACCAACAATAAGGTGGACGGATTCAGAGTGACATTAATTGCACTATTGGAAGACCTGAAAGATCAGATTAGAAACAAATCATATTGGAGAAAATCTGTGTGCTCACTAGGAGTCACTATGCTTCCTGACTCCCATCGACTCTGGGCAGCTCACAATAAAGAAATTACAATAAAATAAATAAAAGATGGCAAATGTGGCAGACCAGATGAACTAAAGAGAGGTCTTACTTTCCCTTGCCAAAGGACTGGTTGATCTTTACCATTCTTCTGAACAACAATAGAATAAGGCCATTTGGCTCTTGGGAGGAACATCATTCCAGAGGGTAGGCACTGCTATGGATGAGATGTACTTCTGGAGTCCTGACAAACAGTTTTTAATCAAAGCAACTTCGAGTTTGCCAACCATGCACCATTGAAGTACTGAGGCAGATACTATGAAATACTAGTGAGTCCTCAAGTAAACAGGCCCTACACAATGTACAGCTTTATAGATAATAATCAGCATCTTGAAATGTACCTGGCACAAACTGGCAATCAGGGCAGTTTGCAAAGCAGAAGTGTTACATGGGCATACCAAGGCATGAGCATCACTGTTGCATTCTAAACCAGCTACATTAAGACCAAATTGCCGAAGATAAACTGTGAGGTGACCTGATCATGAGTGACTGTCTGAAGGATCCTCAGATCTAGAAAAAGATTCACCTGGTACAGCAGATCAGTTATGCAAACCTAAAACTGCATTTACCAGTTTTCCAATTGTACTGTTTGTAATCACCTTTCACAAGTACGATTCTTAAACTAAATAATACACATTCCGTGCTGATTCCTTGTTATAGACTTTGCTGTCTGTTTTCTGGTGAATTTTATTGATCTGTAATCCTGATTTGGTTATCAGTTCAGCCACTGGACTGCATAGGCATATCTAAACCTTGACATTGCTGGTGATATCTACTTGAATCACTATTTGATTCTGTTTTGGTATGGAGGATCTTCCATATTTAAACATTTTCAAGTATAGTTTATTTCAGAAAGACTCCTACTTACAACTTTGTAGAACTTTGTTACTCAATGTAAACTATACTAAACTTGATGGACCATTAATCTGATTTGGTCTAATACATCTCCTTAACTAGGCTCCTTTATTATTTGGTTTTTTTCTGGGGAAAAATGGTATTATTTTATATAGAAAAAACCCAAAGGCTTTGACAAAATACAATCAATAAAACAGCACATAACAATTTCACTCATGCAACATGTTGTTACAGACTGCAGGCATTTGTGGAGCTGTTCTTATTTCCTGCTGATTGGTGATATGCAGCTGTGTTTTTCAAAAATGCCCCAGTTTGAAGTTTTGTGAGGTTTCTTTCCCCACTGATCCCAAATGGAGAATTTCTGATAACAGAGGTATTATTTCTGACCTGCTGCAAAGTGAATTGCCCATGATCCATAGTGATGAAGTTCACCTTACAGGGACCTCAATCCGCTGCTGATATCTGCCAAAGCGAGATGGCATAGCCACTCTGCCATAGAGAAGAGAAGCAGGATGCTGCTCAGAGCTTCATTTCAAAGAGTCCCTTAAATCAAAGCCCCAACAAAGCAAAAGCCTCCCTTTGAACAGCTGCCCAGACCTATTTCAAATAAGTGCCTGATCGAGATTAAGAATAGCAAAGCTCCTGCATAAAAGGCAGGCTTAGAAGAAGTGTTGGGGACCCACTTAAGATCAGTGTTTCTCCACTATGGCAACTTTAAGATGTGTGGACATCTGGCTGGGGAATTCTGGAAGATGAAGTCCATACATCTTAACATTGCTAACATTGTAAAACACTTTCACTAGAAAATGGCTGCAGGAGGCCATACAGGGCAAGAATGGGGCATGGGGGGCTGGTGCCCCATTTTGGCTGGCAAAGTGCTGGAGGAGAACTACAATGCTGATCTGGCCCCTGAAGAAATCCAGTTTGACACCCCTTCCATAAACAAATAAAATCACTCCTCCTTTTTGAATGAAATTCAATGGTGAAAAAAAAGTAAGGTTCTACATTTAGGCAAGAAAAACAAAATGCATATGTACAGTATGGGTGGTACCTTGCTCAATAGTGGTGACTATGAGAGGGATCTTGAAGTCCTAGTGGACAATCACTTAAATATGAGCCAGCAATCTGCTGCAGCTGCCAAAAAAGCTGCTAATGCAGTTCTAGGCTGCATAAACAGGGAGACTCAAAATCACATGAAGTGTTAATGCCAGTGTCTTAGTAAGGCCACATGTGGAATATTGCATCCAATTTTGGTCACCACGATGTAAAAAAGATGTTGAGACTCTAGAAAGAGTACAGAGAAGAACAACAAAGCTGATTAGGGGACCTGAGGATAAAACATATAAAGAACGGTTGCTGGAACTGGATATGTCTAGTCTTATGATAAGAAGGACTAGGGATGACATGATAGCACTGTTCTGATATCTCAGGGGTTGCCACAAAGAAGAGGAAGTCAAAGTACCTGAGGATAGAACAAGAAGCAATGGGTGGAAACTAATCAAGGAGAGAAGCAATTTAGAACTAAGGAGAAATATCCTGACAGTTAGAACAAGTAATCAGTGGAACAACTTGCTTCCAGAAGTTCCAATGCTCCAACATTGGAAGTTTTTAAGAAGAGATTAGATAACCATTTATCTGAAGTGGTGTAGGGTTTCCTGCCTAAGCAGGGGGTTGGACTAGAAGACCTCCAAAGTCCTTTCAATTCTGTTATTCTATTCTTTTTCTTTTTTAAAAAACTTGTTATTTGCAAAAGCATTATAAACATGTGTTAGTATTTATTTATTTATTTATTACTAAAATTTGTATGCTGCCTTTCTCCCTTGGGACTCGGGGCGGCTTACATAGTAAAAACAGACAATAATACAAACTAAAACAATCCAATTATAAAATCCCCACTTGTAAAACCCCGTAACCAGTCATGGGATTTGGTGGAACAGCCATGTCTTCAAACCAGTACAAAAAGTGCGGAGATCTGGAGCCATTCGGAGCTCAGTGGGTAACTCATTCCAGAGGGTCAGCACTACCCCGAGCATTTATCCACTGCCCAGAGATAAAAATCAGGTCAAGTATTTGTCCACCCCTGTGAGTTGGGCCCTATACAACTTGAGTCAGGTCCATGGCCATCATGGAGTCCATGAACTCCTGAACCAACTCTAATGTCTCACTGGCTGACGGGAGATTAAAATCCCCTACACCATCAGGTCAGGGAATTCAACCGTCAGTTTGGCTATGACATCAAGCAGCATGGGCAGGACTGAAGACATGTATCTGGGAGACAGGTACATGATCAGCAGAGCTGACTGTATTCCAGGGTCCCATTTCAACAGAAGTATTTCACACTCACCTATCTGAGGAACAGTGACCTCCCTAGGTCTAACTCCTTCCCTGATAACAACCGCCACTCCACCGCCCCTCCCGTGGAGTCATGGGCTGGTGTAGTACATGAAAACCAGGTGGGCATAAGTCAGAGAGAGGAACCCCTCCCTCCTGGCCCAATCAGGTCTCCATGATGCAAGTAGGCACCATATACCGTTGAATTAGTACAATATGGCAAAATTATGTTGGCTTACAAAGTAGTCTCTTCATAGATTAGATCCAAGATTTCATAGAACAGTTTGAGTGTACTTCAAGTAAACTTTGATTGCACTTGTGCACATTGGCCAGAATTTATCAGAATTAACTAGTAATGTCCTCATTAGCAGGAAAAGCTGTGTGTGTCAGGACTACATTTAAGGCTGGTAACTCTCTGTTTTAATCCTACAAAAAGGGAAACAAAGATGTGAAAGTCAAAATAGATAAAACTATAAATATTGTAGCATGCCACAACTCTTCATTTTAATGGCATTGAAGGTATGACTTTCATAGGCTCACGAAAGGATACATTCAGTGATACATCAGGAAAATGGAGGCATCCTTCTGTTGATTACCAATCCCAAAGGAACGGAAGTGGCTTCTGAGATTGAGGGCTCTAACTCCCATCCTGCTTTCATTAGTGCCCCATTGTCTTCCTCCAGAAAGAGCAAAATTACTTATGCAGGGTTAGGACATCAAAGGCATGGCACATTCCAGCTGGGAGCACAATACACCTGCTGAAGTGCAAATGCTTCTGACTCAATCACTTCTTTTGTACGTACTTACTCCACAAAATGCACTCAAAGCAGTTTCTACATTAAGACTGCAGACCTCATGATACACTGTAACTGATTCATCTTTCATAAGACTTTTAAGGATTTTAAGTATAAAACTCATAGGTTCTTTACATTCACACACATACTCATGCATAGACACAGAATTTTAGGTTTGGAATGTAATGCAGACATAAGTAATTCTTATTACAGAAAGTAGATTTCCTGGAGATATAGTTGCTGAGCCCAGATGGGGTGTGTTTGATGCAGTTTGACTGGACTGGACTACAGAGGCAAGTCCAGTCCAGTCCAAGAATACTGGGCAACTAATAAAGCAGCCTTTTCTAACTTGGTACTCATCAACTGTAAGGCTATGAGAGCTCCAAACTGGGAATTTTAAGAGTTATCCTGTGAACATATCTGAGAGGCTGCCACAGAGAGGAGGAGGTCAAGCTATTTTCTAAAGCATCAGAAGGCCAGACAAGGTATAATAGATGTAAATTGATCAAGGAGAAATTCAACCTAGAAATAAGGAACCAATGGAACAGCTTGCCTTCAGAAATTGTGGGAACTTCATCACTGGAAGCTTTCAAGAAGAGACTGGACTGCCATTTGTCAGAAATGTTGTAGGGTCTCCTGCCTGGGGGGGGGATTGGACTAGAAGACCTACAAGGTCCCTTCCAACTCTGTTAATCTGTTAAATATCTGGTGGATACTTGTTTGTCGAAGGTTTATCCAGAGAATAAACCATAATAAAATTAAGCTTCCAGTCAAAATTCTGAGATGGTGACACAAACGTACAGTAGCTTTTAACTTCAAAGGTTACACACTTAACATACAACCCAGCCACTCATAATGTTAACGAAACATGGGAGAATGTTGATAAATTGCCTGGATCAAGGACATGGTGATTGAAATAATCAGAATACAATGTGTGCACCCTAATTCTTTTCTAAAAAGAAGAAACTAAGCTGAAATATTTGCTTGATTAAATATCAACTTTTGGAAATCTATAACCAGAACTGCATTCTTTTAAAAGTGAAAATGAATTCCTTATGAGGAAAGTCAAATATACAATGTTAGTAAGAAAAGCCAGGAAGGATTAGGAGGAGAAACTAGCTAAATGATATAAAAATAATTTTAAAATTAGTCTTAATAAAGCAATACACACATTTTCAAGTGTATAATCACAGCAAGGAAAAATGAGTAAAGTTGTAATAAAAAAGTGGCTGACATTATGTTATGAATTGCTGTTGTTTTTACTGTATGCTTTATGACTTTTATGAGATGTAAACTACCTATAATCTTTGGGCAGATAAATATATGCATAGGAAATAAACAGTAGCAGTAACTGTATTAGTTGTAATAGTAGTAGAAATAAATTTGAAGGCTGGTCAGAAACAAAAACAAAGTACTATTTCATATATTACATTACTCGTGAACGAATCCATGCATATTTTTTTTCCCCTGAGAAACAATTGCAGGATTTAATTTCTAGGTGCAGTAATTTGACTTGGCAACCCTTTGTCCCAAGTTAAGCACTGCTGTAGTTTAACTTACTGCAAAGCTGGAAGTGACATCCCAAGGCCCTAAAGAGCCAATTGGCTACGTAATACAAAAGTCAAACTTTCTGCTGAATTGGGAAGCAGATGCAAGGAGAAAGGGCCAAACTACACAAAATCGTTCAGTCCTGTTGGTGGCTGCAACCTATATGTGATACTGTGATAAGCAGCAACAATAATCCTCTTAATGGTTGGAGTTGCTGTTTTCCTCTCAATCCTTCATATAGTGCCACTAGCATTTCACATAGAAAGCTTCCAAGAGGGAATAAGGAAGAGAAAAGGTGCTGTCAGAGAGGACCAATGTGTTTGCTTGCTTGTTTGTTTGTTTTCCCTTGGAATACTCCCTACAGCAATGTATTACAGTCTTTGGAGGAGCTTTTCATATGGAAATGCTGGCTTCCAAATAGAGTGCAAGCTCCAGTATCAAGCTCACCAATTCCTCAAATTTGTTCCACCTCTTTTTAACCACTTGCAAATGGGGAAATAGAATGGGGTAGAGGACTGAATATTGGCTTCTACTAGTGAGGCTAATAGACCAATGATGCGACTCATATAAGACAGATTTGTTTCACAGTATTGATATCCACAGCATGGACACTCATTTAGATTAGCGACCAAAGCCGCAGCCTGTGAGAATTAGAATTGCTTTGGCCTCAGATGTTCTTTCCCCAAGGACTATTCAAACGTGCATTTTTAGAAAAACAAAAGAGCAGCAGTAGAATATTAATGCAAAAAATCCTACTAAACAATGTAAGCAAAAGCAATCAACGTATACATTCTTGGAATCTCTTTAAATCTGTCCACACACCTTCATTTTTCTTTCCTTAAACAAAAGAAGAACATTATTGCTAGCAAACCAAAAATATTTTTCCTCCGTTCAACAAACTCTTTTGTGTCCTGAAGATCCTGTTTATCATGCCAACAGCCTCACTGCTTGTGATTTGTATATTAAAAAGATTTTAATTGCTCAGGTAAGTATCTGCACCTGTTAGGACATTGTACATTAGAGCACTTTATTTTAATCTTTTACATTATAGGGCGCAATTCACTCATAAAATTATTCTCTATACAATTATAGCACAGTTTTGCTGAGGTAGAAAGTGCAGCTTAACAGTTTGGTTGGGCTCATTATTATTAAAATCATGGAAATTAGGATCATTACAAAGCAGTTGTGTAGTTAACTCCTGGTCATGCCTTTCCCTTTACAGTACAAACACTGACAGGGATATAAATGAATTGTTACATTGGCAATATTCAGAATTAGATCTGCTATATCAGACAGTAGGAAAACAGATGATTTCCACCAGCTAGGGAATATCTTCTTAAAGCCAAGGCTTTGTTCTTCATGCAGAAGCTGTCATGGCATATTTCCATGTGACCTAAACAAAATGCATCTCTCATCTTGTATTGGAACCCTGCTAGGTGCATGAAAATCCTTCTTGTTTCTGGGGACAAAAAAAAAAAGCATTCCCAAGCTGTTAGTAATTCCCAAGCTGTTAGTAATACAGGGCTCACAGTATTGTTACTTCAGGGCATGGAAGCATAGTGTTTGACTTTATCAATCTGGCTAATTTATGGGGTTGATACCTTCATTCCTTGCCCCACAATCATCTGATGTTCAGTGCCTTAACACCAGGTTCTAGCCTCTCACAATATCTCCCCTTGCCAGGTCCACATTTAAAGCTTAATCCGGGCCAAAATCTATTCCCCCTCTCCCACCATTTCTCTAGTACAGGGGTTTCAGACATGCCTGTGTAGTGTAGGGGGCTAATGCCTCCTACTAAAGGCAGCAATTAACACCAGCTGCCTGTAATTTCTGTGAGTTCAATCCTAGCCAGGCTCAAGGTCGACTCAGCCTTCCATCCTTTCTAAGGTGGGTAAATTGAGGACCCAGTTTGTTGAGGGCAATAAGCTGACTTTGTATAAATATACAAAAGTATGAAGGCTATTGCTTAACACATTGTAAGCCGCCCTGAGTCTCCGGAGAAGGGCGGCATATAAATCAAATTAAAAAAAAAAATTCATTGAGGACCACATCAGGGTTGTATTTGACCTCAGGGGGCTGGGGTGAGCATGGCCAGGGTGGGCATGGCCAGCTCAACATCACTCATATCCAGAGCGCCAGTGGCATCCCAAGTGCTCTGCCAGCGAAAATGGATTTCCGAGCTCTGTTTTTGGCTGCAACAGCCTTCTGCAACCCTCTGCCAGTGAAGACGACACACTGGAGGCTGCATGAGTTTAAATTCCTTCCTACTACATCCTAGAGCTAAGGAGAAATTGTGAGAACAACAGACCAGTGAAACAGTTTCCATTCAAGGAATTGAGGGTGCTTCATCACTGGAGGCTTTTAAAAAGAGACTGGACAGCCCCTTGCCTGGAACGGTAAAGTTGCTTGAACAGGGAGTTGACCTAGAAGACCTCTAAGGTTCCTTCCAATTCTGTTATTCTGTTACTCTACTGTTTAGACTAGGGGTCTCCAAACTTGACAACTTTAAGACTTGTGGACTTCAACCAGAAAAACTGGCTGAGGAATTCTGGAAGTTGAAGTCCACAAGTCTTAAAGTTGTCAGGTTTGGAGACCCCTGGTTTAGACCAATACTGTTATTGTGAGGACAAATGTACTGAAGCAAATCACATAATTTGCATCCATGATATCATTTGCCTCCTCCCTCTATGGATGTCCCTGATTCCCCTGACTGCAGTTATGTCCCATCACTAGTATGTGTGTTCTATGCAGATTACTGCAGGAAAGCAGTTATGTCACACAGGCAGCAAGAGAGGATTTGGGAAAGTCCTGGAGGCAACTTCATTGCGTCTTCCATAAGACATGGCTTTGACAATGCTTCAAGTTACTTTATTTGACAACTCTGAGCGATGTTTTGACAGTTTGTATCTGAGCATTTTATGTAAGAAAGGGAATCTTAAAGGGAGTTTAAGAAGAAATATTAGAAATTATAAATATGAACCCTGAAGAGTTTGAGCATCTTTCAGCCATCAGGAATTCTTATTAAATGATAAAAAATATCTATTCAAATAGAACTGGCTAGATAATTGCATCTTTACATTATATGCCTGATTTCAGGAGTTTCACATGATGATAGAAATAAAAATTCTTCTTTTGGGGGACTTCATCCCAGGCAAAACTTTGGAATAATATGAAGCAGTTCAATAACATTATTGGTTCAATTCAACCCCCGGAGTTATACCTTTAGTTCCCAGCATTCCTCCTTTGGGGTGGATTTGACTCTCTGTTTTAGTAAGAAACATGTGTGCACAAGAAGGCGAATCAGAAATGTCAGGCAAAAAGATAAATCTTTTTCTTACAAAGCTGCTGAACCCTCTGAAGCATATTGCTTTAATTATAACTATCGTTTGTGTTTTGAGTTTTGAAAAAGAAAAGAAATGAAAAGGTTCTTTTTCTTTCTATGTATGTATTTTAGTAAACATGCTCTTTTCCTCAAGCATTGTATGAATTAATGAACAGAAGTAGGAGGAAAAAAAAACCCTGAGCTTTTCTTTGAAGCTCCATAGTGAAGCAAAGAAAAAAAAAACCCAGGATGGTGAATTTAAGGAGAATAACCTTTTGGCGTATTGTATATTACAACAGACTTTTTATTTTTATTTTTCAGGAGGTGATTGAAATGTACCATGCCCCTTCTTTGAATTAATATTTATATTCTACTGGACAGAACATGAATGGAAAAAATGTTAAAGCATTACAAAACTCCAGAAAACATGAAAACACCTCCTGAGGCTAACAAGAAAACTTGTCATAAGTCTTGTAATTCACAATGCAGTTATCAAAACAATACTCAGGGACCCCCCAATTCTTTATAGAGGCTCGTGTGGGAAAAACAGTTGTTCAGAGAGTAAAAGTAAAATTTTAGACTCAGGTTGAGGAGGCACTGGCTTATGGTGCCCAAGCGTAGGGAGGCTAACCATCTTCCAAATCATTCTAAAAATACAAATCTTTGCATTTTTGGAGGTGGCGCCATCAGTCCACATGGCTAGAAGCAGTTTATATCTTTGAACTTTCACTGAGTAAGTGACCTGTGAAACTGAACAATAATTCAATACTTTTTGCAAAGTATAAAACTGGGGACATCACTGAGGAGCTAAAGGAGATGAAACCAGTGTAAATATATCCCAGGTTGTGGTGATCGTCAGTAGCCCACTTGGAAGAAAAGATGGATTTCTTTTTGATTCAGACATTATTGGATGGTTCTTTTCTTTTTTTTAAATTTATTTTTATTCAACATTTACATCTTTAAAATCTTAGTTACACTTTTACAGCTTTCCAATACCGGTATCTTTAGTAATATCCATGTTATTCTTTGGCCGATTGTATACATATGCATTTTGTTTGTTACATACTTATTCATATAATCACTACATTATATACACATACTATCAGAGGTGGGGTTCAGCAGGTTCTGACCAGTTCTGGAGAACCGGTAGTGGAAATTTTGAGTAGTTCAGAGAACTGGTAGTAAAAATTCTGACTGCCCCCATCTATTCTCTGTCTCCCAAGTGCCAGCTGATCAGGAGGAAATGGGGATTTTGCAGTAACCTTCCCTTGCCACACCCACCAAGCCATGCCAACCAAGCCATGCCACGCCCACCAAGCCACACCCACAGAGCCAGTAGTAAAAAATTTGGAAACCCACCACTGCCGACTACACATTAAACATTGCATTTTCACTATGATATCTTCTCTTAACAGTCACTGTACATTGATTTTAGATTTCTTTTCCAGCCAATTATACCACCTATATCATGTTTTGTAATAAATCATTTCCTCTGTCTTTGAGTTCCATCATTAACTTATCTGATTCTGCATACTCTAGCACCTTTTTGGATGGTTCTTTTCTACAGCCCAGCCAATATGTGTGCTTTTCTGGAATGGAAGAAAGTAACTAATATTACATGGGATTGGGTTTCACATTTTGTCCCTCTAAATTTGTCTACCCAGTAATGTTTCCTAAGGTTTGATGGGACATGACTTCATTTTATTCTATAAATTGATCAAAATGACCTCTGTGGCACCTTTGGGGCAAAAAAACTGAAACATGATATGTGTAAACTGCAATCAGGTACTCCCTTTTCCCTGTCAAAAATGACTATCTTGATCTTTGATACATTAATTTTCAGATCAATGTTTCTTGTTGCATTATGCAATCTGTCTAACCTTTACTTCAAATAATCCATGTATTCAGCCAACAACACGGCATTGTCTGCTTACAGAAGTATATGTATTTTCTCTTTCCCAACCCACAGACATATTACATCACTATAAGCACTCTTTAGGTATTTCTACAGATAAGCGTTACATACCTTATGGGGAAAGCATACATTCATCTACTATGAACAAATCATGGATGAATCATTAAACATTCAAAATATTTAAATGTATTATTTTCTTCCATTTTAACTTTCTTGTCCTGCCTTCAACAACCTGTCTTCAATTTCATATTTATATAAAAATTTCTACAATTCAAGTCTATTCACTTCATCATAGGCTTTACTTAAACATTTTTTTCCTCACATTGATACACTTTTCAGTGAACTTCTAAATAGCAAAATCTGATCTAAATCCCCTCTGTCTGACATAAACTTTCTAAACTTGGTTCCATGTCACTTCTCTTAGTCCTTCAATATAAACAGTAACATTTATAACACAATTCTATCTTTCAATATACAAATCTCTAAAATATTTCTTCCAGCATTTCCTCACTTCAATTTCATCCCAAATTATTTAATAATTTTTATTTTAAAATTCACCATTTCTGCTGAAGACATACCCACTTCCAAAACATTTTTATTTCTGTCAAAATTGCATTACAACCACATATCTCCCTTTTATAAATCCTAAGCATTCCTTGGTCTCTTTGATTACATTTTTATGCACATACATTTTGATTAAAAGAATCCAAGAGACATTCTGGAAAAAAAGGTTATTTTGCTAGGTGGCATGAATGAATTGGTGAGAGTGAGATGTGAAATCACAGGAAAATGATTTGAGCTATGTGAAGATCCAAGAATGAATAAGAATGACAATGGTGTATATCAGGGACCCTCAAACTTGGCAGCTTTAAGACTTGTGGACTTCAACTTCCAGAATTCTCCAGTCAGCATAGCTGGCCGGAGAATTCTGGGACTTGAAGTCCACAAGTCTTAAAGCTGCCAAGTTTGAAGACCTCTGGTGTATATCTACTTAGAGAGGGGATGTTTGTTCTGAATACATAAGGCTATTCATATTAAATATAACAAAGGAATAAATGTAAATCTAAATTAATTATTAATTTTATTATTTGATCAAAAATTGAGAATATTAGTGCAAGATACAAGGCTGATGAAAGATTCTCATGGTGATGTTGATAATGTTGATAATCTCATAACAACATAACAGATGTTGTTAAGATACATTTTTTTTAGTGTTAAGAATGGATCTTGGGGGAAAATGAATGTGGAAGAAAGAGAAAAAAATTAGAGTGAAAATATGAACAGAGGAAAGAAAAGCATGAGTTTTCTATGAAGAAGTGTTAGAATACAGAAGAATCTGATAACAAATGAAAGGAAAATGGATATAAAGAAAGAGGGTGCAGAAGTTGCCTGGATCAGAAAAATATAATGCTACAATGCAATAGAAGTATGTGGAGTTAATTAGGAAGTATGAAGAAGGAGACTTGGTGAAATGAAGTAATGAAAACTGAATGAGGGGAAAATACAAATAAGATCAGGATTACTAAAAAAAAAAAAAAAAGAGGATGAGAGGATTCCTACCTTGATATATACCCATAACTTAGACGGCATCAATTCATGCTTTCCAAATTGTAGTCCTTATCTTCGTAATTAAACTTACAGTTCAAATCCTATATTCATCTATTCTACTGCAAAAGATCCAATTACTTTCACATCTATTACATCTTTTTTCTTTGTTAGTTTGGAGACACAACTTTTTACTTGCTTATTTGCTCTTTACCAAGCACTCTTCTTAGTTTGCTTGCATTCTTCCACATATTATTTATGGGCACATGAGTATTATCTTTCATCTATATTGGGGTGTCAAACTCACATCGTCATGACAGCATCACGTGACATATCAGGAGTTTTTTCCTCTTCGCTAAACTGGGTATGGACAACGCATGATGCATCTGGTCATGATTTTGACAGCACTGATCTACATTAACCATCATAACTTTGGTCAACTGAGACATTCATGTTATGCTTTTTAGTAAAACAAAGAAGATACAGAATATGTTCTGTCCCAATAATAGCCCTTTCTGTTCTGAGTTGTACCCTCTAACTGTAAGACCATTACTACTTGACTTTGGCACATTTTAGCCAATAAATAATAACAATATCAGTATCACAAGGACAACCAAAACCCAGTTTTAGCCCATACATCCTTATACTATTCTATGTACGATAAAATATTTAATCTAGATTCTACCTTGCTTGCCAACTCAATGCTGCCTCTAGATGGAGAAGAATGAGGTATATTACTCAGAATGCAAACTGTCTGCTGCCAAATATTATTAAAAGGACATGAATAATGTGTGGGTATATGTGTCTGTAATTGTCTGATTGGCCAAGTGAACTTGCAGCTGCATTTTGTATAATACATCTTTGCCCTAAAGGGCAGCATATACAAAACAGCCTTTGAAAGTTTATTGTGCACTTTGCTATTCATTTAAAGAAAAATTAATTTAATTCCCTTCTTTCTCAATTCCGCCTCCCCTAAATTTTCCCTTTAAAATGAAGGATAGGGAGGAAGAGATGAAAACCTAATTCCTTTTCCCCCTTGCCATATCCTTAAGACTCTAAAATTCAATAGGGATTTGGCTATCAAGAGACAGTTTTAAAGAAGGGGTTTATCAGTGAACACTTAACTACAGAGATCACAGATCCTTGGCCATGCATGCAGGGTTTTAAAAGAGTGGACTACTTTTATTTCAGCTTGTACTGCAAAAATTTTGTAGGGTACCAGATTTAGGATGGTAGATGCAAACAGCAGTAACTTTACTCTTGCTATTGTTCTGTTGTTCTTGTAGAAGTTAATTATCGCAAAGTGTAGGACATCCTCCCCTTACCTGGAAATTGGGTTGCAACAAGTATGCTGGATAATATACTCAACACATCTGGAAGGTCACAAAAGACTAGGCTATTTCATCTTTGCAGGTCTCCCAATGGGAATAAGAATATACGTTTGTTCTCATTTCCATGAGAGTTGGCTCCTTGCCAAACCACTATTTTTCTCCCAGCCAAAATGGAGCCATCCAGTGTTGAATATGAGCTAGAATCATATATAAAAATGAATTAGTTCCTGAATTGTGAAAGGCATATTGTTAATTACGTGTCATTAAAAAAGAAAAAATATAAACACAATTAATATAGACTTAAGAATATCAACTAGGATGCAAGAATGGGTGCAGCTGACCTGTTTTTCAGGAACATATGGCTGTTCCTCTGAGCCACCACTTTCTATGCCTATTATAAGCATTCAGAAAGTGCAACAAATATTTGTGAATCCACTGCTTGCATTTAAGTTCAACTAAAGAATAAAAAAGGTAGAATCTAGTATATCCCTTCACAATGTTAATTAAAAGAACATAGCCTGTTAACGCTAAAGCACAAGTATTTGAACTACTGAAGAGAAAAAGGCTTAAAAAATTCAGTATCCCTCAGAATAGCAAAATCTCCAAAATATTGTGACTTGCCATGTGGAAGAAAAGACACTGTGATTAATCATAAAGGTTGAACCTAAGTACAGGCAAGATCATCATCTTTTATCTGTTCTAGAAACAACCTCACAGGAATTGGATTGCTGCTGCAGTTTCTAGCATTTCAAGCCAGTGTGGGTGACGCTGGGAATTGTGGGACTTGTAGTCCCAACACAACTGCATCTGCAAGGTGGGGATGGTTGTTTTAAAAGGAGGAAACAGCATATGGTACCTTCCCTGGAGGTAACATAGATTTACCATTGTGTAATTGCACTAGAGACTGTAATGTGTGTCCAGTTGCCCAGAGGAAAGGAAAACCATTGACAACTTGCTGCTGCTTCTTTTTTGAACTAAAACACAGTGGCTTAATTGATTTTCTCTTTGTTCTGTGCCAGAGACAGCTGAATGTCAAAGGTCTTTCTTTTGTGAAGTACTAGAAAACCTGTTGTCAGACAACCTCTTCCCATTTAATAATTCATCCCATTTTTAGCCGACGTACACTAAATCCAGACTATGTTGAAATGACAGTGTTGAACAAGACTAAGGAGAATAAATAATCTAGCACATTTATTGGGCATTAAACTTATATGAACCTTGTTCTCTGCCGCAACCTTTTCCTTAAAAAGAAAATCACCAAAGGATATAGTTTCAAAGGCAAGATGGAAACATTGAAGTGAATGAGAACACAGAATGGCCTTTTCCAAGTGGCAGACAAATTATTTATATTATTTCTTCTATAGGCAAGAAATCAAACTAAATGAACAGTGGTTAAACATGTCAGGGTTTCATCAATTTTGTACAAGCCTTCACAAATATCCTGTGGGGGGTAATTGCTTGCAAATACATTTAAACTAATGATATGTTAAAGCCTTCCTTGATATAAAACTATTAAAAGATATCTTATTGCATCTGACAATGCCATGCAGCTGGGTCAACTCCTAATGATATATTCCAGCATTTGTAAATTAAGATACACACTGTGGGAAGCAAATATTTTGTAAAAACAAAAGCTATATACTATACACGGTGAACCATTTATCTAATGTTTCTATGTAGAGCATATAAGGAATGAACATATATGGAAAATTGAAATGAAGTGATAAGGATTCACTGATTAGCTTATGAGCCTGGAATATAAGAGGTATAGATTGTATACTACCTTCCACTGATTTAAAATAAAACAATTGCTTTGGTAGATTGTCTCAAAGCTCTATCCAAATCAACAAAAGTATGTACAGTAGAAGATAAATTGGAGAACATAAATAGAGAGTAATGGAGAGTATTAATTCTTACACAGAGAAACCAACTAGATTAAAGATAGTGGAAAAATCAGGACATTTGTAAAATGTAGTTATAGAGATGTCCTCATACCTGGAAAGAAATATATTGATTTTTTAAAATTTCTCTTCATGCTGTGCGAACGACCAACTTTTTCCAAATCTGCTCAGTGGTATTTTTAATTCTATTCTTTCTGAATTACAAATAGTAATATTTTTCAGTTATGTTCTCTAAACTATTTTTCTTTTGGTTTGTCATTACTAGTGCTCTCATTCAGTTAGGGAACACAATAGCTTTTTTTCGTAATTTGAAATACTCGGAACATAAGTATTCTTGATAATCTCTCTCCCAGTATTATTCAAATAACATAATCTTTAATAAATTGTGCAGGTTATTATGTATGAAAAATGATGGAGACGAAGTAGTTTTGTATGTTTGATTTTCACACGAGCAAGGATCAAGATAGATCAGGGTTTTGTACACATGGAAACTGTTACTTGCACAAATCTCATGTGTAGAATTATTCTCCATATAGATATTTATGTTCTCTGGAAGTGGATTTCATTTGAGATGGATCTTCAAGTTCTAGTGGACAATCACTTAAATAGGATCCAGCAGTGTGCTGCAGTTGCCAAAAAACACAGTTCTAGGCTGTATTAACAGCCTAGAACAGTTCTAGGCTGTATTAACAGCCTAGAATCAAGATCATGTGAAGTGTTAATAACACTTTATAATTCCTTGGTAAGACCACACTTGGAATACTGCATCCAATTTTAATCACTACGATGTAAAAAAGATGTTGAGACTCTAAAAAGACTGCAGAGAAGAGCAACAAAGATGATTAGAGGACTAGAGGTAAAACATATAAAGAATGGTTGCTGGAATTGGGTATGTCTAGTTTAGCGAAAAGAAGGACTAGGGGAGACATGATAGCAGTGTTCCAATATCTCAGGGGCTGCCACAAAGAAGAGGGAGTCAAGCTATTTTCTACCCTCTACCTGAGGGTAGAACAAGAAATGCTCCAACACTGGACAACCATTTGTCTGAAATGGTATAGAGTTTCCTGCCTGAGTGGGGGGTTGGACTAGAAGGCCGCCAAGCTCCCTTCCAATTCAATTATTCTGAATAATGTTGCCAGGGGATGATTGAGCCTATCAGAATCATTCTTGTGATGAGAAGTCCTAGACTTTGAATGCCAGAATATGATAAATACCGAAGAGATAATATTGTACTTTTGCCTCATGACCACAAAGTCATTGAAGGCAATATAAATGAAAGAGATAATAAAACAAGTATACTAAAAAATATCTGTCCTATTTTCATAATTGCAGAAAAACTCATGAACAAATAAAATTGCACAAAAATAATGTGGGTGAAGAAGTTGACAGGGAACATGTGCATGTGTTTCTAGATATATGTCTATACACACAAACACACACACACACAATGTATGTACATGAAATGTATGTATGCATGTATCTACTGTATGTATGTACATAAAATGTGTTAACATCTAATGGTCATGTGGATATTTGTGACCCAGACCTCTTAAGCCTATTTTATATTCTTTTATATTCTGGCGATAGGATGTTTAGCAGAATCAGAACAATGAAACAGAACATTATAGCTATTCATGGAGTTCTGTGGAAAAGTGGACTTCACATATTAGAAACACTTATAGGAGAATCTAGTGGTAGCAGATAATTTCATCATCTCCAAATGCCAACACACATTCCCTGATATTTCTAAGCGGGAGGATTTTTCACACTTCAGTTTGTTCTTCATACCCAAAACTTTGAGCTATACACAAAGGAATATTCAACTTGCCACTGGCAAAACATGACTTCTTTTAAATGCTTTGTAATGGTAGAGAATGTTTCTTATGTGCCTTGAAAACCTTCTCATGTTTCTCTGAGCAAGGATTTCACCTTAAGATTCTATGTTAGGTAATGCTTGCTGGCAAAGAAGGATGTGTAAAATATTATTTTTATGTAAACTTCCTAAATTTTTCAGATATTCATAGATATCCTTCCTGAGCAAAATCGTCTAAAGTTAACTCCAACATGTTTATCAAAATAATTTCAATTTAAAACTAAATAAAAGGAGTTGGATTTTAATATCAGTAGAAATGGGAATACTATTTTTATTTTTATATGCTGTGAGTTCTAAGATTTGGATTTGTTTTGAAGAAGAGATGAAACTACAATTATCATTTATTTATTGGATTTTTATCCTGCCTTTATTAATTTATCAGTAATGCAAGGTGGCAAGCATGCCTAATACTCCTGCCCTCTATCCCCAGCAACATTGAGCGTGAATGTGTATATAATGAACAGAATGGTGCAAACAATCTTGAGATTTCACAATTATATCAAGTGTCTTGTTGTATGTGTTTATTTTACCTATTTCTGCATGATAAAATTTAATACACAAAAGAACACCTTTATGAAATGAACCATGTGTGGATTGCTTTATTATTGCTAATTTGTATAATAAGGAATCTAAAATTCACATATAATTTCAAGGAAATAATGTTTGGCTTTTTCATTATCATGGTTCATCACATAGTCAGCCAGATGTTCAGGCTGGGTTTGGCATTTTGTGGCATTTTCCAAGGACCTGGGATAGGCAAATCTGGATATCATCACAGGATGGAAACTGTTCTAAGTAAAGCCACCTTTTGCAACTGACTGATGGCAAATTTGTCAGTGCTGATGGTGTTTAAGTGGTGCTCCAGTTGTTTTGGGACTGCACCCAAGGCCCCTATTACTATTGGTACTACTTTTGCTTGCTTTCCCCCCCCCCCCCATTTATAGGTCTTTGTATTTTGTTATCTTCTCCCATTCTTTCTCTTCTATTCTGCTGTCTTAAGGTACTACCACATCCACTATTCAGACTTTTTTGTCTTTCTAATTGACAATTGTTAAGTTTGGGGTGTTATGTGGTTTTTACACATAACACCCCAATTATACCAAGTGTCTTGTATATGTTTATTTTATCTATTTCTGTATGATAAAATTCAGAACACAAAAGAACATCTTTATGAAATGAACATGTTAGGATTGCTATATTATTATTGCTATTTTGTATACTCATAAAGAATCTGTAATTTACACATGCTTTCAAGGAAATAATGTTTGACTTTGTTGTTGTTGTTCTTTTACAAAGTGGCCAAGTGTGTGCTTAACAGACCAACACGCCCACTGAAATATAGCTATCTATTGTTCTTCACATTTCCTGAATGTATCAATGAAATTGTCAATTCAAGTATATTTGAAAGGTGATAATTTCTGAGAGGCTATTTCATGAGAAAATTCACTGTGGTATATATTATGAAAACATATGTTTAGAAAAATTTTCAGAGAAGACATATTAAAATGATTAATAATATTTGTCTGGGTTATTTTTTAAAATATGGAGAAACGGGATAACATAGAAAGAAAAATACAAAAGAAATATTCAGAGCCACTCATTTTCAGTTGAATGGGCTGGAATCTGTGTCAGTTGGCAATGGTTGGGATGACATATGAAATCTGATTTTCTTTTTTCTTTTAAAGCATTCTTCCACTTTGAAAAGAACAGTAGGTAATACAGAACTTCAAAGTCCAAGTAGGAAGTGGAATGGGGAAATTTTAATAGGTTCTATAAACAATATCATTGACAGTCTTCCCACACTCAAATGTTGTGATTTATGCAAGCAATCCTGTTGATGGCTTCTTTTGCAGACATGGTTGCTAATGAGTTTATGAGTCCCCCCCCCTTTTTTTTTGGTCTTCCAAGAGAAGCTTACCCTTTATGAAGGAAGTGCCAAATCCCATCAGAGTTCATTGGAGCAAAGGGTTCAATTATGACCTTGTGAAGGTCTTTAAGGAGGAAAAGCCTTGTCGTGCCTTTTCCCAATCTCATTATGACCTGGTTTGAAAGTGTGAAAAAGAAAGTCTGTGATACTGTTCTCATTTTGGTGCCATACAGTCTCTTAATTGCACTTTTAAACAGAGTGTAATTTTTGTAATTAACATAGTGGTTGCAAAGGGCAGAGGTAGCTTGCTCTATGCTAATTGCAATCCCAAGTTGTGATTGTGGAAATCCAAGGCTTTCTGTTACTGGGCCAGGATGTCATCTGTATGAAAGGTTTCAAAGCTCTTTTTTTTCCATGGGTTTTCCAGTTCATTAGTGTTTGGTAGCATGTATGGGTGTATATAACAGATTTCTCTGTGAAGATTTTTCTTTTTTTTAACCAGATAACTGAGGGGAGAAATTTTACAAAGGGCTATCATTAGCTCTCTCTTCACATTATTGCCAACAGAAGGACTGTGGCATATTGGACATATTGCTTCCCTGCAAGTCAATGCTTTGGAGCCAAGAAAATATGCGCTTTGTATATATATAAAAAAAGCATATAGTCTATGATGAAGGGATTTCACAATAATCTTTTAACAAGAAGAAGAGCGATAATGGGAGGGGGATATTGGGAATCCAAATGGTCACATCTGAAAGCCATATTTAATTTCAGCCTTTCCTTAAGGGTGTTCAAAGCAGCATTCATTGTTTTCTTCCAGTCTTATATTTATATGGGACTTGAGATGGAGGTTGCAAGAAGAGATGGCAATGGTTTCAACATCTTCCAGTAAACTTTATAACTGAGTGGAGTTTTAATTAAGTTACATTTAGATTTTTAAATTGTAAATTTCACCTAAAAGAATATAAGGAAGGATAGATACAGCTACAACGAATGTAAATGGCATAACAAAACAGAGAGAATAAAGAATATAAATCAGCAACAATATAATAAATCTAAACTCTTAAAACATGTAACTTAAAATGGCAGCAGGAGAAAGAAATAGGTGTCCAGGTCATAAATTTGCCACTCTGTGCCATTTCTATGACAAAACATTATCCACTGGAGAAGGAAATGGCAGTATCTTTGCCATGAAAACCCCATGGACACTACCAAAAGGAAAAAAAAGATACGATGCTAGAAGATGAGCCCCTCAGGTTGGAAGGTGTCCAATATGCTACTGGAGAAGAGCAAAGGATTAGTACTAGTAGCGCTGAATGGAGTCACTGAAGCAGTAGGCGTGAGCTTAAATGGATTTCAGAGGATGGTAGAGGACAGAAAGGCCTGGAGGAACATTGTCCATGGGGTCGCAATGGGTCAGACACAACTTTGCAACTAACAACAACAAGCCATTTCTATCCCTATCATCAAATTCAGTTTGAAAATGATCCACAAATGTCCTCTTCTGTGATGCTAGCAATGATCAGAGAAGCCGTGCCCACTACAGCAGCAAGACATTTATATGCACAACAATGGGCATATTTGATATTACTTACTATGAAGTTGATGGAGTTGGCTGAGATGGCAAAATTGATAGCTTTGATTAAAAGAAAGACATTGATTAATTTTAATGCTGATTGGAAACTCCTTTTGGATTTTTTTTACGTGAAACAGAAAAAAATGAAATTGTGATCTATGGGTTTGAGAATTTTTTTAAAAAGTAGATATAGAAAGAAATGAAAGTAAATCTAATGAAGCTATTTTAAAAAGAAAGGAAGGAAGGAAGGAAGGAAGGAGGGAGGGAGGGAGGGAGGGAGGGAGGGAGGGAGGGAGGGAGGAAGGAAGGAAGGAAGGAAGGAAGGAAGGAAGGAAGGAAGGAAGGAAGGAAGGAAGGAAGGAACCACTGATGAATTGTTTCTGGACCCAAAAAACCCCTCTCTCCTCATGGAAGGAAAATCAAGGAAATTGCCTGAGAACATTCTCACTCACTCATTAATGTTTTTATTTCATGTTAAGTCATATCTTTTAAAACAACACTGAGTGGTTTCTTATGAGAGGAGGTAGAGACCCAACAAACCCATCTTTTCCCTAAGAGATAGAACATAGAACACAGAACACCATCCAGCTAGGATGCCTGGAGCCAAGGAACTGGGAGGAACTATGAGCAAAAGGTCTTTCAAGAGGAGAAATATCCTGGCCATAGGCTCCACAACTTTGCAGCTATTTTTTTGTGGTTTTAAATGCATTGCAGCTAAGGCAGAAATTATTTTGCTGAGCAATCAAGCACTGATAACATTGTGGGAACATTTGGAATCAGCTTCTATCTAATTCCAAATAGATAAGGAATCTTTGTATACAAGGGCAAGATGGAATGACTATGAAGTAAACATTTCACATTCATTTAACATAAAATAGGTTAGAGCTTCAATCACATAGATGGAGTTGCTATCTTGAAATTTTTGACCCCACCTGTCTGGGAATATCTTGGAATGGTGTATTGTTTAATCATTTGATGTTCTTCCTGTTAAAGTATGGGTTCACTCAAGATGCTAAAGCATAATTAATTTCTATCTCAATTTCACATGTTTTGCCAAAATAAGTAGCCATCCCGTGGCTTCATTTTGTGACCAAGTTCATATAACATGCTGTGTTCCCAGAACCCATTGAACCACAAACAAATTGACTGCATTTTAATCTGGTCTCTTGTGCTGTGTGAATCAAGCCAAATGCTAATATGGTAGACTTTTGATTGGGGAAGTTTAGGGAAATGTTAGATCAGTGTTTCTCAACCACAGCAACTTTAAGATGTGTGGACTTGGCTTGAGAATTCCTGGTAGTTGAATTTCATGCATCCTAAAGTTGCCAAATTTGAAAAACATTGTGTTAGATGATGCAGATACATGTCATAACCAACTACAGCATTTTGGTAAAGGCCTATAAATATAATAAAAATGTCAAGTAAAAGACGCGTGAGGAAGAATCTTCTTCCGTTTTGTCTTTCTCAGAGACAACATCTTTCTTTTCCACCTGCCCAATTGGTTATGCAACCAGACAGTTTACATATGTGATCCTTCGCATTTAGAAAATTAATAGTGTTTTCTGGCTCCAAATCACAGCTTGTGGCACTCTGCAGGCGACAGAAAACTTGGCCAGCATCAACGGCAAACAGCCATTAGAAAATTAACCCTTGGTGGCTGAGGAGCCAAAGGTACTGAAGCAAGGGCCTTGAAAAGCAGCCGCCTGTAGCTTTCAGGTGCACCTACATATGTTAAGCAGTGAAACAGAGACGATGGGCTTCCCCCTTGAGAGGCTGTATCAGGCATGTTTGTACTTGGATCCTGTGGATAGGGCATGACCATCTCACTTGGCAGCCGGAGCTACCAATATGCCAGGATTTTCATTATAGCAGAAGAGAAATGCTGACAAGTAATTATGAAGCAAAGCAGTTCAGATCTTAACTCTACCTGATTAGGATGCATGTTAGTTGCTCATTTGTTTTGCTTCATTTTTTAAAAAAAATATCAATGAAATTTTGCTATTTTATACGCATATCCTTGGCTTCAACTTCACTTTCATGGAAAATACTTAACACAAATATTTCCAAAGTTTCCTATGTGACTACATCACCCCCTTTGTGGAGGTGATGCTCTAAATTGCAGTCTCTTTTCTTGCAGATATATTCTGCAGGTAGACTGTTGTTCCACTCTCTTGGGTTTTTAACAGCATCTACAATTGTCTTACTGACTTTTATGTATTATCATTTTTTGGCTATTATTTTTATGTGCATATTATTTTTCCTTCTGATTTTTCTATTTTTTAATGAAATTGTATCAATGGAGTTTCATTGGGTTCCATTATTGTAAGTTGTCTCCATAGCATTGAATGAAAAACAAGAGATAGAAATGTTCCAAATTAACAAAAACACAAAAGCCCTCAAATTAACTACAACTAAACCTTTGGGAATTTGACTGATTTCAGCTCTGAACATCATTGGGTATTAGTAAGTCCTTTAAATTCCTTAATTTTATGTATTAGTAATATTTTCATAATGAGATTTCATATTTAAAAGCATAACTCAAAAAGAATGAATCAAAAACAGAGCTAGATATGATTGTGTATTCTTTACTCATGTAGCATTGGTTCAATGCTACATGAGTAAAGCTTCTCTCCTACAACCCTCATAAGTAGAAAATTGAAGCTTCTGGGATGAGAAGTGAAACATTCTTCAAGGAAAAACAAAGTCCTATTTTGAAAAAGCATCTTTGGAACCTCATAAATAGAGGTGTTTTTTTTAAAAAAATGTTATTTTATTTGAATACATTTCTATTGTTAAGGCTTAAGATAGTCTAGTTTGAATGATTTCTAGGACAAGTCAGATTATGGAATCCACAGTTTCACCTCTTCTAATCGATATAATTGTTCTCTATCCCATTCTACTACTATTATTCAACTCTCCTTTTTATCAATTTTGTCTGATTAAAATGCCTTTTCTCAAGGGGCAATTGGGTAAAGGAAGATGATGTGTTGGTCTATCTATCTATCTATCTATCTATCTATCTATCTATCTATCTATCTATCTATCTATCTATCTATCTATCTATCATCTATCTATCTCCTAACCATTAGGTCAGCTGAAGGTAATATATAAAATAGAGAATGAAAAATATTTGAAATTATAAATTAAAATAATTTCTAACACTAATGAACAGCTAAAAGCCCCATGAAGACCAAAATATGAAAGCAAACAACACAGACAGTTCTTGGAATCAAGTGTTACATTACCCCATTATCGAGCAATAAATAATAAACAATAGTAGCTATTTTTACATCTGTGTTTCTCCAGCAAGGTGCTTGTTTCTTTACAGTTTTCATCCCAATTGTCTTGGTTACAAAGCTTTTATGGTTCTCTACGCTACCATTTAATTCACAAGAGTGCACTGGAATTTCTGTGGTATCTGCTGGACAGTACTGTCATTTTACCTTCAGTTTTACTTTACTAGAATGGGAAAGAAGGTCAAGAGCTAGAAACCTCCTTAAATTCTTTTAAACCTGTTTTGAAAGGGACAAATCATGGGCTGTATTCTCTTGATGTAACACATTAACTGCTGTGATAAACACACTCCTGCCCACTTTTCTCCCTATTCACTAGCAAAAGAAACAAAAAGTTAAATTAGTATGGAATCAGGAAAACCTCTGGACTTTACTAATGGCGTGTGTATGTCTCTCTCTCTCTGTGTCTGTCTGTCTGTCTCTGTGTGTGTATTAGAAAGCTGTGGGTCAATGCAACATATGGAGATTCCATACTCACTTCTATTATGGATAATAGTACAGTTGAAAATAAATAAATAAAAATGTGATTCTCATGTATTTAAATGGGCAAAATTCTGGGCTGATTTCCAGGGTTGTAAACATAATATAGAACTGAACTTGATCCCTGCCTCAAACTGAAGTCCCTCCAGCTGTCCCAATCAAATTAAGATATTCATTTTAAAAAAAAAGTGATGAAATGTCGTACAATTGCTAAACTCATGCTAGTTCAGTCTCTCTTGTCCAAAGATTGCAAGATGATGAGGTAAATTACCAAAATTTTCTATGAGCTGGAATTTTGTAACATATTGAACAAGGAAGGATCACTCAACCCCAGTGGTGGGATTCAGCCAGTTCGCACCACTTCGGGAGAACCGGTTATTAACTTTCTGAGCAGTTTGTCAAACTGATTCTTGGAAGAAATCATTAGGGCAGAGAACCGGTTGTTAAATTACATGAATCCCACCACTGCTCAACCCCTTCTATGAGATGAGACATTAGTACTTGGGATAGAAAAGATTGTCTAATCTGATACAGAATCCAATGTCTCAGCAAAGTTGTCTATTTTTTGCTGGCTAAATTGCATGTAAAGGTTAAAAGAATATGAGTAACTTATCATTGTTATCCAGATAATGAAGAAGTAAATAACACAATTTCCTGTCTATATTACCTTCACATTTCTTCACATCTAAATATTTTCTAATTTGTATTCATATTTATCTGGTTAAAAAAATTGCAAAAAAATGTTGCAATTAAATGTTTATAAACATATTTTCTTATAATTACTAATTTATTTTCAAAACACTTATATAGCATGTGACATACATTTTGTATTCTTTTTTTGTAAACTGAGTACAGTTAAGAATATTTCTATCAATATTTGGTCATTTATTTTCAAGAAAAATGTTTAATAACCACACATTAAACCAATAATTTAAGATAAGGTCAGTTCAAATTAGACTTCCCAAACATTCCTCAACTCTGCTTGCTTTTAGTTTATTCATGTACTGTTTTGTATATTCAAAGACAGCCCTGAGAACTTAAAAGGTGGCAGAATGTCCAACATCTCATAGCTGGAAACAATCCACAAACTTTAGGAGCACCTTGATTTAAATTCATGGATGTAAGATCACTTACCCTTTTCCTATCCTTGGAGAGAGATGAAAATTTTCTTTTTGCTTTAAACATTTAAATGATGCCTTTTAATTAGCTAAACTTTTTTATGGCATTGAGAAATGAGGGGTCCTTGGTACTCTCTGAGCTTCATTATTTTCTTGCAGACATTTTATTACCTAAACTAGATAACATTATCAGTGCTAGTAAGGAGAGGAGTTTGTTCTCAGTTTATAATCTAGTGGCTTGCCACTAGATTACTTGATTGTTGGTCAGATGTTAATCTTGGAGTTAATTTATACTCCTCCGGGTTCTGATTGCTGGTGGGGAAGGTTTTCTTTTGTTCTGTTGTTTTGGCAACAAATGTATACAAAAATATATGTATACAACATATTCCAACAAAATGGATATCCATGCAACTTTATCAAAAAGTGCCTGATCATTCCACCCAAACAGCATAAATGATACAAACCCTAAAAAGGACAACATGTCATACATCAAGAACATCTCGGAAACCATCAACAGACTACAACCAGATGGAATCAGGGTAACACACAATTAAAGTCCTTCAAAACATCTTAAGTAGACCAAAAGACCCAGCAGCCCAAGCAGAAAAAAACAAGAGATATCTACAACATGCAGTCTAATGACTGCAACGGTCACTATATAGAACAAACAGGCAGAAGACTGCAGAACGCACCCAAGAACACCAACTATCAATCTGAATGTATGAGGAAAACTCTTTAATTTCACAACATATGGACAAACTTTACCATAATTTCAGTTGGGAAATTGGGACCATCCTAGACCTAGGGAATTTCTAGGAGGCAGGCATTCTGACAAATTAGCTATCAATAGACACATGGACATAAACAATAACTATAATATATAAAAGAGTCAATCAATGTCAAAAAGGAAACAAAGAGACCAAAACACCTCTCCACCAGCAAGCAGCACCCAGATGAGCATAGATTAACTCCAAGATCTGACCAACCATCAAGTAAACAATATCCCAATCAAGGAACTGCCAAACAAGCCAACAGTAAACAGCCCAACCAAAGAACCTCTAAAGTCAACCCCATTGACAGGCAAGCCACAAGAATATAAACTGAGAGTAAACCCCACTCCTTATTAGCACTAATGATGTTACCTAGTTTGGGTAATGAAATGTCTGCAAGAAAACAAGCAAGTTCAGAGAGCACCAAGGACTCCTCATTTCAACCCTGAGCTACAAACATTCTCATTTATTGTCACTGAGAAAAATATTATGCATCTTCCACTTGCTGCACCAGACCGTACAGTCCGCCCTTGTTTAATGATGGTAATTGGGACTGAAATTTTCATCCCTAAGTGACACAGTCATAAAGCTTAAATCACATGGCTGCAGCTGCTTAGTGAGCATCAGTTCCAGCAGTTTCAATTGCCGTCATTAAGTGAATCCCATGCCATTTTCCAGTGTGACATCATGTAGTTGACATTTTGGCCTCTTGCTGGTTTCCTCATTGATTTTGCTTGCTGGAAGCCAGCAGTGAAGATCATCAATGGTGATCACATGACTGCAGGTTGCTGCAATATTGCCCAATAATTGTAAGCTAATCACCAAGTGCCCATATCATGATCACATGGCCACAGGGACATTGAGATGGCTGGGACTATGTGGATTGATCGTAAATACGACTTGTTCAGCATCATCATAATGTTGAATAGTCACTGAAAGAATGGTTGTTAAATGAAGATTACATGCATTATAGACTCCTGCATATTATCTGTCCACAATAACTTCTTTTGACAAATTTCAAAACTTTGCTTTCTAGACATTGGTCTCAGGGATGCCTGTTCAGTTGGACAAGTATGCTTTTATTGACATAAGGTAGTTTAAAATTGTTTTTCAGAGTTGTTTTTTCTTTTGCTTAGGGTATATTTCTTTCATGCTTTTAGTTTTGCTCCATTTTTGCACAAAATGCCTTTTGGGAGGATTGTATTTTCATGCCTGAACTAGAAAAGCAGGATTAAAAAAATTTCAGAGAGATACTCAAAGAAATAGTTTGCAATTGGCTTGTGATTCTTGATCTGCAGAACACATTATTTAAAAAAGTTGCTAGTCTTCCATTAAGGCAATAATCCTCAACCTTGACAACTTTGAGATCTGTGAACTTCCATTCCCAGAATTCCCCAGCTAATATATCCTAGCTAGGGAATTCTGGGAGGTGAAGTCCATAAAATTCAAAGTTGCCAAAGATGAGAAAAACTAAGGTTGGCAGTCAATCTGTTTCCTAAACTAGTGTTGCTCAAATGCGTTCAAATTAAAATGCTCAGCATCTTCAGGCACTATGACTGCTTCCCATGAAATGGGACATTCTGGAATTATAGACCAACACATTAAGAAAACATTAGATTGACAAAAGCTGAAGAATGAAAATATGGAATAGATGGAGCATGTTTCATCACCTGTATCACATACATTTGCATACATTTATAGAGTAGCATTTCAAGCATATTTAAATAAACTAAAATAAATGTTGAGACTAAGGAGGAGAAGAGAATATGCTATCAGTGATTGTCTTTAATGTGCAGTACTAAAGAAAAGCATTTTTTTCCTGATCATGCTCTTCCCTCCCCCATTGCAGAATTAATAATAAAAAATAAAAGGGGGGCTAATAACAGCCAAGTCTTAATTACTCCTTTCTGGTTTACTTTGACAAACACAAAATGTACTGAAATGATGACTAGGGTAATTATAGGTGAAACGTTTTCAATTAGCCTTTGTTAATGCTATTAATGCGATTAATAATGTATAGTTTTTAAAAAGTCAATGCATTTATCTAAATAACTTTTATGATACCCATTCAAATGGCAACACTCAAGCAGTTAGAAAATGTGGTCTGGAAGATGTGACTTGGGTGAGATTAAGAAAAAGTGGCAGTGCATGCTTTCTTTTACCTTGAGGTCTTGGAATACATTTCTTTGGCACTGGAAAGAAATCATTAACTCAAACTCAAATATTCAAACTATAAATCCCAGGGTAACCAAAATGATTTAAACACACACACACACACACACACACACACACACACACACACACACACAAAAGGGAGGCATCAAACGACTTGGAGAAACCAAGATTTGCCGAGAACAAAAACATTATAAGAGAAGGTACATTTCATTCCCATGAGTCCTAGTAAACTAAATGTGTTGACAAATACATGGGAAGAGGGAGAGGGCAGGGGCAGGGGCAGGGGCAGGGGCAGGGGAAGGGGCAGGGGAAGGGAAAGGGAAAGGGAAAGGGAACTCTCCAAGAGTTCACTTCAAGACTTTCAGGCAGATGATTCTGCATCCAGTTCTGGCTATTCTCTGTCAAATCTGAACTCTACTATGGCCAGTCTGGGTTGTTCTCAACTGTATTTGTGCTGAACAAAGTTGCTTCAGATATTTTACTGTACCTTACAACAATTATCTGAACCCATGTTGTTTGTCTTCTGAAAAAATGGTCTTCATGCTACTTCATGTTTTATCCTTCCCTGGGATGCTTTATAATTAGCTGTATCTTTCACTGATACCTCTTTTGTAGAGTTCCTTGCCATTTATTTTAGGAAGTCTCACATTATCCTCTTGTTGAAATAGTTCTACTGGTTGCACATTTTATCCCAAGCTAAAACCAGCTCAGGATGCTTAATTTGATCATTACAAGATGCTATTTACAGAATCATGTAAGCCAATATAGTGTACCAAAGGTGCTTTCTAAAAAGCAACTGGACTTCCTTTGTTGTTTCTTTGAAGACATTTTGCTTCTCATCCAGGAAGTTCTGAATGAATGGTGGAGAATGAAAGAATTCATATTTCTGCAGAAGAATAACCCTTTCATTCCTCACCATTCAGTCAGAAATGAGAAAAGCTTCTTGGATGAGAAGCAAAATGTCTTCAAGGAAAAAACAGAGGAAGTTCAGTTGCCTTTTGGAAAGCACCTTTGGGACATAGACATTTGACAAATAGGGTACTGCATACTTATACATAACAAAAGGGGCATTTTTTTGTGAGTCCCAACACTGGTATGTTATCATTAATTATCAATCCTGTTTTCTCCATGGTGGGATTGATGGGATCATGAATAAGCTGTCTCCTTATTAGAGTCTAGAAGAGGATTCAAGTTATGTTATCTTTCTAACCCTTTTGCCTTTCATAATACTCATTATGCTTTCAAGGTTGGTTTTGCAGATTTCTTTTAAAAAATGTATTACTGTAAGCCCAGGAATGGATGGAATACAAATCTCCCAAATAAATAAAGCTCTAATATAAAAATAAAACTTCACCATATAGTATCTCTAATTTCTGTTTTTTCTTTATCGGAGAACTCCTTGTTGTTTCTCTTAAGTAAGTTAGAAACAAAGATGACTATCTTGGGTTTCAATAAACATAATTAAAAGGAGCAGGATAACTCTCTTTAATGACATGTGAGTTTTTCCCATTGAGTTTAGATTTCTATCTTGTTCGTCACTCAGGTGAAGCAAACACAATTTAGAAAAAGATTAAGTTGTGTGTGTGTTTGGCTGGATTTTTTTTTTTTAAAAATCCATTTTCATTAGGAAAAGGGAGAATTTACAAATGCAGCAACGATACTCTTCTGGGTCATTAATATGCTGTGTGGTGTTTTCTTTTCCTTGTGCTTTTCATGGGAATTTCACTGTGAAAACTTTATAGCAGCGTTCCGTTTTTCATACACTGTCCCATCCATGCAGCAAATCGAGTGCCCCCACTGTGCTGCATTCACAGTCAGATTAGTGCCTTGTGAACAGGTTATCAAAATGGTGATGTAGCTTCTGACTTGCAAAATTGGACCTGATTTTGAATAGAGATTGAAAAGAGGGTGGGGCAATTTTACAAAGAGTAGTACAGGCAAATCCCCAATATTGAAATCCAACTGAAAATGAAATAAATAACGAGAATTAGGAGAAACAGTATTTATACAGATTCTGTCTCAGGCCAAATTGTCACAGGGTTAAGAGTTAATTGTTTTTTATGTTCTCCTTTTCTGAGATGTTGTAATAATCCATATATCTGAAAGTACCACAAGAGGGGGAAAAATCCTTCCATATAGAGAGCTATGTTAGGGGTGAGTGGTCTACAGATTAACAGAGTTAGAAGGGACCTTGTAGGCCATCTAGTCCAACCCCCTGCCTAAGCAGGAGACCCTACACAATTTCTGACAAATGGCAGTCCAATCTCTTCTTGAAAGTCTCAAGTGATGAAGCTCCCACAACTTGGAAAGGACTTGCAGGAAATGCTGTTCCTGCATCCAGCTTTTTGTGTGAAGGGGAAATGTACATTTGTTTTGAAAGAAGAACATTCTGCCTAGCAGCTTCCAAAAAAAAAAAAAAATCTTATTTCAAAATGACAACGTGCACACAATGGCAAATGTCTGATGCAAGTATGTAAGTTGCACATTTCCCCCTTCCTTAGGTATCCATGATTCTATACATGACCCCCATCCTATAAAGATGAAGTGCAAAAACACATTAGCCTCTTTATAAAAACTCAATTCATGTTGAGTCACTAGTGCTACATAACACTAAGCCCTAATGTGGTGTTGGTTGAGGTTTGGGTTAGCATAGTGGGTGACTGCAGCCACTGAGGTTTGTAAACTATAGGTTTGTTTGTTTGTTTGTTTTTTGTTTCTCTATACTGCTCCTGGAAATGCACAAATCAATGTACATTAAGAATGCTTCTTCAAAATAACCCATTTATAACATCATTATAACAAACAAACTCCCATAAAACAAAACAATAAGCAACAAAAGTGCAATTATTTAAAATGCAGCTCATTGGAAAGGCAGTCTGGTCCTGGAGCAGTAGTTAGTCTGTAGATTCCTGGGTAAACAGGCTCATGTTCAACTGGCATCTGAAATAAGAGGAGGAGGATGTGCCAGGCCCGATTCCCTTGGAAGGGAGTTGTATAATCTAGGAGGAGGGGACACCTTACTCTTGGCTACAGTGCTATGAGCCAAATCACTGATGGGGTTCCAAGCAAATCCTATCATTGGATTAGGTGGCTGGAGACAGCAGTATTTTCACAGTTTTAGTCCTGTGCCATTTGAGACTTTACAGTCTAATGACAAGACTTAAACTGGTTTCATAACTTATTCTAATGCATGTTCTTAGATAATAGAGGTTTATTGAACAAACTAGATTTAGTGCCACATGTGAACCCCAAATGATCTTTCATTATGTGTCTATACCACCACTAATCTTGCTTCAATACTTCTGAAATTTATTGTTTTGCCCTATCCTATTAGAATACTCAAATGACAGCAAAAAGAAACAATGTGGAAAACTCATAATTTTAGGATTGGGATTTAAGAGATTTATGAAAGTATATTTTCCTTCTTTAAATGTATATTGCTTCAACCAGTCCTGCTATAACTGAGAGGTCTCCTAGTTATTCTACTGAATGGGTCTGAGACATCTTCTCCAAAATCTGTGCAAATGCTGTTAAACACTAACATTTTTGGTCTAAAAACAATTTAATCTCATCTTGGCAGTGGTAACACCTGAGTTGATCTTATCTGGCCTGAAAAGTTCAAGTTAGACAAGGTTAGAAATTGGATGTGAGACCACCATGAAAAACCATAGAAGCTGAGTCAAAAGTTTGTTTACTTATTTATTAAATTCATTTGTCTCCCATTTTGTATCAAAACAAATCTGGGTGGCTTGAAAGTTGAAAAATATAGTGAGATATCTTGATAGTGAGATGTCAGGCATATACCAGTATATGAAATAGGTAGGTAGGTAGGTAGGTATGTAGAAAGAAAAAAAAGAAAGATAGATAGATAGATAGATAGATAGACAGACAGACAGACAGACAGACAGACAGACAGACAGACAGACAGACAGAGGTAGAGGAGAGATAGAGAGATAGAGATAGAGATAGAGATAGAGATAGAGATAGAGATAGAGATAGAGATAGAGATAGAGATAGAGATAGATAATCCATGAGGAAAGGAGCAACAAATTATTTCTACAATGCTGCTAACAGTGCATGGCAGTCTCCAGTCTCTGAACTTGATTCAAAAGCATTTTTTTTCTTTTAAAGACGAATTCATATTTCTCAAAATACAATGGGTTGCTGTTTTTTAATGGGTGGTTATTTAATTGGGAATAATAATGTATGATTGTTGATTGTCTGTAGTTGGACCAAAACAGAGGTTCATGCTCTAGATCTCTATGGTACTCATTTTTGTGATAATGTTTCTGTGATGCTGTGAAGAAGATATCCTTTATGTTTTCATATGGCTGCCATCCTCTGAGAAAGGGTTTTCATTTTCTGTTTTGGTAAAGGGATATCCTTTAACACAGGACAGCTGGGAAACAACAACAGAAGGCCAAGAAGGAAAAGAAAAGAAAAGAAAAAAGGAGCAAGTGAAGTGGGAGGAAGGGAACAGAGGGCGTCAGCACTGAGAGAGTTGTCCCACTAGCAGATAAAAGCTACATTACATGAAATTAATGGAAACTGTCTGAGACATACATGAATCAATGTTTCAGCGCTCAGAAACCAGCACAAAAGAATAAAGAAATCTGAGCACTAACTATATCTTCAAAGGTCTCCTATTTACCCTACTATCTTGGGTAGGGAGACAACGGAGGGGAGACATAAAGGAGAGGGGAACAACTGCTGTGACTGAATGAATGAGACCATATGAGCGATATTGGTGCCGTATGCATTCTATTTAGCTGATATCAAACACAGTTTAATGAAAGTTAAATAGTTTCTGAGGAGTGCATGAGCTGGAACGGATTAGATTCCACAGAGGGGTCTGTCAGCATATTGCTGCTCACACATATTCCCTGCTCTGAACTGCCACAATTCCAGCACTCCATTAGCAATACACAAAAGGCTTCGGCAGATAGCGGGCAGAGGCAAGTACCACCATATTGGGAAGAAATAATGAAATAAAAAGCCAGCACAGGATGAAGATTTTCTTGGACGCACTCATCTGAAACCAGATTTCTGCCATTGAAATGATGATAAGACCCGTGGGAGGTAGGGAGATATAATAATAATAATTATAATACTCTCTGGTTTTATTTGCTAAAAGCAAGTGGCAGGGCTATCCTTTCTGCGATTAATTGTACAGTACCTAATTTTTTTTTAAAAAAAATTGGTACATTATAGTCTGTAGGATTAATATTCTAAATAATAATAATAATTTTTAAAAAAGTTTGCATATTTTAGTGGCACTGTTTGATGCTCTTCAGCCACTGCGAAAAGTAAGCAAAGTTAGGTATGTTCATCAAAATTAATTGCAAGAGCACAACCTCTTTGGTGTTACACTCTAGAAGTACATGTAGATGGGATTCATTTTTATGCAGCAGAGATCATGATTTATTGCCTATCAAAGTCCTCTTCTCTCCATGACTGGCTTTCAGGATGTTCACCCAAATATCTATGAGTAGTTTCTCCAAACAGAAGTGCAAACCTGAGGTTTGCATATAGTTTTCTTTTCCTAAACTATAGTTTAGTCTCTCTCTCTCTCTCTCTCTCTCTCTCTCTCTCTCTCTCTCTCTCTCTCTCTCTCTCTCTCTCTCTCTCTTCTGTTCTTTCTTATTTACTGACGCTTATGTGTTATGAATTTGTGAAGATCTATCGCAATCTTTCTTTGGACTATGTTTTTTAACCTATTAATTATATTACCTTAAGTTAAAGACATTGATGCCTTTGTTCATTTCAAATTCTGAATCATATTTCAGAAGGGAATGTGTGGACTTAGGACCCATTTCCTTGATCAAAGAATTAAAGCTAATATGATCCTAATATGATGCTATTGCCAGTATGCTATGGTATGCATAGCCTAAGAACTGGCTAGGGGCAGATAAGGGGTGGAATTCATCTTCAAATTTGTTCCCCTCTTTTGATGAGATCTCCTTTCTGTGGGAATCTTTCTCTCTTTTTTCTTTGGTCTTTTCCAAATGCCAGTAATGGCTACTAGTATACTCCCAGGGTGGGCTGCTGGGGTTTCACAGGGGTTCAGGAGAACCTCTAGCTAAGATTCTGTGCAGTTCAGAGAACCCTGAAATCCCACTCCTGGCTGGCACTGCCCACCCCACCACTACCCTCCCAGCAGTCCCCACACAACCCATTTTGGATGCTGGTAAGTGCAGGGCATGCATGGAGGCTCAGGGAGAGTGAAAAACAGGCCTATCAGAAGTTCAAGAAGGCCATAAATGGACCTGTTTCCGGCCTCCAGAGGGCCTCCGGAGCCTGGGGAGGCTGTTTTTGGCCTCATGGAGGCTCGAGGAAAGGGCAAAAACATCCTCCCCCCCCCCCCCGCCATGGTGCAGGAGGCCGACAAGGCTATGCCCCCCATGGCCATGGCCACCCAGCAACTGGGCAGAGAACCCCTTGCTAAAATTTTTGAAGTCCACCCCTGTATATTCCAGTATCTAATTGACCCTTTGAAGACCAATGAATTAGAAGACAAAAGTAAACTGACTAAATAAATAATATGCTGCTTCTCTGATGCTGATTTTCCACTTTCCACTGGATTAATCTTCAGTTATGTTGCTTTGGGATTTAAAGAATTATAATCTCAATACTTGAAGGGAATCACATTGAGGAAAGTTATTCTAGAACTAAAGCTACGTATGAATTGCATCCATGCAAACAAAAACATCCCTTGCTGAATACCGGACAAGTAATTCTGCAAAGAAACAATGATGGAAGCTTTTCCAAGTTGCTTTTTATCAATACCATCACCACAGACACACACACAAAAAAACAGAAACTTAGAAACCAGATAGCTTCTTTTTAGTTTCTTCTTTCTTCTGCCTGACTTGCAATCATGATATTGGTAATTATAATTATTTGTATTTGGTTTGTCTGGGTTTCTTGCCTTCTTCTTGCCTTCCCTGAAAGGGTGGTAACTGTTGCAGAAAGTGGCTGGCTACGGTTATAATTATTTCTAGGTTTTTGATTTAATCTGACAGAACTAAGCTTGCACCATGAAATCAGCACTTTCAGTGGATAATAGAAATTGCTGCACTGGAACAAAAAAGTTTCTCCATTTAGGGTCATAGTTTTTTTTCTGGAAGAAGACTATTTGGGTACATGTAGTCTCTCTCTATAGTCAGATATATAGCATATGTCAAAAAATAGCTTGTCCCTCAAAAAATAAAATGAAAAAAGAAACTCTTCCTTCCCAAATGCAAAACTAAATATAAACAAGCTAATATACACTTAGCATAAGTGGGGAGACTACTTTCCTGTTGAATTTCTTCAGGGAGCAAATTTGAAAGCTCAAGTGCCAGTACAGAAAAGACTGCCATTTTTGTTGTTAGCCTAATCTCCTGTAATTGGTTTCCTAAACCCTGGATTCCGGGGTTCAACAGATAGCATAAAAAGTGAAATTGAGGTTTCAGATCATGAAATGTTCTATACCTTTTAGTGTACATTGTATGTATATTATAAAAATGGGGCAGAGCCTCATTTGTGAAGCCAACACATTGACTTCTAAAATCTATTAGTTTGCTCCATCATAACCAGTGGTGGAATTCAATTTTTTTTAGTACCAGTTCTGTGGACGTGGCTTGGTGGGCGTGGTGTGGCTTGGTGGCGTGGCAGGCGAAGGATACTGCAAAATCCCCAATCCCTCCCCACTTCTTGGCGAAGAGGTGGTATTTGCCGGTTCTCTGAACTATTCAAAATTTCTGCTACTGGTTCTCCAGAACCTGTCAGAACCTGCTGAATTTCACCCCTGATCATAACGTTTATTCCCCTGAGCTTTTTGAATGCCAAACTCACCTAATTCCCCTTCCCTTCCCTTTCAAAACTGACATTCTTCAAAAAAAGATTACTAATTTCAAGCATTACCAAAATGTTTTGGGAATAAACTGTAGAAGAATACATAGAAATTAAAATAATAGTTGTATGTAGCCCAGTGTGCCCAGGCGCCTCCCCTCTAAAAAGACAAAGGTAAATGAAAATGGGAAAGAACAAAGCTGGCTGGTTGGAAAAAAAATAAGAAACAATTTCATCCATTTTGCTATTATAAATGGGAAGTTTGTGATTGGCCACAACCATCTCAGAAATCATTTTGTTTAAGTGAACAAGATTGTTTCATCATTTCGAAAGTTCCAATTGACCTCAAAAGGCTGGCATTCTGCCTTTAACTGACTGGAATCAGAATATTTAATGCATGTAAAGCACATAAAAGTAGAACGTTAAACTCTAGCACACACTATGCAACTCTACAGTGCAGCACAGGGAATGAGATGTAATTTGCCAATTGGCTCTCACACAGATGATTTCACCTAAAGCAAAATTTCAGTGTGAAAATTGCTGCTTAAAAGGAATATTTAAGTATTTATTAAGATTAATGATCAACAAATCTGTCACTCTGAGTTTCTTTTGGTTTCATATTTTCCAAACTTAAGTGCAGTTTGCCCTGTTTCTCTATTTGAAGATTGATTGCTGAAAAATTGTATAGATTTCTGTATATTTGTGTAGCGTATAACAATTTCCTATCTCATCATTTTGACTAATAGAATTGTTTCTTAACTGGTTACTGGGTGGTGTAAATGGAAAGGGGGGGGGAGAATGAGGACTACATTTCAAAGTTTGAATTATAGCACATTTCAAAGTGATGACAGTACTTAAGCATGAAAAAAGAAAACTTTAGTTGTCTATCCTATCCATAAAATAGATGAATCAAATATAATACCATTATAAAAGAGAAAGGCTTGGGGAACTTATTTAATGTCACCCCCAGAGTTTTAGTGGAAATTCTAATTTTCTTCATGGTCAATTTTTGTTTCTTCTAAACTAGTAAATTATTATCTTCCAGATGATTAGATTATTAAAACAAGAGCATTTCACATGGTACTATAATTTTTTCAATTACTTGGAGGAGGATGAGAATGGCCATGCAAGCAGTTTCCAAAGGAACTCCCATCATGCCACTGCATACCATGACAAGAAGTCTAATCTGGCAATGGGTCAAACACATCAGTAAGGGCTTGCAGAAGGTTAGTCCAAAGTGTAAGAATGGATCCTATTGGTTGGAAGCTATACTGCTACCCATAACCCTCACTGGCAGTGGTCTGCAGAACTCCTAAACTCTATTCATGTTTTTTGTCTCATAAGGGGGCATGGGAAATAAAGAACATAACCCATGACACAAGATGTCTGTGAAACTTTTGGCAGCTTATTCATCCCAAGATATTTTCTGGGCTGTTCACCTATATACAGTACATGCATTGCAGAGCCCACTTTCCATCTAATACATGAGCTGTCAAAGTCATAGGTTGGCCCACCAGTTCATTTCTTCTCAGCTTGTTATAAAGACAGGAAACCTGGACTTCTATAATTCAGTCAAGACGTAAAGGGACAAATGTGGAAATGGCCCAATTTTCTCAGGCCCTATTTTATTCTGCTTTGAATCCTCCCCTATTAATTTTATCCAGACTGAGGATAAGAATTTCCTCAGGCATCACTTCTGAGTCATTTTTCATCCTTATTCATAGCTTCTTTTTTCTTTTTTTAAGAAGTGGACCCAAACGGAGCAAACTGAAGATACATTTAAGGTTGCCTGTCACATCCACTAAGGTAATTGGCTCCATATCTTCATCCTTTTTTCTAAATGAAGATAATTTTATTAAGTGGTGCAGGAGGTGTTCTGCTCATGTCACCAGCTGCCTATTAGAAGCAGAGAGAGGGGCTTTGCTGTATTATTTCCATCTGTTCTCATGACATTATGTCATCATCGTCAATGGTTACATTATGTCAAAGGTCACACAGTCTTGTGCATTGGAGCCTATGCTTTTTCTTTTCTTTTTTCTTTAAAGACATGTCCAAGTTGTCCTTTTCAGGGCGGAGAAATAGGTCAAAATGAAGGGGGGGGGGGAATGACAAATGCACATTGGTTCAAATAGCTTTTTCTTTCAACAATTTAGATGCAAATCTTTATCATATCATGCCCTATGTGAGGAAAAAGGCAATTTCACCAGTCATTCATTTTTTTCAGTGTACATTTATTGGGAATATATGCCACAATACTCATCTGGACTCTCCTCGCTGTAATAATGCATAGAATTTGCACAACATTGCATGGGTATATAACATGTGATGTGGAATTTAGGGTTTTCCAGACCTACTAGTATTGCAGTTGCCAACCACCCCAGTCAATGTGACCCCAGTTAAAGATGAAAGGAATTTTACTCTTGTAATCCCTGCTGAGCACAATTGTTACATACCGGCAGTTACCGGCTGTAAAGAAGAATATTGAACTGGCAACTAATGTTTGCTTTCCCCTTTGTTTTCAGGAAAAACCTGTTGTGGCCAGCCAGCATCCAGAAGAGCTGGCAGCAGATTCAGACAGTGAGGAGATTGGGGAGGAATGTAGGCCAGTCCTGGAGTCTGGGGAAGGCTCAGACAAGGGCTCTGCATTGGAGGCAGAGAGGGGGCCAAAGCCATCTGATAGTTATGTGCTGCCTCCAGAATCTGACATCAGCGAGGCAGAAGAACAGTGTGAGCCTGTTCCAAGTGTGCACATGTGCAGAGCTGCTAGAAGGCAAGAACAATTAAGAAAAAAAAGGGCAACTCGGGAGTAAGGCTTGGAGATGATTGGCCCCTCCCATAAGACATAAAAGAGGAGCAAATGGACATAAGCCTTTGCAGGAAGCAATTAGTTCATATAGTCAATTCAAGATCTGAGAAGTCAGTTTGACTCTGTGCTCTGTTTGGCTTTGCAAAACTATTTGACAATTAGGACTCTGGCAGCGTTTCAAGGGAGATAAAGGTGGGTGCTTATCAACATTACCCTGAAAGACTGTGTCAACTCGAGCAGACATCTGTTGGAATCTTCACAGACTGTTTTTGAATCATTATCGGCTGTGAATGACCATAATTCATAGCCGGCTCAAAAAAAGAGGTTTTTTGGAGACTAAGATTGTGATTTATGCTTTCTCAGGAAGCCTAGGTCAGAACACCACCACAAGTAACTTGCTGAATAAATTAGGCTGGAAGATGGAGAGTAACAGAGAAACAGAGTTGGAAGGGACCTTGGAGTTCTTCTATTCCAACCCACTCTCTAAGTCTAAGCTCATCCAATGTGGGCTTGAATTAAAATGCCCATATTTTTTTTTAATAAAATGCTATGCATTTTCTTGGCTCAACACTTATGTATAAGAGTCATGTCATTGAAAATTGCCCACAAAATGTCTTTCTTACTCCTTTTTTAAAATCTGTGAACTTTCTGCATGCATCTGGTTGGCCACTGTGACAGAAGGCTAGTCTAGATGGGCTTCTGGACTTATCTAGCAAGGCTGTTCTGAAATTCTTATCTATATTAGGGAAAGTTGTATGCTGAAGACATCTGAATTTTGTTTTATATTTACAAATAAATCATGTAAATTTAAATGTACAGAATTTAAATTTATTGGACAGATGAACAGATATATGACTGAGTTGATGTATAACTGACTAGTCTATAGAATTCACCCATACCATCCATTTCTTTATTTGCAGTTTCTCTGTAACTTCCTTAGAAATTCAGGCTTATTAAGACACTTTTTAACCTTTGTTCCAGAATGGAGGATGTGCAATCTACCACAGTTCTCAGTTTCCTCAAATTATTTTCATCTCTCCTGATCCATCTACATATAATGGATGCATGTGAGCTGCATTGTTAAAACATTGAACTGTTTAAAAATGAAATGATGCATTTAATTGCATAAAAATTTATGTTCCATTGCTGAAAGAAGAACGGCACATTCATATACACAATTGTTATATAGTTTGTTTTTTGTAAGATTAATCTGTGCATATTTTGGCAATATTGGTTGTTATCTAAGGGGTGGGGAAAAATCAAGGAACCAAGTGACTGAAAAATTGTTTCATTTTTAAATTTCTAACTGTCTGCAGAGCAGAAGAGGCTTGAAAATTCACAATATCCTGGGCAAAGTTCAATAATAAAAAAATCTCAAACAATGAAGGATAGCTAGTACATTGCTTCACTTGGGAAACAAGTCCAAATTATTCAAAATGAAAGAATCTGGAGAGAAATTCAAATGTGAAGAATTCTGAGTGAGAAAAGTACATAATACAACTATGCAAGGTTTACTAAAATACATCTCTGTTATTACAGTTGGCATAAAAGACATTTTCAAAAACACAATAAAGATGCTTGAGTATTCCATACAGAAACACAAAGACATTTATTTCAGCAATTTTGGGGGACTGGACTGGCAACTGTTTTTCTTGTAACCGCAGGTGGCATTAGCTGTAAAAATGGATTTTTTCTTTCTTGAAAAATGCTTAGCAGTGGAATGAAGGAAGCTGGGAGTGGATCTATTACATGGCTGCATGCTTGAAGTTAGCTACACTAAGCGCAGATGGCATTTTGCATATTTGTAAGGTATGGAAATGAAACCGTTCTGCTGAATTGGTTCATATATAAACTTTTCAACTGTTACAAACAAATCCAGCCTTTCTGTTCTTTCCATTTTATTTACATGATTGAAGAAGAGTCCAAAGGTGTTCGAGAAAGACAGTCACTACTTCCAGGATGACAAGATGACTGCATGCAGTAGAGATGAAATGAATAATCATGATTGCTAGATTTCCCAATGGTAGAACGCAGATTATGAGAATCAGATTATGGAAGACTGCTTTAAAATGAGAATATTCAGGAAATTTTCAAAAAAAGAGTTGTGTAGAGAACTCCCTCCCTCCCCTTTGTGAAGTGGATCTTCTTGGAAATGTTCTCAGATGGTGCCCTTATTTGATATGGAAATATTTCATCTAGCTCAGTATTATCTGCTCTGATTGATCGTGAAAAAAATCCCAGAATGAGGTCTGTCATATTGTCTACATTTTGAACATTTCAACTACTGAGGCCAGGTTGTGAAGCAGTTGCTCATCATCACTGAATTATGAGAATATTATAATTCTGTGTATTTCCTGAAAGATCCTAAAATATCTTGCCTGAACAGAATAAGTAAAAGTATTCAAAACTATGCTAGGCTAATAAACTCAATCATGAAAAGTGAAAGAGCCTCAACAATCTCTAGCAAGGAGTCTCTTCCAGCTCACTTATTTAAAAGGGTTCATTTGGAAATAAGCAGTGGTGGACTGCTGCTGGTTTGGACTGGTTCGGGAGAACCGGTAGTTCCGATGATCAGCTGGCTCCGCCCACCCGCCCCTGCCCTATCCTGTTCTATATTTCCTTCTTTCTGCCTCAGCTGATTCACGCAGCCCAGCTGATTTCCGCGCCCCCACTGTTCTACTTACCGGGGCTGCCTTAGAAGGTAAGCAGCTTAGTTTCAAATTGCTACAGTTTGAATTCTGCGTGCAAACGCGTTAGGCGAAGCACACGCTTACAGAACTAATTGTTAAACCCGTTGCAGCCCACCACTGGAAATAAGGGTAATGTAGGGGCACTCCAGGTTCCCTCAGTTAAGCAATGTCACCTAGTATGATTCCAAAAGCATGCCTTCTCTGACGTATTTGCACTGGAACAACATCCTACCTGGAAATTCACATTGCTTCTATCCTACAAGGGTTCTGTCAAATCTTTATAAGTGGATGGCTTTGTTTCCTAAATTTGGCCAATAATGATCTTCTCTCTTTTTATTGCTTTTCTCTTTCTTTTTTAAGTAAGATGCCCAGACTCATTTTGAAGCTGGGATTCAAAATCTAATTATTATCTAATCCTAATCCTAATCCTAATCTAATCCAAAGAACTGATCCTCAGATTCTGGTACTTCTGCTATGGAAAGTTTTTTAAATCAAAGCCTCCATGTTATAAAAACACTGAGCAGCTTTTTGGAGTTTACAGAAACTAGAATTTGTAAGAATCACAGTTCAGATGCAAACTCTAATTTGGCATAGCTAAATTTTAAATTCTAGTTAATGACTCACTTGTAATTATGTGATAAAAGGATAATATTGTTAGCCCTTTCCTTGGGTTCAGTATGTTATATTAACAGAACTTCTACCTTTAGGTAGTCCAATCGTTCCCAGTCTGGTCACATAAAACATTTTGATTTCAAATCTTAGAATTCCCTTTTTGGGGGTACAATTTTATTACAGATGTTTTTAAAAAAACAAAGAAAAAACTAATATAAAGTGAGAAAGAGAAGACAATGAAATCAAAGGGAAAGCTAAAAGTGCAAGAAAAAGAAAGAAAAAGTAAAAGCAGAATTGAAAAGAAAGAAAATACAAATAGCAATAGCACTTAGACTTACAGTAAATACAACTTTACAGTGCTTTATAGCCCTCCCTAAGCAGTTTATAGAGTCAGCATATTGCTTCCAACAATTTGGGTCCTCATTTTACCCACCTCGGAAGGATGGAAGGCTGAGTCAACCTTGAGCCTAGTGAGATTTGAACTGCCAAATTGCAGGCAGCCGGCAATCTGCAGAAGTAGTCTGCAGTACTGTATTCTAACCATTGCGTCACCATGGTTCAAAGAAGTAGCTACTGATCTGTACAGCAGTTGTAAGTACAATTACTCTATCAGAGGTGGGTTCTACTTACCTTTACTACCTGTTTGCATCGTGCATGTGTGCACTCTTCTGCACATGCGCAGATCAACTTTGATGATGTCTGGGTCAGTGGGCGGAGCCTCCCACCAGTTTTACTACCGGTTCTTGCGAACCGATCTGAACCGGGGGCAACCCACCACTGTACTGTAGAAATTTGAACCTGGCTCTGCAGAATGGCCTGGGGACCAAATGCGGATTTCCATGCTGGAGGTGGCTGCTGGATTGATAGCAGGTTTCAAATCCCTCCCTTGCTCTCTATTCTCACCCGTCCATCTTTTTGGTTATCGTATTGATGTATTCTCGTGTTCTTTTTCATTGTTTATTTTATTGTTCTATTATTTTACTTCTGTTTACACTCTTTTCATTTCACCTAGAGTAGCCCCATGGCAAGACAGGTGACAAATAAACTTAACAAACAAATAAAATAAATCAATATAAATCTACCTCTCATTCTATGGTTACCACAAAGCTCTCTTCTTTCTATAACCTATCCTGTCTAATCATCAAAACCATAAATCATAAGTTCATTTTTTTTCTGTATCATGCGAAAAGTCCATCAGGGATATTTGGTCAGCAATAATTATAGATATTGTCTTTGATCAAAGAATTCAATTTAGGAATCCCAGATATTTTCATCCTCGTTGCCAACCATTCCTCCACTGTATGTATTGCCAAATCTTTCCAGCTTTGTGCATATTATAATCTCACTGTAGTTATTAGGTAGAAAAATAAAGTTCCATGCCTTTTTTTTTCCCAATTGAAAAGATTGAAATTTATATATTATTATCTTAAGGAGAATTTTCATAAAATGATATACTATTGGTATATATCACCAGAGAACTTGTCGAGACTGTACAAAGACACTTCAAATTTATGTTGCAAATGTGAGCAACACAAAGGGACATTTTTTCATGCTTGGTATCATGTTTGGACATATAAAAAGCTATAACATTCTGGATTCAAATACATACATGAACTGTTGTAAAACTTTAGCTGGAGACATATTATCAGAAGTAAGATCCAAGGGGCGGGGGTTGGAGGGAGGAGAATGAGAGAGAAAGAGAGAAATGTTGTTTTGTGTACACACTTGATAAGGTAATATTTCAATTCACTTTGGGTCAGGCATATTTGTAATGTTTCCTCAAATACCCTCCAGTATCCCCTTAGGCAAAATCTGTTGACAGCCTGATACATTTTGGTTCCCTTCAACATGTCTTAGCGATCCCCAGGAAAAAGGGACTGCTGAATATGTTTTTTGGCTTTCTTGAGATGAAATTGTGGTATATATTTTTAAGTGTTTCCTTGAAAACTATTCTATTCCTCCTTTTCTGTTTGATCTCTTTGCCAATACTGACTGGCACCAGCCATGGAAGAAGGAGAACAAACATGATAAAACATTGCGCCCCCCCCCCATTACTAATCCTCTAAAGTGGTCCAGAAACTTACTATGGTTAATGATATTGAAAAGTGTCAAGAGGTCCAGGAAACTGAATAAGTTTTCAAGACCTCCAGAGGTTGTCCACAAGCATGAACAATGCTCTTTTAGAATTGTGACCTGGCCAGAACCATGACTGAAAAGGGTCCAGATGAACTGCTTCATCCAACAACTTTTGAGGCTGAGTGCTCTCTATCCTCTCAACCAATTTCCCTGAACTTCAGGTGATTCTGGGCAGCTTCTCTATGTAACAAAAACACTAGGCTAGATTAGGCCATAATAGAACAGAACAGCATAAGGAATAGCAATGCAGTCACATCCAGTATTTATTTTATATATGTTAGGGACAGGTGAAACCAATCCCTTTCAGTATGGGAATGGACCCTTCCCTTACTTTGCATAAACTTCAAAAAAGATTATTAAAATTCATCAAAAAAAAAAAAACATTTGTCATTGGTGATTAGCCAAGATGCATTGACTTAGTAGAACTTCCAGATCATGTCACAGTATAGCACTGATTTAAAGAATTTGCTGGCTGAAGCTATTTTTTTCCTGTCCTAGTTGGGACCTTCTTGAAAGTAATTGAATAATAGTGCCAAAACAACATATTGGTCAGATAAAATTTTCCTTCTATACAGTGACAGAACAACATAATGACCTTCTTCCTAATACAGTCTTTCCAAGTTCTGCCTGATATTTTGCACCTTGATGCATCTAGCAATACTAATCTTAGGAATAATGGAATCTAAACTGGGGAAGGCAATTCCTTTTGCTAAACAGCAGCATCTGCCCTAATCAAGAATGCTTAGGGGAATTAATATCTGCATACTCTTAGCATACAGATCTCATCCACACCTGTCAAATTATAGTAGCGAGGAAGTGTAACAATCTAATGAATTTTCTATTTCCACGAAAGCTGAAATATTTTTTTGATCTGTAAAAAGAAGTAATGAAAAGATTTTTTTTAAATACACATTCTGTAATAATTTACATTTAGAAATACTATTTTGAGACAATATATAGAATATTTGGAAAATATTCTAAAAATGCTATTTAGAAACATTTGAATGTGATAGCTTAATCTACTTTTACCATGACGATTACTGCAGAAACAGCAGAATACGCTTATGAACTCAAACTAAAGAATAATGAAAGAGAAATAAACTGATCTGCTCTTTTAAAAAGCCAACCAATCTTGGTTAGCAGGGAGAAAACATAGCCTTTGTTTCACCTATTGAGAATGACTGGTGAGGTTCACTTACTTATTCCCCATTGATAATTGGTGGCCTAGTATTTGCTCTGTCTGTAGCAAAATGATCACAGAGACAAGCCTGGATGTGGGACAGGGATGAGGATCTTCCTAACATCCCTTAGAAGGAAGCTATCAGTTACAGTTGGCAATTCTCACTATAATTATAGAAAAAATTCTATATGATTATGATTATGTGTATGTTGCTTTAAAAAGAAAAAAACAATTCAATGGCCCAAGGAATAAACTTTTTAAAGCTTCATGTTGTTTGTGTGAAAAGTAAAAACAATATAGTGTCAAACTCATGACATCATGTTGTCGTCACGTGACATACCACAATTTTTTCCCCCTTCGCTAAACCGGGGGTGGGCATGGCCATCGTGTGACTCAACTGGCCTGTGGGCCGCAAGTTTGACACCCCTGATATAAGGGATAATAATGTTAAGGATAACTGAAGGTAAAAATATCTTTTCAATCAGATTTGACGTTGGTGACTTCATGGTCTTGCTGCCTTCTTCTGGGATGAACTTTTGACTTTCCAGTCCATCCCTGAACCTGGGAAGATCTTGGTGGTCTCAAATTCAAGTACTAACAAGCTCTGGTCATTAGTGACAGACAATCCTGGTAAAGAGATGTCCCACGTCACAAAGTGTCTCAAGCAGCAAAGACCAGGTAGATGCTGACACCTGCTGTGGGAAGATAATTAGCTATAGTGAAAGTAAAAATTCTGCACTTTGAACAGTTTAAATTCTGTGTGTAGAAAATCTAAGACATGCAACTGGTATAAATTATGCAAACTGATTTCATGAACATGATTTGTAGATTTTTCCATAATCGTTTGAATGTATTTTGTCCATAAAGTATTGTCCTCTTAGAAGCTTTTTTTTCTTTTCTCCTCTCCCACCTTCACTCTCTCTCTCTCTCTCTCTCTCTCTCTCTCTCTCTCTCTCTCTCTCTCTCTCTTTCTTTCTTTCTTTCTTTCTTTTTTCTTTTCTTTTTTTGAACAGAGTGTTGGTTGTTTCTTATCTTATACAATTAGTCAAATTCAGATACATTTTACTCAATTATAATTTTTGTCAACATCTTCTTTCCCCCTTTCCTTTTTTTTTGAATAGATCTCAGTATTTCTATACTTGCATATATAAACACCTTCTTCATTTATCCCTAAATTCTAACTTTGCTAGTTGTACATATTTATCCTCTTTTATTCTTTAACAATTCATTCTTTTTCCTAATATATTTATATTTGTTTGTTCAGAGCTGCCTTTCTTCCCCTTCATCTTCTTTTTTTATTGTACAGCAATCTTTCTCCTCAAACCTAGTCTCTCCCTCTTCTCCTTCCAACTTTCTTTCCCCACCTTCTTCTTCTCTTCTCTACTTCCCCTTCCCTTCCCTTCTCCTCCTCCTCCTCCTCCTCCTCTCTTCCCCCCGTCTTACCTTCTCTCCTACTCTGCTTTCCCTTCCCTTCCTTCCTACTTACTCTTCCATCTCTCTCTCTCCTTCCTGCTCCCCTCCAATTCCTTCATCTCTCTCTATTGCTATATTCATTTTTAATTTAATGTTTTCCATTGTGGAGTTCAGGCAGTCCCGATCCCTTATCTTTTTAATTATTAACAGTAAATTTCATCTTATTCTCTTTTTTCCTTCAAATCTTTACTCAAACACTTTTCTAATCTCTTATCTTTTTTACTTTTACCAATATGTTTTTTCTGCTTTACTTCTTGGAAGTATAACATTTAAGTCATTTTTATCATTTCAATTTCATTCAGTTTTACATTCAATTTCAATCATTAAATATATTTCTGTTTAGCTGCAAATTCCACACTGAGATAATTTTAGTAGTAGTTTAGTAGTTAAAAATATTTAGAATTTTCTTTTTATTGTCTGTGGGTTAGCCGATCACTCACCCAACACTAGCACTCTGTCCAAATCTTCCCTCCTGTACATTGCTTGCTCCAGAGGATCCAGCTTTATGGTGATTCACTCTGATTGCCGCCCCCCATCACTGGTTCAGAGAGAGTTTCTCGGGCTATCCAAGGACTTGCCTGTCCCTCTTTAGACACCAACACCTCTTTAGATTTTTTTAGATTTTTAGATTTTATTGAATTTATATACCGCCCTACTCCCGAAGGACTCAGGAGGTGTACAGCCATAAAATAAAACATATAAATACAAAATTTAAAATAGACTAAAACGAAATTAAATAATTTGGCTGAAAAATTTAAAATCTCAATAATTTAAAACAAATTAAAATTCCCATTTAAAAGGGGAAAAAGACTTAGGTTTTTAGACACCGACACTCTGATTGCCGCCCCCCAACACTGGTTCAGAGAGAGTTTCTCGAGCTATCCAAGGACTTAGCTTGTCCCTCTCTTTCTTCACCTTCCTACAGGTCAGCTTCGGTCCAAAGACGCCCTGGTGATGGTTTGTATGGCTGGATTTTGCTGAGCTCATCGGAGCCCAACATTTTCCCAGCCAGTAACACCATGCCACTTCCAGATTTGGACCTCTTAGAAGCTTTTGACATCCCTACCTGGACAGGTGATGCTATGACTTGCTGGCCAATGGTCTGGGTAAGAAAGAACTGACTGAGTCAACTCTGGTAATATGAAAAGGATCTTGGTTTGGGGGTCTTACTCATGTCACTCATGCCGTGGTCACTTCCCATTTGGATTACTGCAATGCATTCTACATGGGACTGCTCTTTTAGACCACCCAGAAACTGCAACTAGTCCAGAATGCCTCAGCATACACTACAATGGGTACTCTTAGGTTTATCCATGCAAAGCCTTTGTTGCTCAAGCTGCACTGGCTTCCAGTTTGCTTCTGGGTGCAATTCAAGATTTTGGTTATCATTTTAAAGAGTCCTATATAGCACACACCTGGGACGCAGTGGCCAAGACACTGGGCTTGTCAATCGAAAGTTTGGCAGTTCAGCAGTTTGAATCCCTAGTGCTGCATAACAGGGTGAGCTCCCATTACTTGTCCCAGCTTCTGCCAACCTAGCAGTTTGAAAGCACTTAAAAAATGCAAGTAGAAAAATAGGGGCCACCTTTGGTGGGAAGGTAACAGCATTCCGTGCCTCTTTGGCATTTAGTCATGACGACCACATCACCATGGGAACTTCTTTGGACAGCGCTGGCTCTTCAGCTTTGAAACAGATAAGCATCGCCCCCTAGAGTGAGGAATGACTAGCACATATGTTCGAGGGGAACCTTTACCTCTTATATAGCACACAACCAAGTTATTTGCAGGACCAAAGCTCCCTAAGGACATCTGTCCTTCCTAACAGACCAAATATGGTGAGTATGCTCCTAGATCCTTTCCTTAAACATTCCTACCTTATGGGAACTAGGACATATGCCTTTTCCATAACCCTGCCCTATGGAATATTCCTTCTCCTCAATTAAGCAGATCTGTATCCTCCTATATTGTGAAAAGCACTGAAGACCTAAAAAGTGCATATCACTTTTCTCTCAAGTGCTGAGATAGGATAGGTGGATGAGAAGATTTTAGGAGGGACTGTATGACCTAAATTTAATTTTGGTGTCAGATTTTTAATGTTTATGTTTTTAAATATATTTCTGTTATGCTGTTGTATTGCTAATAATTGTTTTAATAACTGATTGGGAGGTGCCCAGAGTTTGATATAAGATGGGTTGTTATATAAATGTTTGCAATAAATGAAAGCAATCAATCAGTCAATCAATCAAGGCAAAAGCAGAGCCAGTGCCACCACCTTGAAGATATCACAATATGTACTCCAGAAATGAAAGCTAATGAGTCTAAAGTGAGTGGTTATTGGTTGCTTATGTGCTTTAATGGTTCCCATATGAGCAATGCTGATGGATTCCTGTGTTACAGCAACTAGAGTATAGTTGCAGAGGGAACAATGAATATACATGCAAACTTTCCAAATCAGATTTGACTTTGTAATAATCTGGTACATCATTTTCTTTGAGACTATATTAATATGAATCAGTTATTTCAACCATTATATCATGTAGCAACATCTCTCTGTGTGTGTCTCTCTGTCTCTCTATCTCCTTCCCTCCCTCCCTCCATATCAGTAGTTTGATTCTGCTGTTTATGGTCCTTTAACTTGAATAGGCTTTCTTTTAAACTCCTTAATCTGACAACACATGGACAAACACAACCATACTTTCAGTTGGAAAACTCTGAGCATCCTAGACCAAACTAAATCCAAAAAAAGAAGTTCTGGAAGCTTGATATTCAGACAAATCAGTCATTAATAGACACATGAGATAAACCACATTTACATACCATTCAGAGACAATAAAAAAGCTAAGTAGGAAACAAAAAGGCTAGAATACATTTTCTCCAGCCAACACCCATATAAATAGGGATTAATATCAGGCAACTAATCAAGTACAAAATAATATTATAGCCAAGGTACAACCAAGGAAAAAAACTGCACCCCAATCAAAAGTGGTAAAGCAAGCCACTGTATAAATAGGGAGCAAACTCTTCAATCGCCCTCACTGATTATATTTATCTAGATGGTAATGAAACTTCTGCACCAAGTTATATAGTATAGACAGGGGGTAGAGTTGTATGAGGGTATTGTATGATATGATATGATTTGGATTTCACCCTGGGAAGTTGTGGGGGGGGGGGGGGTGGGGAGGGTTGGAGGGGGGAGGGGGGGAAATGGGGAAAAAAACTTGTGTTTGTAAAACTTTTTCAATAAAAAAAAAAGAAACTTCTGCACCAAGGATTCCACATATGCCTACCTCTGATGAGCAGATCAGCATTGTGAAATCATCATGTGCAATGCATGATATGCAGCTAGCAAAGCAATGGCTAGGGAATGATTTTGAGCATGAAATAAAGTAGACTTTTAATAAGAGTTAATGTTAAAGAAACCATATTTTGGTGTCATGTATACTGATAGAGCCACCATGTATTTGGGATGCAGTGGCTCAGTGGCTAAGACGCTGAGCTTGTCGATCAAAAGGTTGGCAGTTCAGTGGTTCAAACCCCTAGTGCCACATAATGGGGTGAGCTCCTGTTATTTGTCCCAGCTTCTGCCAATCTAGCAGTTCGAAAGCACTTAAAAATGCAAGTAGAAAAATAGGGACCACCTTTGGTGGGAAGGTAACAGCATTCTGTGCACCTTTGGCATTTAGTCATGCTGGCCACATGACCATGGAGACATCTTTGGACAGCGCTGGCTCTTTGGCCAGAGATGAAACAGAGATGGGCACCACCCCCTAGAGTTGGGAAAGGCTAGCACATATGTGCGAAGGGAACCTTTACCTTTACCTTTATAGTGATAGAACTGAAATTATTTTGAGGGTGAAAAAGAGACAATTTGGTCCCACTTGTCTCAGGATCAAGTACAGCTCCATTTCAACCACAGTTCATTCATATCCTCAGAGAAGGGAAGAAGTGAACTTAGCACAAGTTGACTCATAGCATTACTTATCTTGAAGCCAGAAAATCCACAAAGGGTTCTCCCAAGTAGCAGATTTTTTTCCCCCTCTGTTAAATTGTATTTGATTTTCAGAGACTGCCTGGACAAGTCAGACACTGACAGTTGCTTCCCATTATGCCCTTGTGTAATTGCTGTTATGTGAGCTGCACCGGTCACTAGTTGCTTTCGGATACAATTGATAGTGTTGGTCATTACCTATAAAGCCCTACAGGAAATAGGACCTGGTTATTTGAAAGACTATATGTCTCAGTTATTTCTGCCTTATCCAGTATGCTCTGGTTGATTGGGTGTGCCTCAGGTACCCTTAATTAAAGGTTTTCTTCTTGTGGGATCAAGGATCCTTTCTCTTTTGCAGGCTCTGCCTTTTACAATAGCATTCCCCTGGAGATATGCTTGACTCTCACTTTCCAAGTATTTGGGAAGCCTCTTAAGACCTGGTTCTGTTCCCAGGCTGGCTAGTTAGGGTTGCTGTGGAGTCTTGAATAAGTCTTTTCTTTGAATGTTGGGAATGCTGTTTGAGTTTGGCCAGTCATGTTGTTTCAGTCTGTATTTTTAACTTACTGTATGTACTGCACATATTGTAAGCTACCTAGAGTCTTTTTGGAACAGGGCAGCGTGAATATCCAACTAACTTTATCTACTGCATCACTTGATCTGAAGTCATGATCTGCCTTGCTGGAAAAGTCAGAGCAATCTTGTCATGCACAGGCCAGGCCCAGATATTGTCCTGCCCAAGGCAAAGCAACAAATGCCACCACATTCTCCAAGATAAAGTATTCCTATATTAAAGCCAGCCAATTTATTTTGGCCTTGGAGAAAAAAAACAGCAACAGCAACAAGAATATTTCTCCTCCTCCGTGGAATATATATATGTAGGTCTTTGATAAAGTCTCATTCGTCATCTTCAGGCTGGTGTTCTCGGCTTCGTGCTTCCAGGAGCAAAGATGACGAATGAGACTTCGCCAAGACACATCCAATTCTATGTGGGAGAACACCCAAATAACCAAAGACTTATATATAAACACCTGTGAAAACCTCAGAAAACACACACACACACACACACACACATCAACAATAAGTTAAATATCTATCCATTTTCATGAAGTCTGAAATCAAATTCTTGAGGTCACCTTACTTTATCCAGTGATAGAGCTATATCTGTTGGAGCCAAGATTAAAACCAAAGGCATTTTTGCTGAAGATACACACTCTTAACCTCCAAACTGCAAAAGCAGCTTGATTCATTCTTGTTTAGAGGCATCACCAAATATTATCCAGTTCAAAAAAACTGGTAAGAAAGTTGAACATCTCTGCTCGAACAAAATAAATTCTGCCAGGATCTATTAAAATGTGTATGTCTCCAGTCTGAAGTCTCTAGTTTGCTAGCAAACCTTTAATAAATAGTCAAATTTGAGGTTTCTGAACCAGATACTATAAGTTGATGGATATATCTATATCTATATCTATATCTATATCTATATCTATATCTATATCTATATCTATATCTATATCTATATCTATATCTATCTATCTATCTATCTATCTATCTATCTATCTATCTATCTATCTATCTATCTATCTATCTATCTATTTATCTATCTGTTTTCTGAGGTTTTCACGGGTGTTTGTATGTAGGTCTTTGGTTATTCGGGTCTTCTCCAACATAAAATTGGAAGTGTCTTGGCGACGTTTCGACGAAGTCTCATTTGTCATCTTCAGGCTGGTGTTTTCAGCTTTGTGCTTCTAGGAGCAATGTGAGATCGCAGCTGTTTCTTCCTTTTAACTGCTAGTGGAGGGGTGAACTGATTGGGTGGGAGCTTGGCTGTGTTCTGATTGGGAGGGGGGGTTGGCTGTGCTTTGATTGGCTGGGGGTGTGTTCAGAGCACAGCCAAGAGCACAGCCAAGCCCCCAACCAATCAGAACACACCTCTACCCAATCAGAACACAGCCAAGCTGGACATGAATTTTGAAATATACGATGGCTTTCCTGTTCAAGCATGGAAAGGAAATTTTTTTTAAAAAAAATGGAATATGTTTCTTATATGGCTAGTAACAACTCAGAAAGGGAGGTCCCTGAAAGCAGTGTGGACATTCAGAGTGCTTTATCAGTGAACTGTATAATCATCTAAGCTTTATGCAGTTTTCTTCCTCTCACTCAGCAGCGGATGAGCAAGAAAATGTTAAAAAAAAAAAAGGCAAGGAAAGAGTTACCCCTTTCTTCTTCTGCTGCTGCTGCTGCTTCTTCTTCTTGTTTTTGTCTGAGTGAAATGTTTATTGACTTACAGGGAAGGTCTCCTTTCTTTCGGTGAGTTAAGTCAGCCTCTGCTTTGTTTGACGCTGCCCATTTGACGAAAGCTTATCCCTGACCTTCTGCCAGAGAGACTGATGACAAGGACAGTTTGCACTAACCTTGACATTCACGAGGGTAAATGACTCCCCCCCTTCCCTCCACACAAGTATTTGGCAAACAAGCAAGAGCCAGTCAAGAGCTAATGAATCTGTACCTGAAAGAGACTGCATGACTATTGTGCTTTTAAAGAAGAAAAGAAGAAGAAGAAGAAGAAGAAGAAGAAGAAGAAGAAGAAGAAGAAGAAGAAGAAGAAGAAGAAGAAGAAGAAGAAGAAGAAGAAGAAGATAGCATAGGTCCTGAAGGGCCTTAAGAAACAAGCCAAATTCTTCCTTTCCTTATTATAATCTTCAAGTGGTTGGGAAGCTCAGGCTGGAGAGCCAAATTTGGTTCCTGTATGAATCTGTTGGCCTGTCAAGGGGCTGCCAGTTTATGAACATAAGTTTCAAGTAGCTGGACAATATCGAAGGGGTTAGGGGGAAGTGTATAAATAATTCTGCTCTACTTTGCAGGATAATTGAAATTAGGTATATAAACATTTGGTGACAAAAATGCTTACGTATAAAATATTAAAGTGGATTTTCTCCCCCTATCTCTAATTTCAACCTGATCTTTATCTCCCTTCTCAAAAAGCCAATTTGTGTATATTTTAATGTAACTCTTCTGCATAGTTTTAAGCAGTGGTGGGATTCATTTTTTAAAACAACTGATTCTGTGGGCATGGCTTGGTGGTCATGTGACCGGGTGGCCGTGGCTAGCTGATCATGTGACCAGGTGGCTGTGGCCGTGGCTACGTGTATAGGGACTACTCAGAGGGCTGAAAAAAGTCATTTCTGACTGGCCCTCACATTTTTGACTAGTCCTCACACTTATGACCATCCTCACATTTATGTCCATTGCAGCATTCTTAACAACTGTGTCACTCATTTCACAACTGCTTCTCTTCACCATGGTGACAAAATAGGGCACAAAATGTAAAATGTGAGGACAATCGTAAGTGTGAGGACTGGTCAAAAATAACTTTTTCAGCCCTCTGAGTAGTCCATATGCACTACCCAGAGGGCTGAAAAAGGTGATTTCTGACAGGTCCTTGCACTTATGACTGGTCATCATTTATGCCCGTTGCAGCATTGTTAACAACTGTGTTACTCATTTCACAACTGCGGTACTTCATGTGACCGGGTGGCCGTGGCCAGGTGGTCATGTGGGAACACTTCTTTGCTCTAATGACAGTTTGCTGCAATGGTCATAAGTGTGCAAAACGGTCATAAGTCACTTTTTCCAGTGCCATTGTAACTGTTGTAAGTCAAGGATTACCTGTACAAAAATACAAAAAGCTTCTTTGCTTGCAAAAGCTGCCCTAAATACCAATTATTAGATTAGAAATACCTGCACCTTGAGGAATTAAAATAGTTAAAATACAATGATAACTATCAGCAGCCAACTCTTGCTCATAAAGTGAAGCCCTTTAGCAGAGAAGTCATTTAAGATCTCCAAAATGAAGCAAAGGAGCAAACAGAGTATCTGTTGTTTGTTAAACCAATTACCAGAACAAATAGACACAGAACTAGTCAGATTTCAAAGCTTCTTTTCAGGAACAGAGATTAACATTTTTCCTTCCAAACAAAGCTGAATAGGGAAAATTATCTCATCTCTAAACACAGAATTAAACTTCACCAAAAACCAGTTTTAGATCAAAAGTCAGAAAAGGTATGTAAACTTCCATTTGAATGTCAATCTTTTTAGCTAGCCAACAAGCCTGGCTGAATGTCTCTCATCTTGGTTCCTTGTCATTAAAAGCTTCTGCTTCGTTATTAAATTATTTCTTCAAAGTGCTGATCAATGCACTTTGGCTGGAAGAACTCCAACAGGGGAGTATTTCCTCCCAAAAGCGGTGTAAAAGGCTTAAAACAACCCTTCCCCTTTAAGAAAGTCAAGCAAAAAAACCCCAAACCTCCAAGAACCTCCAGAACCGGAAGTGAAAGTAAGACTAGGCATACTGCCAGAGAGGGAGTTTCTGTAAACAAGGCAATAAAGATTAGGCTAGGAAACAATACCAAATGTTGTAATTCCTTACAGGATTAACCCTGTAAAGTGTGGGGAGGGGGAGAGGGGATTTCTTATAACAACCGGGTCTCTGAACTGCTTAACTACTTAACTACTTAACAACCGGTTCTACCGAACCTGTAGAATCCCACCACTGGTTTTAAGAGATTTCTACTAGATAGGCAAGTCCAGATTCTTCTTTCTCTAAAGTGGCCAAACAGATGTCTCTGAAAACAGATATCTCTGAAAAGTCCACACCAAGAGAATGGCCCTCCTGTGCAACCAGCATTCAATAACAAATGATCCTGGAAAATGGAGTTTCTTTATAATGGTGGGTTATTTCACAAACTCATTTGATGGAAAAAGAAGTCTGGAATCAAATTGAAATCAGAGAAGACAGAAAGAAGAATCCAGGTATCACCAATAAAATCCTATACAAGAATTCAGGTATCTATGCTTATAAAATTCCAATCTAGGTAATGTCCCACCCTACAGAGAAAGTCTTTACATTGGGATAACCTCCAAAACTAGTCTAAATGAAACAGAATGATATCTAGGGCCACTTGCTATATAATCTGGAATTCCTACCTTTCTTCCTAAAGACTTTAAATTATATCCTTTTAAAGACACTTTAAAAGGTGTCTTTGAATTTTGGTAACTTATTAAAATTAATTGAACAAATTGTTGATATTTACACTAATCAAATTCAATAGATAATCTAGTTCAGAATAGAGAGGCTCAAGATGTGCCTGTAAAAATGAGGAGTCTTTAAAGATGAAGTGTAGAAAGTAATTCTAATTCAGTACCATGAACACAGTTTTAAAAAAAAGGATTTAAAATTAGATTTTTAGGAACAACATTTTGCCTGAAGGGAGAAATCTATCTACCCCTCAATTTATTTCTTTTTTAAATCTTCCATTCTTTCTGTCTAGTCATCAAGCAATTTAGAGAATCTGATAATATACATCATTTTCAAATACAAACAACCCTTAGGAAATTCTGATCCATTCCTATTCAAATCCCTTGAGCTTTTCTTTCAAAACAAATAAAAAGCTGTTCATAGGGAGGAGCTTAATATTTAAAAAATATATGGAAATTTGTTCATAACTGTTCAAAACTGTTATTAGATGTTTACTCAAACAAAAAGTTTACATCCATATAATACAACTAAACTGCTGAAGCAGATAAAAGACTCCATGACCTTCCAGTAACTGGCTCCAGATTCCGCCGAGACCTTGCATGGTGCACTTAGGTATCACCCGTGAATGAGAAACAGCCCAGTGACTGTAAGGATAAACAGGGATATGCGGCGTTGTCTGTCATTGGGGCTTGGGCTGTTTTTTTGCATTTAGTGATCAAATACATAGGCATCCCTTGAACTGTCAGAACATGAAATGTGGAAGTAGCTCAAAGAAAAGGGACAAACCTCTTTGCACCAAGAACAGTGGGCACCCCTGGGTGAAGCCTGTCAGGAATGAGTTGAAGGCAAATAAGTCTGTAACCTTGTGAAAGTTTAGCAGTATGGGAACTATGGTAGTAGGTAGATACCTGGAGAGACGAAAAGAGATATTGTATGCAATGGAGAGGGTAATATTTCATCTCCCTCTAGGTCAGGTGGCTTTTTTTAGAAGAATGCTACATGTTTAAGATTTCAGTCTTTTTAGGCAGACAACCCCCACAATTTAGCAAAGATCAGTCTAAATCTGTCCGCTCTCATATATTGATAAATTTATGTAATCTTCATGCTTCCCTATCTTGCTCTCTCCAATTTCTCTCACCTGTCTCTTTTGCTCTCTCAAGTTACATGGCTCTTTTGCTGTCTATTATTCTTGGGGCCACTTTGCCTTCCTTATTTTATCCCACTCTTTCTTAAATATCTCTTTTCAGTGAGGCCTTCGGTATAATTTTCTAAACCACAAAACCTTTGGCTCCTGAGCAAAAATATGTACAGTACTGTAGAAAATATATATTTACCAAAGTTTTTCAGCCTTCATTTGCCTTACTTTTAATATTTAGTTTTCAATGCCTCTGTGACAGGAACTCTTTTCTCTCTTCTTTTCTTTCTTGATTTGTAAATAGACATTAAGTAGACGGATATTGTTGAGGATGATAATAGTAAGAATGCAAAAAATGAAACATTTTACCACTTGATGGATTTGGGCTGTGCAACAACCTGGATGCAAAGGCAAAAAAAGTGCTTAAGAAAGTTCAGAGCAGCTGTGAAAAAATTCTTAATGCAGCTGTGTCTTTTCTAGGAGTTGTGCAGCTGCCCTCTGTTGTTGCAATATCTTTGGTTTAAGGACTTGCAGACAAGTGTTAAATCTGCAACATATACTGTATATTTTCTATGCTGTGTGTTATCTAGTCTACAGTATTTTTTTCAAAATTGTAACCTGTTAGTTTATTGTGAAGCATACCTTGATTGTTTACACACTTGGAAGGTGCCTTCTCATAATAGAATGACAGTCAGCCAACCATTTGGCCTTCTCTAGCTCACCACAGAAGCTTGAGAATCTTCTTAGTTTTAAGTGATAAACACAAATCTGATGATGATGTTTTTGGTTTATTCACAGCCCAATTCCAGAACAATTACCTGGGCAGCTCACAATAAAACAGACAATATAAAATACAATATGATTTTTTTAAAAAAGGAACATGGTAGCTAAGAACAAGTACAAATTAAAAACAAAAAGCCAAGATGGAGAATCCAGCCATCGCTGAAAACATATACAAGTACATTCCACAAAGGCCTCCCCCCTTTGCAGCCCAGGACCTTAAAGGAACTCCAGAATCCCACCAGGATGAGAGCCATCTGGATCTCAGCCAAAATCTCATTCCAGACTCTGTGGCTGCAACTCCATCCAACTTTAAAAACAGAATCACCCCTATCTAAGTGGTTTAATATCCACAGCTCTTAGGATTAGCTATTAGGTTTTGATAGGATTGACCAGAAAACAATTCCTCCCATCCAGACCTGCCTAAGCCCCTAGTACAGGGGTGAAATGGTATCGTTGCTACTGTCCAGGCGAACTGGTGGTAAAAAAAAGCTACCAGTTCGGGCAAACCGGTAGTTAGCTGCCGGTTGGATTGAACCATAGTTTAAAAAGCTACAGGTTCAGGAAATCCTGAAAGCAGGAAATCCTGCTTTCTAGCAAAGCTAAACCACATGGCATAGCTGATCGTCAGATCGTAGCTTTTTTTAACTACTGGTTCGACTGAACTGGTAGCTTTTTAAACGTGCAGCGTGTGTTTGGTGAGCACTGTGCATGCACACGCAGCATGCATTTGGCACACAGTGCGCATGCACAGCCAGAGAACTGGTAGCAAACCGATTCAGATTTCATCACGGCCCTAGTACATGTGTGTTTGTTTCTATGTGTCTCCTAAAATATACTGGTCCTCCTTCCTCTGATTTCTGAAATTTAATCTGCTTCCAACTTTATATACAATAGGCAAAGTACATTTATCACAGGGCTTTATGAACAGTGGAAATTTATTGCATGGCACTTAAATCTCATTTAACCTTTTCTGCAGAAACAGCAATACTTTAACCTACAGTGGCAAGAGTTTGTTGAATTCTAAATAAGCAGGCTATTCTTTGAGTTAGGCTCTATATTTACAAGGGTTCTCTGATGGGATTTTTGGTATTTATCTTCAACCACATCTACTTTTTGGTGGGATAGCTATATGTGCAGTAACTGGAATAGCTGTTGGCAGTAACATGTTGTTTCCAGAGAGCCATGTGTGATGAAACATGTATTTAAAACCAGACAAAGCCCACATTGCTTTAGCAGCATCTCTCTATTTCAATTGACCAGGTATGTATAAAAAGGTCATTAAAATTTCAGCCTGCATGAAGAGAAATAGGACATGTGTAAGATACATATATGGGTGTTGATATTTGAATTCAGCAGCAACCCTTGTAATAAGATGTGCTCCTGATTATATGCAGAGAGCTGAAAGAATGAATAATTAAATAGCAGAACATCCCATAAAAGTGTTCATAATGTATGGTAGTTCTCTTGGATTCAGACTACATGCTTAGGCCAGCTATCAATGCATTCTAACAGACATTCGGTATATTTGAAATAAAAGCCAGATTTATTAAGAAATGTGTTTTGAGACAAAGGCCTCTAAATTATACCTAAATTATACCTTGAAGAAAACAGAAAAGAAAGGAGAGACAGAAAATTCTGTCTCCTAAGCAAAGAAATTCACTTAGCTAACAATAGACTAGGTGTGAAGACCTTTCCTGTCATCTATTTCTCACTATTTGCCCTAATAATCTAGGAGGCTCATAGATGCAAAGAGTATTTTCTTCAGAATAAGACCTTGAAACTCCAAATTTCAGGGGTTTTTTAAACTATTAAGGTTTCTTTTTAAAGGAGAGGCTATTAAAATACTTCTACAATACTGATATTCAGAATTTAATTCTTTTGATGATTTTGCCTCTAAACAAGAATCTAATTTCAGGAGTAGCCCTGCTGAGGCTGTATTGGCCTGGTTTTTTGACTTGACCTTGATTTGAATAGACTTCCAAAAGTCTCCAGAAATTTACATAAAAGTTGTGCTAACAGTAAAAATTGCCCTGGGGGAACAAAGGAGGGGGGGACATTCAAAGGTTACTATTCACTGTTTTCTACCGATAATCTATCATTTCATTCAGGGGTGAAATGCTCCCGGTTCGGACTGGATCACCTGATCCAGTAGCGATGGAGATGGGTAGTTTGGAGAACCGAGAGCAAAAATCCCCCCCCCCATGCTCAGTTGAACCGCACAATCATCAGAGGCTTTTTTTTAACTTTTAAAAGCATTTTTTCTACAACTACGGCCGAAAAAATGCTTTTAAAAAGTTAAAAAAAAAAAAAGCTGATGATCGCGTGGCTCGTCAAAGGCATTTAAAAGAAAAAAAACCCTTTTTTTCTTTTAAATGCTCTGACGATCCCAGCTGAGTTTTTAAAAAGCCTCTGTCGATCAGGGAACTCAGCTGGGATTGTCAGAGCCAAAGAGGTTGTAGAAAAAATGGTTTTAAAAGTAAAAAAAAAAATGGCCACGCCCACCCAGTCACATTACCACCTCCCAAGCCATGCCCTCAGAACCGGTAATAAGAGATTTTAGATTTCACCCCGATTTCATTCCATCTTTAGTCTGTTGCAGATAAAGATCTCGTTTAAGAATGGGGCAGAAATTCAGGTAAGAGCTGGAATTGCAAATGAGCCCAGAACTTGGGCTTCTGCAGAAGGGATGAGAGGAGAAATAATGAAATGTGTGAAAGATACTATAATGGAAAAGCTGTGAGTTTTGTACTGGTATTGGGTGTTGGGATAGAAATATATAATTCCCGCACTGATGCGATAAGATCATTCATGTTCATGTATCATCATTTATTATTAATATCATTTAAATGTACATATTTCCCAACGCCCAGTGACACTGGGCAGCCCATTTTTTTTTTGCATCACTGTTTTCTCGGCAGGTGCACCTGTCTCAATTTTCATGAAGAAACAAGGAAAAAATGGAGACTCCTTCACAAAAGAATCTGACAAGAAACTTTAAGGAGTCTAATTTGCTGATTTAAAATTCTTAAAGAAATGTCACAAAAAGAATTTCAGTCCCATAAGGAAAATAACAAACATATACTAAGACTCAGCTATTGTTTGTTTGTTTGTTTGTTTATCAACAAGTACAAGGAAACAACTAACAGTATAGACATAGACATAGACACACGAAAAAAATTGGCACAGATAAAAGGATATAAATAGGCAAAATATAGCCATAAACACATACACATAAATGGGAACAGTAGGACAGGGACAGTACCTCTCTGTTTTGTTTTTGTTTTTAGAGAAAAAATAAACATTACTGCTGAGAAACTGAACAATAAAAATCCAGTTTTTTTCCACTGGACAAGATACATTTTTTAAAAAACCCACTTATGGAATTTACTTTAAGAAGATGTAGAGTAATTTCTATATGTGTTCTTAGTAACAAATTGGTTCACGTTTACTTACAGATGAACAATGTAAAGCCTCCCTTCAGTTCTGCTAAATTCTCGATTGTACCTTCTTATAAAAAAATTACAAAATTACTTTATTGCCATAGTATTTCATAGTGGTTCCCATTTCCAGTACTAGCTATGATCAAATTCTCCTTAGCTTTTTGAGATTAGCAAATACTATGATGTGTCTACATCTGCAAAGATAAGAATCGTGCAAGCCATGGTATTCCCTGGTATAGGAAGTAGGGAAGTAAAACATGGACTCTGAAAAAGCAGGATAGGACGAGTATTGGAACTTTTGAACTTGGGTCTTGGAACTTGGAGAGCCAAGAAAACAAACCAATGGCTCATAAAACATATCAACCCATTGTTCTCACTGAAGGCACAAATAATCAGGCCCAAATTGTTCTACTTCAGACATCTTATATGAAGATCCAGCTCTATGGACATGGTTGTAATGCTGGGAAAAGTGGAAGAAAAGGAAAGAAGAGCAAAGTGGATGGACTCAGTTGTGGTGGTGATGGGTGTAATGCTGGAAGACCTGAAAGACCACATCAGGAACAGATTGTTGTAGAGAAAATCTGTCTATGTGTTCACTAGGAGCCACTATGCTTTCTGACTCCCATTGATTCTGGGCAGCTCACAATAAAGAAATCAACAATAAAATAAATAAGAGATAAAAGATGGAGAGACCAGGTAAGGGACAGATCGCCATGGGAAAAAAAATCTACCTATGTGATTGTTAGGAATTGAGAAATACTTGATGGTCCATAATTAATGGGTCAAAATTTTCAATCAACAACTTGATAGGTAGTCATGCCTTTTTCCATTCCTCAGAAAAGTTAGTGCATCAGGATGAAATAAGATTGTGGAGGTGCATTGTGAGAAAAAGCAAACTTTTTTTTTCCTGGATGCATCATGCCAATTAGCAAGTTGGTAACTCCATCTGTCTTTTGGGATTTCCCTTTTCCTAAATTGGAGGAGAGTCATTTTTATTAAAAAAAAAGTGTTGCATCCTCAGAAAGAGTCACCAAGATGTATTTATTTGTTGTTACTCCTCCCTTATTATTTTTAGAAATAACTCAAAATGGTGAAAATACATAATATTCCTTACCCCTCTGATTTTTCCCACAACAACGACCCTGAGAGGTAGGTTGGGCTGAGAGAGAGTGACTGGCCCAAAATCACCCAGCCAGCTTCCATGCCTAAGGTAGGAATATAGCCCACAATCTTCTAGCCTGGTGCTTTAACCACTAGACCAAACTGAGTGTCACATGTGGCACATCTGGCTTGTCACTGTAAACAGTGGTATGCAGTGGCATTGACAGACTTCCACATAAGCCACACCTCCACTTGCTCGTACAAACTGTCTTTTATGAGTTTCCCTTTAGTTAAAAATCATCCTTTAATTTCACAATCTGAGGATAGGCGATGAAGTTGAAAAAACTATTTTGGTACAGCTTTATTACACACACACACACACACACACACACACACACACACACAATCACACCCCAAAACTCAGCTGACAGGCAGGGTCTGTTGGCATTTTCAGGCCAGCCTGTTTTCTGAGGGATAGCTCTGGATTAATTTATTTTTCTTTTAATGCAAAGTAGCTTCATTGCTAGACTAAAGTCACCATCTACTGTTTAATGTTGTTGGTTTCGGGAGGTGTGGCTTCCTTGAATGACACAAAAGCTGGCTGGAGCCTGAGACCGAAAATGGAAATGAAAAGAACCTTAAAAAAAAGAAAAGCTGCCGAAGTCTGCAAACAAGTGGCCCCTTCCTTTAAGCTTTCTGAAATATGCCCGTATAAAAAGCCAGGAGTAAACAAAATGCTGTGTTTAACAATCTCCAGGCCCTTGTAGTTTTCTCACAGAGCTGACCCCTCTAACTGTAACCACGGGATATGGGTGAAGAAGAGAGGCTGGGAGAAAAAGAACAGGCTGACCCAGCCATGACCTTCCTGCTGCCAGGTGTGCCAAGGGGAAGGCTGGGGAGGTTGACACTTCAGCCCTGTGCATTCCTGCTCTCCAATTATGCTTTTACTTCAAGGAGCAGATAAAGAGACTTGCAGAGGTCAGAAGGGAAGGGGGCGGCTGGGAGAAACTTCTCCGAGAGGCAGCCAAAAGATAAAGAAGACTGGTTACTAAATGATGGGTAAACTTCTGATACCAAGTGGGGGAGAGAAGAGGGAGATGGGTAAACTTCTGATACCAACAGAGAGGGGGAGAAGAGTGCAAAGGGCTTGCACGATCTTTGCAGATGTAGACACATCATAGCATTTGCTAATCTCAAAAAGCTAAGGAGAATGTGATCATAGCTAATACTGGAAATGGAAACCACCATGAAATACTATGGCAATGATGTAATTTTTTAATTTTTTTTTAAAAAGAAGGTAGAACTAAGAATTTAGCAGAACTCAAGGGAGGCTTTACTAGAGGTAAAACTCTGCAGGTTCTGACAGTTTCTGGAGAAATTTTGAGCAGTTTGGAGAACCGGGAAATACCACCTCTGGCTGGCCCTGGGGTGGGAATGGAGATTTGGCAATATCCTTCCCCTGCCATGCCCACCAAGCCACGCCCACAGAACCAGTGGTAAAAAAATTTGGATTTCACCACTGGGCTTTACCTTTTTAGTCTGTAAGCAGTAGTGAACCAATTTGTTACTGAGAACGCATATAGAAATCACTCTACATCTTCTTAATGTAAGTTGATTGTTTGATTGCATGTCTAAGGATAATGCTCTAATGTTAAAGGGAAGCTAGTGAAAGAAATACTGGCATGCTCAGATAATAAGCCTTATTTCAGGGCCTTCGGTAGGTTTGGGGACTAGCAGGCAAGAGATTACTTCGCTTAACAAGTGAAGGGATACCTTAGAACAGTGTTTTTCCAAGTTTAACAACTTTTAGATATGTGCATATTAATTCCCAGAATTCCTGGGGAGTCTGGTCTGGCTGGGGAATTCTGGGAGTTGAGGTCCACATATTTTACCTTTGTTAAGGTTGAGAAACAGTAACTTAGAAGAAGAAAACAAGACTAGGGTCCAGAAGGGAGACCAACCTGATTTGGGAGGTTACCCTGATGTAATGCAAACCTCAATGGCATTTCAGTACCAAGAAAATGCTCACTGATACAATTCTAACTGTTTGTGAGAAAACACAGCCATGCAGAGAGTTCAAGGTACTCTCTGAACCCAGAACCTCTTGGGTCTTGCATATTCCATATTTTTCGGAGAATAAGATGCACTTTTCTTCCCCCCAAAAAGTGGGTGGAAATGTCTTATACAGCTAATGTTGCTGAAGCCCACCAGTCGGCCCCCACCCTTTGGCCTCTGCCTTCCAGCAATTTGCCTCCTTGCAACAAACAGCAAACAGCCTGGTCAACTTCAGCATAGCCTGAATAGCATAGCATAGCTTATGTGAATTAGCTCATGCATCAACCAAGAACTTCAAATACAATCCAAAATACAGTTAATGCACTCAGAAACTGAACCCTTGCCCTAAACTCCAAAGCTTATGGCAGGTCTTGTAGTATCTTCTCATTTACCATATTTTTCGGACTATAAGACACCCCAAAATATAAGATGCACCTTGCTCTGTAGGGCAACCTGGGGGTCAGTAACTGAGGCGAGACCAGGTAAAAAGTCAAACAAGAACATTTATTGCTAACAGAACAGCTAGAGAGAAACAGAGCAAAGAACTAGGTGTTTGACAGCTATTTATACCCTAGCTGTCAAACCAACAACCAATAAGGTTTAGTATTCTCCCGCCAGCTGGATGATGCGTCTTAGCCAATAAGGGCCGCGTGTTGTAAGTGCGAGGGCCTCATCGTAAGTGCGAGGACTTCATTGTAAAAGTGAGGACTCAACACCCCTAGCTTTTGGGGAGGAAAACAAATGGAAAAAATCTGCCTCCCAGCAATTTACCTCCTTGCAGCAAACAGCGAATAGCCTAATCAGCTACAGCACAGCCTGATTTAGCACAAGCAGCTGATTGGCGGTTGGATCAGCCTCCCAGAATACTGATGATCAGCTGTTCCAGGCTGTGGGGATCATCACCATCCATTGCTGCCATCACCGCCCATTGCTGCTGCTGCTTATCGGTGCCTCTGCATGCCCCATTTTTGGCCTCTGAATGCTCCATTTTTGGCTCATTCCAGGCAGTGGGGATAGGTGGCGGTGGCAATGATCCCCGCCACCTGGACTAGGCCAAAAATGGGATGCGCAGAGGCTGAAAATGGACCATGTGGAGGCGGCTATAGGTGGCAGCAGCGATGGGCGGTGACAGGTGATGGTGATCCCGGCAGCCTGGAACAGCTGATAAGCAGTATTCCAGGAAGCCAATCCAACTGCCAATCAGCTGCTTGTGCTAAATCAGGCTGTGTTGAAGCTGACCAGGCTGTTTGCTTTTTGCTGCAAGGAGGCAAATTGCTGGGAGGCAGATTTTTTTCCCCTTGTTTTTCTCCCCAAAAGCTAGGTGCATCTTATACTTTGGAGCATCTTATAGTCCAAAAAATACAGTAAATGAGAAGATACTACAAGACCTGTCCATAAGTTTTGGAGTTTAGGGCAAGGGTTCAGTTGCTGAGTGCATTGACTGTACTTCGGATTGTATTTGAAGTTCTTGGTTGATGCATGAGCTAATTCACATGTTGGCAGTTTGCAGACAAATATGAGTAAACAAGCTTCGTGCTGCATACCAGACATTAACACTGATTAAAGATAGTATTCCAGGGAAGTCCGTTGAACAGAATGGAAAATAGGAGAACTTTCCCCAATTTACATTTGAATGGATTAATAGAAGACATCTGTTGGCTAGGTGAAATGCCAGATTTTACTTAAATCAGTGCTAACTAAATACAATCAAAGATGTATTTATTTATATATTTATTTCTCACCTCCCCGAGTTGCCTGTACAGTATATGACTGGAAAGAGGGAATGAAATCCAATTCTGGATTGGATTAAAATTCTTAACTTTCAGTGGCATCACTAAAAACATGTTACAAATTAAACTGTATGGCTGAAAAGATATGAATCCTTTCCCCAGCTCATGACAGATTTATCATGATTACAATGCTCAAGGGGGTAGGTGGATCAGGATCAAGGAGGCTGAGAACTATCAACTTCCAGAAGATCTGTGACCAGGCTTTAGAGCTGCAACAATATTCAGATAAAAATCTTTCTGACTTTTTTTTTCAAAAAGCTATTGCACTATGCTTCTCTCTGGTTGTGCGTGTATGTTGATTTAAAACTGTGTAACTGGCTGTTGTGACTTAGGCTTACTGAGTAATTACAATACACAATTAGTCCTAAAAAAACCTATTTTATTGTAACAGCTGAGTCCCAATCAGTTGCAAAACAAGTCCTTTGGAAGAAGAACCTTTATCCTCTTTGACACCCTGCCAAAGGCCTTACTTGGCAAAGCCCCACGAAGTTCAGAAACAAATAAGAGATGCTCACTGGAAACAGAGTTAGCAATGTTGCTTTCCTGCAAAAAGGCCCAAGTGCCTCTGTTTCTCTTTTAAGCCTTATGGGAGGGGCCAATCATCTCTTGGCCTTATTCCCGAGTCATCCCTTTTGCTTTAGCTGATCTTGCATTCTGGCAGCTCTGTGCATGTGTGCACTAGGAACAGGCTCCTCCTGTTCCTCTGCCTCTCTGCTGTACAACTCTGGGGGTTCTGGAGTCCGCGCATCACTCCCACATGGCCCTGGCCCCATCTCTGCCTCTGATGCAGGGCCCTTGTCGGGGCCTTCCCCAGACTCTAGGACTAGCCCATGTTCCTCCCCAGCCTCCTCACTGTCTGACTCTGCTACCAGCTCCGCAGGCTGCTGTGGACCACAACACTGGCTGAGTTTATTTAGTAAGGATAAATGTAGTATATTTATCTTAGAATAAAGCCTGGCATTAGTAAGTGGTTTTCTTAAGCAGCTGGCTATAGCCCACTATTCTTCATATCAGTGATAACTGCCTTTAATCTTCCATCAGGCCTTTGTGGGTTGCTGATATAATATATGCTATCTCTATCTACCTATCATCTATCTATCTATCTATCTATCTATCTATCTATCTATCTATCTATCTATCTATCTATCTATCATCTATCTACTGCAGAAGATTCTGTTGCTATGTAGGCAGTGTCCGCTGTCCAGTACATCGAATCATTCCAACCCATGGCCCTTATATTCCTGTCTTAAAAACAGGGCATTCCTTTTCAGTTGGAAATAAGGAAGAGAAGGAGAAGGCTCATCTCCTGCCATTCAACAAAACATTGGGATAGCGCATGGCTAAAATGTTCACAGTGTAAACCTTCATTACAACTTTTTTCTCTTCTGACAGCACCTAGGTCAGTGATGGCTAACCTTTTCTGGACTGAGTGCCCAAAGCATGCCCGAACCCACAAAATCCAATGTGCCTGGGGCCCCTGCTCTTGCACCCTGCCCCCACGCATGCACGCACGGCCCCCTGCATGCACCCCATCCCCATGCATGCACATGCACCCCCATGTGCTCTGCCCACCACGCATGTGCATGTGCACATGTCCCCCCTGTCCATCCCCCGCCCCCTGCGCATGAACGGCAGAGACCTGAAGACTAGTTGGCCGGCAGGGGCATCCACACATGCGTGGCAGAGCTGAACTGAGGCGACAGCTCACGTGCCCACAGAGAGGGCACTGTGTGCCACCTCGGGCACACATGCCATAGTTCACCATCACTTTCACTCTGGGTGAAAGCTGAAGCAGATCAGCAATTGAACAAGGAAGTCCATGATTAATTTCACATCTTTTGCAGAAACTCATGGGCTTAGCAGACCCTTTAGAAGAAATAGAATTTTCCTAGCTCCTCCCTTGCCTACACAGTATGGAGATGATAATGCTATAATATTGTCTATTTCACTGAAATGTTGGAGTGAAGACTGTGATTTATTCTTAATCCTTGAAATAAACTCCATAAAGCCTTCTCTTCCATCTCCTTTTCCTGCTACAAAGCAGCATTTCAAACCTATCAATCACATGAGGAAACTGGAGAAGAAAGCCAAAAGAACACTGTAAAAAAAGTCAATTCAAAACTTCACTGTTTCCTTTCTGAAAATGAAGCAGCTCTTTTTCATTAGCAAGACATCCCAGACAACTTCAGCAGATAATATATTTGAAACTGGGGGTGAGGGAATGGGGGGTGGGGGTGGAGAATTGAAAGGGAGGAAGACGGAGGATAAGCGGGGTGGGTTTGGGGCAGACAGGAGATGCTCTGAGCCATTTCAACAGGAGCTCACCCTCCTATTTATCCCCATTGTAGCATGGGACATACTCCATTCAGGGCCATTCCACCCCCACCCCCCTTTTCAACAATGTCCCATAGTGGTCTTGCTCTGTTTGTTGTTAAGAATGAGCCGCTCAGAGTAGGAATGTTTCCCAGACAGAAGGTCAAAGGGTCAGGCTCTGGACCTCTGGACATTTGTGCCTCTTCATGTGCAGACATAGCTTTTGAAAAACAGTGTGATCCTTTGAGCAGCTGACAAGGAGGTTGTTTGTGGTTGTGCCACAAAGCATAACTTAGATCATAAGATTAACTGTCAGGTCATCTGCTTTGAAATCCATTATGAAAAACACTCAGAAAACTGAGGGTTGTTTGGGAAGTTGCTGCTTTTGCTAAAACTGTCAGAAATTACCCTGGGAGTGTTGTCAGATTTATACAGATCTGTGAAAGTGTGTGCATGTAAATGTGTGCGCGCACATTTCTGCATGCACCCATCTGAAGAAAATGTTTATTGTAATACTTTTATGCTAGTTGGACTAAATCTGTCACTGAAGCCTCCATCTCAGATTAGAACGTCTGAACTTGGCTCTTGGAAATGAAAATACATCTTGAGAAACTCTGCTATGAACAGGAACCAAAGAACTCTTACAAAAGGCAGAAAGAGGAGAGAAATGCAGACGATCCGCTTTCTCTCACATTCCATCTTTTTCACAGATGAGGAAAACAGCTTGTGGTGCATATAAACAGTGACTAACTCTGTTGATTGGGAGAAAAGTCATAATCTGCAACCTGAATTGGTTGGGTTTTTCCAGAAATCCTAAATAATCATAAAAAAAGAGAAAGGGAAGAGGGGGAAAGAAATCAGATTAACAAGCTTTTAAAATACGTTTTAGATGTCCTTGAAAACACCTTATGCATTTATGCTGCTTTTTGAATTTTTTTCCTGATTGCTGGTCATTATTATGTTATAATATAGAGTTACTCAGACTAATTGTGTTTGTCTTTATTATAATTGAAACATACTATAAAATCAAAGTACTTAGAAAGGAAACAAAGTATGCATACCGGTGTATGTGCATGAAAGAAAACAAGGATATATGTATGCATTTTGTATGTCTGAAAAGATGGGGTAAAAAGATAAAAGAGGAAAAAAGAAGGTACAAGATGTGAGAAAATGAAAACAATTGCATTTTGCTCTTAGTAGGCAGGTTAGTAAAAAAAATTAGATATTTTGTTCAACTAAAAATCTTGAAATTATACAGCTGTTATTTAAAAATAATAAAAAATAATAAAATAAGAATGTGGTTATTTTTATAAGAAAAACATTTTGAAAAGGAATTAAGAGAGCATTTATTGAAAATATTTCATATTTTTTTCCGGATACATTGAGTTCCAGTTATATTTATGGCTGCTTCCTCTCCAGCATCAAACATTTTACATTTTACATATTTTGCATATTATCTTATCCTAGCCCTAATCAGTGTAAAAATTTTGAATTATCCATTCAAAAAGACTCTTTTTACATTCAACCATGTCATGATTAACACAATGCATAGACAAAGAAAACTAAAAACATCTAAATATTTTGTTGCTCATGAAAAATAATTACTGATTTTAGGCTGAGGAAATATTGGCTTGAACTATGGTTTAATAAAGGTAAGAAAATGAATTTGCAAAAGTGAAAAACCAAACAAAGCATTTGGCACTGTTTTGTGTTATAGCACTGTAAGTCCATCAGCAGTTTGTGAATTGTGTATTATTGATCTGATCAGAAGACTAATTCTAGGTCTCTCCTTACAAAATTCAGCCCCTTAATTTAGTAGCAAGCAAGCACCGCTACACACAGGCACATGATTTGGGATTCTCTGCATAGGCTCCTAATATAGATTCGATAGCATGAACCATGGATGAACATGTCACTATTGAATGTAGAAAAAATTTGCATAAAACAATTACCCCATGGACAGTGGCTTCAGAGTTGTCTAGACAACATCCTTTAGATGGTATCACTGACCTCAGACACACTAGGCTAGCTTTAAATTAGCAATGAGCAAGACTGGAGGGCTGTATTATGGTAGTTATAAACCATAAGAAGGTATTTAAATAGACAGATAAGACACATGCAAATCTGTCGATTGCCATGACAACCATCTTGATATAGGTTTTCCATATGTAGAAAGAAGGGCAGAGCAAAAGGCAACAGGAAAAAAAATAGCATAGAACCTGTAAAGATAATGAACCCTGACAGTGTATTAGATGAGCTCTTGGTCACTTATTAACTCTTAATAGAATACAAACTTCTTTACTAGTACACTGCTCATTGGATCAGAGAGCAATTACTTCTAAACCTCCACTGGTAAGGATCTGGGCTATATGGTTGCACCTAATGTACCAATTCTTCACAAATTGATCTGACTGATTAAAAAACACTTTGCGATTAGATGCAAATTGCTTAGCTGCTCAAAAGCACTTGGCAGGGAAGCAGCAAAAAGAGAGGAAAAAAAGCATCATTTTCCAGACATTTCTATATATTGCTTCTAGGTTGACTTTCAATGTATAGACTGCAGTGGTTATTATGGCTCCTTGATAAATGGTTATTATAGGTGAACTTCGTAAATATGAAATTCCTTCTGATCATTAACCTTACTGTACAGAACACGTGATTTCAAACTGAAGGGAATGCTTCATTTCTTTAAACAGCCAAATTATAAAATGGATAAGGAAATGAAAGTTATACAATATTTTAAAGTTAAATACTAAGAGAGGTGTTTCCTGGAATACTTGACAAACAAACTTTTTTGCTGAGTTTGAAGAAACTTTTGCCATGTATTTCTTAGGATGGAACCAGACTGGAATGGAGTTGATTCAGGGTAAAGGCTATGATAGCCAGCTCCCTTCCCTTCAAGAATCTGAACTGGAGTCTGGGTTTCTATACTTAGGAGAGATGTTACCAAAAAAACTTCCCAACACAATATAATGAAAGTGAAAGAAAACACAGTGAAACAAAAGTGTTGATACCATTGTGGGAGCCACACTGCCACTTGTTATTGCGATTCTGTCTGCAGTGCCGGGTACCATCCATTAAGAAAGGTGTAGACAAAATGCAGCAAGTACAAGAAATTGCCGTGACAATGAAAACAATAACATGGAAACTGAAAAATGTTCCATAGAAGGTCAGTTTGTAGAATGGGGTGTGGTGAGGATTGAGAAAAGGCAATTCAGGAAACTCTAATCTTTTCTGATCCTAATAAAGTTTCAGTTAATGTTTGGAAAAGAACCACCTGCACCTTTCTCAGTTATCCGGGATGAGAGCAGCTCGCCTGTTCACAAGAAAACTATCAGACTGAAAGAACTTGCTCATGACCTCTCATACCCTGGTTAATCCCTGGCTGGATAACGCCAACATATCCTATATGGAAATGGAGGAGGAACAAGCCTGCTTATTGTAACAATTCTTGGATGCCTGTCTTACCAATTGGTTGATTAAATTTATTTTCTCCATTACAGGTAGTCCTCATTGGAGACTACAATTGAGATTGTAAACTCAGTCATTAAGTAAAACCATTGCTAAATGAAACTGCAGCTGTGATCTTATTTTACCATTACTTTGCTTTGCAGAACTGCAAAAGTCATAAATGCCAGGATTGGTTTTAAAGTGTTTTTTTCATTACTGTAATGACTGCAAATAGTTGCTGTACCAGGCAGTCACTAAATAAGGAATACCTGTAAACATCTTTTCCATCCCCCTCTCTTTTCTCTGTTTGGCACTCTCATTATGTCAAAGGCAGATATAAAATGCATGTTACCCATGTTTCCCCAAAAATAAGACCCTGTCTTATTTTTTTGAACCCCAAAATAAGTGCTTGGCACTATTTTCAGGGATGTCTTATTATTTTGGGGTGCATGGAGCAAGACCAGGCTCCTTTTGCCATTTTACCTGATTTCCAACTCTGTCTCCCTATACCTAACCAGAGGAAATGGCAGGGACTGGCTGTGCATGCATTTAAATATTTTTGGGGCGGGCTTATTTATGGGGAGGGCTTATTTTCAGGTGGGCTTATTTTAGCACATGTGCTCAAAAGCCCAATTGGGTTTATTATCAGGGGTTGTCTTATTTTAGGGAAAACAGGGCACTGAAAAATGGCTGTTCAAAAGCTTTTCCATATTCTTTGTGGAAGAGATGCTTTGGGACTAACTGATATCCTTAATAATGAATTCAAACTAAAGAATAGGTTAACACTCACTCACTCACTCACTCACTCACTCACTCACTCACTCACTCACTCACTCACTCACTCTATCTATCTATCTATCTATCTATCTATCTATCTATCTATCTATCTATCTATCATCTATCGCACAGAAGTTAATTTTAAGAGAATCTGCATCTATAGATAGTGTTTTAAAGTTATTATGCAAGAGGAATAAGTATTCTCTAACATAATTTAAAGTGGATTTGAAAATGACAGAGTATGGGAATGACATAGGGGGGGAAAGTTATACTGGACACACAACAAAAGAAACCAGTATATGTCTTAATAATTAAAAGGGATTTACAAATCACAGACTAAGAGAGTGACCTGACAATTTTCCTATTTCATTTCCACAAGAGAGGTTTGTTAAAGTTTTGAAGAATTTTATGAGACAAATTAAAATGAAAACACATCAAACTCTAAGACAATTTAATGAACTAAATATCAAGATTGCTAAAAGTAAAGGGAATATAAAGTTGGTTTATTTGATTAAGTTTAAAAAAAGATGTGTTGTTATCTCTGGAAATGCTTAATGGACTTTTGGTAATTGGGACTGAAACGATGAGACTTCAAGGATATTTCATAGATAAGAAATAGGATATGGGAAGGAGAGGTCATTTATTTTATTTTAAGAGAAGATGATAAGTTACTAAATTGTTTATACTTGTGGTTGAAGTAATTTCTTTTATTTTTATTTATTATATTCCTATTTCTTCTTTCATTTCTATTTTTTCTTTCTATTTTTTATCTTCTACAAGTCTGTGTTAGTTTTTATCTTTGCAATTCTAATTATTAATAAAATTAATATTAAAACATAAATATATCACCTTTGGAATAATTTAAAGATGTGCTTAATCACTAAGAATTTAACTTCGGCTAGATTACAGAAATGAAGTGACTATCTTTTAACTCAATGTGACTTGTTCCAATGTTAGAAATGGGTAGTATTCAGTTTATCCGAAAAATAATAAGCCAAAAGAAATGAAGTGTTTCTCTGTGTGAGTGTCTCTTTCTCTCTCTATGTACTTTAGTTAATTGAAGAAAATATTTTTCTAGTTAAGATCTTATGTACATATATAGCTAAATGAGGTGAAACTAAAGTGCTAGGTTTCTGCTGAGTGGACTGCACCATTGTAGACATAATATAATATTTTCAAAACTCTTCTATTTATTTTTAATCTCTATAATTAAAATTAAAATGTATCAGGAAAGATTTCTCATTAGGCGCTTTATGATATGCTATTTGTATCCAAAAGTAGTTGGCTTATACTGTACATTATATTTGTTCTCAATAGACATATAGAGGGGCAAAGTTTGACTGAAAAAGGCAAATGACTTCTAGGAGATAATAGTGAAGATTCAGTTATTCACCTCCAAAGGTAGGAGAAAAGTCCACTTCTGGAACCCCTTCAAAGCCCCTTTCATGACTTGATGGAAATCTTAAAAGCATTTGCTTCTCTGGACAGTAAGAGTCCACTTTTTTGTGCTCCTGAGTCCAATTTCTACATATGCCACTATTTCCAACTCACAGATTACATTTGTGTGCGTGTGGGTGTGTGGGTGTATGTCTGTCTCTCTCTCTCTCTGTGTAAGAACAAATAAAAATTAAAACAAGAAGAAAAGAAAGAAGGAGAGATTATTACCCCTTCCATTCTTCCTTTGCAGCACAAATCTGAATGTGATAGTTGGCTTGTCCACAGATCTTAGTGGTATTACTGTACCTTATTGCAGTTATTGCCTTACTCTGGCATATATACATATAAGCAGAGAATGAGATGCAGTAGCTAGGGTTAGGGCAAGATGTTGGATGATTTTTTAAAAATGCTAAATTAATTTTTAATTGATTTTATCTGCCAGCATTTATTAGCTGGTTTCCTTGTTAATAAATATCTCAGTAGAAATATGACTGATGAAGAGATACACAACCAACTCTCTATTTACATGTCTGTCTGTCTGTCTCTCTGTCTCTCTCTGTCTCTCTCTGTCTCTCTCTTTCTTGATAGAAAGCATTTTGATCTATTTGTTCCTTTCTAAAAAAAATATACTTTACAAAATAATTTAAAATTTCCGACGCTGAGTTTTTAAGAATAAAATAAAAATCATTAATGAGGCTATTTTGCCCAAAACATTAAGATGCTAACTATATCCTGGTTAAAACAGCAATAGCAGCCAAACAAAACAAAACAAAACAAAAAAAACCCTAAAGCAAAAGCAAACTACATTTTTGACTGCATGGATAAATGTGTAACAGAAAAGGCACGGGGTCTTAGAAGTGAATAGCTGGCATGCAGGATTGCAGCCTTTATCTATAAACAAACTGGCTTATCACAGCTGTTTATTGTATGGTTAGCCTTGATCACAACCTTTATGTCTTTATTGCTTACATACCATTCCCTTGTTTATGCGTCTGTACCAGTCGGCGCCCTTGAACTTGGCCCTGCTGAGTCCCGACCCTTCCTTGCTCGCTCACTCACGCTGATCACGTCTTCAATCAGTAAATCTGAGACAGGGTCTGGCTGATAGCCGAGCCTCTAGCAGGGCAATTAACACAGGACTAAAGTGTCATTCATGGCATGGCTAAAAGAATAGCCGTCTGGAGATGACAGTCCGAGTTCTGCTGTGACATCCAAACCAGCCTAAGATTATAGCAACAATAGAGGGGGGAAGATACTGGGAATGTAAAGAAAAGGGCCAGCACAAGGATTTATTTCTTTATTTCTCTGGGTTCGGATTGCAGCTGGATGGACAGCTGAATAGAGATACATTGCCTTCTTAGGCTGCTAAGACCAATCTTTGTGTGATAGCAAAGGAGGAACATTTTAAGGATGCTGGGACCACTTTACCACCTTAATTTGGCCATCAGAGATGAAGAGAAAAAAGGGTGAAATCTATTGTAATGTTAACCACAGCACAGATTCTCCACACTGGAGAAGAGCCAAATTGGGATGGGTGGAGAACTATTCGGTCTGTGCCTCAAGTTCAAAAGACAGCCTCATATTTATATTCTTTTTTTTTTTTTTGAATGAGCATTTCTTCACATATATTGTAATTTTAAATTTTATGATTTGTAGTGGACTTACATGTTGAGAGTGGATAGCTATTTGTCTAGAATGGTATAGGCTCTTCTGCTTGGACATAGGATTGGACTAGAAGACCTTCAAGGTCCCTTCCAAATCTATTATTCTATATTTTATGTTTTAACCCTTCCTGGATTTCTTGAGATTCCCCATCCAGAAATATACCTAGCCAAGTCTAGGTTTATTATTTCCCCCAATCCTCAATTTTACTAGGAAGACTTTGGCTTAACTTTTTAATTTGTATGTGGTATTATATTTACTAATTTTTATTTATTTATATCCCACCTTTATTATTGTTACAAATAACTCAAGGAAGTGAACATATCCAACACACCTTCCTTTTCCTTTTCTGCCCCCACAATAACAATCCTATGAGGTTGGTTAGGCTGAGGAAGAAGGACTAGACCAAGATTAGACTGGCTTTCATAACTAGCCTGTTATTTAAAACTCTTTTCACTTTCTCCCATTTTCCTTGTGTCTCTCCTATGGCTAACTGTAGCTTACATGCACTTTAGGCATGCATAAGAACACCAGCGTGCCTCCCGTCCCTGTCCTAATCTTCCCTTTTATTGTATTCATTTTATGTATTCAATTCATGCTTATACTTATATATTATCTAATATGTACTTGACAAAATCAATCAATCAATCAATCAATCCTCCTTCTTACTCTTTGTAAATGGCCATGCACACGCACATACACATACATAATTAAATTTTTTAAACAAAATGTAAAAACTAACAGAAACCAAAGCAGAACAAGGAGGAGAGAGAGTGGGGGGAGTAGTAGAAATGATGAAAATAAGTTTCTGATTTCCTTTACAATTATGTTCACAAAGTGATTTCCTATTTTTTGACTACTGATCACTAAAACCATAGACCATAAGTGCACTTTCTCCCGTTTCAGGCAAAAAGTCCATATGGGGTTTTAGCCACAAATGTAGATATTGTCTTTTCTCTAATCAAGTAAGTTAAGTCAACCATTTCTGCAAGCTGCATCAGTGATTATACATTGCCCAACTTCAATATGGTCAACTGATTAATCAATGAAGTATACCATATTCTTGAATCAATGAAACCCAGACCATTCCAACCCTGCCAGATCAAACTGGTCAGGCAGAGACTATGGAAGACAAACAGTCACTCAAGTAACCTGACTCTGTGCCATATATATGTTTCAGCATTTGCTTCTAAAGAATTGAATATGAGAAGAACGCATTGTTAAAAAAATGATCTACAAACCTTGTATTGGCAACAAAGATGATTAGAGGACTGGAGGCTAAAACATATAAAGAACGGTTGCTAGAATTTGGTATGTCTAGTTTGATAAAAAGAAGGACTAGAGGTGACATGATAGCAATGTTCCAGTATCTCGGGGGCTGCCACAAAGAAGGAGTCAAGATATTCCCCAAAGCACCTGAGGGTAGAATAAAAAGCAATAGATGGAAACTAATCAAGGAGAGACACAACCTAGAACTAAGGAGAAATTTCCTGACAGTTGGAACAATGAATCAGTGGAACTACTTGCCTCCAGAAGTTGTAAATGTTCCAACACTGCAAGTTTTTAAGAAGAGATTGGATAACCATTTGTCTGAAGTGGTTATAGGGTTTCCTGCCTAAGCAGAGGGTTGGACTAGAAGACCTCCAAGGTCCCTTCCAACTCTCTAGTCTAATCTAGTCTAGTCTAGTCTAGTGTAGTCTAGTGTAGTCTAGTCTGTATTTTAGTTCTGTTAAATACATTAATTTTAAACAATTAATTAAATCAGGAAGTGATGGAAAATTAAGCTTAATAAATGAAGCCATCATTCTTCTAAACATTGCGATTACTTAGTAAATTCAATCTTCAGTTTTGTAACTTTGCTTTAATTTTGCTAGTCATGGTTTCCCAGTTTGCCTGTCCTCTGTTCCATGTGTTGATACCCTTGAATATAGTTGTAGGCAGAAGAAAATAATATATGAAGGAAAAAAGTTAATGGACAACAGAGAATGCAAAAATGAAGATGACATGAATAAATACGTAGATGAAGACAATGCATGTTTAACCATACAGTGTGCATATTGGGTGAAAATAATTACCCAGGAATAAACATCATGGTATCTTCAAGTACTACCTGCACCGATTGTCTGAATTATTCAAGATACTGGATTTGGCCAACATAGATTTGGGTACTAATTTTTGGGAAACCAAGCAATTGTCATAGGATATAGCATAAATATTAAGCCATTGAATATCTATTTATTTGAACATGCAGAATCATAAAATGTAAACTTTGGAAAAGACCTTGTAATTTATCTAATCTAACTCCCTGCCCAGTTGAAGTATAGATCTCTTTAAATACCTTCATAGCTTCTTGATTAACCAGCTGCTTTCTACAGCAACACTGTGAAGAATTGTTTTGCTGACATCCAACCAAAATCAACTTCTTTGTAATTTAAACCCATTTTTTTTTCATTCCTGTCTTCTGGAATGACTTTAATCAGTTCTGCTATGTCTTCATTATGATAGCCACAGAAGACAATACTCTTGCCTCCTGAAATTTGTCTCCTTGGATCTCTTGATTTCATTTTGAATTCATCCTGAGAAAGTTTTTATTCTACAGCTTGAGGTGGAACCATTGATGAGCATACTGAATGAGGTCATTCAGACAACTATGAATCCATCTTATGGTTCTATCATCTAGCTTACATTTTAGGGGTCTTTTTTTAAAGGAAGGAAGGAAGGAAGGAAGGAAGGAAGGAAGGAAGGAAGGAAGGAGGCCTTTAGACACCAAACATCCCCATCCCCATTACAAGAACAACATCAAAGCCATTTTGGAGTGAACCTTAAAAATGTATAAAGTTTGTCTCATGAATTACCATATTACATTGTTATTGTTGTATCTCAGAAAACTGTAAGGGCTTTTCTGATTGCCCATAATAAATATCTGAGAAAACTCAAGTGATCTATCTCTGTAATTTAAATATAGTTTCTGGAATGGCGGGGGGACCCCTTCAAAGAGGAGCCTCACACTTTTTGATAGATAGATTTTCCCCTTCCAGAACCTGCTTTTCCAGAAACAAGAAAATGACTTCTGTGCAGGCTAACAGGGCTCTGTAGTTGTTTCAAAACTGAATTCAACTTGCAGAATATAAAAAGAATCTAGGTAAAAGGGCACTTAAAGGGGACCAAGTCAATTAAGTTTGAGCCAAAAGTGTGCTGCAGCTGCCAAAACCCCCCCAAAAAACAAAAACCAATGCAGCCTTAGGCTGTATCAACAGAGGGATAGTATCAGGATCACCTGAAGTGTTAGTACCGCTTTATACTGCTTTGATAAGATCACACTTGGAATACTGAATTCAATTTGGTCACCTCAATTCAAAAAAAATATATTGGGACTCTAGAAAGAGTGCAGAGAAGAGCAACAAAGACGATCAGAGAACTGGAGGCTAAAACATATGTGAATGGTTGCAGGAACTGGGTACAGTACTATATGTCTTGTCTAATAAAGAGAAGGACTAGGGCTGACATGATATCAGTCTTCCAATATTTGATGGGTTGTCACATCTTTCTCCAAAATACCTGAGGGTAGGACAAGACGTAATAGATGGAAACTTAATAAGGAGAGAAACAACTTAGAACTAAGGAGAAGTTTCCTGACAGTGAGAACAGTTAACCAGTGGAACACTTTGACTCCAGAAGTTATGGGTGCTCCATCACTGGAAGCTTTTGTCTGAAATAGTTTAGGCTCTACTGTTTCAGCAGGGGATTGTACTAGAAGACCTCCAAGATCCCTTCCAACTCTATTATTCTGTTATTCTATTTGCAGCAATGCTTTAAATCTTTTCTTTATATTTGTCTCCAAGAAAATCCAGTTATGTACATCAGAATCTAATTATGGTATAAGATTCTAGCAGGTCTGTAAGCAGCCTTTTACAGGGTCATCTTTAGGGAATAAAAGTGTTTCCAAATAATCAGGAAATGGTGAACATCAGACTAAAAGAGAGTTCTTTCCCTTCTCTGGGATCATCAGTATGCTACAAATAGAGAAATTTGGGATAGCAATCAGAGATAATTGTGTTATTTGGGGAGTCTGAAGGGGAGAGAGAGTGAAGCAAGCAAACACTGTGGGGCTATCAGCAGCACCTGGATGGGTGTGTGCTCAGCCTAAATAGCTGGTAAATCATCTCAGCATCAGAGGTTTTCTTAACAACATCAAATCCAAAGCAAACAGCAGAATCTTGAATTGAATATATTTTGATTCCGTCTGCTGCTATGGACATATTTCTTCCCAAGCCACTCATCTTAAATCAACAATTTTTAGGAGGCATCTAAAACCCGGATCATATTGTCTTGCACAAAACTGTTCTACTGTTTATGTGAGTTTCTATGTTGAACAATACAATCAGCATCATTTTCATTTAAAATAGTGGCTGTCATTTAATACAGAGATTATATGATGCGTGCAAACCTGATTCCAATGCATTGTAACAAGTGGAATAGCATTTATGAGTGGAAACAGGTTTTCTTTTCCTAAATTCCCTTCTCAACATTATTACCTTGATCATTGGTCACACTAGCTGAGAATAATGGGAACTGTATTATTGTTTAATTTAACTTCTAGAGCAGGGCTGCCAAACTTATGGCCCATGGGCCACACACTGGCCACACCCACATCTGGTTTAGTGAAGGAGGGAAAAGTTGGGATACATCACGTGATGCTGCAGTGATGCCGTGAGTTTGACACCTCTGATCTAGAGAATCTATCTAGAGTCTATCATTTTTGCATACAGTCACCAGATATTTTGTTCATCATGACTGTTGTGACCCAGGCCTGAGTAGGTAGTATTAGACGCAAACAGTTCCAAAACAAACTGACTTCATTAGAACAGCTGAGAATTAACTCATTCTCAGCATAGTCGAAACTAAATCAAACAAATTCTTCATAACACAAATACTTCAGTCTAATCACCAACCTTGGTATAATTAGGCAAACTGCCAAAGGCTTCTCTTGGCAAAAGTTCAGAAGCAGAAGACACTGACAAGAGATAAGAGCAGCAAGGCAAGAACAAGTCTATCAACGTTGTTTTCCAACAAAGAGCCCAAGAGCCATTGTTGGTCTTTTAAGCCTTATGGTAGGGGCCAATCATCTCTTGGCCTTACTCCCAAGTCATCCTCTTTGCTTTAGTTGCTCTTGCCTTCTGGCAGCTCTTCTCATACGTGCACTAGGAACAGCCTCCTCCTGTCAGCCTCTGGAGGATCCAGAGTCCTCACCTCACTCCCCAATGGCCCTGGCCCCATCTCTGCCTCTGATGCAGAGCCCTCATCCAGGCCTTCCCCAGCCTCCAGGACTGGACCATGTTCTTCCTCAGCCTCATCACTGTCTGACTCCACTGCCAGCTCTCAGGCTGCTGGCAGATCACAACAATGGCCTGCTTTGAGCTCCCCAAAGACTCAATTCCATTTTTGGTAAGTAAATTTCAAAACATGGTAGTGTTGCTTTGCTTTTTATACCTAATATAAAAGTCTTCTCTTTCAAAATTTGTTTATTTTTATTTTTTTTACAAATTTTTATTGAAATAAAAACATACAAACGGAAATATACATACATACAATACACAACATAAACAATCTACATTTAAGTCAAGTCTTACAACTTGAACGTTAAAGGGAAAAAGAGTTACTTCGGTATTCTATATTTCCTTATATATATAATTACATCTTACATTATATAACGATATTTTAAGTTTATTCCTTAATTTTTGTTTCCTTGGTTGGTACTCCCTTTCTATCCTGCTAGTTATTTTTTATTTCATTTTTCTTTTCTCTAACCAGTCATACCATCATTGCCAAATTAGATAATATTCTATGTCTTCCTTTTCTTGAATTTCCTTAGTAAGCCTATCCATTTCTGCACATTCCATTACTTTTTGTATTATTTTGTCCTCCAATTACATTTCTTCTAATTTCCACCTTTGCGCGAATGTGATTCTTGCTGCTGTCAGTATATAGTTGCGTCCCTTTCTAGATCGGGACTCTTTACACACAGTCACTCACACCCTCGTCACCTCCCGTCTGGACTATTGTAATGCTCTCTACATGGGGCTCCCCTTGAGGAGCATTCGGAGGCTCCAACTGGCGCAGAGTGCGGCCGCACAGGTGGTTATGGGAGCGACGTGGCGCTCCCATGTAACACCTCTCCTGCGCGAGCTACACTGGCTCCCGGTGGTCTTCTGAGTGTGCTTCAAGGTTTTGGTTATCACCTTTAAAGTGCTCCATGGCTTAGGACCTGGTTATTTACGGGACCGCCTACTACCACCAATAGCCTCCCACCGGCCTGTACGCTCCCATAGAGAGGGGCTCCTCTGGGTGCCGTCAGCCAAACAATGTCGACTGGTGGCCCCCAAGGGGAGAACCTTCTCTGTGGGAGCACCTACCATCTGGAATGAACTTCCCCCAGATATACGAGGATCCCAGACCTGCACACCTCCCGTCGCGCGCTCAGGACTCACTTATTTCAACAAGCTGGCCCCTTTTAATTGACAATTTTAATTTGTTTTAAATTACTGGGGTTTTAAATTGTCAGCCAAATTATTTAATTCATTTTATTCTATTTTAAATTTTTGTATTTATATGTTTTATTTATGGCTGTACACCGCCCTGAGTCCCTCGGGAGTAGGGCGGTTTTTAAATCTAATAAAATAAATAAATAAATATGGATTATCAAATATTGTATATCTTTTTTGTAATGATTTGTTAATATTCCTAATAAGTATGTTTCAGGTTTCAATGGCACTTTCTGGGCGGTAATTTGTTTATTTAAAAAGCAGCATTCACTAGCAGTTGGGTCTGTGCCATTGATTTATTTTTGCTCCATGCCTGTTGTCATGTGTTTTATCATAAATATATCTGGGATCTCAACATAGCTCCTGCAGGTACTATGTGCCTGCAGATACTTTGTCGGCACTCCCTTCCGCTCAACTTTTATATTTTCAAAAATTAATTTTATCATTTTAGAATCTATCATGCTTCAAAATGGTTGTCTTCAGCATGTGTATATTTTTCAAGAGCGCATCTGAATTGTTTTATTTTGAATGTGGTTGCTTACCCCTCCCAGCAAGTCACAGGTAATCAGGATTAAATAGGAAGGGCTACTATCACAGCTGGTTGCTAACATTTCAGTAAGTCAGTGTTTTCTAACTTCTGACAATTATTTGATGAAAGGACAAGACATTTATTTTGAATAAATTAAACATCCACCTTGTCTCAAAATTCTAAGTTGCCAATACACCCTAAGTCTATTGCATCACATTGCCTATGATTATTTTTAAGCATAAAACACTTGAATTTTATATGTATTTCCTCCTAAAATGTTCATTTTCCCCTAAATTAAACATTTCTCCAACAGCTGTATTATGTTTTCAAAGTAAAAAATAAAAAACTAGCAAAGCCTCAAAATCAAGAAACGAAATAGTAGCGAGGAGAGAATAGGGGGAAAATATAGGCATAGTCACATTGGCGTGTCCTAACTTTAACTGTGCTCCTTTTTCTTATTTTATGCCTTTAATTTCTCTCATTTACTACTCTGTACTACGTTTTTGCAAAACATTGCTTACTCTAAAAGGAAAGCACCAGTTGGATACATATATACTGTAAATATTCTATTCACATTTATGATACAATGTTAAAGGCAGCAAATTTTGATTCAAATTGACTCAGTATTTGAGTTGTGGTTTAGTAAAAGATCTGGGCATAAAATATAATAGAAATGCATCACATTGTTGCAGCTGTTTCATGGTGGGGGGGAAGAATGGGAAAAATATAAGGATGATAACACATCAAAAGAGATTTTTGATATACTTTTGGCCTGGATGATTGAATCTTCATTTACATGTTGCTTTTCATTTTGGGGAGAAACCCCCTGCAGTCTGTATGTCAAGAGTTGGTACTGTAGAAAGTTAGCTCCCACCCTTCTCCTAGAAGAATGAAATATTTTGAGAAATATTAAAAAGGCAGAATAGAATATTTCCCTGGATGAGAAATGGAGAAACATGCTCTTGGAAAGCAGCCCCCACCTTTCTTAATAGCCCTCGGTAGATATCAGCACTTAAGAGATAGCTAGCTCTATTCATAAACAAAGTCCCTGCAGCAAGGTCTGGACAAAGGTAGGAATAGTCTTCAGCCACAATAGGGATTGTCCAACAAGCCCCTTCATTGCATCAGCAAACCAAGCTACAACCAAGCTTGGCTCAGACAATCTACAGAGCCAGATATGAACCCTACAACAGCCAATAGAATACATGTTCTTGAACAGAAACAGGAAGCTCAAGTTCAAAGCCCCAAGAGAAGGTATAAAAAAACACCATTCTCAACTCCTGGTCAGCTGCCCAGAATCACACATGCTTGGTGGTTCTGTTCACCATTAATCCATCTTTTCAATCAGCTTCCATGTTTCCAGTGTTTTCCTCCCAGCTTGGAACTGAACCAGATGGATATTTCTTCCAACGGTACATTGCAATGACTCTCTGCCTACCCAAAATTTTCATTTTCACTGAAAAAGTTATAACTCAGTTTCAATAAACTTTGGTCCAGCTGCTATGATTTAACCTTTTTAGATATCAAAAGAGATGATAGATCCCTCAGTGGGTATTAATTCTGCAAAGTTTCAGTCAGATTGCTCCAATGATTTGTCTGCAATAAATGTTTGAAATACTCTTCCTGCCTCTTTTGATTCAGGAATAAGGTGTCAATGAGAAAAAAGAGAGCACAACACTTTGCAAATTATCCAACAAGACCCTATAAATAAGTTGCACTATATGAAGCAAACAGTGTCCTACTACATCTAAAAAACAAAAATATTTTTAATATGACCTGAAAAATATGCTTCCACTAAATTTCAAATAATCCATCATTTTCTGAGCAATCCCTGATCCAGACTGGCAAATTTCATGGTATGTCCCATTGGCAAAGTGAGCCCTTTCTGAAATTAATACTGTGTGGGCTAGTTTCACAGCCTTTTTTAAAAAAATATATGTGAAAATGTTATATAAATAGTATCTGTATTGTATAGATTAAACTAAGGGTAAACAATATTTTAGATCCACAGTACAACAAATATACTAGAGCCGAAGTGGCACAGTGGTTAGAGTGCAGTACTGCAGGCTACCTCTGCTGATCACTGGCTGCCAGCAGTTTGGCAGATCGAATCTCACCAGGCTCAAGGTTGATTCAGCCTTCCATTCTTCCAAGGTCGGTAAAATGAGGACTCAGATTGTTGGGGGTAATATGGTGACTCTGTAAACCGCTTAGAGAGGGCTATAAAAGCCCTCTCTATATACCACACTATAAAGCGGTATATAAGTCTAAGTGCTATTGCTATACTCATTTAGTGTGAAAGAAAAATTGCAGGGGGAAAAAACTTCCATGGTTTATTTGTTTTTTGAGGGAATAGAGAGAAGGGGAATGAAGGAGGATGAGAAAGGGGGTAAAAAGAGCTGAAGATCATAAAGCCTAATGGACATAATACTACAGGTCAGACAAATAGAAAAATAAAGCTAAAGATAAAAAGATGATTTGGTGGAAAAAGAGAGAATCAGATACAAAATGGCAAATCATATTTTTTTAAAAAAGCAGAAACAAATCTGAATGTCATTTTGGTTTCTTTTCATTCTAGCAAACCTGCTTAAACAAATTCAAACAGAAAAAGAAAGAGATAACCAATGGAGCAGAATTCCCCAAACACTCAAATAGCAAAGTTTGTGAAGATGATAAGACTTGTATCCTGACTGCTCATTCTATATTATCCACACCTTCCAGCTTTGTTCATATATTGAGGGGAAGCTACAGCAACACTTACAGTTTGAAGGTACTTGATTTGACCTTTGAATCTATTCCAACATTGTTTTAACGAGGTGATTAATCAGATCAAATACCCCTTAGAAGTTTTACAAACTCCTTCAGGTTATGGTTTGTGTCATGATAGTCAAATAAGATTCCTCACCCAGTCAACTCCATTAGGTGGTCTCAGAATAATGATACTATGTGGGACTCAAATGCATTTCCAATTGGTAACTTCTTTAAGGTGTCCTCTTATTAGCATCTTCCCACATTTTATAGTCATGATATTCCATTATGGGGGAGGAAACCTGATAACCAATGAAACCTACATTTAAAAAAACAACAACATTACAATGCCTTCGCATTCTAGAGAAGAACATGGCATGATGTATCTGGGTTTGCATTACGCCACTGTGAGAAATAGGTGTAGGAAACAACCAGAAGACCAGCTGTCAAGATTGCAGGCTGTACAAGTTATCCGGCACAAATACCGGGACTCGGCTTCTGCCAATGTGATAGGAGTGAATGCTTTATTGCCGTCTGGAAGTGTTTATTTTCTGGACATAAATTCAATGGACAGAGTCAAGGCATGTGTAGAAATAAAGCATACCATCATTTGAGCTAAGCTGACAAGGACAATTTACCGTACCAAGCATTCGTTTTGGGCTGATCAGGAGAAGCCAGGCTATTAACATGCAGAAATTCCCGCTGTTCCTTCTTTATTGTCCCTTCTCTGAACTTTGGGAATGGCATGTATTAACCCCTAGAGAGCCTTTGAGGCACAGCAGGCAGCTGGGGTGGAGACACTTGTGTAGGGCCCGGTAGGCATATGTACTATGTCCAGATATTATTGACGGTTGCAGTTCTCTGCCTGCATGAAAAGCCATGGCCTCTGAGTGTGTGCTGTCAAGAGGCCCAGCGGAGGGCTTAAAATATTTCCCCAAAGCAGTCTCTCTCAGTCCTGCACATCAACTGAAACTTGCTTCAGTAACAAAGTTTGTCTATGGTTCTGACCTTGTTTTCCATAGAGGGGTGGGGATGGGAAGCACAACAGGAAAACAAGCTGTCAACCTTCCTCTAGACTAGTTTACAACTATGAGCTTACGTATGTGTGTGTGTGTTTGTGTGTTTAAAAATGTGGATTTATGTGAATTAGAGTGTGTGTATGTTTATATGACCTGGATGACTGAGAACCTCCATAGACATGTATGTATATAGAGACAGAGAGGGTGAGAGAGACCAGCCATAGACAACAGACATACAGACACACACACAGACACATACACACACACACACAGAGATACAGACACACAGGCGACACATACATTCACAGAGAAACACCCATAGAATGCACCCATAAATCCCTACAGATAGATGACTTCTTTTTCAATGAATCTAGTATTAGCCATTATTTCTAGTATTTAAGTGGGCAATTTTAAACAAAAATATTTGGAAATTCCCCACCCTTTCCAAATGGAAATTTCAACCATGTGTGTCCCACATCAGCAAAGTCTGAGATGGTATTGTCCACCAAGAGGCTGACAGTCGCAACTGAGCTCAAGTAATACTATTCATAACAGTACTCAGACATTGGCCTGGCTGACATAAAGATGTTAAAAAATCCATTACATTATGATGTAAATACACCAGACCTATCTTAAACAGACAGTCATGAGATCATCTTAAGGCATTCTCTCTTGACCATGATTTATTTATTTCTTTAAAGAGCAACAGTAGCAGGGTGGGGAAGATTTGGACTAGGGCTATTTCCTCTTTTCATGCTGCTTATTTAGTTGAAAATGCTCTGTTGAAATTGATATATACACCATAGATAAATCAGGGGCTCTCCTAACTGTACCTCATCCAACCTATCCCAACAATTTAGTAATCGTGGGGGGACATGCTTAATTGGATCTCCTTGGCTGCCATTGGAATCTCAACAAAACTATAACAGACAACAAGCACTGTTTTGCATCCTGCCTAATAAGGCCCTTTGTTTTTAATAAAGCTGGGCACAAATGGCCTTCTGAGATGCGGTGAACAATTTTAGTGTACTGCTTCAGAAGAAGGAGAAATTCTCAAATATTTTCTCAAGTAGTGGTGGTGAAGCATCAGGGGAAGAACCATGACCTTCAGGGCTGGGAGGATCTATAATCTTTCTCAGACTGATGCCTCTCCCCCCACAAGATTGGAAATTATGCAGCAGAACTTCAGTGGTTTGCCCATGAGGGCAAGCCTATGGCATGCATGCCATAGGTGGCACACGGAGCCATATCAGTTGGCTACAAAAACATTGCCCTAACTTAGCTCCAGCGCACATGTACATGCCAGCCAGCTGATTTTCGGGCCTTCCGGGCCCACTGGAAGTTGGGAAACAGAATGTTTCTGGCCTCCGGAGGGCCTCTGTGGGGGAAGGGAGGCCCATTTTTCACTCTCCCCAGGCTCCAGAGGCTTTCTAGGAGCCTAGGGAGGGTGAAAACGGCTTCAACACCCGCCAGAGGCTCTCCAGAGGCTGGAAATGGACCATTTCCTGACTTCCGATGGGCCCCGAAGGCCCATTTTTTGGAAATGGCCCACTTCTGGCCTCCAGAGGGCCTCCAGGAGTTGGAATTTTCCCCCCTTCCCTGTCTCCAAGAAAGCCTCTGGAGCCTGGAGAGGGTGAAAAACAGGCCTACCGGGCCCACTGTGCAATTGCGTGCCAAAGCGGGGGGAGCGCAGGGGGGTTGCATGCACATGTGGGGGGCGGGGTACATTGAATTATAGGTATGGGCACGCGCACATGTGCAACCGCCCCCCACGCTCCCTCCGCTTTTGGCACGTGACAGCAAAAAGGTTAGCCATCAGTGTCCTATGCTGTCAATGATAGATGTGAAAGAAGACTGTTCATCAAGGTGAGTAAGATACACTTGGTCTGATCCAACCATATATATTTATATATATGTGCTGCGCATGAGCATATACTGTACTCACCATGTCCCCGCTTTGTAGGAAATATTTACTGTTTCAGAGGCCTCAATTGCCATCCTGTGTTTTCTCTCTGAAGTGGAAGGCAGCCAAATATTTGACTTGCTATTTACAAATGTCTAAATATAGAGATTTCAACAGGCAAAACAGACAGGTCTTGTTACTAAACCATGAATAAGCATCTGCCTAAACCCTGACCTAATGGTTTATTGTAAATTGCCCTCTATGTCATGGAGGGAAATTTCAAATAGTGAAATATATACACAAATACAGAGCATATTCTTATTTTATTTGAAGTTATATATTTTTTTTATTGTGGATAAAGCAGAGATAAGAAGATATCTATTTTATAGAAGAACAACATATATAGATGATGACATAAGCAACAACGAAATGCTCACCAGTAATTTTAACCCCCCTTCTTGCAACCTGGAGAAGCTTGTAACTCAGTCAAGCATTGCCATCTCTTTCAAGTGTCCCATCTGAGAAGAATAGCCCTGCCCACAGGAAAGGTCACTGTTGGAAGAAGGTCACATGATTTCATTACCAATCAGTATGTCCCAGGCAGTGGAGGATAGCATAATGCTATGAATGGCTGCCCGGTGGACTAGCAGTGTTCAGGGCATACTCTAATATCCTTTCAGTGCAATTCAGGAGAAGATGTTAATATTTATAAAAATGTATTCCATTACTGACTTGGCTTTTCATCTACAATTGTCAGGCCACAATTTGCTTTCAAATTCTCACAGCTAGCATGGTGACCCTGAACTAACAGCGTTCACATCTCCTGCGCAGACTTGGCATTCAGTTTAGCTGGAACCTCTTGCTAGCTGTCAGGAGTCACTGCTTTAAACCTTTTAGCAAATCTTTCCCAACTTGATTCCTCAAGGTGTTGGACCCTGAATACCATTATTCCCAATCAGAATGACTTTTGGAATTCTAGAATTTGATATTCAACACAATTGGAGGGCATTAGAAAAGGTTACTTTTATCAGAATGGATTGAAATATTAGTGTAGTCTTATGGTTGAGAGATTGCATTTAGATCAGCTTCAATCTCATCCTTGTTACGGATTCAGCTTGGTGGCCTTATGTGCAAGATACACTCACCATTCTCTGTCTTACTTCTACAGATCTGACTTACACATCTTGTGTCAGTTTTGTTGCAGCAAGAACAACATAACATGACACATCAAAAGAATACTGTAAGTGCACTGTGTGTGTGTGTGTGTGTGTGTGTGTGTGTGTGTGTGTGTGTGTATCAGAGGTGGATTTCAGCAGGTTCTGACCGGTAGTGGAAATTTTGAGTAGTCCGGCAGTAAAAATTCTGACTGGCCCCACCCCCATCTATTCTCTGCCCCCTTCCCCCCAAATCCCAGCTGATTGGGAGGAAATGGGGATTTTGCAGTATCCTTTCCCTGCCCTGCCCACCAAGCCACACCAACCAAGCCATGCCATGGCCACCAAGCCACACCCACAGAACCGGTGAAAATTCATGTGTACCATACACATAGAATTGTTTAGCCTAATACTATGTTACCTTTTTCTTCAGGGTCATTCTTAACCATTCTTTGCCAAATTACACAGAAGAGTCCTAAACTGGTGAAAGGATTATGCAGAACTTGCTTCTGTTTGTTCTGTTGGCAGGACCCATGTGAGAACTCTTAGAGCACCTTGAAAGCTTCTGTTCAATATAGCTCCCTTTTGGCTTGTAAACTGTACTGGATGTTCCTTACACATTTATGTCAAAAGAGTGATTAAGGGAACCTCTTCCTTCATTTCGCTCCTTACACTACTGATGCCAACCTATAACTGTCTTATTTTCTGCTCACCTCAAAATCTTGGGAATGTGCAGGGAACATAAGTCCATCAATGGTCCCTCCAACTGACTAATAGAAGAAGGGGACAAGGCTTTAAATTACTGCTGCCATATTTTCCTGAGTAATAAATATCCCATTCCCCTCTGTATATACAAAAGAAGGAGAAAATAAATTGTTAGTGCCTCAGTACAACAAAAAGGAGCAGTTGCTGCAAGAAGAGCTGACTGTAAAACAAAGATGCCTCCCCTTCTGCTTCTCTTTAAAAGAGAAAGCAAACAATGAAACTGAAATGATAACATGTCAGAGTTTTGCAACCAGCTCTTACCATGCTGGTTTGTTGCTATACCAATAAGACTAGGGCAATGTAGTTCTGTTTAATCCAGGCTATGTTGGCTACTAAACTTGCCGTTTATCCTGGGAGTATAATGGCCCAGGTGTGTGATCAGAAGTGAAGTAGACAAGAATTGTACCCTGTTTTGCACCTAGGTGGTTCTACAGATGTGTTTGCCAAACTTCATAACTTTAAGATGCATGGACTTCAATTCCCAGAATTCCCCAGCCAACATTAAATAGAGAATATAAAATGGAGAAATTAGATATTAAATGGAGAAAATTCCTGACAGATCAATTAATCAGTAGAATGACTTGCTTCCAGAAGCTGTGGGTGCTCCAACACTGGAAGTTTTAAAGAAGAAACTGGACAACCATTTGTCTGAAATAGTGTAGGGTTTCCTGCCTGAGCAGGGAATTGGACTAGAAAGCCTCCAAGGTTCCTTCCAACTCTGTTATTCTGTTTCTGTTATTTAAATATGCCAAGTTTGAAAAATACTATTGTAAAATAATGTAAAATGAGGCTACCCTTGAAGAACATTCAAAAGCTCCGTTTGGTTCAGAATAGAGTAGCATGGTCATGGTATTTTTGGACATGTCTATCTTTTCCATGTTATACCTTTTCTTTCTGAGCTGCACTAGCTTCTATGTTTACTTTTGGGTGCAATTCAAAGTCCTAGTTTTACCTATAAAACACTACATGGAGCAAGACCTGGGTTACTGAGGGACATCTTATGCTCATCGTTTCTCTTGATCACATTAGGTTGGAAAGATGGGCTTAATCCAGGCCTCATCTACTATATATTGTCATCTCACAGGACCCAGGAAGGGAGCTTTTTCCATAGCAGCACATGCTTTCTGGAACATATGTGTCTGAGTCCATATATGTCCAGGAGAAAATCAGGACTGGTTAAGCCAGATGTACCATCCACTTCCAAATGGGATTTACTTGGTCTGAAGAAACAGAGTATCTGAAGAGAAATTCAGAAACAGTTAAAGGGGACAGGGAAGAGAGAAAAGGACTGACAAAATCCTTACAACATGTACCATATGGTTTGACATTTACCAGATTAGTTAAACATTTCTACTGGGGATAAATATGCCCAGATATCTATGTGGAAAAAAATGCACGAGACCAAGACTCATGCAGCATATTTATGTGCAGAGTCAATTCTGTTTCCCCTTTCCATTTTTCTAGCCCCATTCAGGAATCTGAACATATAAGGTCCAGAAAGTATAAACTCAAATTAACCCTTATATTTTTCCAGAGGTCTGTGGTATCCAATGCAAAGAATGATGTTTAATTTTTTTTTAAAAAAGAGGAGGGAACCAGAAGGCATTTTCTTCAGAGTTTCAGTTGAGCTGGTTTTTGTTTTGTTTTGTTTTAAAGCAAAACTCCCACCTCATCCAGAAGCTGCTCTTTTGGAGCGCCAAAAAGCATGAAAAGTTTGTCAGATTCTATTTTCAGGGTTCCCTGTTGCCCGTGGAGAGAAGATGATGATGGCTGCCAAATTGATTCCAGGCCGGCTGATGCGGAGGAGGTGACTGTTGGTGCCCAGCTTCTGGTGCAAGGCATGCTGCTCTGTGGTGAACAGCCCTAAAGCCATAGATTTCATTTGATCTTTGCAAAGGCTAACATCTGTCCGCTGTCATTTTAGGAAGATTGATGACAGGCTGAGAAAAAGGGAAAGAGGAAGGCTGGTTGGTGGGGAGGAAAGGAAGCTGTATAGGTGGATGGCAGATCTCAGCAGTCCCACTGGCAGTAGCTGAGATTGGCAAGGATCACCAGTGCAGGTCCAGCAATTCTCAGTAGCAATGGTATGAAGTAGCCTGGGTATTCCTAGTAATTGCACCAGGTTGTTAGAGACAACTGCTGAGAGTCAGACACACACACTGGTAACAGTCCTCCCTCCTTCTCTCTCTCTCTTTTGCACCTTGCATATCTTGGTCAATTACTCGCACAACAAACGTTACAGAGCTAAATGCTATGACAGCCATAAGAATGTGGTTCACTGTTATCTTAATGTATCTGGGCAATGCAAGGTAAAGCTATCAAACGTTACTATTCTTTTTTTATTATTTTGGGGGAGCATCTTGAAAGAAACGAACTGATATGGACATCAAATGGGTTTTAGTGCTATCCTCTTGGATTTTGGGAGGGGGGGAGCCTAGGAGAAAATGTTCTTAAATTGATGTGTTTTTTTGGGGGGGGGGATGATTCCTCTACCAGAGAGAAGGGCTCTGACTTGACTGCTTTGCTTTTATCCCCACATACACCACACAAAACCCACCCACTCCCTGCACTCGTAGAGAGAGGCAGCCCCCTCAGGCAGATGATTTAGCATATTACCATGAAAGAGGAACAAGGTCTAAGTAAATTAATTTATTGGTTCTGCATTTTTAACTGTCAAAGAGGAAGTATATTTCTGTTAGAGAGTTGCAGCCAGCATAGAAAAAAATGTGCAAGATTATTGAATCATAATCTTAGATAAATCAATCCACCACTATTAGTTTCTATCCCCCCATTTTATTTTTCAGATCAAATGTTTTTAGCATCCTGTGATGTTTGATTAAAATAAAAAGCAGACCAACAAAAGTCATTAGCATACCATGATAAAAAAAAAACAGCCACACAAAACACAGCTTTCGCCACTTGTATGATCATGATATCATTCCATTTCCCTTGAGGTCTTGGTTGCCCAAAATAAAGGTCAACAGATGGATTGTTTGTCTTTGGTATCAAGATAGATAGATAGGTAGGTAGGTAGGTAAGTAGGTAAATAGATAGATGACAGATAGATAGATAGATAGATAGATAGATAGATAGATAGATAGATAGATAGATAGATAGATAAAATCAAAGTAAATTACAGACGTAAGTAGCAACAATGTAAAGAAACCCAGTTATATATTGAGCAGAATGGAAAGCATATTCTTTGCTGTGACTTTTCAATATGTTTGGACAAAAGGATGATTGATACTTATTTTCCTTCTTACCACCTGACCAGCATAATAGCAAGGATGGTAGTCTAACCTGAATACAAATCACTTAGAAAACAGCAATGCAGATCTAGCCAGGAAAGCAGGATATGATTGGGAACTCGTATTTCAGTTGGTGATGATCAAAGTGCTGGACACAGAATATATAACAATGTTGGGTTCACGCTTCTATTTCTGCAAATGTTGCAGCACAGATCTCACAAACTTGCCACCCAAAACTAAGAAATGATTCCTGCTAACTTGGGTGAAATTTTAATTTGTTTTGCTTCCCAGAAAAAAATGGCAGGCAATTGTATTCATTATTTTGCCACTGAATGTTGGTACTTCATTAGTAGAAGACTTTGTGAGTTGCAAAAATAAAGGCTGTAGGGATGCTTACAGACTGCCCACATTCTACTCTTTATCACTTTAAGTTATGGAACAGTTAAATCAATGGTGAATAACATTCTCACCGATAAGGAATTGTCCTATGGTGGGAACTTTACTGAACATAGAGTTCTCTGGAGTCCAACTGGCCGTTTATTCACTATTTATATTGGTCACTGATGTGATACACTGTCTCTAGCTGTTGTTCTGTGCAAACAGAAAATGCTGTTTAGAAAAGCTACACTTTGCAGTTAATAAATAGTGATGAACAAGTAGCCTTTTGAGGCAGCTTAACTCTTCATTACTGATGTTTTCCTTGTAGAACTCTTGAGAAGCAGCTGTAGAATTTGAAGATTCTGTAGATGACTGTTTGAAGAACCAAAGGGACAATGTTATTGACCGAGTCACTCAGTATCAACACTGATTAAAAAAGGGGAAGTGACTGAGGAAGAGAAAAATGAGGTTAGGTCTAAAATGAGATGTGCATTTCTCTGGTATCAGCTGGGCTGATAAAAAGGCTGAGATGGAGAGATAAATTTACACACAGGAAAATAAGAAGAGATAACAGATTGCCTTGCTGTGCATAATATTTCCCACAAGTGATGAAAGACATAAGAATGGACTTCAGATTCTTGTAAAGATGATGAGATATTGCTTTCTAAATCATATATCTAGAAAGTTGACCTGGGTTGGCTTCTGAGTAATGAGCTGAAAGTTCTTAATAACACTGCTTTATGGCAGAATGTCATACCCCTGTTTTAACAGTTTTATTTCAGCTTTGCAGTTCTTGGACAGATAAGCGCACACATATACCCAACTCTCAGGCAGTTAGTTGCTGCATCATCTAATGCACTGGGGTCAAGCTAGGCTCAAGGACAATTTTGAAACGGGAAGACAATGATAAAATAGCCTCCAACATTTCAGTGATAAAAATAGAGATGCCCTTGTGTTTGTGCAAGACTCTCATTTCCACACAAGGATGAGGGTGGCTGTTCATTCTTCCTCCATAATCCCCACTCACACTTTTACCAATCTTACTTCCTACAGCTGTCTTGTACTAAAAAAGCCTCCCATTGCCCTCATGGATAATCCTAGGATGATATGAGTCTGAACATTGGGAGGAGTCAATGTGAGATATTTCTTGGAGGAAAGAACTTATTTAGCCACAAATGTTTTTAAGTAGTTATTAGAAACTTCAGAAACATCTGAACATTTTATGCTACCTTAGAAACAAGTTGATCACCCAGTTCAATGAACTCTGACCTATGAGAACTTATAGTACAATTATTACATATTCTCTGATTCATCTTTTATTACAGAATTTTTTAAATGCATAACAAACAAGTAGGCATTACATCACATCTCAGGAATGAAGATGCAAGCATTATAAAGATTGGTATGCAAAAATAATAATTCATATACTAAAGATACTGTGCTGGGAAAGAAAGGAAGGATAATAATGGAAGCTCATTATATAACATAAGAAGCATCTCAATTTACATAGTCTGTGAAGCTAAGGCAGTCATTTGCTAGTGGAGCTTCTGATGGTGGGTGCTTGTTAATTGGAATCCTGCTCCCAAATCCAGGAGAGTGTATTTTCTGACTAATTTCTTGGCATTGTGAGATTAGGCATAAAAATAGAACGTATAGAAGAGTGTCAAGGCACAAGGTTACACACCAAATGGAAGTAGGAAAGATAAATGATGTATAAGATACAAGAAAGCACAACAGCCAGAGTGTTAGTCTGTTGGGTTGTCTCCAACAACTCAAGGGTTGTCCATTGGTACAAGATAATTTGCTGGTACATAGTTTGTTTGGAAAAGAAGATGCTCCCAGTGCATTTGTAAGTAAAGTTTTTGGGATATTGAAAAGATTTCAGCAGCCAAATACAGACCAAAAAGGCATTAAGAGTTGTTAACCTAATCTTGCGTAGCTTCTTCTCTGGTAATGTTGTACTACTAACCAGAGCATACAAAACATTTGCTAGACCAATTCTTGAATACAGCTTTTCTGTCTGGAACCTGCACTGCAAATTGGACATAAATATAATAGAGATAGTCCAGAGATATTTTATGAGAAGAGTCCTCCATTCCTCTAACTGGAATAAAATATCTTATGCAACCAGACTCCAAATTTTGGGCTTAGACAACTTAGAACTATGCCGACTTCAGTCTGACCTAAGCATAGTACATTAAATTATCTGCCACAATGTCCTTCCTGTCAATAACTACTTCAGCTTCAACCACAACAATACACGAGCAAATAATAGATACAAACTCAAGGTAAACCGCTCCAAACTCGATTGCAGAAAATATGACTTCAGTAACAGAGTGGTCAGTGCCTGGAATGCACTACTTGACTCTGTAGTTTCTTCCCCAAACCCCCAAAACTTTAACCTTAAACTGCCTACCATTGACCTCACCCCATTCCTAAGAGGTCCGTAAGGGGCATGCATAAGTGCACCAGTGTGCCTACCATCCTTGTCCTAATATTCCTTTTTACTCTTACTCTTCTCATGTATTCAAATTATGTTTATACTTTTACCTGTTATCTTATATATGCTTGACAAATAAACTTATGATTATGATTATATTATGATTTATTTGTGATCTAACAAAGATGCAAAGAACATTATGGATCTTACATGCTAACTACTATGGTGTTAGGTTATCGCTTGCTAAAAGTAAGTTAAATAAAGTGTTAAATGATCTGATGCCTTCTCTCTTCTCCTTCTCCTTCTCAAAGTCTTTGCAAAAAGTCACATTTTGTTCTGAACTTCATATCTATTAAGGCTGTGCAGCTCTTGCAAGGGACACTTTGCTTTCTTGATGATTGAAAGAAAGCATTCCTTGGAAGTGTCTTGCAAATCAGCATGTGGCTTCTAATCTGGTGTGTGGGTGCTTTGCTCAGCAACGGAGCCTTTGTTGCAAGGACAGAAACTGCTGCTTGCACGATGGATCAGCTGAGGGATGCACACTCAGCCTCAACTGTTTCTTGACATGGTGGAACACATCTTTATGTGGCAAAGTGCCTCAATGAGACCAAGTGCTTACAGCCTGCACATCCCTAAGATTTACATCTATTTGTCTAGTAAGTAGTGAAGATTTGATTTGTATCTGCTGTGTTCTTGATGCCTGTCAAATTCAATTCTGAAATAAATTTTCGCCCATCGTAATTCTAAAACATATACAATCATGCATAGGGCATTTATATTAATCTAGATCTATCTTTGCTGCTTACATTTCCATCAGAGTCACTTTACTGATTGAAGATGCTTTGCTGGGCCCCTAAAACATATCATTAAGGTTTTCATCCTTGGAGATGAAGAATATATTTTTATTGTGAGGAGTGGAGAAGAAGAGGATATAGCTATTCCAATGACAAGGATAAATATGATCTAGTTATTTCTATATTAGCAGAATTTAAATCTCACTCTGTTAAAGGCTTTAGTGCATGAGAACCTGGTATTATACATGTTACCAAGAAATGTTTACTGCTTCGGGATATAATTAACTTTAAAAGGAGAGGTTTTCACGAAGAAAACAAACTTAACCTGATAGCTCTGATATCACCACATTCTCTCTAGTTTTCTCCAACAGTGTATTGGAGCCTTTATTTCTGGCATGCCATGCATCCATGTTTAGTCTTTTCATCTGCTTTTATAGAGCTTTGTGTTTACATGTCAGAAAGGTGCAGTACACAAAGCTTCCTGGGGATCTCTACCAGCTGCTGGCTACACAGTTTACATTTAAATATATTGAAAGCAGCTTGTGCACTGCACCCCAGCTCATACCCGGTCTCAATTAGTCTGCCACTTGACTGAGTTTTTATTATGAATCCTAGTGGCTGATTAGGTAGGCATTAGGTATCACACATGGTACTCTGGATTTCAATGGAGTGGTAACAGAAATCAGGTACGCATTTCAATGAGAGCAAAATGCTATATTCCACATAATGGACTTCGTTGTGGCCTGGACAAAAAACAACTAATGGGGTCTCCTAATGCCCATTAATTCCCCCCCTCCCAGATGTGTGTCTTTAAGAAAGTTGTATAGAAAAAGGAATGCTTATGGTAAAATAGTCTTTTTTATGGTTTTAAGATTGAACACGAGGTAACATTATTGTCTTTAAGAATTTTAATCATTTGAATTGGAAAAATAAATGTGTGCTGAACTGCTTAAAAACATTTCACTGTATTAGGAAAACAGCACAATGGAAAAGAGTAATTTTCTCCTCCTTAATATTGTATTCTCAAATAGATTACATACTTCCCTGGCTACAACTTTTTTTTTTAAAACCCTCTTTAACCTTTCTTTGTCTTCTCTAGTGAGACCCTCCAGAGATTTTAGCTATCAAATGAAATTCGATTCCATGCCAACCATTAAATACAATCACATATGTAATTCCAAATATTGGAATGATTAAAATATTTTAAGTCCATAATGCAGATTAGATACATTCAAGATACTGTCTCAGAAAGTCATTCCTTTCCCCCCCCACCCCCACCTTCATTTTCCTGCTCTATTGCATCCTGAATTCTGCTCTTAAGCAACCTGTACTCTTTCCTTTGTCTTTACCATAAAGTGCCCCTTAGTACATCTACTATTGATTCTGCTCCCTCCTCCATGGTCCACAGTGTCATGTTGGTGAGGCTCCCAACATCCATTGACCTGGAAAACAGGAGAACCTCAGTCGTTTTAACAAAATGTTGTGAGTCTCCCACGTGGTCGCAGGGAAAGCAAAGTTGCCTTGAGTCACTGCCCTGTCCAATTTATTTAACTCTGTGATGTCACTCACTTCAAGTTACACTGTTTTCATCAAGAAGCTGCTACCCTCTGATGCCCTGTGGGTTTGTATTAGTGCTGAAATTATAAAGGGTAAAGAAGAAATGGCATCTGAGAATATTCTGTGTAACTTTTGCTTCTAGCTCCCTCTGCAATATAGCTGAAAACCCAGCAGTTTTCATATTGTTTAGAGCAAGGATGATGTTCTCACTTAGATTCTTCAGTAAACATTCAAACCCAGTATTAGGGTCAAAAGGGCTTCTTCTATTTTAAGAAATTCCAGCGCTTTCATGTGTAAAAGGCTGGTATTTGCAGGCAACAGAGCTGGGTGTCCATCCATTGAGAAGCAATGTTATGCAGTCCATGGGCCTTTCTTACTCCAATTTTAAGTCCATGGGCCTTTCAACTCCAATTTTAAAGACCCACGAAAAAGAGAAAGCAGGCAGGTTTTGAAAGTGCCCATCAACACCAGACTGAGTGAGTTTTTGGCAATGTTCTTCTACATTCTGATGATATGGATTATCTTTCTGTCTAAATTATAGCCTTTATTTCTAAAAGAGGGCAAAGACTGGCTGAAAATTTGCATATGCTATGTAGTTAATTTGTGAAAATTAGCTTGTATAATTTTTTCCCCTGTAAATTCATGGTCTCTTTTATTCTCTTTGTCAATTATTTGTTTTCTCCTCTTTGGCAACTATCCAACCACTCAAAGCTTATGACCTGAACAAGACTTTCAGTTTTTTGTGATATAGGAGAGGATTCTGTAATGTAATCTGTTATGTGTCCTGATTCCTTCCATTCTTTTATAGTATTGTTGTCACTTCTGCCCTCTGACTATTAGGCCTTCACAGATCAAAGTCTTCCAAAAACAGAAAGAAGACCTGTTTAATTTTTGAGATGAATTTTGGAGCAATGTTCACTGACTTAGTATAAATATGCACCCACTTTACAATTTGGGACCATGTCTCAGAGTGATAGTTGTATTGCTTATTATATTTATGGATTGTGGTGGGAAATCTTAAACAAGAAAGCTTAGTTGTATAAGCTATCATGGTCAATGCAGAGGTATAACCAACAGGTAGCCGAGTTGGAAAGCAGTATCTCAATTCTTTAATGGGTTTTGTGAATGACAGATGCATTGATTAATTGCTTGGAAATAACCCTATAACATCTTAGGAATTAAGTGTGCTCCAATGATTAATGTAAAATGTTTACCTACCATGTTTCCCTGAAAATAAGACCCTGTCATATATGTATGTATGTATGTATGTATGTATGTATGTATGTATGTATGTATTTATATATAAGCCCTGAAATAAGCTCTTGACCCTGTTTTCAGGGAGGTCTTATTATTTTGGGGCACATGGAACAAGACGGGCTCTTCTTGCCATTTTACCTGATTTCCAGCTCTGTCTCCCTAACCCTAACCATAGGAAATGGTGGGGACCGGCTGTGCATGCATTCTAATATTTTCAGGGAGGCCTTATTTTTTTTGGGGGGGGGGAGTTTATTTTCAGGGAGGGTTTACTTTTAGCACATGTGCTCAAATGCCCGTTTGGGCTTATTATCAGGGAGGTCTTATTTGGGGGAAAACAGGGTAGGACTATCAGATCCGAATTGCAAGAATCCAGACCATCACTAGCTGGCAGCAAAGAAATACGGGGGAAATTAATAATTGTATTTACTGAATTAACTCATCACCAGTTTGATGATGAGGAAAATAGTCTGATTTCTCTCTGATCTATTCAGAAACAATCCAGCTCCATTTAGGGATGAAGCCAAAACAAGATTCAGAATTCTGTTGACTTTTAGTGTATTAGCTATGACTGGAAGCCAAGAAATCCTACACACTTCTTAAATTTTTAAAGTTTGCTGCTACTATCTAACAATTAAATTTATTATTGTAGATACTGGTCATAGCATATAGCATATCATAAAATGCAATAAAATAACAGATATTAGAAAATCAGAGTCTTCCTGATTCCAGGCAAAAAGAGGCAGAAGAATGATACTTATCTCTTTTAAATTTTGATTTTTGCAAATAGGAAAGTTTTGTTTTAACTTTTTAAAAATATTATTCTGAGGGAGAACTAGCTGAATCTTGAATTAATATGGCCTTTTCTGGAAATAGAATTTTCCAATTTCAAAAAGTTGTAACATATGTTCACTTAGAAAAAGTGAGACTTCTCAATTTTATTGCAGATTTAGTGTAAAATTTTGATCAAAACAATAGCTCTATCTTTTGAATCTGGCTTTGGTAGCTTTCAGTAAAAGAAGATATTTATAAATGTTTACACATTTTTATTCTGTATTGGAAAGGGTTTGTCTGATAGCAAACACCCAATCCATTTCTAGCCCTGCAAATTGTTTGTATTGCAAGAAACTGGGGGAAAAACTTCAGCAAATTTTTATCCTGCGGGAGTTCAGCAGTGCAAGAGTTTTGTCAAGAATCATTAGAAGACAACACTTCCTACCTCACACCAAAATAAAGAAACAGAATTAAAGAAGTTTGTTTGGAAATTGTTTATTATAGCCATAATCATAACAATGCATTGGATGAAATAAAGCCCAAGACATTACATGATGGTACCTTTATTAGGACCAATAAAACATTACAAAATAGTCTGCAAGCATTACAAGACAAGACAATTTAATCCCCAAAATGACTAATACTTTGAGACTCCATGTTTTGGCATGTTTTCTGAACCAAGAACTGAAGCTAATTCGTAGTTCTATCGGTTTAATCCTGTGATCCCTTTTTAATGTTTCCCAGCTTTGAAGGTGTGTGGACTTCAACTTCCAGAATTCCCCTGCCAGCAAGACCTCACTGAGGCAAGAAACAAAACATTTTTTTTGTATAGCAGCTTTCCCTAAAGCCACAATCCCCACACATCTATAGGGAACTCTTGTCAGCTGAGGGTTTATGGCAGGCTTTCAGTTAGTTAGGAGAAAAAGCCATTAACAGTCCTAAATATCTTCTACTTACTCCCAACTCTACATGCATAATTCTATCCTCTAACTTCCCTTCCCTTAATTACTTTATTTATTTCATTTTCGTAACATTTTTTTTCCAAACTTGCCACCTAAATAGGCTGCAGTTTAGAGCACAAACATCCAGAGATAACAATTAGTGAAATAATTACACTTGTTCTGTCAGTGTGACCCTGTGACCCAGAAAGTATTACAAATCCATTTTAAAACATATTAAATGTTCATATTAATGAAGAGAATGCAGTACAAGTACCAGCAAACTAAATATTGTTAATGATTTTGAGCTATTAAATTCATTACCGTTTCTTTTCATAATAAAGCGGTTATTCACTAATTAGACCTTTTTAAACTTGTCGTTATTGAATTCATTATACAGCATGCCATTAACTCTTAGCGATCTGTAGGGGTCTGTATCTGCACAATTAGAACAATAATCATAATAGTTTTAAGACCATATTTGCAGGGATACAGAGCTTGGAATTTCTCCTGGGGTTTTTGACAGTCACTCCATGTTCTTTCTCTCTCAGTACATTTTCTTGACACATCATACCTAACAGTTTTGAGCTGTCACAGTAACTTTGACAACGCGACTTTAAATAAAAAAGCAACAAAAAACAACACACACACAAACACAGATACATGCAAACTATTCATTTAATGGAATGTTCTGAATCCAGGTAGGGCCTCTTTCTTTTCTTTGCTCTTCACCTCACTCAGAAACATAAATAAAATGGATTCTGTTCACCAAAGATCAAATAAGGAACTGTGGATAGAAAAAGAAGAAAGAAGAGAACCTGCACAACTTGGTTCTTGGATTAAAATGCAGTTCATTAGGAGGGAAAAAAAGAAAATACACTTTAATTGATTGCTTTAAACGTGACGTTCAAAAACAAATGATATTCCATACTGTATTTTCTAAATGAAAACATTGTTTCTGGTACAAGATCTTTCCGCTGTTTCCCCAATGAGTCAAAATCAGTTCACCAGTCACAGGTAGTTTGATACCGTAAGACATTTGTGTATATGCTGTACATTTAGGATTATGAAAATCATAATTACCTGGGGGGGGGGGCAGTTGGTGTGTGGTACTCTTTTCTAAGTTGCTCTGGAAAGATGCAAAGAGGCTCAATGAGGATGGTAAGGGGCTTGGAAATTCTATGAAGAATGGTTAAAAAGAAACTTGGTATTGTTGGAAGAAATATCCTTCTGGGTTCAGTTCCAAGTGGAGAAAAAGACAATGGAAACATGGAGAGTGCTGGGAAAGATGGTTTAATGGTGGACAGGATCACATGGTTTGAGTTCCTGAACAGAAAAAGGACAGAGATGCTACTAGTCTCTGGGTTTTATGCCCTCTCTGAGCTTTGAACTTCCTGGGGCATAGGAAGAGTATCCTGATTGGTTGTCAGACTCCTAGGGGGTAGGGGTTTTAGCTAGCCTTGCTGGCTGATGTAATCTTCCCAGGTGCCGTGTGGTGAGTTTCTGTTGCTAGATGGGTCCTAATGTGTTGCAGACGATGGTCCATTGAAAAAAAAGGGAGGGGGGGTGGGACGTGGGAGCTACTTTGTCTTTAAAACATGTTTCCCCATTTTTCATCCAGGGAAATATATTCTGCTTTTTAATATTTCCTAAAATATTTCATTCTTCTAGGAAAGAGGTGGGTGCTAACTTCCCACAGTATGTTTAACTTAGAGAACTGAAGACTAAGGGGAGACATGATTGCAATATTCCAATATGTAAAGGGATGTCCAGGGGTGTGGATTTTATTCTCCATAGCACTCAAAGATAAACCAAGAATCCATGGCTGCCGCTTTACAGAAGGAAATCCAAACTTAAAATATGAAAGAATTTCCTAACTATGAGAGCTATTAAACATTGAAAAAAGCCTGAAGCTATGAATGCTTCATCACTGGAGGTTTTCAAGAAAAGATTGGATAACCATTGTCTAAGATAGTGTGAGGATTCCCACGCTCCAATATCACTTCCAAAGCTGTGAGTCTGTGCCTATATAATAAGATGAAATCTGGAAAGAACATCATGGTTTTGGTGAGCTGGTGTTCAATAGAGGCCAATTGCTAAGGTACATTTGGGTAGAAATAAAAATGAATTTCTCAGACTAGAGATACAGTAACAGTGAGACCCAGTTTCATGTCTCATTCTCACCTTACTTTTCCTCCCTGAGAAATTCAACCTTGTTCCTACCCAAATGTAGCTTAGCAATTGGCCTCTGTTGAAAACCAGCTCACCAAAATCATGTTTTTTGTTTTTTTTTTACAGATTCCATCTTATTGAGGCACATAATCATAGTGTGGGAAGTGGTCTCTTCAAGGTGGGGACCATGAGTTCTAGACCTGCCATAGGCACAAAACCCACAGAGAAACCTTGAGCCAGACACTCTCTCTTAACAGTAGGAAAACAGCATTGGTGAACCATTTCCAAAATTTTGCCCAGAAAACTGTTATCAGGAGTTAATAGTGATTGGAAGGCACCCACCCCAAAAAAGCAAAGAAGAGTGACGAATCGGAGCCTAGAAAACCAGGCTAACAAACTAAAAGAAAATTTTATTTTCTATTTTATTACTTTTAGTAAGCGACTGTTAGAAGATTGTAAATTTTTTTTCCATGGTGGTGATAAGGTTGATGACAAAGATTATGATGATGTCAGTTTATGAATAAGATACTCAGGCTCTGATAGCACCTTTTCTCCCACACACTGGTATTGTCAAGGCATTTCTTTTCTTCAAGGGGCAGGTTACTGGCACTAGGAAAGTATTACACAAACCAGAACCTGTGCCATGTAGCCGCATAGGAGGAAGGCAGGACTGAACAATGTATACAAGAGGGTCAAGGCTCCTCTCATTAGCTGCCAATGTTGTATCCCTAGACACAACTAAAATGATATTCAACTAACTCCATGGAATCTCTAGACAAGTTAGGAAAAACATTTGAATGATATTTCAGTATCTCTGTATCCCCTGCGGGCCCGCCAACTGACATTGTTTAGCTGATGGGAGCCGGAGGAGACCAACTCTGTGGGATCTTACCGGTTGATGGGAGCTATGTGGTAGAAGGCAGTCTTGAAGATAGCCTGGCCCTGAGCCATGTAGGGCTTTAAAGGTCATAACCAACACCTTGAATTGCATCCGGAGACTGATAGGGAGCCAGTGCAGCTCTCAGAGGATTGGTGTAATGTGGGTGTATCTAGGTGCACCCACAATAGCTCACGCGGCTGCATTCTGGACCAACTGTAGTCTCTGAACACTTTTCAAGGGTAGCCCCATGTATAGCGCATTGCAATAATCCATCTGTGAGGTGACAAGGGCATGAGTGACTGTGAGGAGAGCCTCCTGATCCAAGTAGGGTTGCAATTGGTGCACCAGGTGAACCTGTGCAAAGGTCCCCGCACAGCTGTCAGATGTTGTTCCAATCTTAGCTGTGAATCTAGGAGGACACCAAGATTGCAAACCCATTCTGAGGGGGACAATTCCCCCCCCCCACCAGGATCAAGGATGGACAATCGACACAGTCTTTAGGAGGCAATACCCACAGCCATTCGGTCTTGTCTGGGTTAAGTCTGAGCCTGTTGACTCTAGGCACTGGCACATCACGTCCACTTCCTCGCTGAACTGATGGGGGGTAGAGATATACAGCTGGGTATCATCAGCATATTGCTGATATCCCACCCAGTATCGTTGGATGATTTCAACCAGCAGTTTCATGTAGATGTTAAATAGGAGGGGAGAGAGGACCAAGCCCTGAGGCACCCCGCAAACGAGGGGCCTAGGGGTCGACCTCTGTCCTCCTCCCTCCCTCCAGGAGTGGGGAGGGAATGGGGATTTTGCAGTATCCTTCCCCTGGAGTGGGGTGGGAATGGAGATTTTGCAATATCTTCCCCCTGCCATGCCCATCATGCCCCACCACACCCACCAAACCACACCCACAGAACCAGTAGTAAAAAAATTTGGATTTCACCACTGATCCAAAGCTTAACATTGCTTAATTTACCACTTCAGAATTTTGTTGCCTCCTTGCTTCTCTGCTACTCTACTGCTTAGATGGAAACAAAAGTTCCCTTTCAAGGTTCTCTTTGATCACTACTCTTATGGAAGCCTACCCTGTTGCATACAATTGGTGTAACTATAAAGAAGGCTAATTTCTTGCATGCCACCATGGTCTCCATACCTCAGATATTTCACCTGAGCTAAAATCAGCACGTTAAAGTGAAATGTGGTGGCAGCAATGATGGCAAGACTGGTGAATGCAGATTTTCCACTGGGCACTGCTGCATTTGCCTGCCTTTTCCTAATGAGGCAGATCTGACAGATAATAATAAGGGGTTCAACTTCCTGTGAAGTTGCTGTACAATAGCTGTCAAAGCCTTTGACAGATGGGTGGGGAACGATTGCCCTTCCCACTTCCCCTTTTTCCATCAGCTTCAGTGATATTTCCATAAAATTATCCTTTCCCAACCAGTCATTTCACTTGGAGAGGCCAGATTTATGTGACATTTCATTTGGGTTTACTTAATGTCCTGAAACTTCACCGGTGGGTTTGCCCAAGAAAGATGGTTGGGAAATCATAGAATGCGTATGCTGCATGGTTATTGAGAAATGATGGTGGGGTCTTTAGCAAAACTGGGCCCTCCCTTGCCCTCCTGCCAGTCAGAATACTGGGATGTTCTGTTGAGGAGAAATAACTATGCATTTTAACTGGGCAAATGACATCCTTACACTCAGCGTAGCACATTTGATTCCTGCTTGGTGTCATATATAATAATGATAACTCGACATATTTGTAGCCTGTGTTTTATTTAAAACTGCATTCCTTTTACCTCGAAAGAACTGAGACATAAATGTACCTTAGTGATTCCTCTAGTGAATGGCATTGGCATGTAAGAGCCCCTTCTGCTCCTCCTGTGTCCTTATTTTATTAGTATTTGGAGAGCAAAACTGTGTGATTATCCATTCTTGCTTCAGGCATAGTAAGCCATCTGGAATGCTTATTAAACCCATCAGCAGATCAAAAGGATAAAGCTTCATCATAGTACCTGAATGTGAATGCTACTTCATCATCAGAACCTTCACCTTCTAATGAGGTACTGTATAGAATTGCCCATTAAATAGAAGATATGTTAAAGTTTAGGTTTCTTTCCCTCTTCCTCTCTCTTTATCACCTACCCACACCCACACTCGCTATGTATTACAGTTAACTTATCAAAGTGTAAAAATCCAGATGGCCATTACGTGATAGCAAAGAGTTACAGAAAACCAATTCCTTTTGCAGCCCAGATATGTTACCTATTTTGTAGTCATGAATGTTCATGCCTTGCCAGGGTTCCAAGTAACATCCCCAACGAAATAAGACTCCAAAGCTTGAAGTTCCTCAAAGTTCCATTTTATTAGAGTTGTCATGTTGGCACATCTGGGAAAAACCGAATGTGAGAGTTTCCAGGTTTTCCCCACCCAAAGGAAAGATCAACATGTCCATCATATGGTCCAATCAAAGCAGCATCCCAACTGGAGATGCCTCCCAGTTCCAGCCTTCCATGTTCAGGGCAAGAGATCCTTGACTGTCTGAGAAATGAATGTTATTATGACTATATATCACCCTGGCTTCACACAATACCACTCTCCCAGTTTCCCACAGTAGTAAATGTGGCAGGCCTGAAGATCCAATGAAAAAGATGGCTTCCAGGCCTGACATTCCTCCTTCCCTTGCAAAAAAAGAGAAGAAGATAGAATTATGTTGATTCCTAAGTCTCGCCAGTGACTAATTCCTATATTGGTCCAGATAAAAATCATAGAAAAAGAGGCAGAAATTGGGCTTTCATTATTCACCCAGAGTGCTGGAGTCTTTTCCAACGGATTTTGAAACAGCCTTTTTTTCTCTGTATCATGTTCTAACTTTGACCCCTATTGAGAAATAATGATTAATAACATTTAGCACTGATGTAGACTTTTTATAGATCCCTAGAGCATTTTATATTAAGAATGCCGAATATACTCAGCACTAAAGATGTTGTGTCTCTAGAAAAAGTGCAAAGAGCGACCAGGATGATTAGGGGCAGGGGTGGGTTCTACTTACCTTTACTACTGGTTCGCAATGGGGCTGTGTGCGAGTGCTCTACTGCGCAAGCAGTTTTGATGATGTTGGGATTGGTGGGCGGAGCCTCCCACTGGTTTTACTACCGGTGCTATACAACCGGTGGCAACTATACAGCCAGGGGCAACTCACCACTGATTAGGGGATTGGAGACTAAAACATATGAAGAATGATTACAAGAACTGGGCATGGCTAGTCTAGTGAAGAGAAGGACCAGGGGAGAGATGATAGCAGTGTTCCAATATTTGAGGGGCTGCCACAGAGAGGAGGGGGATCAAGTTATTTTCCAAAGCACCTGAAGACCAGACAAGGAACAATGGATGGAAAGTGAACAAGGAGAGATATAAGGAAATAAGGAGAAATTTTCTGACAGTGAGAACAATCAACCAACAGAACAGCTTTCCTTCAGTAGTTGTGGAAGCTTCATTACTGGAGGTTTTCAAGATGAGATTGGACTGCCATTTGTCAGAAATGGTGTAGGGTCTCCTGCGTGGGCAGGGGGTTGGACTAGATGACCTACAAGGTCCCTTCTAACTCTGTTAATCTGTAATATGTAAACTATTGGTGGGAGAATGTGAAAGTAAAAACACATTTTCTATTTCCAGTTTGTGAAGTAGCCTGCACTAATATGTATGTAGCTCAGGCTAGTAACATGTAGTTCTCTATGAGCATCTAGTGAAATATTTAAATACGTATTCTTGCAGAGTAGCAGTTGCACCCTTGCAAAGTTGGATATCTTTTTTTGTGGATAATTGTCATGACTATGCAAGCTCACTGTCAGCCTCCACCTTTATATTGTTTGCTTGCTCAGCTGCTATTGTAATGGGGGGAGGGGGAGCTGTCTGGATGTCTGGGGGTGGGGGGCAACTGAACTGGTGCAGTAAATGGGAGAAAGTTTTCCTCAGTGTTTCTCTGCAGCTGGGAGGCATGCTGGAAAAGCCACAGATACCGTCTTTGGCTGAATGGATTGAACAGCTTCGTGGTACCTGGTCTGTAAGGTCCACGTAAGGTCCTGGCCGAGGCTCACCAAGTTCATAAAACCCAAACTGATAAGAAAAGAATTTAGGGTAGGGATTATAAGGGTTAAAGAATTTAGGGTAGGGAGATAGGGTTTTCCTTTCCACCAAGTACTTGCAAACCTCCCAAAAGTCGAAAAAACCTGGCCCCAAATACGTGGGTCCTTTCCCTATCGTACACATAGTTAACCCAGTTACAGTGCAATTAGAGCTACCTAAAACCTTGCGGAGGTTTCATCAGGTGTTTCATGTTAGTTTGCTGAAACCCAAACGTACATCCCCTTTGTGTCCAGACCAAGAACCTCCTCCTGTTCCCATACTCATTGAAGGGGAATAGCATTTTGAGGTCAAAGAAATATTGGATTCAAGGAAACATTGCAGTAAGCTGCAGTACTTGGTGGCCTGGAAACATTTCCCTTTAGCTCAGTCTGAATGGGTAAATGAGCGAGATGTTAGGGCTCCGAAGCAGCTTCAATTGTTTTATTCCAAATATCCTGATAAACCTTAATCCTGGAGCTGTACTTATGTTCCTATTTATGTAATTTTCTATTTTCCCTTATTCTGTTTTTCTTCTAGGAATAATGTCTCTTCTGCAGGAGGGCCGAATGTCAGCCTGTGCCTTTATATTGCTTGCTTGCTCAGCTGCCATTGTAATGGCAGGGAGAAAGGAGCTGTCTGGATGTCAGGGGGGGGGGGAGTGAGCTGGTGGAGTAATGGGAGAAAGTTTTCCTCAGCATTTCTCTGCAGCTGGGAGGTGCGCTGATAACCACTCAAAGTCAACTGTTGTGGCATACCATGAGGATGGAGCCATCGGAAGCTGGACCCCACATGACCTCTGGGTGGGGGATTGGATAATCCTGACTGGATGATTGGGGGGAGGGTTTTAAGGATGCTTTCTAAATTTGATTTTCACGTCTATTGCCTCAGACCTTGCTTTTTTTTGGTTGCATTCAGTTCATACTCAATAAAAGTACCTTTCTCTATGAAAATGGAGTTGGGGTTTTTCTTCCTTGAGTGTTGAAAGGAGGCATACCTGACATTCACTTTCCCAACTTCATTTTTCATACATTCTCAATGGCTGCCAGTTTCTGTACCTGTGATCACTACTTCATTATCCCAGGCAAGGCTGTTTTCAACTGCTCTGGCCAAGTTAGACTCTGAAAACCCCTTTAGTTGTTCCATTAGGAATGGGCAACCTGCAGTTATAGATGAGATAGAGAGATGTGTTTTTCTGCAATTTTTCACTTGGAAACATTGAAACTGTATGCAAACCTAACTCATTAAGACAGCCTTCAGAACACAAACTGAGCAATAACCACTTCACTGATGACACCATCTTACCGTTGTACATACCGCCATCCTTGGTTAACTCATCAGATTTTTTTCCAAAGTGTACTTCTCAGCTGCCATATGACTGCTGACTCCTACATATGCTCAGATTTACCAACGAGTGCGCCGTCAATGAAAGATTCAGCGAAGCGCAATCACTGCTAAGATGCCTTGCTTGATGTAATCTGACTGGAGTCCTACAAAATCTATCTTTGAAAGTTTAGTACATCCCAAATACAGCTGAGGTTTCTAGGAGGAACTGGCCAATCCTTAAATTATTGTTTTAGCAATTGTACTGCCTTCTAATTCATTTTGGGCAGGTATTGGTCAGAACTACAGAGTCCAGATTGCTTATCATCAACATTGGTGAAGTGGGGAGGAATAACCAAGAGCTACTTGGAGCCCTATAAAATATAACACACATGTATTAGGGACTCATTAAAAATATTGCAATACTTCCATGACAAAAAGAGTAAATTATTAAATGCAATAATATGAAAAGATGACATCCTGCCCTCAAAATTTCTTGAATAGTATATCTTGGACATGTTAACCTCAAAATTCTGGTTAACATACAGAGCAGTTACCACATTAGTTCATTGGAGATTGCAAATTCTGATTTCTATAAATCCTAAAAGTGTTCACTTAGGGTGCAAATGACATGATAAATAAAGAACCATTTCTAACAGTGTCATAGTAGTAGCATATACTAATTAACACATAATTAACCAACTCTTTGTCCTAGTCCATTGTATGAACTTTTCTTTAAACTTCTATGGCAATCCTTCCCACATTTTGAATTGAGGACAAAACTCAAGGAAATGATCTGTGGAAACGCCATTTCCTATAAATGGAAGGCAAAGGGTGCTTTGAGGATGGGAAACAGAAAGAACTAAAGTTAGTGTAGTATTCTGGACCTCACAGATTAGCCGTGGGAGAGAAACATTTTGTGCCTAAATGTATTATGTTCTAAATAAAACTCTGCTTGAATGTGTTCGCACCCCATATTGCAAATGCTGCCTAAGACAGTTTAGCTTTGGGAAAAATGTGTTTAATGTCTTGCAATTTTTGGGGAAAACAGATTTCTTTTTAATGAAGAGTCTTTATTTATGGATTAAATCATTAACTGTATTATTTAATAAATTGTATCATCTGTTCTTCCTTCCTCTTTACATCTGAGGAAGTCCAGCTGACTTCCAAAGAGACCTGCCTGGAATGTTAAATCTAATAATTGACTGAAATTGTTGTTTGTCCCCAACCTAGAGGAAATTTACCACTGGACATGTATTTCTGCATACTATAAACTGATCATTTAATGGAAAACCAGTACTGGAGCTTTGCATGTGTTTGTATAAGATAATAAGCTATATCACATTGATGGTTCTTTTCTCTTGATTTCTGCAGGTTCAGGGAAAGATTCATCTTCTTTATTGGGCAGTGCAAATTGTTTAGTGTAGTAGAAGGTAGATTTGTGGTTTGTCTAGAGCCGTGATGGCGAACCTATGGCACGTGTGCCACAGGTGGCACCTGGAGCCATATCTGTGGGCACGCGAGCATTGCCCTAGCTCAGCTCCAGAGTGCATGCGTATGCCAGCCAGCTGATTTTGGGGCCTTTTGGGCCCACCGGAAGTCAGGAAATGGCCATTTCTGGCCTCTGGGAGATTAGGGAAGGCCGTTTTCACCCTCCCCAGGCTCCTAAAAAGCCTCTGGAGCCTGGGGAGGGCAAAAAACAGGCCTACCGGACCCACTGGGCCATCACGGGCCAAAAGTGGTGGGAGCGTGGGGGGGTCGCACCTGCATGCACAGGCAGTGGGGTACATTGAATTATGGGTGTTGGCCCGCCCGCACTCAACCTACTGCACTCCCCCCCCCCCCCCTTTTGGCACACGACGGCAAAATGGTTAGCCATCACTGGTCTAGAGTATATATTTCTAGAAATATTCTAGCAATATCTCTTAACTTCATTGGTATATTTTAAAACTGGTTTTAAATTTTAATATATGATTTTACAATTCTGATGTACTAGAAAGCACTGCATCTGTTTTCAGATAATGCTGTTAATTACTTTGAAGGGAAATATGATATGTCAGTAAATTATGACATTGATGACCATGACAATGAGGACTTCTGTTGATGCCCATTTCTGGAAAGTTGTTATTAACTTGTCTACTTGAACTGTAGGTTAGGATTAGGATTTAGCTTCATGAATATGGGAACCCCAAACTCCAAAGACAGAAAGGTATAAATTAAAACCTTCTTTGAGTAGAATTTGTTTCCTGGATACTTCATGGACTCATCCACGTAATTTCTTGCAACAACGTGCAAATGATTTTTCCTTCTTCCAGCATTGTTTTAAAATTTACCAGCCTGGTTTGCAATGTTTTGATTTCCTGGGGGTCTGCCATCTATGGCTTAGACAGTTCTGATCAAAGTTGATTAAGTGCTGCAATATAATTGGATTAAATAGGAGATACAGGTAGTCCACAATTTATAATCAATCACTCAGCAACCATTCCAATTTACAATGAACCTATCAAAAGGTATTAAACTCACTTCTGAAGTTTGGATGGCCATTCCCTCATCTGCAGTCACAAGACTGCATTTCAGGTGCTCAGCAACTGGGCTGCCTTTGCAGCATTCCAAGGTCATGTAACCATGATTTATAAAGTTTTTGTCAAAAATAAGTCTTTATTTCTGGTTTCTGGCAAAAATACCCCATAATGAACAATGTGTTTGCTTAACAACCTTTGCAATCACTTAATAACTGTGGTGATTCATGTAATGACTACCATAGAAATGATAAATGGTAAAATCAAGTTGGCACGTAACTGATCCACTTTGAGACTGTCATGCCTTACAGCCATAATGTGCTGGCTCCATTATGGTCATAAGTTGAGGCCTACCCATAAGATTGATTGATATGACTCTATAGGTTTGGGGGAGATGGCAGAATAATCATTGCATTTCTCAAAGTATGCCTAGAAGCTGGTTTTGACTTTTCCTTGTCAAAAAAATGAAAAATACCTAGTATTAGGTTGGTTGACCCCTAGTTGTGCCATATAACTTCTGCTCCCTTTTCTCTCTCTTGCAATTCCATAGTGCTCACTAAATATGTTCTGGAGGCAGAATAACAGAGCTGGTAGGCATTTTAGAGGTCTAATCCAACCTCCTACTCAGGCAGGAAATCATATACTATTTCAGACAAATGGTTGTCTAATCTTTTCTTAAAAACTTCCAGTGTTGGAGTATTCACAACTTCTGGAGGCAAGGGCCTGGTGGCTCAGCAGACTAAAGCATTGTGATTAACATCACTGTCTGCAATTACTGTAAGTTCGAATCTCACCAGGCTCAAGGTTGACTCAGCCTTCCATCCTTTCTAAGGTAGGTAAAATTAGGACCCAGTTTGTGGGGGCAATAAGCTGACTTTGTATAAATAGATGACCTATTTGACCTCTCTTTCAAACCAGCCATCCTCTCTGTCCAAAATATGGATTTTGTTGTCTTCAAAAGAGTCTTTCAAATGCAGATGGACTGCTGAATCTAATCCTGATCCTAATCCTGATATGTTTGTTCTTTGTTCTTCTATGTTATGCCATGCATTCGATCTGTACATTCCTGGTGGTATAGGAGCAGGAGAGCCAGGTTGAAAGGTGTTGACTCTCCAAAAACAAGAATGGCCTTGCAGGAGAATGTCCAGTGACTATTCATGTCTACCCCACCCTGAAGAAGCCTATAAATGCTGGGCTTAATCCTCTTTCCACAGTCACCAAACACATCCTTTTAGCCCCCCCCCCCCCCAAAAAAAGATCTTGGATATCTTGAAACTGACTCATGACACCTTTTCAAAACAAAAAAATTAGAAGAACAGATTTCAAAGGGACCTTGGAGGTCTTCTAGTCCAACCCCCACTTAGATAGGAAACCCTACACCACTTCAGACAAATGGTTATCCAACAACTTTTTAAAAATTTCCAGTGCTGGAGCATTCACAACTTCTGGAGGCAAGTTGTTCCACTGATTAATTGTTCTAACTGTTAGGGAATTTCTCCTTAGTTCTAGGTTGCTTCTCTCCTTTATTAGTTTCCATCCATTGCTTTTTGTCCTGCCTTCAGATGCTTTGGAGAATAGCTTGACTCCCTCTTCTTTGTGGCAACCCCTGAGATATTGGAACACTGCTAGTCCTTCTTTTCATTAAAATAAGCATGCCCAATTAGACAAGACATAGCCTTTCATCTCTCCAGGTAGAATGGATACTGCATGACAGCAGACATCATCAGTTGGTTGTATCAAGCTTCTTGTGGGGTCTTGAATGGTTGATAAAGATGACAAAACTAGCAGAGATGGCAGGATTAATTTGTTTGATTAGTGAAAGATCAACAACTATAATTATCAGTGACTGGAAACCCCTTATGGACTTTCTGCTGAAAAAGAGAAAAATGAACTTGTGACGTGTATTTGAAGATTATAAAAGATAACTAATGGAAAGAAATAAATTATGATGTAAACTTAGAGCGACAGAACATAAAATATAAATATATCTACAACCACTGTCATAAAGATCAGAAGCTACTTCTTTAGAATATTTTCTTCCTTTTTTCTATTTCTCTTTTATTTTCTTCTTCAATTCAGCATTTGTAATATTTTAAATTATATTGAAAAAAACCTTTTCAATGTTTTTTTTTTTAAAGAGTCCCTTTGGGTCTTTGAAGCAGGAGCTCTACTTCTTAAAGGTTTATCTATTTCACCCATATAAAAATGTTTGCACCATGCAAAACGATGTCCAAATAAACAGTTTGTTAGAGTAAAAAATATGCATTTTTAAAAATGAAGTTATGGAAATAAATTATGAATTGTACTTCAAACAAGGTTTCTTTGTCTGAAACGGCACTTTCATTTGCATCCGATACTGGCAAATCTGTCTAAGGTAGCATCCCAAAATCTAGAATTCTCAAAATCTCATACAATGATAAACTCCAGTTAAGTCTGGTGCAACATTGGATGTTCTTTCGTGAGTTCCTGCACAATGAATTATATGAGGCATGTAGCAATGTTCCTAGCACAATCTTCATCTGCCATATCGCTGACCTCAATTATTCCCATTTATCTGAACATGAGATTGGAAGGGAGCCCAATCCCTCCAGCCATAAATGTTCTTCAATAGCCCTCTTGCATTTCTGTAACCTATGCAAAACTTCACATTTAAACATAAACATTTGAATAAGCATATACAACCTATTCTATTTCAAATGTATCTTTTGAAAGATACTCTAGAAGTGTGAAATCTAAAAGATAACCATATTCCAATCTGCATACCAATTTTAGGAAGGTATAGATGAAATCTAGTGGAATCCAGAAAGAAAACGATCCATTGAGCTCATTGTAGCCCATTCCTAAAAAGAGTTGGGTAGGAGTGGAGTGATGCTGCTTTGACAAATTTTGCCATTGAAGAGGCACTGGAGTCCCTTACCTTGTTTTTCCCCTTTTTCCCATAGAGGGCAATTCTGTAGGCATAGAACGCCCTCTACAGGTCATCTCCCACCTTCCTTTGTTGTTTCTGTTATCTTTTTTAGAGACTGGTGAAAGTTCAACAGCTCTTGTTTGGCATGCCTTCTGTGGCTTTAAGCAGCTTGAGTGCTTTAGAGCTGCAATGTTGCTTCTCATCCCTTAATCCAATCTGCTACGAGAAAGTTTCCTTTTACTGTCTCCAAGTCCGTATGAAAACATTCAGAGGTAATTGAGACATTCCCAAACAATTAAGACAACCAGATGTGTTGTTATTTGTAATTACCTGAACATGTATTCCTTCTTTCAACAACAATTCCATTTTTTCCCCTTCCTGAAACTTTCTGAACTATTCCAGATAATGGATAAAAAGATTAACTTGTTGGAAAAGTAATCTGTTGTATGAGCCTATTGTGTCTCGTTCGTATGCGAAATCACCTTTTTTCTAAAATAAACCTTGGAAAATGAAAACATTTAGTACGCAAAAGTTGCTTGATTGTTTGTATATATGCATGTGCAGCCTCATTACTTTGTGTTACTTTGATGGTGAGTGAACCAAAATTGCAAAATCGGGGCCTGCTGATTTTGAAATGTTTTACCAAAATAGCTCTAAATTGGACTAAAGAAAAGATGACGCCCCCATTTTCTTATTCAAGAGTACTTGAATATAGAATTCCTATAGTATTTTTAGCCCAAAACATTAACTTTGTAATAATACAAGTCCAATACTGACTGTATCTGAAATGATGTTCTGTGACATCATTGTCTTTTTATATTAAAGTCAACATAAAGTCAAGATTCCTGATTGGGTAGAATTATTTAGCCAGCAAAAATGAGGATTTTTGTTGTTCTTGTTGTTGTTGTTGTTTTTGGAGAATGAGGCTGAAGTAGCAACTAATCAAATTTACACATAGATTATGCAAAACAGGACAGGATATATTTGGGGTTGGAAGACTCAGACAATTTTGCTTTGTAGCAAGAACAAAAAATATTACTTAATAAAATTCAGTCAGAACTAATTACATGAAATAAATATAGATTTCTTCTTTTATAGAAGAACAGTTTTAACTGATTGTTCATGGTTTCTTCCTGGCTGTAGTTGCATTTAATTATTAAAAACAACAATAACAAACAGAAACATAATAGCAGTTTTGTTTAAAACATATACCTCATAGGAAATGAAATAAATAAATATATAACAAATAAACTTCCCCAAAACAGCCACAACCTTTATATACAGGGATATTAAATCTATTCTTCTTCCGGGCCCATGCCCTTCATGGTATGGGCCCGGGGTATTTGCAGGATCACCTCCTACTGGCCTCCCATCGCCCAGTGCGCTCACATAGGGCTGCCTTCCTCTGGGTCCCCTCAGCCAGACAGTGTCGGCTAGTGGTCCCCAGGATGAAGGCATTCTCTGTGACCACACTGATCCTCTGGAATGGGTTGCGCACAGGGCTCCGGACGGCCCGGACCTCTGCACCTTCTGCACCGACCTAAAGACATGGCTCTTTCAGTAACTTCCCTGATCTGCAGTGTATTTTAACCTGGGGATTTGGGGATTTTAAATTGGTTTTTAATATTATTTAATTTTATCTATTGTCAGGTTGTTTTATTGTTGTGAGCCACCCCGAGTCCTACGGGAGAAGGGCGGCATATAAATCTGACAAATAAATAAATAAATAAATAAATAAATAAATAAATAAATAAATAAATAAATAAATAAATAAATAAATAAATAAATAAATATACATCTGAATTAACTTGGTTAATTAAAAAATGATTTTATTCTGCCCTTCCTCCCCCCAAAAAAGAGGGATTCTGCAAACATAATAAATTATTCCAAACAGATTCTCCAACATTGTCTTATTTTGACTCAACTTATTTTACATTTCAAAGCAAGGATAGAGATAAAGAGCGATGCACTGTAGTCCTTGCTGCATAGCTCTATTCATGTTTCTGTGGCCAACCAGAGCTCCACAATCAACAGAAACCCCAGATGATCAACAAAACAGCAGCAATTAATTGGGGCAGTAACAAATAGTTTCAGCATTAATTCCTGGGCTGATGTGGGAATGATGGGACACACTGGGAGAGGCAGTGATTGCCACCACATATTTTCTTTGTGTATTTTTAAAATATAGGCAGGGGGTGCATGTGTAATTACAGGTGATCAGTTTCTTGTTTTTATTTCTCATAATACTTATATTATTTTTTCCAGCAACAAACTGATGCTTAACATTTCAGTGCTCTGTTTGATGTTTATCATCCTGGGATGGCTGTCTGTGTATTTCACACTTTATCATTTGTATTTTGTAATTGTGTCAACATTTATAGGGTTGCACTTTAGAGTGACATAAATTGTAGGGATATGTGTATTTGGGGGACATACCTAACTTCTCGAAATGAAGCAGACAACCTTGGATAAAGGAGACTCAGAATCCCAACAGCGCAATGAAGAGGATTGTGAGACTTCATGAAAGATTTTGGAGCCCTGGAGGAAGGCAGTTGTAACTAATAGGTCACATGAAGATCTTCAATTATAGGGAAGAGTAATTCTTTGAAAGAACACTTTGCTTGGAGCACCCTAAAAGCAAAGGACAGTGAATGCTTGTTGAGGTGCATTAGATGATTCTGAATGACTACAGGGCATGAACTGAAGAAAGTGGCCATCATTAAACATGAGATTGTTTCTGATCCAGAAATAACTGAGCCATATGGAGAAAAAAACTGGCTTATTTTTGGCCAATTTAGTCAAGTTAGGACTTGTGTTTGCCATAACTACTCCCTCCCGATACATTGCCTCAGCCAAACCTTGTCTTGAAAATGCAGACTTCCTATTATTTATGTCTTTCCAGTATCATTTTTTTTCATAGTCATACATTTATATCTGAAAATACTATACATGAATTTTAATGGCCTGATTCCCATGCTAATATGTAAGGCCTTCATCGGTCCCTGAAATTGCACACCCCACTGTTGAGCTGCACATGACTGCACATTGAAAAAAAATGACTTTGCAATGGAGGGACAAACTGGAACGTCTTTAATTTTAACACCAAGAGGGACCAACTTGGCAACAATAAGCAGTGTGTGCTGGTGTTATTTGCACAAATAGTACTGAACTTGAAAATAATATGAAGTGTAGGTAAATATCAAAATATTTTAGTTATTACCATATAGTTATTATAACTTGTTTCGCTTATTGATTTCCAAAATAGAAGGAAACAGCCCCTTTTCTTGATATTGCTTTTGGAGTAATCGGATTCCAATTCACATCTGGAGCTAGTAAATCCAATGTTTTCAACCTTTCTTCTTCTCTCTACTCCACTCCAACCCCCAATTGTTTAAGTTCCCATTTCCAGCTTGGGCACAAATGTAGGGCCTTTATTTTCTGAATATTGCAATAAGCACTTTGCCTCCAACTATATTGTTCAAGTACGGTATCGTTGTTATAGCTGTAATTGTTACTATCAAGACACAGTTCTTTGTAATTAGAAAGTCAAGATGGTATTCAGCAGTATGGCAGCCCAGATTCTCATTTGTTAGGCTATTAGAAAAAAAAATGTTTACAGGAAAAACAGTGTCATTGTTTAGTGCTCTTAATTGACCATCTGCTGGGTGAAGAAATGTCCAAAGAAGAATAAACAGACAGAGGCACACTTATTTAATTTCATTGCACATGGAACAAAAGAAAAAAAGCAAGAAAAGGGGACAAACTGGATTAGACATCACTAAATTGCTTTTGAAAGAAAACATTGGTGGTATATGTTAACATTTATTTAATTTTTCTCAGTGGAAAAGGAGTTGGTTCCCTGCTCAACTTTCTTGCTCTATGTTGGTAGAAGCACTAACAAGAATAGTAACAAGAATAAGACCTTTGCATGAAAATTTGCTTTTAGAAACTGGGTTATCCATCTACGCAGCTTTCTGCTAAAATTTCCCATGTTCAACATGAAGATGAGAGTTAAGACTTGGAAGCTGTACGTGCTTAGTTGAAGAAACACCCTGAAATGTGATCAATTGAGTTCCCATTTGTAGAAGATAAGCATGCATTCAAAGGAGCACATTAACACACTTCAGTATTTCCATTGAAAGGAATATTCTATTAAAATATTTTTATTGACTAGGAAGTCAAGCACATAGGGATATCAAGTTTGAAGTGTGCCCTCGTGTTCCCCAATCCAGCGATGTTTTATCAATGTTGGGACAAATACTTTCTCTGGACTATCAGGTTACATACATTTATTTCTGTGCAGATCACAGAACAATATGCGGATTAATTACTATAGTAAAGATTTGTTTTATTTCATAAGAGACCACAGCCTAGAGTGAAAAATGCCCACTTACTGAGTATCTTGCTGTGCTGCAAGCAATCATTTTGGATTCCATGCAGAAAAGTATTGTGTTAATTACCGCAAGGTGCGGCCCAATTCTTTGAACCTGTTAGCCCATCTTCCTGTTAAACTTCCTTCCTTCCTTCCTTCCTTCCTTCCTTCCTTCCTTCCTTCCTTCCTTCCTTCCTTCCTTCCTTCCTTCCTCCCTCCCTCCCTCCCTCCCTCCCTTCTTCCTCTCTCTCTTTCCTTCCTTCCTTCCTTCCTTCCTTCCTTCCTTCCTTCCTTCCTTCCTTCCTTCCATCCATCCTTCCTTCTTTCGTATCTCTGTCTTTGTTTGAAAAATATTTGCCTGAAGATTAGCTGTAGAAATTCCACCTTGAATTGTGCATTTTTAAAAACAACATCATAATAGCATACACCTATTTTTATAAAGATACATACATTTATGAAATGTGATATCCATCTATATCTAAACTTGAGAGAACTATACTTATTCTGTTAAGGTGTATTGGCCTTGTGCTTCATTTTAGTAGTCTATATATATATATATATATATATATATATATATATATATATATATATATATATATATGTATGTTTTCTGAGGTTTTCGCGGGTGTTTGTATGTAGGTCTTTGGTTATTCGGGTCTTCTCCCGCGTAGAATTGGAAGTATCTTGGCGACGTTTCGACGAAGTCTCATTCGTCATCTTCAGGCTGGTGTTCTCGGCTTCGTTCTTCCAGGACAATCTGGAAGAACGAAGCCGAGAACACCAGCCTGAAGATGACGAATGAGACTTCGTCGAAACGTCGCCAAGATACTTCCAATTCTACGCGGGAGAAGACCTGAATAACCAAAGACCTACATATATATATATATATATATATATATATATATATATATATATATATATATATATATATATATATCTGTATATATATATCTGTATATAATAGTCCATTCAATAGACATTAGGTGGGCCTAATGATGGGATAGAGTTTCAAGGTGGACACAGACTCAACAATTGCTTATATTGCTAAATGGTTTTTACATAAGACATGTAGACTTTAGAATGAATTCTCAGTAGCCATGAAAGTGATATAAAATATTTCAAGTTTAAATTAGAATGTTTCAATTTTAAACAATATGAGTTGCCAAATTAGTTTTGAACTGGCTAAATTTATCTTGAGTGAACCTCACTCCAGAAATTCCTAATACTGGAGTGTATATTCCATCTTAATCTAGAAAAAAGTCTCCTGCTGGAACAGAATGTTTCTGCATTTAGATAAGCAACAATAAAGTTCAGACTGTAGGTGAATAAGAACATCATTTACTCTGAAAAATTTACATTGATCACTTGATATTCTTGAATTATTTACTTGCAGAAGGGAGGAATGATAGGATTTAAAATTTTAACTGAAATGATCACTATGGGATTCAATAGATTATAATGCAAATCTGAATTCAAAACACAAATTTCTTCTACTACTGTCCTCACTAATATTTACAGATTTATTTAGTTTTGATTTCAATTCACCTGATTAGTTCCAACTTCAACCATGATTAGTTCCAGTTCTCATTCAATTTGTTCAGCCCATTTGCTTAAAATTGACCAAATCTAACAAAGTCATGTCAATTTAATTGAAATAATAAAAGAGGAGGTCAAAGGTTGCAGTTTGGATAATACCCACAATGTGGACCAAACTAGCCTCTGTGTGGCAGTTTAAACTAGTGATGAGATTTGCAGAAAAGTTACATAGAAAAAATCCAGCTACTATTGAATAATTCAGTCATTTGCCCACTCCATATTAAATATCACATAAATAACATTTCAGATCATACTGAACCATCCATTGGAAAAATATAAAATGAATACAGTTGATGGTAAGAAAAGAATAAAAACAACTGTACAAAATGGAGTGAGTAGCATGAAAAGATATTAACACTGTTTGGTCAGACAGAGCATGAATGAGAATTATGTCACAAAACAAATATACAATATGAGGGTAGAAAGAACAGGGGAAGAGGAAGAAGAAGAGCAAGAAAGTCTATTTGGATGAAGATGAGTCCCCAAAATGATAGAGATAAGAATGTAAAAAACAAAAATATGAAAAAGCATATGGAGAAGTTGAAAGCAAGCATAGTTTGTAAAAATAAAAAGGTAAAAATGTTACATAGTGAATGCTCTTGATGTAAACTAGATTTACTTTATGCTTCCTTTTCCTTTTCTTATCTCATGCCTTCACTTTCTTGTTTACTATTTCTTACTCCTTTTCTGTACTTTGCATAATTTTGTTTTCCCAGAATGAAATGGTCTGATAGGTAGGCATTTAAATATGTAGGTATGTATGCATTATATGATTATGTGCAATCAAGTTGGTGCTTTGTGACACATAGGTAAATCTTCTTCAGGATAGTCTATCCCCACTCTGATCATCTTTCCCAATATCACATACTTGATAAGGGAGCTGGATGGGGTACAACTATTCAGTGGTTAAAGATGCTAGGTTTGTCAGATGGAAAGTTGACAGCCCAGGTTCAAGACCTGAGAGCCACATACTGAGGTGAGCTCCCGGCTCCTGCCAACCCGGCAGTTTGAAAGCATGCAAATTTGAGTAGATAAATACGTACCACTTTGGTGGGAAGGTAGCAGCATTCTGTGCACCGTGATATATAGTCATGCTGACCACATGACAACGGAAGTGTCTTTGGACAATGCTGGCTAAGAAACAGAGATGAGCACTGCCCCCTAGAGTCAAGCATGACTGGATAGAGGAAACTTTTACCTTTAAGGAAGCTGGATGTTCATAAAATGTGTTCAAAATAATATAACATGAGTTTGGTCACTTTTTTTTTAATGTATGTCTCCTTGACTAATCAGTAATGGTATTCTCAGGAATTCTTTCCATAACCAATGTTTAAACATGTCAATTATTCTTTCTATCCTGCTTCTTCAAAGTCCAACTTTCTCTTCCATAGAATGTCACAGGAAATGCCATTGCCTGCATGATACTTATATTTATGGTTCAGACAGGTGATGGAATCTGAATATCTTTTCCTATGCCTTCATTGCTGCTGTATGGTGTATTTCTTGAATGCTGGTTCCTGTCCTGTTCAGTCTAAAAGGGCAGAAGCTATTCACTACGTTAATAACTTCACTGTCAATTCTAAAATTGTAATTGTGGTTATTAGTTTGACCTTCTTTATATTTAATCTTAATTGTATTGTATGCATACATATATTTTTTACATGGAAGAACATAAAATCCCCAGAGATATCTTTGCCATTTTTTTTCTGGAAGCTCTTTTGAATTGGCAATTTGCATTTCTGCAATGGATTATACCAAGACAGGACCCACCCAGGGAGATAATTTCCAACATCACCAGAAACATCACTGTGGATAAACTATGTATTCCGCTTCAAAAAGCCACATTTTTAGTTTGGCATTTGAAATTATTTTTCTTGTCTTCTATGGATATACAACTTCTAAAAGGTAAGAATAAAAATTCACCATGCATTTGGTTCTTGTTAGAAAATAACTGATGGCCTAAACAATAAACCCATCCCGGAAAAATTTAATTCTGATTAAATTACAAATTCTAGCAAAAAGTGGCAGCTCTGGTAAAATGATAAACATCAACTCTGTGTGCTAGAGTTAACCTGAAGCAGATCTCAATAAGGTACAGACTTATTACATGAACTTGTCTTGGAAACGATACAGAAATCATTTCTAATTATCATCTTTCAAGATATTTTTTTTTATTTCCTGGTCTAGATATTTTCTGATGGTCAGGTAACATCAACTTGATGCTGCTATCTAAGTGGACAAAATAGAAAAAAGATCCTGGGGAACATGGAACAGAACGCTAATCCAGGGAACAGTAGCCAGATTAATAAACTATAGCTGACAAGCCTATAATTAGGACAAGAAGCAATTGAGAAAACTTTATAATCTGGATTAAGAGGCATAATCTGAAATGGGAAATTAATAGTGAGAAGCATCTTGCAGGTAATGGATAAGACAAAACTAATAATAAGTGAATAATCAGTTGGGATGCATGAAAAATATGGCAGAGCTGCCTAATGTTTTAAAGGGTTGTGAGCCAAAAACAGTTTTTCAGGGAGTGATATCACAGATTGTATTGCCTCAGTTGAGGCATATTCACAGAGCCTTTTTAGTTCCTCAGAAGAATCCAAAGTCTTCAGATAGCAATGCTATTTCCCTCAGGTTCCATAGAAAGACGTTCAGGATCTTGAATGGGAAAGCCTGAGATTCAGTTCAAACTCTACTCAGGGAACACTGAGGTGCCTATGTTCCTTGATCGTCTCTCTGAGGATTCCTGCATAGTGGGAGATAGCTGGCTAAAGAAATAAAAGCAGTTATTTACTTTGGTCACCAGAAACTATTAATTTTAAGGAATGCTTAATTTTATTAATTTTAAGGAATGTCCCTTAATTGTTCCCAGTAGGTAAAATGCAGATGCCAAGATCAAAAACATATGCAAAACCAATGCATTTTGAGGGAGGGAGAGAGGGAGAGAGAGAGAGAGAAGGAATGGCCAGTATGCTAGGTGAATATCTGTAGACTAGGAAGATCTGCTTTGGAATGAATTTGCTAGCCACTTGCTCCCCAAATGCCTCCAATGTTAAATAAATAAAAATGGACAAATGGTATGCTAATCTTCTTCAAAAATGAAAGGGTCCCTGAGTTAATTTCCACAAATCTTCCTTTTCTACTACAGATCTAGTTTCAGCTGAACCTAGCCATTTATTGTGGATGACAACTTAATAAAATGAAGTCCCTTTAATAAACACTGTATCAGAATATCCCATCTTTTTTATGTGGCAGTGTAAATTTCCATTCCTGAAAGAAACATTTAACATTCCTGCTATTTTAATACTTTTAATAAATATTTGCAATTCCTGTGATAAGGCAGAAAATGCATCGCTTCCAAAATTTATGTGACTGCTGGCAGGTGGCCATTTTCCAATTTTCTGTCTCACTAATACACATTTATTATGTATTTCCAAATGCCCCCATTTGCTATTTGGCTTGTCATTAAAATGCCATTTCCTTTGAGGGGGAAAAAGAGAAGAAACTTGCACAAAGGAATCTTGACTAGGCCTTGGCCCAGAGATAAAAAGTTAGGTGGACGTGAGAGACTGATTGGTCCCTTAGCTGAATGATTGATTGATACATACATACATACATAAAAGTAGATTATTTTTTTGATTTCCAAATGGATGTTTGTCTACATTTTAGCTTATTGTCTTTTTGTTTACTTCAGCCCCCCCATGCCACACATAGCAGGATGGGAAGTAGCCAAATAATATCCATAGCACAATATGGTGAAGGTGAATGTTTATATTTTGCCTTGAGTTTCATCTTGAAAATCTGATCCTAAGAAAACTTTAGAACTCAGTTCATTGCTTCTCACTGTAGAAATGGCAGTCACTAAGCCAAAAATAATCTAACAATCCTAGCAGATGGCAAAAGAAAAAGAAAAATGAGCAAATAAGTAAAAAGGATGAGGAGAGGGAGGAGGGGGAGGGAGGAAGGAGGAAGGAAGGAAGGATTAAAGTCCATGTTATTTAATGTAACACAACACAGAGATGAGTGAATCAATCAATTTTGGGGGTTTTTTTTTGTTTTGTTTGCAACTTGTATTTATTTGTTTTTTTTAGTTTTTATTGAAAAAAATTCATATGAAGATTCCTGTCCATTTTCCTCCTCTCTTCCAATTTAAAAGCACAAAAAACCACCCACAACTTCTGAATGCAAGCCATTCTACTAGTTAATTGTTCTTACTGTCAAGAAGTTTCTTCTTAGTTCTAGACTGGTTCTTTCCTTGATTAGTTTCCATCCATTGCTTCTTATTCTGCCTTCTGGAACTTTGGAAAATAGATTGACCCCCCCTTCTTTGTGCAAGTCCCTCAAATATTGGAACACTGCTATCATGTCATCCCTAGTCTTCCTTTTCACTAGACCAGACACACCAAATTCCTGCAACTGTTCTTTATATGTTTTAGTTTCTGGCTCCCCAATGATGGTTATGTTATAATTACATGATGGTTGGACCATCAGTTGTTGCACCAAATGGATGGTAGAGGCAAGGAGGACCCTGGGGAAGCCAACTACTTCCAAATTTGTATGCTCTTTAGACACAGGGACATCATTTTCAGGACCAGTGAAAGGCTGGGTGGCTGCCTTGCTACACTTTCTCTCTGTGTTAGTTTGTTTTACAAATCCAAATTACAAATTTGGTTTGTTTATGGTATTGCGTGAACCCAGAAAATCAATGCATTCAAATACAATCAGCCTGTCCCTGAGCTGAATACATTTTTCTTTCTGGCATAAGCTACTACACAGGATTGTTGTGAGGAGAAAATGCAGAGAAGGTGATAAAAATGTAATTAAAGAACTCCATAGACCTTGTTTTTCACAAATATATGATGCATGTTGTGGTTCCACAGCACCACTCCTGGGGATTGTTTCGCTTTTCTCTAATGTCATGGTGCACAGTCTTCTCAAAATATAAGCCCTGACATTTCTGGAAATCACTAGATCATTAGGAGCTTGAATGTTGCTTTATTTCATGATGGAAATACGCAAAAAAGAAGAAATGCTGTCAGAAAAGCAGCAGAGTACCTAGCAAAACACTTGTCATAAGGAAAGCTATTTGTGGAATTGTGATCAGACAGGCATTATTCCCATTCCAGTAGATAGGCTAATGCATGGACACACTGTCATTGCCTGCCCGTAATTCCACTGAGAGGTCCTGATAAACAAAACAGATGACACAAGTGAAGAGTGAGCCATTTATATGTGCTATCAGCTTCTTGGGCCCTGGCCCACCTGGTTGAATTATGCTTTCTGTAATGGCCGGTGGCCCATGAACTTTTATTTATGGTGTCAGCTATGCTAATAAATACAGCCATGAATAGACCACAGCGCAGCACAAAAGGTGACCTATGGGCCTCATTTGCTGAGATGATGGACAGGATTGGTGTGTGAATGCCTCTGTGCAGACTTGGGCTAAATAGGCCCATCTCCAAGTGTTTAGAAACATTCCCTGCATTCTCATTTATTTTTATTAAAAAAAATCCATTCCGTGATCCTCGGGAGAAATAGCCATTTGGGACTCATCCAGAAGTTAATCCACCTGTTGTTCTACATTCTTGATGTTAGCCTTGCATAATGAATAAAATGATGGATGATGGATCTGGCAATGATGATAGTGACAGTGGCTGAAGGTAGTGGCTAGTGTTGTAAAAAATGCCAAAGGAACTGTGTACAATCTGAGAAGGGTATTTGTATGATGGTTTTTCTTTTGAAATATCCCAATAGATGAGAAGAACTTTGGGAAGGCTCATCAGTCTTTTAAGGAAATATGGGTGCGCGTTTAGCATTGCTTTTTGAGGATCATATAGCATAATCTTCATATAGCATAGTGTGTGGATCAGTGATGGGTTCCTCCCGGTTTGGCCCAGTTCTCCCGAGCCGGTAGCAGTGACGATATGATGTCACCAAACTGGTTCTGTCCCCGTGCCCCTCCATGCCCCCCCATGCCCCCCCATCCCCCACCTTTTGCTGCCTCCGGAGTCCCAGCTGATTGCTAGAGGGAAAAAACTGTTTAAACTCTTGCTGCGGGGCTTCAAAGGGCCGCCCTACATCTGATCAGTGTTAAAAGAAAACAAATGAGTAGACTGGTGCCTGTAAAAATACATGAGTAGATCAGTGCCTGCAAAAATAAATGGGTAGACCAGTGCGTGTAAAAATATATAAGTAGATCAGTGCCTGCAAAAATACATGAGCAGATTAGTGCCTGCAAAAAATACATGAGTAGATCAGTTCCTGTAAAAATACATGAGTAGATCAGTGCCTGCAAAAATACATGAATAGCTCAGTGACTGTAAAAATACATGAGTAGACCAGTGCCTGCAAAAAATAAATGGGTAGATCGGTACAGCTCAGCAAGCAGTTAAAAGCCTGGAAGACCAGTACCTATGCTAAATCCTAAATAATTGTCACATGACCATCAAGCCATGCTCACAAAATAAGCCACACCCACAGAACTGGTAGTAAAAAAATTTAGAACCCATCCCTGGTGTGGATGGAATTCTGCTTGATAAATTGGAATATAATAGCCTCATGCAAGCATCCATCAAGCTTTGAGGAGAGCTCAGAATCTGAGTGGAAGGGAAGGTAAACAAGGCATAACCCAATGTCTCTGCCTCTGTTAAGCGTGTTGTCATATTTGGTGTGTTGGGATGCAAGACTCTTCTTGGTCTACACTTGATCACAACTAAAAACCCTCATAGGCTTTAGCAGCATTGTTGATGATGCAGAGGAATCAACTCATCTTCAGGGGAATACACATAGCCTTCAATCCTCAGTGTGTAAGAAAGGATTGGGGCTAAACCCTTGCAACTTGTATTGAAACAGGGAGCTCACTCTCTTATTGGGAACCCCAGCATGGAAGGTTCAATGTTTCTCAGTCATACACACATAAAAAACAAGTGAAGCTTCAATTACACTCTTGTGGTGGCCATCTTGACTTTTTTGAACACTCTTCAGGAAGGGATTTTCATCTCAGTGATGGAAAATATCCATGACAGGGTTGTTGTTTTTTTGCATGTACAGTAGAAGGAGCAAGTCAGTTCCTTATAGATTTCTACTTAATACAGAGAACATATCCTTAAATGTGCATTATGAATGTTACATATTCTTCTTATTAAAATGGGTTGTTAATAAATACTTTTCTTGCAACATTTCTTTTAACTAGCCTACTAGATAACCTGACCCAATTCTGAAAAGTCCTCATATTAGGATTCCATTAAACTTAATATTAGAACCAGTTTGGTTAGAGCAGTCCAGGTGCCAAACTAACAGCAGGTTGTATTCCTCTTTCATCACAAGTAACTTTGATACAGTCTCTGTCTCTGTCCCTCTCTCCCCAACCTACCTCATAGGGTGGTTGTTGTAGAGGTCAAGTAGGAATATGAAATATTATGTGTACCATTTTGAGCTCCTGTACAAAAAGTGGATCTAGATCTAGTAAGTGTCTGCTATTTAAAAAAAGGGGGGGAGGGCTTCTTTTTGTTTTTGTTTTGTCATTTGGTTTTGAGGAAAATCATATAGCATATTTAGTATAGTTATGGGATCAAAGAATATAAGTGTGTAAAAAGAACCCTATGGTTTAGACCAGTATCAGGATATCATCACTAACAAGCCAGAAATATACAGGTTTACAAGCATTGTTCAGAAAGATCATCATCCTCTTCTATTGTGGCTCTCCAACAGCATCTCTGAAGGTAGGTACAACCATGAAGGTGAGTTTAAAAACCATGGAAATCCAGCACCACAACTAATCATCATCATCATCGCCTAATGGCAGCGAATTAAGATAGTTTAACTATGTGTGTTGTGGATAAAAGTACATTCTTTTACTTTTTTGAATCTCCTCAAATATAGTTTCAAAATGAAATAATACTGAGATTCATCAAGGGGAGTCCACATTTTCAAAAAGCTGGTTTGGGCCTTTCAAAACCACTTAAAGTTTGAAAGAAATGTGGCATGCCAAGAGAAATGCTTAAGACTGCTGAAGTTAATCACAACCTTAACTATTCAGGCAGCAGTATGTCAGCTTTTTGTTCCCATTATGTTTAACACTCCAGATATATAATTTAACGTAGACTTAATGATAGACTCAACCATTCAACTTTAATCGATTTTTCCTCAAATTCTACACTCCAGAGTGAAGCTTATGGGCTACCACTGAGGCTGTCCATTACTCCAGTGTCAATATGTAAAAAGGAAAAAAAGAAAAAGAACATGGTGTAAGAGAATTTATCTTGAACTTATATTGCTATTGATGTGTAATATACAATAAAAACAGTTAAATTTCAATTACCCACAGGCAATTATAATTTTATTGTTTGACAGTACTGTGGGGATTTTTATAATTCCCAAGACTAATAATTTTCTATAATTTTACAGATTGTGAAATAAACTATTAGAGATTATCTTTGAAAAGATTCTGAAATTGTAAGGGTGTATCACACTGTTCACGTACATTATTAGTAATTAGAGATCTCTGGATAGTGAAATATCCACTGGTGTTCTGCCAGCTGGATACCATATTTTCTTGCAGGTTTCTATAATCTTGATCCAAAGCACTGAAACTTCTCCAGTGCAGCCCACAATCACATCTAAATTTTTATTAGCATTTCCTTGATCTCTTATTAAGCTACTCTGAAGTGTTTGATAAGTGAAATTTGGGCTTCCTGATGGGGTAAAAACAAGGAGAGCCTATAGTATCCTCTTTTCCTGTCATGTCAGAGATATTTTGTACACAGAGAAAGAGATCTCAGTTGTTGATTCCAGAAGAAAATTAGTGTTATTGAAATACCTTTATTACATATAAAATACAGCCCTCCGTAGTTCATACCAGCCAGAGAATGTGATATTTCACACAGTTCTTCATCAGACTACAGGTTGTGTAGTTGATTTTATATTCTAAAGCCATATAATGTTTGAAATGTTTCAAACATAACACAAAATGAATAGGTTTGCCAGGAAGAGAGACTGTTTGGTCCAGTGGTTTAAGACAGCAGGCTAGAAAACGAGATTGTGAATTCTAGTCCTGCCTTTCATATAAAAGCCAACTGGGTGAATCTGAGTGAATCACTCTATCTCATCCCAATCCACCTTAGAAGGTTGTTGCTGTGGGGAAAGTAGAAGAAGGAAGATGTTGGGTAGTTATTTGTAAAAATAATAAAAGTGGAATATGAATAAATAAATAATAAAATAAATGAGTCAAAATTAGGGATATGCAGAACAAATATAATCTGAGAGCTGCGGTGGCCCAATGATTAGAATGCAGTATTGCAGGCTAACTCTGCTGACTACTAGTTGTTCAATCCTCACTGGCTCAAGGCTGACTCAGCCTTCCAGCCTTCCGAGTAGCCAGATTGTTGGGGGCAATATGCTGATTCTTTAAACCACTTAGAGAGGGCTGTAAAGCACTGTGAAGCAGTATATAAATCTAAGTGCTAAGTGCTAATCTGTCTCATTTAATTATTCAGTTCTGAATGCTGATTTGTCAAGTTTTGTTTTGTTCTGGTTTTGAATTAGTGCTTTTTCTTACCAGAAAAAATATTGTTTGGTTATTGAGTTGGCCTATCCGTTGTATAACCCAACTTGGGACTTTCTTCTTTTAAAAAAGGCAAAGGAACATAAACAGGTGTTCTGGTTTTTTACATTTCAAATTGGTAAATACTCTAAGGAGTGCAGAACTCTCTACTGAGATGCAACCTATTTTTCATTGCTTTCTGAAAGAACCATATGCTCATTATCTACTGATGTGCACATCCCAATCACATATATTTTTTGGGGGGGTGATTCTGACTTTTGTGATTTTGATGTTTTCTCTTCCTTTTAAGTACTGAAATAGTGGATAGCTTCTGCATTTTAGGATCAACTATGGCTAAAGACATGGCAACAATGAAATGTGCCACATGCTAACACTTGGTAGAGAAGCCATGAAGGCTTTGGAAATGTTATTCAGATACAAAGATGTATCTATAGCTACAAATATCAGAATCATGCAGGCAATAGTTTTCCCTATAAGACTCTATGGAAATGAAAGTTGGATTTGAAGAAGGAGAATAGCAAAAGTATTCATGGTTTTGACTCCTGATAATAACATGGACAGCTAAGAATACAAAAAATGGATCATCAAATATATGAACATAGTAAATGACAGGGTTAAATTATCCTACTTTTGATACATTATGCAAAGCCCAAACTATCTGGAGAAATCAATAATACTGGGAAGGAAGGAAGGAAGGAAGGAAGGAAGGAAGGAAGGAAGGAAGGAAGGAAGGAAGGAAGGAGGGGATTCTCAGTGACAAGGTGGATGAACTCAATTATAGTAGTAATGGGTGCACTATTACAAGACCTGAAGGACCATCCTGGAGAAATTGTATGTATGTGATCACTAAGACACTGACTTGATGGCACATAATCAATCAATCAACAATCAGAATCAATTTTTGAATAATTTTTTTCAACAGAATTAAAAACATAAACTTCCTTCCCCATATAATCTTCAAACCCATAAATCACCAGTTTATTTTCCTCTTTTAGCAAAAAACCCATAAGAGGTTTCTAGTCACTGATAAATGTAATTGCAACATTTTATGTAGCAAATAACCTCAGCTTGGTATGTATTTTGGGAAACAATATTTCCAATTTTAGTACAGTCTGCTCATTGGGTAAAGGCATGGGATTTGGAAAATGTGCCTAATGTTCAAAGTCTGCTAATCTTCTCTCACTGAAGCAGCAAGAATTAACTCAACATGCACACGTGCAGGAATTTGCTTGAATGAACAGCTGCCTTGAAATGAAAGCCAGTTATGTGCCTATAAATTAAATTAAGCAATTCACCTGGTCATCCTAGTCAACAATGAATTGCATGCAGGCAATTGGGTAGGCTGGCAAAAGATGGATAGATGGCATGGCTGTCTTGCTTCCCATTGCCAATTTCTTTCCATGTTGGCTTTGAAAGCAATGAAGGCTTTTGCTGTGAGATCCATAGTGAAATGAACAGGACCACGGAAAGGATTTTTAGTTCTATTGATAATCCCTTGCATTTTTCAGTGCCAGAACCAGAAGACAAATGTTTTACAGCTGGCAAGAAAAAAGGCTATTGGCTCCTTAAGCTGCTAGAAAAAGAAATTATCTATGGATTCATTCACAAGACTCCATCTAGGTGTTTATTATTGTAATGCATATCTAACATAGTTGCATATTTGTTAATCTTTTAAATAAAGAGTGGGGAGCCTTTTTCAAACAAGTGATTTCTTAACTGGAAGTGATGTTATGATCACATTACTAAAAAAAAACTATGGGAAACTATGGGAATGTCTGTTCCCTGTTTTAGAGTAATTTGATGCTTAACTTCAACTGTACTGCACTATCTTGCATTTATATATCACATTTGAATTTTACGTATTTATGATAGTATTGTTCTGGGAATTCTGTGGTCACCCAACAAGAGAATTTATTTGAAGATATGTGTTATAAGGAAACTCTTTTGTTTAAAACACTCCCAAAGACTTTCTGCATTTAAGAATAGTATGAATGTACTCTTTCTCAATATGAATATATAAGGGTCAGATAAGTTTCATCACTCAAAATCAAGTACAACTTCCATATTCGGATGAGTATTTGAATCTCATTTACAGCTGCAGTTCTCAAAAGTAGGGGCAGCTAAGTAGCTTTGTAAGCCAGAGTTCCCATATGTTTCCGGCTTTGTGGACCAGTGGGGCGGGAGAGGAGATGGTTCTGCCAAGCAGTCATGATGCACGCATGTGCACACAACTCCTTTTGTGTGAGTGGTGTGTAAATGTGCCTGACGCTCATGCAAATGAACTGAGTGCACTCACTAGCCTTTTCTGTGGCCCAGTTGCAGTCCCTCACAGTCCATTACTGGGCCGCGGCCCACAGGTTGGGGACTCCTGTTGTAGGCAACTTGTGGAAAAATATATGTTAGAGAACGATAAATCTCCATGGAATTAAGAATTAAAAATTAAATTCATTATCAGGATAATCTCAACATAATACTGGAAGATAAATTCTGGTCTTGGATGGTATCTAATAAGTTAAAAACAAGGTGACACAGTGGTTAGAATGCCGTATTGCAGACTAATTCTGCCAACTGCCAGTAGTTCAATCCTGATTGGCTCAGGGTTGATTCAGCCTTCCATCCTTCCGAGGTTGGAAAAATGAGAACCCAGATTATTGGGGGCAATATAATGACTCTGTAAACCACTTAGAGAGTGCTGTAAAACACTGTGAAGTGGTATATAAGTCTGTGCTATTGCCTCCAGAACAACATGCCTCCAGAAGTTGTGGATGCTCCAACACTGGAAATTTTTAAGAAGAGATTGGACAACCATATGTCTCAAATGGTATAGGGTTTCTTGTCTGAGCAGGGGATTGGACTAGAAGACCTCCAAGGTCCCTTCCCATTCTCTTATTCTGCTATCTAACAAGCTACTGAGTATGGTCTAGGGGAAAGTATGAGTAATAATGATGCCTATGATGTGACTAGATTAAAGTCAAAAGGATCGTGAACTGTTGATATGACAGACAATAAGAAAGTTTGATGCTTCAGAGATATATATTGTGTACTGTTGGTACATGGAATGTCAGAACTATGAACCAAAGCAAACCTGAAGTTGTCAGAGAAGAAATGTCAGGACTGAACTGATTTGAACTGCTATTTCATATCAGAGGAGTATCAAATTGTCTATTGTGGACAAGAAATTCATAAAAGAAATTGAGTAGCCATGTCTGCTAATCTACAACAGTGTCAAAATAAGTCCTTAGATACAACCAGGAAAATGAGAGAATGATCTTAATTCAAATCACTATTATGATAACACAAGGTTATGCTCCAAAGCAAGAATGACTAGCCATAGATTGCCTACTCAGCACCAAAAAGGATGTCATTAAGGAAATTGAAATACTAAAATTGGAAATAAAAAAGCATCTACATTAATATATATCATGAGAAATAGACTAGAAGAAATATTTATTTATTTATTTATTAGTTCGATTTATATGCCACCCTTCTCCAGAGACTCAGGGCGGCTTACAATGCATTAAGCAATAGCCTTCATACTTTTGTATATACCTGCTTAGTAGGGCTTTCGCCCCCCCCCCCCAGCAATGTTCTTTTTTATACAAAGTCAGTTTATTGCCCCCACAATCCAGGTCCTCATTTTACCTACCTTGAAAGGATGGAAGGCTGAGTCAACCTTGAGCCTGGTGAGATTTGAACTTGCAGTAATTGCAGGCAGCTGGCAACTAAATGCTACTTTAACAGCACTTAGTCCCCTGTGCCACCAGGCTCTTAACTTATTTGTAGTCCAAATAGAAATTGGACTACAGATAAGTCTTCAGTTAACAACCACTTGTTCAGCAACTATTTGAAGTTACCACACCAAGCAAATAGTGGTTCAGTTCTCAAAGTTCCACTCACCTGAACACTCCCACAGTCGTGTTATTATGATCTGGGTGCTTGGTAACTGACTTGTACTTACAACACTTCTAGTGTCTACCAGTCACATGATTGTGATTTGTGACCTTCCCTGCTGTCTTTCCTCAAGCAAAGTCAGTGAGGAAGCCAGCAAGGCAGGTTGCAAATTGCTCTAGTAAGTCTCCCCCATCCATCCACCTTTCCCCAGCTCTTCTGCACTTATATTGTACATCTCCATTTACTTGTGCACAATCTTCAGACACCCAAACCCAAGTATCATCTCCCAGATGGCAGAAGACATCCCAAATCCCACTGTGGTTGTGCTATACCTCTCAGTCACCCTTGTGCACCCTCTCCAGCCAATCACACATCCTTGCATATCCTCCCGCACCTGGTGATAGGCATCTCAAGCCCTTCTATGCTTGCATCATGCTTCACTAGCAAGCCTCACATCATCTTGCTCTTCCTATCCAGCAGCTGTCACTTACCTGGCTGCTGGCCTAGTTGCAAGCCAGCAGGAACTTATAACTTCCTGCCAGCTTTCCAACTAATGTTGGTTCTTGGAATCTGGCAGGAAGTTGCAAGGAGATGCACTTAATAACCCACAATCCTTGCTTAAGGATGGCAATTGGAACTGCTGGGATTGCTGTCACAAAGTGAGGCAGTTACAGTTATGCTACATTGTACCAACATATCATTTAGTGATGGAAATTATGCTAAGGTACCAATTACAGTTGTAATTTAAGGACTGCTTGTAGAAGAAATAGAAAGTGAATTACAATTGGTGGGAAAACCTCAACATTCTCACATATACATTCTCAGATATACATTATCGTTGGCATTATTTTGATAGCTAGAAAGATATAAAGAATCACTTGCAAAAACTGGTCTGTTGCTTTATAGTAAAAAAGTAGAATTTTATCAACAAGTAATGCCAACCCAATGCAAATACGTGGAGAAGATGTTGAAGCATAACATACTTTATAGGCTTCAAAATTCATAGAAACAGTAGCTGCAGTCATAAAATAAAGAAATGTCTGTTACTTTGAAAATAGACTATGACAGATTTGGACAAAATATTAAAGTGCAGAGACATCATGCTGAGAACAAAGGTATATATTGTCAAAACCATGCTTTTTCCAATTGTGAAAGCTGAGCCATCAGAAAGGCTGAATGAAGAAAATCACATGCCTTTGAATTGTGGTGCTGAAGAAAATTGTTGAAAAAAAATTTGGACTTTAGAAAAAACAAGTAATTCAATCCTGGGCAAAGTAAAACCAGACACCTCACTGCAAGTATTAATAATAAAACTAAACCTTGGATAAATAATATTGTGGCAAAATTCATTGGAGAGATGTCTGGAGCTTGAAAAAGTTGGAGGAAATATTAAAATGGGGCAGGTGGGAACAAACACAAAAGTCAAGTTGGATAGATCCTACCACTTATGACACAAGCAGACACTTATAATTACTCAAACACAATCCTGGAAAAATATACTCTATATTCTAATGCTCAAAGTATAAGAAACAAGCAGGAAAAACTTGAAGTCCTAGTATGTAAGGGCAGACACAATATTATTGCCATTACCGAAACTTGGTGGGATGAAACTCATGATGGGAATGTACTGCTAGAAGGATATAAATTGTTCAAAAGAAAGGTGTTCATCCCAAAGTGCACAGCTAAAAGTTTATGGAGATTCTCAGGTCATGGTTGTCCTCCAGGTCATGGTTGTCTCAAGGGTGACCTACTCATTTGCACTAGGCAGGTGGCCCTGAGGACACAGATAAATCTCCAAATGGTTCTAATGGCTCTCTAAAAGAATGCAAATGACCAGCTGTCTGCAAGGAGTATAAATCCTTCCATTCCCCACCATCCAGTGAGAGCTGAAGAAGCTTCTTGGATGAGAAGTGAAACGTCTTCAAAAGAGAAAGTTGCCTCCTGAAAAAACACCTTTGGGACAACCATGACCTGGATGCCTGAGAATCTTGATAGACTTGTTCAAAAGAAACAGACCTAAAAAAGAGGAGGTGAAGTTGTATTATACTAGATGTTTACACTACACCTCTACAGAAATGCAAAAAAAGGAAGAAAAAGGATGAAAGCTTTCTTGAATACATTTGGGTTAATATAAAAGAAAAAAAAGAATAACATTGCCATAGGTGTATATTACAAACCACCCAAATAAGCTGAGGAAGCAGATAAACGTTTTGTTCATCAGTAAATGTGGTGTGCGGTGGGACGTGGTGGCTCAGTGGCTAAGATGCTGAGCTTGTCGATCGAAAGGTTGGCAGTTCAGCAGTTCGAATACCTAGTGCTGCATAACGGGGTGAGCTCCCTTACTTGTCCCAGCTTCTGCTAACCTAGCAGCTTGAAAGCACGTAAAAAATGCAAGTAGAAAAATAGGGACCACCTTTGGTAGGAAGGTAACAGCGTTCCATATGCCTTTGGCGTTTAGTCATGCCAGCCACATGACCATGGAGACATCTTTGGACAGTGCTGGCTCTTCGACTTTGAAACAGAGATGAGCACCACCCCCTAGAATTAGGAACGACTAGCACATGTGTGCGAGGGGAACCTTTACCTTTTTAAATATGGTGTGCAGGAAACTCACCACAATAATAATGGGGGACTTTTAACTATTCTGACATCAACTGGGAGACAAACTTTGCAGTAAATGGGAGATCAAACAATTTCCTGATGAATTTAGCTGATAACTGTGTCATCCAAAAAAATAGAGGAGAGAATATGAGTCAGCTCTACTGGACTTAATTCTTACTAACAAAGATGAAATAATAAAGGCAGTTGATGTTTCTGGAATTTTTTGGGACAGTAACCATGTAGAATTGGTACTTTTGAATCAATTCAGGGTAATTTTAAGATAATGACTAGATGTGTGCAGTCTCCGATATTGCTCCTTTCATATACAAACACAGCTGGGGCAAAGATATCAACTGTTTCTTTCAAATCACCATGAGTAGCCAGGAATTTAATCTTATGACCTTCACAAACAATTCTGCTCACATTACTTAGGAAATGCTGCTCTGCTATTTGTGTCTCACTTTTTCTACAAAAAATTGTTCAGGCAAGTACTTTGGGAGGAAGAGAAGTAAATATATAGTCTTATATATATTCTCCATCTTGTTCCATCTTTCTTTTGGTTTATTCTTTCTTTAAATCTTTACATTTTAAAATTCTTATTCTTTTTAATCTCTCAATCTATTCCTTTGACTTGTGGTACAATCTCTAGTGTCCAGTTGCCTCAGACACTATATAAGTGTCCCCTGATACCTATATATCTATATATCATCTATCTATCTATCTATCTGTCTGTCTGTCTGTCTGTCAGTCTGTCTATCATCTATCATCTATATAAATTTGAATAATATTTGAGATGAAATGCCAACAGGATTTATACTGTATATGCTAATTCAAATTAAATTTCAGTTGGAACTTGGCTAATATGAGGCTTATCCTGCTTAGTTGCTTGACATCCATCTCCTTATTTACCTCTCCAATTTACCATCTCCAGTTTTTTGGGCTGAAGATGCAAGAAATCTGCACTGAGACTTTTCTGAATCAATAGATTGTCCCACTTGAAGACTTGACTGAGTTGAGGGCTCGGCTGGGATTTTACATTTTTCTTTGCTCTCACTGATGTTGGTATCTTTGGCTGTTGACCGCCATTTTATTTTCTTACATCTTCTTCATCTTTTTCCTTCTTTTGTTGTCTGTCACCACTTGGTCCAAAGGAATGGCAGGGTAAACAGGAGAAGGAAGAGCAAGAGAACATAAAATGGTTGCCACTGCTATTAGTCTCCCATTGGACCCTAAGGGAAAAGAGCTTTATCTTGTTATTGCTGGTGAACTGGACTAAGCATGAAATAGAAATGATAGGGAAGTAACAATAATCATCATGGTGGAATGGAGTCTCAGCTATCCTCCATAAGTGATGAGTCCTGAAGCTAGAGGACCTTTTGTTGGAATGTCAGTCTTGTCAGAGTGCCAAATGAAGCCAGTACCTGAAGTTCAATTGTCTGTTTTCTTTTCTGCTCTGCAACTGCCCATTTTCAAGCTGCTTGCCAGCCTCAGAAAGGGCTTTTGAATTGGGCTATGCAGTCTCTTCTGAAGCAAAAGTACTATTTATTGGGGCTTTTTAAGTGCAAGGCAAGTGACCTTGGCATCACCTCAGCTTAGGGCACTTTATTCTTATCAAAGTGAGTTATCTTGAAGCTAACGCTGAATCTTTTCCTGCTATTTTATTGTATTTAACTTCTGAAAAAAGGAAAATGTCTCTTGCAAGGACAAAGTGACAAACTGTCTTAGCCCCCAGAAGTTTTGTGTGACTTGAAAGGTTGAATGTGTAGATACACACCCTGTTTCCTTGGTGTGAGGCTGTAGCAAAAAGGTTTTATTTGGAAGCTTCAGGTTCACCTGTTGCCTTCTTAGAATAAACAGTGAGTTCAGGAAGGGCAGAAGTGATGGAGCAAACATGATTCTAGAAGTTTCTCCAGTTGTCTGATGTGAATGGAAAGAAAGAACTTTTGGTTCCTTCTTCAAAATGGAAATATTTTCTGGGGTTTTTTTACATTTTTTTATCCTGCCTTTATTATTTTCATAAATAACTCTAATAATCCCTCCTCCTCTTATTTTCCCCATTATGAGGTGAAGTGGGCTGACAGAGTGATGGGCCCAAAGCAACCTCATCCCTAAAATGGGATTAGAACTTTCAGATCAATGGCCATCATAGCATCTTGTAGAAACAGGACCCATATGACCAGGCCTTCCATCTGCTAATCTATCAGGAGCCATATGTTCACAAGGGTCTCCAAATTGGACCTAGTCCTTCAGGGATAATACAACCCTGTCCACAGACAATAGAGGGATGATGGAGGAAATCCAATGTAGAAAAACTAGTTCTATTTTACTAAGACTTGTTCTCTCCCATCCAGACCCTAACAGCATCTAAGCAATGGGAAAAAATTTCAACAGCATCTTCAGTGGGATCTGGGCTCATAATATACAGTTATCGTACATTTCATTAGTGTACTGCTTGTATTACACCAAAACTACTGGTTGGCCAGCTCTAGTGATATGTTTTGGGTGTCTGAGGGGAATATTCTTTCTCTGTGTACATCCCATCTTCCTTTAATGATAAACATTTCATGAATTTAAATTAAACTATAGTAGCCATGTAATGAAATCATTGAATTGTGTAACATGTGCATATATAAAATCATAAACAAATGAATAGTACTTTCATCCAGAAATATCAAAAACTAATTAAAACTGAATTTATGACCTGGGGTTCATCACACAGAATTGTCCCAAAGGTGCTTTTTCAAGAGGCAACTGGACTTCCTTGTTTTTCTTTGAAGCTGTTTCGCTTTGCATCCAAGAAGCTTCTTCAGCCCTGGAGGGTGACTGAAAGCATTTTGAGAGTGGTAATGGAGGCTCTAATATGCAAACAAACACACTGGAATAGGTCACATTCTCCCTTTTTTCCATACTGGGGAGGCTTTGTTGGGATTTCCCCCCTTTAACTATGTTCTGTCTACCTGGAGCTTAAGTTACAGTCTTTGTGTCTTTATTTAAAACAATAGCCATTTACCCTGTTGATTTTCCACACTTGTACACTGACTATGCTCCGAAATTGGTTAAAGCAGAGGATGGGATAGGGGGGATATAATCCTGAAGCTTCAGGTTGCTATTGCAGCTCTATGGACTTTGGTTTTGCTTTTCTTTGAACTTTACCAGATATATATCAGGGAAAAAAAGGAAGGAACTCTTGGTATGTGGAATTCACAACACTGTAACATGAAAGCTAATTGTGTAACGATAAGGGAAGAAACTGGCTAGGAGAACAGCTGCAATTTATACTAGAGTTACTATGTGGGCAAAAATAATTGTTTTGGCTGTGTTGATCTCATCAGTTTGTGAGTATGACTTCTTTTTAGAGATGCTATCTGAGGCCCAGAATGAAAACAGAACATAAGCCACTCTGGATTTTGTTTAAACCCATCACAGTAATATGGAGTGTCAGAGAACTAAACAAGACATCACAATCTTGTAGATGGAAGACAATGTTGGGAAGGAGGTCAGCTGTTTCAGCTTTATTTGTACACAAAACCAGAGTTGTATTTCTAGCAATGACACCTTTTTGAAGAGGCATGCCTATAAAAAGGATACTTCTATTCCTTTCTTGTTGTGAAAAGAGGAGAAATAGTCACTCTAGGAAAATATTTCCTTCCCCTCTAACTAGCTGTCTAGATTCTGTGACTTATTTTATTGTTCTGCAGGACTGAAGGAAGGGAAGTGCACTTTTCTTCTCCTAAATTGAGCTTTATCTCATTAATACAAGAATAATTTAATAGAAAGGAGTTTCTAAAATTAAACTGGAAATTTGGACTCCTAGACTCAGCCTGGAGAAAACGAGTATTCCAAAGCATTAAACTTACTTTATCAAGCATTACACCTGACAAGCTCTCATAAATTTTACATAGATTTTAACTTATTTTAATGTTATGCAGACCTAGCTTAAAATATTCTCATGAAATAACTAAAATGAAGGTGCTCAGCTATAAATTAGAACTATCATTTATGCCACTCATGTGCACACACACACACACACACAGAGAGAGAGAGACAGAGAGAGAGCAAATATATTCACATATTACTCTAGGTACAGCTGCAGAAAGATAGTTAGATGTGACAAAAACAAGGTGAAATAAATTAAATAAGCTCTTATTATCATCCCAAACTTGCATGCTTACTTTTTGATGTAATTGATTTGTCCAGGAACGGTTTGTTTCTTCATACAGAGTGCCCTTGTACTGCTGCATATGAGGTACATAATGAAATGGTTTTTACTTCCTCATGATAGACCAAACTAGTTAAAGGATCTCACTAAACTTTACAATTAGTACTAGTAACAGGCAGTGTGTACAAAGATAGAGGCTTGATCTATGTGAGCTCATGAGCTGTACTTTTTGGAAATCTTTCCATTCTTCATTCCCCCTATCTCCCTTTTCTTTCTTTCTTTCTTTCTTTCTTTCTTTCTTTCTTTCTTTCTTTCTTTCTTTCCTTCTTCCTTCCTTCCTTCCTTTCTTCCTTCTTTTTTTCTTTCCTCCCTCCCTCCCTCCCTCCCTCCATTAGGGGTGAAATCCAGCAGGTTCTGACAGGTTCTGGAGAACCAGTAGCAGAAATTTTGAGCAATTCGGAGAACCGGTAGTGAAAATTTTGTGTAGTTCAGAGAATCGGCAAATACCACCTCTGGGTGGCCCCAAAGTGGGGAGGGAATGGAGATTTTGCAATATCCTTCCCCTGCCATACCCACCAAGCCACGACACACCCTCCAAGCCATGCCCACAAAACTGATAGTAAAAAAAAAATTGGATTTCACCACTGCCATCTATCCATGGTTGGCTTCAACGGTATTTCTAAGGAGAAATTCTTGCCATGATTGTATGAAATTGGTTTATGGAAAGAAAACTGCAGCCTTTATTAGTAGCGATGGATGAATAGCATTCAGATATTGGATTTGAACTATGTGGAGAAGGGGTAAAATTTGCCTCTTTCTCACTTTTGTAGAAGGGGATATTTAAATTAATGTAGCATGTCAGACAATGTTTATCTGCTGAAATGTATGTATGCATGAAATATATCCCATTATTTTGTTTGCTTGTTTTCTCTTGGCCACTGTAAAATCCTGGATATCTAGGCTATTTCCTACTCCCTCCCCCATCACTCTGTCAAGTAGAATTGAAAAAACCTAGTTGCTATTTTTACAAAACAAACTAGATTCAAAGAAAGAACACTATTGTGGCTTAACTCTGGCCTCATTTCAGACAGGTTATACAAATCAAATTCCTAAGTATAACATAGGAGGTGAATTCCTTTTCCTAAATTCCACTGACTTCACCATCTATATTATCTGATGAGTTCACTGGTGGTGCAGGCTATTTCTGGTGCTGTTGCTTTGGCTTCAGACAAGAGGTCTCTCTTGATTCTGTACTGGTGCTCTCTCCCTTTCTTCATCCCTGGGACTGAGAAACTGAAATACAAAATTGTCAAGGAATCTTAGATTTGTCCAAATGTGGAAAATGTATATTGTAGAATTGATATACATGCAAGATTATGAAATGTGTGTTGCAATTTGTCTACCAAGGTGGAGTGTCTTTGTCAATGAACTTCCACATAGTTAGAATTCTTCTCGCTTACCCTGTGTCTGTAGATACTAAAAATCTGCATATTTTTACCCCTTTCGGCTTGTCATTAATGATCAGAGAAAGCTCTATGACATGTCATTATCTCCTCTTTTTTTATTATTATTCTGCTACCCACAGACCTAAGATAATCAGGCATTTTTACCAGCATCCTCTAATTGCAGTCCTGTGGTTATTCAACAGTTCAAAACATTGCAACTATCAGAGGATCTTGAATGAGGTCTTATGCTGGAAGTGTGTTTATGGACGCATATCAAGATGTCCTCTCAGTACATGATTGCAACAGGGCATTAACATGCATAGTCTATCCAGAGGAAAGGGGAGGGGACCTTATTTCGAGGTACAATCCCTCAGTGGGCAGTAAATTACCCATAATATCTCCCACACTAGCAATTAGCCCTGTTTGCTGACTGCCTGAATTGTTTCACAGTAGTTCGGCACAGTTACCACCGTACTTAAATTAGCATAGTTCCAATGCATAAGCCCTCCTGCCTTACAGGCAGCATATCTGCAATGCAATGCAATGCAAACTGGCCATAGCTTCGTGAAATTTACCTGTCTAACCGTGATCCAACCAATTTTTTGCCTTGTTTGGTCCCCTCTCCCCCGTATTAATGAACGTTTCTGATTATGCTTTCAGATGAAAGTTAATGGAATTAGTGTTGGAAAAAAAAATTAATGCAAAGTTCAGTTCCTTTGGAGGGATGTTGGCAAATTCAATCAATTCAAATTTGATTGAAATGCAATGGGAAACTTAGTTGTATGAGGTGATCAAGAATATTTTCTTAATCACCTCATACTTTCCCTTTCCCTTTCCCTTTCTTTCTTAACCGAATAACAGAATAAGAGAGCTGGAAGGGATCTTGGAGGTCTTCTAGTCCAACCCCCTGCTCAAGCATGCATTTATTGCTGCTATACATAGTTGTTAGTTGCAACTTCCTAGGTATAGATGTTTGTGAGAGATGTTACTTTCACCACATCGAAAAAAGAGGACATTGATAGATTGAGATACATTTAAACCTTAGAGAGATTATATTCCTTCATCCCTATCACTTTAGGACAGTGTTTCCCAACTTCAACAACTTTAAGATGTGTGAACTTCATCTCCCAGGATTCTAACAAATGGTTGGCTAGGGGAATTCTGGGAGTTGAAGTCCACACATCTTAAAATTGCTGCACTTGAGAAACACTGCTTTAGGACATTACATGTGATACTTCACCTATGTGGTAAATGAATCCCTGGAGCATCCTGTTGCTCTGTCAGAGACAGGCAGATTTCAGCCTCCACCTCACCCCCATTCTCTCTTGAGTGGACCACTGCTACTAATGGTGGGAAAGAAAGAAAGCAATTATGCCTTTGCCAGTAGCAGCTGAGAACAGAGGTCCTTAAAAGATATAAAAGTAACATAAAACAATATGGAAGATAAGTAAGATCACAGGAATTAACACTTGGACTTGATATCCTTGTGCCTGCTTGAGTTTCTCCTGCCAGTTGCATTTCTCAGCTAGTTATTAATGTGTCCATTGATAAAGCAGCACAATTTTTTTTGATGTGACTACTTGATGTATGAGTGAATTAAGATGCTTTTGTAGGATGTTTAACTCATGCACATTAATCCATGCACATTAATAATATATGGAGCGAAAAGAGATATTGAACATCAAAATGCACATAAAGGATCAAACTGCAGCTTTAAGAAGTGGGATGGGAAATTTAAAGTTCCCAAACCCAGATCTAAAGGAATGTTCAGGATCATTCCATGTCAAAATGAACTGTCCTGTGATTTGAATCACACTCATTTTTCTGCTTTTCCATTGCTCGTCTTTTCCTGTTTCTCCTTATGAAGAGCTTGCTTGGTCTGTTAAATGGATGATCAACATGGAACACTGCCTCTCCCCACCCCAAGAACCCTGTGTCCTTGATTGCAGATGTTAACATTAAAGTCAAGACTTATTTTAACTTATTTCATACTTTCCTTTCTTATGTTTTGCAGTCCCATCTGAATCTCCCACATGGAAGTCAGGCCTTTTTAAAAAAAAAAAAAATGTTTCATTTCATTTCTCTATGATATAATCAGACACTACTTAATTAGAGAATATGTGCTATTTATCCAGGAAATATGAATTTCCAAATACATTTTCTCTATGCTGATTGCAGATAATGCGAGGAAGCGTTCCCTTTGATTCATTAGCCTAGTAAAAGAGATGTTCAGAATTATTTGGTATAATTCACAGCACTTAAGAAAGCATATATTTTCATAATACTTTAAATCCCTTGCTTATGGTAGTAACTCAGCCATATTATGACTATCTTGCCATAGCAATGTCATCTTAAAATTGTGGGGCTGCCATTTTTTTTAATTGTAACTGGCCAAGGCGCCAACTGATTTAGTGTATTCATTTCTGCAAGTGATTATCATGTGATAATATGAATGCTGGCTCCTGTGTTTAGCAAATTGTAATGGCAGTTGTAATAGCAGGGAGGTATAATAGTTTAAGAGAAAGAAGGGTAGAAGAAAGAGGTGAAAAAAACATTGGTTTCTGCAACGATCATTTCAAATACTACCCTGAATGTCATCTAAACTCATATGCTGGTTTCTTTTGCATGCTTCATTAATACATAGTGATCTAATACCCACCTGAAAACTCTGTAAGATGTAGCATGGCCACTAATTTAGGGAAATTTGAAAGGAAATGTAACAATTTCATTGGAGATGAATCATCAGTGAATATTAATGAAGAATGATTAGTTATTTGAAAAGACCAGGTTTGGGGATTGCATTTTCGCTTTTAATGAGATATACTGGGGAGAAATAGTAAAATATTTGTGTGCACATGTGTCTGATTATAAGCTGTTCTGTAAAATAGGATTCAGTATCAAACAGATTTTTGCTGTATTTCATCATCCTAGTACTTCTGTTCATTTGATATGACTTTTGTATAGCAACATAGACATTAGAGATGTTCATGGGGTATGTTTTTTTTAAAAAGTAAAGATGTCATTCATAATGGTACAATTCAAACTTATATATATATATATATATATATATATATATATATATATATATATATATATATATATATATATATATATATAATCTGTTTTCTGAGGTTTTCACGGGTGTTTGTATGTAGGTCTTTGGTTATTCGGGTCTTCTCCCGTGTAATGGAAGCACAAAGCCAAGAACACCAGCCTGAAGATGATGAATGAGACTTCGTCGAAATGTCGCCAACACACTTCCAATTTTACGCGGGAGAAAACCCGAATAACCAAAGACCTACATATATATATATATATATATATATATATATATATATATATATATATATATATATATATATATTTGACTACATCTTATGGGCATCTCTCATAGGAATGAATAATTGAGGTTTCATCATACAGTCTTTCAACTGGTTGCTTCGTGCTCACAATTGGGAGACCACCTATGCAAACTGGTTATTGATTTGGCATCTATGCCTCTTTCACTCATAAATACTAATAAGTGGCAAATTTCTGCAAAAGCCCCAAACTGGTGAAGTTTGAACCTATCAGTCCCACTTTTTGAGCATTTCATTTCTGCAATTCACTCTGAAGGAAATTTTGACAAAACAAAACTTTTTTTTTTTAAAAAATGGCTATAATCCAATATGGGGTAACAACCCTTAAGCGTTTTATAATCATCAGGTTTAAACATACTCATAACTGCCTTGAATTGTGGCCAGAATCTTAAGTTTGTTGATAAATAATCTTAAGGAAACAGTGTTTGTGTATTATCTTGCCAGATTTAATACTTCACACACAAGGTGCAGTTTGAAAAACTCGAAAACTGACAGATGCAGTAATTGGGACCATTAAAAAAAATAGAATGAGGTGACTATCATAGGACCAAATTAGATATGACAGGGACAATCAGTCTTGGTTGTTCACAGTTTTGTCCTAATCAGCTATGTTGCAAGGCCTAAAGCAGGGGTCCCCAAACTTGGCAGCTTTAAGACTTGTGGACTTCAACTCCCAGAATTCTCCTTTCTAGGAGTTGAAGTCCACAAGTCTTAAAGCTGCCAAGTTTGAAGACCTCTGGCCTAAAGTGTCACTTGATGGAGGGGAGCTGGCCTCTGCAGTCCTTCTTTTGGTTTACCTGTCCTTGTTTGTTTTGCACATTTGTTCATGCCAGGTTGAATTGGCTGGAATTGGCAGAGTGTGAGAAAGTAAATTAGGAGAGGAGAAGAGTATCTGTACAAAGTAGAGAATGATTGCTGGAGAGTAGAAGAAAGAATGACATGGACAATGTCCATGGGGAGATAAAATATGACAGAAGAAGAAAATGGGAGCTAGTGAAAAGTAGACAGAAGGTAAAATATGGGAAATTTAGAAGGGGATGAAAAGAGGGGAAGCAGGAACAAAAAATTGGAAAGAGGTGACATGGAGAGGAAAGGGAGAGGAGGTAAAAGACAGGAAGTAAAGTGAGGAAAGAAAAAGAAAATTCAGAGCAGAAGATGGGGCTTAATTCACACCTGAACTCTGACCTCTCTATTTACATTAACATGAACAGACACAGATGAACTCAGATACGCAGACAGGGCAAGAGAATATATTAGTAAAATTGTGGGAATGAAATTTAGAAAAAAAGAAACACAAGGCAGAAATTCTTCAAATGAATGACATGTGGACTGTTCCCCATGCTGGTTGGGGAATTTTTGGAGTTGATGCCCACACATCTTAAAGTTGCCAAGCTGGAAAAACACTGGCATAAAATGCTCCTAAGAAACAAATCTTATCAGGTTCATTTCCAAGCTGTAAATTAAATATACAAGTAGTGGCTTGAACAAAAGGTGAGCTTTATTTCGGAGAGCCAACTGTTGGAGGTGTACAATCCTAAACCTGCCCTTTACACAGAAAAACCTTACCATTGTTTCTTGAATGTGCACGAAAGTGTGCTCTCCTTCTAGGAATTCCAAGAAGTTGCCCTTAGTCCATATTCCTAGAAAGTCTGCTTTTGCAATCAGCACCCTTTCAATTGTTTATCATTTGTTGACTTCTTTGGGGAAAGCTCCCTTTCCCACACTTATTTGATTTTTATTTATTTATTTGTAAAATTTATATTTACGTCTACTCACTCATGGCAACTGATTAAAGAGATCTCAGGTTAAATTCAGACTGGGAGGACTCTCCACTCCGCAACAATTATAGTGTTGCATTTTAATATTTGTCTAGAGTCTAATTTATTTCTTTGAACTTTTTGTCTTGATTACAGTGAGAAAGATATGTAGTGGGATGACTTGATGTCCTTCCCATACCTGTTTAAATAGTTTTGGAGTACCAAAGCAACTTAAATCTCTTCTGGAGTTCCCAAGAATGCTTTTCTCAGCAAGCCATTCAATATCTGGACAATGTGTCCAAACAGGTCCTCTGCATCTCCTGTCTTCTTCACCTCAAATGGTAGAAATACTTAGAAGAAGATGTCATCAAGTGAAGAATAAAGAACCTGGACCAAATGTAGAAAAATATTTTCTGAAACAGTTATGTCCCAATTTGTTTGATCTTGTCTGGATGTGGCACATTACTACGCAAATATGGCTGCTTCATATCCTCCAGTTACAGGGAATTATATGAGAACTTTCCCTTCCTTGGTGTTCATGCTATTAATTCCCTTTTCTAATCTGATTCTAGATCGTGAGAGTATAGAAGCAATATTTCTTGAAATTCACAGTTAGAAGGGAAGTCAAAAGGGGCAGAGTTCAAGATCTCTTTAAAATCAGTGAGATAGCATTGGACACAAAATAACGCCTCTTATTTCTCTGATTTAAACCATAATCCTGGGAATCTGTGGAAAGTCTGAAGTTGACAGAAAGCTAATTTGTTCTAACAGCGACACCTCCCATATTGTTGGAAGGGCAATTAAAAATAGGCTTGTCTCCTTTATTTGCATATTAATGGCACGTGCTAAAATATGTAAAGATTTACAAAGGGATAAAAAAATCTCCTCTAACCCAAAATATATGAAATGCCTTTCATGCAGCTATGATGGGTCATAAACTATCAGTGAATCTGCTAGGAATGCTGAATTCACGGCATGGTTTTAAATTGCAAATGGCATCTGTGGTTTTTAGGACAATAAGAGGTAGCCTGCAAACTGTGTGGATATGGGATATATATATATATACTATACTATATATATGTATGTATGTGTGTGTGTGTATGTATGTATGTATGTATGTATGTGTATATATATATATATATATATATATATATATATATATATATATATATATATATATATATATATATATATATATATATATATAGTATAAACTAAATAAAGTCACTTTGGAGAAATGTATTGTGTCCTGTCTTGTGTAAATTGAAATCAAGCTTTTGGCTCAGACTTGGAAAATTGGGGGGGGGGGGGAGAAAGAAAAGGGGGAGAAAAGTCGGTTAAGGAAAGCCAGACTCGGTGACAAAAAAGCAAACAAGAACAGATCCGCAACAGTTCCCCTCAACCCCTCCTGCACTGCAAAATGGCCTCTGATTAAACATCTACAAAATTCCAGTCCCTGATATTAGCCAGACTCTCAAGGCCAAGTTTCTCTTTGCACATAAAACAAAAAATAAATTAAAAACAGCCACAGGCTGAGATTTTCTTAACAATCCTCTCCTTATGACCATGGCTTCCCCATATGGCCTTCTCATTTTTAACTGTATAATAAACCCCCCTTCTGCATTTTGGGACCTTTTAGGGGTTCTAGAGTATCAAAATGAAAGGAAAAAGGGAGGTTTTCTTTAAAAGGGAAAATGAAGGGGGGGAGACTTGTTAAATGAGTCTCTAATAAAAGAGCCTGATGTGAATTTACAGGCCAAGCTGCCCCCTCCCCCCTCCAGCCAAAAAAATGAAGAAGTCCAGGCTGATAAGCCTTTAGATGGATTTGGACAGTGGCTGTAATCAGGCCTAGTCCTTCTAGGCTAGAATGCCTATTCTCCAAGAATCTTTGCTTTTCCATTTGCCAGTATGTTTTCCTCAAATATCTAAGGAGGAAACATTCAGGTCTCATTTGTAAATTCCTGAAAACATCAGGTTGCCCACTTGAAAGAGAATGCTGGACTAGACAAATTATCAACCTCAGCTAACAGGGCTCTTACATATGGTACATAATTGAATAAATATTAATCATCTCTCAGCATAAAGGAACCATGTATAATCTGAGCCCACTACCCCAACATGATGCAGAATTATAATTTTTAATATGACAGAAGAAAATAATTATCTTAACTCTTTTTCATTTAATCTTGTTAATTAAAAATAATAATTCCAATTCCACTTAGTTTTAGCCTTGACCCGTTCACATTCCCTTATCCTTAGTTACTTTTGTAAGTTTAGCCCCATATGCAGTACACCACTCAAAGGACTATTGTAGTCTGCAATATAAAAAGCATATATAGTAACTCAAGGACAAAGCAATAAGTTTCTGGGCAACCACAAACTCCACTCATCTCAGAAAAAGTCAAGAGAAACTTTAAAAATCATATCAGTCCAGAACAGCCTGTTTAGCCTCTTTCAGGAGAAAAGGGAGCCAAGCCCCAGTAAGATGTGTGGTATGGAATCATTTACAGATTCAAGCCCAAAAATCTGTTCTGAAGGACCTAATAGACAGCTGGAATATAGCTGGGGTCTCAAACATTTTAGTTTTACAAACTCTACCTTCAGAATGATCAGTGATGGACACAATGGTCTGGTTCATATCTCTCATAATATAATGCAGTTTCAGGCTTTAAACGTTAGGGTGTTAGGGTGACATGTGGAGCCACTACCACTATGACATAGTGTTATAAAAATCAGGTTGTTATGCCTTGTTGGATAAATCATGGCTTTAAAATATTATTTTTGCATTATGTGTGAATTATGCAAATATTCCACTATAAGCTACAGAGTGTGATATGCTTGCTGAAAAAGACTATTTATGATCCAGGACTCTGGCTTTGTGCCCTTTTCATTGATATTTCACATATTTGTACCTCACATACTGTATATGTATTGGCTTGTCTCCTAATTTTACTGTAGATATTGGTCTTCTGCATTACTTGTAAGAAAATGATAGCACTTCTTGGGTAGAAGTCACATTTGGGTGGAGCAAACACAGTGAAGAATAAAGTGGAGACTTTGCCAAGAGTTGAGATACGTTTTGGGGCAAGCACCATAGTATAAAATGATGGAGGGGGGATGGGACTGAAATGGTGTTTAGTGCTATTGGACCTTAGAAAGATTTACAGAAATTTGGATACAGCTTTGTCTCCTCCACAATAGCAGCTGTGCAGTCTTTGTTTCTCTTTTTCTTTTTCTCTAGAAGATTAAAAAAAAAAAATCCCATCTCCAGGGCTGTCAATCCATTTTCCAGATGATGTTAAGTTTTACTTCATTATTACTTGGTTGCAGGCTTTCTTTTTTTTTTTAGAACCATTAAAATGTATTGTGTGGTGCATAGGGAGAAGACCGAGAATATTAGGGATTTGCAAATGACAGTCCAGACAGCCATCGAGTAACCAGAGACATTTTTGTATTGTGAGTGTCTGAACTGGTTATTTCTTACCTGAAATTTTCAGGAGTAATTAACAAAGGTACTTCTTCTTCACAGTACTTTTTTTTAAAAAAGCAGCCTATTTTTATTCTTTTGTTTTAGAGCATAATGGCACTTTTCCTTCAACAAGCCCCAAACGAGTTCATCACAGCCAGTATTTTACCATCTGCATATTAAAAAAAGAAAGAGAGAAAATCATAAAATGTTTATATTCGAAAAGTGTATATTTCTGAGCAAGTAAACTCTGATGTGCACAACCGCATTGTCTACAGGAGCCTCTTTGGTAACAATGCAGCTGGGTTAAAAATACTCACATGCACCTAGGCAAACATAATGGGAGACCAGGCAGACTGTCTTTAGTACAAACTTTAATCTCCTATGTTACAATTATATTGTTGAAAATGATACTTGTGGCTGCAACTCATTTGTGAATCCCAGCAAAGGCTGGATCGCAAATTCCTCATCAGAGGCGGCCGAACTTGATCTCTATCAAATTTGGACCACAGCAGGAGGCTGTGAGCAAAGACTGATTTGCATCTCAATGCTTTGGCCACCCCAACCTTTAAATCTCACTGCTGAGCTGTCACAATGAAAACGGGGATGAATCTTTGGTGCATTCCTGATCTACATTAAATACAGATTCATTTGTGGCACAATGCAGGTTGGTTATTAATTTTAATTTTTTAATTTTAGGAATTTTAGGAAGTCTTGTTGGAAATACTTGATAATTTCTTTAGCCTGGGGAAGCGGGGATGCTTGGTATCTCTTTAAATATGATATTGGGGAGATATTTTTTTTTCCACTTCTGGAATCATTTCTTTATGCTGATCATGGTCTGATTACTAGTTTTGCTTATTAAATGAATTGAGAAAAAGACTTAGAGGTTACAATACACTTGGAACTACTGCATAGCCAGTGAAATTATTTGCCTAACTCTGACTAGCAACAACTGAATATATATATATTATAAAATCATGACACTGAAAGGGAATTCAGAGTTCATTTCATCCTACCTACCAATCAGTGCAGGATCCCTAACAATGTTTGGGCTTAGTGGCTAAGACTTCTGGGAGTTATAGTCTCTGGAAAGTATCAGTATTAATCTATTTCCTCTCCTTGATTCAGGAAAGAAAATTCATCAATCCCAAGGCAATCCATTGCCTTAGCTATAAAAGCCAGCTGGGTGACTTTGGGCCAGTCATTCTCTCTCAGCCCAACCCACCTAACAGGAGTCTCATGGGGAAAAATAGGAGGAGGAAGGACTATTAGGGATGTTTGCTGACATGAGTTATTTAAGGAAAGAAGGAAGGAAGAAAGGAAGGAAGGAAGGAAGGAAGGAAGGAAGGAAGGAAGGAAGGAAGGAAGGAAGGAAGGAAGGGTTATGTTGTTACTGTTTTGAGCGGGAGATTCAAACCTAGGGGATGTTTGTGATTGGTTGGCAGCCAGCACTGAAGTGTATATAAGGAGTGCTGCTGCCTGTATACTTTGGCTGAAGTCTCACCATGTAATAAAGAGCTGTTGTCACTATCTTACCTGTGCTGCTCATTATTGCCCAGCCACTTCATTTGGCGACGAAGGTGGGATAGCACACAGGAGGATACCAAAAAGAGCTAACAATAAAACATGGTGCCCACCGGGACCATAGACTTCAGCCATGGCCGCGTACGTTCCGCTAACACCATTTGATCCAGCCCGAGAAAAGTGGGGCTCCTACATGATTCGTTTTGAATGCTCTCTCGAAGCCAGCAACATGCAAGGGCTATCTGCGAACCGCAAACGAGCCCTGTTCCTCAGCCACTGCGGGCCAGATGTGTTCGAGATGGCCGAATCGCTGTGCGAGCCAACCCCAGTGCAGACGGTTCCCTGGGACACACTCCAAGCAAACCTTAGGGCACACTATGCCCCTCCACCCTCCAAGTTCGTCCAGCGTTATCAATTAAGACAGTGAGTGCAGAAGGAGGGAGAACCGGTAACAGTGTATGTGGCAGCACTTCGAAGAGCCGCAACACACTGTGACTACTGTGACCTGGACAATGCGCTGCTTGAACAGTTAACATGTGGTGTTCGAGACACCCGGCTTCAGAGACGGCTGCTCGCGAAGCCTGGGTTGGGCCTCGCCGGTGCCCAACCCAGTGCCTAGACGAGGCCAGAAGGCGTTGGAAGCTCTACAGCGTCCTCAGCCTGAGAAGGGTGGTCCTAAAGCGGTTCCAGTTCACCACAAGGAGGCTCGGACTAGCTCGGAAAAAGAATCGGACAAAGACGTTTTCCGAACCAAAAAAAGAAAAGGTGAGCCCAGCCTCCGCCGGGAGAGCTGCCTGAGTTGCAGTGGCCAAAATGAAAGATAATCCTGCAAGTATCGCGACGCTATTTGCAGGTGTTGCAAGAAGAAAGGTCACTTAGCCCGAGTGTGCCGAGCTCAGCTTCCGCATTCTTCTAAGCCACGTGACCTAGCCAGCCAATCAGAGCCGCCGCGTTCAAAGCGGCCAATCCAAGACAAGGGCGCCGAAAAGTGGTGCGAAATTCAAACATACAGCATGAGAGTCGGCCAAGCCAGTACGACCATGGAAGAAAAAGTCTTCACCACCGTTAAGATCAATGGAAACCCTTGCAGCATGGAGATCGACACCGGGTCTGCACTCTCCATCATGTCATGGGCTACACTAAAGTCCCTGCTGCCGAACTACAAAAAGAGCCAACTGTCGAGGCAACGAGTCCGCCTGCTAGACTACCAGGGGAACCAAGTTCCAGTCGAAGGCATCGACACCTTCACCATCTCCTACGGTGATTTCGAGGAGAAACTGCCCCGACCATCGTAAGCAAGCCACTACCAAGCCTTCTGGGTCTACGCTGGTTCTGAGCCCTTGGCATGGGTTTTATGGGGGTCCACAGCCTCAGTGGAGTGTTCCTCAAAGAACAATTCCTGCACGAGTTCCGAGACGTTTTCAAGGACAGCCTTGGCAAGTACGTGGGGACCCTGATTTCATTTAATTTGGACCCAGGGGTAGCACCAATCAGGTTCAAGGCAAGACGAGTCCCTTTCGCCTTAAAACCCAAAATCGATGCCAAGTTAGATAAGCTAATTAGGCAAGGCATCCTAATACCGGTAGACCACGCTAAATGGGAAACCCCAATAGTGACCCCGATTAAGGCAGACGGGTCTATTAGGATATGCGCTGACTACAAATGTTCAATTAACAAGGCGTTACAACAAAGCGCATATCCCATCCCAATTGTTCACCATCTACTCCATTCCCTCGGTCCAGGGAAAATATTCACCAAATTAGACCTTGTGCAAGCTTACCAGCAGCTGCCGGTAGACAACGCCATGGCAGAAGCGCAAACCATTGTGACACATAGAGGGGCATTTAAATGTACCCGATTGCAGTTTGGGGTCAGCATCGCCCCGGGGTTGTTTCAAAGCAGCATGGAGCGCCTGCTACAAGGCCTCTTCAGAGTCGTCCCTTACTTTGACGACGTGCTAATTAGTGGCCAAAATGAAAAGCAACTGGCAGAAAGAATCAGGTTAACCCTCTCAAGGTTCAGAGAGGCCGGCCTCAAACTTAAATGGTCGAAATGTAAAATTGGGGTTCCCTCAGTCGAATTTTTAGGGTACAAAATTGACGGGTCAGGGATCCACCTCACGGAAAGCAAGGTGAGGGCCATCAGGAGCACTCCTACACCCAAATCCAAGACTGAGCTGCAGGCCTTTCTAGGCCTTCTTAATTTCTATACCATGTTTCTAAAGGATAAGGCAACAGTTGCAGAGCCACTTCATAGACTCTTAGGCAAGAACACCCCTTGGGTTTGGGGCAAAGCCGAAGCGGCAGCATTTGACACTGTAAAGAGACTCCTTTCCGAGGACAGTTTTCTAATACAGTACAACTCTGAACTGCCGTTGGTCTTAGTCTGCGATGCCTCTCCGTTTGGCATCGGCGCCGTGCTTAGCCATAGACTGCCGAATGGCCTAGAGGCACCCATTGCGTACTACTCCTGGACTCTGTCATGCGCAGAACGCAATTATAGCCAGCTTGACAGGGAGGCTTTAGCTGCCATAGCTGGCATTAAAAAATTCCATGAGTATTTGTTTGGTCGATTGTTTGACTTAGTTACCGACCACCAGCCACTACTGGGCCTCCTTGCCGGCGACAGGCCAACCCCTGCCGCGCTCTCTCCATGAATGACCAGGTGGTCAATATTTTTGGCCACATACTCGTATAGACTAATTCACCGACCCGGAAAAGCCATGGGCCATGCGGACGCCCTTAGCAGGTGCCCCCTGCCTGACATTTTAGACAACCCAACCCCCGAAGCCCCGATTCTCTTGCTGGACGCTGTGTCCCCAGGGCCTCTATCTTCGGCCGAGGTGCCCAGGCCTCTAAACGAGACGCTACTCTTCGAACTGTGATGGGCTGGGTTTTGCGTGGTTGGCCTACAAAAACTGACTCTGCTGAGTTCCAACCGTTTTGTACTAAACGTAACGAATTATCTATGTTGGGGGGCTGCTTATTGTGGGGAGACCATGTTGTTGTACCTGATAGTCTGAGACATAGAGTGTTAGAGATGTTGCATGTGGGTCACCCGGGCACGGTGAGGGTGAAGGGTCTTGCCTGAAGCTACGTGTGGTGGCCACACATGGACCAAGACATTTCTGAGTGGGTGGGGAAATGCAGGCCCTGCCAGGAGACCCATCCAGACCCTCCGGTTGCCCCCGCTAGGCAATGGGAAAAACCTAAGGGCCCATGGGGAAGACTCCACATAGACTTTGCTGGACCGTTTCACGGCCAGTCCTTCTTAATTATAGTCGATGTGTTTTCCAAGTGATTGGAGGTTAGTCTCATGCCATCGACCACTTCAGAGGCGGTCATTAAAGTCCTCCACTGCCTGTTTGCCACACACGGCCTATCAGACATCCTGGTATCTGACAACGGGCCACAATTCACCTCTGTCCAGTTCGAAAGCTACGTTGCAGAACTGGGCATCCAGCATGCCCTTTCGGCCCCCTTTCATTCAGCCTCGAATGGTCAAGCTGAATGATTTGTTCGGACCACCAAGGAGGCCTTGTCCCATTTAGAATCTGGCGACTGGCAAGCCAAGCTAGACCAGTTCCTAGCTGTACAACACGCCATCCCATGCACGGCCACAGGTCACAGTCCGGCCGAGCTATTGATGGGCCGCAAACTTAGATGTATACTCGACCGGTTACATCCTAACTATTCGGCCGATACCTTCAAGGGGGAAGAGGGAGGACTACGACAATTTCAAATTGGCACAACTGTTTTTGCAAGGAACTATGTAACCGGTCCCTTATGGGTAGAGGGAGTAGTCACTGGGATGTCAGGTCCAAAATCGTACACCATCGATATCGGCCAGGGTAGAATTTGGAGGCAACACATCGACCAATTACGGAAACAAATGGTCAGTGAAAACTCAGAACTTGAGTCTAAACCTAATCCTAACCACCAGAGTCCTTTTGATACAGCTACCTCAAACCCGAGTGAGCTGGAATACTTATCTGGCAAACCAGAGTTCCAGCGCTGCCCCAGCGAGCCACTCCTCCCGGGAAAAATCACACCTCCGAAGGGTTCCAGGAGGTTCCATTGGCAGAGCCAGGAGAGACGGGAGGTCCCTCTGACCGGCTTGACGCCCCGCCTGCAACTGAACTGCACAGGTCGACTAGGACTAGGACACACCCAGGTCACCTGCACGACTTCATTTGTAAATATGTAAATAATTGTGATAAAATGCATTCTGGGAGGGGAGGGGTGTTATGTTGTTACTGTTTTGAGCGGGAGATTCAAACCTAGGAGATGTTTGTGATTGGTTGGCAGCCAGCACTGAAGTGTATATAAGGAGTGCTGCTGCCTGTATACTTTCGCTGAAGTCTCACCATGTAATAAAGAGCTGTTGTCACTATCCTGCCTGTGCTGCTCGTTATTGCCCAGTCACTTAAGGAAGGAAGGAAGGAAGGAAGGAAAGAGACAGACAGACAGACAGACAGACATATTCTTACTATTAGGACATTTCTCCAAATATTTAGATAAAGTTAAATTATTAGAGATTCCTAGCCTTTAATACTAATTCTGCTTAATGGAGCAATAGAAATCAACTCATCTTCTTCCTCTGCATGATAATATTTCATATATTTGAAGATGGCTACCATGTTTCCCCATAATTTTCTCATTCCAGACTTAACATATTTAATTCTTTCATCCATTCTTCATGAGGTTTTTTTTATTTTATTTTCAGACTGCCTCAGAATATACTTTGCAAATCGTTGGTATGTAATAACGCATCTGCAAAGCAAATGCAATTCTTTCTCCTGCATTTCTTTCCACTTTTCATGCACTTTAATGAAAAAGAATTTGTTTTAAATTTTTCCACAGAGTACATTTCAACAAAAGACCCACGTCTGAATTGTGGTATTTGTACATACACAATGATGAGAGAAATATTCTCTCTTTCACTTTAATATTCTCTCTCCAAGCAGTCTGCAGACACCTTAGTTTCCCACCTTCAATCAAATCATTACAAATTGCTCCTTCTCTTGTAATAATTCCCTTGAAATTGTCTATTTGATAGAAAATTTTGAAAAAAAAAAGTATGCTTACCTCTAATCCTGAATGGCTTGTTGCACACAATATCCTTAACCTAGTTACTGAAATAACCAACTGTTGCAAATACAGTCATGAATTCTCTAATTCACTATATAAGTATGTCATTCAAACTCAGTGAAATCCCTGCCTAACCAAAGCTCCCCTCTTTCTTAGCCTTACAGGATTGTAACGGGAACATCAAAATCCTTCACAATGCATTTAGTTCCTAATTTGGTGGTCTGCAGGTGATCAACAGCCAAATAAGATAACTAGACAGGTAACCAGATCTTCAGGAACAATACATTTGAAACAGACATAGAAATTGTATTTTTTTTCCTAGCAATTTCCCCCAAAATATTATTTTTTAATGTAGTGCTAAACAACTTAATTACATTTGGGATAGTTAATTGTTTAAAGAAAACGTATTTGATTGTGCCCTGTTCTCAGCAAGTGGGGAAGGCCTCTCTTTCTCCTCGGACATTCCTGACTGTCACATATTTTCTATTGGGATCTGTGTTTGCTCCTCAGTCTATCTGCCCTTAGAAAAGCAGGAAACAAAATATAGCTATATAGCTATTTTACCAGGAATGTCATGGTTAATTAATTCAGCATTATCAATTTTATTGGCTATGCAATTCCCACTAAAGAGTCACAAAGCTTGGTTAGGCTATATTATCTTCTCCTTCCTTTCATAATTCTATCTTTTTAAAAAAAGAAAAGGTGAAAGGCTTAGATATGTTGAACACAAGGTGCCTCCTACAATTTACTTCCAGAGTTTCTTGTTCTAATAGTGATATGCAGATTGTTTAATAAATAATGTCAGTTTGAGGGGAAAAATGAATGAAAGACTGTGTGTGTGTGTGTGTGTGTGTGTGTGTGTGTGTAAGTCAGAGACAGAAAAAAAGACAATGGAGACAGAGAGAGAAGATACTAATTAAGAAATGGATTTAGGCCGCCACAGACTCATACATGAGACAAAGGTTAAGTAAATGCCAAGGCTGCTATGGCTTTTCAAACAATGAATATTAGTTTTAGAATCATTAATGTCTCCTTAGAAAACAGAGTCGTATCAGAGACTTTCATGGTAAAATAACCAAGATTGGATCTGTTTCTTTACAAAATTAGAAGTTAAGTTATTCTTTCTCTGAGAGCTAAATATATGCAATTAACAGAGCATAGAAAGGCAATAGGGAATTGGACTTTCACACTTTTGGCAAACGAAGTTGAAAGAACTGCTTCGGGAGGAGCCCAGCTGCCTCATGAATGAGTCCTGAGCTGAGGCTAATGGTGGGCATGAGGAACACCTGAAGCAAGCACAGACTACAACATAGTTTTCATTAATCAGTCCTTTAAGTATAGACAAGGCAGTACCTCACAATCAAGAATGAATTCAATATATTAACTAAGAGACCTTTTCAATTCTATTTTCAGTGGTATGAGGCATTCCAAATTGTTTCCTTCCTCAGTAGTGTTGTCTTTGGCAGCCATATCACAGGAGTTCCCGCTGGGGTAGCCTGACCATTAGACACAATAAAGTGCAGTCTTCAGCAGTTAATTTTAAGGTAAACTGTAGTTAATTTTTAAAACAATGTTTCTATCTCCAGATTTACTGGATACTAAATAAGAATTTTCCTAAGAAGAATGAAGAGTCATACTAACTACACAGTAACATTATTGTTCCTTCCTCCTGTCTTTGAGGAGAAAATATATAAGTATCAATTGTGCTGCCCTTAGGTTCTCACATGTGAGAAAGATCTAGAGCAGGGGTGTCAAACTTGATTTCATTGAGGGCCACATCAAGCTTGTGTTTGACCTTGGGGGGGGTATGGGGGGCATGGCTAGCTTGACATCACTCGTGTCAGAGGTGCCCATGGTGGCCTGAGCCTTTTGCCAGCAAAAATGAGCTCCCAATCTTCATTTTCAGCTGGGATGGCCTCCTGCAACCCTCTGCCAGTGAAAATGGAGCTTGCACTGTGGGCCAGTCCTTTGCTGTTTCCAGGGTGGCCAGATCTAAGCACTCCAGGGTGGCCAGATCTAAGCATCCCATGGGCCAGATCCAGCCCGGGAGTTTGACACCCCTGACCTAGAGAAATGGAGTGACATGATACTACCGAAGGAATGGCTAGAAAAGAGAGGGTGTAACCTACAGCTGCATAATGGATGAAGAAAAAGTTTCAGAAGGGAGCTTCCATAACCTCTCAGTCTTTAAAGGAGATGGCGGGTGATTAGTACTTTCAGATTTGTAACTTTCTATTAATATAGCTTTACAATAAAGTTGATTTAGTTCATCTGGTTATATTTCTACCTAAGAAGGTTAACACCCACCCAATCCATGGTCCCAATTGCTCATAATTGATAGATTTAGGCTGTTGAAAGTATGATGATCATTTTTTTAAAGAAACCCATACCACCTAGGAATCTTGTCATTCTTAAGTACAAATGTGTTGAAAGTGTCTCATCTCTGACTCAACTGAGATGAGCCATTTTGGCAGCTACATTTTATTCCCAGATAAGGATGCAGAAGTCTCATGTATTAAAAAAATAAAGGGAGAAATAAAGGAGAAAATGGTAACTAATCTTCTAAAAGGTAAGAGTCAAGTGCTCAGGCATTTTACACTATCTTTCTTTAGCTTCTCCTTTAAGATAGTGAACATCTTTAGGATAAATAGGACCTCATGGTACCTTCTGAACCACTGCTGGCAATGACATTCAAAGTAGGTCTTATTTGATGACATTTCTTCAAATATTTATGAAGTCCATCTTTTAGGACAATGATATATAACCTTCTTCAGAAGCAACAAGAACTGCACTATTCTTTTTTCAGAGGCAGGGCAGGTGAAGCTTGGTTTGAAACAGAAAGTAATTAAATTCTTACCTTTTTCAAAATTAAATCACCAAGTTCCAATGGCATTGGAGGAAGACAGAGAGGCAAGCTTGAGGATCACAAAACATTGTAGCTGTGAGTTATCTCTGATCTGGAACTATGAAATATTGTCTTTTCACCATGCAAGGCTGCCTAATTGTTCAGATCATCACTGGATGTGAAGTGATGCTCCACCTTTTAAAGTATGATGGATGGCTTTTATAGTTTGCCACCTGTGGGGATACAGGTAGTCTTCAACTTACAACAGTTCAAAGTTACAACAATACTAAAAAAAGTGAGTAATGACCATTTTTCACATGACCATTGCAGCATGTTATGGTCACATGTTCAAAATTCAGATGCTTGGCATCTGATTCGTATTTATGATGGCTGCAGTGTTCTGATAAGCAAAGTCAATGGGGGAGCCAGATACACTTAATAACTGTGTTACTAACTTAATATCTGCAGTGATTCACTTAACAACTCAGACAAGCAAGATCATAAAATTTACATTGCTAAGTGAGACATTTGTTAACTTAACAAATATCTCACTTAGCAACATAGATTTTGGACTCAATTGTGGTTGTAAGTCGAGGACTATCTGTATTTCGGTTTTGTATCCAGTTTGCCTTCTTTTACAGTTGACACACTTTTTGATATTTCTCAGTACTACGTAAAGACAATTTTTTATCTTTAGGTCCGTGATATCATTCTGGTATGTTGTTTATTTTTATTAAAGATTTGGTGTTCTGTGCCTGAAAAGTTGCTGTTGCTCTTTTATTTATACATTATATTTATTACATTACTGCTGTTTTGTTTAAAAAGATATAAGCAGTTTTCTTTTCCTTTTTTTAGTTTTACTCAAAAGACAGGTAGAAATATTTTAAAGGAATAAATATATTAATAACATTTGTTCCAAGGTAAGAAATCACCTGTAGCTCAATAGATTCCTTTCCCTTCCAGGGAAGCTCTTCTACATTTATTTGAAAAAAAATTACAGTGTGGTTGATTACCCATCCTGAACTCTTGGTTGTGCAGAAAAACTGCTGACATTCAGGAAGGTACTTTGTGAATACTCTCTCCATCTCCCTTGCATTCTCAAAAACACATTTATTTGGTATTGTCCTTTGGTATGTTAAAAACTTGGTATGTTTTCAAATAGGCCATGACACAGTGTGCTCTGAGTATCCGAGATGATTGGCCTGAGGTGATACTGCCTGTTAGATGCAGGGGAGATGAGTTAAAAATCTTTGGAAACATTTGGTCCTTCGGGCTTAGCGGCTTCTGGCTACAGAAATGTCTTTTGCTCTCCACCTGCTGCTTGTGCAATCATGTCTTTCTTGTAATTCCAAGGTTCCCCCCTGACTGCGTCTCATGACTGGCACTCAACCAAGATGTCCTGTTGTCTTCCACATCTGTCCTGGTGATCCAGCAGCGTCGAGACAGCTCTGCTCAATAATAGATCCAAATTCTAGCAGCTAACTGGTCTTTGGAGACTCATTGTTTTTTCTACCTTAGGAAAAAAAAATAGTAATATGGCTGTAGTGTGATTCAAATGGGGTGGAGTATTTGTATTAATAAAGTTCTGTTTCTAGGTATGGAACATGTCATCCATAAGAAAGTTAGAAACGAGTCTGAATAATCAAATGGTCCATGTTGCCTAATGAAAGGTAAGCATATGGATGAAATAGTGCTTAGAATTACTGTCAATAAGCCTCTTCTTGCCTACAGCATCTTAAACATCTTATACAGTGTTACCAGTTGCATTGTATATACAGTACAAATAATGCTGCTTAAACTATATTTTGTCTATTTTGAGTCCTTAAACTTGGTCAGATTAGCTGGGGTTGGCATGTCTCATTTGCTTTCCTGAGGAGATTTCCTTTCTGCTTTTGAGATAAAACACTGGAAGTAAATATGCTGTAATCTAAGTAGCTAAACTTCTTGTGTGGGAATAATGGTATAAGATATAAGTTCTTATCGTTCCCGAGAAGTTTTAAACAAAATATTGGATCTCTTAGACTTCTATTCCACATTTTGGTTTCAGATGATGGGGGTTTCTAAATCATCACATTTAAGGAATCCCACATCAGTGAAAATTGATTAGGAAGGCTAAATTTAGTCATACAAAAATGTAAAAGTGGAAGTATCTTGAAGAGTATCTAGGCCAGAGGTGGGGAACTGTGGCCCTTTTATAATTTGTGGACTTCAGCTCTCAGAATTCCTGAACCAGCATGGGAGTTGAAGTTCGCAGGTCATAAAAGAACCATTGTTCCCCATGCATACTACACCAAACCTGTCCCAGTGGAGGAATTTATTAGTCCAGCAACATTATAAATGGCTTTTCAACCTCTATTTTGACATGAACAGCAGTCCACTTTTTGAGGTATTTTAGTCTGCTGTTGGACAGCTCATATTATTATAAAACCATTTGTCATGTCCAACTGAAATGTTTCTTTGTAATTTAAATGTAATTTAAATTTCAGTAATTATGCCTTGTTTCCTATAAGACAGTCTTTCAAATACTTGAAGATAATTATCATCCCTTGCCATGCTAAAATAGAAAAAAGTATCCCGATGATACAGAATATATATAAAAACCAAAAAGCAAGAGTATTGATCAACGGCCAGACATCGGATTGCTTTGAAATTAAGAGAGGAGTAAGGCAGGGATGCCCACTGTCCCCCTTATTGTTTATACTAACCTTAGAAATACTATTGGAAGAGATTAGGAGGGACAAGGAGCTGTCCGGACTTAAGATAAAAAACCAACAATACAAGTTGATGGCCTTTGCAGACGATGTGGTACTGATAGTAGACAACCCCCTAGAGGTCGGCACTAAGGTGTTGAATAAAATACGACAATTTGGGAAAGTAGCAGGACTGAAAATAAATATGCAAAAAACTAAAATTATAACAAAAAACATTGCAAAGGCCCAACAAGGAAAATTGGAAGAGTTAATGGGGATACAAATAACGAAGAAAATTAAATATTTAGGGATACAAATGACTAATAAAGTATCATCTTTGAAGGAAGATAATTATTCAGAACTTAAAAAACAAATTGATAAAGACCTGCAGAAATGGAATAAACTACAATTATCAATGATTGGGCGTATATCGACAATAAAAATGAATGTACTCCCACGAATTTTATACCTGTTTAGAGTAATACCAATTAATCCCGGCAAAGCATTCTTTAAAGATTTGGATAAGATGACTGCTAAATTTATATGGCAAGGAAGAAAGGCCAGAATAAAATTAAAATATTTACAGGATGCCCAAGAAAGAGGAGGGATGGGCTTACCTAATTGGCAACTTTACTACAAAGCGACAGTATTAACTTGGATACGGGAATGGATTGATTTACGAAATAGAAGAATATTAACAATAGAAGGGCCAGACTTAACCAAAGGATGGCACGCATATTTATGGGATGAAAAATACACAAAACAGGGACAGTTCTGCAGACATATGGTTAGAGCACCTCTGATTAAAATTTGGCACGAGATTAAAAAGTCCAATACATGGAAATGCCAAGATGGGTCTCCACGATGGAGGCTCAGATTTACCCTAACACTCTAGACCCAAGTAAGATGAAAACATATCAGGAGCTCCTGACAGAAGAAGGAAATTTAAAAACAAGAGAACAATTAAAAGAACAAGAAATAGAATTGGATTGGCTACCCTACTTTCAATTAAAAACCAAATACAACTCAGACAAGGAGAGATATGGAATACAACGAGAACCAAGTCAATTAGATAAAATATTTTTAGGCCCCATTGAAAAATCGATAACAAAATTTTACAACTATTTACTAGCACAGGTATTACAAGAAGAAATCGTTAAAGAAAATATGATTGCGTGGGCGAAAAATTTTGGTTACTCGTTACAGTTAGATGAATGGGAGAAAATTTGGAAATATAACAAGAAGGTAACCCTATCAACAGCATATAAAGAAAATGCATTAAAAATGTTTTACAGATGGCATTTTCCGCCGGCGAGAATCGCCAAGATGTACCCTAATGTATCACCGGGATGTTGGAAATGTAGGGAAAAAAAGGGAACTTATTATCATATGTGGTGGCTCTGTCCCAAGGCCAAACAATTCTGGAATAATATTAGGATAAAATTAGAACAAATAACATCCCAGCATATATCGTTGAAACCACAGACTTTTTTATTAGGAATATTTACAGAACATTATGACAAGGACATAAGATATTTAATCACACACATCTTGACAGCCGCAAGGATTTCGTATGCACAACATTGGAAATCAGATACAATCCCAACCGACAGTCAAATAATAACTAAAATCATGGAATGCGCAGAAATGGACAGATTGACAAAAAAAATACAAGATAAAGAAGATTCGATGTACTACCAGGTGTGGCAAAAATGGTACCAATGGCTATCTAAAGTGAATAATTGACCCTGCATATAGTAAAATGAATTTATACAATATACATACAGATATACATATAGTTAGGAACATATTAGGAAGATATCATACAAGAAGTAACATGGTGAATGTAAAATCAAAGGTACTAATAGTAAATTAAAGATGGATTTAACCTATTATGTATATAAAAAGAAAACTATAGAAATACGACTAAGGATGTCTAAAATTAGGAATTTAGCTACCGAGGTGAAGGTAGTTTGTTGTTTGTTTGTTTGTTCAACGTTATTGTGTTTTTCTTTTGTGTTATGTACGTCTTTCAATAAAAAATTTAAAAAAAAAAATAAAATAAAATAGAAAAAAGTACTTACAAACATACCTCATAAGCTTTTCCTTCTTGGTTGCTATCCTGAAGATCCTGATTGCTATCCTATGGACATCCCACAGTTTGTTAATGTCCTTTTTAAATTTAGTACCCAGAATTGCACTCACTGTTTTAGAAGCAGCCCAACTAATCTGAATAGAGTGAGACGATGACCTACTTGCTCTTGACAAAATGCTTCTGTTATTGCAGCCTAGGATGGCATTTGTTTTTCTTTTTTTTTATTACCATCACATTGATGGCTTATATCCAGTTTGGATCCCCCAGGATAACAAAACTTTATTTACATGTACTGCTGTCTAGTATGCTGTCTAGTATGTTTTTTATTGCTATCCTATAGTCACTCCTTTAATTTTTCCTATTCAGATTTGGATTTTGCATCTGCCTCTGTTGAAATTCATCTTCCTGGTTTATGCTTGTTGTTTCAGCTTGTCAACTTCTAAAATAAACTATTTGCTATTCCTTATAACATTGTCACCTGCAAAACTGATAACTATATTTTCTAAACATTCATCCAAATAATTTATAAATATATTCAACAACACAGGATCTAGAACACTTGATATAAAGGCAAGCTCTATAACTATGTAACATGAGCATTATCCAGTATGAATTTTGCCACTGCTCTTTCTATTATCTCATAGGAAACTTTGTTGAATGGTTTATTAAAATCAAGGCCAGTTAGGTTAGCCATATTTTCAAAGTTAAATAAACTGTTCATTCTATCAGGAAAAAAAGATTGGATCATTTTGTCATGATTTATTCTTGATTAAAGAAGCCAAGTTATTCAGTCCTTCCTAAATTCTCATAAAGTAACTATCCAAGGTTTGCCCAATATTGATGTAAACATATTAGACTGTAGTTACCCAGGTGCATTTTTTCTCCCTTTTTAAAGTTAGGAAGAATAATCAACCTTCTCCAGTATTCAAATACCATATCCATTCTCCATGATTTCTCACAGATCATCAAAAAGGGCTCCGTGATAACTTTCCAGATTGAAAGACTCACAGATGTAACTGGTTTAATTTATATGTGATTGACAGGTGCTTCCTTATCATCTTTTTACTTACCTTGGATTTCCATTACCATCTTTGTCAATTGTTTTATTAATTCCATTTTAAATTACTTCTGCTATGGGGAGAAGACCAAAAAAAAAAAAAAGTAATGGAGGAATTCTACTATTCCCTGTCACTTGCTACTATCCTATCATCCTCTTATAGAATGGGTTCTTTTCTTACTTTTTCTAAGACAACCCAAAACTAGTTTGTTTTTAGCCCAAGCTCCTTTCTACTTTAGACTTTTGTTATTTCTATCTAGAATGATGTGGGGACATTCCTACATTATTTTGAATTACATCTGTCACTCCTTTTACACACACACACACACACACACACACATTTGACATTTCATTAGAAAATCTCAAAGAGGTTTTTAATAAAATAACAGGCAAATGAGATATAATGTAGTAAAATAAAGCACACTCAAAATCATTATTCAAACAATTAAAATGGTAAACTACACTTGTTAGATTTCCAAACAATAAAGTCATCACAGAAATGTCCAAACAAACAAACATATATTTACTGATTGACTGGGATTGGCCTCTCCATGCTGGGACCCTGCCTATTCTTCTTCAGAAGAACGTTCTCAAAGTGGACACCAGATCTGAAACACTTTGAGAACCGTATTCCAATGCAGACTCTGAGGAGCATTTTTGAATGTTACTTTTTCACAGCTTAACTAGATCAATTGGACTGGTTGATTGCTGTGGAATTTTATACTCATACCTGGCAAAATCATAGCAACAGTGAAATGTTTTGAGAAATCTCCTATTTTTCACTCTTTTTTCATTTGGGCCTGACAAGCCTGTGGGCGAAATTAAAGGTATGTCATTCACATTGCATAGACGTTGCAAAAGACTGTAAATCTGCCAACCTCTTTGATGAAATAAAAGGACTGTATTTATGATTCATGTAGGAATATGAAGTTATTTTTATTCCTTCGGTGCACTAATAATCACAGGAGAGCTCAGGAAATGAAAAGGTAAACTGACAGGGAAAGTTCTCACTAAGGGGGACCCTCTGGGGCATTCTGACCCTTTTATAATGTCTTCTTTTTGAACATGAGGTTAGAAGGGTGTCAGAGTGCGATTCCCCAACAAGCAGGGCTTGTTGGAATGATGATGAAAACAATGTAGCACAACTCACACTGTAAATCCCATAAGAAAGGAAAACACTCCAACTGCACAAAATTAGTTGCATTGCCACAAAGGAGAGGAAGGACATATTGATCCGTGGTAGCTTTCCAGCTGCAGTTGGAGCGGCTTCCTTTGCTTGCCGAAATTCTTGTCTGGCTCCCTAGCCCAGAAGACCTATTTAGAGTTGTTGTTAAATCAGTGGTGCTCTTCTTTTTTCAACAGAGTTCAGGAAATTCAAATCCTGAGTTCTCTGATTATTTATCAGTTTAGGCACCCATCCCAACCATGATGAGGCCAAAATGATGAAGCATGCATTATAACATTACAGTGGAAAGGTCTAGCCTTTCATAGTTGCATCTTAGTGTTGCGTATCAGTACATAGGGAGTGGAATTTGTATTGTGATGTACATTTCATGTGAACCTGACTTAAGATCCTTGAAGCAGCCCATTGGCTATCCATCTCAGAGTATTTACTCTGAACTTGTAAATTGATGGATTTTCACCAGTGGTCTTTTTCTATTCAATTATCACCTGTGCGATAATTTCATCCATAATGCTGCCTATTGGTTCCTTTTAGTAAATATGCTGATGCTTCCCATGAGCTCATGGTCATGCCAAAAACAATATATAAATAGCAGAAGAGATAACTGGTTCAAAATGCAGCAATGTGAAGAGTAATGGACATTGTTATGCCCATGTCTCATCACTGCTACACAAGCTGCATTGGTGATCGATTGGATTTTGGATATAATTCAAGCTTCTGGTTATCAGCTATAAGATCCTTCATGGCATAGGGCTTGCTTATTTGAGGGGCCACTTGTGTCCAATTGTTTCTACCTGAATGGTAAAGAGGGTTTGCTACAGGTCCCATTAATTAAATGCTATCATCTTATGATACCAAGAAATACTGCTTTCTCTATCACAACCTCAGCTCTATGGAATAGCAGCTCCTTGGAGATACACATGGCTATCAATCTCCTTAGTTTCTGGAAGTCTCATAAGACTTCCAGAAACTAAGGGGTGGGTTCTACTTACCTTTACTACTGGTTTGCAATGGGAGCATGTGTGCATGCTTGCTTCCTGTGCACTTCTGTGCATGTGCAGAAGCATCTGTGCATGCACAGATCAACAATTTTGACATTCGGGCAGGTGGGCAGAGCCTCCCACTGTTTTTACTACCAGTTCTAAAGAACTGGACAGAACCAGGAGCAACTCACCAGTGACCTAGATCTATTCCCAGGCTGGGTTTTAGGGTGGCTATGGAGTTTTCATGTTAGGCAGTGTTGTTTTGACTTCATCAATTACTATATGTAGTTTTAAATGAGTTTTTTAATGTATAGACAAAACAAAATAAGAAAATCGGAAGTGATCTTGGATATCTTCTAGCCCAGCCCCCTGCCCAAGCAGGACACCCTGTACCATTATAGAAAAATGACTATCCAGTCTTTTCTTAAAAGCCTCCAATGTTGAAACACCCACAACTTCTGAAGGCAAGCTGTTCCACTGGTTGATTGTTCTTACTGTGTATCACCCAGAGTCTTCTTGGAGTTGGACAACCTTAACAAATACAGTAAATAACAAAAAAACCAAAAATATTATTCAGATACAAAACTAATATTTCAATAGAGATTACTTCTTTTTCAATGGTCACATAATTGGATTTCATGTATCTATATTCAGTAAAAAATGACCAGAACACAACTACGATAAAAATCTAGAGGTTTTGATGTGAAATTCTCATCTATCTATTATGTTGCACTTTCACAAAAATATGCATCCAGCCATCACAATCATGGTCCCATCTTGATTTTTTAACCATACTTTATGGGCATCTCTGCATCGTGTTTGAAAAGCAACTGGAGGTCACTTGCAGCATTGTGTGAAGGCAGACCTGCTACTCTCCAAATGGGGTTTTAAGCACAGAAAGTGACACAAACATTATCTACAGCTTTGAGGAAGAGGATGTGTGTTCTATTCCTTCCTCACAGGGATTTTGTATTCATTCAAAGGATCTCTATATCTGCATGTTATTTATGTTTTTCAGTGATTTTTTTTCATGCTTCCTCAGCTCCAAAACCTTACTCCCATCTCCCGTAGGCTTAATGTCTCATCTTCTATGGTTTTGTTATCTCTGTTTTTATGCTGGAATGCTTCTGGTATAAATAATGAGGCATTTTTAAAACAAAAAATTTAACCTAAAAGCATGCATTCAGAAGGAGGCAGGAACACAAACACAAATGGAGAGAGAGAGAGAGAGAGAGAGGGAGGGAGAGAGAGAGAGAGTCTCATGTGAGACGTAGGAACCAAAGACCTAGCCAAAAATTAGAATAGAATAACAGAGTTGAAAGGGACTTGGAGGTCTTCTAGTCCAACCCCCTGCTTAGGCAGGGAACCCTATATCATTTCAGAAAATAGCTATTCAATCTTTTCTTAAAAATTTCCAGTGTTGGATCATTCACAACTTTTGGAGGCAAGTTGTTCCACTGATAAATTGTTCTAACTGTCAGAAAATTTCTCCTTAGTTCTAGGCTGCTTCTCTCTTTGATTAGTTTCCATCCAAAAAGAGGACTCCCCTGATGAAACAGTAGAGTTATAAGATTGCTAGGCAGAGAAAGGTGCCAGCTTTCCTTTCAGTGACAATCTTCTAACATGGTAGCAGGCAGGAATGGAAAAAGGCCAGCTTTCTTTCCTCAGAGACCATTGGTGTGGTCCGCCAGTCGCCTGTGGAGCTGACAGTGGAGCTGGACAGTGAAGAGGCTGGGGAGGAACATGGGCCAGTCCTGGAGTCTGGGAAGGCCTGGATGAGGGCTCTGCATCGGAGGCAGAGATGGGGCCAGGGCCATCTGGGAGTGATGCACGGACTCCAGAGCCCCCAGAGTCGTACAGCAGAGAGGCAGAGGAACAGGAGGAGCCTGTTCCTAGTACACACATGCACAGAGCTGCCAGAAGGCAAGAGCAGCTAAAGCAAAAAGGACAACTCGAGAGTAAGGCCAGGAGATGATTGGCCCCTTCCATAAGGCTTAAAAGAGAAACAATGGCACTTGGGCCTTTTTGCAGGAAAGCAAAGCTGCTAACTCTGTTTCCGGTTGGCGTCTCTTATTTGTTTCTGAACTTTGTGGGGCTTTGCCAAGTAAGGCCTTTGGCAGGTTGTCAAAGGAGATAAAGGTTGGTAATTATCCCGAAGGACTTTTTCCGAAGGACTTATTTTGCAACTAATTGGGACTCAGCTGGGAATGAACGTAATTCTTAGCTGTTATAATAGAACAGGTTTATTTGGGACTAACTGTGTCTTGTAATGACTCAGTAAGCCTAGGTCACAACAACTGTAGCATTTTCACTTGGGAATGTGCATCACATAGCCCTGTATCATATTGTTTACCTGCATCATACAATCCATTCTATTCAGAAGATCTACTTTACCACCCCCAGCAAAGTGGACCAGGAATTCCTAGGAGTTCAGTTCCCCACCACCATCAGCCTGGGGACTTCCATTCTTCATCAGCAAGGGGAAGTCATTTCTGCTCAGCCCCAGGGACATGCTTGGTGGCAGCAGTCCTTATGAGCAGCACTACCAGTTTGGCAAAGCATGACTGCCTGCCTTCAGGCAGAAAAAGAGGAAAACCAATCCCCCTTCAATTTTCCCACAAGGACACAAAGTGTTTGTGATCCACGTTTTGAGAACCGCTGGGACAAAGAAAGCAGCTTCTATGAGTAAAAATATATCTGAGTTCTAGATATTTAGCAATTAAAGTGTGGCCTTTTCTGAAATGGTGGTGCCCTACAAAGAAAACACAAATCACATAATATACCCAGAATGAAATGAACCAAAATTTACTAAAGTAAAGAAAATAGCTCTAATCCTTCATTCAATAAGATTTAGGTTAAACATGTGTTTGTGCATATTGAGGAAATGTAAAAGCAGAGGGGCTAGACAAAATGTTAGGACTTACTTCTTCCCTAAACCCACAAGGGATATTGGGGTGTGGGCTAATGAGATGAGAAGGTCTTGAGTTACAAAGCTCAACTCCAGATCCTTCCGCAAAGTTTGAGAATATTTGAATTTGCCCTTCAACGAATGCCCTGCTTCACTAAATAGACAAACGTAAACTTTGCATAGGATCATTGAACTACCTATTGGAACCATAAATGAAGATTATTGGGTGTTTTTTTTTGTATGAATGATGCTTATGATTTGAATGAGGGGCTGTGGAAAAAGTTAGCAAGATCTCTGCAGCTTACATTTCGCCACTGCCATAACAATTAAAACTAAATATATTTATTTTTCTAGGCTATATAATTCATGATTATTCAGAAAGTATCCCAGTCATTGCCATAGTCATTGATAGAAAGATATACTCAAATCCAATGCATAAATAATTTAAATATTCTAAGGAATCCTGAAGGTAGAACCATGGCTTCAGATTTTTTTTTTGTTTGAACACATCTTGCTTCAAATCAAATGGCTCAGTAATTGTTCTACTGCTGGGACAATAATTGTAGTCATTTTGTTTTGTTGTATATTTTATAAACCAGAATGAAATGAAATGAGTTTCTCAAATTGAATAAGCTAAAAACCACTGGTGCTAAATAGTTTATGCTGATGGACCTCAACTTTATTGTCACCTCTGTCCTAAGAATGGATGAAATGTTGGTTATCAATGCCGACATGAAAAACACAAGACATACTGTATGCAATTATATAGGATCTACCTCATATGCAACTGATGTAAGGATTGTGGATAAGGAGGATCAAATGAGAATTTTAAAAAAGTGTACATGTCAATGAGGATCACTAATTCTTTTAGTTCTAGATGAATTGTTACTTTAGGAATTTGTTCTTAGGCATAAAATGTTTAAAGGTGTTTTGTTTTCTATATTATTTGGCATTCAAAGCAAAATCTTCTCAGTGGCAACACCAAAATTATGGAAAATATTTTCCTAGGTGGTTCATCAGGCAATCAACTCTGTTTCAAGAAACCATGACATCCCAATGGAATGTGTTAAGAAAGTTTGGTAGCCCTGGAAAAGCTCTCTGCAAGACCATGCTCAGCCACAGCAACAGAATTAATACTTTTTCTAGATGTCCTGAGTGCACATTACATAATAGTGGAGATTGACTACCATGTGTGCTAGAATACTCCCCAGAAGTCTCTGCACCAAAGACCATTTGTTCTTGGAGGCGGAGGCACAGAAGCCATTGCTCTCACCATTGCACAGCTCTGTCTCAAACGTAGTCACTGCTAAATGCATCTTTGATGTATCTGAGAAAAGCAAGCAGGCAGCTATATCATCAGTCCAATGTTTCCCCTTATAGAGTAAGGGGATTCATTAGACTCACTTTATCAATGGTGAGGTTTACAGCTGAATCCATGAGAGAAATTCATGTGAAACATGAGCCAGGAATGAGGCATTGCATCTTTTCATTAATAAGCCCTCTTCTGGGATCTGGTATTAGTGAGATTCAGTGGATCATAGAGCACAGGGGTATCATTTTTACATGATTACTCTAAATTCTTAAACTAGGGGCTTAAGAGAAACACTTCTTATAAAGGCAGTCATGGGAATTGCTTGAATGATTGCCACCGTGTGAAGCAAGAGTATGATCTGTGCCAGGGACATTCAGGCATGAGGGACATCAGCAGGCAGCTTCAGTGCCCACTGGGGGAAAGCAAAGGCTACAACAAAAGAAGCATGGAATGTATTAACCTGATAAAAAATAACTTTTCCCTGGTTGTTTTCAATGCTTGGATTGAGCAAAGTAAATCATCCTCACTGGCACTCTCACCAGGCTCTGAATTATGTTTCTTCTTAGTTTCCTTTCACCTCACCAATCCCTTGCACTATTTCTTCTTTCTTCATTTTGCTTTCCCTTAAAGCAGGCTCTGCTGGAGGTACAAAATGTGGGGATGTTCAATTGTTCTGCTTTTAGATTTTGCTCCCTCTAAAGACAAGGATCAGCAATTGGAGTGAAGTCAGGCTCCCAGGGAGGTCATGCCAAGCCTCTAGTTATCAGTCATGTAAACACTGCCACTAGGACAAGTACCATGGCACCAAGATTTGAGGGCAGACCAGTTGAGTCTTTCCCCTCGTTATTCCTTCTTTACTGAAATGAATACCAAATAAATCCTTTTAGAGTTTAGGGCAATGTGTGATCCAGTCACTGAAGGTATATCATATGGTAGAAAAAAAGATTCTCTCTACCCCAAACTTTATAACTGAGTTGGATATACAAAACAAATTTGGTTTGGATGATGAATCACATCATTATCTGGTAGTTATTAGTAGACTTTTCTTTTCACTCAGATTGGCATTGGTAGATTTGTATGTTTTTTTCTCCTCTCTCTCTTTCTCTCTCTCTCTCTCTCTTTCTCTCTCTCTCTCTCTCAGAGGGAGGAAGAGGAGAGGAGAGGAGAGGACAGTCTCAGTTTAGGGTCCAGACTATTGAACCTCCTGTAACCAGACCTTAGTAACTGCAGAAGTGAACATGGGTAATGATTTATGGTTTTCTTTAATTGGAACATCTTCACATTAACCAGGCCTATTTTAAATAATGGGATCTTGCTCTTCCCTGCTGTATTTCCAGTTCACCTCTGATAAGTTCACCTCTGATAAGTGACTAATCAGCTTCTTAATGTACATGAAAACAAAACCTTTTTTTATATAGAATTGAAAAAGATAAGTGTTTGTGTGTATGTGTGCGTGTGTGTTTTTATATGCAGGTGTAAGAGAGTAAAAGGGCAGGAGGGTTGAGCCAGGTTTTTTCTTTAAACCAGGTTCCTGGTTTTTCCTGCCCATCTCCAAACAGGCAAGCACAAAATCTGCTGGTTGCCAGAATGAAAAGAGGTGAAAACCCCCCAGAAAGTAGTGCATGTGATTTCACTCAACCAGGGTTTGCAGAAACATCTTGGTTATGTAGGAAAAACCTGGCTTAAAGAAAAACGTGTGTGTGTGTGTGTGTGTGTGTGTTCTGAGGTTTTCGCTGGTATTTGTATGTAGGTCCTTGGTTATTCGGGTTTTCTCCCGTATAAAATTGGAGGTGTCTTGGCGACGTTTCAACAAAGTCTCATTCGTTATCTTCAGGCTGGTGTTTTCGGCTTCATGCTTCTAGGAACAATGTGTGATCGCAGCTATTTTTTCCTTTTAACTTCAGTTTTATATATATATATATATGCAGTTTGTCTGTATTTCAAAAATGTTTTGGGACATATAGAATACTTACAGAAAACAGAATCCTTCTCTTCAGGAAGAGAGTGTGTGTTTTAATTATTGAACTAATGAGTGTCTGAGGATCTGCAAATAAGGTTGTGAATGTAAAGTACAAATCTTTCAGGAAAATCTGAACCATAGTAGTGTAGACATTTTTCCTCATTGGGAAAGAAAGGACTAAGAAAGTCAATTTCTCTTCTAGCAAAATCCCAAAGATGCTTTTTCAAGAGGCAACTGGACTTTCTGTTTTTTCTTTGAAGATGTTTTGCTTCCCATCCAAGAAACTTCTTCAACTCTGATTGAAATTGAATGGTGATGAATGAAAGGATTTATATTCCTTGCAGACAGCTAGTCATTTACATTCTTTTAGTGAGCCATTAAGTCTTGAAAGAAAAACCAGAAAGTCCTGTTGCCTCTTGAAAAAGCACCTTTGGGACAACAATAACCCAGATGACTGAGAATCTCCATAGATACTTCTAGCAAAATGTTCCAGTTAATGCAACCTTCATTGTGAAGGGAATCTTTGTAGTCTTCATAGTGAAGGCTGAAGCCTAAAGTACTTCTTTTTTCAACCATAGTCTAGACTGCCATACAAATTGGGCCAGACCACAAAGGCACAACAAGAACTGTGCCTGATAAAAGGCTCAGAAAGGTGCACTTATCAACAATTGGGCTGATACCAGTTTTACGTGAACCCAGAAGAATTCAGGTAAGATGAAGAAAATGATTGTTTCACCTAATGGTCTCTCAAGCTTTACTTTTATGGCTGTGGCACATATTTGATTTTTGTCCAACATCCTCTTTCCTTTCATTTTTTTTCCTGGTGCATTTTGCATTTTCTGCAAATATGATTGCTTAAGCAGGTACAGTCTTGACATGGGAGCTAATGCCATCTTAAATTTCACAGACAGACTTGTTTGTTCAACCTTATTCATCCAAATAGCAGATGAGGTGGTGAAAGCAATCTTAAATAGCATCCCTTCAGACAGCAAGCAAATACACTGAATGCTTGAATGTGCCTTGTTGGCCTAACCAAACCAGTCAATCAGAATGAAAACTGGTCTTTCGGTCTTCTCATATGCAATTGTTTTCTTTGAGAGGGAAAAAAAAAACACAATTCTTTTCCCTTCACCACGCATTCCAGTTTGGCCTAGATCAGGAAAGAAATAACACTTTATATGAATTGAAATCTTAAAAGAGTGGTTTTGACAGATGAACTTTAGGCTATATCATAGATTTACTACAAACTAAAGAACATTGGGCCACACTTTCTGGTCTAGTTTCCTCTCCATGTATCCCTTTTCACCCAGGCTTCCCTTCTTGTCTGGAAAAGGGGCAAAGGGAAAATGAAAAGCTTGTATGGCAAGACAGTTATGAAAATGTTGGTCCAGTGCTTCAAATGATGGGATTCAAATATGTAAGTCAGACATTTATGTAAAGATAAGATGCACTTGTCCTTGTTTTGGAACATTACAGTTTACTGTGGGTGCTGCTGTTTCCCTGTACAAATTGAGTAGAATTTGATATGAAAAAGCTATGCGTGCGTGGGTGAGAATCTTGTTGTAACTCGCAATGAATCTATTTCCTATTGCCTCCAAGGAAGAAACACATCACCCCAAATTGGTCGATTCATAAATTTTAATTTAGAATATTTCATATATGATCATCTGAACATAGTGAAAAAGACCATGCAGACTACAGTATGTGTTTCTTCATTCAGTTGTCCAAATGTTCCTATTTTCTTCTTCTCCTTTGGTTCGTTCTGTGAACTTGAACTGAATTCTTAAAGCAAAAGCTGTCTTCATTTACAGAATAGTTATCTGACAGCTTTGAAACAGAATTGTTCTCTAACAGGGCACATGAATAATGGACTTAGAATTGGTAAGTTTCTACAGGTGGAGTTTCCACAACAGATTGAATTAACCAACCATGTTAATTTAGACTAGAACATTACTAGAACATTGTAACATCCGCAATACTACTGCTATGACCTAGAAAATTTTGGATGAAAAAAATTAAATTATCCTTAAATGGCAGCGAATAAATTTAATTTTCCTTACTTTTTTGCTGTCATCTGGTAACCAGGCAGGTTTTGCAGTCTAGATCTGCTAAATGTCCATGGACATTTTCAGTCATCCAGCTCATGGTTGTCCCAAAGGTGCTTTTTCAAGAGGCAATTGGACTTTCTGGTTTTTCTTTGAAGACATTTTGCTGAAGAAGTTTCTTGAATGAGAAGCGAAACATCTTCAAAGAAAAAAACAAAAAATCCAGTTGCCTCTTCAAAAAGCACCTTCGGGACCTAGATCTCCTAATTCTGTTAAATTGATTAATCAATTTAAAAGTGCCTGACATAATATAATTTTATTCACTTTATATTTGGAAAAATGATTGACCTACACACATCTAGATTCTCTGATCTGTTTTTGTGCAGTGAATACAAACTTTAGCCAGTGAGACAGTGGTACATGCCTTTAGGAATGTGTTTTGAGGGAGACTGTTGTAAAAGGGGAGAGAAATGACTATCTTGTCATTCTCTCAGGTGTCCTTAAGGTCTCTTACTTCAGTCAAAAGTAGATAATTCTTGCAATCGGACTTTGTAATGGACAACTAGGGAGGCTGCAAAACAATTGAAGAGATGCACTCCTCAATTATAGAGTGTGGCAAATATAAATCCTTATCCATAGCATTTCTTACCTCTGACTAAGGGAAGATCAGAACAATTCCTCCTCCCAAAAGGAATTGTAAACCATTCTCAGGATGGGAGAGGAAGGCAAAATCTTATTTGCAAGAGGCAACAGCTTTTAGAAATCGTAGGACAGATTTTAGCACAATTACGCTAAATAGTAGCAACAGCAAAAGCCATCACTCCAGTTGTAAACAGCATCTCATTTTATTAGAAAACTAGAATATAGATACCAAGAAGTAAATAGAGAGAACTCAGTTCTGGACCTTTTTGGTTTCAGTCTTAATTAAATAACATTTTTCCTCTTTTCTACTTCTTTCCCCCCTTCTTTGATAAAACTGCTTTGGGGAAAAAAAAAAGATACTTTACATATCTGCCTAAGTGCTGTTAACAACCTCTGCCTGTGGTTTGTTAAAATTAAAAAAAGAAGAAGAAGAAGAAGAAGAGAGGTGGGGGAAAGAGAAGTGTGATCTTGCTAGAGAAGTAATTTGCTTCACTCCAACCAATGATGGCTTGCACTTTATGCAAATTGGTACCTAGGGACAACAAATCCCATTTAATACATATGCATAGTTTAAAAAAAAGTGTCACAAAAGGAAAGACCACAAGAAAAGATAAAGCTACGAGTCAGCAGAAGAACAGGTTCCCAGGAAATTTACTGTCCCAAATTGGACATTTGTAACAGATGATGTGAACAAGTGTTAAGTTTGTTTTCGGCAGCTTTTCATGTACCTTCTCTAGATATCACTTAGATTATGGTTTCAGAATTTGAACTGTTATATATATAGCTTTTAAAAAAATAAAAAAAAGAGTGTCTGTGGGCTTTGGAGTGTTGCGTTCCATATGGTTGGGGAAGTGCCGAGTTATTGCGACAAGCATCTTGTGAAGCTCATTATGCATGGTGGCGGCAGCCTTGGATGCGAAGTGGTGTTCATAGCTATAGGGTACATACATGACAACCCACCGTCAGTAGATAGAAAGTGGAAATGAAAGATGCTGAGGAACAGACTACAGCTTGGGGGAACATGTTAGACAAAACATCTGTTGGTATTGGAGCGTCGCATTATCAGATCATTGTAGCCATGCATTTTTAATAAAGCTGTCCGCTCCTCCTGAAAATATAATTTTGAAAGTGGCATTTGGTGGGGAAAAAAAATCTTCCAATAGAAGATGTATGTGTGTATGTGATTTTAAAAAAAACTGCTGATAGTCCATTATGAATGGAAGGCAGCATGAAACACAAGTCCTACATAGTGTTAGTAAAAGGCATCTAATCAAACCCAGAACGGGGTAAATTTGATTGCAAAGCAAAATAGATTTAATTAGCAATATGCAGAGCAAGGGTGAGGAACAATGGCCCTTTTACGATCTGGCTCAGGAATTCTGGGAGTTGAAATTCACAGATCGTCCACCCCAATATAGAATATACTGTATTTTTCTCAGTATAAGATGCTCTAGACCATAAAACGCACCTACCTGTTTTGGTGAGGAAAACAAGAAAAAGAAATTTGCCTTTGCCTCCCAGCAATTTTGCCTCATTGCAGCAAAAAGCAAACAGCCTGCTTTACTTTCATTTTCATTTTCAGCATAGCTTGATTAGCACAAGAAAAAAAAAAATCTGCTCCCAGCAGCAAGCAGCAGAGGCCCACGCAGCAGTAGGCAAAGGCAATCCCTGCAGCCTGAAACAGCTGAGAGTCGGGAGGCCCATTCAACAGACAATCAACTTGTGCTAATTAAGCTGTGCTGAAGTGGAAATGGGCTGTTTCTTCTTGCTGCTTGCTGCAAGGAGGTAAATTGCTGGGAGGCAGAGTGGGGGTCAGTCGGTGGGCGGGACTACATAAGATGCACCCAAATTTTCACCCCCTTTTAGGGGGGATCTTATACTCCAAAAAATATGGTATGCAAACTACGATAAGTATGCTCCAATAAAAAAGTAACCCAAGTCAAAATGAAATACTCCATGACTCAACCCATTTGAGAAGCAGCATGCATATAGAACATTTAATTGGGTTTCTTTCTAAGCTATATAAGTTAATGTTCTAAAGAAAAGCTAACTCAGTAAATTGAAGTGGTAAGGTTTAAGCATAACCTTACCTGGTGATTTTGAAATTTCAATTTCCATAGCTATAGTGTGAACCAGGAAGTTCAAGGAACAATGTAATTGACCGTCCCATTATGTCTGTGGAGTTTCTGAGTCATCCAGGTCACGATTGTCCGAAAAGTGCTTTTTCAAGAGGCAACGGAGGGTGGGGGTGGGGGTTGAAGATGTTTTGCTTCTCATCTCTTTTCTTTTCAACAAAAAATCAAAAAGTCCAATTGCCTTTTGAAAAAGCATCCTTGGACTGTCCCATTATATTATTTTTAAAAAAGAGACCCATTGCTGCAATAACAAAGTAGGGATGTTAGTTCTCCCCAGGAATTTTTTAAATTTTTTAAAAACCTGGTATATTGTGAATCATTCCTGTTCAGACTAATTCATGCAAAGCTAAGGCCTAATAACTGACTCATTGGTTTTCTCCAATGCATTTCAAGATGTAGATGACACTCACTGAAAGCATAGACTACACTGAGAAATGCATTTTAAGTTATTTGGGGGATCATCTGGCAATGCCCAAGAAGTCTAATGGACTCTAACTCAGAAATTTCTAATGGACAGATTGGCAGTCTCTTCTAAAATGAAGTTCCATTAGCCCAGGAAACAACAATGAATGGCATTGGGTAGCATCCATCTGTGTGTAGGAAAACAAAAATGTAGGCAAAGCACTCAGCTGTTTGCAAAAGCTGTGTCTGTAAAGGTGTACATATTTGGGAATCTTTTTTTTTTCTTAAAAAAATCCCTTCATATTAAAGGTGTATGTATAATATTGGACATTGGAATAATAATATTTAAACACACTTATACTGAAGTATACATTGGAGAAACATACAATAAAATTGCATGAATTAGGGGAAGCTGTATATAAAAATTCCATCTTTAAGAGAAAATTGAAATGGATTAAATGCTGAAAACCGGTAAATACAAATCTGGACTAGATTTATACATATCTGTGCATTCATAGCATTTAACTGGAACTCTTCAAAGGAGAATCACAATTTTCCTTCCGTCCTTCTTTCATCCCAGAATTTGCAATGAGAATACATTAGCCATTGCATTTTTCTCCAAATATTAAAGTAAACTGATTTCTGAAAGAATAAAAAATGCATTTCAGGTTAGTTGATATCATAAATATATATATAAATACATTCTTTCCCCACTTAATTATCTTTGTCTTATTAAACTTAGCACATGGATGAACCTGTCCACCTTCAAGTTTGATAGATGAAGACACAAAAACAAAAGAGTGCATTTTGGCTAATAAGCCAACTTGAAGAGACATTGAAAGGTTGGAATTATGTATGGCAGAAGACAATTATGTAAGCTAAATGATTCTTTAATAATGAGATCCATCAAAAGACAGCAGTCAAAGGACAGCTGAATAGAAAGCTTTCTCTTTCTTTCTTTCTTTCTTTCTTTCTTTCTTTCTTTCTTTCTTTCTTTTCCTTCCTTCCTTCCTTCCTTCCTTCCTTCCTTCCTTCCTTCCTTCCTTCCTTCCTTCCTTCCTTCCTCATACATGATGGAATATTACTACTTTTTTAAACAGACACCTTGGACAAAAATCCTTATAAAAATTGGAACAAACAACATTATCACTGATTCAGATGGATAATCTTCCCCAAATTCATACCATCTTGGTGGACAAAATTATAACTTCTATTATTTCCTGGCTACAAAAAAGACTGACATATAGAGAAAAAAACATCTTTCACAATTAAGAATTTGCAGATGTGCAGATTACAATATGCAAATTCAAATTCAACCTTCCAGGTATCAGATTGTTTGGGAAATACACCTGTTGGGAACTTTGGAGAGCAAATTCCAGTTCATGTGGCCAGTTCTGAATTAACTGATTCATGGCCTGATCTGTTTTATATTAATAGAATAGAATAGAATAGAATAGAATAGAATAGAATAGAATAGAATAGAATAGAATAGAATAGAATAGAATAGAATAGAATAGAATAGAATTTTTTATTGGCCAAGTGTGATTGGACACACAAGGAATTTGTCTTAGTGCATATGCTCTCTGTGTACATAAAAGAAAAGATATGTTCATCAAGAATCATAAGGTACAACACTTAATGATAGTCATAGGGTACAAATAAGCAATCAGGAAACAATATCAATATCAATATAAATCGTAAGGATACAAGCAACAAAGTTACAGTCATACAGTCATAAGTGGAAGGTGATGGGTAATGGGAACGATGAGAATATTATTATAGTTTATACGAATATAAACTAATCTGGGACAGGATAACCCTTGGCTTCTGAAATGAAATGGTAATTGTTCAGCTAAACACAGGGCAATAAAATAGATCAGAACATTGCGATTCTAGAATTCCTGCAGATATCTATGGATATTGTATAGAAATACTACTGATAGAACTGTGCTTGCAGTGAAACTAGTGTCTTTATCAAAAACAAGAATGGGGCATGGGGGATCCATAGAAGTTGGACAACTGAGATTTGCCTTCCCACAAAGAGAAAAAAGGAATTCAGTTTCTTCATTTTTTTTTTGTTGATCAACTTCCTATCAATAAAATCTTCCATCCTAAGAATGCTTTTGCACTAATCATTTTCAAAAAGCATTCAGAGTAGTTGACATATTCATTGAAGAGGGATGACACCACCATGAGTTCCTTTAGTGTAATTTTCTGACTTTTGAGCTTCCCACTTCAGCTGAATGGAGAGAAAACATGGAAAGGATTTCTGAGTCAAAGCAAGAATTTCAATCCTGTCCCCAAGCTACTCTTGCTACTTGCCATACCAAAAGTCCCGTCTTCCCTTATATACTAGCTACAGCTGCCAGGACTGAGTATCTATCCCAAATCATTTTTGCCTAGGTGAAGGGGGTGGTGCATGTTAAAGATCTCCTTCTTTCAGAAGTTACAGTATTGAGGGCCATGCTGGGAAACCTCTTGATGGTTGCTCACCTCTCCTTTGGGATATCCTATTTGTCCAGGCACTTTTCTGCCACCATACTTGCCCTTTGGGCACCCTACCACCCAATGTTAGGCTAACCTTGACCCTGTTGTTCTTACACAGAGCTCTTAAGACTTGACTATTTTCCCACATCTGGCAGGGTGATAGTTGAGGTCAGATGGGTTAGTTGATGGTTTTCTTGGTTGTCATAGTAGTCTTCTCATTGCTTATTGCTTTTATTTAACTGGTTGCTTGGTTTTTAAAATTGGTTAGCCATTCAGAGTCACATTGCAAGATGGGCAAATTCTGTCTGTCTGTCTGTCTGTCTGTCTGTCTGTCTGTCTGTCTGTCTGTCTGTCTGTCTGTCTATCTATCTATCTATCTATCTATCTATCTATCTATCTATCTATCTATCTATCTACAGTATCTCTCTCTCTCTTTCTCTCTGTCTTTCTATCTGCCTTCATGTCATTACTATCTTCTAGGACTTACAATTTCATTATTTTAATTTAATATTTTTAATTTTGTATATGGCCTACAGCCTCTGGAGTGAGGCAGTTTATTAAATAAATAAATGGTAGGGCTAGGACAGAAATTAAACTTTATTTCATGTAAATTAAATTTATTAAATGCATCTTCAGTAATATAACTACTTGCATATATTTAGCATTTTTTTCTTTCTGTCATATTAAATTGTATATCCACCATATATATACAAAATATATCTGAAGGCTTCATGTAAACATGTATCTTCAAATTGTGCACTTGAAGTAGTAAAATCATAATCTCTGGCCAAAGAGTTCCTTTAGAAAAGATATGGAATCCTGGAAAACAACTAGAAAACTAGTGTTACAGGTGACTTCAGTTTGAAGTCGACTACTATTCCTGAACAAACCTTTGACAAAATCAATCAAACAAATGTTCTTAAGGTGAGGTTCTAGGCAGGTTGCCTAGTAAGAATGTCAAGTCAGTCAGATAACATGAGGCATCAGACTCAAAATATTATTGCGATGTCACTTCCACAAATATGTGGTGTTCGCACACAGTCCAGATTTCTGTTACCTCATTTAAGGAAGTAGAGTTTGGGGGAAAAATCAGAAAAAAATCAATAAACAGATAAAGGCTATGGAGCTCTTTTCATCTAAAGAAACAATTACTTTATAATTTACGTAATTTCAATTGCTTCATGGTACTTTACTTTTACTTTTAATTATTTTTATTTTATTATTAGCTGCCTTGAATAGGCAAAAAGGTAGCATAAACCCCATAACAAATGCAGTATTGGGGACCTTTTAATTAATAGAAGTGAAGATAGAAGATAGAGATATTGTATGTGTCTTCATAATGCTAGAATTTGGCATTTTCTAAAGAAATTGTTCATGCTGCAAATCTTGAATTAATTTTAGAAATTCTATTTAACCTAGAAATTAGAAGTTAGTGATAGGACACTGTGAAGAAAAATAAACAGATCTTGCTTCCTCATTAGGCAGAATCCTAATGCTCTGATGGCTGGTCTACAGGAAGACAATTTTGTCAGCTGTAGGGAAAATGTCAGGGGCTTCTTGTAACTGAATTAGCAAAATGGCCTCCCAATTCAGCTTACTTTATTGAGTTAGTAGATTTTGAATTAAGTAAGACATACTTTATCTAAAGCAGTAGGACTAAAAATTCCCAAATATACTGTTCAGAGCATGGAGTGACTTTCTATTGTAATAATAATAACAGTAAAAAATAAAAATAAAGGACAGGCAGAATAATATATTGCAGTTTGTGGTAGATTAACAATAGGCAGTGAAAACTTGCCTGATTTCAAATATAGGATAGCAGATTGGCCACATTTAGAGAAACTACTTCATACTGATCTGATAACACTAGTTACACGTAAAAAAGATCAGTATTTCTCAGAAATTTTATTGATGATGTTCAGATATGTCATAACAAGCATCATCCTGTGTGACGACCAAGTGGGTCTGTTTCAATAAAGGAAGTAGGGCAATTTTATCCATGGATAAATCTCTACTAATATTTAAAAAAATGTAGACTTTGGATAAAAGCAATCTCTTGAATTTGCCTTTCAAATTTGTATGAAGAGGACCCAGGTGAATGATTTATTTTAATTTTTCCAGGTGAAATTGAGAATTTCTCCAACAAATTCTCAAAGGGAGTCCTGATCCTTAGCAGTGTTAGCAGGATCATTACTCTAAAAGCCCAGTGGGAGAAATTCCTTCAGGCATCTTCTCTTGAGATTTAATGGAGGTGTAGAAAACCGAGGAGGCTAGAGACCTTTGGTGAGAAAATTATCCAGCAGAAAACATTCATTCCCTTGGTCATCTAAGACATTGACAAAGCAAAGAACAATGTTCTCTCCCGTGATCATTTATCTAAAACCATCTTATCTTTTGACATAATTTCTAAAGCAAATTTCCTTCCTTTAAACTAATGGGGAAAATTTCCCTTCCAGCGCTACTAAAAACAATGGAATTTAATTGATTACAATAGAACGGAATGCCTTTTTAATGATCAAAATATTTCAACATATAGCTAATTCAGTATCAAGTTTTAATGCTATTTGCTTCCACTAGTTCACTTCAATACATTATCATATACCTGGCTGAATGTTATGTACTTTATTTAGAAACTTAGGCCAACTGGATTTTCTGTTTCTCTGCCCAAGAGTAGAAAAGTTACACTCTATGGGCTTTAGGCACTATGTCCTCTCCCTGACTCTATGGCTTTCAGTTGTTTTGGGAATGTGTTGCCATTTAAATTTAACAGTACAAATTGCTACTGAATTTCAAAAATAGAGCTCATGGCCCAAATTCATTAACATAATTTTCCAGTTTTTATTTTTTTGCATAATAATTATTTGATGCTATTACAATTGTGACACTGAGAATATAGTTCTCCTTTCAATGTCTTTGATGTTTTTATATTGCCCTTGCTACTTTTTTTACTTGGCCACCCTCTGTTTTGGACTTGGCTCCTTTTCTTTCAAACAATACAATCTCTGGAGAACCACTTAAATTGTTGAAAAGCCTGATTTGACTGTATGGCTGTAACTTGTTGCTGTATCCTTATGATTTATATTGATTGTTTCCTAGTATGATTTGATTGCTTATTTGTACCCTATGACTATCATTAAGTGTTGTACCTTATGATTCTTGATGAATGTATCTTGTCCTTTTATATACAGAGAGAGCATTTCACCAAACACAAATTCCTTGTGTGTCCAATCACACTTGGCCAATAAAGAATTCTATCTATCATCTCTCCCTCTCTCCCACTCCCTCTCTCTTCTCCCTCTCTATTATCTATCTATCTATCTATCTATCTATCTATCTATCTATCTATCTATCTATCTATCTATCTCTATCTATCTATCTATCTATCTATCTATCTATCTATCTATCTATCTATCATCTATCTATCTACCTATTATCTCTCTCTCTCTCTCTCTCTCTCTCTCTCTCTCTCTCTCTCTCTCTCTCTCTCTCTCTCTCTCTCTCTCTACATTTAGGGAAGAAAAACAAAATGCACAGGTAACGTATATGTGGTATTTTGCTCAATAGTAGTAACTGTGAGAGGGATCTTGGAGTCCTAGTGGACAACTATTTAGATATGAGCCAGCAGTGTGTGCAGCAGCTGCCAAAAAAGCCAACACAGTTCTAGGCTGCATAAACAGAGGGATAGAATCAAGGTCACATGAAGTGTTAATATCACTTTATAAAGCCTTGGTAAGGTCACACTTGGAATATTGCATTCAGTTTTGGTTGCCACGATGTAAAAAAGATGTTGAGACTCTAGAAAGAGTGCAGAGAAGAGCAACAAAGATGATTAGGGGACTGGAGGCTAAAACATATGAAGAACGGTTGCAGGAACTGGGTATGTCTAGTTTAATGAAGAGAAGGACTGGGGTGACATGATAACCGTGTTCCAATATCTCAGGGGTTGCCACAAAGAAGAGGGAGTCAAACTATTCTTCAAAGCACCTGAAGGTAGAACAAGAAGCAATGGGTGGAAACTAATCAAGGAGAGAAGAAACCTAGAACTAAGGAGAAATTTCCTGACAGTGAGAACAATTAATCAGTGGAACAACTTGCCTGCAGAAGTTGTGAATGCTCAGACACTGGAAATTTTTAAGAAGATGTTGGATAACCATTTATCTGAAGTGGTGCAGGGTTTCCTGCTTGGGCAGGGGGTTGAACTAGAAGACCTCCAAGGTCCCTTCCAACTCTGTTTCTATTCTGTTCTGTTCTGTTCTGTTCTGTTCTGTTCTGTTCTGTTCTGTTCTGTTCTGTTCTGTTCTGTTCTGTTCTATTCTATTCTATTCTATCCTATCCTATCCTATCCTATCCATCCCAAAATGTTAAATTCCAAGTTTCTTCTAGTTCCCAACATCTCAGATGAAAAAGGCTCATTTCTATTAGTTCATCCTTGTAACTGGAAGTACCAGCAACCTTGTGTATGCAAAGCAGATGTTTTACCATTGACCTTCAAATATACTTGAATTTCATCCCTTCAAATGGAAGGAAAGCTAAGTAGGGTAAACCATTGCTGGTTTCATGAGAAGAGAGGCCAAATAAGATAAACCATAATCAGATAATAACTCTAAAAAAGAAGAAATCTGTTGTTTAATTCACTGATGGCTTATCTAGGGGCTAGGTCATATTCTTAAGCCATGTTTCAGAACAAAACCCCCCAAAATCTGGTTCAAGTTAAGCTATGACCTCACCCTAGCAACAGGTCAACCTGAAGAAGCACCCACATTGCCTTTCTAATGTTTTCACAAATAAAAGCTTAGTCTCTCGCTCTCTGTGGTTTTAATACATTAGATGTCATCATTTGTATGCAGTGTCCTGCTTGTTATGTTCTTTCTCTTTCTGTCTCTCTTTTTCAAAGGAAATGTTTTTTGGATGTTAGCCAAGGAGTCTGGGTCCCTTGTTAGTTCAACAATTACTTTTTCACCACAATATATCTGAATCTGAGCCAAGATGTGGACTGATACTGAATACTATATCAACCAACATTAAAAAATATTCTGCTAGCCTCCATCATATTCTGGGAAATATTCCTTTGCCAGGGGGCAGCAGTGAAAAAGAATGAAGGAATCTATTGCTCCAAACCCATCAAACCATAAAGTTGTAAACGTTGAAAGGTTCTTAAGGATCATCTACTCTAACCCTCTGCAATACATAGCAGAGTCATTAAACCATCCAAAAACGGAAGACTCATAACTTCTATAGGTAGAGTCTTTTACTGTTATATAAATTATAGCTTCATGGTTTTTTTCCTTATAATTAAATGAAATCCAGGTACCTATATTTTATATCTTTAATTTCTTGTTGCAATTTCTGTGGTTATTGACAATAATGACTTGCCATGAATGAAGGTGAATATATATGCCCCAGAATAATGTTGTAGGATCCAATCTGGGTCTGTCATTAGGACCAGATGTTAAGTGTTCTGAGTTTAAGACTCATGCTGGACTCATCTTCAGGGAACTTCTCTCCAGCAGAGTGTATACTTTGGGCTATTCTATGTATGATATTTATATGGTGCCTGTTGTATGTAGCTTTTTAGATGTTGACTGGGGTTTTGATATTTGACTATTAAGTCATTGGCTGTTGTTTCCTTGTACTGCCAAGCCCTCACTGCCTATGTGACTGACCATCTTCTCTTTAGCTTTCCTTTATGCACTTGACCAAATTTATGTCTTCCCTAAATCTTATTTTCTTCAGATTGAGCATTCCAAGTTCCATCAAAGTGTCCTGATAAGGCATATTCTCAAATTGCCATCATCTTTGCTACCCTCTTCTGAATCCTCTCCAATCTGTCAATATCCTGATTGAAATGAAATCCCCAGAACTATGCACAGTGAAGCCGCCCCGAGTCCTTCGGGAGAAGGGTAGCATATAATTATCAATAAACTAAACTAAACTAAACTAAACAGTGATCCAGGTATAATCTCACCAGAAGTATCATTCATCACTGAGTAGGAATGAATAATAACATAATGTCTTTGATATCATGCTACTTGTAATGAACTACAGAATTGCATTAGCCCTTCTAGCAACCAGTTTATATTGTCATGTTTGGTTTATTATCAGTGACCATCAACACATCCTCCCCAGATACAAAATTTTCAAGTTTTGTAACTCCCCTTTCTTGTACGTGTATCCTACTCTGTTTCTCCAGAAATATAATATTTGACATTTCTCCCCATTAAAGTACAACTTGTTTCTCTCAGCCCCATCTTCCAATCTGTATAGATTAAGCTATAGTCTTATTCTGCCATTCTGGATGTTGAGCAGACTTTTCAGTTTTGAGGTATCCATAAATTTGATATCAATATCATCATGCAAACCAAGAAAAATGTTCAAAAATATTGGCCCTAAAGCTGATCTCTGAGGAACCCAGGTAGTTACAGTTCCCCAACTCAGTATAGAACCATTAATGGTGGTTCTCTGAGTGCAATTAGCCAGCCAGTTGTGAACTGTCCAGTTGAGCCCTCTAGCCACACTTAAATAGTTTGTTAATGAAAATGTCATATGGAATCTTGTCAAAAGCTTTGCTGAAATCAAGGGAGATTACTGTATATCCACAGCATTTCCCTTGTCCATTGTACCTGTTAGAATTCTATCTTTCAGACTTACAGAGGCATCCGCTTGGTCCATGCTTGTTTCTAAGTCCCTTTGCCATCCATTTCCCTTTGTTTCTCATATTGCAACATTTGAACAATATCCCTACGACCAGTTTTATATTCTCATATTTACCCCTTTTCTAAAATCAAGGCAGCATAAATGGTTTCTTTCATTTTATACTCAAGAGAAAGATTAGTCAAAGGGCCACTTTGGAAGCATGGAAAAAAGTGAGGCCTTAAAGCCAAATCTTCATGCTCTAGGTCCAGCACTGTAACCTGTTCTGAATTTGCCAGATTTCAGTGTTGGAACTGACATTTCTGAGTTTAAATCCTTTTCTTGTGGACTTCTGTTGGTGAGAATTAAATCTTAAATTGAGGAAACCTGATGTAACATAACAGGATAATTTCATTAGCTTCTTCAGTCTACAGCATCCTCTGCTTAGTTTTTCTCTTTAATGGACAGATATACTCATGCCCTTCATACAAATTATTAGTATGCATAGATGGGATTATAGAAGCCCAGTGTACATACAGATGCTGGGTTAAGAAGCAACATTGCAAATCCCCTCTGAATGCTAACATAATTTGGCATCTCAAAGTGCCACTCCAAGTAGAGGTTCTTTTGGCTTTAAAAGAAATGCCAGGCATTTACTGCAATGTAAAATCAAGCATAAAGGCTCATCTGTGCTAATCTGGAAGTCCCATATAAAGCCCCTTGATTCTTATTCCTGCTTCTTGAACACATTCACTATAAGTATTTCAGTACAGAGCTGGGGTACAACCATTTCTTCTTCTCCAATTGCAGAAACTGCATTGAGCAAGAGGGCTGGGAATGGTAATCTTTTAAGTTACTTTATTTCTTTCTACAATTTTATAATCAAGAAGCATTCAGTTATAACCATAAGCAAAGACGTTCCTTCCCCAAAGCAGTTTACGGTGGAAATGTTAACAAGATAGCATGGGAAGGTTAGTAACATTAGAGAAGAACACTTATACTTGGGTCCAATCAAGCAGAAAAATGCATATGCTAAGTAACCATGCAGTACAGCAATTGTCCTCACTATTAATTTGCAAGCTCTTTATTTCCTTTTAGTGAATTTTTTTATTATTATTTTTATGGGGGAGAGATTAACTGGAAAAAAATCTTTTAAGAAGAAAAGCTAACGCTTGTAAGTGAAGAGCAAACAAAACACAGTATTCTTTGTTTCTTTCCAGTGCATGTATTTTTTGCTTGATTTACCCAATGGTATTATTGCTTTAATTTCAGAAATGAGATTCCTCTTGACAAGTGACAAGCTAGTGAGCTTAAGAGAGCCAGTTCTTCCCCCCTCTGTTCTCCCCCTCATCTGCAGACATGTAATTAATGGAAGCCATTAAAGATACTTGATTCTGATTTTTATATATGACGACTAAGTAACCTATTATTGCTCGTCCCGGTCAGAGATTAATGGGAATTTGTTAAAGGATAAAAGAATTATTAAACAAGTTGCAGAATATGTATGACCTGCAATACACTATGTGATAGTGTGAATAATATGGAAATGGAGCTGTTTATTTCCTTGACTAATGAACAGTGTTAAATCCACTAGAAGTGAGGTGTCAAAGTGAAGGAGCCAGATGGGTGATTCCCCACCCTCCTTCCCGCACCAGCTTCCAAATATAATTTTTAATGGAAAGAAATGTCGGGATCCCGTTCCACCAATGGAGGAATTTCTTTCACTTGGGTGGTCTTAGTGGATGATTAATAAGGAATTTCAAGTTTTAAGCGATTTAAATCATTGTCAGTTTTCAGCAATAACTTGTTAGCAAGCAGAGGGAAAAAATTAATAGGGGAGCAAATTGGAAAATATATGGCAGACAGGAAAACATACTTCCTGCAGTGAAAGTATTGTCCCATGTTCAGAGATAAAGTCACTCCTATAGATGTGCAAAAAAGTACAAATCCTCATATCTGTGAGTAGGGCAAAAGAAATAAATTAAAAATAAAACCCATAAAAGATCTGTAATTTGAATGGAATCAGATTGCAATTTGCACAGGTCTACAGTTTCTGCAATATAACCTCTTTTCAAACATAATTACCATTATTTTTTATGCAGTGTTTATGCATCGTTTATATATTAAAAAACTAAGCTAGAATCTCCTTGATCTCCTCTTTCCTAAAGTCTATTTGTTAAAGGATAAAAGAATTATTAAACAAGTTGAAGAATATGTGTGACCTGCAATACAATATTTGATAGTGTGAATAATGTACTAGTGGCTAAGAGTCCTTGGGCACTAGAATAATTGAACTAGTGCCCAAGTTTCCTTCTCAGTGGAATGTGTGGTGGAATTTTGTTATATTCCAGATCACTTTGTGGAGGTTCCTATGCAGGATAGGATAGGATAGGATAGGATAGGATAGGATAGGATAGGATAGGATAGGATAGGATAGGATAGGATAGGATAGGATAGGATAGAATAGAATAGAATAGAATAGAATAGAATAGAATAGAATAGAATAGAATAGAATAGAATAGAATTCTTTGTTGATGAAGTGTGATTGGACACACAAGGAATTTATCTCCGGTGCATATGCTCTTAGTATACATACAAGCAACAAGTGATAAATCATGATCACAATTATAAAATACAATCATCACAAATCATAAGATACAAACTAATTGATAGTCATAGGATACTAAATAAGCAAACAGCATACATAAATCATAACAGGATACTAAATAAAGGCAATCAACATAAATCATGAGATACAAACAATCAAGTTATAGTTATAAGAAGCTCATGAAATAGAAAAGATGAAAAGTATAATAGATAATAAAGTTCTACTAGGTGGTTTGACATCTATGTACTATTATGGATGTACTAAATACATCCATGTACTAATATTTGTTCTTCTTACAGCCAATATTTCTCTGTCTACAGATATACCATATCTTATATGTTTTCCTGGCTTATTAGTGTAAAATGGAACTAATTGCCCAGCCTCACTTAAAATAAAGAAATAAATACCTGTGCTTTTAAAAATCTATTAAGTCACACCACCTTCTGCTAGTCAATAGGCTGTAACTGATTAATGATTTTATTGAACAAAGGTGTGAGATTTATATATTAAAGTAATAATAAAATAACAGTGGCCAAAAGCTTCCACTTGAATATAGCTCATCTTTTAAACAAAAGGAGATAGCAGTAAGTGCCATTGGCCACAAGTGGTGCTGCGGTGCCAAGGGAAAGTCATTAAAATTGTCAGTGCTGTTCCTTCCATCACCTGTTTCAGTCTAGGACACATTTGAGAGATGATGGTTCTATTTTGCAAAACCACCTTCCTAGGTAGCCCCCATGCCTTCAAGCAGGGGATAATGAAAAGTACAAATAGGGAAGGAAGGAATTGTTGAATATAACTTCCCTATTTAAATAAACGATTGGAATCCTTCTTTAGATGTCCCAAAGGTGCTTTTTCAAAAGGCAAGTAGACTTTCTGGTTTTCTTTGAAGATGTTTTGCTTCTCATCCAAGAAGCTTCTTCAACTCTGACTGGATGGTAGGGAATGGAAGGATTGGAAGGGAATCCAGTCAGAGCCGAAGAAGCTTTTTGGTTGAGAAATGAAATGTCTTCAAAAAAAAAAAAAAAAACCAGAAAGTCCAGTTGCCTCTTGAAAAAGCACCTTTGGGACAACCATGACCTGGATGACTAAGAATTTCCATAGATCCATCTTTAAATGAAAATAATCTTCTATTACTTGGTGGGGGTGGGGGCCCCCTGCAGTTTATATATCTTCCAATGCATGGAAGGTATATAAGGATTTGACTTAGGGGTAGGTTCAAATCGAGACACCAATATCTGATATCTCAGGGGTTGCCACAAAGAAGAGGGAGTCAAGCTATTCTCCAAAGCACCTGAGGGTAGGACAAGAAGCAATGGGTGGAAACTAATCAAGGAGAGAAGCAACTTAGAACTAAGGAGAAATTTCATGACAGTTACAACAATTAATCAGTGGAACAACTTGCCTTCAGTAGTTGTAAATGCTCCAATATTGGAAGTTTTTAAGAAGAGATTAGATAACCATTTGTTTGAAGTGGTGTAGGGTTTCCTGCCTAAGCAGGAGGTTGGACTAGAAGATCTCAAATGTCCCTTCCAATTCGGTTATTCTATTTCCCTTCTGGGAACAGTGTTATCAAGGGCACTTAGACTCAGAAGATTAACCAGGCATTTAATAAGGCCTGGCATTTGTTCTGATATAGGGCACCTTACACTGAAGAGCATTTATAAAAATAAGAATTAATTGGACTATCTTAGAAGGAGTATGTGTATGCAGGGCAGGCTTAAGGCCCCCATAAGCATATCATAATTAAAACAAAAGAAACAATTCAAAAGTATTATTGCCTTCCATAATTCTGTGGGCTTGGTAGAAGGGATGGGAAAGACAGCTTGTGAGAAAAAAGGCAAGAGGGAGAGGGGTTAGCAAAATATTTGCAAAATGGAAGTAAAAAGATTATGAATATTGTATATTGATTATTTCTATTTTATAATTACACAAGCTGACAAGATTATTTTTAAAATGTAGATCTTTTGGGTAGCTACATATGTTTTCTCAATGGGCATGGACATTATAGAATATATCTACTTAGATAAATACTACTTTTTTATAATTAGAGTCGGGATTTGTGTAACAAATTTGCCTGTGGAATGAAGATGATAATCCAGTGAATAGAGTCAAAATGGAAAGTAGGACAGTGGGAATAAGTATGATAGTAGAGCTGGCTAAAAAATACAGACCCTTGAAGGTGGCTTCATGAGGCATGCAATTGAAAAACTGTGCAGATTTTGCTGTGTCCTTACATGATCCTATTCATTATGTTGTGCAGGAACTGCAATAAACAAAGTAGTTGAAAGCCAGCATGGAGTAGTGATTAAGGTGTTGAACCTGGACAGAGAAATTGAAATCCAAGTAGGCCCTCAACAAAAGAAACTCATTGAGTAACCTTGGACAAATCCCTATCTCTCAACCTCTCGACACATGGTTGTTGCTGCTGAGATAAAATAAAAGAACGACCCAAATACTCAGATTTTCTTTGCATATACTGCTTGCTGTCCAGTATAGTTCCTATCCTATCTTATAATGGCTTTCATTTTTTTCCAGCTCAGTTTATTTACTTATTGAGACAATTTATATCTGCAATAAACATTGATCAATAACATTAACAGTGGTTAACAGAATCCATATAAAAATAACAATATAAATAAGCATCCATAGTAAGACATGCAGAAACACATAGCACATGTATAGTAACAAAAACAAAAAATAAGTAAAATAATATTCATTGGCAAGCTTTACTGTCCTTACTCTCTGTACTTCTGGTTTTTAATAACCTTCAGAAAGTTTATCCACTAGTAGTGGTGGATAAATCCCACCTTCAGAGGGAGGCTATTCCAAAGCATTGGTGTAGCCATTGAAACATTCACTTCACTAAGATGGAGGATCCAAGAGCAATTTCTCATGAGATGTATACAAGATGGTGAGTGGGTTTATTATACTTGGAGGAAACAGTCCTGAAAGTACTGTAGTGACAAGACAAAGAGAGCTTGTAGAGTGATTGTTCAATCAGCTCCATCTCCATCTAACATATCATAGTCCAAATTATGTTTGTTAATGCAAGTTAAGCTTTGTTATTGAATTCTTTTCTGAAAACATGATACAATATATTTACCGCAATCAACTAAACCAACCACTTTTATAAAACAAAAGAAAGGGAGTGGTTTGCTTCTTTTCCATGCAGGTTTTAAATTAAATCCTTTAGGTTTCCCAAGCTTTTGACCGAAGTATTCATTGTAAGGTTCACTCCACTAGTTACTAGTGCTTACTTACTTTTCATAGGTTTTATGTGTCTTTTTCTTTTAGCCAGGTTTTTCCTACATAACCAAGATTTTTCTGCACCAAGAAAAATCTTGGTTACGTAGGAAAAACCTGGCTAAAAGAAACACACACACACACACACACATGCAATATAGATGGAAATCCAACAAATCATACTTTTCAAATATAATGTCCAACTAGCCAGCTCTTTGGTTACAATGCTCTTTTTTTCTTGCTATGTCCTAACTTTTTAGCAAAAAGGAAGAATTAAAACATATTGTTTCCCCAAGTCTACTCAGATTCTTCCCATCTTTGATGATATATTCAAGATTTTTTTCCCAAGAATCACCATTCATTCCTACAAGGCACAACTAATTGCCTTATTTTTGGTATTTTATTGGTGCTGGGTCTGCTGCAATTGGCAAGCATTAACAGCTTTTCAATTAGTTGTTCTGGATATTTTTTTTTAATAAATGTGATGTTAAGACATGTAAATATAAATAACACAGACCAAAACATAATAACTGTAGTTACCACTATGGATCTGTATAATAATCTGTGTATCTCTCATAAATCACAAATTACACTTAATTAAAGTAATCAAAATAGTTTTGAGTTTCATTTGATTGTCAATTAAATAGTTTCTAAAAACAAAAAATAACAAGGACATTTGTCTATTTTCCTCTCTTTTTTCTTTGACAAATTTGTATGTGTTTTTTTCCCTGTGTGCTTCTATAGAGCTAAGTATAGCTATAAACAAGGCTTCTCCACTCTAAGATCAGATCAGATGAATGGTTTGTGCTCCAGGGAGCTCATTTCATATGCCCCTAGAGCAAGGTGGAATAGATGCACATCATATCTTGATGAAGGGATGGAGCACTAATCTCTCTTGCCAAGGTCTCTCTCCCCCTTTGCCTTTGTCATAATTTGTTGATAACCTATTGAGCAAGTTCCAGAGAAAACAGAGATCACTACAAACCCAGAAGAAGTAGCAATAGATAGCCATATTTATAATCATCTATGTTTCCCTTGACAAGAACAAGAGGTAATTGAGCATATCAAGAAGTACTAGAATGGCCATGCAGTCTGGTGACTATGTTGAACACCAGTGGAACTAGTGAATCAAGTGGTGTTTTCCCATTGTGCAGCAGTTCTTTGGGACCTATTCAAGCAGCCATGAGCCTTGAGGTTCATTCCACTACCTTCTATTAGGCATGGGGACAGAGAGTGAAACCTCTCATTCTCTCATTCAATAGTTGAAAATAAGGACTGGATGATAGCATTCTAATGGTAGAATGCTAGCAATTACTGACATTTCTTTAAAGCTGAAAGATGAAAACTCCTGTTATGAACTTTAGTTTCAAGCAAATGCTGTCTTTCAGAAAATAAACTTGATACAAAGCAATCTGTCATTACAATCTTTCTAAATCACTTAGTATTCTAGGCAATCAGCTTTGTAATAAGAAGTAAACCCAGATCTGTGACTCCCAAGTACATAATTATAAATAGAACTGTTCCAACAGTTGGTGGGAATGGAACATGGATAGTGAAACCATTGGATAAGATAAGATTGTCATCATCATTGGCTAAGGGCAGCAGGGGAGAGAAGAGTGGCATCATGAAGTCACTAAGGAAAATGGACTTTTTTAGTCCATTTTCAACATATTTAGGACACAATGGAGTGGTCCGCTGTTTACTGTCTTGATGCTAAATTTCAATGGTACAAACTTTGGCAACAAAGATTTGGGTTATACGTGATACTCAGATTAAGAATTGTCCAGTCCTGTTTGCTATTCTGGCTGGCAACTATTCCTTGGAGAGTCAATGAGAGAAGGAAGAGTATTTCCCATTCTCTTCCACCCAATTCTTTTATCAAAGACTTTCAATATACAAACATTTGTTAGTTTCCAGGTGATAGTTATTCATATGGATTGAACCATGAAGATCTTATTTCATTAAAGTGAATTGTGCCCTTGTTATTATTTATTCACTTTTATTTTTTAAAAAAAGCACACTTCTATGATCAGTTTTGTTTGATGCCAAGTTAAGAAAAGCATAATTTATTACTAATGCTACTCTGAAAGTGCGTCATCATGCTAACTATTGCCTTTTCTCTGTGCTCTCTTCTATGAACAGTTACCACGATTGCTCCCACTCTTTTGCTGTCATCGGCGTTTAATCAAACTCAGCAGCTGTTTATAGCAATTACTATAAAGCAATAGACATTATCCTTTAACTAACTGTCTTATTAATATAGGTAGTTACACAGCTATTTCATAGTTAGTCTTAAATAACTGCCTTTAATTATTTTATTAACATAAATAACCATCTCAATAAATTTCAATTAAACGCACATGCAAGAAACAATTTAAAGCATCACACTAAATTGCATCTGGTTACTGTCGTTTAAATTAATGGCACTACATCGTTCAGTTAAAACACAACCTTAAGTTATTTGGGAAAATGATTTTTTTTTTTTGATTTGGAGAGGGGAGAGTGAGGTGCTAATGGGATGGCAAAACTAAGTGTCATCATGTGAGAATAAGCTTCATCATGGTTTTTATATTTTGTTTACCAAACTATATAGAGGGTGTGATTGCTTTTAACTTGAAATAAAGTTTCAATTATTTATATTTCATTTTGACCTTAAAATATCGTTTTCCCACTGATTTGTGGGAATTGGCAAGATGCTGCTGACAGAAAAAGCATTTATCTTGAAAAAAAAAAGTATCAAATTCTTGATGCTTTTCTTTTTGTGCCTTCAGTTTGCTTAAATTTCTTCTCCAGAACATGGCTGCTACATTGCCACCACTAGACTTAGTTTTGCAGCTATTATTCAAGAAGGTTCAAGTGACATATTTGGAGCAATAGGGAGAACCTTAATTAGAACCTAGTTCTCTAAAATGAAAGACCGCTCTTTGAACTACTTACTCCAATGTGCTTCTTTCTCTGCTATGCCACAAAACATGACAATATTCTATAAAAAAATTACTTACTTAGGTGCCATTATTTTAAGTTCAATTCTTGGTAACTGGATAAACACCCACCATCTGGATTTCTTTTTGAAATAATTTCAAAGAACAACCTGGTAATATCTTTTAGGTTACTAAAATAGATTATGGCACTATGTAGAACAGCAACAACAAAAACATGCCAAATTATCAACTGGTGCAGGTGTAAGATATCCCCAGCGGCTTGTATAATTTCTTGGGGTTTTTTTCCCCTGCAGCTACTTCACCTTCTGATTTCTTTCTCTAATATGAATCTTTTCTAGCAATACACAAGTCCATTTGTGTTTTTTATTTGTGTTTTATTGTGCCTCATTCCTCTCAAATCAAACATGCCAATAAATAACCAAAAAAACCAACAAAAAAACCCAAAACCCTTCGTAATCGATAAACTGTCCAAAGGTATGCATACTCAATGAGAAGTTTCCTATTTCCTCACATATTTAATCCTATCCTTTAAAAAAAAGATTAAAAAGTTCAATATCAAGAACTGATTGTGGGCAACCTTCATACATAAATATAATTCAAAAGTAGAAGTCTTGTGTTATGTGCAAAAGAGCAGCTGTTATCAGTCACTCTGGACAATTTAACTATATGGGCTAATAACCCAACTTACTACCAGATATACCCAATACTGTTAGAATATTAGATGTCCAGGAGGGACAGGGTACATTCCAAAGAAGAAACTTAGTTCAGTTGTTATGTGTAACAGAAAGAGGATTAAGACAGTTTACATTGTGTATTGTAGGTGGAAATAGTAGTGTGCTCATTTTGGCAAGATTTTGTTTATAGGCGTGAAACAATAAAGAATTCAGTTTATAAATATAATCAAGTGTCATTCTTGGTTTTGGACCTAACAGTTAAGGATAGTTTCTGTGTATCCTTCTGATATCTGTTTAGCAGGGGTGAAATGCTACCAGTTCGGGAGAATCAGTAGTGATAAAAACTACCGGTTCAGGCAAACTGGTAGTAAAAAAAATGCTTTAAAAAAGTAAAGGAAAAAGGTTCCGATGATTGTGTGGCACAGCTGTGATCATTGGAACCCTTTTTTTACTTTTTTAAAACATTTTTTTACTACCAATTTGGGCAAATAGAAGTAAAAATGCTTTAAAAAGTAAAAAAAACTTGGCCACGCCCACCCAGTCACATGACCCACCAAGCCATGCCATCAAGCCACACCCACAGAACCGGTGGCAAAAAAATTTGCATTTCACCACTGCTGTTTAGATATCAAGACTGGCATATGAAAGTTGATTTTCCATCCAAGTTCATAAGATGATGCTTTATAAGATTTACTTTTGATAAAATTTAGCAGCATTTGAAAGAATTAAATCATTCCAAAAATGTTTCCCACCTGGTCATAGCCTAAGAGTGGAATTCTCTAAGGAATATAATATATAGAATAATATGAACATGATAACTTCATTTTTTTTTCTCCAAGAATGTGTGAGCATCTTCTATCCCTTGAAATCTTAGTAAAAACCATTTGACTTTTTAATGAATTCTTCAGATGCTTTGCAAAAAGACAGAATTTTCAAACTGACTCTATAGGTTAAGATATGTGGGGGAATAAACCTTTAACGAAGTATCTCCAGAAACACTAGGCTTGTTACTTCTGCAATTTTTTCGATCTTCCTCAAAATTTCTTAGACATTTTACTCAAGAAGAAATCTCTGTTTGCTTCAAATCTTTCTTTCCATGAAATTCTTGTTGCTTCTTTTAAAACAAAGCTACCACCTTGAATGAGTTGTTGATGCTATAGGCTACCTTTAAATCTTATCAGTGCATCTTTCTTGTCTTTTGACATATATGCAATCCCTGGAATCCAGAAATCTCTGTATTTGGACAACTAAATTATTACTTGTCAGTTCAACCTCAAATGAGAGACAGATGTTTTGTTTCAGTAATGTTCCATTCAGAAAGCCAGACTTACTTTCTTGTTCTGCTTCCTTGCTTCTTCCTTGCATATTGCTGACAGTTCAGGTACATGCCCTGGGAACATATACATGATCTTTCTTAGCCTCTCAATTAAGAGTGCATATTTTAGCATTTTAAACAATGGTTGAGGCACGTGACTCTCAGATGTTACATTGTAAAGAATAGAAAAAGATATTACTGACAATGTAAATATACTTGGATGGAATCTGCTTGTTAAACAACTCTCCTTTCAAATATTTTGCTGCTGAATTTTAAGATCTTTTAGACAAATTCTTGGCATTAACTGGATTGATATTATAACTATTGTTCAGTGTAGGGATATAAAATTTCTTTCCCATTTCTTAAATATTAGTTAATCTTACTAAAATGTGTTTTCCTTTTCTTGGAATTGTAATTGCAGTTCTACAGCCTTATCTCTGAACATGTTTCACTTGGGTTTCGGACATAATATAGAGATGGAATTGATCATGTAAACTGTTCCCCACAGACTCTCAGAAATTTTTGTTACTTCATTGCATCCTTCTGGATCAGTTACAAGCATTGGGAATGGAAGGCATCGTATTGTTCTGTTTTCCTCTTTTCTCCATGGCCAGTTTCAAACAGTGTCATAAGGCTTGATACTCAGTGATGGGTTGCCCATGGTTTGGACCAGTTTGCAAGAACCGGTAGTAAAACCGGTGGGAGGCCCTGCCCATCCACCCAGATGTTGTCATTGGCGATCTGCACCATCAGTGATCTCACTTTGCTTGTGCACGTCTGCGATATCGTTGCAAACCAGTTGTAAAGGTAAGTAGAACCCACCCCTGTTGATATTTATAGCTTTCCCCCAAATAACAGGTTTGCTATAGACTGTTAAAGGTAAAGGTAAAGATAAAGGTAAAGGTAAAGGTAAAGGTAAAGGTAAAGGTAAAGCTTCCCCTCGCACATATGTGCTAGTTGACTCTAGGGGGGTGGTGCTCATCTCTGTTTCAGAGCCGAAGAGCCAGTGCTGTCTGAAGACATCTCTGTGGTTATGTGGCTGGCAGTGGTGGGTTGCCCCCGGTTTGCACTGGTTCTATAGAACCAGTAGTAAAACCAGCAGGAGGCTCTGCCCACTGACCCCAACATCATCAAAATCTTCTGCGAATGTGCAGAAGAACATGTGTGTGCATAAGCAAAGTGAGAGTGCACATGTGGCCCATTGCAAACCGGTAGTAAAGGTAAGTAGAACCACCCCTGGTAGCTGGCATTATTAAATGCCAAAGGTGCATGGAATGGACCATGGTGGTCCCTATTTTTCTACTTGTATTTTTTATGTGCTTTTGAACTGCTAGGTTGGCAGAAGCTGGGACAAGTAACGGGAACTCACCCCATTGTGCGGTACTAGGGATTCAAACTACTGAACTGTCGACCTTTTGGTCGACAAGCTCAGCATCTTAGCCACTGAGCCATAGTGTCCCTTATAGACTGTTAAGTTATATACAATTTAGAACCACAGTACTAGAAATATAATTAGCATGCATGCTTCAGATCAGAAATGGTATCAGATATTCCAAGAATATGCCAGAGTAGGGCAAAGTCTAAGTCAACCTTGAGCTGGTCAGGATTGAACTCCTGGCAGCAAGCAGAATTAGCCCACAATATTGCATTCTAACCACCATGCCACCATGGCTCATATCAAATTTACCAGCTTGACCAGAGACAAGTGGATGAGATTATGATGCCCGCGGAGTAGGTGAACTAATTTTTCCTTCTTTGGAATCAATGGGAAGGAAAAGGAAAGTATGGTAAGTTCAATCAAACTTTAGCTGAAGGTTTTTCAAGAACTCAAATGTGAAACTACTCATTAGATGACAAAATATATGATTTCTCTTTAAAGCTGACAACTGCTCTCAAGGATTGTAAAATGGCAAATATAACTTCAATTTTTAAACAGGGATTGAAAGATGATTTAAGGAAGTGTAGGACAGTAATTTAATGTCTCCTGAAAAAAATAAAGAAATAGAACTAACTGTGTTGAAAATGAACCATCCTAGTTTCTGCCACGGTAAGCCTTGTCTTATGAAATATTTTTAAAGAAGAAACTTTTAGATAAGGTGATTCAATAGACAATGCCAACTTTTTAAACCTCAAAGTGGTGAGACTACTTAGTAACCAGAACAAATATACTTTCAGGAGCTGATAACTAGGAGAATAAAGGCAATTTTCAGTCTGGAAAGATGGGAAAGGAACACTTTGCAGGAATCAGTATTGGAAAGATTACTTTTTAAATTATTTATACAGTCTGGAGTTAAATATAAGTAGTGATGGGGCAAAGCTTCCTATGATTTCAAATTGTTCTAGGTTAAAATGTAAAATTCTTCAAGTGAAGTTAAACATGGGTGAGTGCAAGACTATAGAAGGGGAGGAATAAAACTATGAAGTCTTGAAAGAATAACTGCTTTAGTGTATTTGTGCCATAAATAGTCTCCTTTGAGTTGAAACAGGTGATTTCCTGTTCATCTACAAGTAGTTTTCTTGGTTTCAAGATAGGTTTGTTACTGGCCATTTCTGGAATGCTTTCTGTCCTTCCAAGTCTAGTTTTTAGTATTGAGCTTAATAATGATATTTCCTCCAAATATTAACCAACCAAGCCTGTTCAGTTTTTGTTGTTGTTGTTTCTTTGCTTCTGTTACAGCAGTTCCACTAAGGTTAACATCACCAAAACTTTTCTTCTTAGAGCAAAGTTATGTAATGGGAGACATAAAAGTTAAATAATATTTTTGGGAAAAGAAATTAAAAAAAGAATGCATAATACTATGACTTGGAGTTCAAAGCTGAATGCTTATGGAAAAAGAAATCTGCAATTCATGTCACTTGATTCTCAGTGACTCCTGGTGGTGACTCCTATTCCCTCTCCCAGTTCTCAAAATAAGTTTAATATATGTTAATAAATTGATTTTTATTAGAACAGATACTACAGATAGTCCATGGTCATAAGTTACAAAGTTTGTAAATTTTATGATCTCTTTTGTGCCAGTCATTAACCATATAGAAGAGCATATGACGGCCGTGGCCAGGGGGGCATTTTATCAGGTTCGCCTGATACGCCAGTTACGGCCCTTTCTAGATCGGGACTCCTTATGCACAGTCACTCATGCCCTAGTCACTTCTTGCCTGGACTACTGTAATGCTCTCTACATGGGGCTCCCCTTGAGGACCACCCGGAGGCTCCAACTGGTCCAGAATGCAGCCGCGCGAGTGATTATGGGGGCGACTTGGTGCTCCCATGTGACACCTCTCCTGCGCGAGCTGCATTGGCTCCCAGTGGTCTTCCGGGTGCACTTCAAGGTCTTGGTTCTCATCTTTAAAGCGCTCCATGGCTTAGGACCCGGGTACTTACGAGACCATCTTCTGCCACCGATAACCTCCCACCGGCCAATACGCTCTCATAGAGAGAGCCTCCTTAGGGTGCTGTCGGTCAGGCAATGTCGACTGGCGACCCCCAGGGGAACACCCTTCTCTGTGGGGGCTCCCGCCCTCTGGAACGAGTTACCCCCAGGGATTCGATTAATCCCAGACCTCCGCACTTTCCGCAAGGCATTAAAGACTTTTCTATTCCAGCAAGTTGGGCTGGCTTAACGTAGATTTTAATGGGTGAATTTTAGGAGGGGTTTTAAATTTGGGGAAGCCAAAATTTGATGTAATTATGTTTTTAGATTATTTTTAACTTTTATATTGCTTGTATTTTAATGTTTGGCTGTTCACTGTCCTGAGTCCGTCAGGAGAAGGGTGGTATATAAATCTAATAAACTAAACTAAACTAAACTAAACTATATATCTATATCTATATCTATATCTATATCTATATCTATATCTATATCTATATCTATATCTATATCTATATCTATATCTATATCCATCCATCCATCCATCCATCCATCCATCCATCTATCTATCTATCTATCCAGTGATGGGATTCAAGTAATTTAACAACCGGTTCTCTTCCCTAATGATTTCTTCCAACAACCACTTTGCTAAACTGCTCAGAAAGTTAACAACTGAAGTGGTGCGAACTGGCTGAATCCCACCACTCACTCACTCACTCACTCACTCACTCACTCACTCACTCACTCACTCACTCACTCACTCACTCTGTCTGTCTATCTATCTATCTATCTATCTATCTATCTATCTATCTATCTATCTATCTATCATCTATCTATCTATCTATCTATCTATCTATCTATCTATCTATCATCTATATGCTTAACATATATAAAACCCTTATATGACTATTATGCCATTTTTAACCCATAGTACTCTGTATGAGTAAGTCCTACATTTCATTCTATTTATCATGCAAAGTCTACTTCTATAGACAATCTGCTGATAAGAAGCAAGTGTAATCAGGTCTTTAATCCAATGAGTAAATGGGGCCATACATTTATCTTACTAGTGCTGCAAAATCAGCTCTCAGCCAAATTATAGGCATAGAGAAACATTTTAGCTTTTGTTACATTGATATCACAGTTGTCAAACTTGATCATGATACATGACATATTGTAATGTATCGTGGCATTTTTTGCCTTTGCAAAGCTGGGGTGGGTGTGGCATGTGCATGACGTATCCAGCCCGCAAGCCGCCAGTTTGACAGGCCTAATTTATATAGCCCACTACAGAGATTGAAGAAAGAAAGAGGAAGTATATGTTTATATATCCCATACCTCTAGAACTATGTTTACAAATGAAAACGTAGAGATGATCAACAGTTTAAATGGTTCTAAGAAAGCACTGGATAAAATCATTGTGAATTGAGCTAACAATGTCTGCTAATCTTAATGTCTGTAACTTTGGAACACAAACAGCACACTCAATTCCCAGTTGTTTAAAGTGATATAGCATTTACAACTTCATTGGGCCCAGAAATTGGAGATTCCACAAAAAAGAGAGTAAACTCAAAATGGGTTATTGGTAACACAGGACACAAAACCAAAGAGTTATTGTATGTATGTATGTAGGTAGGTAGCTATGTAGCTATGTAGGTATGTATCTGTCCATCCATCCATCCATCTACAAAAATATGTATGTATGTATGTATGTATGTATTACCTGCCTTTATTATTTTTACAATTAAATCAAGGCAGTAAACAAATCTACAAATCTTCTTCCTTCTATTTTCCACATAACAAGTGGGTTGAACTGAAAAAGAGTAACTGGCCCAAAAATATCCAGTTGGTTTTAATGGCTAAAGTAGGACTTGAATTCATGGCCTTCTGCTTTCTAGCCTGGTGCCTTCATTACTAGACCAAACTGGTATATAAGTATGACTGCCTGCTTCCATTGCTTCAATTCTGACAGACTATTTTGGGTTCAGCTCAGCTGAAAGGGCTTTCTGGAAGGCTGGTCCATCATAGGTTAACACAGCTCTGTTTTAGTTGACTGGGAAATGGGCCAATGAGCAGACTGGTCTTACTATTGGCTAAATCAGCACTGTATTAATATGGTCTGAGAGTGGGGTATTTGAGGGACTGCCTCTCCCCAATTACATTTACCCATCCCACCATTTCCTAAACTAATGGCCACAATAAGTGATGGGTGAGGACTAGAGAACAGGAACAGAAGATTGGCTCATTGGAATGACTACAATGTTCCACCATAACTTTTCTTTTTGCTTGGTGGGCTTTGAACTTAATATAACAAACTCAAAGAGGTCCGCAGATGAGAGCCATTTCGAGATAGTGATGATAGGATAGGAAAAACAACAGGATAGGAGAATGATGATAGGATAGCCCTGCCAATCCCCTTTGCTAGTATAGCTGTTGTTTTAAATTTAGCTGTTGACCTAGAGATCAGTCCCTTGTTCTTATTCCCTCTCATTATTGGCACAAGGTCTTATAATAATCCTTCTCAGAATTTGAAATATGATCAAAACTGGAAATATTATGCAATGGAGTCTGGGCAGTTCCTGAATAATTTCAAAATACAAAGACAAAAAGTCATCTGTCACCTTTTGTTTCAAATGCATATCAATAAAACTCCTGCCCCCCCACCCCATCCATGAGTGGTATGATGCTGAAAATGAACAAACAAGAGAGAAATGGAGGGGGAAAACTCCTGGGACAGCTTTCAGTAGCAGAGCATTCTCCAAGAACTCTGTCCAAGAATAATCTAGTAAAATGTGGACAGAGAACCATCGACCTCGGCTTTTCCCTAAACATATGCAGCTCTGATCAGTCTGGAATTTCAAGAAAAACAAGGTCTTGAACTCTAATCCTCAGACACATAACAAAGCACACTTCACAGCTGTGATGCACAGCAACTATCAGCTTGGAGGACTGAGTAGGTCCCAAGACAATGCCTCTTTTATCACCCAGAGGACAAATATCTAGACAGCAATATTTTCTGCATGAATGCTCCAAGCATCTCACAGAACTCCAGACTGAAAGGGGAAAACCGAGCTGAGAGTGTTTGCTGAGTGATCATTTTAATTTACTACTTGATGTAAATCTAAATGAACTGACACCCGGTTTGAGATGGACAGAAAACAATCATCACAGAGACAAAAAAGGAAGAAAGGGGGAAAAAAGGAGGGGGTAGACAGAAAGAGGGAGGGAGAGAGAGAGAGACAGAAAGCTAATATTGCAATATCATCTGAGTGGCAGAGGTTTAAGCAAGTTTAGCAATGATGCTGTAAGAGGGAGGGAGCAATGGGCGGGAGTTCTCTTTCTGCAACTTGATTTCCATAATAAGTTGTGTATTTATTTATTTTTTTCCACAGTTGATTTATTAAACTGTGGGAACAATGGAGGGCCAGAAATGGTTGCTGGGTATGAAAACATTTCATTATGCAAAAGCACAAATAGCATTATCCCAAAGCGAAAATGATTTGGGATTCTACCAGACAAGATGCTGGTATCAGAAGGAGGGGAAAATGCAGGTAACTTGACATTAAGTTAGAACATTCATTCTCAATTATTCTACATTGCAAGTAATCTTGGTGGGAACAATAGATTGTGTGGGGTGAGGGAGATTTGCATTCTTTGTTGTGCATGTCTTTGTCAGTTGAATTAGAGAAAAAAAGAAGCATGATTTTGTGTGAAATAAAGGGAAATAAAACATATAATGCTTGGCCCTAAATTCAGCCTTTGTTATTAATTCATAGCCTCTGCAGCAACATTTAAAAGCTTGTTTCTAACCTTGCTTTGTTTTGTAAAGGAATGTATTTATTGAGTTGCCTATGCAAATGAGTACCATATGTTTAATAAAAATAATTAAATGATTGAAATAAAATGGAGAAAAGATTACATTTATTAGAAATCAGTTGTAAACCTCTAAGAAGTTTACAGAGTCAGAATATTGTCCCCAACAATCTGGGTCCTCATTTTACCAACTTTGAGCCAGTCACGAATGAACCCCTGGCAATGATCAGAATTAGCCCGCGATACTGCATTCTAACCACTGCATCACCACGGCTCACATCAAACTTCCCATTTTCCCCAGCTTGACCAGAGAAAGGGGATGGGATTATGATGCCTGTGGAGTAGATGAATTCCCATGTTGTGCCATGCATTTATGAAGCCATTGTTTTGTTTCCCCAATGTACAGATATGCACATTTCTCACTGCATTATACTGCATATACCACATTGCATGTTGCAGGAGTATTTGAAAAGCTCAGGAGGATCTTCAGCCAACACAACATATGCACACACTTTAACACTAAGAGTACACTAAGGCAGAAATTTAGGATAAGGATAAAATACCCAGACACAAACTAAGTAATGTGGTATTGCACTACTCAGGTGATCTTGTGTACACAGTTAAACCTCTAAATGGCCTCAATGACTCTCTAAAAGAATGCAAATGACCAGCTGTCTGAAAGGAATATAATTCCTTCCATTCTTCATACAGACATTAAAAAAATGTCAATAGCATCCTAAAGACTTTATCCAAAGGTAAAGGTTTCCCTCGTACATATGTGCTAGTCTTTCCCAACTCTAGGGGGCAGTGCTCATCTCCGTTTCAAAGCCGAAGTGCCAGTGCTGTCCAAAGATGTCTCCATGGTCATGTGGCCGGCATGACTAAACATCAAAGGTGCATAGAACACTGTTACCTTCCCACCAAAGCTGGTCCCTATTTTTCTACTTGCATTTTTATGTGCTTTCAATCTGGCAGAAGCTGGGACAAGTAATGGGAACTCACCCCATTATGTGGTACTAGGGATTCAAACCACTGAACTTCTGACCTTTTGATCGACAAGCTCATCATCTTAGCCACTAAGCCACCGCATCCCACAAAGACTATATAGACCTAGTCTTAAATAATTCAGGGGAGCCTGCTTCTAAATATTAGTGCAGCACTCTCAGTTTATTTATTTTATTTTTGTATAAAATGAAACAAAAATGTGCTTGTGATTTATAATTTTGATCATTAGACAGAACTGATTAAAAAATAGTATGATGTAACTTTAAAGAGGGGTTAAGGTCAGATCCTGAAGATGAAACTCAAATATTTTGGACATCTAATAAGAAGGAAGGACTCACTGGAGAAGAGCCTAATGCTGGGAAAGATCGAGGGCAAAAGAAAAAGAGGACGAGAGAGAATGAGGTAGCTGGATGGAGTCCCTGAAGCAGTAGGCATGATCTTAAATGGACTCCAGGGGATGATAGAGGACAGGAAGACCTGGAGGAATGTTGTCCATGGGGTCACAATAAGTTGGACATGACTTTGTAACTAACAACAACAAAAATATATTTGTTCTTATAATGGCTGTGAATATTTGAAGCCACTTTTTATATTTTTTTTCTTTCTCTTTTTTCAAGATATTTTTCTTTTTTGGACTTTTTGCTTTTACTTGGATTTTTTTTTGTTTCTTAATTTATATTAGTTTGTGTTCATTTTTATAGTGTGTAAAAGTTTTAATAAAAATATAAACAAATAAAGCTTTTGCATGTGCATAAAGCCTGCTTTTATCAATTCAAAGCTTTCAAAAAAAGTTAGGTCATCTGAGTCCTGAAGATTGACTTAGGAGATATGGCTCATCTTTGAGCAAACAACATTTTGCCAAGATGGATCAGGTGTGATCCATGCAGAACAAATTTCTTCCACAATTTCAATTTCCAATTTCTTCTTAATTTCTTGAGTTAATTTGCTCTTAAGGAGTGGGAAGCCAAACTATTAAAGGGCTCTTAACAAATTTTCTGTTGTGACTTTGTTTCTTAGCCAACCTAAGAACTTATCCACAGTGATTAACCAAGATTTTGCTTGTTTGTTTAAGAGTGCCTTGCACAACAATAAGATCCAGTAGTCAGCAGGTGTTCTATTTTATCTTCCATCCATATTGTTTGAGTAGTCTTCTACTACTGTATATGTGTGAAAGAACAAAAAGGATGAAGTCATCAACTGAGTTTTATTTTTTATTTGTTTGTTTGTTTATTATAATTTGTCAAAGAGAAACAAAAAACAGGAATAATATAAAAATACAATGACAGGGAAGATAGGCACGTTAATGCACTTATGCACTAACTCTACAGACCTCTTAAGTATGAAGTGAGATCCACGGAAATCAATTTGTGACTAAAACTGTGAAAATTTGTACCTGAGACAACTGAATCAGGTAGAGCATTCCAGACATTTGACAACTATATTACAAAAATCATACTTTTTACAGTCAAGTTTAGAACGATTTACATTAAGTTTAAAGCGGTTGTTCTTACATGTATTATTGTGACTAAAACAGAAAAAATCATTTACAGGTAAAACATTACTACATACAATTTTGTATGCAATACCTAAGTCTGACCGCAAGTGATGCAGTTCCAAGTTACCCAAACCAAGCATTTTGAGTCTAGTGGCATAGGGAATTCTATTACATACAGAAGAGTGCAAAACTTTTCTTGTAAAATACTTCTGAACCTGCTCAATTGTACTAATGTCAAATATATGCAGTGGTGGGTTGCCCTCGGTTTGCACCGGTTCTATAGAACTGGTACTAAAACCGATGGGAGACTCCACCCACTGATCCTGATGTCCAAAAATATAGAAGAGCGCACAAAACTATCCAAAACAAATATAACCCCCCCCCCCAAGCACATCCTAGATCTGAACAACCACTGCTTATCCAACACATACTTCATCTCTAACGGACAAAAATACAAACAAATAGAAGGAGCACCCATGGGATCACCCCTCTCACCTGTCATTGCTAACCTCTACTTTGAAACCCAACACTTTGAAACCCAAGCTCTAGAAAAATCTGAACACAAACCCAAACTCTGGCCCAGATAGGTAGACGACACCTTCATAATCTGGCCACATGGGAAAGAAAAACTGGACAACTCCCTTACACACTTCAACAGCCTACACCCCAAAATCCAGTTCACCATGGAAACAGAAGCGAACAACCAACTTCCCTTCCTGGATGTCTTAATCTACAGGAAATCCAATGGCTCCCTAGGACACACCATCTACCAGAAGAAAATGCACACAAACCACTATCTTCATGCACTCTCACACCACCACCCAGCACAGATCAACTCCGTAGCCAAGACACTTATCTCCAGAACAAAACGTTTAGCTGATGAACAACACCTAAAAACCGAACTACACACTCTTACTAACGTACTAACATCCAATAGATTCCAAAGAAATAAGATTACCAACCTAATCCAAAAAGAAACCCCCACTAAAATCCAAGACAGAGAACAAGAAAACGGCAAGGCCCTCCTCCCATACATAAAAGGCACCACAGACAGAATCAGCAAAATCCTCCACAAACACAACATCAAGACAGCATTCTGCACAAACCAAAAAATATCCACCATCCTAAGAAACCCCAAAGACAAAATTGAGTTAGAAAATCAAGTAGTATATGAAATCCCATGCAGTGCCTGCCCCACCACATACATCGGACAAACCAACAGAAGAATAAGTGCATGCATTGAAGAATACAAGAACTCAGTCAGAAAAGAGGAACCAACCTCTTCCCTGGTCCAACACCTAAAAGCCACAGGACATGAAATTGACTTTAAAAAGACCAGAACTATCACCAAATCTGAACACTTTAACAACAGAATAATCAGAGAAGCCATCAAGATAGAAAAACGTCCACACAGCATGAATAAACAAGATGATACCTCCCGCCTACCAGCCATTTGGAAACCCGCCCTTATTGACAAACGAGTCCCTAACATGAGGAATGACACCAGACCCAAACTCAAGAGGGCCACACAGGAGGTCACCACCACACATCCACGCAGAAAGCAGACTCAAACCCACACTGATGATGAGGCACGACCACGGACCAGAAGCCAGACCGCAGCTGCATCATTAGCCACTTTAAACCCCTCCAATCCATACATGAAGCAGACTGACACCCATCATGAAAATGTGGCACGACCACAAAGCCAAACAACAGCAATGCAGCTCACCAGCTCAAATCCCCCTGCAACTCAGAGTAACCTGAGCACAACCAAGCCCCCACTCAAACAGAACACACCCCCATCCAATCAGAGAACAGCCAACCCCCCCATCCAATCAGAGCACAGCCAAGCTCCCATCCAATCAGTTCACACCCCCACTAGCAGTAAATAGCTTGAAATAGATCTATCCTAGTCTCCCTTTATTTCTTTATCAGCGAAATATAAATTTGGTATAAAATGGTTTGTTGTGAATGCGACTGCTTGAGGGCTCCTGGATTGGAGCTAAAAGGTGAAAGGGATGTAGTATGCACCTTCCCACATGCTCGGGTAGACCAGGTGTCTCAATAGAAAAACAGTTTATATATAGCATAGCATAGCATAGCATAGCATAGCATAGCATAGCATAGCATAGCATAGCATAGCATAGCACAATAATATATATAATATTATATTATATTATATTATATATAATATATTATAATATAATATTATTTATTTATGATTTAAATTTTTGTACCGCCCTTCTCCCAAGGGACTCAGGGTGGTGCACAGCCACAATAAAACAACATATATCACAAAATTTAAAAAAACAGTTTATAACATATTAAATAATTTGGCCATATATTAATTCCAGAGCTGCCTTTTCTCTAAGGAATTCAAGTTACCCAGGGAAATTTACTCTGGTTGGAAACAGAATTGCTAACTTCCTATTGGGTTGCTATATTTGGTCTGGGTAAATATGAACCTCAGACAGATGATCATCTGTATGGTCTCTCAGTGCTGTCTTACAGTGATTGTCTATATATATATATATATATATATATATATATATATATATATATATATATATATATATATATATATATATATATATATATATATATATTTCAATTTATATACCGCCTTTCTCCCCAAGGGGACTCAGGGCTGTGAACAGCCAAATTAAAACACATATAATACAAATATTAAAAAAGTTTAAAATTAAATTAAATCATCGGCGTTTCAGTATAAAAAATCTCAAGTCTACAAATTAAAATAACCCAATTTAAAAATTGAGAATATCAAAATTTTAAAAACCCCATTAAAACCAATCAAGCTAGGCCGGCTTGTTGAAATAAGTAAGTCTTAAGGGCCTTTCGGAAAGTGCAGAGGTCCGGGATCAATCGAATTTCAGGAGGTAGCTCATTCCACAGGGCGGGTGCCCCCACAGAGAAGGCTCTCCCCCTGGGGGCCACCAGCCGACATTGCCTGGCTGATGGCACCCTGAGGAGGCTCTTTCTGTGTGAGCGTACTGGCCGGTGGGAGGTTATCGGTAGCAGCAGGCGGTCTCGCAAATACCCCGGCCCTATGCCATGGAGCACTTTAAAGGTGAGGACCAACACCTTGAAGCACACCCGGAAGACCACCAGAAGCCAGTGCAGCTCGTGCGGGAGAGGTGTCACGTGGGAGCGCCTTGTCGCTCCCATAATCACCCATGCGGCCGCATTCTGGACCAGTTGGAGCCTCTGGGTGCATCCCAAGGGGAGCCCCATGTAGAGAGCATTACAGTAGTCCAGGTGAGATGTGACGAGTGCATGGGTGACTGTGCACACGGAGTCCCGATCCAGAAAGGGGCGCAACTGGCGCATCAGGCAGACCTGATAGAAGGCCCCCCTGGCCACGGCCACCATATGCCCTTCCAAGGACAGCCATGAGTCCAGGAGGACACCCAAGTTGTGAACCCCCTCTGTGGGGGCCAATGACTCTCCCCCAATAGCCAGCGATGGCACCAGCTGGCTATACCGGGACGCTGGCATCCACAGCCACTAGGTCTTGGAAGGGTTGAGACAAAGCCTGTTCTTCCCCATCCAGACCCGCACGGCTTCAAGGCACTGGGACATCACTTTGAGGGCATCATTGGGGTGGTCAGGGGTGGAGATGTACAGCTGAGTATCATCAGCATACAGTTGGCAACTCACCCCAAAACCACGGATGATCTCGCCCAGCGGCTTCACATAAATGTTGAACAGGAGCGGCGAGAGGACCGACCCTTGCGGCACCCCGCAAATGAGGCACCTCAAGGTCGACCTCTGCCCCCCTGCCAACACAGACTGTGATCGATCGTAGAGATAGGAGGAGAATCACCGCAACACGGTGCCTTTGATATTCCTATTTGTTTACTCTTAAAACCTCTAAGTTTCTTTAAGGATTTTTTGTTAGAAAGGTAGGAGAAAATATTGAATGAGGAATAGAGATTCAAATCTGCTTACATAAATGTTATCCTTTACTATGATAGATGCAATTACAATGCACTGTGATGGCACCAAGTTATTCTATGTTCCAGAAGTTGAATTAGATCACATTCTCTTTTTCACCTTAAGCCTTTGTATAGCATGCACAGCCTTTGTTCTCATTAAATTTTATTGCCCCAGTCAAAAATTGCAGACATACGTTTGAGGCTCATGAGGAATTTCCTGTTCTTATTTTGACACAATGCTTATAAAGGAGGGAGTCCCTTGGCAAGTGGCAAACAACAACAACAAAGCCAGTTTAGGGGAATGGGAAATTTTTTAGCATGGGGTGGGGGGGACGAGTCTGAGGTAAACATATGGTTTAAATGCTCTTGCCTATTTCAGTTCAAGCTGGGAGAGTGGAAGACTGTTGGTTCAGAGATCCAGTTCGCTGCTCTCTCCTACTGTGCCTGCCTACTAATTGCATCCCATGTTTGTCAATCAAATATTTGCAATTAACAAAAATATTCCCTTAAGAGACATATAACAGAGGTTGGCTAAGCAGCCATTGCATTGCTATTAGAGTCAGCACCAAGAAAGAGGGAGGGGGAAAGAGAGGAAATCTTTCAGTGATATAAAACTGAAAAAAATTATTAAGCTGCGAGTGACACCTCCTGAAATTTTCAGTCAAAATATTAACAAGCATAAAAAGTGAGTGGGTGTATGTGTCAAAGAGATCTTTTTTAAGGCACAGAAACTTTGAGGTCAGTCTTTCTGACTTATCTTCTATCTCAGAAGCTTCACTTTCAGAGAATGTCTCCTAGTTGATTTTTCATTCAGCATATCCATTGCCCAAGGATAAGAGTTGACTGAGCTTTTTATTTAACTCCAATTTAACTAATGTCAGAAAACCCAACCTTACTGCAACAAGCAACCATGTGCTTAGTTCCAAGTTGGGCCACGAGGAAGCAGGCCAGAATCATTAAGCCAAAGCAAAGTTGAAGGAAATTGGTGTTTCCTAAAGAGCTGAGTTGGGGAGGCTATTAATTTGTGAGGAATTGGAGTTTCTCAGTGCAATCTGGAAATTACAAATAATTTTCAATCTCAGTGTTGCGTCTGAAATAGGTTAGAAAGGAGAATGCTAGTGCTGTGGGAGTTTAAGTCACAGATTGTCCAGTGATAAGAAACTATAATGAAATTTAGAGAGAAAAATCGTTTTCATCTTTGTTGTTATAAAAGGCTAAACTAAATTGGAAGTCTTGCTGGAGGTTAAATTAGAGGCTTTGCATCATACAGAATGTTTGTTTAAAAATATATATAATGTACTCATATAAAGATTCGTCATATAAAATTGGATTATTTATCATTTATCCCAGTACTGCCAATACTGACTAGCAATACATGATGCTCAGAATTAAATAGGATTCTTCTGTTTCACCCTGACTGGTGAGAAGCAAAGCCTAAATAATTCCCTGAGCTGCAGCCATTTTAATTTGCTATAGTGGAAAAAAAAACATATTGTGGCAATCTACAAACTAATATATTTATTATGGTGTGAAAATGTGCAGATTACAGTAATCTTCAACCCATGTAAATCAAGTCTCTCTTTCTTTCTCCCTCTTTAAAAAAACAGTAATTTTTTTTCTCCCTCTCATACAAGACAATAACAAGAATTCTTAATTTTTGCCATTTCCCATGCTAGTCCCCAGATGCAGCTGGGACAATTCTGTCAGGACAATATTTTTCCAAAGGTTTTCTAGAGTCTGCAGCCACAATATCTTGATCATCAGGACAAATCCTGCTTCTTTCAACATAAGGCTAATTTTTTAAAAAAATGCTAAAATAAGCATTAATGTCAAAACAATGTTTTGCAAAAACTGAAAACATTTGTCTATCCAAAATGAACTATTTTCTTTTGTTTCCCAGTGTCCTCAAAAAGAGCCAGATCTGTTTACTCTTGTGACACCAACTGGGATGGATTGGGCTTTGCGCATGTGGGATGCAGGGAACATAATTTGCATTAGAACAACAAATTAAATAAGAAAACTAGACATAAAGAAGAATTGAGTACACATAAAACGGTTTAGGAGTACATATAAATACATTTTATAATTTTAAAGAAAGATACAAAATGTTAATCATTCATAATCAATATTTATATTTTAAAAGGTTTGTACAGATGGAAACAAGCTATTACGAATGTTGATGTTAAGAAATATGGTGCCGAAATTGAGTAAAACAATATTTAATCCTTTAATTAAGGTATTCTTCAGAATCAGCTGAAAAATTAACACGGCATCCAAAAAGTGTTTAAAAATCCTTTAATTAAAGAATTGCTGATTTTAATTGATGATGACATGGGATAGTCAAATCTGATTGTGTCTTTTTCATTAGTATGTTGTCTCATTCACTACAGGATCTCTGACAGCCTGGGATTTCCCATTCAATTAATCCATTGAGAAGAATATATAACAATTTCCATTATTTAAATAGTGCTCCAGAAGTAGACTGGCAACAAAAAGTCTCTAAATAGTTGAATATTCACACAATAGTGGAGCTTGGGAGGGGTTTTTTTTTCCATCTCTTCAAAAGCATTCTTTTTAACTCAGTTACCCTTCATTTTAATGTGAGGATCCAGCAAAACTGCTGCTAAGGGTTCAGCAGCAACACAGTTTTCCACAGCATGTCATTCCATAGCAAAAGAGTAACCTGCACCTTTGAGCCCTGTGAAATACGCAGTGCTTTTCACACTTGTCCATTCCTTCATCATTTAATAAAGTAAACTGAAACCCATGGAGAAATAAGAATCTGTGTGTCTGAACAGAGGCCTTTTTTCACTGATCACTCTTAAAGTGGCTAGTCATAGAAGTCATTGGAAACCAAAAGGATGGATATTTTGCCATTGTTATTGTCCACCTGTTTATACACCCATATCTATGACCATGATATACATGACAATCAAAGCAGTCAAAGGGGATTACAAAGTTATTTGATGTTGAAAGCAATGAAAAGAAAATTGGTCTGAAGCAGCATCAAAGTAGCAAAATGATAGCAAGGCCCAAAGTTGGAAAAACAAATTTCTTACACAGATGCACATACCTATAGATTCTGCTGATCCTATGTAGTGGTGGGATTCAAAAATTTTCACTACTGGTTCGGTGGGTGTGGCTTGGTGGGTGTGGCAAGGGAAGGATACTGTAAAGTCTCCATTCCCACCCCACTCCAGGGGAATGATACTGTAAAATCTCTATTCCTTCCCCAATGTAGGGGAAGGTTACTGCAAAATCCCCATTTCGTCCCGATCAGCTGGGACTCAGGAGGTAGAGAATAGATGGGGGCAGGGCCAGTCAGAGGTAGTATTTACCAGTTCTCTGAACTCAAAATTTCCACTACTGGTTCTCCAGAACTGGCCAGAACCTGCTGAATATCACTTCTGATCCTAAGGCAAGCTTCTCTAATCAGATCCCATGCACTATTTCATAAGTATTTACTTGAAATTCATCCCTGAGTCGTTCTGTACTCATTTTATTCAAATATTTCTGTCATCCATTTTTTGCCGAAGTGGATTTGGAAACAACTAAAAGCATATAAATAATACAACGAAAGATTAAAAGATCAAATTAGCCTGTAAACACAATCAAATTAATTTTTTTTCTTGTTTTCAAAAATTTAGAGATTTTCTCATCAAAGAAAAAAAAGAAATTTTAGTAATATCCAAAAATACTGAAAGAACTATCTGAACATCCCTCTCAATTGAAATCATAGAATAACATAGTTATGAGGACTACTAAAACCATTGAATCCTCCTCCTCTTCCTCCTCTTTGTCCATGAAAAGATATAAATATTAAAGCTTGCTAGACAGATGACTACCAATGAAAAAGCTTCCACAATCTCACTAGGTAATGGATCCTATGTTTAGCAGCTCTTATTCTTAGGTGACTTTTTTCTAATATTCATTGTTAGGTAAATGTGCCACCACTGAAAAGGCCCAAGATCTAACCATCCTCCTTCAGGATATTATTAAGAAGAAAAACAAAGGAGAGTGTTCTCTAAAGCTCCAAGGGCATTAAGGAGAGTGCATGAAGAATTTCTGAAGACTTTCGTTTCTATTGTGTCTCTGTCTTTCATTGTCTTCTATGTATCTATGCTGATATACATGAAGGCTGACTGCAAATTGCTTGTCTTGAGCCTTCTGGTTAACCCCCATTGGCAGGCTGCCATTTTAATTTACTACAATTCTCCAACATAGCATTGCTCTGGGACAAGATAGGAAATTAAGATAGTGATCCCCAGTGGGAATCTGGCAGATGCCATTTTAATTTCCCACAATATCCAGCAGCAATTCTACAATTAGGGGCACTGCAGCAAATTAAAGTAGTGAGTAGCTGATCAGACTGTTGTTGTTGCCACCACTAGAAAAGCCTGCTGGAAGGATACTAACATCAGTGGAGGACCACCAGACGACAATTTGCCAAAGATCCCTCAAGCATAGAGCCAAAAACATATGTGTCTGTCTATGAGTATGAAACACTGGGTTATGCATTACATTTGATTGAATCCCAAATCCAGGATTACAGAGGATTTCTTGGAAGAGATGTGCTAGTTCTCTAAAATAAAAAATAAAAAAGTATTCTCTCTCAAGTGACCACAAGCAAACTCGAGCCCATCTACAGATTTAGAACATTGGATGCCTGCAGAAAGGCAGATAGTGTGTCTGCAGTCACTTAGCCCTCACTTCCTCCATATGGAAAATGTTAATGTGAGGAAATGGAGGGAGGAGTCAGGTGACAAACTGACCTTCTTATCTAAAGCGAGGCTAAATCCTGCCCCCTGTGCCTGAGAAATACTGTATACTCCCTTTGAATCAGGCATATTCCCCATCCCCTATTGTCTTCTTGCCCGGGAGTAAAAGAATTAATGAGATAAACTTTTATGAGAGTAAAATTTAAATGTTTGCTTGGAGATGGCAAGAGGGGAGATAGCTCCTTACATTGGCAGAGGTGTCTGGCATTTCTTTTATCTTGCATAAAAGCCCTCTGTGGACCTGCTTGCTTGCTCTGACTTGGGAGTGTTCCTTCCTCTTTCAGATTCTTCTGGGGCACTTGATACTTCCTGCAAGCAACTTTTTTTTTTAAACAGTTAAAGAAAATACAGCCACCTCACAGCTACCTCCTGACTTCTCCCTTTTATCCTTACCCAATTAGAAATTCAGAGGAAATTCTCATTCCCTCTCATCCAGTTAACTCCCATTTAATTCACCCCCAGTCCCACCCCCATCAACATAGTTTTATAAGAAGGACAGTTTTTACCAGGGTGTGCATTGATCTTAAGACTGTCTACCCTGCCACTCAAAATAAGCATTAAAATTTATGTACTGCCTGGACTCTCATCCATAAGATAATTGTTCCTCCTTAACTATAGTTCATTCTACTATAGCAGATTGAATTGTTACAAAAATAGCATTAAACGGTACATCAAAATTCATATCCAAATGCTGGATACTGCAAGGCTTTGGAATCTCAAGTGATAGAATAACTTGGGTCCATGAGCCAAGCAGAATGTATTGGTTTCATCTCAAGAAGATCTCATCCAGAGCAGAAGGTGGTTCTGGGACATGAATACAATCAGGATTGCAGTGTTGAAGAGCTATTTGAGCACATTCTCCAATATGGATTTTATCCTTTACTTTTCAAGATAGTTGAATCAAGACAGAGTGTGATAGTTCTATTTTTCCTTCAGCTTCCTGTCTTCTCCCTCTGGTCTTTTATGAAATTAATTGTTTCAAATTAATGTAAAATACACTTTTTAGAAGCCTGGATTTTTGTTTGAGCTATAGTTTTTACTTATTGTTAATTTATTTTCAGCAGCGATTTTTATGGCTGCTTGAACTTTTATGAGTTTGTAACCTATATAATCAAGGTTGAATGGATTTTGCTACTAGGATAAATGATAGCTGTATTGTAAAAAAGTTATTCGTAGTTATTGGTAGAGTTTCTTTTTTTCCTTTCCCCACAGTGGTCTGACAGCCAAAGGATATTATTCACCTGGGGTTTTTTTTAAATGTTTAAAATGTTTTATTATGAAGCTTTGCTTCACTGATGGAAATCTTCACAGGAGGTGATGGTCACTGGCAGTTCAGACTGAAGATTGGAAGCCACAAGTCCTTCATTCCAAACTGTATGAATTTATGTTAAACTGGTACTCTCAAGCTGTGTTGACCTATTACATCCAGCCAGAACAATTAATGTTTGGCTTGGTTGGGTGATGGGAATTGTCCAAAATCTATGGAAGACATGAGAAGCATGAATATTTATTTTCAAAATCATACCTTGAAAGAAAATATATTTAGAAAATATGTTTTACAAATATACCTACATATATATATACAGTTGTAAAACACTATCACAAATAAAATGTATGTTTCCATGCATGAAAAATAGTAAATGAATAGAGCAATAGATTTATTAACCACATGAATATTAGATAGATGGAAACAGCCCACCACTTTATACGAGGTACAACATCAAAATGGTGCAATAGTGGCTGCCAACTAGCCAATTACCAACTATAATCACAACTCTAGAAGAGCTCTTATTGAAGAGCTCTTACTATAGTGGACCAGGAATATCACATTCTCTCCATTCTGGGCAAAGAAGGGAAAATGAATTAAATAGTATAGAATGGTTACCTGAAAGGACAGATTAATTAGCAACAGCCAGCCTGTATGCTAGGTTCATCCTTGGAAATGTGTTTGTTTGTTTATTGGTTGATTTGATTTTTACTCTATTGCTATCTAGCAAACACTTAGTAGCTTTCAGAAGGAGGAGGAGGAGGAGGAGAAGAAGAAGATCTGACAAAAACAAAATCCAATACAATGATACAGAGAATCATTCCCTAAAGCATACAGTGCCAAGCAAAGAGGTGTCATGATCCAAATGTCCTTCACAAGATCTTCAATTTTCATCTGAGAGTATAAAGGATTAAGGTAGGAGTAGATCTAACCTCAAACAGGAGGTCTTTCCAAAAGGTTGGAGTCACCACTCCCAAAATATGTTTCCAAGCATCAGCTTCCTTGTGATTCCAAAAGTAGCCAACAATCAGAAGTTATTCTCTCATCAGTTTGATGTTATCAACTCCCCTCCCCACCAAAAAATGCTGGAGAATGGCTTCATATAGATATTGAATATTAGGTTAAGGGAGGGGAGAATTGACTTTTGTGGGAGCAACCACCAAGATGAGAAGCTCCAAGGAATTCCTTGGTGGAAGCATGACAGTGTGGCCAACTAGCTTGGCAAGCATGAAGGAGAAGGTCTTTTAGGATTTGCCATATGGGTATGAAATCCCCTTCAGGTGCGGGGTGTATGATTTGTTTCTGTACATATCTTCATGCAGGCACAAACTGGGTGTACAACATTTGATGGACTGAGGGTGAACTTTAATAATATGTTAGGCAGAAGTGGGTTTCAGCAGGTTCTAACCAATCCTGCAGAATCAGTAGCGGAAATTTTGAGTGGTTCGGAGAACCAGTAGTAAAAATTCTGACTAGCCCCACCCCCATCTATTCTCTGCATCCCAAGTCCCAGCTGATTGGGAGGAAATGGGGATTTTGCAGTAACCTTCCCCTGGAGTGGTGAGGGAATGGAGATTTTACACTATACGTCCCCTGCCATGCCCACCAAGCCATGCCCACCAAGCCACACCCACAGAACCAGTAGTAAAAATTTTTTGAAACCCATCACTGATGTTAGGTACCTTGCTTTCAGGGCTTGGACAAAAAGTAAATTAGATTTAATTTGTATATATAGGATTGTATTGAATTAATATAATTCAATGTTATAAATCCAGGGCTCCTATTTCATCATTTTCATATTCTATCACATATGACATGAGGTCTCTAATTATGCAGCATTTCCTCTAAAGCAGTCCAAATAATTTTTTTCATTAAAAAAAGCTGTATTGCACCTACAGTATGAATTTTACCTGGTTAAATATATTTTAGAACCCATGTAAAAGTTGCCTTGTAATTATTTCCCATTTATTAACAAATGAACATAAAACAACCTCTCCCTGATTTCCTCCACTCACCAGTTTCCAAAAAGGATTACATTTCATAAATTAAGAACTTTAATCATAAATATCTATGGAAAAGTCATATTTTTAATTTAAGGGTTGTTTTTTTTTGTCATAGTTGAAATGCTTACCAGTACCAAGTTAGACCAAAATTACATATTAATTTATACTATGATGGAAATGGATAAAGAAAAGCCAATAGACATTCATGTAAGGGATCTTTAAAAATAAAGATTAAACATAAATATTTATAAAACTAAAGATAGGGAAAAATGACAAAATAGAGTTGTATTAGGAAGTGGGGCTCTACAATGCAATATATGCACACACACACAGACACACAGAAAAACCACCCACCCACCCACAAATTTTATATATTATATACAATATGGCCAACAGAATCTGAAGTGAGTTATCACAAATCACACACAAGCCAAGCGAAATATATTTGGGATAGCCTTAAAGATACTTCATTTTCTTTGGACTTCTTACTATAATGCTCCATTAATATTTCAGTAAATTGCACACATTTATAGACATCACACCTTTCCCTTCAACTTCTTTCATTTGTTCTTTTATGAAGAACATGAGTATGGGACACAGCTTTATTTTATGTGTGGAAACATAATTAAAAGGCTAGAGTGAATCCCTGCAAGGCATTTATGCAAATGATCAAACAAAAATGACTGCTAAACATTTTGCTAATCCACCAATGTTACCGGTCAAAATGTTGTGCATCTTATTACCAGGATTCTAGCACAATTTTTACAGTGAATCCTGACATCAAGGCAGAGTCTGGGATATTAAAAAAGTCAACTTTCATGTAAAAACAAACCAAGCCAGCCATTATTGATATGGCAATACCGGGAGACAATAGACTAGATGACAAAATAATAATAATAAATAAATAAATGGAGATTACTAAGTATCAAGATGTTAAAGGGAAACTGAAAGATTATTGCATAAAACAGGTGTTGTGGTCCTAGTAGTGGCATTCATGACACTATATGACCTGCCAAAAAATCCTGGAAGGTGCTTAAGAAACCTGCACATACAAAAAATTACCATTTGCCAGTTACTAAAGACCACACTGCTTGGCTTTACATATATATTATGCCAATATATTATGATATCCTGGGGTTTTGGGAAGAATTTGATGGTCAACTCAATCTATAACTGATAGCTGTGATTTATTTATTTATTTTTGTGTATACCAATAATAATGGTGTACCAATAGGGAGAAAAGAGTGAAAACTGAAGAAATTAAGATGCCCTATGGAAATAATATCAAGCATCTAGTGATCATCTAGTGAAGATGATCACTAGAAGTATCTGGGCATCCTTCAGGTTGAAGTATGAAGTCACCCTGAAGTCAGTAAGAAGGTTAGAATATATTATGAGAATGAAGAAAATCTTAAAGTCAGCGGAGGAAACACCTTTCATCAAGATTAACACCTCTGTTCAGTGGAAGAAATACCATCAAGGGAATTAATATCTGATCAATCCCAGTCATTAGATATACAGCAGGAATGGTGAGCTGGACTCAAGCAGAACAAAAAAATCCTGGATAGGAAGAGTAGAAAGATAATGACAATGAAGCATGCCCTTCAACCACACAGTGATATTGACAGACTCTACTTATCAAGGAAAATAGGTGGCCATGGAATGTTGAGAGTACACCACACAATTAAAGAAGAAAAAAGGCATTGGAAGAAAATCTGAAGGATAGTGAAGAAGATGCTCTAAAGCTAGTATATCATGAAAGCAGGGGTGAAATTCAAAAATTTTCCCTACTGGTTCTGTGAGTGTGGCTTGGTGGGCATGATAAGGGAAGGTTATTGAAAAATCTCCTTTCCCACCCTACTCTGGGGCCAGCCAGAGGTGGTATTTGCCAGTTCTCTGAACTACTCAAAATTTCCGCTACCGGTTCTCCAGAACCTGTCAGAACCTGCTGGATTTCACCCCTGCATAAAAGCTTATGGAATACTGGAGAGACTAAACTGGCCTGCAAGAAAGACCAAATGAAGAATAGAAAAGAAACATGACAAGGCAAAGTACTACACAGCCGTTACATCAAATCAAAACAAACAAACAAACAAAAAACTAGCAGGCCAAGCAGATAACAAGACCTGACAATGGCTCACAACAGAAAAGTAAAAAAAAAAAGAGAGAGAGAGAGAGAGATTGATTCTGGCCGCACAAGACCAAGCCATAAGAACAAATGCACACAAAACCAAAACTGAGAAGACAGCAATAGACAGCAAATGTCACCTTTACAAAGAAGTTGAAGAAGCAGTGGGCCACCTAGTTGGCTGCAAGAAGATCACACAAACCGACTGCAAACAACAGCATGACAAATTAGCAAAATAGATTTGCAAGAAATACTTCTTGTCTGCAAAATGCACAAGGTAATAGAAAATGAAGCTAACACAGAGGTGGGGGAACTATGGCCCTTTTATGACTTGTGGACTTCAGCTCCCAGATTTCCTGAGCCAGTCAGGAATTCCAGGAGTCGAAGTCAACAGGTCATAAAAGGGCCATAGTTCCCCACCCCTGAGTTAAAGGCTCTGGGACTTTAGAATCCAAACATATAAGTGCCTGCCACATAACACCTTAGACTTAACCATTGTTGTCAAAAAAGGCAAAAAAGTCTGGATAGTGGACATGGCAGTCCCTGAAGACAGCAGAAGAGAAGAGAAAGAACTAAAGAAGAGAACAAAATACAAAGACCTACAAGTAGAAATAGAATGACTGTGGCAGAAAGAAATCAAAGATAGTATCAATAGTAATAGGTGCCTTGGCTGCAGTTTGAAAACAACAGGAGCACCACCTGAACACCGTCGACATTGATAACACCATCTGTCAATTGCAAAAGGCAGCTTTACTCAGAACAGCTTACATCCTGAGATGATACCTTTAACACCATAAAAAAAAAATCTGCCTAGTCCAAGTCCTTGAGAAGGACTAAACAGTAACAACATGAATGGCTTCCTATTTATGATATCTATAAAAGAATGTCATGACTGTTGTAACTAAAATAATATTTAAATTATTAGCTATTTTCTCTTTATCTGTATTTTGTTAAAATCAAACAATCAAACAGAGACGATTATCTAAATTTTCATCTATGCAAACATTGCTTTTTTAACCTTTTTATTTATTTTTGGTTTTGCCACCTGTTTCTTCACAGTTGCTATTTCTAATTATGGTTCTGCATCAATTTGTACATACAACAGATATGACCATGGACAATCTGTACATGATTCATTATAATCTCTGATTATTAGAATCTCTACTTCTGTCGTGACATACAGAAGTAGAAAATGAATATCAAAGAGATTATACTATTTATTATTTACTAAATTCCAGCCTGATTCAAAGGTTTGGACTATAAGGGAGCTTCTCAACATTAAATCAAAGGGGGATCCATTTTTCTCATCAGTTGCTGTTGTTGTTGTTACTACGATTTCAAAGGATCAGAAGACCACATTTGAGAAACTGTCACAGCAAGCCCACGAAGGGCTATCTAATCTTTGAGTTTTGCAGTCTTCAAAAAGGCTGATGAATTTGCTTCACTTCAAAAATATCATTAACACCAATAACACATTTGAGCAAGCCTATTTCTAAGCTTTAAAAGAGAGAAAGATGGACAGAGACAGACAGAGAAAGAGAAAGCTGCCAATTAAGACTTTTGATATAATGCTATAAATGCATAACCACATATTTTCTTCAGCTAAGAACAACTGCAGACACAAAGGTATTCTGTATTTTTTTTCCCTTTGCAGAAATCAATATATAAGGAATAGCTGCTTCAACCGTCCCTTAGACTGTGTAAAGGGTGAAGGGGGAGGAGAGGGAACCCACAACCATACTTAGAGTTTAGGTCAATAAGGAATCAATACTGTGGTTGAATCTGCAGGAAGATAAAAGACTTCAACCTGACTACAGTGCCCTATTATTTCTCTGATTCTAGAAAGAAACTGAAGTATTTTACTTTTAAGCAGGAATGTGTTTAGGATGTCTGAAAAGTAAGAAAGAGGTCATTCCAGATGGAATATGGCTGTGGCATTTTACACATTTGAACTGCATAACACAGCACCAAAATGCATTTCAGTTGAGGTACATCTGATTTTTCACAGAGGAACTCTGATATAAGAAACAAAGCAAAGCAACACGGAATTTCCAACAAGGCTTTTGAAAAGGAAGTTCATAAACGAGTGTGTAAAAACCCTGTCGGAAGTAGAGATGATCCCACCCCAAATGTCCCTACATTTCTTTGTTCTGCCCCTTCCATGGTTGACCTTCACAGGTTCAGCAGACGTCTGAAGCAGTTTCAGACTTCTGCTGTGCATATTCTGTGCACCGTATTCTAACCTGGCCATCCTTATGATAAGTAGACTTAAACTTCCAAAAATAGTAATAATGTAGTCTGCTTACATTAAATGAACACAAATAAGACTCTGTGAATTCTTGCTGCTTAATTTGGAAAATCCCAGACAAAGCAAAAATATCTATCTGGTTGTCTTGCCCCTTCTCCATCTTTACTATCTGTCAAATCAATGTTGCTTAATAGATTGGTGTATGTATGTATGTATGTATGTATGTATGTATGTATGTATGTATGTATGTATGATTTCCTGCCTTTAATATTTTTACAAATAATTCAAGGAGGTGAACATATCCAACACATCTTCCTTCTATTTTTTCCACAACAGCAAACACTATGAGGTAGTCTTGGCTGAGGGATAATAGTTTCCAACTGGGTTTCATGGCTAAGATGAGACTTGAACTCATGGTTTCCCACTTTCTTGTCTGGTGCCTTAACCATTAGACCAAACCAGTTGTCAATTTATTAATTAATAACATTATTACTACTGCATCTATTGATTCCTTTCCAAGGACCTGGGATAGATAGAAGTTGTTATTTGATGATGTTATATAAAGAGTCTCAAAGCTCGTCTCAGTCCACTGGTGGCGCAGTGGACTAAGTGCTGTTAAAGTAGCACTTAGTTGCCAGCTGCCTGCAATTACTGCAAGTTCAAATCTCACCAGGCTCAAGGTTGACTCAGCCTTCCATTCTTTCGAGGTAGGTGAAATGAGGACCCGGATTGTGTGGGCAATAAGCTGACTTTGTATAAAAAGAACACCGCTTCGGGGGGGGGGGACCCGAAAGCCCTACTAAGCAGGTATATACAAGTATGAAGGCTATTGCTTAATGCATTGTAAGCCACCCTGAGTCTTCGGAGAAGGGCGGCATATAAATCAAACTAATAAATAACAAATAAATAATAACTATGAAATTCACGGAGGCGGGGGTGAGAGAGGAGGGCATTACACTAACTATAATCTCTCCATGACCATGATTCAGAAGATCTTTTTGTGAAGAAAAATGGAGAAAGGATGCATGAATTTCATATGCTACTTTAAATTTGGGAATACAAATGGAAGGAATACTAATGGCAATGTGTTATTAGACCTGACCATAATTTTAGAATATTTGGACAATATTCTATTTGTTTCATCTCTGAGTAACATAAGAATCCCTTGGGAACTGGGTGGCATAGAAATGAGACAAAATAATAATAAATAATAAATAATAACAGTGTCAGTTCAGTATCCTGATCCTTTGGATATCTTCCTGTTGACTAAATGAGCTATTTACTCTTTGGAGAAGCTTTATGATATATGAATTAAAGGGTGCTCTAATGTTTGGGTGGGTTTTGCCAAATATTACACAAATAAATCCAGAATATTCAAACAGAGAGACTTTAAAATTTGATGGGTTATTTCTATCTTTCCCATCTCTAAGGAATCTATGAAATGACATTTGTGCAGGGATAGATATGAGGGTGAAGGTTTGTTCTCTGAGCTTGTGGGTTGGTTTCTGAACGTTTCCTTACCAGGCTAGGTAATTTCTTCAGTGGAATTTAGGGGAGGTCAGTGTCAGTGTTCCTCTGTTTATAAGGGTGTGGGTGTGTCAGGTGAAGGTCTTGACACACCCACACCTGAAACCCTTATAAACAGAAGAACACTGATAATGACATCCCCTAAACTCCACTCAAGATGTTACCTAGCCTGGTAAGGAAAAGTTCAGAAACCAACCTACAAGCTCGAAGAACGAACCTTTACCCTCATCCTACACCTGAGCTGCAGATATTCACCACTAGTGCAAAGGGGTAAATATACCAGAGCAGAGAAAGGCACGTATAGAACAGCTGCTTAAGAGCTTTTAAATATTTTTAATGGTTTTATTTTTTAAAATTTTTCAACGTAAGAGTTACCCCTGAATTTCTCTATAAGCTTCATGTTTTTCTTGTTTCGATATGGTGGGAAAACATGTCTCCAAATCAATGGTGGGTTTCACTTACCTTTGCTACCAGTTTCCTTGTGCGCACGTGCACTCTCACTTTGCTCGCACACACTCCTGTGCGCACAAGCATATTTGATGAAGTCCGGGTAGGTGGGCGGAGCTTCCCGCTGCCACTGCTACCAGTTCGCCCGAACTGGGGTGAACTGGTAGCAACCCATCACTGCTCCAAATTTGGCAATAGTATCACCAAATATCCACAGTGTTGATCATAGGTATCTCTGGGAACTGCAGACAGTCAGCTGTGAAGTTTTCAATGGGAGGAAAAGAAAAAATAGTTTGTAACATTTTAGTCTGTATTTCATTTGGAAATCCCAAACTGAATAGAAATGTAGATGAAACGTTACACAATTTCCCCCCTCTACAATTTCCCCCCTCTAATAGGTGCAGAATTTTGAAGGAAGCCAAGCTAGTTTCAATAAGATGAATGGAATTTCTGGACAGGTAGGGGATTTCATGTCTCCGCATGCCTCAGGTTGTGTTTAAAGGAACATAACCACAGTCAGAGAAATAAGGTGGCAAAACCTTACAAATCTGAGGCTTATCTAAGACTTTAGAGGATTTTTAGGTCAAGCCTTTTTGATACTAGAAAAACAGGGAAATCATTCTTCAACCTGAGACTTGGTTTCCAATGTTTCTTTGGACTGCAGACAATGCACAGAAGTAAGTTGGGAAGCAAAAACAATTGACTCCTACATTGTTAAGCACTAGGCATCTTTTGCCAGATTGTTCCATTTACTAGCTTAAAGGTGGATCAGCAATATCACTTTCATTTGTTACTGGACTGTTTTTGAACACCGTAGTGGAGAAAAAATAATGGATGGAATCCCTATCAAATAAATATATATTTTGCCTCTCAGTTTTTCTGGAAGCTATGATTTATTTCAAAGTCCTGCAACTGAATATTAAAAGTAAAGGTTTCCCTGTCCAGTCATGTCCAACACTAGGGTGCAGTTCTCATCTCCATTTCTTGACCAAGGAAGACAGCAGTGACATTTTCTGTGGTCATGTGGTCAGCAGGGTTATATGCCAAAGGTGCACAAAACACTGCTACCTTGCCACCAAAGTGGTACCTATTAATCTACTTGTATTTGCATGCTTTCAAACTGCTTGGTAGGCAGGAGCTGGGGCAGGAACAGGAGCTCAGCCCATTGGGCAGCACTCATGTCTCAAACCTGGGCTGTCAGCATCTTAATCAGCAAACCACATGGCAGTCATCCATTCATCTAGCTGTCTGTCTGTCTGTCTATCATCTATCTATCTATCTATCTATCTATCTATCTATCTATCTATCTATCTTCTAACTATCTTCTATCTAATATTTGTTAATACTATCAATATAGAATAGCATATAATTTTTTTTTATTGGCCAAGTGTGATTGGAAACACAAGGAATTTGTCTTGGTGCATATGCTCTCAGTGTATATAAAAGAAAAGATGTACAAACAAAACATTATAAGGGGGCACTATCATGAATTTTTTCAACTTATTTTAGCTGGGTGTTTTTATTAGGTTGTATTTTAATCTGTTTTTGGATATTGTGTGATTAACTCACTCAGCCTGGTGTATCTAAAAAGTGTAAGTGTCTTTTGTTAATTGGCTAAAGGGTGCTGATTTGCATTTTCAATGATTGCTAATGGGTATTGTTCCAACAATGCATAAATTGATTAGCTAGGAGCAATAGATGGAAATAGTTGGCTTCCCTCACCTACAGTCTAAAACCATAAAGCCTTCATACCAAAACTCTAAGGTTTATTCCTTGATGAAAATGTGTTCGTAATTTTGCTTCACTTTGGTTTGTTTTACAAATAGTGATACAAACATCAATTTCAAATTTTCAGTTTAACCTAACATATGTTGGACAGAATTATTGAACATACAAGTGGGATATTAACTTAGATATCCTCTACTTCATCTTTCTGGCCAGTGAAAGAATCCACCACTGTAACATCCTCAAGAGACAATAATCCAGTCTTCCTTTAAATACCTCCAGGAAAGGGGAGTTCAATAAAATGATGTTTTCAAACCAAAAATAAAATAAGCTGCGAAATAAAATAAATTCTGGATTTGCAATCTCATCTTTCGTGTAAACTAAAGCTTTTTGTTACCTTTTTAAACAGCAAAAGTATTTTTAATTCATTTCCCCCTTCTATGAGTCTGTTTAAACTCTGCAGGAATTCGTTTTGCTAATGTAGCCTTAGTTAGGCAACAATAATTCCTGCCTTTGTATGTATATTTATATGTATGCACACACACACACAAAGATGAAATGAATCTTTGTCCAAGGCTACTCAGGAGGCTATTTAATAGGCTTTTCTGTCTATTTGTTATTCCGTATTCCCAAAAGTTTCTATGTTAACAGCAGAACATCTAGGGAGTCCATCTGCTGTGGGAGCACAACAGAACCAAAGCAAGTTAAAGGCTCGAGGGGATCAGGGAAAAAGAAAAAGATAGATTGGAAAAAAGTAAAGTGTTTGATTTAAATTATGGGATAGAGCTATACTCACATGCTTCCTCCCCCTCCCCCCCCCCCCCCCCTGAAACCAACACACATTTGGACCAGGGACAGAACAGTCATCTCCGTCTTAGTCAAGTGTGTCTTTCCTTTTGAGGAAACAGCAACAGTTGCAATCTTGTCATGAACTGATGCTACAAAGCAACAATTTCACCTTCATACTTCATTAATTTTCTGAGCAACTGCTAACTAAACCTCACAATATATTTTTACATAATTATGTCACATTGTAATCATCATGGGAAATGAAAGGCAACCCAGCATTGCCTGGTGATGCAAATCAAAACCTTGGCTTGACTCAGTATCAACACATTCATTTTCAAAAGGTGGAATCCAAGCCCCTTCATCTGCAGAATTGTCTCCTGAAATAGGACAGGGCAAAAAGATAAATCTTCCTTGATCAGTTGACACATTGTGTTCTACAAAATTTGGGAACCTACAGAACAGATGGGGACCTGCAAAAATGGAAAAGGAAAAGGAAAAGGGAGACATGTCTGGCACAAATATAAATATACTGAATTCATCCAAAATCAGGCTCACTAATGCTACTGTTTGAATTATTATAACATGTTGTACAAGTAGAACATCCCTTTGATTATTGTTTTTTGTTTTTGTTAGTTGTGAAGTCGTGTCTGACTTCCATGGACAATGTTCCTCCAGGCCTTTCTGTCCTCTACCATCCCCCGGAGTCCATTTAAGCTCACACTGACTGCTTCAGGGACTCCATCCAGCCACCTCATTCTCTGTCATCCCATTTCTTCTTTTGCCCTCAATCGTTTCCAGCATTAGGCTCTTCTCCAGTGAGTCTTCCTTCTCATTAGGTGGCCAAAGTATTTGAGTTTTATCTTCAGGATCCGGCCTTCTAAAGAGCAGTCAGGGTTGATCTCCTCTAGGACTAACCGGTTTGATCACCTGGCGAGTCTTCTCCAGCACCATAGTTCAAAGGCCTCATTTTTTTGGTGCTCAGCCTTTCTTATGGTCCAACTTTCACAGCCATACATTGGCAACTCGGAAAATCATAGTCTTGACTACACACACTTTTTGTTGGTAGGGTGATGTCTCTGCTTTTTAGTATAGTGTCTAGATTTGCCATAGCTTTCTTCCCCAGGAGCAAGTGACTTTTAATTTGTTGGCTGCAGTCCTCATCTGCATCATTGTTAGGGAAGTTCAATTAGTCAGAACAGAGCTGCTAATGATGGGACCACATAATACTACTATCACTTTATCAGTGTGATGGTACTGTCTTTTCCTGGACCAAGTGCAAAGTTTTAGTGCTTTTTAAAACTCAGAAGGGATTGATATCTGTAAGGGATGTCTCTTTACATGCAATTGAGTAAATGATTAGGTCATCTTCAAAAACCCTCTTCTAGATAACCTCTAGCAGGTGAATTTTGTTGGACAGTTACAAGTGGCATGACTATTTTAATTGTGGTGCCCTATTTATATCCTCCCCAAGTAAGTTTGCTAGTGTGCATACTACTTTATTATGATATCAGGTGGCAATATTCCATTGCTACCAGTTATTTTAAAATCTTAAAATTCTAGATTTTATTGGATAGAATTGATTGTGTTTAAATATTCATCAGGAGAAGGATTTGGATATTATTAAGTCTGTTTATTTTTAAACAACTCAGCTCCATATGAGGTACAAAAATGAAGATAGTCTGTGTGTCAGTTTTCAGCTTTAGGCTGGTTAAGAATACATCTCCTTAGAGGGGGCAGAAATGGAAGCATAAGCTCATGGTGAGAGATCTTTAACTACAGTGGAATTAGTCAAAGCTGCTTGAACAATAGACATGAAAGGAAATAATTCAAAGAACATGGAGTTGGATTCAATTTGGAAGAAGATGTGAGACTTTCAATTAGCACATTTATGTGAGATTTAAGATGAAAATATTCAGGAACAGTATTTATTTAGCCTGCAGCCAAAGTCCATTACTGAGAATTATTCTTAATTAGAGCTGTGTGAGGTTGGGAATACCCACTTGTGTCTACTTCACTTCACCCACCAAAGGTGCCATCCTCCTTGCCAGTGCCTCTGGCATTCAAAAAGAAAAGGGAAAAAAATAGGATGATGAAAGAATAATTTAAATAAAATAAGTCAATTGTGTGGGAGAAAAGAAGTAGAAATATTTGCTTTTCATTTTCTTTCTTTTCTTTGTTTTCCCCCTTGGTTTAATTTTGGTACTGTTATGAAAACGGCCTGAGCCTCAGGGAAGTAGTGTCATTGGGCACAAAAGAACCCAATGAGAACCTCTGAAAATAAAATATCCAGCAAAATGGAGCATGTTTTGCATTACAAACAGGTAACAGATAGTGGGAAATTAGCCATCTAAGAATATCTTGTGCTATTACTGACATTCTTGCTACTGGCAGTAATTCTAAATACATAACAAAACTTATGGCTACCAGTGGAGCCTATAACCAATTTCCTCTTCCTTCTTTTCTCTTTTATTTAATGTTACAGAGTGCTCTGTAGAAACTCTGCTAAGGCTAGTGGTAGGCTTTTAGACTATTCTAGAGATTCTATTGTATGGACTTATGTTCCCTTTGTTACCTTTAACATTTTCAGTCTGGTAACAACATTTGGAACTCTCTTGAGTCTTTAAAGGGCTTTGTGAGACTTTTGCCTTTTAGATCAAGGAAAAGAGAAAAAGAGAAGAAAAAGGAGGTGTCAGAAAGAGAAAAATCTGCCTAACTTTAGATTTAACTATGACTGTGCCAGTTACTGGTATGTGATTCCTGACTAATTATCCATTAGAGGCAGCCATGAGTAAAAAGAAAAACATATATATGTGCCTGTGTGCACCCATACACACAAATGAGTGGATTTACCTCTCCAACGCTAATAATGAGCTATTCTCAGATTTTAGCTCATCTAATACATAATCTTAAAAGAGTGACTGGCCGTGAGTCATACAACTATCATCTAGGGTTATGAGACGAGTAGAACTTGAGTTCCACAGTCTTAATCCAGCACTTTAACCACTAGTTCTCATATGTATATACTGTATGTATGCATGTATATGTATGTGTGTGTGTTACATGTAATGATTGGCTTCTTATTTAAATTATAGTGTACTTATTTAATATATTTTCGCAACAGAAATATTAGAAACTGGTATTTTTCTTTAAAAAAAACCCACATTCATTGTAATGTTTTTAAAGTTTAGTAAATAACTTTTTAAAAAAACAATTCTTCTTGTAGCACTTGATTCATAATTATATTGTTACATAATTGAATTTATATTTTTATTATGATGTATTGTTTGAATTTGATATATTTTTATGCTAGAATTTATATTTGTTAGATTTTCATGAGTTTTTTATATATGATCTATGTTATTATGTATTCGATTAGGGGCCTAAAAGATGTTACGAGTTTAGCTTAATTTTTTTTACTATTTAAGGTTAAACCTGTTATTTCACCCAATTTTTTCTTATTTTGTTTGATGTTGATTGTTATAAACACTATTAAGATTGAATATTGGGAATTATAGTTAATGTTGAACACTTACACGATATTTTAATCTAAAATCTATGATGCTCAAAGTTATTTTATTACTTTCTTTAAAGACAATTGTTATATTTGTTAGGTTGCCATGAGTTTTTATAAATGATTTATGTTGTTATATATTTGATTAGGGGGGTAATAGATGTTATAAGTCTAGATTGTTTTTTTATTACTTAAGGTTAAATTTGTTATATTTTTAGCTGGATCTCACCTAAAATGTTGTTTGATGTTGATTGCTATATATGATTGTTTAACAGTGGAAGTCAGGGGGGGGAAGGGGGAGGGACAGGGGGGGAAGGGAGGGGGTGGTTGTTGGGGTGTGGGATTGTGGGGGGGAAGGGATATTAAAAACTGTATTGTAAAACTTTTTCAATAAAAAAAAACCAATTCTTAGTCATATACACTAAATTATACTTCAGCCAAGGTTATGCCTTCAATTCAAAGCAGGGAACTGAAAGCAAAATTGGCATCTTTTTAGGTAAAACATCAGAGGAATTCCAAATACCACTTTGGATCTTAGGTTTGTGTTTGTGCGTGAGCATAGAAATGTCACAAAATTTGCACCTTTTAGAAATGAACTTAGTAGCTTGTTGCATGTAAGCTAAGAAATATATAAGTTAATGACTATTATTCCTTAATTGTATATGGGTTTGTGTATGGGTTTTAAATCAGAGTCCCCTCAGCCTTTTTCCATTTGGAAACATGTATAAAAGAAATCAACTTAAGAGCAAATAATTATTCATGACCTCTTCTCTTGGGGATGTTGAGAAATGGCAGATCCTCATCATCCTTAGTGATTTGGGCAGGGAGACTTGCAAAGAGGTGAAGGTCAAGTGGAAGAAAACAGAACATTTTCTATTCAATGTAAAACACAAAAGTTGTTAATATGCAGTCTCTATTGGAGCTGGCTTTATTGTATTCATTTTTATTTTTACAGCTTTGACATTTTATTTCTCTAGGGTGACTTCATAACATTACAGGTATTGCAAGGATCATTGTTAGACAGCTTCATGGTCTCCTTCCCACCCCCACCCACCCCCTGACTGCCTTCTTTCATTGTAGCATAGTTGAAGGGTAAGTTTTAATGTCCTCATACAGATGAATGTCTAAGAGTTTACTAAGTAGAATCCTTGATGCCAATACAAGAATGCACTGAAAGAAGAAGTACTTTGAGGTGGTTTGGTCACAAGGAAGAAGGAAAAATGAGGATTGAACTGCAAAAATGTACAGAAGAATGAATAGGGTTGAGTGGAAGGAAAATGCCAAGAAGATGGAGGACATCTTCAGAGAGAAGCGGGAGAAAAGTTTAAAGAACAAAACGTAGTATATAAATTGTTCTGTGGAGGAAATGAAAGCGGGGTAGTTCTCAAGGGTAGAAAAGTATAAAGAGGTATAGTTAACACTGTTGGTGTAATCTATATTTTGCTATAGTTACTGTAAAAGAAAAGCTCTCATGCCTTTAACTTCTTACAAAATCCCCTTATTACAAAAGGGAATAGTGTGATACACATACCTGTATGTAAGGATGTACATTGTGTAGTTATAATCCTTACAACAAACCAGTAAAGTAAGTAGTCAGCATTGTTATGCCCTGAATTTCAAATGAGGAGATTAAGGTTGAAAATAAGCCACATAGTATAAAATTGAGGGCAGAAATGACATTGGAAACCAGGATGTGGGCTAGTCACTACACAAGTTTTCATTATTACCAGCTGTAGTCTAGCACCTTCTCTTTCATAGCAAACAGATAATTTTGAGAATTAAGGTCCTAGAATCTTTTACTTGGGCTTGTCACCTGTCCCATATTTTAAGAAATTGTTCTTTAGAATTTAAATGTAGTGTTTAAATTATGAATAAGGATTCCATTTTGTCTGAGGTTTATTTTGAGTGATAGAAGAAGCACTTTTAAGATGGTCCAGCTTAGAGTTGCTTTGGGTAATAAGATGAGCGGCATATAAATTTAACAAATAAATAAATAAAGGTAATGCACAAGACTTATGAGGACCAAGATGGGTTTATATTGCAGATACGTGGCAAGACAACATATTGTACTGTGGTAGGTATCACAGTTCCTGGTTTTACATTCAAATGTCCTCTCTTCAGCAATGTGTGGAGGATATGCTTTGGATACAGACCAGACAGGTCTCTAAAACAGTAGCATGTTTTGAGAAAGGCAGGGATCCTATTCGGGCAGTATGCGCCTATGAAGAATTTGACATGTGAAGTTCACTTCTTTCTAAGTTAGACTTTGATCACTGAACAGCCAGTCATCCAAGCAGATAGGATTTCACTGATGTTACAGTTCAACAAAGATGGAAAGCGCTGCTTACCACTTCCTGCTTGGTTGTTGAAGTCTAACAGAAGAATAATCACCTGAACAAGGTTTCTCTCTCTGCTTTCTCTCAAAGATTTCCCAGCATCTGGTTACGAAGCATCTGGCCACATAGCATTTTTTTTGCACTTCAGAAACAAAGAAACAAAAAGGGAGTCAGTATGTATAATGCATGAAATGAAAGCTTTTGGGAGGGTTTTTTTTAACCTGTAAAATTGTTTAATATTAAACAATACGCACAGTCACTCAGGCACTCATCACTTCTCGCCTGGACTACTGCAATGCTCTCTACATGGGGCTCCCCTTGAGAAGCACCAGAGGCTCCAACTGGTGCAGAATGCGGCCGTGCGGGGGATTATGGGAGCGACGGGACGCTCTCAGGTGATACTCCTCCTACGCAAGCTGCATTGGCTCCCGGTGGTCTTCCGGGTGCGCTTCAAGGTGTTGGTTACCACCTTTAAAGCGCTCCATGGTTTAGGGCCTGGGTTCTTACGGGACCGCCTTTTGCCACCGATAGCCTCCCACCAGCCAGTACACTCCCACAGAGAGGGACTCCTCAGGGTGCCGTCGGCCAGACAATGTCGGCTGGTGACCCCCAGGGGGAGGGCCTTCTCTGTGGCAGCACTTGACCTCTGGAACGACCTGCTCCAGGAGATACGTAGGATCCCAGATCTCCGGGCTTTTCACCGTTCCCTTAAAACTTTTTTATTTCATCAAGCCAGGTTGGCTTGATCCCCCCTTAGATATTTTTAATTGTAAATTAGTTTTAATAGGGGTGTTTTAAATTTTATTGGGCCAAATTCTTGTTTAATTCTTTTAAATATTTTTAAATTCTGTATGTGTTTTTACTTTTGGCTGTTCACTGCCCTGACTCCAGTAGGAGAAGGGTGGTACAAAAATTGAATAAAATAAATAAAATAAATAAATGTTCTTTTTTTTTTTAAAAAAAAATATCCATCTTTGGGATAATTTTTCAATAAAATGCCAATTAAAATTATATATCCATGTTTATTTTAACGGCCTCTTACAACAAATTCATTAGTTTAGATGTTTCCAAGTGGCCAACTTATTACTACCATACTACCAGGAGCCATGGTGGTGCAGTGGTTAGAGTGGTGTACTGCAGGCTACTTCTGCTGACTGCCGGCTGCCTGCAATTTGGCCGATCGAATCTCACCAGGCTCAAGGTTGACTCAGCCTTCCATCCTTCTGAGGTGGATAAAATGAAGATCCAGATTGTTGGGGGCAAGATGCTGACTCTGTAAACTGCTTAGAGAGGGCTGTAAAGCACTGTAAAGTGGTATATAAGTCTAAGTGCTATTGCTATGCTGTATCAGTTAGCTTTCCATTTCATACCTGGTGTCCCATTTACATCACAGGTCTGATAGTTAACCAGTGGTGGCTCTATGTTCTGCATAACTTCTATCCCCTTTAAGTGAGCAGGCTAAGCCTTATGAAACCATTATTTCCCAGGACTACTTCAAGTACAGAATTTCAATAAAGCCTCCACCTTTCTTCCTGATTTCTATTGCCACTGTTTAAAAAGCAAAAGTAGCTGATTATAGAAGTAAGCAGGATGAAAACAGAAAGAAGAACTTATCAACTTACTTGGGAACTGGAGTTTTTCTCGGTCACAGGAAGGGGTTCGGGGAGTGGGATGGTTGGTATTGGGATTAAGTTTTGACCTTCAGGTTGCATATTTTAAGTTACTTTGGTTATTTTTATTTCAGTTTCTATTCTATAGAATTGTTATGGGGCCGTTATGGAATTGGGCAAATTAAATAAATAAGTAGTAAAAAGGCCTTTAGTGGCTATTACTCCCATCAAATGGCCTGCCTCAACAGAAGAGTATTCACTCCTTTCCTGAAAGCAAAAACAATGGAAACACAATACAACTCCCAAGTAAATGTTTCCCATTACTTTGGAAAAGTTGTGAGAAGGCCTTATAGATGGGCTTTTGATACTGCAGGAAGTTTTAAGAGAGCTTCTTGTCTGTTCCAAGAATGAGATAGAACAATCCAGCCAGAGTTGAATTCTTTATTTGCTTACACACAACAGACAGAATCTTGCAGACTAAATCCTTACTACCCTAACTCTAATGGAGGTACCTTGGGAGATTCTAGGGAGTGGTTACCCTCATTCTACAGGCTGCTATACCCTCCTCTTTGGAATGTGCTTTCTCCTTCTTGGAAAATGGCTACTTCACTGTAGTCATCGCATTTTTCTTGCTAATCTGATGGATTGGAGAGGCTTATATGAAAATAGACTGACCCTTAGTCGGGTTCTAGGCTGCAACTTTGGCAGGAGAAGGATACCAATCTGATCAACTGCCTCCAGAGTATGATGGCTTCTCAATAGATATCTGAGTTCTGGTATGAATTTTCCTGCAGACTCTGTTGGAAATCTTGCCTGGAATGAGTAATTGACTCAAAAGATTTTGGCATTATGAAAGTTAGGACAGCAGTTTCATATTCTGAAAAGCAGAGGATAATGAAATTTAGACTCAATTATGAGAATGTAAATTGAGGAAGACTCATAAGAAATATAATCACACCTACAGCAGTTAAGATTCTTTGAATTCATTCTGTGAAAAATAGCATGCTGGCACTATATCCATTCAATACCATCTAGTAGACTTTCTTTAACTGATTAAAGACCTCTTGGGAGGATCCTTTAGAAAGCAAAAGCTTGAACCCTTGCAGATCTCCTATGAGCAACTGTATACATAAAGTCATGCATAGTTGTGGTGACTTAGAATTATTTTATTGATAAAGCTAGAGAAAGTAACTAAGTTATTCCACCATGTAATTTAAAAGGTTGTTCCTTCTGCTTAAAGGATTGAGGACTACTTGTTCTTAAGATCTTTGTGCATCCTTGGCTGTCTGTTCAGAGATGCTTCCAAGGGAAAATGAAGTCTTCGCAGTTCTGTTGGGACTGGCTGCTGGATGGCCTTTGTTAAAGAAATCAAATGTTCCCTGCCCCCCCCCCCAAATAAGACATCCCCTGATAATAAGCCCAATTGGGCTTTTGAGTGCATGACAATAAGGCCAAGCGCTTATTTCAGAGTTCAAAAAAATATAAGACAGGGTCTTATTTTTGGGGAAACAAGGTACATGATATAGTTTCAGACCATGAGTCTATCAAGGTATATCAGTACAAACAAGAACTAGAGAGTCAAGGGATTGAGATAGATAGATATATACAAGACTGTAAATACAGTCAAAATATGAAGCAGATCATAGACAATATGGCTTTAACTTGGGGAAATCAGATGAGATATTGACAGGAACAGATGAGAAAATGATTAAGAAATTATATAATTATTTATTACGTATTAGACTAGAAGATGAAGAAGTAAATGAAATAATGATAGCATGGGCAAAGAATTTTGGATACACCATAGAATTGGACAAATGGCAACAACTTTGGGAAAGAAATTATAAATTAACAATGGCAACAGCTTATAAAGAAAACCTGTATAAGATGTTTTATAGATGGCATATGCCACCAGAAAGATTAACTAAGATGTTTAAAGTTAAATCAGCTAAGTGTTGGAAATGTCATCAGTTGCTGGGATCCTACTATCATATGTGGTGGTTGTGTAAAGAAGCAAAACAATATTGGGTGAAAATACAAACATGGTTAGAGGGAATGTTGCAGAAACATATAGAGTTAAAACCAGAAATATTCTTATTGGGAATTTTACTAGAGAATTATAGCAAAGATACATATTTCATTATTAATATAATAACAGCAGCTAGAATTGTATTTGCACAAAACTGGAAAGCAGATAAAATTCCATTGGAAGGAGATATTATAAAGAAAATTTCAGAATGTGCAGAAATGAATAGATTAACATTGAGAATAAAAGATAAAGAGGAGTCAATGTATTTCAAGACATGGGATAAATTTTATGATTGGTTAGAAAAGAAATATGAACAAGGACATAGAGATAAAATAGATAGCGAATAGATGGGAGAAAACAATTAGTAAAATAGATACCCAGATGATGCCAAGTAAAAGGAGAAAGGGGAGGGGGGGTAAAAGGGAAAAAAGTGAGATATAAAAATGTATGCAAATGATGAAATAAAAATAAATAATAATTGAATAAGAAATTGAAATGAGAATAAAGATAATTAGGAGATCGGGGCTGCTTTAGATTGAACTGAAAAGGGAAGCAACGGGAGAGAGGAGAAGAAGTAGAGAGAGAGGAAGGGAAAAGAGAGGAGAGAAGAGAAGAGGAGAAAGAAGAAAGGGAAAAGGAGAGGAAGAAGAGGGAGGGGAAAGAGGAGTAGAGGAGAAGGTTAGAAGGGGAAGAAGAAAGGAGTAGGGGAAGAGAAGGGGAAGTAGGAAAGAGAAGGAGAGGGAGAACAAAGGAAACAGGGGAAGAGAAGGGGAGGAGAAGAAGAAATGTTGGAGTAAAGATAAAGGGTAAAAGAGCAGCCCTGAAAAAGTAAAAATGAAAAATGAAAGTTAAAAGAAAAGACGAATGAAAAATGATGGAAATGACTGTACATGTAAATGTTTATGAAAAATAAAAATAAAAAACTTTTTTAAAAAAAGATGTATCAGTACATGGTTTTTGGAAATCCCTGAAACACAATACAATTTAGCTCTTTATAAATAAATCTTATAGCATTCTTTGGATTTTTAGCCCCAGCTATAGGGATATTACAGAATATTAGGATTTGTCCAATCATTAACTCTTTATTACTTCATAGATCTTATAGTAATATAGCATTACTGTTTAAATAAAATAAAATAAACCTCCATCTTGCTTCAAGATATAAGCCAAGAAAGACTTGATGAAGGCATAATTATTACAATATATTTGAAGTGGACAAAGTGACCCTGTGGTGAATTGTTTCACATGCCCAGAAATGTGAGTTCTGACAATATCCGAGACACTATTTCCTATAACCATCAGTTTCATATGCAATGTAAAAGACTATGTTAGGGTTTCCTTTGGTATAATTCTTCTTCTTCTTCTTCTTCTTCTTCTTCTTCTTCTTCTTCTTCTTCTTCTTCTTCTTCTTCTTCTTCTTCTTCTTCTTCTTCTTCTTTTCTTCTTCTTCTTCTTCTTCTTCTTCTTCTTCTTCTTCTTCTTCTTCTTCTTCTTCTTCTTCTTCTTCTTCTTCTTCTTCTTCTTCTTCCCACCTTTTGTTTTTAAGTATTGCTTTTTTACTGGTGAAAATGACTGTTCCTGTTCCTTACTGCATTTGCTCATTTCCAATACTTTGAAATAAGCCACTACTGGCCCCAGTTTAAGAGAACAAATAAAGGACAAGAAAAATCTTCCTAGAGCATGAATTACCTCTCTCACCTCTGGGGATGTGATTATTCTTGGCAGAATGCTCTTGTGAAGCTGTTCGCCACACAGCTGTCAACAGCCTGCTCTTGAGCTGAGAGCGCTATGAAGATAGCATCTCCTAAAACAGTGGTGCCCTTCTTGCCAGCTGCAATATTTGCTAAAGAAAAAGACATAATGCAAACAGTTTTGGGTCCCCCCCCACTCCCATTTATTTTGCACTAAGCACATAAACAATCACAGAAGTTAGACTTCTGTGGTCTGTAGAGCAGGAACAAGTGTACTAGAGCTTCCTAAGAAAAAACTATAAGCAAAGGATGAAGACAGAGCTCTTCCCATTTAACTACTTCACAAAAAGTGATTTTCAGAGGTACTTTAACTCTGAACATTGAATTTTTATTCAATTCTGATTCTGCTTAAGCATACAAGCATTTTTTTTTCTGAAGAGACAATAGCTATTTACATATAGTAATACTGGGCACATGTTTTCCCCTATCCCTCCACTATGTGCACTAGCTCTGCTGTTCCCAAAAGTCCTGCTTCTGTTCACTTTCTATTGAAGACTAGTAGAAGCTTCTGTGACAGCAAAACCTTGATAAATAAGGCTCCTAACAGCACAGGGGTAAAGTAGGAAGAACAAGAGCACTGAAGCATTAGTATTTCTATCACCTACTGTATTTACCTGTTTAAGCATTACACCAATATAGAGTTATTGGACATCCATGCATTAACATTAGAATTTGTCAACATTCAGTTGTCTAAATACAGTTATGATTTCACAGGGTGAACATGCACACTGGGAGTAGGGTTGATATAATGACTTTTCCATTTCAGTGTCAGAGGAAAAACACAAACCAACAACAACACATTTAGTTTAAAGTTATATTATAGGTTCTTTTTATGGAAATAAAATGATGGGAGGCCCATGGTATACAACAACCTGGATTTCTAAGGAAAGAAGTTATAAATGTTATAGAGCAATAATAATAATAATGGGAATAATAGTTTAGTCCTCTGCACTTTCTGGATTTTAAAGAATACGTTGGTGTTTAGTTACTGCTGATTTTCATCCTTGGTTATAAAAATAATCTTTTGTTGTCTAGGTACAGCTTTGGTAGGTTTATCTACTTCCTCCTTAAAGAAGAAAGGACTAGAATCAATCATGAGTGCAGCACACCTACTTAGCTTGCTATTGTACTATTGCCACTTAGCCTGGGAAAACACCAAGTACTGTAGACCTTTGACAGAAAAAGGTGTTTCTTTGAGAAATTGCTACATTGATGCAACTAATGAGGTCTTTCCCGCTATTGAGTTATTCTGCTTTTTAACTCATCCTCAATTCAGGAATATGTATTCCTGAATTGAGAATGAGTAAAAAGCAGACTAACTCAATAGCAGGGAAAGACCTCATTAGTTGTATCAATACAGCAATTTCACAAATACACATACACATACACAGACAGACAGACAGACACATGTAAATTGCTATCCCCAATGTCTGTTCTCTATCCTGTCTTGATTGTCCCATTCCCAGTCACTCCACTCACCTGACTTCCCACCAATGTAACAAATGATGAAGTCCTAATTGATGTTACAAATCTTGAGATTAACCATGAAATTATAGGAAAATTACTACAACAACACTGGTAAAATCAGGGGGAATATAAACCCTTTGCATTGGTCTTCCTGATATACTGATAATGCAAAGAAGCAATGTAATGGAGGCACAGAAAAAAAATGTGTTTTTGCCATAGGTGTTCATACATTAAGTGGGGACAAGACTACAGAGGAAATGATGGAATCTCCTTTCTCTTAAGGTGATAATAGAATTTGAGAGAATAGAAGAAGGACTATTGAGTTGGCATCAGACCAGGGGTGAAATCCAGCAGGTTCTGACAGATTCTGGAGAACTGGTAGCGAAAATTTTGAGCAGTTTGGAGAACTGGTAGTGGAAATTTTGATTAGTTCAGAGAACCAACAAATATCACCTCTGGCCATTCCCAGAGATTCCCAAAATCTCTGGGAATGGAGATTTTGCAGTATCCTCCCCCTGCATGCCCACCAAACCATGCCCACAGAACTGGTAGTAAAAAAAATTGGATTTCACCACTGCATCAGACATGGAGTCTTAAACAACTGAAAAGACTGGGTAAAAGAGCTGGAAGGAAAACTTTGAAGGAAGGAGTGTAATGACGAAAGCAACATTGAGGGACCTAGTTAGTGGTAGCAGTTGAAGATTTTTTATTTAAGTAAAGACAAATGTGTGCTGATTAATCTAAATTGGGCTGGGCAGTGCTTTGACACTGAAAGCTTATTAATTCAAGGACAACATTCAGAGAACACTGCTGAAGAGAGAAGTTGGGTGACATCCAGAAGAGTCACTGAAGATTAAGAGGTGGCATCACAAGACCTTGTCTACCCTTCACAGATAATCCATCAGCATTGATTGAAGATAGCAGCAAATAAAGCATTCCTCCATCCAGTGTCTGTGCCAGTGTGAGAAAGAAAGGATGCCCAGTATTTGTTTCACCCTTTCCTTATCCATAAAGTAGGAGGTAAATAGGGAGAATAATAACTATGATTAATATTAGAGCAACTTCATAGCATGCAAATATATGCTAGTTACGGAATTCTTAGGCTTTGACTGTTGAGAAGAAAAGGTTCCTTCCTCAAGGCAGTTTAAAAAAATCAAGTAGTTGCATCATCAGGAAGCAAAGGGGAAGAGAAAGGAGCCACTAAAATGCCATTAGTTAGTTGTAAATTCTGCTAAACTAATTGATGCTGTTAACTATGATGAGAAAAGAGTTTGAGATCAGGAAAGGAAGGGGGACAAGTAGGAGGAGCTGGGAAGAGGAGAAGAGTTTGTATTCTAATTTCAAACTGCAGGAATCCCAGGTGTATTGTCTAGGGTTTCCTGTAATTTGCCTACAGAATAAGCAGTCTGGAAGAAATGTTTGCAGCACTGTATGTGCATATTAATTACACAGCAGGATAAAATCATTTCTTTGTAATGGAAAAAATAAGGGACTAGAGGGGGAAAAAGATTCTCTAAATTTGCTGACAGAGGCAGGGTCCCGTTTGAAAGGAAAAGGAAAAGATAGCACAGAAATCTGATGCCTATTTAAAGTTGATTTTGTAATATCTTTCTTTTCCCTACAGCTACACGGTCGACTATGGCAAACTATAAGCATTTGTTGTGAGCATGTTGCCTATTGGTATCAAGGCACTGGTGACACTCCAAATGAGGTATACAGGAAACAAAACTTAAACTTCAAAAGTTCAAATAAATAGTAAGATTTTAAAATAAGATTTTAAAATTAGAGGATTTTTCTTTCAAATTTTTAAAGTCAATTTTCAGAATTTATTTTAGAATGAATGAATGAATGAATGAATGAATCTATCTATCAATTTGTGCAGTTATCACAGAAAGGATGTGGTCATTAACAGAAGCCCTATCCTAGCTCTTCACTCTTTCTTTATTTCAGTGATATCACATAGTAAGATCAATAGATTGCAAGATACTATGACATCATCACATTCCCTTCTCAATAGTGGATTGGTTGACTACTTTACTTTCCCTGCTTCATTGCCAATCAATAATTAGAATCCTCTTAACTTTCAACTGTACCACCTTACCTGCTGCTACTTTGTCCATATGCTTTCATCCCTCCTCATTAGTTCTCAGTAGCTAAATGAAATATTCTCAGCAGCTCACTGTTGCTACTGGGTTACTATCTCCCCATGCCAGCTGTTGGGATTTCAGAGATATAATAGCATGTGGCCCTCAGTCTAATTTGTTCAGATCTCTGGGAGGAGTATTTTGTCTCTGCTTATAGTTCCTAGTCAACTTTGGCTGATCTCCAAAAGCTAAGCAGGTCGGATCTGGTTAATTCTTGGCTGGGGAACTACCAGGAAATCCCAGGGCTATAAGCTAGACTGGGAAGCTGAATATGTGTACTAGAAGAAAATGAGAGACTACTTCTATGTTCTTGCCAAGAATGACGCTGGAGCTGATTTTGACCTGAGTGAAATGAAGAGGGGGTCCATTTTTAGTTTAGATCCTACACACTACTGATATGTTCTTTCTGACATAATTCCCTTCGAAGGAATTTGGTCCTAGACATGACAGCAGTTTCTCCAATGGTTGCCTGAAGTAAAAGCATTATTGCAAAAGCTGATAAAACTTTTTTTCCCCAAAACTACCAGGACACTGAACTCCAGAACCCCTCAAAAAGTTGTTCTCTCTACAGTCTTCCCACTATATTCCTCAATATTATTTTCTTTAAATGGAAATTTGGTCTGAAAACGTGGCAGACAAATCCCTATCAGAATGCATCCTTCATATGTGTGTGTATACACACATACACACATATACACACATACACATACAATATATCACTATAATAACTGAGAGGAGCCCATTTGATTTATTTTATACATTATAATCTGGAAACCTTTTAATTTCATATTGTATTTCTACTGATACAACTTAATATTTTATTACTTTAAACCTGACCTTGCAAATCGCCTCATGAAGGCTCATCTCAGAAGGCGGCATATAACAATAGTTTAAGTAAAACAAAATCAATGAAACCCCATCTCTATACTCTCTTATTTTTGCTGATTCTTTTGAGAGAAAATAGAAGCTTAATTTCTCAGAGGTGTTTTGTTGACACCCAAATGGAAAGTCTGCGTCTCTGCCTCCCTTATTGTGTTTCCAAGTAATGAAAGTATTTAAGAAGGTGCAATTATGGATTTGGCAAGCACCTGGGCTTCCTGGAAGAGCTTTTTCACACTGAATAAACACATGCACTTGATTTGTTTATATTACAGCACACAGGAGAACTGTCTACAACAAAAGGCTACAACTACCTTGCTTAGGTTTATCCCTTCCCTTCTATTTATATGTGTTTTTTGCCTAAATTAATTATTTACACTCAGGCCACAATCCTCTTCCAGGTGGCAAAAGAACAAAGTGTAGGCACAAAACAGGTGCAAAGGCTCTGCAAGACCTCTACCAATATATTTCTGTTATATTCTTGAGCTCTATTATGCTCTATCTTCCCAATATATCTCTATATACTCTTACTTTATATATTATATTGTATGTACTACATAACATAAACTATGTAGTAAATTAGAGTGGAGAGTCGGTCTCTGACAGAAAGCCACCTGAAGACACTAGAAGCATTTGAAATTGGATTTATGTATACGTTGGGTTGACAAAATCAGAAATGAGGGGGTGATAAGCTGCCTGGGAAAGCCAAGGGAAATAATCAAAACCATAAAAAAGCAAAAGTTAGAATATTTTGGACATGTGATGTGACACCTAGAAAATTACGGCATACTTCACTTAATCCTCCAAGGAAAGATTGAAGGCAAATGAGGTCCAGGCAGAAGAAGAACATCATGGCTTCAAAATCTAGGGGACTGGTTTGGACAAAACTCAGCACACTTTTTCGGGCGGCTGTTGATAAAAATAGGATCGCCAACATGATCACCAACGTCTAATGATGGATATGGCACAAGAAGAAGCATAAAGTATGCTGTTATACTCTTAAATGTCCCCCCCAAAAAAGAATAAAGAAAAACTTTTATCCAAATATAATCTTCACCTTCTCCTCCTTCAAAAATAGCTTATTTAAGGAAGGAGGTTATTAGCATAATATATTAAAGAGAAAAAGTGGACGTTACTGTATAGTCCCGTGACCATAGGTGGCATGTGGAGCCCTCTCTGCAGGCACGTGAGCTGTTGCCAGATCAGTTCCATCCCTCATGCGCACACACCTCCCACTGGCCAATTGATTTTCAGGTCTCTGCTGCACATGTGTGGGGGGCATGACACATGCAGGAGATGCGCACTAATGCATGAGGGTAGTGTGCACATGTGTGGGGAGTGGGAGTCGTGTGCACATGCACAGGAGTTGGGGGAAGCACTGGGGGGGCAGTGCACCCCCCCAGGCCCGTTTTGGACCCAGCAGGCCTCCCTGTAGCCTCCTGGAACCAAAAACAGGCCATGGGGATGGTCACTGCAAACCCTGTGTTGTTTCAGGCCTAGCAGGCCTCCCTGCAGCCTCCTGGGACCAAAAATGGGCTGCAAAAGGGCCAGCCCACCACCCTCCCCCCCACAGCCTGGTTTTGGCCCTAGTTGGCTGCAGGGAGGCCTGCTAAGCCAAAAATGGGGTGGGGTGGGGTCACACGTGCATGCGCAGGGGGAGCATGGGGGTGCACACATGTGGGGGCAGGGGGGTGCAATGTACATATTGCATTATGGATTCAGGCACGCAAACGCTCACACTTTTGGCACATGACAACAAAAAGATTAGCCATCACTGGTATAGTCAAAGCCTTATCATCAGATGGAGGGATCTTTTTCAAGTAGCAAATATTGCACAATAGGGCAGCCAAATATCAGAAGAGACAGATGTATGTGCTTCACAACAGGATCTGATCAGCAGTGGGATTCAAAAATTTTGGCTACCGGTTCGGTGGGTGTGGCTAGGTGGGAGCATGTGACTGAGTGGGCATGACCAACTTGAACATTGTCCTCAGTTCTAGGTTGCTTCTCTCTTTGATTGGTTTCCATCTATTGTTTCCTGTCTTGCTTTCTAGTGCTTTGAAAAACAGGTTGAACTCCTCTTCTTTGTGTCAGCCTTTCAGATATTGGAAGACTGCTATCATGTCACTTCTAGAGCTTCTTTTCACTAGAGTACACATACCCAATTCCTGCAACAGTTCTTCATATATTTTAGTCTTCAGACCCCTATTCATCTTTGTTTCTCTTTTCTGCACATTTTTCAGAGTCTCAACATCTTTTTATAATATGGTGACCAAACTGCATGCAGTATTCTAAGTGTGGTCTTACTAAGGCTTTATAAAACAATACTAATACCTCACAAGATCTTGATTCTATGCCTCTGTTAATGCAGCCTAGGACTGTGTTGGCTTTTTGGGCTGCTGCTACACACTGTTGGCTCACGTTTAACTGGTTGTCCACTAGGACTCCAATATCCTTCTCACAGTTACTGCTACTGAGCTAAGTTTGACTAATCTGTACGTTTCTTGTCCATTTTTAACTGTAATAACAAAACAATCACAATGATATTTTATCATCAGCTACATGTTTATTCTTTTTCGGTTCTTATATTCTAAAATAAACATGTTCACATTGGCTTGGTTTGAAGCTTTTCCTCCTGAAAGCAAGCAGACATAGAACAAATGAACTCTACCATAAAAATCTGGTGCTGATATGGCCTTGGTAAAGCCATTGCTGCTGACCAAACATACTCCACCCCTACCATCCTCATTGCAGCCACTTTCCATATGGTACCACTTGTACTGCTCCCTTAGGTTGTTTCCAGGAGCACTGGGAGAGCCAGCACATTGATTTCTGTTGGTTTTGTGCCAGAGTCATTTGGGTTGGCAAGGTGGCAGATTTCTGTGACACCTGTTTCTCCCTCCTGTTCAACACTGCCGTGTCAAACTCAACACCTTTTAAAACACTTACCTCCTTTTCCTCCTTCTTAAAAACAAAGCATTCATCACCTCCTCTCTATTTTGGAGCATTGTCAGCAGTGGTGGCAAAAGGATGCTTGGAGGCATTCACCTTTGTTTTGACGGTGAGGAAAGGAAAGGGAAAGGGAATATTTTTGGTGGTTTGCTTTCCAAACTCTAAACGTTCAAAGATTTTGGGGGTTTTTTGGGGGGGCGCGAGTCCCATGGGAATCCCATTCCCAAATATGCAAAACATATTACTCCTTTTATATTTATCAGAATAATTTAGATGGATGGATGGATGGATAGATAGATAGACAGACAGACAGACAGACAGACAGACAGACAGACAGACAGACAGAGATAGAAACAAAATCTTTACAAAGACTTCTAAAGAAAGATTAAACACTTTAGCATCAGACTCTATCAGCCTATTTGAAATCTGTCTGAATTCCACATGTTACCATACATGATACAGGTCTATCAAGTTTTCAGGTCTATCAAGTTTATTAGTATTGCATACACTAGCACAAAATCTGAAGTTTTAGGAACAAATATGCAATTCCAAGGTACTTGTGTCCTATCAAATTCAAGCAATATCAGAATCATACAATATTATGTTCACCAATGAAGAAGAGGTGATTAAGCAACAATATGAAAAAAAAAAGTGAGCTTACAATATATGGTCAAATATAACCATTTCTCACCCTCCTTTCTATAAAAGGCATTCCTTGCTACTGTCTACACAACGGTGACCAATGGCACCAGGATAATGAGAAGGATTGTAGCACAGTGGGATTGTTTCTGCTTTCCATGGAGAAAGCCCTCAGATAGAAGTCAAAAAGTCTGAATTCTTGCTGACAATCAACATAGACAATACAAAATGGAACAAGTAGGGGACTGGCTTATCTAAGATACCTTTCGATTTCTAAGTCTAGGATATGAAAGTGCCTGCCTACTCACTTCAAGAACTCAAGTTGTTGACCATCTGCAACAACAATAAGAAAAAGGATACTTAATCCAGATAACTCAGCCAATTATACCATTGGTGCCCATCCATCCTATAGAGCAAATAGACGTCAAAGGTACAAAATAAAGAGCCATTTGCTCCCCAAATAGTCAATATAACCTTAAGATTATACTTAAGATTTCTTTCTGTCACAAGATAATGACACCAAGCTACAAAGGACACAAATGAGACAAAGGAATAGTTGGTATGGAGAGGTTCATCCTATGCACAAAATTTATAATTACATTTAAGGTCTTGGCTTTGCTCTTTCATTCCCCACCATCACTAGAAAATTTCTCTACTAGATCTTACCTTTTGCCATCTTATTTTTGTACACATAGGAATTGCTGCAATGACAGGTTAAAGAGCATCTTCAGGTCTGGAAAATCTGAAATACAAAAATAAACTGATTTGGAAGAATGAAGATAGTAATCAGGTAATATTTCATATTCTTATGATAAATGAGCAGGATGGGGTCTCCAAAAGCATAGTTATTCTGTCTGTGTATTGTCGTTATGTAAACATTGTTGCTCCAATCTGTACTCAAGCTGAGATTCTCTCCATTGAAAATAGCCAGACCTAGGAATAGTTTATACTCTGAGAAATATCTGAGGAAAAGAAGGGGGGAAAAAGTATATTCTTAAGACTAAATATATTGCCTGTTGTTGTTCTTTCATATATATTTTTTCTTGTGCTAGTATCAGTGCAGAGGAGGATGATTCAAACAATATGTACCTTAAACTGTCCTACTCCAGCCGCATGTCTTGCAACATTCCACTACCAACTTGTGGAATTTTTCAAAAGAAAACATTTCATTGGCATTCTTCCCAGTTACTAAACTTGCCACTCTATTTCTCATACTCAGTCTCATGTACAGCACACTGAAATAGTCCACAAATAATTTTGGCTTGATAAGCCATTAAGGTTTAGGTTGGCAAAACCTTAATGCACAAACTTTATTGAACATGTTATGAAAGTTCAGACTGCATGTTAAGATAGAACAGGCAGTCAAGCTTCTCCCTATTTACAGTAGGCAATTAGAGTGAAAGGACTATAATTTGCCACCAATAGCCACCTTGAGTCACCATGTGCGAATAGGCAGCAATATAAATTTCCTAAAATAAATTTTAAAAAAATAAAAATAGATTTGGAAATAAATGGAAAATTAGCAGCAGAGCTTAATTGTTGCTCATCCAGATTTGTTAGCTCATCTAGACATACATATACAGTACATAACAATGTAGGATGACTGTGTTTTTATCTTTTTATGACCCTGTAATCCCTTTTATCAGGGTGGAGCCATGGCAACTGAATGAAGCTAAGCATTTACTGGCCAGGTATCCTTCCTGATGTCTACATGGAGTTCGCAGCAGGTATTTTTTCTGCTGCCGCCTAGGATTGAACTCTCAACCTCCTGAGTGTGAGGCAAATGTCTTCATCTCTAGGTCACTGTGCCACTCTAGGATGATCATGTTTATTTATGATTTAATTTACACCCCACTTTTCTGTTTACTTAAAAGCTTAATGAAAGAGCTATGTTAATCATTTTCCTGAATGCTAATAAAAAGGTGGACATACATATCTACCTGGGGAGACCATTACCTAGCTTGAGAGAGAGAAAAAATACAGCTAAGTTTTTGATAGTGAGAGTTTCTTTAGAAAAGTCCCTTCTGCTAATTTAAGCAACCAGACAAGTACTAACATAGGAGATGTTCCCTCAGGTAAAGCTAGGTCATTTGAAGCTTTAAGGGGTCAACAATAACCAAAATGACTAGAGGTCTTTCAATATAGATTCCATAGAGTTTCCAGCAAGTCTCAGCTGCTCAGGAAGGGTTGGAGATGGCAATTTCTTGTAATTGTACAAGCATAGTCCTTGCTAAAACTGCCAGATTCAAATTGAGTAATTTCTGGAAGTCAAGGAATATTCCCAAACTGTGAACCTGCTGTTTCTGGGGACATATATCCCCATCCAAAACTGAATTCATCTTAATCGCCTCCATTTTTCTCCTTTAATTTTCTCCTTTGAACATTGATCCTTTTAACACCTAGGGAACAGATGATGGAATGTCTCTAGAGTAACTTCACTTGGAAAAAAAAACCTCAACAGTTTAAGTCCTACAAAGACAGACAACTGGACATTTGTAATAATACTTATATTTAAACATAGACAGATACAAATATATTCCTCCAGCCTGCTGGAATTCTGAGGAACAAATATCACATCTACCAACTAAGCAGTATTGTTATTCTACTGTTGTTTTTAAAATCATTTTGATTTGCAATAATTTTAATTGATTATAATCTGCCTAAGTGTTTTGAATTGGCCAAACTATAAACATTGTAAAATAAATAAATATGATAAGCCCAAACCAAGTGGACCACATTATGACTTAGTGTGATGTGTATTGAAGCCTATAAAGGACATTTTATCCAGAATTGATGTTTCCTTTGATGGGATTCAATAAACCTCATGTTTTACATTTCAGCTGGGTCTACAAAGCATAGTGTGTTTGTTGAAATCTTGGCAGGCTACTATATTTGGCTGGCAACTTATAGATTACAAGTGGGTCTGCCACATTAAGTCTATGGTTCCTTGTCTTGTATTTTATTCCTAGTATCTTTTATGTTTCTTTAATCTGCAGCATTAGTTTGCAAGATAATGATGGCAAAGTGTACCCCTTTGACTGTCCTATGTTCTTTGGGTATAATTAAATAATTCCTAAATACATATGCATATAATAAATAATCCAAACACATTCTTTGCCATAATGAGTACCTCTCCATAAAGTTAATGCACTGTGAAACAAGAAGGAAGTAAAAAACCTACATAGTCTGTGGCAGCTGCTGCTGATATCATCCCAGGTTCTTTGTACAAACTCTATCCAAGCCAAAAGAAACTGTTTTAAGACTGCAAAAAGAAAGAAAAAGAAAGAAAAAGAAAAAGAAAAAGAAAAAGTGGCACAGCTGATGGGCTGCACTTGACACTCTAGATCCCAAGTTATGCAAACCTTCTCCAACCAGTCATTGCACAAAGTATCTATTGAATATTGAATCTCTCCCATCTGGAACTGGAATAAGAGTAGATAGGAAGCCTCCCGACTATGAAAAATGACAGTCAGAGGAATAAGACAACTTTTATGTCTATTCATTGGGACCCTAATGTAATCCACTGGTTAGAATGCAGAAACAAAGGCATACAAATGGGAATCTTATGATAGAGCTATACAACATGAGGCCCAGATGTACCTGCGTTTCATTTGTAATTCACAAAACCCTTGGATGCATACCTCAGAGAATTCCAAATGTTGCTTCCAATTTGTAATTTAAATGCATCAGAAGAGAAAAATATTATAGATATGACTAGTGTGACCATATTAAATTTATTTTAATAGCCCATCAATTAAATATATTTCAATAGCTCTTCCATTATCTTTGAATGGTGAGTTTCAAAGCAGCACTCAAAATATATGCAAACGTTAGTTCAGAAAAAGTTTGTGCCCCTGCCAGTCAGATATCCAAGATTTCACTTATCTTATTTTCATCATAACGGTTCACACTGATGAAAGAATTGGACGGCAATGGGCTGAAACCTCACCAATATATTATGAACCATATAGGTCCTTAGGATTCTAGTCTGAGTTGTAAGCAGAGATAATGTTAATATTGAAAAGGCTTAAGAGAAAGTTCCAAGTGACCATGTAAATGAATTTGGAATTAGCATCCTTTCATCTGTCCATTCATTCAGCCATCCTCCATCTATTCTTCTCCACTCTTCTACAAAACTATATTCTTAGTAATCTAGTTTACTTCCATTTTCATAAATGAATGTCCAAGAGGTTCCTAGGTAGAATTACCCTGCAAGAAAATCAAGATACCCTGAATAAAGAGTAGAAGTCAATGGTGTGCTGGAGACGGTTCATATCAGTTTGTGAGAGAAAATGTTTACATTTTCTGAAAATCTGTGAACCATTTGAGAGCAGAGCTGAGCATCATTTCCTAGCACACCGATCAGCTCCTCAGCAGCTGGTGACATTGCATAGTTGTAATGGAGCCAGCAGTTATTACATTCACTAGGACAGCACTGATTAAGGTGGTTAACCTTATGCTCCAGTACCACAGACATGCAGCCTCTATGGCCATAACCATATCACATCTTTTTGAGGAGAAGTGTGTAATATTTGCAGGTATGAATTAAATAAATAGATGGTTGTTGTCATGACCATGGTAGCAACTATTAATTGAGGCAGCTTTCTGTCTTGAAGAAATAGCAGACCTTTGAATGAAAAGTTGAACTTGGCAAACTTTGGATAACCCATATCTGCTAAACTTTCACTTGCAACCCCAGTATTATTAGAAATAATGTGACAAATTTCCTGAGCATAAAACGGAAACATAACTTAATGTAATGTTCAATTGATATTGCCTGGTACTGTGACTATGAAGTCCGGTTATACCACATTTTATTTAACTGTCAAAAATAATAATATTTTAGAAAAATAATACTCAGCAGTGAAGAATACACCTCGCAATATGAGGCTAACAGCTTCTTTCATTTGGGGCTCAAACATTTTTATACCTTCCAGCTTGGAGACTGGTCTACCCTGTACTCCTTCAAGGAATTTCCTGTTTGCTATCACTTTCTTTCTTAACAATTTGCTTCTCTCAATATTTTTCATCATGTTGACAACTACCCACTGAGTCTCCATACACTTGCCTCTACAAATGTCTGCTTTTAAATGGATGAAGAAGATTCCTGACCATCCATAGAGATTCTACTTGAGCTGGATCATCCCAAAACAGGTTCCATGAAATCCAGGAACTTTAAGTGTAACTATCATGCTATGACTTTCCTTATTTCAGCTTTCTTTCTTTTCTTTTTAAATATTTTATTAAATATAAAATTTAAAAACACCTAAAAACTGAACTACACACTCTCACTAACGTACTAACATCCAATGGATTCCAAAGAAATAAGATTACCAACCTAATCCAAAAAGAAACTCCCACTAAAATCCAAGGCAGAGAACAAGAAAATGTTCTCCCATACATAAAAGGCACCACAGACAGAATCAGCAAGATCCTCCACAAACACAACATCAAGACAGCATTCTGCACAAACCAAAAAATGTCCACTATCCTAAGAAACCCCAAAGACAAAATTGAGTTAGAAAATCAAGGAGTATATGAAATCCCATCCACCGCCTGCCCCACCATATATATCAGACAAACCAACAGAAGAATAAGTGCACGCATTGAAGAATACAAGAACTCAGTCAGAAAAGAGGAACCAACCTCTTCCCTGGTCCAACACCTAAAAGCCACAGGACATGAAATTGATTTTTAAAAGACCAGAACTATCACCAAAACTGAACACGTTAACAACAGAATAATCAGAGAAGCCATTGAGATAGAAAAACGCCCACACAGCATGAATAAACAAGACGATACCTCCTGCCTACCAGCGATTTGGAAACCTGCCCTTATTGACAAACGAGTCCCTAACACGAGGAATGACACCAGACCCACACTCACGAGGGCCATACAGGATGTCACCACCACACATTCCCGCGGAAAGCAGACTCAAACCCACACTGATGATGAGGCACGACCACGGACCAGAAGTTAGACCGCAGCTGCATCATTAGCCACTTTAAACCCCTCCAATCCATACATTGAAGCAGACTGACACCCACCATGAAGATGTGGTACGACCATGAATGCGAAACGAAACAGCAGCAACGCAACTCACCAGCTCAAATTCCCCTGCAACTCAGACTAACCCGAGCACAACCAAGCTCCCACCCAAACAGAACACACCCCCAGCCAATCAGAGCACAAACAACCCCCCATCCAATCAGAGCACAGCCAAGCCCCCAACCAATCAGAACACATCTCCACCCAATCAGAACACAGCCAAGTTCCCACCCAATCAGTTCACACCCCCACTAGCAGTTAAAAGGAAGAAACATCTGCGATCACACATTGCTCCTAGAAGCACGAAGCCGAGAACACAAGCCAGAAGATGCCGAATGAGAGTTCGCTGAAACGTCACCAAGGCACTTCCAATTTTACATGGGAGAAAACCCGAATAACCAAAGACCTACATACAAACACCTGCGAAAACCTCAGAAAATATATTACTGTACCTTTACTGTACCTTTACAGGGAGGATACATGAGGTGGGTGTGGCTAACTGAGGAAGCCTAATAAGGCAGAAATAGATTTATATTAGTCTTCCAATGGGCAGCAAAGGGTCTGCTGGCTGTCGGAAGAAAAAAAGCCTAGAAACTAGTGGATTGTGATTTCACTGAATTAGGGCTGCATAAAATCTTGGTTACCTAGGTAGAACCTGGCTAAAGAGAAATACACACACACACATTTGTTTTGTTTTGCTTTGTTTTTTGTTTGACAGAGAAAGAGTAAAGATAATAGGAATATTTGAAAACAGCCTTTTCCAGCCTAGGCATCTTCCCAGTGTGTGGACTCTGACTCACTGGAATTCTCAGCAATTCTGGAGCTGGAAAGACATTGAGTGATAATTGCTACAGAGAGGCAAGTTTTCATGATAAATGATCATATGAAATTCTCTTTTGAGAGATCATACAGAAATAAATAAATCCAAAAAGATAAATATGACTAGGAACAAGGCTCAGTGTGGCGGTTTCATTATTGTAGAGCATCTTACATTGTGAAGATGACTTTTCTATTCTATCCCAACAGTTCTATTATATTCTTAAATACCATTTCTCTTTATTTAGAATATTTGAAAATGCCATCAAAAACTATTGCAGACAATGGAAAAGACAACAGTAAGAAGAATACATATGCATTTCTCAGACTGCTTATTAAAATACAAGGCGACAAATAAGCACTGAGTGGATTTGAATACTTTGTAAATATTGCAATAAGCTAGTCGAAGAGTCTAACTTCAGGCATCTGTAACAATGCAGTCATTTTGGTCTCATGCAAGTAGCAAAACATAATGGATGGTTCATAATTCAAATAGGTTTGTAGTATGTTTTTCTCTAAGTCAAGAGAAGAAAGGGGAGAGTTGGATTGTATTTAGGGGTCCCAGAACCATTCTGCAGTACATTGAAATATTCTGCAAATGGGAAAAGCATAGTCCTCTGGGAAAGTTTATTACATTTATTAAGTTTTAACAGTGAGCTCATGTTGACACAAGCAACTCATCTTGTCTCCAAATAGCACAGGATATCACATACAAGAATGGAAGGGTACAACATGATCCTAAGGGCACATTTCACCATCTCCTTTTATTTTGGCAGCCACGGAATCCAGATTGTAGCACAGACTATTAAATTGTAACATGGCAATTTTTTTTTCTTTTTGGCATGTGCAGCAGGCAGGCAGGCAATAAAGCAGACAAGTCAAACCTCCACTAGTTTTAACATATCTATTTTATTGCTATTTTTTTTAAAAGGAAGTAACTTTAAAGCTTTTTTTTAAAAAAAAACCTCCCTTGGGTGATGTCATGTATCGTTGTCATGTGCACTGTACTCTTCAGAGGCTGCAAAAAATGTTTTAGGCATGAAGAAGCACACATATTGAATTGGGCCACTAGAAGATAAAATTAAGACAATTATTACATATTTTCAAATGGAAATCCTATAGACCAAATGTCTGGAGCTATAGATGGGCAATGGGCTAAGCAAAAGGGATACAATAAGAAAATTTATCTCCTAATCATGAGAACAAATGTTGGGCTTGGCTAGCCTGAAGCCATAAAGTCTTTGCAAAATCACTTGGCTATATCCTAGGTTTCATAACATATGGTTTCTACTTCCTCTGAGAACCCCAAGCTTCCTCAATGTTTCTAGAAATAAAGAGAGAGGGAGAGAGAAGGGGATTGCAACTGCATAATTTTGGATAGGAGTATGATATATTGAGGCATTGAGTTTCCCACATAATTAAGGCTTTCCACTGATTCTTCCCGATGGCAATTGTTATTTCACATGCAAATTAATAAATCATGTCCTCCTTTTAAAGAATTAAAGTCTGAGGGATTCTTGCTTAGATTAGCAATGCTAAAATATAGGAAGGAAAAAAATACTTTTAAAAAAGCAAAGAAAAAGAAGAGTAAAGGAACCTAAGAGTAAGGTATTGTGCCAAATTCCCACACTATTTAAATGTGTATATAATAATCAGAATGAAGTAACATAATTTGGAAATTTTTTGAAATTTTCACTCAGATGCTATACCAATAGTCTTGTTCTTTCATTCAAGAGTTGGTATCAATGCAAAGGAAAATAGGAAAATAGCATTCAGCTGAATAGTCCTTCGTGCCCATCCAGCTCTGTCCCAAAGGAAACCTCAAGGATTTCTAGTCTCTTGTGATTATATAGCAAACCACTTCAGCTTTCACAGTGAATTAATGTAAGAGGCCAGTAAAGCACTATAAAGATTTGAGGCCTCTGAAGGCATTTTGAGGTCAAGAACATAGCTGTATAAAGTGCAACCTTTGGATCATTTCATAGGCTCGGCCAGAGGTTTTAATGGTAGCACCACATTTGTGTCTGTGTGCAGATGTGTGCAATTTTGCCATAACCCATCTAGCTTCAAAGAATCTCAGCAATACAATCCATTAGAGAGCCCCCAGTGTCGAGAGCTGTGATCAACCTATATCCATAAGTGTAATATAAAATCAAAAAGAAAGCATTAACATGTCTGTTAAAAACAGAACAGCTGTTGGGATGAATAAAGCTGGAATCTTTCAAATATGCATGAGGTGCAATTAAAAAGACATTTAACCTGGAAGCCATTTCATTCAGATCAATGTAAAGATCATTTGATCTCACACTTTCATCTATTAGCAACATTTTCCTGTCATTTTTTTCTGAGTAGAGTTAGTGCTTTGCTGTATATAAAATATCAATTTCAAAATCTGGATTATGATTAAATATCCATGTTTTTTTGAATTTGTTGACATTTGAATGAACCATTTAATGGAGAATACATATGTAGATATATTGTGACCTATGCAGAGCATACTACCTTGTTGCTGGTATTCTTAAGGTTTTATATTGACTGTTTCCTAATATGATTTGATTGCTTATTTGTTCCCTATGAGTATCATTAAGTGTTTACCTTATGATTCTTGATAAATGTATTTTTTGTTTAATATACACTGAGAGTGTATGCACCAAGACAAATTCCATTCCATTCCATTCCATTCCATTCCATTCCATTCTATTCTATTCTATTCTATTCTATTCTATTCTATTCTATTCTATTCTCATGAAGAGGACTCCAGGTTCAATACTTGGCTATGAAGACTCTGACATAGTAGTTGATCTCAAACTATATTCTACATTCAGATTTAGGTTTGGGGAGGTGTTTAGCTATTTAAATTTGATAATAATAATACCTTGAGTGATATTATTAAGATTGATAATCAACATCAATAAATATATATTTTAATGATCACAATGTGTCACTGTTCTCAGTGCTTTTGTGAGATTTCCAGTGCAAGTGCCAAATCCAATGCCAAATAACAAGAGACAATCTCATGACAATTTGAGTAACAATGACATCTTTTGTTTTTGTCAAATCATGCAAAAACTGAGCTTTAAGAGAGAGAGAGAGAGAGAGAGAGAGAGAGAGAGAGAGAGAGAGAGAGAGAGAGAGAGAGAGAGAGAGAGATATCCCTGTGCCATTATACAAAATCAAATGATAGTACCTTCTAATCTAAAAGGTCAGTGACTTTGCACCATACCATCTTCAGAAAAAGCAAGCAAACAAACGAGAAATCTCATTCATCCTAGATGGTTCCCTGGTGAAATTTTATACCAGTATCACTCAATGGAAAAGCCATTAATTTAGCTATTTCACTTTATTTTCTCGGACAAAAATCACTTTCAATTTTCTTGAGCATTAGAATAGAGCAGTGTTTCTGAAAGTGTGGTCCGAGGATGCCTGGGACTTTTCCAAGTTCATCCCAGGGGTCAAAAATATCAAAATCATTTGCTAGATATTGGAGGGATTTGCAAAAAAATTAGAACAAGGTCACCATTCTCATTATTTTTATGGTTTGCTGCACAATCAACCAGATGTTCAGACTACATGTGGCACTTTTATCCACCTACTGAGTCCTTCCCAAGGATTTGGGATAGGCATTTATTGATGTTTGATGGTGTTAAAGGTATTGTCACAGGATGTAAACTGTTCCAGGTAAACTTGCCTTTTGCAATTGACTGATGGTGATTTTATCAATGTCGATGGTGTTCAAGTGGTGCTCCAGTTATTTTGGAATTGCACTGAAGGTACCTATTACTATTGGTACTACCTTTGCTTTCTCTTGCCACAATTGCTCTATTTCTATTTGCAGGTCTTTGTATTTTGTTATCTTCCCCAATTTCATTTATTTTATTCTGCTGTCTCCAGGTACTGCCACAATCATCCACTGTATAGACTTTTTTTTGGTTTTCTTATCACCAATTGTTAAGTCTGGAGTATTATAGTATGTGGTAGATTCCTGTCTGTTTGAAGTCTAAAGTGCCAGAGCACTTCATTTTCCATTATCTTCTTCATTTTCCATTATCATCTCTATTTTATAGTCCCACCAGTTTTTGCTTGCAGGCAGAACTTTGCTTCCTTACAGAACTTTGAATGCATCATTGTTGCTACTTTGTCATGCCATTGTTTTTTATTCAATCTGTGTGATCTTCTTGCAGCAGCTAACCAGGTGACCAGGTTCTTCAATTTCTTTGCAGAGGCAGCACTTGCTCTCCATTGCTGTCCTCTCAATTCTGGCTTTGTATGCATTTGTTTTTAAGGCTTGGTCTTGTGCAGCTAGAATTGGCATCTCTGTCCCTTTCTTCAACTTTCCTGCTGTTAGTTATTGCCAGGTCTTGTTTATTATCAGTTTTCCCTGCTATTTTTTTTAAATGCCCTGTTCATAAAATGCTTTGTCTTTCCATACCTCCTTTCTAGTTTTATTCCATGAAAAATATTTTATTTGTGTTAATATCTAATTCATTTAATATTGTTAATGAAGATGTTTTACAATGTTCAAAAATAAATATTCAACAAATGAATTAATTTAATATATAATATGGTAGGTACCAACAAATATAAAGCATATAAACAAAAGTTCTTTGGGGTGCTCTCCATTATTTTTTAAAGTGGAAAGGGGTTCTGAAAAAAAATGAAGACATACTTGGATAGAGGATGGACTATAAGTATTTTAATTAATAAATAATTAAAATGAATAAAAAAAGCCAGGGTAAAATCATTTATTTTATATGAATGCACAGACATGCACAAGGAGGAGGTTTTCATAGGTATCAAGAAAAGGTAGAATTTGTGGAATGTTTAATGTTGGTCTTTATTTAGCAATAGTGCTTAGAGTTATATACCACTTCACAGTGCTTTACAGCCCTCCCTAAGTGGTTTACAGAGTCAGAATATTGCCCCCAACAATTTGGGTCCTCATTTACCCACCTTGGAAGGAAGGAAGGCTGTGTTAACCTTTAGCCAATCAGGATAGAACTTTAATGGGTCAAACAGATGGGAGAGGGTAAAGTCTGCATGCCACTTCCAGCACGCATGCCATAGTTCGCCATCACGGCCCTATACCATTTCAGACATGTAGCTGTCCAGCTTCTTCTTAAAAATCTCCAGTGCTGAAACAACCACAACTTCTGAAGGCAAGCTTTTCCACTGGTTAATTGTTCTCACTGTTGGGAAGTTTCTCCTTACTTCCAGGTTGCTTCTCTCCTTGATTAGTTACCATCCATTGTTTCTTGTCTTGCCATCCGGTGCTATGGAAAATAAGTTGACCTCCCTCCTCTTTATGGCAGCCCCTCAAATACTGGAACATTGCTATCATGTTACCCCTAGTCCTTTTTTTCTCTAAACTAGCCATATCCAATCCCGTTCTTCATATGTTTTAATCTCCAGGCCCTTAATCATCCTATTTTTATTTATTTAGATATTTGTCAAGAACATGTTAGGTAATATATATAAGTATAAGCATGAATTGAATACATTAAATGGATACAAATAGATACAATTAGGACAGGGATGGTAGGCACACTGGTGTTCTTATGCATGCCGCTTACAGACCTCTTAGGAATGGGATAAGGTCAACAGTAGAGTCTTAGGTTAAAATTTTGGGGATTTGGGGATAGTTGCCCTCCTTTGCACTTTGTCCAAAGTCACATCTTTTTGGTAATGTGGTAACCAAAACTGGATGCAGTATTCCAGATGTGGTCTTAATAGGTGCCCCAGTCATCTTTGCATTGTGCTTTGCACTCTACATTGCAGAAGCCCCCAATTCCTTGATCAATCTAGTTATTCTAAATCAATCGTTCTGTTGCTTCATGAATTATTGCCATGATGAATATAAAAAATGGTCTTACTCTGGGCAAAAGAGAGATCACAATCTGCATGCAATAGCAATATACCAGTTCTGTGTGCCTTCCCTTCCTCATCCTTGGCTTATCATAGCACAAATATGAACATTATATTTTTCCAAGCATGCACACAGCGGAGAGAAAATGATATGTTTAGTGAAAAATGAGGACAGTTTCTGGAGCTGATAAAAAGTGTCATAGTAGGCTAGTCCTGACGTGTTCCTGACAGAAGGATAAGAGAGCAGATGTCCAAGCTGAGGCTCAGAGCTGACAAATGTGAGATTTTCTGGCTAAAGTGGGAACAAACTCTTTTTTTTTTTTTTTTTTTGTCCAGACATGCCCTGCAGCTATGGCAGAATTCCCTAAGTTGTAGGTCTTTTTAGGTGACCTGCTTCACAAGCTGGCCATAAAAATCTGATTGCTGAACAAAAACAAAATGTATTTTCACATTTCGTTTTATTTCCTGCCTCTTAATCTATTTTCTACACTGCAGGTATGCGCCAGATTTTAATAGAAAATTCATAAATGGCTGAAGTCTTGTTAACAAAGGGTTATCCGTGATCTTTTCTACCCAGAGAACTTGTATAGTCTGATATGAGAAACATCATTCCAGTCCCTCACAAACTTAATGGGTAGGAAAATGTCTTTCCTGTACCAGCAGTTAGGCTGAAGTAACAGATAATACAAGGAAGGGAAAATAGAATCAAGCAACAACCAAGGAAAAAACCACATCCCTTCCAATCCTGGAAGGACAACCTGTCATATACGAACAGAAAGCAAACCACACCCTCAGCCTCACTGATTATGTCACCTAGTTAGCTAATGAAACATCTGCAAGCAAAGAATCAAACTCTGAGACAGGGGTGAAGTCTAGCAGGTTCTGACAGGTTCTGGAGAACCGGTAGTAGAAATTTTGAGTAGTTCAGAGAACCGGCAAATACCACCTCTGGCTGACCCCAGAGTGGGGTGGGAATGGAGATTTTGCAATATCCTTCCCCTGCCATGCCCATCAAGCCACGCCCACAGAACCGGTAGTTAAAAAAAATGGGTTTCACCACTGCTCTGAGACCATTAAGGATTCCACAGTTCAACCTTTAGCTATAGATCTTCTTTTTTATTGGAAGAATACATACATACATACATACATACATACATACATACATACATACATACCAGGGTTGGGTTCTACTTACCTTTACTACCGGTTCGCAATGGGATTGCATGCACAGATTGCTGATGATGACATCCGGGGCGGTGGGCAGGGCCTCCTGCCAGTTTTACTACCAGTTCTTGCAAATCGGTCCAAACTAGGGGTAACCCACCACTTATACATAAGCAATCCACAGCTAGAAAAAGTGCTGGTTTTTACGTGTAATGCCATTTATGTTTTTGATATTCCAATTTGGTTAGCCCAAACTACTAAATCACCAGTAAGAGGTTCTTTGTAACCAGATACTTATGAGATGTGAAAGGAGCTGTAGCCTGCCTTTCTGAACAGTCAGACTATCCTTTTCCCTGACTGCTTTTAGAAAGATATAAAATACTGATGTCTTTTAGACAGTATTCCAGTTAGATTCAGGACTTGAACCATTTTTATTTTTTGGATCTTCATTTCCAACTTTCTGACAGTCATTGCTACGACTTATTGGCTTACATAAATTAAATATTTAATTTTTATATTAGATATTCTTGAATGTTTGTTACCTATTACAAATAAGAGCTTAGTTTCTGCTCGATTTTGTCTGAGCAGCCAAGAAGTAAGCCTCAGAGCAGACTACTGAAGATGCCAACCACAGCTCAGAGGTGGGTTGCTCCTGGTTCACACTGGTTCACTAGAACCGGTAGTAAAAATTTGTAATAGTTCTGAGAACTGGTAATAACATGGCTGGCCATGCCCCTGAACCAGTCCCCAGCCCGGTCGCCACTCGCTTACCCTGCCCACCTCATCAGAGGCTTTTTTTTTTTACTTTTACTTTTAAAAGCATTTTTTCTGCAACCTCTTTGGCTGAAGAGGTTGTAGAAAAAAAAATGCCTTTAAAAGCCTCTGGCGATCCCAGCTGAGTTGCCTGATCATCAAAGGCTCCTAAAAGCATTATTTTCTGCAACCTCTTAAGATTGTAGAAAAGATGCTTTTAAAAGTTAAAAAAAAAAAGTTGGCCACACCCACCCAGTCACATTACTCCCCCACCAAGCCACACCCACAAAATAAGCCCACCAAACCGGTAGTAAAATTTTTTAGAACCTACCCCTGCCACAGCTGCTGGTGAAACATCAGAATAGCAGATAATTACACCACAATCTATTAACTCAGAAATTACATCACAATCTATTAACTCACTTATCACCATCCGATCACTCTGCCAGCCACAGCTCTGCCAGCCACAGTATCAAGATACTAGGACAGTAGACCATGACCATTCAGTCCAACCAGTCGATTGATATTGACCGTGAAAGTCAACATCATTATAAAGAGACTTTTCTTATCCAGGTCAAGCTCAATAAATACATAAAGCAAATTTCATACTTGGAATTATTAGGAAAGGACTCGAAAAATAGAACTGCACAATAATTCTAATATATAATGGTGTCATCATACATATCAGTAGAGAGATCACATTTTGAATACTGATTCAGAATGCTGTACTAGGTCAACATATGAGCTGATCCAGAGGTGTTTTATGTCCTGAAAAACCTTTTAAATGGCTTGCTCACAAGGAGATCTCTCAATGTTTCATAAGATTATGAGATTGGGAAAAAAGCTGGAAACTTGAGTTAAGATACTATCCCCAAGTTGGCACTGAACCACATTACCTTGCACAGCATGGAAAACTGCAGTTTGGGGAGGGGGGGCAATAGCTGTTGTCCAATGTCCTTCTAGTAATCAATTTAGGAAAGGCCGTGCAAGGCACAATACAGAAATGTTTAAAAGTCCAGGTGTGCTTTACAGTTTCACAGTTTAGTCTGATTCCTAGCTATGGAAGCTTACTAAACCCCCATGGCACCTCATTTGCCTTTGATGTCAGACTCCAGTTGTGAACTCATTCAACCAAGTGACCTTTGGGAATTTGGCAATCAGCATGAGGGCTTCTCTAGACCAACAAACAGAAGCATCCATAAGACAGGGAAAATACATAATAAATTCTCATCTAACTTTTTTTAGTTGCATATCAGAAACAAAGGAAATTTTTATTTTAGATTAAAAAGAAATTTTTAAAATATTGTTGACAAAACTAAATCCTTAAAGGAGATACATAGACATAGACATGGTTCCTAAAAGTAAGATATGATTCTTTTAAAAATAGGAAGTGATATACAATAGTTTTAAATAAATGTAACAAGTTACTATTCTACATATGGCATGATGGTCGAAGGTATCTCACAATCTTCTTCAGTAGCATTTAAAGGTCAAAGGATGGACTGTTAAGAATGCCTCAGTCAAGCCACGTTCATCAATTTTAAATAAATTGTGCTTACCCAGATATTATTGCACTCCTTTAATGATTAACCACTGGCCTTGCAAACTGAGCTGAGGTGTTTCAAGTCCAAAATCACAACCAATCATGGAAAATCCTCCATTTTTTTTTTATTAGTCAGGGCAACAAATCAATCCGTCTTCCAACACACTGATGAAAGTCCCTGAAAGTTTCAATCACAATAACCTTTCTCATAAATATAAGAGAAATATTAAACATACAAACCAGCTTCATACCAAATCAAACTAATGATCCATCTCCCACAAGCTTATCCATTTTGATAGATTTCTAAGATCTTAAAGTGAGATCTATCAATCACTTGATAAATCACTTATTATTATCTAGAGATGCCAGGGACTAATCCATGGACCTCCTGCATGCAGGCTGTAAGGCATTCATAGAATTTATTTATTTATTTATTTATTTAGCATATATTTTGACTCTGGGTGGTTTACAAATACCTATAAAAGAGGCATATTTAAGAACAGAATTAAAAACAGTGCAGAACAAAAGAAGAACAGAGTTAAACAAATTTAAAGGTGGGGGAAGCATCCTCAAGCCATCAACCACATCCAGTTTAGTGTGCCACTCTTTGATTCCCATACCAACTGGAAGAGCCAAATCTTCACATCCTTCTGAAAGGCCATAAGAGTGGGGGCCAAATTCTTATCTGCAGACAAGATAATCCATAAGATGGGAGCAATGGCAAAGAAGGCTCCATCTGTCAAAATCCTGTAAACAATAGAGTCCATAGCACAGCCTCCCTGACTAACCCCGTGAGATGGGTTGATATAATTGGGAAGAGATGGTCTCTCAGGTAACCTGATAATAAACAATATGCTTTAACTTGGGCTCTCCCCAAAGTGTGCACTTCCCATGTATGTATTCCAATTCACACGTGTATTGATCAGCGAAGTTCTAAGCCTGAGGGGGGAAGGGAAAACATACCTTTCAATCTTAACCTGGTCAGATCTGAACCCTCTGCCTGCAGATAGCATATTACAGCCCTTTGATTAACCAAAGTTCAGTTTTTGCTATTCAGAACTCAGGTCGGTTGTAAGAATTAATTTAATCATTCAAGCTAATGAAGTCATACAATGCACTGTCAGATAACACTCGAATATAACAGGTTTCTTGTTGGAAATAGCCCTTCACTGTCAACATTTACCACTTACTGCTATAATTAAGCAAAGGATTCTTCTGTGACAAAGAACAGCCTCTCTCCTTGCTTAAGCTCTGCTTAATAAGGTTAGCATAGCACTGAAACAGTATAGCCATGATCCAGATTGAGGTGGATCCATCTCATTATTTTCCTGAGCTGCATTTTTAAAAAAACGATCTTCCAAGCACAAAAATCATAGGAAGATAGATTCAGAGACATCAGCATAATTTGGCAAGACTGGAATCATCAGCCACTTTTTTGGGAAAGCATTAGGATAATTAGTATATTAGAAGATAAAATTGGTTATTATGGTTGTGGAAGTCATATTTCTAAAACATTATTTATTAAATTTTGCAGTTTGGGAATTCCAAGATGAAGCAAGAAAAATACTGGAAACTCAATATGGCCTGTGGGTTCTTCTCAGATACAAAACTACACCCCCCCCCCCAAAAAAGATGAAAAAAAAGGGCATCCAGACCAAGCCAGAATGTTGTTGGAATGACAAAACTTGCATTTTGACACCACAATGCAAGACCCACTCCTTATGTACTTACAATGTACATCTCAATGTATTTATAAAAGGGGGGTGCTTCATGATTTCACTATTCAATTTTGTCATTAGTTCCCCCAAAAGATTCCCAATCCTTATGGGTTTGGGAAGGGTTATGGAGGGCATGGGGGTCAGATAAACCAACAGAAGGGGCACGGACTGGGGAAGGTGTGCAAGGATTCCCCTCTTCCTTGTTACTCCCAATCTCCCTTCTTCCCTTCCCATCACAGGTAAGTAACTGCTTTTGGGTGGTGGACAGAGTGAGGGATTGCACAAGTGGCTGAGAAATATCTGGTAATATTGAAAATGAAGATCATATGACTGCAGCATTCTGGCAGTGCTGAAGCAACAGCAACTCAACAGTACTGAAGTAGCCACAAGTTCCCTAAATTTCATTCCCTTGAGAGCAATGAGTTCCAGCATTCTGTAAGATAGACCATTTGAGGTACATTTGAGGTATTTGCCCTATGATCTCCCAGGTAAAGATTACAGACATGAGAATTTTAGTCATATATAAATATAGGGCTAGATGGGAACAAGATTTATATACGATTGAAATTAGGAACAAGTGAGATTGTATGTTGGGAGAAGGGAAAAATGTAAAATAGAAAGATAGTAAAACAAGGATATGAAAGGGTGAATCCAGGTATGACAGCATCCTTCATGTGCATAGTTGTTCACCACTAAGCAAGTGTCCAGAAGATTTTATTTGCTCAGCAAATATCTTAGATTCTTTAGACTAGTCAGCATATTGCCCACAAAAATGCTATTTGAAATTGATCCATAATGTATTAGTGAACAGATGTTAAAAGCCTATCTTTGCTGGACTGTACTTTGTTGAACTTATGTTTCAACAATTCAAGTCAGCAAACTAACTAACAAACTAATCATTTCATACCACAGCTTTCTCCACCCTGATATTCTCCAGATATGTTATGTGGGAAAGAGTAGGCTATCAGGGAATTCTCAGAAGTTTAGTTTCTACACAGTCTTCCAAGTTGGAAAAGGCTGATGTACCATGTTCTATTGATGTATGGAGATTTTTCAGGTTTTTTTAATTGAAACTAACTAGGTACCCACAAAAGCTTCTCCCGAGGTTAAGGCTTTCCACAATAGTATCCCACAAAGCACAATAAACTTCTATCAAAATAAAATAATATTACTTTGCCTCTGGTGCTTGAATGCATGTTGAACTACATGGAAAGGTGGGTGGCAACATTAGCATTAGGCTTGAGTGATGATCTGATGAGGAATCACTGAAATTTGATCAACACAAAAATAAGTCAACCATGTATGACCAGATCAAAACTTTGCTCTTGAAAATTATATTTTATGTTTAAGTTTGGGGGAAAAAAATTGCAAAAAAAAAAAAAAAGTCAAGATGGACTACCAAAACATCAACTTCAAAACTCTCTTGCCTGAATTGATTCAGATCTCTGGCAAATAATCCAATCTCTTGACAATTTACTGAAGAAGAGAGGACTGTGTGTGTGTGTGTTTATGTGTGTCATAAATAGAAAAGAGGATAGATTGAACCTAACTACATTTTTTCTTGACCCACCCACTTGTGGCTTTGAAATTGGCTACAATTAACAGAATCCCCCTAAGAAATATGGTCTTGGAAAAAAAAATTCCCCCCATGCATGAATTAAGAAGTGCCTGGCAATCCTTGGGGCTTTTAAGGAACATTTCTCCTGATCATTTAAACTTAAAGATGTTCCTGAAATCTTTTTGGGCTTGCAATTAATCTGCTAAAAGCAGGCTTGTTTTCTACCAGTGGTTCCTCACAATGAGATGGCAAAGCGTTTTTGGATAATCAAAACCAGGCAGACATCTTTCAGTGTGTGTTTTTTTTCTCAGAAATCTCAGTTCAGGACAGTTTCTGAAGGAATCACTACTTTTCTTTTGGGATATTCAGAATAATTTATTTTTATATGAAAGCTAAATTTAAAACTTCCTAGCCTAAAACTTAGACCTAGCCTTTAAATGGCTAGGTCTAAAAAAGAACAACTAAAAAAACTCCCAATTAACTACTTTTTTTAAAGCTCCCAAAGGGGAAAAAACTTACCCAATAAAACAGGGGTCTCCAACCTTGGCAACTTTAAGACTTGTAGACATCAACTCCCAGAATTCCTTAGCCAGCTTTGCTTTGCTGGCTGAGTAATTCTGGGAGTTGAAGTCCACAACTCCCTGCCTTCTTAATTGCAGGCAGGGAGATTCAGTTGCTTGCCGATGCAATGGATTGCAGGCAAATGAAGCAAGGCAAGCGTTGCGGCTAGCAGCTAAGGTAAGCAAGCTGGAGGGAGGGGATTTTTGCTACCAATTAGCAGGCAAAAATTAGTAGCTGGGATCGCCAGAACCATGTAAAAGGAAAGTTTTTTCCTTTTACATGGCGCTGGCCATCCAAGCTCTGGCGATCCCAAATGAGTTGGGATTAGCAGACGATCCCAAATGAGTTGGGATTAGCAGGCAACTCAGCTGGGATCGCCAGCGCCATGTAAAAGGAAAGTTTTTTTCCTTTTACATGGTGCTGGCCATCCAAGCTCTGGCGATCCCAGCTGAGTTGCCTGCTAATGAGGCAACTCAGCTGGGATCGCCAGCACCATGTAAAAGGAAAAAACTTTTTCTTTTACATGGCTCTGGCGTGTAACTTAGCTAATTAGCGGCAACTCAGCAGGCAATTCAGCTTGGCTCCTCAGAGCCATTTAAGGCTCGTCAGAGCCTTTCGGGCTAGTCTGCCTGGTTACAGGAGAACGACACCCGGTGTATAAGACGACCCCCGACTTTTGAGAAGATTTTTGTGTGTTAGAAAGTAGTCTTATACGCAGGAAAATACAGTATTTATTTATTTCATCAAGCATGTATTAGATAACAGATATAACTATAAATATAATTATGACTACATGAAATGGATATGAATAAAAGGAACATTAGGACAGGGACGGTAGGCACGCTGGTACGCTTATGCACACCATTTAAAGACCCCTTAGGAATGGGATGAGGTTGACAGTAGATAGTCTAAGGTTAAAGTTTAGGGGATTTGGGAAGAAACCACAGAGAAAGGTAGTGCATTCCAGGCACTGACCACTCTGTTGCTGAAGTCATATTTTCTGCAATTGAGTTTAGAGCAGTTTACCTTAAATTTGTATCTATTGTTTGCTCATGCATTGTTGTGGTAGAAGCTGAAGTAATCATTGACAGGCAGGACATTGTAGCTAATAATTTTATGTACTACGCTTAGGTCAGATCGCAGGCAGCGTAGTTCTAAGTTGCCTAAGCCCAAAATTTCAAGTCTGGTGGCATAAGGTATTCTATTGTGGGTAGAGGAATGGAGGACTCTTCTCGTGAAATATCTCTGGACTCTCTCAATTGTATTAATGTCCGATATGCAGTGTGGGTTCCAGATAGATGAGCTGTATTCGAGAATTGGTCTAGCAAATGTTTTCTACGCTCTAGTTAGTAGTACAATATTATCAGAGAAGAAGCTACACAAGATTAGGTTAACATATATATATATATATATATATATATATATATATATATATATATATATATATATATATGTGTGTGTGTGTGTGTGTGTGTGTGTGTGTGTGTGTGTGTATGTGTATGTATGTATGTATGTATGTATGTATATTTCTTTATGCCAGGGATTTTTTACGTATATCAAGATGTTTCATGGCCTAATTTTCAGTGAAATCTCCATTCACTAGTTTTTAGACCTTTTTAAACATTCCAGCAGCTATCATGCTAACTGTTTGAATTTAAGAGGGAGACTGGTATAGATCTATTTCCATCTTGTTAGATTTCGTCAGCCAGCTGCTGGAATGTTTAAAAAGGTCTAAAAACTAGTGAATGGAGATTTCACTGAAAATTAGGCCATGAAACATCTTGATATACATAGGAAAATCCCTGGCATAAAGAAATATACACATAAAGAACATGACCATCTCAAGGGGGTGGTTCTCATCTCTGATTCTCAGTTGACAGAGTCTATGTTGTCTATGTTGTCTGAGAGACATTTCTGTCATCATTTGGCCAGTTTGAAATTTGGAGGGGTACCTATTTATTTGTTGCATTTGTATGTTTTCGAGCTACTAGGTTGGCAGGAGCTGGAACAAGTAATGGGAGTTCACCCTGTTGCACAGCACTCGGGTCTCGAACCCAGGCTGTTGGCTTTGCAGCTGACAAGCCCAGCATCTTAACCACTGAACCATCACACCATCTTTCTTTTTGGTAGCACCACACCTTAATCTTTCTTTGGAAATATTCTTGACTATTTCCCATTTGGTGTCTCAGTAGCTGTACAAAGAGCTGGTGTTTATAGGAAGGATTTATATGCCCAACTGAAAGTTCTTAATTTAGTATTTATGCTGATATTTCTAAGGAAGTTAAAAGAACTGACTATAAATGCATTTGTTTCATTGATTTTGTTAAAATGATTTTCAATTTTGTTACAATTTTAGGTTGTTATTTTAAGGAGGCTTTCAGGGATTGGTATGAAATACATTTGTTAGCTTTATTGATATTTTAAAGAAATGATTTTCAGTTTTATTGTGACAATTTTAATTGTGATGTCCTGCACTGATGACTAATTTAATAGCACTGAAATTGCAGAAACTTAAAAAGAGGCATAAAGAAGTAGGAGACTCTTACTTTAATTGAAAGTTAATTAAGTCCAATCAGTATAGTCTATTGTTTACAATTCAGATGAAAGCAATCTTTTCATGTTTAGAGGATACACTTAACGTTTTTGAGGGAACGAGGGTCACTGAAGATAGGACAATGATGCAAAGTGAGTAGGCTGTATCATGCACTTGGGTGGGACCAGAATGTTCCTTTACTTCTAGGCCTTTTTCAAAGGGGGGCAAGGGGTTTACTTTCCTAACTATACAAAGTTAGGGTTGTCGCACAACACACTGGTTGAGTAGCAAAGACAGAGGCTTGTAATTTCATATTGTAAACACTGATTTAAGTAGAATACACGTTTGATTTCATATTGCAAACACTTGTTTAGTGCCAGGGACTGTGATGCTAGACAAAGTGATTCAAATTACAGGATCTCTTGCAATTTCAATTTTAAAACAATCCTCCAGGTCCAAAGGAACTATAATCGATTTAATGAGCCATTTGCAGTGTTACTGTGCAGAGGTACAAAATGAGCAAATAAATGAATGTATTGTGCAGACTAGAAACTGTATGTTGGGTTATCTTACCAACCTTTCTCTAGAACAAGGGTGTCAAACTCAATTTCATTGAGGACCAAATCCGGGTTGTGTTTGACCTGGAGGGAGCAGGGGTGTGTGGCCATCCTGGCCACACCCACCCAAACATCAGTGATGTCAGTGGCACCTGTGGTGGCTTCAGCAGGGTTGGAGGTATCCACTGTCTCCAGCGGATGAAGGCTAGACCAGGGAGAGTGCCAAACCCTTGTCCTCCAGAGGAGCCTTGCCATCTGCTGGTGGCCAAGTGCTAAGGAAGGACCTTCCCTCCCTCCCTCCCTTTCTTTTCTTCTTTTTCCTTCCCTCTTCATTCTCCTTTCTTCTTCCTTCCACTCTTTCCTTCTTTTTCCTTCCTTGCTCTCTTCCCATCTTTCCTTCTTTTAATTTGTCTTTCCTCTTTCCCTTTTTTCTTTCCTGTCCCTTCTTGGATGCTCAAATGCAAAACATTTCTCCTTTTATTTTGTTTTGCTTTTAGTTTGTTTTGCTAGCCCTCTGCCAGCGAACACGCCCCACCCCCAAGCATGACCCTCCCAAGCTTCATTTTTGCTCACAGAGGCACCGCGGGCCAGTCATTCACTGTTTCCATGGCTGCCCCATGGAATCTAAGCTTGTGGGCCTTGAGTTTGACAGCCCTGCTCTAGAACATCCTGAAAGCTGAAAAACATGGTGCAATCAAAGCCCTGCTCCATTTTTTTGAGTGCTGCATGTGTGACATATATAAAAGTGGGTGTGGCTTTGAACACATGGTCATAACTGTCATTTTGCCTTTGTTGACTCATCTAATGAATGCCCTGCTGTCCAAGCTATTTTTCTCCAGTTCATTGCATTTTCCATATGTTGGAATGGGCTATGATTCTCTAAAAACTCAATTTAATACAAATTCAAGTATGACCGTGACCAGGGGGGGCATTTGCCCAGGTTCGCCTGGTGTGTCAGTTGCGGCCTTACTTGGACCAAGATGCCCTACACACTGTTACTTATGTGCTGGTCACCTCCTGTCTTGACTACTGCAATGCTCTCTACCTAGGGCTGCCCTTGAAAACCACTTGAAGGCTTCAGCTGGTGCAAAATGCGGCCACGCGGGTTATGATGGGAGCATCCCGACACTCCCACTGCGCAACCTACACTGATTATCAGTTGCCCTTTGGGTGAGGTTCAAGGTGCTGGTTATCACCTATAAAGCCCTTCATGGCCTAGGCCGGGGATATTTGTTGGACTCTCTGCAGCCAGCGACAATCCCCAATTGCCCGGTGTGTTCCCACAGACAGGGCCTCCTCAGGGTGCCGTCAGCTAGACAGTGTCAGCTGGTGACCCCCAGGGGGAGAGCTTTCTCTGTGGGTGCATCCACCCTCTGGAACCAACTTTCTTTGGAGCTCCGGATGGCTCCTGACCTTCGCTCGTTCTGCCGCGATTTGAAGACCTGGCTGTTCTGCAGTTTGGACTGACGGGGATTTCTTCATCAATTTTAACTGTTTAAAATCTGAATTTTAATCATCACTCTTTTAATGAGGAATTGTGCATTTTATAATTGTGAGCCGCCCTGACTCCTTGGAGATAGGGCAGCATATAAATTGCATAAATAAATTAAATAAATAAATAAATTGCTAATTCTTAATAGATCATCCTTTTGCAGGGCCATTGACTATCTTCATTGTGATATTTGTTTAGCTCATAGCAATGCTATAACAGATAGTATCTTTTTTTTTTCTGGTTATAATTCTGAGAGCTAAGCAGAAGCTGTGAAATTCAGACTTTGCTTCAGTTCAAACCTGTACAATCCAATATAATTCTCCACTTCAGAGAGCAAAATGTATTCTGCAGAATTGTCTTGATAGTATTGCCTTGATGTTAAACATTAGTATGCTTATCTTCTGCTTGTGTTTTTGTACATGTTACACTCTACAGAATTCTGGAAGTTAAAGTCTGTACTTCTTAAAGCTGCCAAGCTTAAGAAACGTGTCCCACAGATATGTTAAAACCACAATTCCCAGAATTCCCAGGCAGCATTGTCATCCTTCCTATTCATTTGCTTTTTTTCCCTCTGTCCTCAACCACCAAGTTGCCAAAGGGAGAAAGAAAAGTAAGGAGAAGTCATGCTCAATTTCCTTATTGTTGCTCATTCACCTGAGAAGGAAGCTCAATAATTCCAGAACCCTTGAGGGCTTGACAGAGAAAGTTTATGTGTAGGTACAAATCTTAGCAGATGGCCAATAATGTCCAAACCTGATGACAACCCTGTGGTTAAGTCACAGAATTCCACCTTAGATTTCTTTAGTGGGATAGATTTAGCAGGATAAGAGCCGTAATGGTGCAGTGGTTAGAATGCAGTATTGCAGGCTAATTCTGCCGACTGCCAGCAGTTTGAGTCTCACAGGCTCAAGGTTGACTCAGCCTTCCATCCTTCCGAGGTTGATAAAATGAGGACCCAGATTGTTGGGGGCAATATGCTGACTCTGTAAACATCTTAAAGAGGGCTATAAAGCTCTATGAAGCTGTATATAAGTCAAAGTACTTTGGTTAGGTTGCTGGTAGTAGATCCATTTCTCTTCCCAAAGGCAGTCTGCTTCCCTCCTACATGTGCTACTGCAGATTGTTTTTTGAAGCTCAGATCAGTTTCAAATGTCATTTTTCAGAGGGCTGACATCAGAATATTTGTTGGGCTAGGTAGGGAGGGGAAGAAATGCATGCCTGTAAGTCCTTAGCAGTAATGGGAATCTGCAGAGGCAGTATTGGGGAAGTTGCTGTTAGTCTAGAATTAGGCCTGCTGTTAGATCCTAAATGCCTGGTATGCTTTTCCAGAGGGGTCTTGTATCAGGAACAAAGAGGCAAAAAGGGCCTCATGCCAAGGAAGCATTCATTCCTCTCTCTGTGTGTGTGCTGCTTTTGAAGCACAGATGAAAAATAATGGTGCGGTGGCGCATTCTGCGGGCGTAAAGAAATGAAGGGGTGAAGGACAGTGGCTGTGTGGTGTCTTAATCAGATGCAGATCTTCCTAAGAGCATCAGACCATCAAATGCCTCTCTTGCTCTCCCCCTACCCCCTTTCCTCATTTTCAGCCGTCATGTACTTTCAGCCAAGCTCTGAATAGGCAGAGATGGATTCAGGGCTTTATTGAAAGATCATACAGGATGACTGCAAAATCCCATTACTTGTTGATTAAGTATTGATTGCCTCAGTATTAACAAGCTAGCTAATATGAAGTGACCTCTGAGGCCACTGGCTGGGAGAAAGGGGAGGTAGGGGAACACAATTTACTAAAACAGGCAGGCAGATGAATCAAAGGGCTAGCTCGGCTCTTGGCTTTTAGCTTCGGTTAAAATGTCACACTCAATAGTACAGATCAATGGCCCCTTTATTTCTTTGCCTCCATCTTATTACCATCACGAGCCTACCTCCTTTGATGCTTTTTAATGACCCTCTGAACTGCCGTGCTCTGCTTACCCACTGCTTTTTATTCAAAGGAGAAACCCATCTCTAGCATTCTTTCCTCCCTCCCTCCCTCCCCCTGCTAACTCTGTGCATTCACCCTCTACTTGGTTACCTCCTCCTGATGCTTTTTCCCCAATCCTGACTTTGGGGTGGCTGAAAAGGTCCTCTTGTGTGCCCGCATACTGGGAACAACAAGGTATCTCAAGTCACCCATGCTCAGGGCATCAATGTCCTTTTGTGTTGTTTCCATCTTTCCTTGCCTTTTGCCCACATTTCAAAAGTCTTGTTCCTTTTCAGAACTTCAAAACCAGCAAGATACTAAGAGACCACCTACTGCTAGCTTTTGTCGAGAAATTCTTATTTGTGTGTGTGTGTGTGTGTGTGTGTGTGTGTGTGTATGTGCAACTTGCACATGTATTTCAACAGTGTATTAAAATGCCAAAATTTCTGGTTACAATAATTCTTCTAGAACAAGGATCTAGCAATTCAAAGTGCAATGTCACTTCTTGTTACTGTTTGTAAATATTGAATCAGCATTTTATAAAACAGAGAATGGACTTTTTCAAAGTATCTATCCTCAAATCAAAACCAAATTGTGTATATGGACTGTTTCAATTAACTTTTCTTTTACTTTGAGAAACACACTCAGAAACATTTAAAATGTACATTCTAGCTGTCACAGCTACAAATTCACACAATTCAGCTTTGACTTGGATTAGAAAAGAAATCTAATCCATTTCACATCTTTTTGCCCAAAGGATTTTGCATTTCACCATGAAAAAGCAGGTCTTATTAACTTGTGTTTAGGCCTCATATTCAAACTTCTCTTTTTCAACTCTGAGGTTGAAACTGAGAAACAAAGCCACCTAATTCTTAGGCTTCTTCAGGATTCTTGTGGGCTTGTAAAATGTCATGATAATGAAGTTAACAAGGTATGTGATATTTTTAAGGCCTGTAAAATAAATCTCCCACATGTTGCTTGCAAAAATCTCTTCCCAAGTTGAAAATTTCAGCCTGAAATTGAATATTTATTAATCTTAGCAACCTCTCTGCCTTGACTTCTTTTTTTGGATTGACAGTGGATCTTCCTAGGCATATGGTCCTGGGAGATTTCAGTCTGCTTTTTCTGAGAATGAGGACGGAGGTTGCTCAAGAGGCCACCATAATAGCCATGGGCTTATTCCAGATCGTCCAGGGCCTAACACAGGACAGTGGTTCAAACTTGATTTGATCTTCTTGTCAGATCAGCGGCAATGTGATCTGGAATTGGAGAGCTCTCTGTGGCTCCTCTGTCATGGTCAGATCTTGTCCAGTTAATCACAGGTTTTTCCAGCAGAGAGGCAGGACCTGTTTGATCCCTGGTGACTGATGGATCTCAATTGGTTCCCGAGTGAGTGGGGGTGTTCCTGATGGTTTGCTGCATGATCTGTGTGAGGCTTTAGTCATTCGCTGGAAAAAGAGGGCAGAGGAGGTCTTGGATAGGATAGGATGGCATCCAGGAGGCCTCTTCTCACAAATCCCATCACTCTTCGTGGTTTACAGACAAGTTGAGGGAGATGAAGCAGATTAAGAGATGCCTGGAGTGCTACTGAAGGTCAACAAGGAATGAACTGGACTGAAAACAGTTTAGAGTTACTGTTAAAGTCTAACTTGTAGCCTATTTTGTGGCAGCAAAGCATCAGTTTTTCCTCACCCTTATTGCATCTGTAGAAAGCCACCCAGTCATCCAGTTAGGGCAGAAGTCTTGAAACTTCTAGCTAGCATAGCTGGCTAGAGAATTATGGGAGTTGAAATCCACAAGTCTTAAAGCTACCAAGTTTGGGGACCCCTGAGTTAGGGTAACCAGAGCTCTTTTTTGGAGAGGCATCTCAGGAGTGTACCTACAGGACTGAATAAAAGATTTTGCAAAGTATCTATTGAACAAAATTGCTCAGATTCATTCTCACTTAGATGTTGATCTTGGTACAGGTCTACTTGTTATGGAAGCAGACAGGATTATCATGATTATGAGATTGACCATCTGTTTATTAGATCTATGTTCCTCCTGGCTTCCAAAGGCCTTCTGGGAGGAAGTGTATGGTTCAGTTTAGACAAGGTATACCATTGTCTAAACTGAAACACATGTTTCCTCCCAGGAAGTCTTTAGAAACCAGGAGGAATATGGGTCTAAAAAGCAGGTGGCCAATATCACAATCATGAGAACCCTGACTACTTCCATAGCAAATAGACCTGTACCAAAAAGAACAACTAAATGGGGAGTGAATCGGAGCAATTTTGAGAGAGGGGGTGGCAAAAAAGCTTGGATATCTCAAAAGCTTGGATATAAGGCAGGCATCCTCAAACTATGGCCCACGGGCTGGATAGGGCCCACCAAAGACATTAATCCAAACCACATGGGACCACAAGGCTGTCCCACCCAAATCACCCTGTCCACCCACTGGCCCCCATCCTTTGGCCAAGCACAGGACTTGCCTTCACGAGCTGGAACTGGAAGGTAAGACAGAGAGCTACTGGAGATGAGGGGAGGCCAAAAATCTGCCTGTTTTTGGCTGGCAGAGTGCTTCTGGCAGGCAGGAAGGCCAAAAATGCCTTGGGAGGCCAAGGGAGGCCAAAAATGCACCCATTTTTGGCAGGCAGAAGACTTCTGGGGTGTGAGAAGGCCAAAAACAGGATGCATAGATTCCCCAGAGTGCCTTTGCGCATCCTGTTTTTAGCTGGCAGAGGGCTACTGGGAGCTGGGGAGGTGGCCCTCCTACTGCCGCTGTGCCTTGGCTGCCTGTCCTTCTCCCGCTTGGCACTTGGCAGTTGGAAGAGGAGAGGGAGGGAGGAAGGGCTGGATGCCAGGGGATCAGCGCTGCTGAGCCCCCACCTTGGGGCTTCCTTGCCAGATCTGCTCTGAGTGATGCCTGCCTTGTCCGATCCTGCCTGCCAGGTGCGCAGAGCCCTTGCTGGAGCCTGTTGTGCATATCAGCATCTCAGTGTTTAGCACGTTGTTAGCCAGAAATTTGTTCCTTGTCATGTAAATTTTGAGTATTTACATACATACCACATGGAGCATTCAGAATGATTTGCATCAAGGGGACTAGCAAGTATGGCAAGCATCTTTGTACAGGTGACAACCAGAAGAACATGGGCAAGCATTTTCTCATTCTCCATCCTGGCAAGTGAAAAGTATTTTCCCTTCTTCTACCTGCAGTCAGCAGTTGCTGATGGGAAGATATCAAAGTGGGCAACAAAATGTCTCCAATACTTGGGTGAACAAGTTGTTTAAGATAATGTGTGGTTTGCGGGTGAGCACTAAGTTGCTAGCAATTACCTTTGCAGAAATTCTGCTTTGATCATTCTGCTCATTTCAATTATTCTCCATTTCAGAGTATCTTGATGTGGTCACATCCGATTCCCAAGAACCCATATCATGCCATTTTCTATCCTAACATCCAAGTGTACATGGATTGAGACTGCCATGATGTGTGTAGAATAGAATGGAATGGAAATGGAAATGGAAGTAGGAGAGAATGGATAGGGAAGAGAGGAGGGGGGAGAGGGAGAGAGAGAGAGAGAGAGACTTGTTGATTGGAAGCTCCTTGGGGCTGAGAAGAATTGCTGCAAAACTAAGTTTCCTGAAGTGGACCACTAGACTCCTAAACAACTTAAAAATGATCTAGTAAAAAGAAGTCAACAAAAAGAGCAACATGCAAACAAAAGCAAATGAAACACCCCCAGGAGCAAAACAAATTAAAGTTTAATTTGTGTGTATTGTTTAATGGACTGCTAAATTGGCAAAATGGGCTGCTAAATTGGCCCACCCAATCACATGACCACCTAGCCATGCCCACCAAACTGATCCAGGCCCCTAACAGTCTGGGGGACTATGAATTGGTCCCTTGTTTAAAAAGCTTGAGAACCCCTGAAATAGGGGAACAAACACTCCAACTCCCTGTACAGCATTTCCAGAAAATCAAACACCTAATAATGGAAGAAGATGTGTGTATGGTTTCTTTAAATGTCATAGCATTCTTTACATCCATATACCCAGAACTAGTGAAAGAATCCATGGCAGCTATACTACACATCACATTTGATATAACCAAATAAACCAAGTTCTGAATACTCAGAATAATGGACCTCATCAACCTCTGCAACCTACTACCACTTTGATTGTCAAATATACTAACCAATCCCACAGGATTGCCACTCTCAGTATTCAGAGTCAAGTAAATACTGTAATGCAGTATCTAGAAAATGTAGCTCTAGATGACACAAATCTAGACGATACAAAATGTATGTTTATATTAATATATTAGTATGTATAAAGGAGAATGGAACCACATGTATAGATATGTAGATGTAAAGGGAAAAATGGATATATAAGGGATGCAGTGGTGGGATTCAGCCAGTTCGCACCACTTCGGGAGAACCGGTTGTTAACTTTCTGAGCAGTTTGTTGAACTGGCTGTTAGAAGAAATCATTAGGGCAGAGAACCAGTTGTTAAATTACTTGAATCCCAGCACTGAACAGATGTATACCGATGCGGAAGTGTTGCAAAGAGGAAAATTGTTAAAATATATTAAAAATTGTTCAATAAAAAAGAAAAAAAAAAGAAATCTCCTACGCATAAAACCAAAATATGGATGTAGTATGTAGATGACACTTTTGTCATAATAACAAAGGAACAATTAGAGAAGATGCATAAGACAAACAATATCTTCAAAGGAATACAATCTGCAAGGGAAAGAGAAAACAATACACTAGCCTTCCTGGGTATCCTCACCAGCAGAGGAAATGGCAGCAAATTAGAAACACAAGTCTATTGAAAAGCCACCCACACTAAACAAGTGCCATCCCTTACCAAAGTAACAACTCAACCTCCCACAACAAAAACTATATAACAACATTATTCAGATGAACACAAACTCAATCTCCCCCCCCCCCCACTCCATCACTGCAGCAACCCAGAACACCATAAAAAAGAAACAGAACACCTATATGTTATCTTCTGACAAAATAGACACCCATGCAACTTTATAAAACAAAATGCTGGGTCATTCAACCCAACACAGGACTACTAACACAAGCTATGAAAAAAATAACATGTCAAAAACATCTCAGAAACAACCAATGACAGGGCATCACTGAAGTTCACAAACCAATTAAAGCCTTCCAAAACATCTTATGCAAATTCCAAAGGGAAAGAAAACCAGGAGTTATCTATAACATACAAGGCAGGGGCGAAATCCAAAATTTTTCCCTACTGGTTCTGTGGGCGTGGCTTGGTGGGTGTGGCAGGGGAAGGATATTGCAAAGTTTCCATTCCCACCCCACTCTGGGGCCAGCCAGAATTGGTATTTGCCAATTCTCTGAACTACTCAAAATTTCCGCTACTGGTTCTCCAAAGCCTGTTGGATTTCACCCCTGATAGAAGGAGAAAAACGGTAACAGCCACTATGTGGGATAGACAGGCAGAAGACTAGCAGAGTGCATCTATGAACACCAATTAGTAGTCAGAAGAAAATGAAAACTTTTTAATTGCAGAACACATGTAGAGACTTAACATAGTTTCAACTGGGAAATTGTCAGCATTCCAGACCAAGGTATATCCCAAAATGCTAAGGAATTTTGGAAGCTTGGCACTTAATCAAATCATCCATTAACAGATGCATAGCAATAAACAACATCCAAAAAAGATAATAAAAAAGCCAAGCAAAAAAAGAAAAAAACTTAGATCACCTCCTTGCCAGCAATCAAGACTCAGATAATTAAGGATTAACACCAGGTGCAACCCCAGACAAATAATCAAGCAGTGAACAATACCCTAGTCAAGGAACTACTAATTCACACAATCAAGCAGTAAACAACAGCCTAATCAAGGAACTATCAAGGGGGAAAAAACAGCACCCCCACCAACTCTGACAGGGCCAGTTACTGTTTATAGACAGGAAGCAAACCCATTCCCTTTTAGCACTGAAGTTGTTAACTAGCCGGGTAATGCAATGTCTTCAAGAAAATCACCAAGCTCAAAGAGCACCAAGTACCACAGTTCAACCCTGAGTTACATGTGTTCTCTTCTATTGTTATCCAAAACTAGATTTCTATTTTGGAATTCCTTTGTAGTGTCACTTTCCTTGATAACAGAAAAGTACTGCAAATTGGCAGTATTTAGGGATATGAAGAATTGTTCATGTAAACACATCACTGTCATAATCTGGGCTTTGCTTAATAGCTTTTCCTTTTCTGAAAATAAAATACTGTGCCACTGATGTATATTCTAGTTATTATATTGGCTTATTAAACATTTTTTAATGTCCGTGTTTGAATGAATCAGGCATTAGGTTCTCCTACACCGTTGGACTTTTCCCATCCTTTTTGCTTTGTTTTGTTCAATTGGTTTAATAAACACAGGGTAAAGTAGAAGTTCGGGCATGGTTGTCAGTTCTGAGTAATTATCTCATGTGAAATTCTAATATTTGATATTGTCGGATTTCAAATATCACTTTCTACACTGCAGCACTACAGAAGCAAATATTTAACAGGAATAAATACTGCTATTTGGTTCTTTCTGAGAAGAATATTTCCATCGTTAGATGAAGATTTATTTGTAAATGTTTTGAGCTGCAAATTTCTCATGTAGGGTCAGTACTAGTTGAACTTCTGCCTGTTTTAAGAAGGTGGATCTTTTGCCATGAAACAGACAGGCCACATCCTATCATCTAAAGTTCAGCATCTCAACTTCATTTGATGAGATACTTCCGTTTCATCGTATCTCTTGAGTAAGTTGAAAGGACTTTTAACTCTTTTCCTGCCTCCCGCTGAGAAATGAAAGCCTGCCTTATATCATAACTAGACTTTCCAATCTAGACATTCCAAAATCCAAGCAGGATTTTGCTCCTGTATCTCTTATTAAGAACTTATTAAAATTATATTCTACAGACCTTTGGAACACGCGGGGCTGGTATGCAGTAATTTGCCATGTCGAAGGACAATAAAGGTTGATTGTCTTTTCGTACTTACCTGACCTATTCCCATCTTCTCATTTCAGACTACTATTTTTCATTATTTTCTTTTCTTTCTCTTTTTGTCTCATTTGTAATTGTTTTCCTTTAGCCTCTCTTTCTGCTTTTCTCTCCTGGGATTAAGAGAGGTTTCCCTTGTTTCACTTTAACATAACAAGATAGTCCTTTTATCTTCTATTCCCATTAGATCCTTCCTTCCATCTCCTTTCCATTGTCCTTTCCATTGTTCTTTAATTGCCTGGCTATTAAGGTCAACTAGCTTAGTTTTACCCCTTGGATGGGTGATGCTTGGTAGTGCTGTCCATGTACAGAGCTAAGCCATTCTACAAGATAAGAATGACCACGCAGAATATTCAGAAGGATCTTGACAGACTTGAACATTGGATGCTATCTAACAAAATGAAATCCAATGGTGAAAGAAGTGAGGTGCTACATTTAGGGAAGAAAAACAAAATGCACAGGTACAGTATAGGTGGTACTTTGCTCAAGGTAGTAACTGTGAGAGGGGTCTTGGAGACTTGTGGACAATCACTTAAATATGAGCCAGTAGTGTGCTGCAGCTGCCAAAAAAGCCAACACAGTTCTAGGCTGCATAAACAGAGGGATAGAATCAAGATCACGTGATGTGTTAATACTACTTTATAATGCCTTGGTAAGGCCACACTTGGAATACTACATCCAGTTTTTGTTGCCATGATATAAAAAAGATATTGAGGCTCTAGAAAGAATGCAGAGAAGAGCAACAAAGATGATTAGCAGACTGGAGGCTAAAACATATAAAGTACGGTTGCTGGAAATGAATATGTCTAGTCTTATGAAATGAAGGGGTGACATGATAGCAGTGTTATCATATCTCAGAGGCTGCCACAAAGAAGAGGGAGTCAAGCTATTCTCCAAAATACCTGAGGGTAGAACAAGAAGCAATGGCTGGAAACTAATCAAGGAGAGAAGCAATTTAAAATTAAGGAGAAATCTCCTGACAGTTAGAACAATTAATCAGTGGAACAACTTCCGTCCAGAAGCTGTAAATGCTCCAACACTGAAAGTTTTTAAGAAGAGATTGGATAACCATTTGTCAGAAGTGGTTAGGGTTTCCCGCCTAAGCAGCGGGTTGGATTAGAAGACCTCCAAGGTCTCTTCCAACTCTGCTATTTTATTCTGTTCTGTTCTGTTCTATTCTACATCAAAGGCAGCAGTGTATTTTCCCTTTGCATAAAGACCTATTCCACTATCTGATAGGTATTGAAAGTAGGGTGTTTATGAATCTAAATAGCAGTGTTGACAAAACTGAAAATGGATCAGAATATGTTGAAGATAAGAATTAGTCAGTGGACAAGTGTATTAGGCTAACACAATAGATTGTGATTCAGTGTGTGTGGTGGTAACCCAGCCATTGTCTTAGCATATTGGATGAAGCAGATCATAACACTAAACCCTAATGTTTCTTATTTATAGAATAAATCTATTCTAAATACATCTTGGATTTAGCAATGAGCATGTTATTGACCCAGGCATTGTTTGGTCATATGACCATAGCTTGAAGGATCAAAATAGAAATTGTTACAAGCTTGGTCAAGCTACAAGTGTGCCAAATTTTTAATGCTGGAAAAGGAATTTTTTTTCTCATTCTGCTCGTATATTTTTATTCATTACCAATATAAATGGAAAGAGGAGAAAGAAAGGTGGAAATCTAGTTGTTATTTATTTTGGATAGTGTTCACTCCACTCAGGATCTGCTCAAAGTTAAGCAGCAAAATTAGTTCCCATTCGGACTTCAAGTGGAATGTGCTTAAATTTATAGTTGAAAATGCACATTTTCCTTCTTGCATCCTCATTCTTTTTTTCTTTGACCCTTTAAAATACCATGACCACATTGCAGAATGAGCTCCCTCTGTGCCTAGGATGAATATAGCTTCATGTGGGACCAAGTAGAAGCCCCCTGAGAAATCAAAATATCAAGCACAACTACAACTGAGTAGCATTGTGCAAAGTTTTAGAACTATACCTATTGCATGCACACATTCCATCCATTTACATTTTTATCTTTTTGTACATTTCTTTCTTTTTTAAATGTCATCCATGAGTATCCCCAATATTTTTTCCAATATATTGAGGTTTGTATCAGCTTTTTCTAAAATATAACCAACCCTCCTCCTCCCCTCTTATTCATTTTTCTTTATGTCTAACATTTAGACATTTGCCCCTGGTAGGGGCAAATATTTTCCACTTAAATATTTTGTTATTCATACTTCTCACAGAGAATGAACAGCTCACTAACAGACTCTGTTCACTTCACTTCTGTCAACAGGTGCTATGAAGTCCATTTACTGTTCTGTAAATTGATATTGCATTCCTAGGTATGAGTATACTGAAACTTTGGTGTTCCAAACGTAATTTTTTCTTACTTTATCTTGCAATAACTCATCCAAAATTTGCAAATGTATTCAGAAAATAGATTGGGAAAACATGTAAGACGTTGTTTTTAAATGAATGTGAGAGAGGGCAAAATTGATTGATTCATCACTCTCTAATCTAACTGTTTTTCTAGCTAGCATTGCTAGTTAGTTGGCAATCTTTTGGCCTCTTGGGCAAAAGGTGTTCTCACAAAATGGCTCCTGTAGGCAGTTTCCCTAGTCATGTGTTCTCTAATGCTTTAATCAGATTAAAAATAAAATATGTAAGACATCTATATCAAAATACCCCTGGCAGTGCTAACAAGTAATTCCATACAATCCTCCCTTCTTCAGGAGAGATCAAAGACAGTATCTCAAACCCCAAAGGCATGCTGAAAAAGCCAGGTCTTAACAACTTTTTTGAAAACTCAAAAGAGTAGGGACTGATCTGATCCCCCAAAAGAAGGTTATTCCAGAAAAGAGGGGGAGGGAGCCAACTCTGGTTTTGAAATAGAATTATATTTAGTAACCAAGAAAAGATGTAACCAAAGTATTAGCCTCTTCTTCTTGTTGTTGTTAGTTGTGAAGTCATGTTTGACCCATTGCAACCCCATGGACAATGTTCCTTCAGGCCTTCCTGTCCTCTACCATCCTCTGGAATCCATTTAAGCTCAGGCCTACTGCTTCAGTGACTCCATCCAGTCACCTCATTCTCTGTCGTTCTCTTCTTTTGCCCTTAATCTTTCCTAGCATTAGGCTCTTCTCCAGTGAGTCCTTCCTTCTCATTAGGTGGCCAAAGTATTTGAGTTTCATCTTCAGGATCTGGCCTTCTAAAGAGCAGTCAGGGTTGATCTCCTCTAAGACTGAACAATTTGTTCGCCTTGCAGTCCAAGGGACTTGCAAGGGTCTTCTCCAGCACCGTAGTTCAAAGGCCTCAATTCTTTGGCGCTCAGCCTTTCTTACTGTATGGTCCAGCTTTTACAGCCATACATTGCAACTGGGAAAACCATAGTCTTGACTATACGCATTTTTGTTGGCAGGATGATGTCTCTGCTTTTTAGTATGCTGTCTAGATTAGCTTTCCTCCCCAGGAACAAGCGTCTTTTAATTTCTTGGCTGTAATCCCCATCTGTGGTGATCTTGGAACCCCAGAAAATAAAATCTGTCACTACCTCCATTTCTTCTCCATCTATTTGCCAGAGTATTAGCTACTATCATCAAATCTAACTGGTTTCGGGAGGGTTGCTGCAGCACACTAATCTCAAGCATCCCAACTCACTCTTTGCTACCATCTCTGGCTGCCAATCCAGCAACAGCTAAAGGATCATTCCCAGGTTGAAGATATGCTCTTTCAGGAACTCCATCTGAATGCCCCTTTTTCTGTTTATCAGCTTCAGTCCTAACTGGATTCAACTTCACTTCTTTTCCCATTTCCAGCCCATTTTCCAAAGCAAACTTTCCCAACATTCAATGATTTCCTTGGGATTAGATCAAAAACTGACCTTCAAAGTTCTGAATGACCTGTCCAAACAGTTATAAAGAGCCTTAGAGACAAGAGAGTCAAAACAATCATTTCCCACCACTACCTTCTCAGCATGGCAGATAGTCTAGAAGTATAACCATGATTGGACTAGAAGACCTCCAAGGCCTCTCCCAACTCTATTATTCTATGTTCTGTATTTTCTCAAAAGTAAGCTTTCCCCTTGGAACTGCATCCCCATTGAGGTCTATATGATACCAGCCTTGCTGACATTTAGCAGATCATTAAATATCTGGCTGTTCCCACAAACACTGGGTTAAGAATAAATTGTGAACCCACTAATTGTGATGTAATTATGTGAATTTGCTAACTGTAGTTTAACAGTTTTTGAGATGTACTGGAAGTTGTTCTGCCTTCCCAGTGTGGTTGCTTTAATTGTTACTCTATTTTTACTTAATTGTTTTTTAATCCTCAGTAATCCATTAAGAATCATTGGAAATTGACCAAATAAATAAATATTATTATAACCCAATCCTCTCCCACATTTTATTCATTTTGTTCCTTCCTACATTTTATTCACAACAGTTAGAAAGCCTTCTGAGTTTATTTATTTTTCACATTATTTAATCTGCTCCCTGAATTGTTTTTTTAATGCCCAAAATATTGGGCTCCCATAAAACAGTTGACATACGTAAAGGTAGATTTCTCTGAGTGTATAGGATGCAAGCATCTTGCATTGCAAGAGTTTTGATAAAACTAGTGAAAATTCTCCACCAAGAAAGACCTACTCCAAATGCAATCAAGCTAAAAAATGTAAGCCTTGTTCAGTTTGTGCATTATATTTAATGGAGGGAGGGAGAAATGGAGAGGGGAGGGGAGGGGAGGGGAGGGGAGAGGAGAGGAGAGGAGAGGAGGCTGTATTTTTCTATGTATTTATTTTAGGCAACTGGCCAATCTTTGGAAGACTTTACTGCGTAAAAGCAAGGAAATTAATCATTTTTTAAATTTTATGTTTCCTACGTCTATGCAATTGGAGTAAACTGTAAATTAGGAGTTGCAGCACAGTAGTTTGGGGGAATCTGAGGAGTTCAAAATGTAGCTTTCATTTATTACAATATAATAGTAGCTTCCTTTGTTTTGACAGTAGCAATGAAGTTATCCCAATGTGTAAAGATTATAGATGAAACAGCTTCCACATTTTCCTCTTTGTTTCTTTCATAAAAAGCCATCATAATTTTGGTCATGTTCAAGGCTCTTTTTTAATTAAAAAAAAAACCCACTATTAAACCAATAGTGGTCCTTGCTTCTAGTGTAGGGACACATAGTATACTCTGGATAGTTTGGACTACAATTTCCTTATTTCCTTATCTTTGGCAAGGGCTGGAGAATTGCTCTAAAACATCTGTCTGTACAGTCCTGTTTGGGAGACATTTCCAAAGGGAAATCTATAAACCTTCTAGCTGTCTTTGGCAAGCAATTACTGTAATTTAGCCTTCTGGTACTATCTGTTCCTTTTTCTGCCACTTTCTACCTTTTTGTTCCTTCCCCATTCTTCCTAACATTATACACACTCTCCATTTCCTCTCTAGTGAAGAGAAAGAAGAGAAGTTAAAGAAGACATAAAAGAACAAATAGAAAGAGGAAGACACAAAGAAAGAGAGAGAATAGCAGAAAGAGAAAGTAAATGGTGATGATGTCCAAATCTGGTCCTAGCTTTGCCCACTATAAATGATGGGTTTTTTCATGAGCCCCTCAATGAAACAGACAATCAGAAGATCAACAACCAAATCTCACTATAAAATGGGACATTGAAGTTGCCTGTGCAATGGTGAAGGAGAACTCCAGGAAGAAAATGAAGATGCCTAAGAAGACAAAGCTAGACATGCAGAAATATAAGGAAAGGTTAAATCCAGCTGACAAGCTCAACATCTTTAACTGATATCAACAAAAAATTTCCCTCTAGCCTCTGATTCCTCCCAGGAAGTAAGACAATCTCTGGAGATGGGATTTCTCTTTCCTCTGAAGTCCCTTCCTGAAAGCTCAAAGCAGGATTTGTCTTTGCTTGTTGTTGTATGGACAAATGGGTTGCCATTTTATCTTTACATAGAGAAACATAGAGCAATTCCAACCAGATTGTTCAAAATTGTTTTCAATGGGGGATTACCATAGGGAGATGTAGTTCTGCATGAAGAAAAAGTTAGGGGACCCTAGTAATGGGCCTTCAGGAAGACAGGCCAGAATCAAAGTCTTGCTGTCTTGCAAATTGGGAAGTACTGATGTTGCATTTGCAATGATAAATGATTTGGTCCAAGGAATATGCATATTTTGTTCTGCATTAACTGCAAAGTAGGAATCTTTCTCTCCAACTTTTCTTTTCTGTCCTCAGAAAAATACCTCTGGAAAAGATGGGAATATTTGAGGCAATATATTTCCCAGGCTGGGATATTTACTGCACAGCCAATAAAACAGAAGAGGAAGCAAAATCAAAATTCTCAGATCCCTTCCATCACAGCAATAATGCTAAATAACATCCACAACTGGCTATCAGGGCAGACTTTGGAGATAAAAGCAGATGAACACAAAGACAATTCTGTGCAGAGAGGGTTCATTCTGTTTAGAGACTGGCCAGAGATTTTTTTTTTTTTTTTGGGTTGATGAAAAAACTGACAAGCTGCATTACAGCGAACATTCCTGTATTGATTATACAATTTCTAAGCCTGCCCTCTGTGTGACAGGAGTGGCATAATTAGTTTTTTTTCCCCCTTGTTAAATATTTGTAAATCATTCGCACTTTTATGGGTTACATAACCTGGCTGTTACCCTTCCAATAATCTTGTAACTTGTTTAAACAAGAAATATCTCCAGTAGCTGTTGCATTGTTTCTGGGAGAGAACAATATAAGTTCCTTGCTAACTGTAGGTGGGAAATGTCTTATTTGTGAGAAAGAATGAGAAACAGAAAGCACAGTGTGCAGGTTATGATCTAATTCATTCCTAAAGGAAGCAGAAAACAGGGAAGTTTAATTATCAATCCCTGTACCACTTGAGTTACTTAGGCTGCCCCCCCACCACCACTTTTCCAATAGTAGTACTACTATGCTAAGACTGTAAAGTATTATGGATTGTTGTACAATCAGGCAGATGTTCAAACTGGGTTTGGCGTTTTTATCCACCTTTTGAGTCCTTCCCAAGGATCTGGGATATTGATGTTTGATGATGCTAAAGGCATTGTTGCAGGATATAAGCTGTCCAAGTAAAACTGCCTTTTACAATTGACTGGAGGCAGTGATGGGATTCAAGTAATTTAACAACCGGTTCTCTGCCCTAATGATTTCTTCCAACAACCGGTTTGCCAAACTGTTCAGAAAGTTAACAACCGGTTCTCCCGGAGTGGTGCTAACTGGCTAAATCCCATCACTGACTGAAGGTGATTTTTGTCAATGTTTATGATATTCAAAGCCCCCCCTCCCCCCGTTATTTTGGGATTGCATCCAAGATGCCTATTGCAATTGGTACTGTCTTTGCTTTGTTTTGCCACAATCTATCTTTCTTTCTTTCTTTCTTTCTTTCTTTCTTTCTTTCTTTCTTTCTTTCTTTCTTTCTTTCTTTCTTTCTTTCTTTCTTTCTTATATTTCTATACCGCCTTTCTCCCGCAGGACTCAAGGCGGTGTACAGTCAAGAAAAAATAAAAGATACATAAACATCATAAAATTGATAATTAAAATTATAACATAGTTTAGCCCAAATTAAATAAAACCCAGAATTAGATAATATTTTAATCATTTCCAGTTAACATGTTTAGCCCCACCTGATTGAACATCAGGGTCTTGAGGGCACAGCGGAAAGCACGGAGATTAGGGATGTTTCGTATATCAGGGGGCAGTTCATTCCAAAGAGTTGGAGCCCTTACAGAGAAGGCCCTCCCCCTGGGAGTCGCCAGTTGGCACAATTTGACTGATGATACCCTGAGTAGTCCCTCCCTTTGAGAATGAACTGGTCAGTGGGAGGCTATTGGTGGCAAAAGACGGTCTCGTAAGTACCCAGGCCCTAAGCCATGGAGCGCTTTAAAGGTGATAACTAACATCTTGAATCGCACCCGGAAGACCACTGAGAGCCAGTGCAGCATATATTATATGTATATATTTACAGGATTTTGAATTTTGTTATCTTCTCCAGTTCCTTCTCTTCTGTTCTGCTGTCTCCAGGTACTGCCAAATCCACTACCTGCCTTTTTTCCCCCTTATCAACAATTGTTAAATCTGAGGTGTTACGTGGCAGGTGCCTTTCTGCTTGAATTCTAAAGACCCAGAGTTATTTAACTTCTTCTTTTTCTATTACTTTGTCTATTTTATGGTCCTACCAGGTCTTACTTGCAAGCAAATGGTATTTCTTGTAGATCTTCCAATGCACAATTGTTGCTACTTTGTCATGCTGTTTCTTATAGTCAGTGTATGCAATCTTCTCGCAGCAGATAACCAGTTGGTCCCCAGTTACTTCAGCTTCTTTGCAGAGGCGCATTTGTTGTCTATTTGTTTTCTGAAAAATCTTTAGTGAGCTTCTGTCTTGGGCAGTTTTTGTCTGTGCTGCAGGCAATCCCACAACTTTTGCTGTAACTATCCATCTTGAAAAAACTTCAGTCAAAGCTGCAAGAAAAGGTATTGATTAAGTCCCCGCTGTGGTACTTATCAGAAAAATGAGGGGCCTGCAGAAAGAGATTGAAATGAGCTCCATAGCAGTAGTGGGTTGCCCCTGGTTTGGACCGGTTCTATAGAACCAGTAGTAAAACTGACGGAGGCTCCACCCACTGACCTTGTCATCATCAGAAGTGATCTGAGCATGAGCATGCACAGAAGCAAGGTGCATGTGTGAGTGAGCGAGTGCGTGCACGTGCGCGATCCCGTTGCAAACCAGTAGTAAAGGTAAGTGGAAACCACCCATGCTCCATAGCAAAGCAGAGCAAGCTGAAGTAACCCGGTAGCCTCATTTCCCTCCAGAAACAATTAGTCATGTTGCCTTATGAAGCAGTATTGAAGAGGTACATTTTCTGGATTTTCAACAAAGGATTAGAAATTTCACATGGGCCTGATACTTAGGCCAGTGCCATGCTAAAATTTATTCCAGTCTCCTGGTTTTTCTTTTTGACAAGTAGTAGTGTTATTTATTATGCTAATTCACTCTTGGAGCTCGTTATCATGCTGCACCGGTTAGAAGAGTTAGGGGTGAGGGGCACCGTGTTGTGATGGTTCTCCTCCTTTCTCTCCAACCGGTTGCAGTCTGTGTTGACAGGGGGTCAGAGGTCAACCCCAGGCCCCTTGTTTGTGGGGTGCCACAGGGGTTGGTTCTCTCACCCCTTCTGTTCAACTTTTCTGTGAAGCCGCTGGGTGAGATCATCCATGGGGTGAAGTACCACCAGTACGCTGATGATACTCAGCTATACATCTCCACCTCGGATCACACCAATGATGCCCTTGAACTGATGTCCCGGTGCCTGGAGGCTGTACGAATCTGGATGGGGAGAAACAAACTCAGGCTCAACCCTTCCAAGACCGAATGGCTGTGGTTTCCGACATCCCGATATAGTCAGTTGGCTCCATCACTGACTATTGGGGGCGTATTGCTGGCCTCCACAGAGAGGGCTCGCAACTTGGGCGTCCTCCTGGATTCACGGCTGTCTTTAGAAGAGCACCTGACGGCTGTGGCCAAGAGGACTTTTTATCAGGTTCGCCTGATTCTCCAGTTGCACCCCTTTCTGGATCAGACTCGTTAAGCACGATCACTCATGCTCTCATTACTTCCCGCCTGGACTACTGCAATGCTCTCTACATGGGGCTCCCCTTGAGGAGCACCCGGCGGCTCCAACTGGTCCAGTATGCGGCCACGCGGGCGGTTATGGGAGCGACGTGGCGCTCCCATGTGGCTCCCCTCTTGTGTGGGCTGCACTGGCTCCCAGTGATCTTCCAGGTGCGCTTCAAGATTCTGGTTACCACCTTTAGAGCGCTCCATGGCATAGGACCAGGGTATTTACAAGACCGTCTTCTGCCACCAGTAACCTCTCACCGACCAGTACGCTCCCATAAAGAGTGGCTTCTCGGGGTGCCGTCGGTCAAACAATGTCAACTGGTGGCCCCCAGGGGGAGAGCCTTCTCTGTGGGGGCACCTACCATCTGGAACGAGCTCCCACTGGAATTACGGAGGATCCTGGATCTGCGCACTTTTCGCCGTGCCCTTAAAACATTCTTATTTAAGCAGGCGGGCCTAGCCTAATTTTCCCTTTTTCAATTTTTTCAAATCTATCCTAAATTGGGTGTTTTAAATTATTGGACCAAAATATTTATTATATTCTAAATGTTTTTTAACATTCATATTATATGCATTTCATATGACTGTTCATGCATATAAAACATTCGTATTATATGGATTTCATCTGACTGTTCACCGCCCTGAGTCCTTCAGGAGTAGGGCGGTATATAAATTTAATAAAATAAAATAAATAAATAAATAATTGCTATGAAGTGATTGAGGGAATTCTTTGTATCACATGGTTTTCTATGTCTCGGCCTTCCAGCTGCCCACCTTCCTGATCTGAAAAGAAATTCATAAGAATCAGTACATTGGGATGTCTTTCTTCTGGTTTTAGCTGAGATTCAGCAAGCCAGGGTGACTATAAACTGCTTGTCTGATAAAGGCCTTCAGAGTGAATGGCAGGACATTTGTGTATAACCAGACACAAAATATCATCCCTCAGATATGACAAATGTAAGAACTCACATTTCAACCAGATAACTTCACCCAACGGTTTTTTATTTGAAAGTAATTTCTTTTCCATTAAATTGAATTAAAATGATAAAAGGAAGGAAGTATCTATATCCTTCCTATATAACTTTTTTTTTTAATAGCTATACAATGACCTTGCTGGATGCTCTCCAAATCCAATGGATAGGATATCATTGACCTTATTATAAGGTCTCATGTGGCCTGCATACAAAGCCTTATTTAAACAGTCTTTTACTTTGCAGTAATGTATAAGAAAGAGAATGATTAGCCACACAGCTGGCAATTATGGCTGTGAACTTCAGATTGTATGGGTCAGCTTTAAAAAAAAAACAACTCTGGCCACTGTATTTGGGTAACTATACACACACAACTGTACACAAGAATGTGTGTTTAATTTACATAATTAAAAAAATAACCACTGAAGCTTTACTGCAGATTCTCTGTGTATGAACTAGGAATAATAAAGGAATAGGCGGATGAGTAGATAAAATTGCAGATATTGGTTGGAAGCATGTAAGTGCTAATTTGCTAACTCTGCCATTTATTTTATAGGTGATATCAAAGCCCATTTAATAAGTGCAATAAACATAAACTTTGGTGCTTATAATGCTATTCATTAGATTAATACCCAACAGTATTTTCTTTAAAATGCTATTTAGAGTGGAATAAATGACCAAAATATATTTCTCAGATTCACATCCATATACTCCAACTCAGCTTGAAATGTTGAAAGCAATTACAGAGCTAAAATCAATATATTTTTTATTCATTGCATATGTACCAAAACCATTTTTATCATAAATGGAAGAAAGTCAACTCTAATATGAATGCTGGATCACTTTGGTGAGGGAAAAATATCTACCTGATCTTTCTCTTAAACTAGAAGTATCAGGAATTAAAATGTTCTGCATGAAAAATAGGTTCTGGACCACTAAACGTCTTTAATATTTTGGAGCCTGGTAAAGTCATATGACATTTTGAGAACATATTGTGGATACACTCATGAGGTGGCTGGCATGAAAGGATGCCTACCCATTGATGAAATGGTGGTTGTGGTCAGGAGACTCATGGAGAGAATGAATCAATAAAAAGGAAGAAGTAAACAATTGCAAACTATCTTTCTCTCAAACTTCCAGAAATCTGGCCTGCTGCTGCTATTAGGGTATGCATGGATTTAAACCCAAATCCATGGGTTTATCTACCCATGGATTTGGGTAGATAAACTTTATGGTACCTAACTAGGAAGAACTATGCCTATATGGGCAAACATATAGCATTGACACAGATGAGAGAATTGAGAGAGAGAGTTGCTATGTTTATTATAGATGCCCACTTTATTGTAAGGAATTACTTCAGTGGTAAAATCCAATTTTTTTTCTCACCAGTTCTGTGAGCTTGGCTTGGTGGGCATGGTGTGGTGTGGCTTGGTGGGTGTGACAGTGCAAAATCTCCATTCCCACCCCACTCCAGGGGAGGATACTGCAAAATCCCCATTCCCTCCCTACTCTGGGGCCAGCCAGAAGTGGTATTTGCCGGTTCTCTGAACTACTCAAAATTTCTGCTACCGGTTCTCCAGAACTTGTCAGAACCTGCTGAATTTCACCCCTGAATTGCTTCCATTAGGGGCAAGCAATGACAGCTGGCTAGCCAGAGTTGTGCAGTGATCACTCATATGTTTAACAACATTTACAACCTTTATAATCAATTTTTGACTAACCCAGGACTGTTCCATTCTCTGTAGTATCTGATATCTCCATGACAGCTATTTTTTTTTTTAGAAGGATCTTGACACTGAGTTCACAGCAGGTTGTAATTTAGGGCTCTTTATTACACAATTGGTTTTCTGTAATTGAAGTGGTTCCCACCCTTATGTCATTCAGGAAACTATTGAAAACCTGATTGTTCTGCCAAGACTTGGGACAGGGTGATATCTTAGAAGAAATGTCTCAGGAATAAAACTAGTTCAACGGTAGCACTACTTTTTTTTTTTAAATTAGATTTATATGCCGCCCTTCTCCGGAGACTCAGGGTGGCTTACAATGCATTAAGCAATAGCCTTCATACTTTTGTATAATTTATACAAAGTCAGCTTATTGCCTCCACAAACTGGGTCCTCAATTTACCTACCTTAGAAAGAATGGAAGGCTGAGTCAACCTTCAGCCTGGTGAGATTCGAACTTACAGTAATTGCAGAATCTGCTGAGCTATCCAGGGTCGTTTTACCTTACTTACTGTTAAGGATATTGTTGTTGTGTTAGCAACCAGCAGAGTATAGTGCACAGAGAAATGTTGCTGAGAGCAATGAAATAAGAGATACGTGCAAACTGGTTTATTGAAAGTTTTCTTTATAGTGGAAAATAAACAATCTCGTAGTCTTTTAAACAGTCCAAGTCTTTGCCAGTTAAATACAAAAAACTTCTTACCACACAAACAGTAGTTGGTTAGAATAACAAGCCCACTCTGATTCACAAACCACGATGGTAGCAGATCCACCCACACACACAATGATAGCACAATGGTAGCTTATCATCAACTGAATACATTACAGTACCTTTCTTAAATACATTTACAACTAATTACAGCATGACTCAGCATTACAGCATGATGCAGCATTAAAACTTAAAGTCACAGAACACATATATTGCCTGGACAATCTGTTAAGCTCAAACCATATCCTAACACTTACCTTAACATTTGATGGATTCATATGTTACTTAATGTTACTTACTTTAACATTTGATGGATTCAAATAGAGACTGGACAATTGCCTATCATGGATACTTTTTTGGATTCCTGCATGAGCATAGGGTTGAATCTGATGGCTGGAATTGCTCCTTTCAAATCTACTGTTCTTTCCTGGAAAATTTGTTTATGACATGTTTTTCTGGTAGTTGAGGCTAGTGATTTTGTCAAGTCCTTGGTATAACTGAGAAATGGTGAAATATTACAGGCCATCACACGAGTGTTTCTGATAAAATGGAACATTGTTTGTCACTTAGTTCTGAGCAATGAATTAGACTGATGACACTTCTGAGATGGACTAAAAACATGATAGACTGCATATTTCTGCGAACAATGTGGTAGTGAGGGCAATACAAAGGTTGTTTTGCTATCTTCGTTGTATACTCCTGTAATTGGCAAAGTTCCTTTAACTAACGGAGAGTCTAGTATCATCTTTCCTAATATCACTGAAGCCTGCTATAACAAAGTTTCAGATCACTAAGAAAATACCATCTTGGTATAATAGTAACTGCTATTGTTGTAATAGTATCCAATGCCATACTTGTCAAGTTTGTGGGATCCATTTCAACTTTTTCATCTTGGTGGTAGGGTTCTTTTCTACTGCCAGTTCTGATAATCTTACCCATCATAGCTAATTTGAGATAGCCAAAAGAGATTTTATCTTTTAGAATTGTAAGTAGAAATTAAGCTACAACTGTGACCAGGCTTATTATTGTGAAATGGTATGGCTGAAAAGTGAGATATCATGAGACTGCACAGACTTCACTAGCGGACTGCCTCCACCTCCACTCACACATTTACTCCTCCCCCTCCCCCCATTTATGCCTTTTGGCCATCTTGCACCCTGCTTTGTGGCGCTGGGACTGCTTGCCATGCCCTGGGAAGCCTCAGGTACCCAGCCTGGCCAAGCAAGTCCCAACAAGCATTTGTCCACCCATCTACCTTTTCTCCCAGTTCCCCACATCAACTTTTTTTGCCTTTTGTACCCAGTCACCATGAGTGAAGCAAAAGTGACTCGCTCTCTTTGTGGACCCAGTTTCTCCAGTGTTGAACAGAAAATGTTGAACATTTTCTACATGTATAACATTGCATGTTCTTTATAAAGTTGCACTTTATTTCTGTCATAAAATTATGCTGATTTGTAAAGACTTTTCAAAGAGAATGCATGGGCTTGGAATATTCCTAAGTAACATTTTTCTCTGTAAAAGATATTAATTAATAAAATATACTGTATTTGGCCTATGGGTCTGACTTTTGGTACACCCTGGTTTGTGTGTGTGTGTGTGTGTGTGTGTGTGTGTGTGTGTGTGTATTCCATTATTTAGGTAGAGCTAGGAAACCTGGATATTGATTTAATTGTGTCCTGAAAAAAATACAGAAATGGTCCCATAACTGCATCATAATCTTTTCTATTTTTTTGATTAGGCATACTGTAAGTAGAAACCCAGCTGTATATGTATGAGTTCTAGACATTTCCATTTAACTTGAGGAAGTATCATAGGTGAATGAGGAGACAGGCCTATTGGATTGAAGACAGAGCAAAAACGTAGTTCAGGAACGGAGCACCGAATCTATTCCAACTGAAGCTGACACTTCTAGCTATAGGCAAAATAAAATGTTCTATGCTCTGAAGATAAAGCAATACTGAAGATGTTGATCTTTTCTTTTAAAAAATGCAAAAATAATTGTTAGGTCACATCTTTTTATTCTAACAATCTTATTATTTTTATGTCTATAGAGTGCAGAATTCAGGGCATTTCTGTGCCAACAAAACTATAATGAATAGGTTCTTAGAAATCCCCGCCTCTCTGGCTGCCAGGCGATAAGAGGGGGGAAAGGCTTGTGTCTGACTTAGTAATTACCAGCCAAAAATGAAGATGAAGTAGTCATCAGCAAAATTAGTACCCTGACAAAGGACATTTTTGGCAAGATTCTTGGGCTGAGGGTGAGAAAACAAATCACAAAATTTCAAACTTGGGATTAATAGCAGCTTTGATATCTGACTTCTCATCTAAGCACATGGAGTTGGTATGTATACCATGAAACTGGCAAAAGACATCTTTCCTAGGGGAGGAGTACTCAGCTTTTTAGAGCAACACACAATAAGTTCTGTAGGATAAGGAATAGCAATATCACAGAATTTTAATCTTGGAAGCCATCTTTCCGAGCTGTTTTTTTGCTCAGAGTCAGTTCTATCATACAAGATTTAACACAAGGTAGTGTGTTCACAGGGGGCAGGAAGAAATCATTATATTGCATAAAATATACGAGTTACATGTACAAGTTATGTGATGATGTCATGACATAGGTTGACAATCCATTCAACACTCCTCCCACCAAAGGAAAACACACCAATCTTTTTCTTTCTTTTTTTTAAGTGTGTGCTTTCCCTTCTCTAGACGTCAATCTTGCTCTCCTGGGAACTTCCAGGAAAAATGCCTGCAGTTGTCTTGGCAAGACTTCAGAAGTAGTTTGCCAATGCCACCTTTGGAGGGCTGAGAGAGTGTGACTGGTCCAAGATCATCCAGTTGGCTTTGTGCTTAAAGTCCAGAGTAAACTTCTCCATGCTGCACATCAGAGAACATATGTGTCTGTTGTTCAGAGACGGCTACATATCTGCTTCATTTATATATCTGCGAATGTTCCTTCTGACTAGGGGACACTCAAACAGCAAAGCACAGAACAGGAAGTTGTATCAACTTGCACAGCTCCAGACAATGTACAGGTGGGATTTGGGAGGTGTTTGGATTAGCCCTTCTGTGGTCATATGCAGCCTATGCTTATCCATCGACCCCTTCATAGCATACTGTAGGTAGGCAGTGACACCTATGCATAGTTGCGGACAACTCTAAATCAAGCTTAAGTTATGACTAGAACTCCAGATCTCCCAGTTTCTAGCTTGATGCCTTAACCTCTACATCAAAGTCATTTAAAAAAAACAACAACAACAACAGCTACTTAGATTTGCTTTGTTAAAAAGATGTGCTTCATAGCGGCAAATAGACAACATGATTTGCCTTTACAAAGCATTCTGTATGATCTTAAATTGCTTTAAGACTGTCCCAGGAAGAAGTTGCTGTCAACTTCCACTAGGGTAACAGAATAACAGCATTGGAAGGGACTTTGGAGGCCTTCTAGTCCAACCCCCTGCTCAGGTAGGAACAAAAGTAAGACTGAAAAGTGCTTTGTTTTGCTTCCTTCTTAGAAAAAGAAACTTGAAAAAGCAGCTTAGAAGGTCTGCTTTGTTCAAACCTTTGTCATATTTACATATTTCTCCCAAGATTTGCAAGATCCAATTTTCTGTGTGCAAGAATGGAAACACATTTACTTATGTGAACTCCCATTTTCAAGACACAAGTTACCAATAAAAATTAATAAACCCTCAGTATTGGCATTTTTAACTTTTCTTTCCACCACCAATCTAGAAGCAATCAACGAAAAGAAAGCACAAAAAATGAGGTATGCCATAAGTCCTCATCATATTGCTTTTTGTGGGTCTAGATAGAAATTCAATGCCCCAAGGGCTGCATTCCAGACATCAGAACTACTAGTTTCTGTAATGAGACCTTTGTTTTGCAAATATCAATATGCATAGTTGCTTAGGTCTTTACAACATGTTACATATAAAATACTATCGCATCTGTTCTTTTTTGCTTTGAATTGCCTGTATGGCAGTTCACCTGGCTATCTCAAAGTGTATCTCCTTTATTTTATTAGACTGAGCATTATGACTGCATGGTATATTGAATAGTGGCCCACTCTCCCTGACCTTATGTAGTAACACAGTTTTCCAGTCCTGCAATAAATCAACAAAATAAAGGAAATAGAGTTTTCTTTTAAGCTGTGCAAACTATCTTTCTGATACGGGTACAGCAAATTTTCTCTCTAACTGTCGTTATAGTGTTTGCAGATGTATTTGTCCATTTTAGCTTAAGATTTTATGATATGGTGAATAATATATTGTTATAGATTGTGAAGAAAGGTAACCCTGAAAGCCAGTCTATAAACTGAAATAAATAACATTCAAAGTGAAGAGGGGCAGTAACCATGGAGAATCTAGCAAAGAATTGCAGTCCAAATAACTTTTGGAATAATGGTGTTCACGTATTATGGGCACACAAGTCATTTCATTGTTCATGTCATTTTAAAAAAAATTGCAGCCACCACTGTTGGTCGATGGGATAAATTGTGATGTGGAAATGTTTAGAATAAATGCAACAGTGGACCTAGATATTCCCTTCTATGGCTAAAATGATCTTTTAATGTTTCAGTGACTTGGCATGGTTACACAGAAATAAACCTCATTGAACTCCATGGGAATTATTTCCAATTAAACATTATTGAAATCACACTACTGACTAGGCTCAGAAGTACAAACACTGGTGAGGTACTACTGCTCAGCAACCTGAGGAGCATTTCTCTCCCCACAACTGCCCCCAGAGTATGGATTCTAAGGAATTGTACTACAGAATCTGCTGGAAATATATTTGGGGATTTTGCTGCAACAGATCCATGCTTGGGGGAAAAAAAGTTTGCAGTTATGAGCAGAAAAACTGAGGGAAGACATCTGATGTTTACAGAGTACTAGACAATCTATGATCCATTGGATCATCCTTTGGGAGAAAGATAGTGCAGTCTGGTGCGACCAGAATAATCATAAAATTTCTCCACCCAGTTCTTATACTTTCCTCATCCTTACCACTTCCCAATGATGTTTGATATCATCTCTGCACTGTGACTTCCTCCTCTCTCTTCCCATGCAAGATAATTAGGCTGTCCATGTTTTTTTTTTTTATGCGATGATGGGAATGTCAATGCTAGACGTTCCCATCATCAACTCAGCAGAGCATCTTTATCATGTGACTGTAGAGATGCTTCATCCACCAGAAATTCAGGAATAAAATTGGTCTGAACATGATTGAAATTTCAGTTTCACAAGAATAATGGATCCTGGATTATATTTTCATTCTTTAAATTAATAGATTATACCTCAATTCAAAAATTGTTCTGGCATAATGCACTGTGTGAGTTAATTAAAGGGTAAAGAAAGACAAGAGTAATGGATCCAAGAGTAACCCAAAAGTGCTTTTTTCAGGAGGCAACTGGATTTTTTTTTCCTTTCTTCTTTGAAGACGTTTAGCTTCTCATCCAAGAAGCTTCTTCAGCTCTCACTGGATGGAATGGAGAATGGAAGGATTTATATTTCTTGTAGACAGCTGGTCATTTGCATTCTTTTAGAGAGTCGTTGAGGTCACTTGAGGTTTAACTGTGTCCTCAAGGTCACCTGAATAGTGCAAATGGCTGTGGAGCCTTTTTGGCTGCAGGATGTTTTCTACCCTGTGTATCTTCAGTGTTGAGGATAGGCACAGGCTGTTGGGGATGAGTCTGTGTTGTCTGTATCTTTGGGACCACCTTTGGGACAACCATGATCTGGATGATTGAGAATCTCCATAGCTCACTTTTAGCTATGCACTTTAGGATGAACACCCTTCGGATGTTGTGGGAGTATGAACGGCTTTCCAAAAGAACTGCAGACTACAGGAACCATTTGCACTTCAGTCTGAGATGCAGACAACACAGATTCATCCCCAACAGCTTGCGCCTGACTTCAACAAGGTACACAGGGCAGAAAACATTCTGCAGCCAAGAAAACTCCACAGCCATTTGCACTATTCAGGTAACCCTAAGGATACAAATAAACCTCCAGGTGGCTTCAATGACTCTCTAAAGCAGAGGTCTTCAAACTTGGCAGCTTTAAGACTTGTGGACTTCAACTCCCAGAATTCTCCAGCCAGCTGGAGAATTCTGGGAGCTGAAGTCCACAAGTCTTAAAGCTGCCATGTCCACAAGTCTTAAAGCTGCCAAATTTGAAGACCTCTGCTCTAAAGGAATAAAAAATAACCAGCTATCTGCAAGAAATATAAATCCTTCCATTCCTCACCATCCAGTCAGAGCTGAAGAAGCTTCTTGGATGAGAAGTGAAATGTCTTCAAAGAAGAAAGACAAAACAAAAAAGTCCAGTTGCCTCCTAAAAAAGTACCTTTGGGACAACCATGATCTGGATGACTGAGAATCTCCATAGACTGGATCCTGGATTGTATTTGCATTCTCTAAATTATCAGATTTGATTTACCTCAATTCAAGAATTGTTCTGATATAATGCACTGTTTGAGTTAATTAAAGAGTAGGGAAAGAGCCAGGAAAGTTTAGGAGTATATATATTAAGTACTTAGGACTTTTTAAGTATTTTAAAGAGGACACTATAGTTTCTAGAAAATATGTGAACCATCTTTTAGACCTGAGCTAGAAACTATTCTTACAAATTTTAATTAATCATTGGAACATTACTGCAATGCTCTCTACCTGGGGCTGCCCATGAAGACCACTCAGAAGCTTCAGCTGATGCAGAATGCGGCCACGCGAGTTGTGATGGGAGGATCCCGATACTCCCATGTTACACCCTTCCTGCGTGACTTGCATTGGTTGCTGGTTGCCCTCCGGGTGCGATTCAAGGTGCTGGTGTTGACCTATAAAGCCCTTCATGGCTTAGGCCCAGGATATCTGTCGGACCATCTGCAACCAGCATCGACCTCCCATCGCCTGGTGTGCTCTCGCAGAGAGGGCCTACTCAGGGTGCTGTCAGCTAGACAATGTTGGCTGGTGACTCCCAGGGGTAGAGCCTTCTCTGTGGGCGTGCCCACCCTCTGGAATCAACTTCCCTTGGGTCTTCAATTGGCCCCGGACTTTGGGACCTTCCGCCGTGAGTTTAAGACATGGCTGTTTAAATGCCCTAGCCTGGACTGATGGGATCTACTGTTTTAAATTGGTTTTAGTCTGTTTTAGTCTGTTTTAATGTGTATTTGTTGGGTGTCGAGTCCAGCAGGGGATTAAAGAGTGTTACAAGGCAGATGCTTGTAATGCCAACTTTGAAGCTGTTTTATGGCTCAGCGTTGTTTTGTAACTGACAAAACATTAAACCAGCATTCGACTCCTTTTTGATGTGTCTGGCTGTGTTCTCTTGCTGTCTCTGTGCCGTGCGGGATAAGGAGCTGAGATTGGGATTGTTTCGCTGATGTGAGCCACCCTGAATCCTTTGAAGAGATAATAATAACAACAACAACAACAACAACAACAACAACAACAACAACAACATAATATATCTCCAATTTCCCCCAAAAGCAAACCAATAAAATAGAGTGGCTATATCCTTATCTATTAATTCCTTGTAAGGCACCATATTGTCCTGAAGAGAGGGTATAAGGAGCAAATTAAGCTTGATCTCAAGAAAACAGGCAAAGGGGGAAGAAATATAAAAAGATGATGGGATCAGCAAAGTATAGGCAAATCCATCCAGAGTATTTACCCTTCTAAAGTAACATAATTTTTACTGCATACCCTTAGTTATTTCTCATGTCTTTTTCACTTGGAAACCTGAGAACAGGGAGAATTTAATTATTATTTTTGTAACATATTTTGTCTTAGCTTAAAAAACCAGAACTGCTCAAATTCGGATAACTACTTGATGGTAGCAAAGTGATACATTTGTCGCCACCTGTTTGCTGCCGCCATGGGCTGTTTGCTGCTGTCATGGCCCATTCAGTATGGCCCGTTTGCCACTGCTGCGGCCTGTTCGCCACCACCCATTTGCTGCTGCCTCACCTGTTTACTAGAGCCCATTTACTGCCGCTGATCCCCACCGCCTGGAACCGGCCAAAAATGTGACACACGGAGGCCAAAAACAGGGTGTACAGAGGCCGAAAATGAGACATGCGGAGACTGAAAACAGCCAAAGGGTGGGGGCCGGTGGGTGGGTGGGACTTTGGCAACATTCGATGTATAAGACACACCACAATTTTCACCCATTTTTGTAGAAAATGCAGCATTTAAATATTTTATAACTAAATAAACAACACCTTTATGATCAATCAGATATTCTCTTTGCACTAAATTAGATGTTCTCTCTAGCTTTGGAAAAAAAACCTCCTTTGCAGATTAGCCCAAACATGACCTTGTACATTTACAGAAATGGAATTACATAGATGACTTTTGGGGGCTAGATGTAAGGTCAGATAAAGTCTAATAATTGGATTAGTATTAGGCATCCCAAGCCCCTGAGCCAAATTGGACTATGGTTGCAACTAATGTGCCTCTGATATATTCATAAATGTTTATTTTTTTATATCACGTTTGTGGGATTCTTTTACAAAGGCTGATATAGCTTTGGTCTGATGGTGAAGGGATCCTTCATGCCTTCGAGCCACTCTTTGACTGCAGTTTGACCTGGATAAGTGCCTGCAGTTTTCTTGGCAAGATTTGTGAAAGTAATTTGCCATTGCTTCTTCATAGGTTAAGGAGAGAGAATGATTGGACCAAGGTAACCCAAATGGCTTGGTGCCTAAGACAGATGTAGAACTCATGGTGTTCCAGTTTCTAGCCCACCACCTTTAACCATTACATCAAACTGGTTCTCTTTCATTCATTAAAGATATCAAATTTATCTATGTAATAGATAAGCAAATTACTGTAAATAGCCTAGAGCTGTGCATATTGGTTTGCCTTTCTTTTTATATACATGCCTGGATATCTATAGTTGAATAAGACAATAATCAATACCTTTGCAAATGTAATAAATGGGCATTACATTCAGATGCTGCCTTGAACAGGCAGATATTGTATGCTATCCCATGGAGCCTTCCTACAATGTCTGCCTGTTCAAGGCAGCATCTGAATGTAATGCCCATTTATTAAAGGGCTTGTGTCCTCTTTCATTTACTATGTGCACCCATCTATTTGTTGAGAGACAAATCTATAAACATCATTGGTGGGTTGCCCCCGGTTCGGACCGGTTTGCAAGAACCAGTAGTAAAACCAGCAGGAAGTTCCGCCCACTGATCCGGATGTCATCATAAGTGATCTGCACATGCGCAGAAGAGCACACACAGGTGTGATGCGAACTAGTAATAAAGATTAAGTAGAACCCGCCCTGATACACATCCATGCACACATAGGGGAATGGTGGGTAAAACATTCATAAAACAGTAATTTTTGACTTACAGAATTAAGAGGAAGACTTAAACTAAAATTAGAAAAATCAATAAAGTAATATAATGTAATATATTTTCTTCATCTGATCCTGCTGTAATCTCTTGAGTTTCATTTTGCTTTGTTCCATGTTTGCAATAAACTGCAACGTACAAACCATCAATCTGGGATCAGCAAGCATTCCCTCTCTATTATCTGTAAGCTGCCATTTATTTAGATTTCTTTTAGCAGCTCCCTCCCTCAAAAACAAATGGCCTGTTTTGTTAAGTCAGGGCCATGGATGTTTCCTTCAACTTATCACAGTGAGAACTGCTCTTGGGCTGTTTTCTAAGAAAACTAACATAAGCTCCTTATCAGAAAATATTACGTTTCCCCCGAAAGGTAAAATGTTCTGTCAGTTTGTTCAGGCCATGTGAAATTCTTCTTTACTGTGACAGGTCACCGCATAGGAACTGATGGCATACAATGGCTGCTTCAAATGAAATCTAGTGCCCTCAGCTATTGATGACTGCAGAAACAGACAATCGTTTCTGTCACTGCTCTGATGTGCCTTGCAAATCTCTCTCCAATCTCCTCCTCCTCCTTATTATGGATATGTCAACAGCCCTTATGAACAGAGGCATTAAGTTCTAGTTGGCCCAATTTAAGGCCTTTAAAGTAGGATGGGCAAACATTATTATTAATATTACATAATGAAATGGAAACAATGATAACTACACTATGTCACTACCACCAACAATAATAAATTACAATGTCAACTATACAATTAAAAAAAATCCTACTGTCATGGTTTTTTTTTAAAAAAAATCCTAAATGTAGGGAGTAAGCTAATAAAAAGATCCATATAATATCAGTTTGTATTATTGTGGAATTAATTCAGTCCTTAAGCTTATCATTAAATTTAGTCCACAGAGAAATACTTTTCAAAAACAGATAAGAGACTCAAATCCATTCCCTAATATCCATTCCCTAATATCAGGAATATAACTTTCTCTCCATTTATGTAAGATTATCCTTTTTTTTTTTGCTGAGCCTCAGGCTCAGAAGATTGGAAGCTTTTCATAAAATGACAAATTCCATACTTTGGCACCAATTTAATGTTATGTTTCCATCTTTTACTCTCATATTTTTTTTCAAATTTTTATTCATATGCTACGATTTGAAACCAAGATGGAACTATGGCTGGACAAGACCAAATCATAAGCGTTAAAGAGGGCTAAAATGTCTTATAATGCTAGCATTAAAAATGACTGCCTACCTTTGAAAAATATTCTTTTAAGGAGGTATATAAAATAGTATTTCCTGACATTTATTTCCTTAAATCATGGGAAGTACGTTTTACGTATTTAAATACCTAGACCCCCCTGGTTTTCAAAGATCAGATATTCCAGCTGTAATTTGCATACTTCATTTATATACCTAATTCTAGCCTTCATTCAGAGGTGGGTTTCAGCAGGTTCTGACCAGTTCTGGAGAACCGGTAGCGGGAATTTTAAGTAGTTCAGAGAACCGGTAGTAAAAATTCTGACTGGCCATGCCTCCATCGATTTTCTGCCTCCCAAGTCCCAGCTGATCAGGACGAAATGGGGATTTTGCAGTAACTTTCCCCTGGATTGGGCACAGAATGGAGATTTTACAGTATACTTCCCCTGCCACATCCACCAAGCCACGCCCACCAAGCCACACCCACAGAACCGGTAGTAAAAAAAAATTGAAACCCACCACAACCTTCATTCTATGTATTTTTAAAATTCCATCTAGAATTGCATGCTTAGTTTTATTCTAGGCACTGAATTTCTTAAGAATTTTCAGTGTGCAGGTATTCTCAGTCTTCTAAAACACTTGGGTCATGCTGTTTTGTTTTGTCGATGCATGTTTCACCTATCTATAATATATTGCCAAACAGATGCAAGTAAACCATATTTAAAAGATAATTTCTCCAAAACTCTAAAAGAACTATTATATTATAGGCAAGATGGTTGGCACATAACTCTAACAAGTAAATAAATAATTCAGCTGATTTAAAGTGTTTATCCTGGCTAGGCGTGCCAGTACAATATATTTCCTATTACAATATCCAAATGTGGATTGTTCTATAACTTCGTTTTTTTCATTGACACAAAATGTAACGAATTACCTAGTAATGTTCAAATATGTCTAACAGCTAAAGCCTGGAAAGAAGGATGTAAAATGCGCTGCTGTCCATGGCTGGAGACTGAAATGCCAATTTTGGAAAAATCAAAGAGGAAAATTAGAAAATGGCTTAGGAAACAAAAAAAAAGAGTTAATTTTTGTTAATCCAATGATTTTTTTTCATTGCTAACAGTCTTTAAACATCTTAAACCACACATATACAGTATACCTGGGCATCACTCAATGCAGTACAGGGAAGTCTAATTGATTATATTATTGGCATAAGGAATTGAAAGAGCTCAGTTATAACAGCAAAGACATGGCCAGGGATTGACTATGGAACTGATCATGAATTTTTCATAAGCAAGTTCCAGGTTGAGCTAAAATGGAAGAAGAAAACCAACCAATTTCATAAACATGATACTGAATCTATATCCACCCTTTTCAAGGAAAACAGAAAGAATGGCTTTAAAGTCCTACACCTCAGTGATTGGGAACCAGAAGAACCATGGAATAAAGTTGCTAACTCATTCAGTTGCTACGTTAGCACCTAAAAGAAGTTGCTAACAATGCATTTTAAAAGAAATTGCAAAAAATGTGAACATGAAGAAACAGAAGAAAGCAAACTGAATGTCAAAAACTGCCAAAGCCAAGAATGAGCTATTAGAAGAGAGAAGAGACATTATTACAACAATGTCTGCAAAGACACTGAAGATGGAAAGAGACATGGACAACAAGAAAAAGCTTCCAAAAATCTCTGAACTTGGAAGAAGTTTCCAACTTAAACTGGTATCCTAAAGAACACTAATGAACAGATAGTAACTGATTCAAGCAAGATCAACAAACAATGGATAACTATACTGAAATACTCTACAGTAGAGATATCAACATCCAAGACATTTCCTATTTAACAAGAATTTCAAGTTCTAGAAAATGTTAGACCAGTATTACCAAATTGGAAAGCTACAGGAATTGATGCAATAACTACAGAAATATGGCAAACCCAGTAAAGGATCTATCCAAGCAATACAAGCAAATCTAGGGAATCATAGTGGCCAATTGTACAATATCCCCAATTTCACATGTGAACAAAATAATCTTAGCTTCATCCAACACACATTAGAGCCCTATATGGAAAGGGAAATGCCAAATATTCAGACTGGCTTTTCCAAAAACCTATGAGACATTTATTGCTGAAGATGCTGGATAATTGAGCAAGCCAAAGAGTCCAAAAAAGAAGTCAACATATGCTTCATTGATTATTGGAAAGCTTTTTATTGTGTTGATCATGCCAAATGATGGACCATGCTCAGAAAAATGGAAATCCCAGAATATCCCTTTGGATTCACAGTACAGACAGAAGATAGCAAAACAGATTGGTCCAGGTTGACAAAAGAATGGAACAAGGCTGCATATTCTCTCCATATTTATTCAACCTGTATACTGAATATTTATTAAGGGAAGCTGGATTGGAACATGGGCATGTTTCTAAAATTGCAGTAAGAAACTTCAATAACGATAAAGCTATGCCGATGATGAAATATAAAGAATCTGCAAAGTCTGCTACTGGAGCATAATATAATGAAAATTTGAGACTCGAATTAAATACAGTACAATGCAATGCAATGCAAATCTTTATTGGCCAAGTGTGATTAGACACACAAGGAATTTGTCTTGGTGCATATGCTCTCAGTATACATAAAAGAAAAGATACATTCGTCAAGAATCATAAGGTACAACACTTAATGATACTCATAGGGAACAAATAAGCAATCAAATCATACTAGGAAACAATCAATATAATCGTAAGGTTAACAGCAACAGATTACAGTCATACAGTCATAAGTGGGAGGAGATGGGTGATAGGAATGATGAGAAGATTAATAGTAATAGTAATGCACACTTATTGATATAAATATATATCATGTATATAAAAATATAAAGAAGAACAAACTTCTTCGACAACAGCTACAGCCACCAGCCTTAGAATTGATAATCAAGATATCAAAATGGTAAACAGATTCTAATTCTTAGCATCAACTATTAGCTGTAATGGAACAGTAGTCAAGAAATGTACCACAGAAAATAAAGGCTTCTTTGTCTCTATTTTGTTTTGAGCAACCTGTTAATCACCTCTTTTAGACATGCTGGAGGCCGTGGTATTTTTGTAGCTCCCTTCATGTCAAAATTCTGGTTCTGCTTTTAATATTTAATAGTAATATTTAATAAAATTCTGCTTTCCAAGAAATCTGGAAACTGTTATATAAGAAAGTTGGAGGTGAAGCAGATGTAGCGATAACATAATTCCTTCCTTTCTAATTCTGAATTATTTTCCCCATATATTGTGGGGGGAAAAACATTTTCTTTTATAATATTTTATTTATTTATTTATTTTGTCACATTTCTATACCGCCCCACTCCCAAGGGACTCTATGTCTACACAGTTCTGATTATAATAAATGTGCACTTAATTAATGCATTAGAAAATAAAGGGATTTATTCTCTTATTAGTTGCCATTATATACAAATTTAATAACGCAAATAAGGCTTCCTAAATGCTATAAGGAAGACATTACAAAAACAACTTCTGGTTGCTAATGAGGACTATGATGCCAGTTATTGTTCTTAACATGAGAGCTACAGACAGATTTCTCATAGTTAATGGAAGAAACACTGGACATCACACAGAGTTGTAGGCTATCTCTCATAGGATACCATTTCAAATCTCAGTTGTAAGCAAAAATATTTCAAGAACATGAGTAATGCAGTGGTATGCATATTTACTTGCAAACAAATGTGTTCATTGGAACTTACCTTCTTTTTTTTTAAATTTGATTTATATGCCGCCCTTCTCCAGAGGCTCAGGGTGGCTTACAATGCGTTAAGCAATAGCCTTCGTACTTTTGTACATTTTTATACAAAGTCAGCATATTGTCCCCACAAACTGGGTCCTCAATTTACCTACCTTAGAAAGGATGGAAGGCTGAGTCAACCTTGAGCCTGGTGAGATTCAAACTTACAGTAATTGCAGGCAACTGGAGTTAATCACAATGCACAATGCATTAGTCTGCTGAGCTATCCAGGCTAACAAAATAGGTATCCTTGTATCCTCCATATGTTTTGTACCTCAACAGCCTCAGCAGTATAGCATGGCAACTGATTGTGGTAATGCAAATATAGTATTTAAAATTATACCCAAGTTTTTAATTTGATTCTATAAATAGACTGAAATAACCTCTACACTAACAGGTTGTTCTCTATAATAATATTTGGGGACATCCTATCAGGTTAAATCCAAATAGCATTCTCTGTTAAATTTCTCAAAACAGTCAAGAGTACTTTGATTTTGGTTCAATTAGCTTTTTTTAAGTTAACAGCTTTTATTTCTGTCCTTCATATATTGATTGTGTTGTAATGCTGTTCTGTCTTGTTAATGCCTTGTTTTATTTAGAATGTATTCTTTTCAGGAAGTTATTTTAACTTTCTCTCAATCTGGGGAACACTTTTGATACTCACACAAAGGATGTAGCATACAAATAAGAATGAATACAATATTTCTGACATGCTTTCTGGGCCCATTTATTTCAAACTTTTGAAATTTTTCTAAGAGGTTAATTATTTTTTTGTATAGACCACTTTGCAGGAATCCATTAAGGCCAAACAGCAGTTTATAAATCTTATTAAATTAATAAACTGGTTAATTTTCTGTTGACAAGTGTGAATGTTGTGAAATTAATGGGCTTGCTTCATAACTAGAGAAGCCTTTGTAAGACTTGTTCAGGAAAAAAATGTGGAAAGGGACAAGCTAAATAAATTATATCTGTCTGTCTATTATCTATTGTCTATCTCTATCTATTGATTATCTATCATCTATATCAGGGTTGTCAAACTGGAGGCCCATGGGCCAGATGCGTCATGTGCAGGCCATGCCCACCCCAGCTCTGCAAAGGCAAAAAACATCGCAATATGTCACAATATATCACATGACATGATGGAGTTTGACACCAGGGATATCTCTGCACCACCAAGGAAGAGCTTTGGTGGCGCAGCAGACTAAAGTGCTGTTAAGTGACACCAGCTGCCTGCAATTACTGCAAGTTAGAATCTCACCAGGTTCAAGTTTGACTCAGTCTTCCATCCTTTCGAGGTAGGTAAAATGAGGACCTGGATTGTGGGGCAATAAACTGACTTTGTATAAAAAAGAACACCACTTGTGGGGGTGGGGTGTGTGTGAAAGCCCTACTAAGCAGGTTTATACAAAAGTATGAAGGCTATTTAGAGTCCCTTGGGAGTTGGGCGGCATAGAAATATGATTAGTTAAATTAATTATTGCTTAACGCATTGTAAGCCGCCCTGAGTCTCCAGAGAAGGGCGGCATATAAATTGAACCAATAAATAAATAAATAAACAATAAATCTATCTCTCTCTCTCCTATCTATCTATCTATCTATCTATCTATCTATCTATCTATCTATCATCTATCTATCATCTATCTATCACAGGGATGTCAAACTTGCATTGTCACAGCAGTGTCAAGTGACGTATCAGGACTTTCCTCCCTTTGCTAAACTGGGCATGGCCAATGTATGACGCATCCAGCCTGCAGGCCCCAAGTTGACAGCCCTGATCTATCATCTATCTATCATCTATCTATCTCTATCTTACAACACAGCTACCAGAAATAATCTTTCATGAATATGGGCTATTTAAAACTAGTTTCAATGGCTGACCCCCACTAGTTTTTCTCATATGGATTTCACAGTTGCTCTTCATAATTAGTTTGTAGTCTTAAGGCTACATAAACCATTGTCTCGAACATGTATTTTGTTTTTATTCACAAGCCCGAAGACAGAATAAACATATTGCTGTGATGCCAGTGGTGTGATGCTAAAGAATGAAAATGAGGATGCCTTGTTGATATACCATGAAGAATGCAGATGATTTAGAAACATGTGATGTTCACTTTACTTAAGCATAACTCCTAAATCACACACTACATTTTTGGTAGTATGTATCTGGTACTGAAAGCCACACAGAATATGATCAATAAGAAGGCAGTTAGTTTTTAGCAAAATACAGAGTTTATTTTCCACTTAAATGTGTAACACTTTGTCGATGATACTCACACAGAGTTTGTCAGATTTTCAATCAGTGCAAAAATCCTGCCCTTGTTCTCTTTCCTGCTTTGGTTAGAGTTGATTGTCAGGGATTGAGATAGGAAATTCTTAGGCAATAATACACTTATTTAAGGTCATAAAATAACTTAGTTTCTAGCCAGGAGAAATAGTTCAATGCAACTCGCAAATCATCAATAAATAATGTTTTGGAAGTCCCTCAAGAACAAGAACTCCTCTGCTCTTGAAACTCATTTTAGTCCTGTCAAAATTCAGTAGTAAAATTAAATAGTCTGTCAATATGATTATTTGTAAATAGCTAGAAATAAAATAGGCCCTTTAAACATTAAACAGCCCAGTGATCCCGTATAATATCTCCAGTCAACCCAAAGTTTAATCCTACCCCATCAGTAGTTTGATCACCATGCCACTTGCCACTTCTAGGACTATAATATAATAAAGCCAAACCAAATACCACATGGTTGCAAAAATGTTGCCCACTCTTGCTGATCCACTATAGTACGTACTGCACTGTAGCCAGCATTCATTCATAGAGCCATATATTTACTGAAAATGACAGAGAAAGACACAGAGAGAAATGCCTATTCACCTCTGTCACTCTGAAAGATGACATCTCTTGAAACTATTCAGGAGAGACAGCACTTGAAATCCTACAGCCAAACAGCCAAATAAAGAATGTGAGAATGGCCATTCCCGCAATATGCTGTGTGTGTGTGTGTGTGTGTGTGTGTGTGTGTGTGTGTGTGTGTGTAGGGGGGAGAAAGCATGGCTGGGCAGGTGGGGAGGGGAAAGCTTTCAAGACAGTTAAATTCATGAGGGCTACAGAGCTTCAAATTGAAATTATCTCTCTCTGCACTGATAAATAAACTAACTCTGCTACCTAAATCATGACACTAACTATACGTTTCGATTTTTTTAAAGTAGTGATTAGGTGGATGCTCAGGGGAACCTGCTAGCCTTCCCAGAGATAACAGACTCAACTTAATATCAACTTAAAAAGAGACTTGAATTCTAACCAATCTCATGTAATGAATTGAAATTCTATAGCTTTCAGAGAAAGGGAAAAGGGAAGAGGAGCAAGACAGGAAGGAGGGAAAACCCTGCGATGCAGCTCCATTCTCTAACTTGCTGTCAGGAAATATAATTTGTGTTCATGGTGATTCACCTAGCTCCCATGCAGCATGCAAATTTATTTCCCTAATAATCAGACCTGGAGATTGCCCGAGTGGATTAATAGCATCATTCCTTATGACCGCCAGAATATTATGCACCTATGACATGGAAAAATTGTGTTAGTTCTACAGAGAAAACGTAAGGATATTTGTCCTTGTAGACAATATAATAGAGCGGTGCATCATCAGATTACAATGTCATTTCAAAAACCTTGAATACAAATAATGTACAGTGGAGAGAAATATTGGGACAACCTTTCTTGATTCAGTTGCTTTAGATTCACTGTTGTGGTTTTTGGTGGTTAATAATAATAATAATAATAATAATAATAATAATAATAATAATAATAATAATAATAATAATAATAATATCCCCCTACTTTTCCTTCATCTCTTTGTAATGCCATAAGCAAAAGGCAGAGACATTTTACATTAGGACAGTATCTCCAGGTTGTTCTTATTTTATTCCTGCAAGACGATTCTAAACAAAACATTCTCTTTGTGATCTCGTACACAGGTAACACAGTTTGCATACGATACTCCAATATCTGTGTGCAAAGATCTAAAGTCATTTCTATATGTGTGTGTATGAGATTGTCATTTCATGGGGAAACAGTGAGCCCCCGATCCAGAATTTTCTTTTAAAAAAGGGGGGGAAGCATTTTTCTTGTTTTACTCTATCTGAAGAAAGCTGCCTCTGAGACAAGACCAAGAAAAAAAAAATCATTATTATGCATTTGGGAGCAATGAGATTAGCTCCTATTGCTGCCCCTAAGGTGGAGCAGCAGGGAGAACCAATGAGATGATGCTAATGGGGAATGTTAATAGCATTCTCCAAGAAGAAGTTAGGATAATTAAACATGTACCGTCTCTTTAAAACCAAACGGCACACATTTTCTCCGGCTGGGTGTTTACAAGAATTCCAATTTCAGGTCACAGCCATTTCAAAGATTGCTTAAGAAAGAGATGGGAATAACTTATCTTATTCATGTATTCAAAGAACCTTATAAAATGTGCAAAACAGAACAGTTAAGGGCTAAAGCATGTGTCTTGCCTTGGCAGGCTTGCTTTATTGCATGGAGTTGCATACTCACCTAATATATGGAACATTTTTGAGCTAATATACCTTGTAGGAAATCAGCCCTTTAATGTGATGGATTTTATAGTATCTCATTAGGGGTGTGTTTATATAACCCAGTACTAAACACATTTTCAGATTCATGTCCCTTATTAAAATTGTGAGCCTCCCTTTTTTTTTAATTTTTTTAATTTATTTTTTTGCTTTGCTTTGCTTTGTTTTATGCGTTGTTTTTTGATGCTACCACAAAGTCATTTTGCTATTAAGGAACCACATCCCAGAAGTTATTTCAGATACAGATTCCAACAAGAAGACATATATCCATTATCTTTCTTTACAGCATCAATTATACCCCAGAATAATTGCTTGCTCCACCTGTTTTTCTATTGGAGGAAGAAGGAGTCAGGCTGATTAAAATTCAAAGCACCTTCTCTCCACCCTCCTCTTTCTCCACTGCTTTTAGGAACATAAACAAGTATACAAATCTTCTCCATCCAGTATTTGTGTTTGCTTTTATCAAGCATCATTTTACTTTTTCTCTCAACCCAAAAATAAATCAAAAACATTTGTTTCTTCCTTGTCACTGAATGGTGACATAGGATTGCTAGAATAACATCCAGGGGTGAAATTGCAAGAAAAAGTCGATAAATTTAGCATACAGAGAAGAGCATACAAATCACCACTCTGAATACCTCCACTGTCTATTTGTCTTGGAACTTCTTCAGGAAATCTCACATTAAAATATGGCTTGTATTGGTAAATGTCTGAGGACAATGCAGAAAGCTGGGTTTTTGTAAAGAGCTGAAGCCATGTAGGCTCTGTTCATGTGTGTGTTTGGCTATCTATTAATGAGCACTGTGGAGAGAGAGAGGGGATTAAAGGACTGGCTGTGAAATTAAGGATTCGTGGCACAACCCAAAATCTTAGGCTGTGATCCTAAATACGCATACTATAAAATTAGACCATTTTAGTTTCATCCAGTTTTAGATTTTCCAGTGTTATAGCTTCTTGTTCTGGTTTCTTTTTTTTTAATCAGTTGGCTGATAAAACAAACACCATTGGTGTGAATTTATGTATGCTTTTTAGAGACCATTCTGAGGCGGATTTCTCCTAAAATGTTATTGTTTTTGCCTACAGCTCTGTTTCTGCAATGGGTTTTCACAAATATATGCAATTTCTATGCTTTTCTTAAACTAAAGAACTGAAAATTTGTAAAAGTGTGCATATTAAATTGTAACCATGTTTTGCTTCATAGTTGTATAAGAAATGCAAAATGCATTATTTACATTAAAATTTAAACTCATCTACCCTCTCCCCTTTACTCATAAGTCACTTTCACTTAAAAACAATGAAGGTTTTAAGGTGTGTTGTTCACTCAACACATTAGAAATATTTGGGTGGGGGCAGAGAAATGTCCCAGATTCTGCCTTTCACAATTTAAGGAGAATTATTGCAATAGGGTAAAATTGGCATTCCAGTGTGGAATGCCAGTTTTCATGATTAAAACTAAACTTCAATTTTCAGCAGAAAAAAGAACAGAATTGTCCAGTAACAAATACTATTAATCAGGCGTAATGTATATCCACTTCTTTACTATTACGTTAACACTACAATATTTCTTAATTTCACATTCTGTGGTAGATGTTTTTATAGCACAGAAGCAAATCAGGAAAGTTGCTTCTATATTTCCCCTCAACATTTTTTTATTGGAATTGATTTTTCAAGAAGAACAAAAATATCCCCTTTTCCCTCATCACATATATTTTTTTTCCAGATTGCCCCTAGCACTCAATTCATTATTAAACATTAAAGTTGTGTCAATTACTTACTCCTGTACTTGATTATTATCCTGGTTACTCTGCCAGTTTCTTGAAATCAGGTCCTGCAATGAATCCATCTTGATGTTGGGAATATAATTATTCGTGCAAATTCCATTTTGTTTCTTGTTAACCACTGAAATTGCTTAATTATTTTAATCCACACAATGTCTAAATAAGCCACTGTCTTGATTTACCAATTATTTTTTAATCAACCGTAAGGCCTAAACTTCTTAGAGTCTTCTAGAAGGCAACACGTATAGGAGATGAAATTGATGATGCACAAGAGAAAAAAGGAGAAATGATAGAAACAACAAACTGCTTTTTAAAAAAACAAGAGCAACATTTAGTCAAGAGATTCTTTAGTGTTAGAAGGATCCTTGGTACTTGCAGATCAGATATAGTTATTTTATATGCTTTTATTTTTGTTATTTTTTTAAAAGAGGATTTGAAACATTTCTGCCCATTTATGGATAATTTACTCATCAACTCATGATCCAGGCAGTTGGCCACCAGTGACCGATTTTGCTAAGGTTAAGCAACATATCTTTAAATTAGCAATAAGCTAATATATCTTCATCAGAGCCCCGCTGAGTTTTCAGGTCTGTTTATGAAATGATGTTAAATGCAGATATGGAGCGGGCATGCAGGGACCAATTCCTTTTGACTCAAAAATAAAAAAGGTATAATGGGAAGATAGGTGGGCAGGGAGAGCTTATTTTAAGTCCATAGCTAATTAATGGGATAATATCTCCTAGAAAAAAATTAAACGGAGATCAACTTCCTTGCATAGATTCTAGAGAAACTTTTCTGAGACCTTAATCTATCACAGAGAATATTCATTGGTTAGTAAATCTGAATTTAGCAAAGGTCTCTCTTTCAAGGCATAATCTTCAAGTTTAATTTTTCTTTTCTTCTTCCATATCCTCTAGATTATACAAATATTTGCCTACTGCTTTGCAAATGAAATATATTCATCTATATTTCACATGAACTCTCTATGAATGAATTTGGAGTTTCCCCTATTCTAGCAAACTCAGAGCAGATAACTATAGCTTAAAAGCAACTGTAAAATATCTTGTTAAAATGCAATTAAAATCCAATTAAATAGCTACAGAGACAACATGTTCTGAAATCAAAAGCCCCTACTGGTTTAACCTTTGCTCCCAAAAACCAACCCAGAGATAAATATTACATTGCTCCCAAAAGCTGTTAAAATCCTAGTTTGGGTCCTCTTTCACTAGAGTTTATGGCACCAACTTTCTTTCCTATGGACCCTAAGCCTCAACACTATTTGTCAGTATTGAAGTACAATAGAGTTAAATGTAATTCATATTTCATGTAAACTCATAACCCTGCTTTTCAACCAGATAACATGGCTTAGGCCTTGTGGATCACCTGCAGCCAGCATCAGCTCCCCATCGCCTGGTGTGCTCACACAGAGAGGACCTACTTGGGGTTCTGTCAGCTAAGCAATGTCGTCTGATGGCCCCTAGAAAGCGAGCCTTCTCTGTAGGCGCACCTACCCTCTGGAATCAGCTCCCCTTGGAGCTCCGGGTGGCCCCCGACTTTCGCTCTTTCTGCCATGACCTTAAAACATGGTTATTTCACCAGGCTGGCCTGGACTGAAGGGGTTTTAATGGGAATTTTAGATTCTTTTATTGTTTGAATTTTAATCTGGACTTGTTGCTTATTGCTGTGAGCTGCCCTGAGTCCTTGTCGAGAAAGGGTGGCATATAAGTCTGATTAAAATAAAAATAAATAAAAATAAATAAATTAGTTGAGAATTAATACAGAATTCAGATATATAATAATGTTACAAGCAGGACCTACATTTGTTCAGTAGCATCCCTTGGTCAAAATAGACTAGAAAATGGTTGCAGTATCTCAGTTTTGTGCAAGTGTGCGGTGGTTACATACTTTCAAAAGGGATTCAGTTACACTCATTGACCACTATATCTATTTTGACCGCATACACCCACCCCACCCCACCCCACCACACCACACACACGTACAAATGCTGCTTGTCCTTGCATATGTGAGTGAAGATTTCTGGCAGGCTCAGGGAAGATAATATTTTCCAGTCATTGTCTATGAAAACTAAAAATCAGTATTTTCTAGAAATTCCTGAAACTGAATCAAACAATTTACCAGTCTAACTTGTGACTTGCTGGGCCACCCTAACTAACTTCAGAGACTTAGTTCCTTAATTAATTCAGGAACCTGCTCTAGTGATGATTTACAATGGATGATGTAAAACCTAGACCACGGGTGTCAAAATCTCAGCATCACGGCAGCGTCACAAGACCTATTGGAACTTCTTTCCTCTTCGCTAAACCGGGCCAGCACATGACGCATCCGGCCCCTGAGCCATGAGTTTGACATCCCTGCTCTAGACACAAAATGATTTTCAGGCAAAGAGAAAGGAAAAGAATATTGTCGTCTAGAATTGTCAGCCCTTTGGGGTAGTTCAGACAGGAAACCAAAACTATAAGTACTAATACTACAGTACTTTTATAGTAATTTACAGTAAAGAATCTTGCAACTCTGAAAGCACTTCCCCCCTTCCCCCTTCCCTTGCCTTTACTTATCATAAAACTAGGGAGGGTCCATTTTGAGATACTTACTCTACCACCACCACCCTGCCCACAATTTCTTCTTTGGATTGAGATTTTGTTTATCAGACCATGGTCTAGGCTGCAGCTTTTATTCCTGTTTCTAAAGTTATTCTCACACCCTTTTACAATATTCAGCAGAAAATATGGACATTCTTGCTTGGCTTAATGTCCTTTTGCCAATGCAATCAAGAACTCTATTAGATCAAATTTCCCTTCTCTTTGCAATCGCTGTTTTACCTCAGATTTCATCCAAAGGTTTGCAAGGTCTTCTAGGGGAGATTTGAAAAAGTGCAGGGAAAGATTTCAATTTGGATTAAGGCCTGAGGATCTGGTTTTTCTGGTTAAATGAAAAGGCTTTCAGTAGTAGCCTTAAAAAAAAAACTGAGGGCAGGATTTCAAGGCTGACCATAACTGTGTTCTGGCTCTAGTATAAAAAGCAGTTGTTTCAGGGGTGAAATGTTCCCAGTTTGGACCGGATCTCCCAATCTGGTAGCAATGGAGGCGGGTGGTTCGGAGAACCAGTAGCAAAAATCCTCCCTCATGCCCAACTGAGCCGCACAATCATCAGAGGTCTTTTTTTTTTACTTTTAAAAGCATTTTTTTCTACAACTACAGCCGAAAAAAAATGCTTTTAAAAGTAAAAAAAAAAAAAAGCCTCTGATGATCGTGTGGCTCGTCAAAGGCATTTAAAAGAAAAAAACCCTTTTTTTCTTTTAAATGCTATGACAATCCCAGCTGAGTTTTAAAAAAGCCTCTGCCGATCAGGGAACTCAGCTGAGATCTTAGCCGAAGAGTTTGTAGAAAAAATGGTTTTAAAAGTGGCCATGCCCGCCCAGTCACATTACCCCACTACCACCAAGCCACACCCACAGAACCGGTAGTAAGAAATTTTAGATTTCACCCCTCAGTTGTTTCCCACAAAACTAAATGGCCATGAAGTTCATCGGATCCTTTCCTTTTCTTCTGCAAACAGTTAAAAGGTTTGTGTTTTTAGCATGATTGTTTCCCTCCTGGAAATGCACAGTAGGTTAGAAATTAGATGCTTTAAGAAAGGATGTTTAGCTCTTATTGTCCTTGTTGTGCTAATCCATCAGCAGCTGAGGAGGGGCCAATAAATATATTGAGAATGCAAATGGGGAGGGAGATTCTTTGTTTTCATTCATCATGTTTTCAAGAAAATGCATACAATGAAATGTATGAAAACAAAAATTTGGTCTCCAAACAATAGAAACCACATTAATGAACATTTACCCTTACCTAAGAAATGATGGGTTCAAAGGCCATCTACACAGTATATTTCCCCATAATTTGTTTGCCATTGTGCCTATGCTGTTGATTTGCTTGCTGGCAGTTCTGAAATATGCAAGCCATTGGAAATTAAATACTTATTTAACAATGCTTGTCTGAATTAATGGTATAAAAATATGGAGGTTTCTAAAAGCTATCATTCAGTCACACTTAGAGAAGTGACAGATAAAAATCAAGGTCTTTCAAGACATGTTGGGCAGGTGGTGGGAGGGAAGGAAAATGTATCTATTTTCATTTTTATCCATTTTGTGGCTATTTGAAACGGCAAAATGAATGGGATTAAATCCCATTTGGTAAATTAGGATTATGCTGTGATTTGTCATACAGGGATGGACACAATACCTGATGTAAATTCCCTTCATTCCTTTCTTTTCCTTTATTTTATATACAACTACTCCTCCAAGAAGTTATGTGCCACCTTAGATGAATTTACAAGTGGATTAAATTTATTCATAGACTGCAGGTTTATTTATACATATGAGATTCAAGAAATTTCTATGTAGTACTTCCAAATAATGGTTACAAGAAACAGAAACATAACCACTTATAAATATCCTAGACCATGGATGCCAAATTTGCAGTGTCATATTGCCATCATGTAACATTTTGTGACATTTTCCCCCCTTGTGGAGCTGCGGTGGTCATGGCCTGCATGTGACACATCTGGCCCAGATGTGTTTCAGAGTATAAGACGCTCCGAACTATAAGATGCACCTACCTTTTTTGGGGAGGAAAACAAGAAAAAAAAATCTGCCTCTGCCTACCACCATCCATCCTGTATTCATCTGGCCCATTAGCCATGGCCCATTCTCCACTGCCCATTTGCTGCGGCCTGAATGGGCCTGGCGTAGCCCATTTGGCATGGCCCATTTGGTGCAGCCTATTTGCTGTGGCCCATTTGCCACCACGGCCCATTCGCTGTGACCCATTCACCCCTGCCCATTTGCTGCCGCTGCCCATTAGCCACCACACATTCACCACCACTGCCAGTTCCTCATGACTCAATCCGCATGGCCCGTTCGGCGTAGCCCATTTGCCACAGTTTGTTCGGCACAGCCCATTTGACATGCCTGCTCAAAGGCGCCATGGCCCATTCAGCATGGCCCGTTTGCCACAGTTCATTTGCCATGGCCCATTAGCCACCACTGTGGCCAGTTTGGCATGGGCCGTTTGCCACCGACCTTGCCCATTTGGCGTTGCCTGTTAGATGTGGTCCATTTGGTGTGGCCCATTTACCACTGCCCATTCAGCATGGCCCGTTCAGTGCGGCCCAATTTCTGCCACCAATTCTCCATCACCATGGCCAATTCTGGCGTGGCCTGCTTGCCATCACCGTGTCCCATTTGGCGCAGCCCATCTGAAGTGGCCCATTTGGCATGTCCTATTTGCCACCACGGCCCATTCTAGAATAGCTGATCAGAACCTCACCAACCCACCTCCCCCTGACACAACATTCGTTGTATAAGATGCACTGAAATTTTCATCCACTTTTAGGGGGAGTCTTATATTCTGAAAAATATGGTCTTATATGTGTCTTACATTCTGAAAAATATGGTATATGGAAATTTAAAAAAAAACCTCATTTTCCAATCAATGTGCATACTTCTGACCAAATTTCATGTGCCTGACCTGAATGGATACCAGAGTGAAACTATCATGGCATACTAGTAGAACAAAACTTTATCTGAATGAGATATCAGCATCCAGTGTTCTTCATCTCTCTGTCCTATGTTTACTCATTTCTCTTAACAACCTGGTCATTAGAATGGAACTTTTTTGCTAAATGAAGAGTGGGTGTTTATTCTTTCAGGCCATGTAAAGTTTCCCACCTCAAATACCTTGGGTTTGTTGCAAACTCCTTTTCTGTTTTTACATAATACAAACAAGGAATATTCTTTGCTTTATGATGCTTACTGTCAAACTCTGGGCTTGATCACACTGAAGGAAACAGATTAATTTTCTTCTTTCTACCTCTACAATAGGAGAAATGCATGGTGTTCCACTTTTGTCTTTAAGAGCAGAGTTTTTCAATCTAGCAGCTGGAGCAACCTCAAACCATTCCATTGATCGACATTTCTTTCCCTTCTCTTCCCAGTTTTGGTGAGTTAGATCCGCCCAAGATAGACGCAATTTGGCTGTACAGCACTTTGGGATGTGTTGCAGACCACCTAATGGTCCCGTGGTGTAATAAAGGGAAGTGAAGGGGCACCTACTTATCTTTAATGCAACTATGCACTTAATATAAATAGAAATGTAAAAATGTAAAAATGAACAAGCAAGCAGAAAATGTTGCTGTAGTTAAACAAAATACCTCTTCAATAAATTCAGGCATGTTGAGCTGAACATAGCCTATACCACACTGCAATTTATAGCAGAGTAGAGGATAATGAAATGGGTTAGACTTCTTTAAAATGCTTTGATTAAATGAGAAGCAAGTCGATGAAAGAAAATGCCTTGGGTTCTCCTCTTGAAGTTCGGTGTTCCGCAGAAAGCTCTCAAAATGATTAATTTTGCACATGTCACTCACAGGTTTAGACGAGGCAGATATCTTAGGACAGTTTCTGAGACTTCTGACTGTGGAACCAGATGTTTTGATCCCTACTGGATGACAGAAGACCATGAAAGAAATTAAGGAAGTTAATTTTGGCACTTTTAGTTTTTGGCACTTTCCCAAATTTCAAATTTGTGGAAATTCTTTGATTTTTTACTTGAAAATTCTAGAGGTAATGAACATTTCAGGAAAAACAGTCCAAATAAAGATATGAGTCGCATCCACTGAGGAAGTCACAGGTTTCCTCAGCAGCAAGGGAAATCCACAACTTTTTTTTCTATAGCTGTAACTCATCGCTCACATTTTAAATCTCTTTAAATTGGTGGGCCTCTGATTTAGAGCAATACAGGCTCTGATACGCTTCCGCAAGAAAATGGGACTTCCTTAATGTGAGTCGTGTGCAGGTTTTATTTAGCTTTGCTTCTGTGCTCAGATCCAGAATGGAAATTCTGGTATATATCCATAAGTTTCATTTTTTTGCAGATGTGATGTATCTATAACTAGTCCATAATTAGTCCATAAATATCCGTAAGTATCAGTCAAGCATTTTTGCTGCCAAGAGGAAAGCAAATCATTACCATTTTTGAATGTCAATAAAACCATAGATTTGAACAGCATCTTTGAGGGTGTTGTCCAGTCCTCTCTTCAGTGCAGACTTAACTAGAACATCTTTGTCAGATAACCATCCAGTCTCTTTTGAAGACTTCCACAATATCTAGGTCAACGTGTAGGACTTAGTTGCTAAAGTGTTTTGTCCACTTTTGCCTAAAAAATAGGAATTAAGGTCAAGGGGGCCATTAGACTGATGGTTGGCTTAAGCCAATAAGCCTGGGACTATTTTTATTCCTCTCAGTAGAAGGAGGTATATATTAGTTATACGATGCATTCAGTTCAAAGACAGAATTTTCATATCCTACTGTAGTAACATACTTGATTAAAGTATCCTCAAGAAAATAAATTGGAGTGTTTCTCAGCTTCTCCAGGAATATTGATACACTGAAACAATCATTTAATGTTTTAGTTAATGAAGCTAACATTTTTTTTAAAAAAAACAGTCTTTCTGTGTAATGTAAATGTATAGGATAATTTAAAAAACTATAAGCAGAAATGGCAAAAATGACAAAGACAGAAAGATCAAATTACATATAGGATAAAATTAACTCACCATTTCAATGTTCATTTTAATTGGAGCTAAGATCATATGGCTTGGGACTCCTTTCATTTCTCATTCAAGCTCAGGTACTACACAGAGAAAAAATATGATTCATGTTGTTGCAAAAAGCTTCCCATATACTTTAATGGGGGGGTCTCAGTTGTCAGTGCCTAATCAGGACAGGGTCTGAGGGTCATGGTAGATAGAACACCGAAAATGCCATTCTTTGTTCAGCTGCTGTCAAAAAAGGCAAATTCTGTGTTAGGCATTATTAGGAAAGTAAAATGGCCAATATAATAATGTCAATATACAAGCCTATGATGCTCAGAATACTTTGTGCAGTTCTTAGCACAAAAAGAATATTGTAGAGCTGAATAAAGGTATAAAAAATGACAACTAAAATAATTACAAGGTTGCAGACCATCACTAAAAAGTAAGATACATAGCTTTGATTTTGAGCATAGATCCAACAAGTAAAGAGAGATTTGTTCACAACATATAAAATCATGCCTAGTGTGAACAATGTGGTTCAATATCCATTTTTCTCTCTCTTTCATAATACCAAAATTCAGGTACATCCATCTCAATTAAACGCAGGTTAATATAATACCTGATATAATACTTTTTTATCCAACCCACAGATCCTCAGGTATCAAAAGTAATGATGACCCTCAGTTTAGAAAGTTTCAGTAATGTATCAGACAAGTTAATGGAAGATCAAGCTCTCTGTCTTGATGAAAAGCATAGCATTATGTAACATTATATACTAGCTGTTAGGAGAGTGGTGCAGTGGCCTAGAGGTGGAGCTCTCATCTCATAATCAGGAGGCTGTGAGTTTAATCCTAGGTAGTGGTAGCTATTTCTCTCTGGCACAATGAGTAATTGTCTGCTGCAAACTCCATGTAGGTGTCAGGAAGGGCATCTGGCCAGTAAATGCTCGAGCTCTATTCCATTGCCCTGACTTCACCCTGATGCAAAGGATTACAGAGTCGATAAAAGAAAAAAGTGTGTGTGTGTGTGTGTGTGTGTGTGTGTGTGTGTGTAGGTAATAGATGAAAGGAAGTATTTGCCTCCCATTTGGGTCTGTATTATTTCCAAATATATGAGATTGATTACTTTTTGAAAGAGAAGGTCATAACAGATGAGGTTTTCACTTAATCCAAAAGCAGATCTATGAAAAACTCCTGTCTGAAACTCTGGAAAACCATTGCCAATCATTGTATATAATATCAAGCTACATGGATCAAACAACATCCAATGTCATCAACTATATGTTGGTTTAAAAATGAGAGGCAATGATAGAAAATGTTCCATTGAATGTGGACACTTTAGTTTAAAGAACCATAAAATGGGTTTCCTTAAGGCATGCGAATAGTTGCCAATGAATCAGAGTAAAATGCACATATTGAGAGGATTTACTTAGCTACCCATCTATCCATAGTCAAAGAATACATGAGGAATACATGGATAGTCCCACCATGCCTGAAAGCTCCACCTGTGAACTTCTCTATTTCTGATGCATAGCTGAAGTCATTCTATGTACCAGTGTAGAAATATTCCATAAGAAAGAGGTCTTGTGGCCCATGGTTAGAGTGGTGACAATTCAGGGGAGCTGGACAGGGTTGTATTCTTATATTGCATGTGAGTACAAATTGTTATTATTATGGTTGGTCATGTAGTCAGCTAGCTGTTTAGATTGGATTTGACATTTTTGTCCACCTATCGAGTCCTTCCCAGGGATCTGGGATAGACAGATATTGTTTGATAGTATTAAAGGTATCATTGCAGAATGTAAGCGGTTCCAAGTAAAGTGGCCTTTTAGAAATGACAGATTGATTGATTGATTGATTGATTGATTGATTGATTTTATTGGACCTATATGCCGCCCTTTCTCCGCAAGGACTCAGGGCAGCTCACAACAATAAGCAACACAAGTCCAGATTAAAATTCAGACAATAAAAGAACTAACATTCCCATTAATACCCCATTCAGTCCAGGCCAGCCTGGCAAAATAACCATGTTTTAAGGTCATGGCGGAAAGAACGAAGGTCAGGGGCTACCCGGAGCTCCAAGGGGAGCTGATTCCAGAGGGTAGAAGACTACAGAGGCTCTTTGCCTACAGAGAAGGCTCACTCTCTAGGGGCCATCAGCCGACATTGCCTGGCCGACGGGACCCCAAGTAGGCCCTCTCTGTGTGAGCGCACCGGGCGATGGGGAGCTGTTGCTGGCTGCAGATGATCTGCCAATGGTGATTTTGGTCATGTGAAGCCAATGATAGTCAAGTAATACTCCAGTTGTTTTGGGATTTCACTCAAGGTGCCTGTTGCTACTGGTTCTATTTTTGCTTTCTTTACCCACAGTCGTTCTATTCCTATTTGCAGGTCTTTAAATTGTGTAATTTTTCTCCAGTTCTTTCTCTTCTATTCTACATCTCCTAGTATTAACAATGTCCACTAGTTCAGACTTTTTTTCTTTCTTATCAACCATTGTTAAGTCTGGGGTGTGGCAGATCCTTGTCTGTTTAACTTCTAAACTCCCAAAGCACATTCGTTTGTTTTCTTTTATTGTGTTGATTTTGTAGTTCCACCAGTTGCAGGCAGATAGTATTTCTTCTTGCAGATATTCCAATGCACCATTGTGGCTACCTTGTTATATCATTGTTTGTATTCAGCCAATATTTATTGTTTCTTTCAGTTAGTCAGGGTTGAGCCCTGACGTTTTTTTTAGTTTTAGTTTTTGTTTTTCCTGGCAAGATTTTGGAAACAGTTTGCCATTGCCTCCTTCCTAAGGGGCTGAAAGAAAGTGATCTCCCCATCCTCATCCTCCTCCATTTGGTTAATTCACACCCATACGGTACTGGCATGCTACTAGCCTATGTACTGCCAAATCTTTGGATGATGAACAGCTTTCTTGCCCCCTTCTGATCACAGAGTGACTTTTCAGACTGTCATCCTTCTCCAAAGGGTGTTAATCTGCTATCTGCAGATTTGCCTCTTGTAAGTGACCTGCACCATTGAGCATGACAATTGCCCAAAGGATGCCTTGTGTTCTTTTCCTATTGCAAAATATCCCTTTCCATTTCTTCCTATGGGGAGGAGGACTTTTTTGCTTTTTGTGTTTTGTTTTAACTTGCCTATTTTTTTTTTTTTTACAAATGTCCCTTCACTCAGGGAGAGCGAGGTGCCATTGTATGCAACTGCAGGAGGTGCCCTCGACTCAAAATGGCACTATCCCTTTCAGAAGCTCTGATCTCCCCCAGCACAGCATGCTAGCATTTGTCTCAATTGCCATAGCTTTGTTTTCTTGGCAGGGTGGGGGTTGGGGGGGAAGGAGCCCTTTTCCACCTGGCATCACAAAGAGGGAGTTTTCACAAACCTGGAAAAAAGAAGGCCTCTCTCCTGTCCTCCAATTACGTCTGATTATTACCGCTTTTACTGATGAGTTGCGTGTCTATCCCTTGTCCTAACTCCCTTCCATTGCTGACAAATTGCAAAGAAAGCTTTGCAGTAATATTTGGGGGAGGGGGGAGAGTGAGAGTTAAAGTATTATTCATATGATACCATATAGCTCTCTCTCTCTCTCTTTCCTCCCTCCCTCCCTCATAGTAAAATTACACTCCAGTTATCTTGTCATTTTCGGTGCCAGGCAGCACTGCTGTTACTGGGGGACACCAATCAACTTCAAAAGATATGCTTTGGTGGCAAGAAATGGGCAGCTATTCAAACACCTCTGTTTGCAGCATGCAAAAGGAGCACACCCATGCGCGCGCGCGCACGCACACACACACACACACACACACAGAGCAATTTGAGGTAATTGCACACTATACAGAATCAGGAAACTTAGGTGAAGGTTACCATCTTCATTCCTCTATGTTCTCATCATTAAGGAAACAGCACTTGGGAAGTCTGACAACCAGCAAAAGAGAAAGTGCCTAAGTGGAAGATTTAAGAGAAGGCTATACCTAAAACCTTTTTTCTGTCCAGCTATTTCTGTATTCTAGGTAAAGAAAGACCTTATTTTGACAGTCGCAGCAGCAACAGGCAGTGATGTGAAGATTTGTTTACCTGATCACTTATCCTATAGTAATTCTCCTTTAACTCCCATCAAGCATGTGTTTACATAAGGAAGGGGTTAATCCAGAGCTGCAGTAAAAAAAAAATGGAAAAGACAACCTGGATAATTAGAAGAAGTGGGATTTCCTCTGGGTCCATTCATAAATTGTGCTGGGCATTTAGCAGAGAAACAGAAAAGAGATTGTGTAAGCTATGACAGTTTACAATAAGGTAGGGATCTTGGAGAATTCTAATAGTGTATCAGAGTTTTAGTTCCCTCCACACAAATCTTAAGGATCAAGCTACCAGGTGGGCAGTGGCAAAATTCTGTGTCGCTTCAATGTCGACAAGAAAAAAACTGGTTATAGAATTATAGATGTCAACTGGTGCCAATTTTTTGGAGATAACTATAACTATAATTGGAAAAATACATTAACTCACATACTTATCGGCTCTCCACTCATGTAAATTAGGGAATGACCCTAACGGTTTGAGATTATGTATTTTCATAAGAGGGATGTTATGATTCATGATTAATGTCAGTATTATTTTTAATTTATTGTATGCCAATTGCTGGTTGAGGACCGTAATCAAGTTTTATTTATTTATTCATTCATTCTTAAGGATCCTAGCCAGTTCAGGAAGAGCTGAGGTGGCACAGTGGTTAGAGTGCTGTACTGCAGCTACTTCAGCTGACTGCTAGGTCAGCAGATCAGCAGTTCAAATCTCACCAGGCTCAAGATTGACTCAGCCTTTCATCCTTCCGAGGTGGGTAAAATGAGGACCCAGACTGTTGCGGGCAATATGCTATTTAGTATACTGTTGATTGTTGTAAGCTGCCCAGAGTCCTTGGAGAGTGGGCAGCATAGAAATATTATTATTATTATTATTATTATTATTATTATTATTATTATTATTATTATTATTATTATTATTATTATTATTATTATTATCATCCACATAATATTTCCCTATTCGCTTCATTGCATGAGTAGCCATTATGCTGTAATCAGCCTTAGCACTCTTGAAGCCAGGGCAGATTGGAGACGGTGGCGCCCTAGATACCCAATCAAAGCACAGCATCATCAGCTACTACTGTGGCATCCTTGCCTCTCCATCCCATTGCTTTCTCCCTGTGCTCCGCCCCTTCCTTCCCCATTCTCTACCACCCTCCTGAGCTTGCCATCTCCTTGCCTGTTTATCCAAATAGACCACATGTGTCTAGCCCATGGAAACAATTAGCACAGGATGCTAATTATAATTAGCTCGGGATACTGTGGTGTCTCTTAATATCAAGTGTTTGAAAAAGATGGAGAAATGATTCCTTCCGTGACTTGTTAGCCACATATACCTGAACATGAAAACACTTTTAGGAAATGCTAAATGTTGGCAATTATCAGAAATACATCCTGATACATTGTTGTTATATTAATTTTCCATGCACTCAGAATTAAACTTGAAAGGCCTGCTATGAATACATTCCAAATTAAATATTTTGAATATATGTGTGTGTGTTTGTGTGCGTGTTCATGCATGCATGCATATATGCATAAGGTTAGGTTCCCCTTGCACATATGTGTTAGTCGTTCCTGACTCTAGGGGGTGGTGCTCATCTCCATTTCAAAGCCAAAGAGCCAGCATTGTCCGAAGATGTCTCCATGGTCATTTGCTGGCATGACTAAATGCCAAAGGCGCATGGAATGCTCTTACCTTCCCACCAAAGGTGGTCCCTATTTTTCTACTTGCATTTTTTACATGCTTTCAAACTGCTAGATTGGCAGAAGCTGGGACAAGTAATGGGAGCTCAGCCTGTTATGCGGCACTGGGGATTCGAACTGCTGAACTGCCAACTTTTGATCAACAAGCTCAGCATCTTAGCCACTGAGCCACCGCATCCCATATATGCATATAAATGTATATAAAATGTTACAGTGGGGGCAGGAGTTTCTCTGTGTCCTGTGACACAAGCTTGATTCTTGGCTAATTCATAGGAGCTACAAATCTTCCGTGCAACAGCACAGATGTGACAATTGTCACTGCCTTCTTCCAGGATGTGTTCTTTAGCCTGCCAAGCTAGTCTAAACCTTGGGATTTCCTGATGCCCTTCCAAATTACTAACAAGACCCATCAGGATTTACTAGGTCCTGACACATGATGACACAAAACATACATATTTGGCAGAGGAGACATTTAGAAAATAATATCCAAATAATTTTTATGGACCTCTTTGAATCTGTGCGAGGAATTGTAAATGTATTTCCTGACTTGTGTCTTCTTTATGGGTATTAGCTGAAGGTAGCTGCAACTTCCACCACTGCAAACCAAGATTCCAAATTAAACATTTGAAGAGAACGTATGTACTTTTTAGGTAGCTCATATTTTCTCAACTCTTCTTAACAGGTGGTATTTTTGTTTTTCCCCAGAAATTTCTATGAGGTATTAAATAAATTTACCCATGTGGGAACACATATACTCTTTATCGACTGATTTCTATTAAGGCCTATTTATACAACATTAGCAAACCACAAAATGATGCCCCAGGATATCAACAATACAGAAGTAGAACCTAATACCAGTTACAAGATTGAACAGGTTTGAGCATCCATAGTCATTGACAGTGGAATTTGGAAGTTGAGGCCATTTTCCAGCTATATCAGGGATGAGATAATTAACAGTGGATTTCTTTCATTTATTTATTTGATTTAGTTTTGTTACAAATATTTTGGCAACTAAACAAGTGTTTTTACTTGTTTGCATCTTTGGTTATAGGTATATTGAAGTATGTGGAAGGATATGACAGACATCCCCACCCCAAAAGGGGGGGATAGAGAATGTGCAAAATGTAAATACTTTTAAAGACATGCAAACATTTCAATTGCACAATTTCTATTCCAAATACTAAATTCTGAATTTAAAAAAACTCTTTTGATTCGAAGAGTTCTGAAGCAATTCTAACCTCTCTTGAAAGAATCCTGAGCAAAAAATCTGAAACACCTGATGGAAACTTGAAACAGGGTGGTTTTGAGCTCAGTCCATTGTTGATCTGCTGGGAATAGCATCCAGCAAGATCCGAATACCCTTTTAAAGTTTAAAATGAGGCTTTTCAAAGTAGAAACTTTTTGCACCCCCCAAATCCTCTTTTAGTACAGGAGATGAGAAACAGATTTTAAATTCAAAATTATTTCCTTTCTATGAACTTTTCACTCAGCATTTAATATGTGATGCTAAGGATATGGGAGACCTCAAGAAGTCCCCCTTATTTTTCACTCTGGTTCATTAGCCTATGCTGTCAGATAACTGAGGATATTGAATAATATAAATATGAAGGTAATGGACCATTTATTTTCTGATCTACATTATTTTTCTTTTTTAAGCAATATTTCATAATGCAACTATGGTAGTTGAAACAGAATCTTGTAATAAAACATGCATGCTGTAGATCACTTTTATTGAGAATTCCTGGGACCACTCAACATTATCGTGACCACTACAAACAAAAAATGAAATGTGTCATTGACTCAGATATGAGGGATAAAAGGGGGCATGATGGAGTCTGACTTTTGTACTCCTTTAGTGGACATTTTATTTATTTTGCAAACTGAGCTGATGCATTTAGAGCGACTATATTTCAATTATCTCCAATTTTGCACATTTTATGCAAATGCATAACATTTCAATTGCAGATGAGAAGGGGACAATGTTTTAGATTGCTTTTGATTTGAATCCCAAATTTATCTGGAGGAGACTTGTTGAACTTTTAAAAGTTTATTTCAAAAGGTCCGCAACCATTATCAGCCCCAAAACATTCTAAGGATGATATGGCCAGAATTGGAAGATGGTTGCTGGCGTGCAACTAAATTGATAGCAATATTTAGTTTACTTACAGTAGAAATTAGAAAAGTGCCATAATGTTGGATCAGAGGGTTTCATAACTTAAATTCATTGTAGACCAATGGTGGGATTCAAACTTTTTACTATCAGTTCTGTGGGCATGGCTTGGTGGGCAAGGCATGGCTTGGTGGGCGTGGCTTAGTGGGGGTGGCAGGGGAAGGATATTGTAAAATCTCCATTCTCACCCCACTCCAGGGGAAGGATACTGTAAAATCTCCACTCCCTTTCCACTCCAGGGGAAGGTTACTGCAAAATCCCCATTTCCTCCCAATCAGTTGGGACTCGGGAGGCAGAGAATAGATGGGGATGGAGCCAGTCAGAGGTGGTATTTACCGGTTCTCCGAACTACTCAAAATTTCCACTATTGGTTCTCCAGAACTGGTCAGAACCTGCTGAATAGCACCTCTGTCTTAGACATAGAATTTTCAGAATACATGGTCCATTCTTACCTAGGACTACCAAGTTTTTCAGAATGCAAAGAAAAACTTTCTGCTGACAAAACCCTGGGAGAAATTAAATAGATAAGCTTTCTTTCAAGTGGTTTATGCTGATTCTCCCATCCTTGGTTTGACTTCTTTTCTCCTTTTCCTTCAAACCTGGGGGTTTAGCCAGTATCAGAGGTGGCAAAGGCACGAGGGCTGACAGTGTCCAGCAGAAGCTGCAGCCTTTGCAGCACAGGTGAGTTGATTACCTTTCCAAGAGCAGGTGGAAGCAGGCAATCTGGAGTCAGGTGTGGGGGAGGCTGGCGATCTGGATGTGCCACATGGGGCACAGAAAAACAGAGAGTCGGTGGGCTGGAATAGGTGGCTGGCTGCGTGAGGTTTGTCTTTGCATAGTAGGCAGCAGAGGGAGACATGGGGGGAAGGCAGGTGATCCCAATATGCTGCACAGACCACTGGCAAGCCAAGAGATGTGAAGATGAGCCTCCTGAGGCCCATCTAGCCCACTGACTCTCGGCTTTCCATGGCCTGCACAGAGTGTCCAGATTGCATGCCTCCCCCCATGCTTCTGCTGCTGTCTGATTGGTTGAAGCTTATGAAACATAATACATGCTTATGGGAAGATGGAAGAGAAAAGCAAAAAGGTTTTTTTATATGATAGTATTCAAGGCACATAAATATGGACCTATTTCTAATACTGCAGTTTTGCATTTTTCAGGTTCAATGTATATATATTTTTTAAAAAGTAGCATGCCAAGTATTATAGAAGATGTGCTTTGTGTTTACATTCCACTGATTTTCTTGAATAACACTGCACAACTGTATATGTTAGCTTAACTCTATAATCCTCTTCCCAACTATAATCCAATTTAAATACATGTAACTATATTTGCTCATGTTCATCCTTACTACTATTGTCAAGTTGTCTTTCTTCCACCCTGCCCTCTTCTGATTTTAGATTGTAAATTCCAGGGGAAAGAAGCTTGTGTATTGATGACAAGACTAAGAAAAGCAGCAAGTTAAGTGATGTTTTAGGATGAACAAATCTCTCATATCCAGATTTTGTTTCACGTTGTGCTAATCTTAAATTTGGTTTGACTCATTTTTGAAGACTTTCAGCTTTGTATTTTGAAAGTTTACACAAAAAGCCTAAAAAGTGACCTGATCTCTAAGCCATTTTGACACAGGAAATTATTCAGTATTGAGCTAATGGACTGATATACCTTACCCTGAATCAATGAATGAATGGTTGTATTGAATACTTCCATCATGAGAGCGGTGGAAAGCACTAAGTATTGGGACACCTTATACTGACAGTCTAAGGCCCAGACTCTATGCCTCTACACTCAAAGATACTCTAGAAGAAGGATGCTGTGGTCAACATTATCAAGAGATCCAGCAGAATAAGAATAGTCATGCCCAGTGCACTTCTGAGGGTACTCAGTTTAACTTCAACCCCATTTCTGAGTCTAAATTCACTTCCTTGCAGTTGTTGGCCTATTGCTTTCTCTATAACAGAAGTTGTCCAATATTTTAAAAAGTTGTCTAATGGATTCAAACTTTTTAAGGAAGAGAGAGACCAATACCTCCTTCAAAGCCAGTGGAGCCTTTGATGAGCTGGAAAGTGCGGGGTTTAAGTCTAATAAATGATCTATTTTGGGGTATCCTGGATTTCAAATTAGATTGAGGAATCACATTTTAAACCTTGTTAGCATTAAAAAAAACATGGTATCAAATATCACTGTCATGTTGTACCTAATTGCTTAGAATCAGAGTTGTAAGAGACCCTTTAGGCCACTTGGTCTAATTTTCTGCTCAGTGCAATAATCCAATCTATAGCTTTTCCAACAGACAGATTCCCTGCCTGTACTTAATCCTTTCAGGCAATCTCACTGCCTCCCTTTACAACTGATTCTGTTATCAAACTGTTTTTATTATTAAGACTTTCTTGTTATCCATTCCATTGGAATCTAACTTTCAGTAATGTGGAACCACTATTCCATGTCCTGAACTCTGGAACGATTGAGAACAATTTCTGAGCATTCTTTATTGGACACACAAGGAATTTGTCTTGGTGCATACATGCTCAGTGTACATAAAATAAAAGATACATTCATCAAGAATCATAAGGTACAACACATGATAGTCATAGGGAAACAGTCAATATAAATCTTAAGGATATCAGCAACAAGGTTACAGTCATATCTCTGAGTTATCTTCAACTATCCATCTGGAATTCAAAGATCCTTTAAGATATACTATTATCAAGCTGGCCATTTTCATCACCAGTCTAGCCAGAAACTTCCTGATATACCCCTTGATCTTCTTCAGCTATAGTAAGGGAGTGGTGACCAGAGTTGTTTGTGGCTTCCTTATTGGGATATTCTTTCCAGAAAGACTCATCTTGGTATCTAATACAATAAGATTTAAATACTAGACATAAAGACTTGTAAACGATGCACAGATATATGAGTGTATGGGTGTCAGTATGTGTACATATGTGTACCTCCTAATTAATTAACAGAATAATAGAATAATTGACAATTTTTTAAAAAAATCTAAACTTAGAAAGAAGATGACATTCCCAGAACAGCAGGCATATTGGTGACTGTAGGGTATAAGAAGAATAGGCAGAAATTTCATCCCTCCCTTTCACCTGGGGGAGATTATGTTGGAATAGCCTTTTCCTGAATGGAAGGACATGGAATGGAGAGCAGCAGACTCCTCTAGATGAATTGCATTAGTGAAGCTCAATAACTGTTTTTCCTATGGTCTGCAGAAGTGATTCCTTTAATTACCTAGTTAGAGTAAAGAACTATAGAAGAAACAAAATGTCAGGTCTGGAAACCATCTTTTTCATTGGATCTTCAGGCCTGCCACATTTACTACTGTGGGAAACTGGGAGAGGGGTATTGTGTGAAGCCAGGGTGATATATAGTCATAATAATATTCCTTTCTCAGAGAGTCAAAGACATCTTGCTCTACACCTGGATGGCTGGAACTGGGAGGCATTTCCAGTTGGGACGGTGCTTTGATTGGACCATGTGATGGACATGTGGGTGTTGGGCAGGGACATGAATTTTCTTTTTGGTGGGGAGAACCTGGAAGCTTTCAGATTCGGGTTTTCCCAGATGTGCCAATATGACATCTCTAATAAAATGGAACTTTGAGAAAATTCAAGCCTTGGAGTTTTCTTTCGTTGAGGGAGTTACTTGGAACCCTAACACAAAAAGTCACTTTTGATTGTTGTGATATTTAACTCTAAATTGTTATAAACAAACATTTTAGCTAATTCTTAGATTATACATGAGAAGTCTCACCTAGGCTTTTTAAACTAATACTAGGATTTTCTATCTATTTTCTTTGTAATGTCAGTATTTATTTATTTATTTATTATTGTGATTTATATGCCGCCATTCTCCCTGAGTACTCAGGGCGGCTTACATACAACAGTCATAAATACAAATCACAGTAAAACTGAATTAAAATGAATTAAAATCCCCATTAAAATAATTCTAAAAAGGAAACTATACAACCCCATGATCAAAATATTGTTGGAACAGCCACATCTTTAATCTACGGTGAAAGGGGAGGAGGTCGAGGACCGTCCTGAGGTCGGTGGGCAGACTATTCCAGAGGGTCAGGGCTCCGACAGAGAAAGCCCTCCCCCTGGGGGCCGCCAGCTGACATTGTTTGGCTGACGGTACCCGGAGGAGGCCAACTCTGTGGGAGCGCACCGGATGATGGGAGGAAGGCAAGAGATGATCCTGTAAGTACCCCGGACCTAAGCCATGTAGGGCTATATAGGTAAGAACCAGCATCTTGAAATGGACCCTGACCTCCTCTCCTTTCGTAGGGGTAGACATTCTTAGCATTGATTGTAAAAAAATAAATTAAATTCAAAAGGCAACGTCAAAGTATTGTTTGCTTTCCTCTCTCTCCTGGACTATGGCCACAATCAGTTTGAACTAATGTTAAATGTCTTTTCGGGATGATAGACAAGCACATCTGAATTACCTCTCTTCATTGTTTCAGAGTTTGAAAATTCAGAATTGAACTTTCAGGAGGAAAAAAAGACTTTTTGGAAACAAAAGCAAATATATATGTTTCTCCCAACATCGACAAAATGCAAAATTTTCTTTTCTTTTATATTTTTTCATGCATTGTTTTTAAAGTAATTATTGTTAGAAATATTTTAGAGCACGTAAACAAGTTCCACATTTTTGTAAAATTTCTTTTCCTTGAAATTTTTACTTTTATATCCTCTCCAGGAAAAGGGGGAGGGGGGGAGCTGGCTTTAAAGCATGCATTTTTAAAAATGTGTACGCACATATGTAGGTATGTAAGTATGTATATAGACATATACAGAGTCCCCACATAAAATATCCACTATCCAATGCAGCCAATAATTGGTGTTTAATAGTCCTCCGATTACAATGCAGCCTGAATTACCAGTAGAGTATTAATACTCAGGAATGAGTTAATAGTGCATAAAGACCTTCTAGTGGAACAGTGGGGGAGTTGAATATTCCTTTCTTAAGTCAGCTGTAAGTAATTACAACATGGTGTGCCTCTGACTATTACCATAACAGAGCAATTGAATATGAGGAATGGATAATAGTATGGACCTAGAGGTATTTTTAGAATGTCAGCCATCAAGCAGGTGGCTTTGTTACCTGGAAGGAAGGCTTGGAAGATTGTGAGGAGGGGGAGAGTTTGCCATTGTTGCAAACTCAGCCTAATGAGTTATTTAAAAATAACTTTGGAAGGCAATATCTGTGATACATAAGTAGGGATGAGGAAGAGAAATCTAAGTAAATCAATGGCGTAATGACACTACAGAATAATTCAGATGAACTATTTATTTCATCTGTCTGTACGCTATTTTTTAAAAAAATATCCCACAACCTCAAGCCTTCAGCATTTTGAGCCTGGGAAAAAAGCTGAATTCTCTAACTTGCATACATTATGCAAATTGGGTATATTTGTATAAGCTCTCATTTTTTTACAATTTACCCAATTTATTACCTTTTTCATAATTGAGTTTATTTTCATGGGCCACGTGAATGATAAGAAATTGTGCAGGATGCTAAATCCTTGCTTTGAGACAGATGATTAATAAAATCAATCAAAATGATCAAATAATCCATTTATTTGATTGAGTTAAAGGAGAGTTTCCATATTTTGCAAATTTTTACTAATACACGTTTCAGTAGAAGTGCTGACAAAAGGGCATTACATTTATTTAAATGTAATTGATTTACAGTTCAATTCTGTAAAAAACTACTACTAAAAAATATTGACTTCTAGAATATTTACTTCTGGTAAATAGATAATCACAATGTTTCAAAGGAGATGGGGGAGTAGAAACTCCAAAATGGAAGAAATCTCTAACCTAGGGTACTGCTTCTTCTTTCCATACCAGTATCATGATCAAAGAAATGACAATGGTTTGTTCCTCAAAAAGAAGGAAGGCTAAATGACTTTGAGGGCTGAATATTCAATTCAAACCCTTATTGTCAAGAATACAACATGTGTACAATGAGATTGGCTGAGCCTCCCTTCATGCACCCCACAACCCAATACAATTCACAGTGAAAGACAGTAAAAGAAAAGAAAAATTCCTAACACAGTGAATCCTACTAACAAACACACAGTGCTACTGCACCATGTGAATTTATTGCACATCGCGCCGGCCCTGCAAGTCAATTGTACTTTGTTGTTGTAAAGTTATTTTCCATTCAGAAGCCTGATAGCCCACGAATAAAAATTGTTCTTCAGCCCATTTGTGTGGTTGCCTATGCTTCTATATCTCCTTCCTGATGGCAGGAGAATAAAGAAGTGCTGTGAGTCGTCCCTGAGGATTTTCTTTACTCTTCTAAGGCAGTGTGCCCTAGCGATCTTGTCTAGTGCTGTGCTTACCACTCTCTGTAATATCTTTCTATCTGCGGCTGTCAAGCCAACGTACACACCGTAATTGTTGTGGCCCACCAGCAGCCAGCAGAGCTGGCAGCAGATTCAGACAGCGAGGTGGTTGGGGAGGAACATGGGCCAGAACAGTAATGCACCTTGTGAGAATGCTTTCTATTGTGGACCGGCAAAAGGTGGTCATCAGCTGTTGTTTCACTTTGTTTTTTCGCAAGATGTTGTGGCCCGTACGCGACCTGTGCAGCTGGTGGCTGATTCGGACAGCGAGGAGGCTGGTGTGGTACTGTGCCAGCAGCCTGTGCAGCTAGCACTTGAGTCGGACAATGAGGCTGGAGAAGATGTGGTGCCAGAGGTGGGATTCAGCCAGGGCCTTCAGAACCTCCAGAAGCTCTTTTAAATGAAGAAGACAAAGAGGAGGAGCCTCTTCTCAATGCACGGGTGCATAGAGCTGCCAAAAGGCAGGAGTGGCTCCTCAGGAGGAGGTCTCCTTGAGAGTAAGGCTTGGGGCTAATTGGCCACTTCCTTAGCCTATTTAAGGAGGAACGCCGACTGAAGCAATTTGCAGGGAACAACTTGTTCATTCTCCTTTGTGCATTGATCTTAGTTCTTTGCAAATTGCTTCTGGGCTTTCTGCCAATCATAGTAAGATTAAGATAATTTATTCTTTGGATTTTTGAAGGCTGTTAAGAAAGTAAAATAACAGGCTTTGATTGGGGAAAAAATTATTTAATTTAGTAAACTAAGGTTTGTACAGACTTTGTGTGTGCTGCGTTCTTTGGGGTCCGTAGTTGGGGCAGAACACAAGACTCTAAGGAAGTGAAGTCTCTGTTGGGTCGTTCTGGCCACCTGGGTCATGCTGATTTTCCAGGTGAGATCTTTGCTGAGGTAGACTCCCAGGAATTTAAAGGAGGAAACCCTCCACACAGTTCCCCTCAATGTAAAGTGGGGCAGGTTCCTCTCTCTTCTTCCGGAAGTCTAACACCATCTCCTTTTTCTTGCTGATGTTCAGGTGCAAGCACCATGTGGATAATTTTTGAACCTAATTTTTGAATTTTTCTCCTATTGATTCCTTCTCTGCCTGTGAAAAGTGAAATATTTGCTAGTTTTTGGTCCTGGGATCCTCTGTCAGAGTTCATAAGATTTCAGCCTATGTGTCTCCAAATTTGCATTGTCGTGTGCAAGTTTTTTGCATGTGTAAAAACAAGAGCAAACAAGCAAGAGAATAGGCCCTTAGGTTTAATATGCTTATATCTTGGAATATATGAAACAAATAAAATCTTGTAATAATTTACAGATGCTTTTATCACTGAGTATAGTATGAAATGTTACAGGTAGTCCTCAACTTACAATAGTTCATTTAGTCACCGTTCAAAAGATACAACGGCACTTATGTCAAAAGTAACTTATGACCATTTTTCACACTTAGGACCATTGCAGAATTCCTATGGTCACATAATCAAAACTCAGGCTTTTGGCAACTGACTCGTATTTATGACAGTTTCATTGTTCTGGCGTAATGTGATCACCTTTTGCAACTTTCTTACAAGCAAAGTCAATGAGGAAGCCAGATTTGTTTAATGACTGTGTTATTGGGTTATTGTGTTTTGGGGGTGAGTCAAGTTGTGAGCCACAGAGGGGGCTCACAACTTGGGTGTCACAGCTGTCCTTGGAAGGGCATATGGTGGCCGTGGCCAGGGGGGCCTTCTATCAGGTCTGCCTGATGTGCCAGTTGCACCCCTTTCTGGATCGGGACTCCTTATGCACAGTCACCCATGCACTCGTCACATCTCGCCTGGACTACTGTAACGCTCTATACATGGGGCTCCCCTTGGGGTGCACCCGGAGGCTCCAACTGGTCCAGAATGCGGCTGCGTGGGTGATTATGGGAGCGACAGGGCGCTCCCACGTAACACCTTTCCTGCGCGAGCTGCACTGGCTCCCAGTGGTCTTCTGGGTGTGCTTCAAGGTGTTGGTCCTCACCTTTAAAGCGCTCCATGGCATAGGGCCGGGGTACTTGCGAAACCGTCTGCTGCTACCGATAACCTCCCACCGGCCAATACGCTCGCACAGAGAGGGCCTCCTCAGGGTGCCATCAGCCAAGCAATGTTGGCTGGCGGCCCCCAGGGGGAGAGCCTTCTCTGTGGGGGCACCCACCCTATGGAATGAGCTACCTCCTGGAATACGATTGATCCCGGACCTCTGCGCTTTCCGAAAGGCCCTGAAGATTCACTTATTTCAACAAGCCAGCCTAGTTTAATTGGTTTTAATGGGGTTTTTTAATTTTTGATTTTATTGATTTTGGGTTTTAAATTGGGTATTTTTTGATTTGTAGATTTGGGATTTTAAATTGGTAATGCGGATAATTTAATTTATTTTAGTTTTTCTTAACTTTTGTACTATATGCGTTTTAAGTTTGGCTGTTCACTGCCCTGAGTCCCCCCCTCCCCAGGGAGAAGGGTGGTATATAAGTTGAAATAATAAATAATAAATAAACTGTAGTGATTCACTTAAAGACTGTGGCAAGAAAAGTCATAAAATGAGGCAAAACTCACTTAACAAATGTTTCACTTAGTACAATTGGGTTCAATTGTGGTTGTAATTAGAAGACTATCTGCAATGGCTTTTCCAAGAATGGGTCACCACAAATCTAGAATCCTGAGCAGAACATTCAGGTAACATGATGCTTGATTGAGAAATAAAGCTCAGGTAGAATGTCATCTTATGGATATGTCCAAAAAGAATAAACAGTGCTGAAATGATAGTGAAAGAAAGAAGGAATGGTGGGTTTAATGTGGGAAAATATGAACACAATGAAACATGCATTTGTTTTACAAATATGCAATAGTGTGCAAGTGTACAGTGTAGCGTAATGTTCCAGAATTGGACCTGATCCAAGTTCACTTGACCACAAGGTTCAAATATGACTTTGGAACAGTCACTGTTAGATCAACCTAGCAGGATTGTTGCTATGAGGATAATAAAAGGAAAGTTCCATGTACATTGTCTTGAATTCTCAAGAGAGGGAGAATTGTCTTGTCTTGAATTCTCAAGAGAGGGAGAAATAATAGCTATAGCAATAACATTTAGACTTATATACCACTTCATAGTGCTTTACAACCCTCTCTAAGTGGTTTACAGAGTCAGCAATCTGGATTCCCCTAAAAATCTACATCCTCCTTTTACATTCCTTGGAAAGATGGAAGGTTGAGGTGGGGCGGGGGGGAGGTTGTTAGGGGGAACATCTCCAAGTGTTGGTTTGTTATACTGCTATTGTTTCTACTTCAAAATTGAAATGGTAGAGCATTTTGGCATGGCTTAAAGTTTAGCATCCTATTTCTTCTAGAACCAGCTTACAATATCTACATTCCCTGCACTTTTTGCTTATAATTTACTTAAAATATTATAATACACAATGCTACCAATCTTTTCTTCAGAGAACTGTCCATACCATTAAACTGTAGGGATTTGCCTCCTCCCTTTTCCTTTCTCTTCATGTACAGCTATTGTCTTACCGATTCAACATATGCTCTCAGATGAAAACAGCTTGAGGCTTTTGATTCGAAGAGTAGTAATTTTGCAAATGCACAAAAATATAATTTAAGGATTGATTTGATTCCTCTTCTGTCTCCCACCCCCTCCAACACAATAGGTCCTTCTCCTGTTACATTGCTGCACAGGGCAGATGTTGAATTTTTCAATTTGCAGGTTTGTTAAGCATCACAGAATGTTTTGGTTCTCAATCAAGAATATTCTTCCCAAGTGGTTCCAAAGAGTTATGCCTGAAAATAAATGCATGTTTTTTTTTTTTGTCATTGTTGTTGTTTTGTTTCCAGGCAGCATGTGGACTGTATGCAAAGAAGGCAAGAGATGAAGTGAGGCTGTTTACTAGACCATCATATATGTTTCAGGCTATTATAGACCAAATTCAATAGAATGTTTTAGTAAACATCTCATAAAAGATGCCATTGTAGCTTATGCTTCTAGTTTATTGCATCCGTATTACATACAGCCTTTTTCCAAATGATTCAGTGTGATGTTATTATTTATGATGGTATTTTATGATAGGGTTTTATTGATGAAGCTTTACTGAATACAAGGAAGGACAACTCCCTTTCTGGATGCACCCACAAACTGAAACAGTATGACAGGAATTGATACTACCACAGTCTTGTTAAGACCACACTTGGAATACTGTATCAAATTTTGGTCACCACAATATAAAAAGTGAAAAGAGTGCAGAGAAGAGCCAAAAGATGATGGGAAGAGAGTGGGGGAGGCTGAATGCTAAATCATATGAAGAAAAGTTACAGGAATTGGGTATTTCTAGTCTAGTGAAAAGAAGAACTAGGGGTGACATGATACCATAACAGTGTTTCAATATCTAAGGGGCTGCCACAAAGAAGAGGGGGTCATCTTCTTTTCAAAAGCACTAGAAGGTAAGACAAGACAATAGATGGAAACTAACCAAGGAGAGAAGCAACCTAGAATTAAGGATAATTTTCCTGGCAGTGAGAACAATTTATCAGTGGAATGGCTTGCCTTCAGAAGTTGTGAGTGTTCCAACACTGTATGCTTTTAAGAAGAGACTGGACAGCCATTTGTCTGAAATGGTATAGGGTCTCCTGCCTGAGCAGAAGGTTGGACTAGGAGATCTCCAATGTCCCTTCAAACTCTGTTATTCTGTATTCTGAAATTGAGATACTCCCTCCCTCCCTCCCTCCCTCCCTTCCTTCCTTCCTTCCCAGGTCATTTTTTTTTCAACTGTCAAGAGTTACCAGTACTAAGAGTGGTAGAGAGAAGCAATGACATTTCTAGAAGAGCAAGTCACTGGGGAAAAAAAACAGAAGTCCAAATGAGGTGAACAAACAAGAGCACAAATTTTGGAAAGCAAACATCCTTGCCTCTAATAACTGTCTGGACCTGACTTTTTAACTATCCTAGCATCCTTTTGGTATATTTCCTGGTCTATGATACACATTCTAAGAGGCAGGAGCAATAGGTTTTTGCAAGAATAAGCAGGCTCTATGAGAGAATTCAATGTCACTTTTTTTTCACTCCTTGGAGCTTGTATGTTTTGCACCGTTGATTCCCCATAGAAACTGTGCCTATACCTTGAAAGAGCAATCACTGACAACAGTTAATTTGTACAGGTAAATTCTTATTAAAGGCTGACAGCCTCTTGGCTATTGACAGATGAGTAGCAAAGAGAAAAACAAAAAGCTTGTTTGCAGATGACATGATACAAAGGACAACATTCTCCAGAAAGTAAAAACTGGCAAAATAGTGTTCCATAACAATGTAAATTTATACCAGCTGAAAATTTGATTTACAGCTTGTTTTGTTTTCTAGAAACAAAAAAACAAAAAAAAACTTTCTGATTTCTTAAATGCTAAGTGAACTGTTTACATGCACATAAAAAGAATGAGGAAGCATAGAGCATTCAGCTGGGTACTTCAGTATACAAAATTCCTGGCAACACGTTACCTTGTAAAGTATTTACCTTTGTTATTTTATTTTTTTAATTTTATTTAATTTTATTATTTCTAAGCTAGCCCACTTCCAATTATCATTCAAAGTAAAACTTTAAAGGTAGATGGAACAAAAGTATTAATTTCCATAATATTGTAAGGACAAGGAAAAGTCCTTCAGATAGATTTTGTTTAGTGTTCTCGCTAATAAACTCATTTGTGAGTTTCAAATATTGCCACTGATAAACATCAATGCTTATATGATAAGCAACTACATTTCATGACCAAATGTATGTTATGTGACATGGTCAGTATTCAGCTTCCCTAAACTCTACCACAGCATGTCAGGGGTTTCCAACCTTGGCAACTTTAAGACTTGTGGACTTCAACTCCCAGAGTTCCTCAGCCAGCTTCAATTCTGGGAGTTGAAGTCCACAAGTCTTAAGGTTGCCAAGGTTGGAGACCCCTGCATTAGATTACGTCTGGGAATCTCACTACAATCTGAACAACTGTTTGTAAATATATCTAATCTTTCATATGAGATTCCCCTGGCATGCTAGTTTTCTCCTACAGGATCTGGTGAGGTTATAATGATATAACAATCTGGAAATAGAATGGTTACTATTGCTTCTGCTAGACAATTCATCCTTTAGAGCCAAATCTTTGTTCAACTTTGTTCTCTGCCTTGGAAAACACAAACTTCTAAGCAAGAACCCTGCCCTGACAAGGAATGTCTCCCTTGGAAATTGGAGGAGAGGAAGGCAAACTATCTAAAAAAAAATGAAGGGGGGGGGGGAGAAAAACAAAACCCCTTACCTCCTACCAAGTTAATGTATTCTTAATGCAAGATGCAAGCCGTCAAGTTCTACTAACTAAAGCTAATTTCTCCAAGCAGTTTATTCATGAAGGAGACAATGTGATTTGAGATTTAATCAAGTTCAAATTAGTTTTTGTGATTAGCTGGTTTGGGCTGTTAAGGTAGCGTAATAATGATATCATTATTCCCAGCCAAGCAGTCATTCACATGAGTCGTCCCCCCCACCCGCCACCTACAACTGATGTGACTCCGCAAGTGGTTTGTCAGCCTTCTGCTGAAGCTCTCCCCCCCACCTTTGACAGGGGTAGAACTCCTGCATTTTTCTTTGGCCCCAATTCCACCCAGTGCAAAAATAAAATCAGGGTTGATTGGTGAGCAGCGCGGGAGTGCTGGGGGAAAAAAAACTACGTTCACAAAAGAAAATGTATGAAAAAGCCACATGTGACAGAAGGGGTAGGGTGGGGAGGAAGTATATAAAAATGCAAATTTTTCTTCCTAAACTTTATCTTTGGATAGGGAAAAAAGCCTTAAGTGAGAACTTCAACAAAGCCATAAGAAGGGAGAAAAAAAAGATGACAGGTTTGAGTTTCAGAAAATTTAAGACAGCCGCAAGGATTAGACACTTTAGGTCGTCTCTGCAGACATTTCTTAGGGGAGTTAATTCCATTTGACATGCAAGACCAAAGTGAGATTACAGGCCCACAGCCCCATGGCGAGGTGGATGTTGGAGCTAAAAGCCGGGATTTGAATAATTGTGCAGGCTTACTCCAAGAATCAGAAGAGAACAGAATGAATGGATTATTAGAGGGAACTTTGTACATTTTTAAACGGCTGGACTTAATAAAAAAAGAAAAAAAGAAACAGACTCAGTGTATGACTGATGTTATGGACTTCTACACACGCTCTGAGTCTCTTCATATTTTTAGTAGGATCTATCAAATATGGGGAGGGGGAGAGAAACAGAAGCTGTAAGAAAAAAATGGATAATGAAAAATGGGTCTAGTATGATTTTTATGGAAGGCAGCAAGTTTTACTGAAGAAAGTTTAGCTAAATGGATTCAGGGCTTCATTCAAACACACGCATGCACACACACAGAGCACACACAGAAATATTGAGGCAGCTTAAAAAACTTTGGGAAACATTGAAGAAGAGGGACATGGAGCGGGGGCAGAGAGAGATTAGTTTTGTTGTGCTTTTTATATCGAGGGTTTCAGCTAGCATTTATTACGCGAAGAATTACTAAGCCACACATTTTTAAAATAAATTCGACCTCATCCCTTTGTGTCTGTAGAAGTGCTTGTCTATAAAAGGAGGTAATAGCTGACTGCTCCTAAGACTCAGATGTGCTTAATTAACTGTCCACGGAGAATTATTGAAATACTTACATAATTCTTATTTAGTGCTCATTAAACTGAGGGAAACAAGTGCTGGACAATGAGATGCATGCCAGGACTTTGAAGTAGAGGAAGTTAGTACAATAATGGCAAAGAATTATGAAAGCCTGTCCATTAACAGAAGCACACTTTTCACTTTTTAAAAAGAAGCATTGACTGAGACTAAGTTCTGAAAGTGTTTGTTTATTTGTTTTAAAAAATTCCTACTCAAAACATTTCCTGTGGATTGCCTGTGTTAACTAGACTATATATATGGTAGGTGAGGCAGCCCATTCAAAAGAAAGCACAAGAACACTCTTGGCTGCAGATCTTCTATCATAATGTGGAATTATCTCAGTTGGCTTCAGTCACTGCTCACATGGCTCCCAGGCTAGTAGTGCTGCTTTGCAGGGCAGCTCACACTGCATATGCTAAGCCTACATAAGTTGTGATTCATAGATATCTCGTAACATGTAGCCATCTCAAGACATTGGTGACACTCCCCCCACCTCACCCCCCCGCCCAGGATCACTAACTTCTAGGCATCTTTGATCTAATCCCCAATTTTTTCTGTTGGCAAGATGTTGTATTTGACCATGTCTCTAAATCAAAAATCCCACTTGTGCAGTACAGCACAAGGAACTGCTAAGGAAACCCACAATGAGTCAGTAATCATATAAAACAACTCAAAAATATGCTATCTTAAGTAGAAGTCTAGAAGATTCACTCCTTCCCTTGGAGGCATATCTCATCTCACAAGAGGTAATTTATATTATTTGATCTCAACCTATCCCTTCACATTATCACTGACTGGAACTGTCCCCTCAAAGAAGGAGAAAAATCTCTACAACAGTGCCCCTTACCTCTCATCACCCAGAGACAATCCATAAAAGCACCACAGTCAATGGTATCCATGATCAAAAGCCACTAAGAGGTCCAGCAGCCCCATAAGCATCTCATTTCTTCTAGTCATAATTTAAACCAAGGAAATCTAGGGAGTTGTGTTTTTGTAAGACATTCCTTAATATTTTAATCAATTCATTAAAAAAAACTTAAAAGTATCAAAACAGGAATATCTCAAAGTCAGTATATTAATCTTGATCATGTTTATAGTCATCTTTCTCCATCAACTCAATGTGGCTTTTAATATTTGCTTATATCAAGTTTGATGGGATATTTTTTAAAAAACTGACATATTTATATCCACAAATGAGCTTCCTTGTCATAATTGCACCAAGATATGAAAAGAATTAAAGCAACAAGTGAAACTGAAATGTTTTACAAACTGACTGATACCCTTAGGTTTTTCCCTTTAATCATCCTATAGAAACAGTAAAATACACCCTTCTTACTTCTCCTTTCCCCTACCATGTAGGCAGAAACTTCCCTGATGCACGATCATGTTGAAGCATGTGACTTTTGGACCTTTCACATCTGCTTCCAGGTACTCTTAATGATTCTGCTAAACGAAGGACTCCAGTGGAGGATTCCAATCAAGATTATCTCATCATTTTCCCCCTACAAGCTATATTTGTGTTCAGTGGAATAAAAATCAGAGATCCTGAAGAAGTAGAACTACTGACTTGCAAATCTGCTCACATGAGTGTGAGTGAAACTCTCAGTGGATTTAAGAAACAAAGATAGCACTCACCTTGTGCTCAAATGAATGTGTGCAGAAGCCACCTTCAAACATAGCTGCTCAAAGTGGTTAGTTAGGAATTTGAATCACAGAAACACTTGGAGAAAAGCTAATGTGCCCTATTTCACCCACACTAGACTTTTAGCCTTCACAGAGGCAGACTGAACATTTAACATGAAGGAAAGAGAGAGATTAGTGCCAAGTGATTGTCAGATCTACTTTCTAATTATAGGGAATGATACACTAGAAGGTCTTCAGTCGCAGTGTTTTTGGAGAGAGATGTTGAATCTTTTGCTTTCAAATGTCACCTAGTTTTGTCTAAAAATAAAAGTCACTGGCTTCCTTACATTAAAAAAGCAAGCCAAAGCCCCACCGAATTTAAAGAACCTTAGATCCTAAGCATCCTACATCTATATCTTTGACATTTGAGAAGATTTGTACTGTCAGAAGGCTCTAGTGTGCCTGAAAACCTCACCTTATTTGACAAAAAAAGTTGTTTTAAAAAAAGGAAAAAGAATTATAGTCCTTAATAGAAGGCAGAAAGCTTTAGTTTTAAAGCCTTACTATAGATTTTGGCTCAAATTAATTTAGGCAGAAGATAATTCCATCTAAATCAAAAGGGACTATTTTTCCAAAGCATCAAATTGGGATGAATCTTGTGATAGGTGCACAACCTTTGGGTGCAACCACAAATAGAGCTGTTCTCGAATACATCAACATATATTCAAATGGATATGAAAGACTTTGAATTCTCCTAATGTGGATTGCTAATTTTTTTATTATAAAAGCTGCAGGAAAAAAAGCAACCATGATTAAGATGGGGAGGTGAGGACAATAACTTGGTATTCCTCAAATCACAGTAATTATGTTATTGAATGTGATCCAGCAATGTGCAAATAACACTGAAGGTGTGGTTAGGAGTAATATTAACAAAGGCACTGAGAAAAGTGAATAAAAAGAGAACAGGAGATAGAATGGATTTTCCAAAAAGCAGATGGGAAGAAATTGCTGCTGAATTGAACTTCATCCATTTTTAAAAGAAATAAAATAAAGCTAGAAAGAGGCCTTTATTCATTGCATAAATGCAGGTATGAACAGTATGTTCTCTTACAGTCTGGGATTGTGGATAATTGAATGCTAAAATGAAGGGAAAACTTACAAAAGGGCCAAACAGGCACTAAAGAACAAAAGTGCAATGTGATGAACAGTACTGAGAAGAGTTCTCCCTGCTTAGCAAAACTGATTAATGAAACCAATGACCAGCGCACAATGGATTTGCAGAGATTTGAATGTTGCCAGTTTAATCCAAAAGATTGCACCAAGTTCATTTTGGGTTTGAATTTAAATAAGACAAACTTCATCTATCACCATTCAAAGCTCCCTCTGACCTTTTGGTACATGTCAGCAGAACAGGCTTTTCATCAGAAAGGTCATTTTAATGTCAGAATATATTTATATTTCTTTTTTTAAGGAACATTTTTATTGCTATAGGACAGATTAGGATCTTTGAAAGCCATTTCTCTCTACTTCATCTTCTCTCAAACAAAATCAAGACGGGCATATTCAGAGTCACTTTCTATGCTCATTCCCTATGTGTGGTGTGTGTGTGTGTGTGTGTATGTGTGTGTTCAAAGAGGGTATAAAATTAACCAAAACTCATACAGATTAAAGAAAGAAAGTTAAAGCAGAAAAAGAGTTAAAGGTGCAAAAAGAAAAGTTAAAAAGATATAGAAAGAAGGAGCTCCCAATTTCCTTTGCAGCAAATACAAGTATAATTACAAAGTTATCTCATACTCCATGGTCATCAAAAAGAACTCTCACTTTTCTTTGTTAGCTAGTTTTTTTATCTCCAAACCACAAATCATATGTTAATTTTCTTCTGTTTCATGCAAAAAAGTCTATAAGGGGGTACCATTCCCTTATCAATAAATGTACAAGTTGTCTTTTCTATAATCAAGGAAGCCAGCCTAGCCATCTCTGCAAATCTCATCATCTTCAACAACCATTCCATTGTTGTGGGTACTGTTGAACCTTCCCACTTTTAAGCATATAATAACCTCTGTGTGTGTGTGTGTGTGTGTGTGTGTGTGTGTGTATGTATATGTATAAGCTCTCATGCCTTTTTTCTAGCTGCCTACCGATGAGACCCAAAAGAAAAGCCTTTAGTTTTAATTGTATTAGTCTTCAAATCATCTGAATTTATTTATTTATTCAATTTATATGTCATTCATAGCAATGGGGTAGATTGAGCAAAAGACAGATACATACAATGCTAATGAGGCACTGCCATCTTGAGTAGGTTCTTGTTTCTAAAATCCCTATTAACACCCATAAAATGGTACCAGCAGTACTCCAGAAACTAGTTTTATCAGCAGTCTAAATAAGATATTAGAAATATTTCAGTAATTAATATACTCAATGTCCAGGAACAAGCACTAAAGCCATCCAAGAAATTATTACCATGAAAGTCCAAGAACTGGAAATTAAATATGGCTGCCAGTCTCTGGACATACTATTGCTGTTGAACTTCAAGCACATTACTAGATAGATAGTTAGCAAAATAATTTGGAAAAAGAGAAAGAAACCCCCAAATCTGAAAAGCAGCTTGCTAAGGAATATAGGATACAAAAAATGTAAAACAAAAATTCAGAACCATTTCTAACTGAGATGGAGGCAATTCTGTCCTCTGTTTCATTGTTTGACTATAATAAACTTGATTTTGATTTGATATTTGTTTGTTTGTTTGTTTGTTTACTTATTTAAATCCTGAAAGCGGGGCTATATGGAAACACCTTATGAAAGGACTCATTTTGTGGCACTTTCTATTGTTTCCTGCAATTTTTTAAAATGTATCACCTGATCATAAAAAATTAAGACGTATCACCTGATCATAAAAATTTTCACATTTGCTTGAGATGAAGTTCATTGCCACTTTATAGAGAAAGAAAAACATAGGTTTCACACCTCATTGCAGACAAAGGAATTGGATCAATACAAAATTGCTGAGAATGATGCTGATAAAGAAAGCTTTTGTAATAGATCTCATGACAATTCAATGGTACAGAACATGCAAAAAGTTCTAGGCATCTCCAGTTACAGAATCTTAGTTACCAGAGCTGGAAAAGACCAGCTTTCGCTCAGAATAGAAGAATGCTACTGTTATTCATAAGAGATAATATTGAGTTAACAAATTATTGGCATAAGATATGGATGGGAGCTGAAAAAGTTTCTTGGATGAGAAGTAAAATGTCTTCAAAGAAAAACCAGAAAGTCCCGTTGCCTCTTGAAAAAGCACCTTTGGGACAACCATGTCCTGGATAACTGAGAATCATAGACCTTTCAGTCTGTTTTTAATTCTGTTTTTAAACTATGCATTTATTCATGTATTTATATCATTTTATTATAATATTAAGCCACCCAGAGTCACTAAGTGAGAATAAATAAATAAATAAATAAATAAATAAATAAATGAATAAATAAATAAATAAATGCAACCAATCAAATTAAATAAAAAACCCTAAACAAAATAAATGAATTCCTGTACTTGGTTCCCTGAAGATGGAGAAATGGTTGGTAAATTTTACAAGTAGAATGATAGTGTGTAGTATGTGCTCTGTTGTGAGAAAGAAATTTCTGCTGAAACAAGCAAAATAACTATGTATAAGAAACTGTTTCTGCATTATGGAAATAAGTGTATACAAACAGAAATATAAAGGAAAGTTGAATGCAGTGGGAATGGCACACTTAAAATATGTTTGTAGTAAAAGAAGATGAGAAAGGATGAAAAATGAATGGGTGCTAAAAGAATGTAGATTGCATACAAGAGTCAGTGATCAGTATGAAAGAAGTATTGAGGAGATGGTTTGATCACACAAAGAAAATGAATGAGAACTGAATTGAAAAACAAATATATGAAGGATGATTGAGTAGAACCAGAGGAAGGGGGGAGAAGAAACTTTTCATTCAATGGAGTCAATGAAATCCTTAAGAAAACAGAAGTGAGAAATGTAAAGAACAAAAGATAATGAAGTTGTGTACAGACATGCTGGATGATTTGCAAGAACAAAAAAATAGGGAGACGTGTAGTAGTGGAGTAAACTGATTTTAGTCATGTTTCCTTTTCTTTTTCTTTTTCTTAATTCATACTGTTAATTCCTTTGTCTTTTTCATCATTCTGGTACTCTTGAAAGGATTGTGATGAACGTGTATGTATAAATCAGGGGTGGGTTCTAGCTACCTTTACTACTGGTTTGCAATAGGGCTACGCACACGAAGCGAGAAGCATGTGCAGAAGCATTCTGATGATGTCGGGGTCAGTGGGTGGAGCCTCCTGATGGTTTTACTATCGGTTCTATAGAACCGGTCCAAACTGGGGGCAACCCACCACTGGTATAAATACAAAGGTAACCAATTGCTTTCTTAAAATATAGTGAGGCATCTTTGGAAAGGCATACATTTTTAATATCTTGGAATACAAAAGATTAATACGTTAATCACAACCCCTTTTGAGATGCTGTTTGGTTAGACTCACAGTTTACAGCTTTCCTCTCTATAACCTACTATACCCCTATTAATTGCCCAAAAATGTTTTTTGTTTGTTTGTTTGTTTTTGTTTCCAGTTACAGGTTAGAACCCAACTAAGTTACAATACAGTACAGAATTCTATGGTATCGTAAATAATTGGGAATTCAAACTACCAGAATTTAATTCTACTCATTTTGACTAATTAGGGATTATGGCAATTGTTTCATTGCTAGATAATTTCCAGCAGCAAAGGAAAAAAGAATAGGACATTTTCTGTTAATGTCCATTCTTTTTAGCAGGAGAGCCTTCTCAAAATCAGTGATCAACCTCCCACCCCCACCCCCCTCCAGCAAGCCCCGATAACCTTTTGGTTGCACCATGAGGATCTGTGTGAATTTTCTGGAGGAAAAGTGGTTTTGTTCTACATGCAATCAAGTAGCCATCCCCATATGCTAGACCATGTCAGCTGAAAGACAAGGAAGAGTATAATTTAGGGCTTGCCCTATTCTCAATGGTCTCGTTATGTAGAATTTCACTTTAATATGATCCAAATGACAGTAAGAAATGCATTTAGGGAATGTTAAGACATTCCCTATTAAAAATTCTGTGAGCATTTTTATATTCTAATTCATGTACAGTTAGAAGCCCCTGATAAAATCACAGTGCTGATTTGACTGCTGCACTCATCATATTAATGAGGATACTTTGTGCCTTTTAAAAACTGGGATACCGTCCATTATGTGATTGTACATGATGTGATTGCTATCAGCTCACACTCATTTTGTAATTCAGTTCCACCCCTCCTTTTGGTCAGTTTTCTATATAAGAAGAATTGCCAATGAACATGCACTGGGGGTTGAAGAGCCATACCCAGAAGAAATTGCTTCTTTCTCTTTCCCTCTCTCTTTTAATTTAGTGTATGTATTGTAAAAAATAATGTATTTTCTTTGTGATGAATTTCTACGTTTTCGTCTGGCAGAGATAGAAGAAACAAGAATTAAACCACTGAGATAAGAGCATCTGTGAGCACTGAGTTGTGGTGCTCTATCTTATTTTGCCAATCCATTTATAGGAGGTAAAGTGAACAGGTCTTTCTGGAAATTTTTCAAAGTTGGAATATTCACTTTTTTCTGACCACCTGGAATTCCTCTTGGTGGGTACCAGTTGGTTACTGCCGTTTTCTCTCCAAAATTCCTTGGAGTGATCCTCTGCAACGATACTGACAGCACTGTTCCACTAGAGACCTGAAGAAAAAATGTCAGCTTTTATGGTACTCTTATATTTGGAGAATATTCAGTACAGCTTTGTATTATTTGTTGTGATTTTGGCAAGGACTGCTAAACAAATAGTCCCAGACCTCTGAACCTACCAGGATTTTTTAGTGTCAATAAAGTTTCCTGTGTTGTTCCCAAATATATGCCAAATATATAGCACTTAGATTTAGACTTATATACCCCTTCACAGTGCTTTACAGCACTTTCTAAGCAGTTTATAGAGTCAGCATATCCAGCAATCTGGGTCCTTATTTTACTGACCTTGGAAGGATGGAAGGCTGAGTCAATCTTGAGCCAGTGAGATTTGAACTGCCGAACTGCTGGCAATCGGCAGTCAGTAGAATTAGCCTGCAATATTGCATTCTAACCACTGCATCACCATGGCTCTTATATGCAGACATCCTAATCCTTTCACATTAGTTTGTTTCTCTATAATCAGATGAAAGGCCTTCTTGACTTCAATTTCTATTTTTTTTTCTTTAAAGGCAGCATTTTGCTGTTACCTTCTTCCTAGCCCTGAGAGAGAGTGAATGTCCAATGTCACCCAGTTGAGTTCTGTGCCTAAAGAGGAATTAGAACTCATGTCTTCCTAATCCTTGTCCTGCATTTTAGCCACCAGACCAAGCTGCCATTATCATGGCAGTTTTCAATGCATCTCATTCACAGAACTGCAGGATTATTTAGGAGATTGTGCTAAAGTAAGATGTGAAGTACACAGCTTCACTGCTCCCAGCTACTCCTATGCTAAGCCAGCACAAATCAGTTTGTCACATTTCTAATTGCTTGAAGCCAAAGATAACCACTGCCAGCCAGAGTAGACAGCCATGAGCTTTATTTATAATGCCCAACATGATACCCTAGATTTATTCAATGGCATCCACATGGATGCCAGCTTCACCTTCCACTGATATCTTAGACTTAGACTTAAAATAACTTTATTGTCACTTTGAATGTATGCTAATCGACATACATTAAAATGAAATTTCATTGCATACAGCTCTCAAAAGGGTCACCACCTCCAATATACACTACATAAACATAACAAAATAAATAAATAAATACAAAATTATGCATATACCCACATTATTTATTTGTTTGTTTGTTCGTTTGTTTGTTCAACTTGTATGCCGCCTTTCTCCAAAGACTCAAGGTGGCTTACAATGCATTTAAAAACCATATATAAAACATTAAAAGTTAAAACTTTTAATTAAATCATTAAAAACAATTAAAACCCATTCATACCATTCATGGCCAGATCTCACCAAATCGCAACAGCGAACATATATTATATGACACAGAGAAACAACACAGTCTAGTTCGGATGTATACATGTACATGGCGAGAGAAATAATTCTTGCAAGTTTACCAGATGGATTGCATAGGGAACAAAGCTGTTACAGAATCTGGTAATCCTGCTAGAAATACTTTGAAACTTCCTCCCAGAGAGGAGCAACAGAAACAGACTGTGAAGTGGGTGTGTGGGGTCTCTAACAATGCTTTGAGCTCTAGGCACATAGCACTTATAAACATTATCCTGAATAACAGGAAGCGAGCTTCCTATAATCTTCTTGGTTGCCCTTACCACTCCCTGAATGGACTTTCTCTGTGAGGCACTGCAGTCACCAAACCAAACAGTGATGCAGTTTGTTAAGATGCTCTCAGTCGTGCCTCTGTAAAAGGTGGCCAGAGCAAAAGGAGAAAGTCTTGTACTTTAGACTGAAGTAGTATAAATGGGCAAAATGTCATTCTAAACATGGGATCTCATGAGAGCTTTGGGCCAGTTGAAGAGGATGGCAGGTATAATAGCAGCCTTCCCAGATGGATATAGACACGGCAGTCCTTGACTGAAAGCTAAGAAAGAGCTAGCAAGAACAAACCTTGCCAGCTCAAGAAAACATACCTAGTGGGAAGCACTCACAGCAATTCTTGAAGTTCCCCCTTTTCCAGGCAGCACCCCCAAAGAGATTTATAAATTCCAAACATGCCTTTAAACCCAAACCCCTGAATTAGGCTAATTCAGAAGAAGAAAATTTTGCACAGCTGTATCACCTTCTAAAACATACAGCATGAAATGGAAATGCTCCAGAGCTTGGGGAAGATCCCTGGAAGCTTGGGGAAGACAAAAACGGCCTTCCTCACTGCCCCGGAGGCCCTCCAGAGACTGGAAGTAGGCAAATGGGCCATTTTTGGTCTCTGGAGGGCCTCTGGGGGGGAAGGCCGTTTTTGCCCTCCCCAAGCTCCTAGAAATGTTCTGGAGGCTGGGGAGAGCAACAAATGGGCCTCTCCCTCTCCCTGAGGCCCTCCGGAGGCAGGAAACAGCCTGTTTCCTTACTTCCAGTGGGCCCAGAAGGCCCAAAAATCAGCTGGCACACCAGAGCTAAGCTTGCGTGCCCACCGATATGGCTATGTGTGCCATAGCTTCGCCATCATGGGCATACATTATACATCTGGTCTTTGTTGGCAATGCTGAAAGATCTGTGTATCTTTGTTTCACTCAGCGCTGCTGATCAGGTCTGTTGGTATTGTTTGTGATCTACCTCTCGATCCTCTGATTGGTATCTTTGGGTCTCTTTTGATAAAGAAAGCTCCAAGATAAGGCTGGATTTTAGATGTGAAAACTTTTCAAAGATAGTTTGTTAATAAAAATGTAAGGAGGGCAAAGCAAAAGGCAATACTATGGTGTCTTTCTGCAGTGAATGTGCTGCTGACCTCTTCCTGGCCCTGCTAGGCCCATCTGTAGCAACCGTAGAGGCCAGTGGTAATTAAAGCAACAGTGTTCAGGAAAAGTGTGAATTATTTTTACAGGAATCCTTGGATGCTGCTACTGACTGACAAAGCACAGTAGGGGAACTGGATATTAAAGAGTGATGGTAGCTACATCATTGTGAGGTAGTTTGCAAGAAGAGTACAAAATTCAGACTTTTTACAAGTTTACTGGCATGTAAAGAAACATTTTGTATTCTCAAATTGACAGGGAGACAATAAATGTTTGGAAAAGGTGCAGAGTGCTAAATCACCATTTATACATTTATTTTTGTTTTTATTAAGATAAAAGAATGTAACACAAAAATAGTAAAAATGCAAATGCATTCAAAAACCATTACGAAAGTGTTTAAAATAAAAAAAGATTATACAAAAGATGGACTCAAAATTCAGCAAGGCCCCCAGTTGACTTGATTAAAGTCACTTTAAAAAAAAATGTGCCTTTTGGTCTATTATGATTGCTTGCCTTCTTTAAACCCCCCAAACTTCAGTAACATTATCAATTTAAAGCAATATTAAGCTAAAATGTTGTATTTTAACAATATTTTTTCCTCATGTACCTGCCTGCTCAATAAACCATAACAACTATTCAGGAAAGAAATGCTTATGTCCTACTGTTGATATTTTTGGCTTCCTTATTCCAGAAGGAATATCTTCTATTCAAAATATCTACTATACTACACTTTCTCCATTATGTTTAGTGTATTCTATACCAAACCATCCCACAATGGTACCTGGCCATTCTTAAGTGATAACTCAATTTTACTGCAATCACATGTACTCATTAAGGTGCTGAAATCTCTTATGAGATCTCATGCAGATATTAGCAGGCCATCATGTGAATGGTACTGTCCCAAATGAATGAAAATGAGGACTGATATCAAGAGCACTATGGTTTAACATCAGATCTGATTTCTTAAAATTTTTTAAATGATTTAAGTGGCCACCCGTCCATCTCTCCCTCCCTCCCTCCCTCTCTCCCCCTTCCCCCTCTCCCTCTCCCTCTCCCTCTCTCCCTCTTCCTCTTCCTCTTCCTCTCCTCTCCCTCCCCCCCTTCCTTCCGTCCCCCCCTCTCTCTCCCCAGCCCCATGGCCCGTGGAAACCCAGGAGGCCAGGATATGTAGGGGGCCATTTCTGTGGTCATTCATAAGATTGCCAATTCTGTTCAATTTTGTATACCATTTACACAAGCAGCAATCTGTGCAGCATACAATAAAACAGTTAAAATAAAACAATTAATCAAACACTCATAAATAAAACTGCAGGAGAATGGACCAGAATTCTACACATATTATAATCATCTAGCAAATTCCCCATTTTCACTGGGATCTCCAAGCTTGCTGAAAGAACCATGTTTTCAAAGATTTGCTCAATGCCAATACAATTGGGTTAATCTTATCTTGGGTTGAAAAATGTTACAAAGGGCATGTTTATCCATACTCCCCCCTACCCTGGAATCTTGTCTGATGCTACACCTAAAAGCCAGCAAGCACAATTCAGAGAGGGAACACACAAACCCACATTCATATTGTACCTAATCAGGGCTGTGTTGGTCCTCTCGTCCACTATTACATCATGGATGAGGGAAGCCTTTATATAGACCAATTTGGCATTCAATAGCAACACACAAAATCCAAGCATACCGAAGCTCTAATGACCAGACCTGAATATAGAGTACAAGAGGCTGGAATATTCCACTGGTATTTCATACCAAAGCCATTTTCCTCAAGAATGGCCTACCTTTTGTCTCCATTATGCCTCTCCCTACCTGTTCTTACCATGATGATCCTGCTGCTCTCTTCCTCTTCCTCTTCCCTGCCTCTTCTTCTTCCCTGCCTCAGATCAAAGGATTCATTTACACAACAAAATGGTTGAATGGAGTACTTATCACCCAGGAGCTTCTGGTGAAATGAATGGTGGCTACTCTATGATCAGAAAAACTCTTTCTTTATATTCTTATATTCCTCCCAGGGAATATAAACAAGGAAAAGATATCAATTTCATGTTTCCAATAATACTCTGCTTGTGAGCTATTCTGCTGAATACAAACATCCTCACTCTGAAGGGAAAGAACATTAAATTGTTTGTAACTTTTGAGTGCAGAATTATTTTGACATTTAAACCTTAGTCAATTGCACAAAATAAAAAGAGAAGGATAGGGAAAGGAAACCCTCTCTATTCATGTTGGCATCTCGACAAGGAACTGTGGCATCAAATAGCTGAAATTCCCATTTTAAAGAACAATGGTGCACTGTGCCCACATTTTCACTGCAATTGATGCTATGTGAATTTTGCATAAATTCTCTTTCAGCCAGCCAAGTTTTCTTCTATGCTAGAGGGAATTGATTTGCAATGCAGGACAAAGAGAGAGGGGGGGAGGGAGGGAAGGAGAGAGGGAAGAGGGAAGAAGGGGAGGGAGGGAGAAGAGAAGATGAACCCCATTGCCCTGCAGGGAATGACGCATTAGGTCAGTAACATATTTAATATACTTTTTGGAATATCATTCTGAGAAGTGTGTGCTTCTTTGATGCTACAAACTGCCTTGTAATCATTAACTGCTTATTCATTTTATTAATTTTTAAAAGAATCCTGAGCTTCACCTCATGGAATTGGATGGGTTTAGGGGAACTGTACTCGTAATACTTTATGTGTCCCCCTGTTTTGTGACTTAAGAAGCATTGCTAACAATGTGGTTTTGTGCAATTTCACACAGAAAGACAAAATATGGACTTAATACAGTTAAACACAGTCCAAGCCTCCCAAATTTTGCTTGATAATGATGTGTAGGTGATTGTTTTTCCTATTCCCATGGTATGACTGTCCCAGGAGACAGATAAGATAGACTTAAAGTTTTCTAAGCTGATTGAATAGATATACAAACAATGAATTTCTGAGTTCTTGATCAATAGTCCACATACTACACAAGCTTGTTTTGATCTATCTAGTCTATCTTGTCTATCTGTTTCAACAGACTAGTCTATCTAGTCTCAGACAAATTCAGTGTGAATCCTAGAATGTATCGTTGTTATGGTTGGTCATGCAATCAGCTAGGTGTTTAGCCTGAATTAGTATTTTTGTCTATTGTGAACTGGTATTTTTGTCTATTGAGTTCTTCCCAAAGACCTGGGATAGGTAAATGTATTATTATTATTTAGATTTATTTATCACCATAATCATTAGTTTTATACCCCACCTTTCCTTGAAATTTATGCTATGAATTCTATCTTTGATATGGAGCACCCCTCACTGTTAAGTAAGTAAGAGTCACTGCCCCAAATCATCCAATGGACTTCCATTTCAGAGATGATTGCATCCTAATCCAGCATATTATTTGACCAGTGACATTAGAAATATAAGATAACAAGGCCACTGACTAGCTGCAGAACATAGCTAGTCAATGTTATGTCAGAGCTTTTCTCACTGTGAGAATTGTGGAAATTATAGAATTCTCACAAGCCAAGGCATATCACAATGGCGTTCCAGATTCATGAGTGGCATTTATAGACAAAATTGAATCTGAAAACTATTTTCTTTTTCTCATACTAAAAAACAACAATATCAATAACAAGTATTCCCACAGTACTTTCCATAACCTGTTAGCTTTCTATTATTGTCTAGCGACAACTGTATTGCATCTATAATATCACATAACTTTGCACTAAGGATTGCACTCAGTCAGTTGTGCACACCCTCATTTTCATGTCCATTCATCCATTCCAATATTTCTTCCCAACAAGCCTCTGCACTGCAGATCATTAGAATCTTATTAGTATTAGCATAAGAAACAAGAAGGCCAGCTTGGTGTAGAAGTTAAGATGCTACTGAGAAACAAGGAGACTGTGAGTTCTAGTCTCATTTTAGGCATGAAAGCTGTTTGGGTGACTTTGGGCCACATAGCCCAAGCTATTTCACAGTGTTCTTGTGGAGAAAGTGGAAGGAGAAAGGAGCATTATAAATGTTTGCAACCTTGAGTTACTTACTCATTTATTCAATTTTTATAGCCACTCCTCTCAGCCAAATGACTCTGGGAGGCTTACAATAGTATAACTATATAATATAATTAGAATATAATTCTAATAATATAGTTCTTACAAAGCAGTGGTGCTATTCAGCAGATTCTGACAGGTTCTGGAGAACCGGTAGTGGAAATTTAGTTTGGAGAACCAGCAAATACCACCTCTGGCTGGCCCAAAAGTGGGGTGGGAATGTAGATTTTGCAATATCCTTCCCCTGGAGTGGGGTGGAAATGGAGATTTTGCAATGTCCTTCGCCTGCCATGCCCACCAAGCCATGCCTGCCAAGCCACACCAAGCCCACCAAGCCATGCCCACAGAACCAGTAGTAAAAAAAAATTGAATTCCACCACTGTTATAAAGTAATAAAGAGGGATTGAAAATCTAATAAATAAAATAAATAAAATAAGCATTGTAGTCATTTTTACCCATCTCATCATTGATCACAGGCTTATGGAGACAAATTTGTTTGTTGTGGGGCCAGCAGAAAACCTGTTATCTATTTGCCAACAGTCAGATGACCATGCTGATCAGCTGATCCAGGCAGCCCCAAATCTCTGAGGATAGTAGCATTTGTGAAGGAGAACCATATACAGCCACTGGCATAACTTGCTCATCCATGGCGTTAGGCAAATGAGGGGGTCTATTTTCATGGTGTCTGGCAATGTATCTTCTTCCAAACCCTGTACCTTAGCATTTACATTTCTTATAATTTCAAATGCATATTTTGATTTTTAAATATAATCTTGGCAGTGATGATGCTACTGTACAGGTAACTGCACTACTAAAATCACAGTGTTCAGAATTCAGGAAACAAAAACCCTTGGAAAAATTGAGATGTGATTTGCACAGAGTATCTTCTTTAGCTTCATTTCCAATCTTTCTCTTTTTTGTTCATTCCTGTCCTTACCGTTTCCACATCACATTCAAGTACCTTTCTCATTCCTTTTAGAACCTCTCTTTTCCCCTCTCATACATACATACAAACATATAACAAGAGTTGTCTAGGTAGTGCTAGTCTTATCCTTTTTTACCCTGTTCCAGGCTTTAGAAACAGCCATTTATTTATTTATTATTTTTATTAGTTTGATTTATATGCCGCCCTTCTCCAAAGACTCAGGGCGGCTTATAATGCATTAAATAATTTACTTCACTTCCTTTTCATTTCTGAGCAGTTAAAATCTTCCTAAACATTCTATGGCATTTCAGTTGCTCAGTAAATGGTTAGAGGCGGTTTACTACAACCATGTGAAATCAAATATGGTAGGATACATCCCCTATTGTCTTTCTTTTCCATTCTTTTCATAGACCATTATTTTAATCTGACACATCACCTATTTCTCTGTGGTAGTTGTCGGACCCTGTCCAAAAGTTCATTTTACTTTCAAAATATTTCAATTCTGCAAAAATCATGACCCTGGTTCTCTCATATTGTCCAAAAGTAGAATAGCTTCTGTAAAAACTGCAGCATTCTCTGTGAACGGGTACACGAGTCAGTATCTTAAGCACATACTGAGAACAGAAGTAATCCACCTACTAACTTGGTATAGATGTTTTTTCTGTTAAAAGGTGCTGTTGGAGGTGCTGATTTTCTTCTGTAAAATGTGCCTATGGATGGTGTGAATGTACACATTGGATACCGCAGCTATTTTTAGCTGAGCAAAAGCTGAGCTTAGAAAATAAATCCTAATATCATTCCAGCTGAGCAAATCCACGCGTGTGCGTGCACACACACACACACAAAGTCATTTCTTCCCCTTTTTTTATTATTGAAGAGTAAATCAAAGTAAGGCTTGTAGAAGAACATGCTATCAGAAGTCCATGTTTCCAGACTGTAGCCTTGACTGTCTAGGCAGATCTACATTAAATAATAATCACTTGTAGAAAATGGGATAGGATTGGTCCTGAACGTGTGAATTAAATAAGTAAAATCTGACAGGTGTTTCACCTTATATCCTTTCCTTCCCACCCATCCCTCTGTCTTGTAACTATCAGAAGGACAGCTGGAATGGGTCAGAATGGTAAAAGCTGTATATGGCCCACACAAAATACCTCAGTACTGTGCACCTCACTATATTCACCACTTCCTAGAGTTTCTCAGGAATCTCAAAATGTAGCAAATAGGGCTGACCAAAACTTCAAAGGAGTGCTTTATTTGGGTGATGCTTTAAGCAAAGCAATACTTCAAAGTTGTTTGTGAAGCAATGGGGTCTCTTCTAAAGCTTCTTTACAAGCTCTTCTAGCTTCTAAAGAACAAAGTGAAGCTGTCATATTGTTTCATATCACATGTACTGAAACCTTTTTCAGCTCCTAGAACTTCTGGAGGAGGCTGTCAGAGTGATGTGAAGTGCCCTCATTGATATAAATGGCATCTTCTCATATAAGTATAGGACAAAGGCTTTCTCCAGCCTCTTCCAGCACTGTAGCTACTGTTGCCAAGAGGCAGACTTCATGAAAAGCTTTTGGGTTGGGATGTGGGAGAGTCCCACTTTACCTCAGAAAGCTACTACATCTTTCCAAGAGGGAGAACTTCTGCATATTAGTCAAATCTGAGGCATATCCCTTGTGCAGTATATTTATACAATGAAATTAGTAAAAATGGAATCCCAATGTTTACAAAGCTGCAAAATTTGCTAGATAACTAGGTCCTGATAATACATGTTAGGCAATGGAGGATGACCTAGTTTGGCCTCTTCTTTTTCAGTTATACTGCTTTCTTGATTTCTGCTAATGGTATTATTATTATTATTATTGGTTAATCTGTAGTGAGATTCACAGTCTTTGAGGCTGGTTAATAGCTCAGCAGCTCGAGTCCTAACCAAGGACCTAGGAACTGTTAAGGTATCGTCGGAGGATGTAAGCTGTTCCAAGTAAGGTGGTTTTTTGTAGAGTCAAAATGTTCAAGTCCGGTAAATTTAGAATTTCTAAATAGCGGGGTAGCCCTTTGGGTATTGCTCCAAGGGCTCCAATTACAATCGGAACAACACATGATTTCTTTTTCCATAGTCGCTCAACTTCGATTTGCAAGTCCCGGTACTTTGTGATTTTTTCTTGCTGCTTATCTTCAATTCGTGCATCACCAGGTATTGCAATGTCAATGAACCATACTTTTTTCTTTTCAACTACCGTTATGTCAGGTGTGTTGTGGACCAAGTGCCTGTCAGTCTGAATCCTAAAGTCCCACAAGATCTTGAGTTTCTCATTCTCTAGAACTTTCTCAACCTGATGTTCCCAGTGGTTTTTGCTGTACTCAAATCCAAACTTCTGGCACAATTTCCATATTATTATTATTATTATTATTATTATTATTATTATTATTATTATTATTATTATTATTATCTCAGAAATCACAGCTGCCAGTTCTTTAACTGTGGTTGGCTTCATACAGATTAAGTTATTCCCAAGAAACTAGGATATTGTAATGTATTGGTGTAGTACATTTGTTGATCCAATCAGTGTGGTCTTTTGTAATTGATTGGTGGAAATTTTGTCAATGTACAATTTTTTTAAGTAACATCCAAGATTTTTTGGTATGGCACCAAGCGTACCAATTTCACCTAGTACCAACACTGTCAACTTTCAACTTTGATTTTTCAGATATTGATACTCTGTGATCTTCTCCAATTCTTATTTTACTATCCACTGGTATTGCCACACCAATTATCCATACATTTTCTTCATTTCAACCTAAGGTTAATATAGTGCAGGGCAGGTGTGAAATGCTCCCAGTTCGGACCGGATCGCCCAATCCGGTAGCGATGGAGGTGGGTGGTTCAGAGAACCAGTAGCAAAAATCCCTGCCCCCCCTCCACACCGAGCTGAGCTGCACAGTCATCAGAGGCTCTTTTTTTTACTTTTAAAAGCATTTTTTCTACAACCTCTTCACCAAAGAGGTTGTAGAAAAAATGGTTTTAAAAGTTTTTTAAAAATTGGCCTCATCCACCCAGTTACATTACCCCCCCCCCCCCAAGCCATGCCCAAAGAACCGGTAATAACAAATTTTAGATTTCACCACTGGTGCAGGGGTATCAAACTCAAGGCCCAGGGGCCAGATCCGGCCCACAGGGTGCTTAGATCTGGCCCACGGGGCCACCCTGGAAACAATCTCATTTGATTTGAGCTCAGATGGGCTGAGAGAAAACCAGCACTGGGAGCTTCTGCTTTCCAATGCCTTTTTATCTATCCAATCCACCCCTTAAGCTAGCCACCATCCGGAGATCCCAAAGCCCTCCCACTCTCAGCTGTTCAGAGGACGTTTGGCTTCAGTTTCAAATGACCCACCCAGCGTGGCTTCACTGACTCGCTTAGGGCTGGCATGATGTCATCTGCCATCACCCTGCCATGCTGGGGGTCAGAGGCCTCGTTGGGATCGCTTGTCATCATTCACTGTGCCCTGCTACCAACTGCCCTTGCTGTCATCCCCACCACCACTGAGGCCGTGTGAGCTGACACTGACTGCATTGCCCACTGCCTCTCCCCAGGAATGTCAAGCCTTGGACTGGGGCTCGACAAACAGTGAAGGAGCAGCCTGCAGTGCCTCTGCCAGTGAAAAAGGAGCTTGGGAGGCCTCCCAAGCTCCGTTTTCATTGGCAGAGGGTTGCAGGAGGCCATCATAGCTTGCAAGGGCCAGGGGCAACACTCCCAAGCTTCATTTTCACTGGTAGAGGGTTGCAGCCGAAACAGAGCTCTGGAACCTGTTTTCACTGGCAGAGGTCTTGGGCCACCACAGGCACCCCCGACACGAGTGACATTGAACTGGGCACACCCAACCCCACCCCCAAAGTCAAACCTGATGCGGCCCTCAATGAAATTGAGTTTGACAACCGTGATATAGTGTGTTATGTTTCAAGACTTAATCAGCCTGGATTCAGAAATCCCACAATATTTTATCCTGCTTATTTTTGACCACTCTTTAAACTCTATGTTTCCATGAATTTTTCACTACTGGTACATCATAATTTTTACAGATGTTCCAATGAATCATTGTGGTTGACCTTGTTATGGCATTGCTGATAATCAGTTTGTGAAATCTTCTTGCATAACCTGTGTTTATTATTTACTATTCTTTCTGTCTCTTTGTCCAATCTGCACTTTGAATCATTTAATGTTTTGTTGTTTTAATATTTTAGTAATAATATTTGAACTATTTTTACTTTTATATTCTGTAAACTCATTGAGAGTCACCATGTAAGAGAGAAGGGCAGCATAATAATTTAATAAATAAATAAAGGTCATTTTGCATTTCAATTATATTACTGTTCATGATTTTACCCTGAAATATTGCTACTATAGCAAATTACTCTAGGCCAAATCATCTGAGAATAGCTGCTTCAAAGTCACCCAGCTGACTTTCCTGCCTAAGCCAGACTAGAACTCAAAGTGTCCTGGTTTCTAGGCCAACATCTAAACCAGTACACTAAATTAGCTCAAGAATATTGTTACTCTTACTTCTTATTTTCCTTTCTCCTCCTTTAATATACACATAAATAGATCACATCTAGATTTTTGTACTCCAAGAGTAGACTCATACAAGGTTTAAAGCAGGAGTTGGCAACCTTAAACACTCAAAGAGCCACAAAGGTCCTAAACAGAAGCTCCCCATTCAATTCTGGAGCTTCCCCCCCCCCCAACCAAAAGTTCCTCTCAAAATTGTGGCACTGACCAGTGACAGGGAGCCACAGCAGAGAGATGAAAGAGCCACATGTGGCTTCAGAGCCACGGGTTGCCAACCCCTGGTTTAAAGGCTGGATAGTAATAGAAAGAAGAGAGAGCAATCACTTCCGTTCTATTATTTTTATTATAATTGCATTAAAGTTTACAATTGCAAATGTAAAAGTCTAATACAACTAAAATGTTTTTGAAAAGAATCAAAGGGGTATATAAAGCACAACAAAGAAAATATAAAGAAAAATAGAAAAGACGAAATAAGAATGTAGTAAAGAAAAATAAAACAAATATTTAAAGAAATGACTTATTTTATTACAAGTACAAACAATTGCAGTAATTGGTTATCATCTCTGAGTATACAACAAAATATCTCTTCTCCCCATATCTCATCTCTGATCTATAAGCAAATTCTTAAAGTCTCATCAATGAGCTCATTTTGTCATGTTTCCTTTTAGGTTTACCTGAAAGGCTGATAGAGGAACCGTTGTAAAAGATGTCAGTCAACAGCCATTCTAAACTAATTGGTTTTGCGGAGCAAAAAATTCACAAAGATTTTATATGAAGGACTGTGCTGTTTATCTATCTATCTATCTATCATCCATCCATCCATCTATCCATCCATCCATCTCTTTATGTTTTGAAAGAGAGAGAAAGTAAAGTTGTTGTTGTTATTCAGTTATTATGGTGTGGCGGCACAGTGGTTAGAATGCAGTACTGCAGGCTATTTCTGCTGATTGCTGGCTGCCAGCTGTTTGGCAGTTCGAATCTCACCGATTCAAGGTTGACTCAGACTTCCAGCCTGCCAAGGTTGGTTAAATGAGGACCCAGATTGTTGGGAGCAATATGCTGACACTGTAAACCACTTAAAGAGGGCTATAAAACATTGTGAAGCAGTATATAAATGCTTTTGCTACTGTTATTATTATTTACCTCTTTGTTTTATTGATGGAATTTATTTTTTTAAGTAAGTTAATCTTTGAAGAAGAAATTTCTTCTCAGAATTTTTTTTTAGAACCTACCCATATCGCCAACTATCTGAACTATGAACCACGATAGCACAATGGTTAGAGTGCAGTACTGCAGGCTACTTCTGCTGATTGCCTGCAATTTGGCAGTTCAAATTTCACCAGGCTCAAGGTTGACTCAGCCTTCCATCCTTCCAAGGTGGGTAAAATGAGAATCCAAATTGTTGGGGTCAATATGTTGACTCTGTAAACCATTTAGAGCATGCTATATAAGTCTAAGTGCTGTTGCTATCACTATTTTTCTGTTTTGAAGTTCATATATTGTCCTACTCCCCCCCCCAACATAATACCTTGTTTTGTAGTGAAAATTTTTACTGAGTGTTGTACTATCTAGTTTTCTTTCATAAAATGACTCTAATCTTCTATGATGGATTGCTTGCCATCTTCATGAAAATTCAAACAATGTCACATATCTATTAAAATTAAAAGAGTTTAGGCCAACCATCTAGCTTGATTCCCATCTAGTTTTCAGCAGCGGAATTCTGGGAGTTAAAGTCCACACTTCTTAAAGCTGCCAAGATTGAGAAACACTATTTATGCTCTATGACCCAACTAAGTTTCTTTGGGGTTGCCTTGATATTTGGGAGAGCAGAGAAATTACTTACTGACCTTGCTGCACTTAAGTAAGTGAATGAGACTATTTTAAAGATGGAAGCCTTTTAAAATAATTGATTCCAACAATCGGATCACAATATGTTATGACGATTTTGCTTTAAAGTTCCAGTCAGGCAGAAAGGACAATAAGATACAGTGATCAGTTGGAATAATCTCTGGATGCATTCCAAGAGCTCATAAAACCTGGCACTGTCCATATTAGTTTGAGAGATGTATCGGGGTATTTTTATTTTCATGGGAATTTACAAAAAAATCATGTTGCTTTTGCACTCCAAGTAAACTTGGATTGCAAACCACCTCAGGGAAGAGTTTCACAGTCTCCCTGCTTCGGTGTGGACAAGATGTCGCTTCACCTCAGGGGCATGACAAGGGCAATCTGCCTTGATAAATCATGTTGCTTAAAGCATTCTTTAAAAAGAAATAACTTGAGCAATTCACAATAAACTCTTTTATTTTTAAAAAAAGCATCTCATTTATATAGTCTCAGAGGGGATAAGAACAGAAAATAAAAATGCTTGCAAATTACATGAGCACACATTAATTCAAGCATTAATTGATTTTTGGGGATGATGTAGAACTATTCAACACCACTGACAATGCTGCTACTCTACAAAAAGACCTCAACTATGTGTCAGAATGGTCAAAAAATTGGCAACTCCAAATCTCAACCAACAAATGCTTTGTCTTACACATTGGCAAAAAAATAAATAAATCAGAACACAAAATACAAGCTGGATGGATACGATCTAACAGACAACCCTCACTCTGTCAAAGACCTTGGAGTACTCATCTCAAATGATCTAAGTGTAACAGCATTGCTAAAAAAGTATTAAGAGTTGTTAACCTAATCTTGTGTAGTTTCTTCTCCGGTAATGTTGAATTGCAAACTAGGGCATACAAAATTTTTGCCAGACCAATTCTTGAATACAGCTCACTGCATATCACATGTTAATACAATCAAACAGGCCCAGAGATATTTCACAAGAAGAGTCCTCCACTCCTCTGCTCGCAACAAAATGCCTTATGCCACCAGACTCAAAATTTTGGGCTTAGACAATTTAGAACTTCGCCATCTTCGGTCTGACCTAAGCATAGTACATAAAATCATCTGCTACAATGTCCTACCAGCCAATGAATACTTCAATTTCAACCAAAACAATACAAGAGCACACAATAGATGCAAACTCATGGTAAATCGATCCAAACTAGACTGCAGAAAATACGACTTCAGTAACAGAGTGGTCAATGCCTGGAATGCACAACCTGACTCTGTGGTTTGTTCCTCAAATCCCCAAAACTTTAACTTTAGTCTGTCTACTATAGAACTCACCACATTCCTAAGAGGTCTGTAAGGGGCATGCATAAGCGCACCAGGGTGCCTACCATCCCTGTCCTAATGTTTTCTTTTATTCGTATCCTTTTCATGTATTTATAATTATGTTTACACTTGTATCTGTCATAAAATGCATGCCTGATGAAATAAATAAAACAAAACAAAACAGATTTCCAAGTTAAATAATAGCTTAAATGGAACAAAATGCCAACTAAAGCCAGCCTACCAGCTGATAATAAATAGATAAGTGGGGAATATATGGGGAGTTTTACATGATTCATAATAAGAATGATATCAAAGTTCCAGCATCAGAAAGGCAGATTCAATGAATTTCTTTAGACTTCTGAACTTAAATTCAAGGATTCTTTTCAGAACAGATAACAATGTAACCGAGAAACATTGTGATATATTTGCTATGCCATAAACCACATGAAATCACAGGTAACATGCATGTGTATATCATATCAAATTTTAAATCCCATCCACTGGTTAATATTGTCAATTACAAAATATTGGAGTCAAGGTTATCTCCATGACAGATAGAAATGAAATCAAATCATTTAATGAGAATGCCATTCAAAGTGCAGTTACCCATCCCTTATAGACATCTGATCATAAACTGCAATGATTCCAGAATGATGAAACAAGCATTGTAACATCACAACATAATTTGCATCTTTTCATATTTGTATTGCAAAGTTACATAAAAGTACATTAAGAGCAGTATTATAACATTACATTGCAAGTGTTATCATTTGCCTCTTCTTGCCCCTTCCTTCCAGCTCCTACAGTATGCTACCCCTTAATGAGACCGTTCAATTATCTTTTTGTTGATGATGTTGTTACTTGGGAAAAATTAAAACATGGAAACGCATGCAGCTTCTTAAAGCAGTTGCATCTTTTCTCAGGATCAGGCATCTACTGTCTGCAGCTGCAAATACAATTCTAGGAAAAACAGTTGTTTGAAAGATCTGCAGAAAAACACTATCTTTTCATGCAATATATTCAAAAGCACTGAAGAAATTTCATTGGTATTCTGTCCATTTCAGTTGCATGCACTCAGTAAAAATGTGTTTTATCAAATGATTGCATTATTTTGCATTTCAGATATGTAGATTCAAAAGGGTTCATTCAAAAGGAAGGAAGGAAAAATCATATCATATAACTGAGAAAAGAAGTCTAGGAAAGAATAGTTTGCCTTATTTTTGTGTTTATTTTCCTAGTGTTTCCCCATCATTCCTTCATATGTACACTTTGGTATCCAGCTTTCTAATTTGCACAGGTTTGTGTGAATTTCTTTTAACTATAAGCATGCAAAATCTAAAAAAATATTAAAAATCCACGTACTTTGTATTACATATTTTCAGTACATATATTTGGTTCAGGAAATAAGAGTCAGATCAGTTTGCTTAAATGTGAGACAAACAATATTCTCCAAAATCTCAGTTACAGAAAAATACTTCAATTGGCCTTATGAACTCTATGTCTTCAGTGCTCAACACATTCTTTGTTCTGGGTAGGGATGTAAAAGAACTTTGCCACAGATCTTGCTGGAACAAGTTTGTTTTTATCTCTAGAAAATCCACACTCATAGAAAGTATGTCTGGCAAAAAAAAAAAAAAAATCACCTTTTCCTAGAACCAAGCAAAGTAAAACAAAAACCTGGTTGACTTTTGGAAGATGGTGATATATTTTCATTCCCCCCCCCCCCCCCTTTATTATCTTCACAGTAGAAATGGCAATGCAGGCTTCTTTCAGAGAGCATTTAATCCATATATCCCTGAACATCCTTTAGGAGGAATGAAAGGAAAATTCAAGGTGGCAGAACATAATTATAACCTTAGAGCCACGGTGGCACAGTGGTTAGAGTGCAGCACTGAGGCTACTTCTGCTGATCACCAGCTGCCAGCAGTTTGGCAGATCGAATCTCACCAGACTCAAGGTTGACTCAGCCTTCCATCCTTCTGAGGTTGATAAAAGGAAGACCCAGATTGTTGGGGGCAATATACTGACTCTGCAAACCACTTAGAGAGGGCTGTAAAGCACTGTAAAGTGGTATATAAATCTAAGTGCTATTGCTATTAGAACATTAACCATTAAAACTCTGTGACCCCAGGGTATCCCTTGATTTGCAGGTAGCAACTGTGAAGAAGAGTATGTTTGCATAATTAGAGCTTGTCGAGCAACTGTGGCTCTTCCAAACTGATCAGTCATAGCAATGGTTATTCATACCTTGAACCCAAACTCTCTTGACTATTTTGTTTTACATGAGGCCACCCAAATTGTACAGAAATTGCGATCGGTACAAAATGTGGCAAATTTCTCCTTAGTTCTAATTTGCTTCTCTCCTTGATTAGTCTGCACCCATTGCTTCTTGTCCTGCCCTCAGGTGCATTGGAGAATAGCTTGACTCCCTCTTCTTTGTGGCAGTCCCTGAGATATTGGAACACTGCTATTATGTCTCCCCTAGTCCTTCTTTTCATTAAACTAGACATATCCAATTCCTGCAACCATTCTTCATATGTTTTAGCTTCCAGTCCCCTAATCATCTTTGTTGCTCTTCTCTGCACTCTTTCTAGAGTCTCAACATCTTTTTTACCTCGTGGTGACCCAAACTGGATGCAATATTCCAAGTGTGGCCTCACCAAGGCATTATAAGGGATATTAACACTTCACGTGATCTTGATTCTATCCCTCTGTTTATGCAGTCTAAGGTTCAATCACCAATACTTCATTTCTAACTGACATTTCTGCCTTCCTGACATCTGACATCCAGGAGAAGGCTGTCCACTGCTACCAGTGAAGAGCATCTTGAACAAGTTGAACCAGTGATCTGATTTGGAAAATAGATATCCAGTTTAGGTCAAAATGATTTTGGATGCCATGATATCTTCACAAAATGATGTAAAATAAATAATTTGTTTCGTTTGTGAGATAATGATGTCATTTCCTCTCTCTCTTCAGAGACACCAACAAACTGGAATAAGGCAGCATTCTGTATTCCCACCAGCAGCTTAAAATGTCAAAGACTAGGCATATTTATTGTGAATGATTAAATGATACCAAACTACTATTTGATATGTGACAATAAAGAGAGATTCTAGCAGAGAGAGCTACAGCTATCAAATAGCTGAAGAACATTCCAATAAAATTAGAGACAAAAATCTAATCGCATTGAAAATCTCATTTGACTATGAAGGATTTATAAATATAAATCGGTGGCATCTTGTTTCCTAGAAATAAGATCTAATTCCATTTTGCATAAGATTTTTAGATTGGGGACTAACAGAATAGGCATCTTCCCAAACAAGAGTTGATTGCCCAATTGAGTAAAGTTTAATTAGTATGTAAATAACACATTCATTTACAAGTGACATTCTCCCACCTTTTCCCATGCTAAGCTGTCAGGTCGTAAGATGCTACAAATATCCTGACACTAAACATTGGATTTATAAAAGAACCCTTTGGCAAAATAACTTAAATAAAGTGAAATGGTGGGGAAGGTGATAATTGCTTTTTTTTCTTTCTTTTAGCCACTTCACCTACAATTCTCTAATAGTGAAAGTACAGAAATGTCATGACTGGAAGATGACAGTGTTGTTACATCTGTCTGACTTAAAACTGTTTGATAATGAAGTCTTACCATTAAACAAAATGTTTTAGAGTTGAAGGTTTTGCTCCAATAACATTCTTAAGCAGCTCAGTGCTCTGCTCTTGCAAAATATCTCTCATCAAATGTCCAAGGCATTTTGCTTCTGATAAAAAGGGCAAGATGACCCCTTTTCAATTCCATATGCAGAAGCCAAAATGGATGTCAATTAAAGCATACTTCAGTATCAGCAATGGGATTGGATCCTCCACCACTCTCTCAAGGCAGCAAAGGTGCAGGATAGGCATTTCTGTCTTCCAAGAATGGAGAAAGCCTAGAGACCTCAAAAGGAGTATTTGAGGGAGGTCATTATTGCCTTTCCAACCTCTCCTGCTTAAGGTCATTGCATCATTCTGCCTAAGAGTGGACTGGATCTAGAAGATACAAAGTTGGAACACAACTAGTCAGTGGCATCATTCAATAAATGGATGAGAATGTCCATTTGAGCATTGTTCCCAATGCTAACACCTGTAATCTTCAGAGAAGGCCCTTTTCCAATCCCCTAGATACCATAATTTAGTAAAATAAAATTGCTTTGATAGATACAGGAAATGATTCTATGATAATTGGTTTATTTGCATTTTAGTCCACATTGACATATTCCTTACAGCTTGATACTTTCACTTTGTGATTAGGGATGAATGAAGTGTTCTACTTTTGATCTACGCTGATATCAATTGCTTTAATTCGGAAGCCTGTCCCAGCTTGCCTCTGCATTAATCTACAGTTTGCTGATTTTGTGTTCTTCAGTTATAATACATAGGTATTGTGTGTGTGTATACAAACACACACACACACACACACACACATGCATGCATGCATACATACATACACATTTTGGAGTATTTTAGAAAATTAAAACAATTCCAATCAGAACAAGTGAAAAGCTGTATAATCCATAAATATAAGTTTAGGAAATGTACTGTATTGTCTAACCTTTAAGAATTAATCCATATCTTCAAATCATCAGCTAATGAATAATGAGTAATATTCATACATATTTTAACTCATCAGTGATGAGAATGAATATTATCAGACTATGAATGTGATAGGACATTTAGGCTCACCACAAGCCAGAAAATGAAACTGGTTTCATGTCCCTAAGTGCTAATCAAAATCAGTAGATCTATAACTCCTATATCAATTTATCCATGGTGAATATTGCAGCTATGTAATGGATCTTGAGTTATTTAAAGGTGGTGGGTTTTTTTGTTTTTTTGCAACAGGGCAAATATCAGAATTCTGCAACCATATTTTTGCAATGTTCACTTCTTGAAGATGTCTTATATACTATCTTAAGTGGTAAGTAAAATGAAGAGAATATGATGACATTCTTCAAGAAACAGCTTTAGGTCCTTGAAAATGATTATTTCAGTTTGCCTGCAACTATAAAAATGAGTTTTGGGTAATAGCTTTTTCTTTTATATAGCAAATGATGAACGAGCGCTTAAGCAGCCACTCATCCACCAACAAAGGCATAAAGAACATAAAACCCCCACATGCTAACAGGGACTTGGAGGACTAAAGTCTCTTGATTTTTCAATCTGACGCTTACACTATAAAGACCGTCATTTATCGTTTCTTCTGTTTCAAACTATATAGAGATTTCCACAGTGAAATTCAACCCCTTCAATGCTTGTTTGTTGCATCATTTTTTTTTAATGAGAAATACATTTGACGTTGTGTTTTCCAAATTTTATTGAGTATGCTGTTCATGTCTGAGATAGATGAAATCTTGTTTGAATATATCCTGCAGTATTTGCTAAACTGCAACTCAGTGATCACATTAAGATATGGAAAATTCGGTATGAGGTGCCTTCACTATGTTGAGTGTTTTGTATATATTCACTGTACTTGAATGTACTGGATAGAATAAATCTTTATCCCTTGAATGTTTGCCTTATTTTGATATCTATTATAATAAGGTACACTTTCTGATTAAGTACAACAATTCAAAGGTAACAGTATGGTAGTAAAGTAAATTAAGCTAAACTAATGTTGAAATCCCTAGCAGGACTTCAGATACAACAAATTGTTTGCATGCAAACATTCCTAGAAATAGAAGAGACGTCTCACAGGTTTTTGGTACTGAACCTACATGCCCTGGAAGGAGGATCTAGATGGGCTTGGGAGATCATGACCTCTATAGTGACCATAGGCTTGTCCCAAAAGATCTGTCACATGTTTGTAGTCATATGTTCTACCTAGCTTTTATCTTGGAGCAGTTGTAACATAATGTGAAAAGAAAAAATGCCATTAGTTCTTTGATGTAGTCAGATTACTTTAAGGCCCTAAAATGATCTGTTCCAGGTATCTGATGGGTTTTCTGATGGGGTTATGGAAATCCCCAGGGATCTTGTGAGCAATTCTTCTACAAATAACTCTTATCACTGGAACAGGAAGGTGGCAAAGGCATTGGACAAGAATGTCCCTGAACAGCAGTTCCTACTCTTAGTATTTCAATATGCTCCTTGATTTGTTGAGATGAAGCACCTAGAATTAGTTAGGAAAAAGAAAACAAACACAGATAATTACCTTAAGGGTAACACTGTAGTGAAACAAACAGTTGACTTCAAAACTACTGGCCTTTAGAACAGCTATTACAACATGGCTCTTTCCCTGGGCTTCCCACTGAGTAATCAGTGGTGGATTGCCCCCGGTTTGGACCGGTTTGCAAAAACAGGTAGTAAAACCAGCGGGACACTCCGCCTACCACCCCAGATGTCGTCATAAATAATCTGCACATGTGCAGAAGCTCAGTGTGTGCATGAGCAAAGCTCGGTGCAAGTGCGATCTCGTTGCGAACCGGTAGTAAAGATAAGTAGAACTCACACCTGGTCATAATATACTGGAGCCCCAGTTATTTGATGGTTGGATTACCATTTTATCATTTTTGCATTTCACAGCTGTTTGTTGGGTTATGCATTTTAGATTTTCACTTTTGTTAGATTTTATTACTCTTTCTTTTGTAAACTATCCAGAGTCACCTTGGTTGTGTTGGGCAGCCATATAAATATTTTAAATAAACAAATATGCATATTTCTTGTTTACTGAATCTACAAGTTTTTCTCCAGTATCTATTTAAAGATCCCCTTCCAGGCCATTTATAACATGTTTGTGATGTTTATTGCAAATGAAATCACTCACATTCCCTCAGAATTGATAATCAAGAAACCATCTCCTGTAATGATTTGGAAGTTTTTTGAGCTTTTGAGAACTGAGGATGTGAATAAGGTTTTTAGTGTATAATTTTTCCACCTGCAAAAGCTATCCATGTACCCTCTTGCTCATTTTAGTTGCAACATAGGATATGTTTTATTGAATTTGGGAGATACCAGTGCTTCAGTGAGAGAAGCTATGGCATGATCCACCTTGAAGTGTTTCAGCCCCTTCTGAAGATGCTTAAAGATGAAGTCCTCTTACTATGGACAACTACAGGCAAATCTCCAACCTCCATATTTTAGAAAGGTTTTGAAGAGGAAAATAAGACTTAAGTCATAAGGGGCAATTGATTTTCTGGGCTCTTTTCAGTAGGATTCCAAGTGTGAACATTTAATGAAAACACTGGTAAAATCACTTTGGTCAGGATCTGACTAGACGGAATGAACATCTACCATTTCTATCTCTAAGTCACTTTCAGTAACATTGATCACCTTCTCCTTCTGGACTACTTCTGGACTACTTGAGAATGTTGGTAATTGCAATAACATTGCAGTATTCTGCAATGATTCCACTCCTTTCTACCTGTGGTTCTACATGGTGTGCATGAGAAATGGTGATGTGCATGAGAAATGAATAGTCAAGCCCATTATTGCTACAATATAAGATACTACAAAACTTGGTCTCTCCCCCATCCTTGAATACTATTTAACATTTCTCTAGCAGGTGGATATCAAGGCCAAGAGGTTTTTGCCAAGATTTTGCTTTTGTGCCAGATGTGATCTTTTTGGGACTCAGAAACACTGAAAGCAGTGACTTATGCTTTCTTCCCTTCACACTTGAAATATTGCAGCACCTGGCTTCCTTTGAAGATCACTTAGAAGTTTCAACTAGTCCATTATGCAGCAACTTGTCTTCTTCTAGCAACTGCAGCTTAATCAATAATATTGATGCTACAATCACTCTACTGATCACTAGGAGTTAAATCCTCTGAAGTGTGTTACTGGTTCTGTGAGCCTGCTACTGAGCATGCACGCTTCGTGTGCACGTGCGCTTTGCACACACGCATGCCTGAAGTGCGCCATGCAGCACTAAAATAGGAATATTTTGAAGCCTTCCAAGTCTGCAAAGGTAAGTAGAAAAGCAGGGGGGGGGGGTGTTGATTGTCAGAAATACCAATTCTTCAGAAACAGTCTGAACCGGTAGCATTTCACCTCTGCTGATCATCAAGTTTGCTTCTAATCCAGTTGAATATGTTGGTAATTATCTATGAATCCATGGCTTAACTCCAAGGTACTAATAAGACTATCTCTCCCAGTACTCCTTGAAGAGAAATGAAGGGAAATGAAGTTCCACAACATGCCTTCTCAGTAGTTACCCCATATTTTGGAATATCTTGTTCTCTAAGGTCTAGAGTACCCTGACTTCCAAGACATCCTTGGCTATTTCACAGGGTATTTTAATGCTGTGTCTGAGCTTCCTTAGTTAATTTATGGGTTTACTTTGTGTTAATCTTTTTAAAGTTATTCTGTTCCATTTTAAACTACTTTAAGTTTAAGACAGTAATTAATATATAACATTTGTATGAATCAAAAAAATAGTCTTATATGACCCATGGAGCAGAGGTGGGTTTCAGCAGGTTTTGACCAGTAGCAGAAATTCTGAGTAGTTCAGAGAACCGATAGTAAAAATTCTGACTGGCCCCAAACCCATCTATTCTCTGCCTCCAAAGTCCCAGTTGATCGGGAGGAAATGGGGATTTTGCGGTAACCTTCCCCTGGATTGGGGAGGGAATGGAGATTTTACAATAGCCTTCCCCTGCCACGCCCATCAAGCCACGCCCACCAAGACATGCCATGCCCACCAAGACATGCTACACCCACCAAGCCACATCCACAGAACTGGTAGTAAAAAAAAATTGAAACCTACCACTGCCATGGAGGCCCCATGGAGAAAGACAAAACAGCCTGCAGCAATTGTTGCCTCACATTTAGCATGACTATAGAGAAGACATTCTCTAACTCCCCAGCCAACACACTTCCCACTGAAGATGTTAAAGGAAATATCTTCTTCAGGAGGACTGAACCATCTTAAGTTGTGAACCAGAAAATCAAATATCAGTTTCCAAATGACATCAATAATACACTTCCTATTTTTCCAAGCGGATGGAAATTTCCAGAAGAAATAGTGAAGCCTAGGCATCTATCTAAAGTCATTTCCACAGACAAAATATTATAACTGGGATTTCAAAATCTTAAACCCAAGTTATTTCTCTGTAGATATTTTGCACTCCAACAAGAGTTGAAGACCGGTTGGATTCTGGAAGGTATTAAGATGATGAAAGGTATTTTAGTTTTACTTGCCCTGGGTGCAGTACTATAAATAGCTACTGCATCAAGTCTAATAGCATTGCTTGTGTTATTCTCTTATTAAAGGAAGAATCATGAACATAAGAGGCAAACATGCCTAATAACTGTGTTGTATTTTGATATGACCATTTTTCCAGTAAGGAAAATAGAACTGAAATCCCATCAAATCCTATTTTTGTAAGCATATGTTTTCCATATTTCCAAGCTATGGGTGAATTAGAGAAATCTTTTAATTGCCTTGGATTTGTGCAATTTGTGTTTCAGCTGCCTAAGTATTAACTAAAAGAAAACCGTATGATGTGATACTCTAAAAATGTTTAGGCATGTTTTTCTCCCAATAATAAAATAATTATACATAACTAGTCATTTTTACTTCAAGCAAATTATGTCCTGTTGAAGCATGAAAAGAGAGTTCTTGGCACTCTTCAGAGTTCTTATTTTTTAAAAAAGTATTATTTGACAATAGATTTCTCTGTGAATAATATGTTCAATAGCAGTTAGTGACAGAATAGCATTTCATTCCAAATGGGCTTCATGGTAAGTTGTGTTTAATGCTGTGGTTCTCTGGTTCTTTTAAACAAATATTGATACTTTTAATCAGCATCTTACAAGAAGGTTAGTAGGCTTAAATTTAGATATATTGACTTTTTCTAGATTATTAACAGAATTAAATTGGTTCCGCTATTAAAAAAGTGAATAACAGAGTTGGAAGGGACCTTGGAGGTCTTCTAACCACAATAGTTGCCTACTCTTACATTTGGGGTGGAATCCTACTTTGTCTAAGGTGTGATGATAGACAGGTTGAATATAAATGCTGTAGGAGTAGAATACAGTCCTTTTTCATTCCTCTCCAAATTGTGATTATAGCTAGTAGAGTCTATAAGCCTTATAACTGGAATTGTAAATCAGGGGTCAAGTTTGATTACAGATAGTCCAAGATACCATTGCTTAGACCAGAGGTCTTCAAACTTGGCAGCTTTAAGACTTGTGGACTTCAACTCCCAGAATTCTCCAGCCAGCATAGCTGGAGTTGAAGTCCATAAGTCTTAAAGCTGCCAAGTTTGAAGATCTCTGCCTTAGACATTCATAAAACTCCCCAGTTTGTCATGCTTTCTAATGGAACACTCTCACTAAGACAACCACTGAGTAATGATAGTAACTATGACATTTTTTCCCAATCAAAATCCTCAGTCAAAATCCTGTGTAATACAGTTTATACTGGGAATCCAAATACTTATCTACTCCAGAGCTCACCCATCACTTCTTGTACTAATTCCCTATGAGGGTATAGTATCAACTTCCTACCCAATTTGCAGGTCTTGACATTTTTTTGTCTATGCAAACAGACATAAGGGACCTTGCAGGTATTTTAGCCCCTGTTTAAATGAAGTAAGTACTTTGTGCTAAACATTTTCCTGGAACAAAAGGTGGAATGAGTTAAATCTTGATTGCATGATTATTCTAACATCAGCATTGTGTAGCCCAAATGCACAGAAATCACCTGATGCAGGCCTGCCTGCAGAGTTGATATTCTGCTTTCTTTTGACACCTATTAAAAACAAAATAAAACCAACTCTCAAACATTTCAGTCCCCTTCTTCTCTCAGATGTAAAGGGATGATAGCAGGATATGTATGTATGTAAGCTTATATGTCACACCAGTGAGATGAAAAGTAAGACATTTGTAATAAATAATATCTCCTGTATATTGTTTTCTCCAGCAGAGTAGTCACAGCAGAGTCTTTTGTGATGCTCTTGTGTGTGTTATGACTTCCATAAAGGAACCTCAGACCTGTTTGGAAGCTACCCTACCCGTTCTGGAAAATTACAGGAGCCTCTAATGAACAGAGAAATAGCAGCAGTTTACAGCTGGTGACAGGCAAGACATAGAACAAATTCCGTATGGGATTAGGCAAGTGTATGCCATTGTATAAAACTCTACATTGGATTTATTGTAATGATACTACTAGGCTAGAGTTTGTTTGTTTCCAAGTAGAAAAGGGAGATTAGATATCATTTAAAACATGAAAGTCTGATTTGACTTTTGCTTTATTGGCATGATGACAGTTGGATGGTGATTCCTTCTCTAGTTATATTTGAACAGACATGCATTAATAATCTCTGAGAGATATATTTCAGTGGTACATTAAACAGGAATGTTTATGGAGATTCCCAATCATCCAGGGTCATGGTTGTCCCAAAAAGCCTTTTTTCCTAAAGGCAACTGGACTTTGTTTTTTCCTTGAAGAGATTTCGCTTCTCATCCAACGAGCTTCTTCAGCTCTTTTGGGATTTAACTGGAACATTAAAAAGTAAAAGAGAAGTATCTCTAAGATGCAACAAGGCTTTGGAAGCCAACGAGCTTCTTCAGCTCTTTTGGGATACTTTAGCTTCCAAGCCCAGACAGAGTCAACCATCAGCTGCCATCTGCTGCGGTTTTAAGTCTGACTTCATGGGCATATTCATGTCAGACTTTTGGGGGAAGATGTCTTGTTTTCTGTTTTTTGTTTCAGTCTACAGCCAAGTTCTTTTTAAATATAAATGTTATTGAAAATCTTGTTTATAATAATCAAAACTAGCCTATTTTTATTGGCACCTTTCCTTCCCTGTCTACAGAACTTTGGGTCAGTTTTGAAATATTATTTACTTCCTCTTCCCCATCCCCATCCATGCCTTCCCTAGCTGTTGCATGTATTGTATATTACTTGGAAACCAGATATGTTGGCGGTATGTTTTCCGGATGCTTGAAAGAATTCGGTAGTCAGAATAGGAAGTATAAAGGTTGAGGATATGATTTGTGGTGACACAGAATTTACTTTGAAGTGAAACTCCAAAGTTTCTTAACTGATCTGGATATTTATTAAGATTGGTGTGGTGGTAGTACAGCAATATGATGGCAACTCTTCCAGAACATTATAATAAAGATACAGTTGAGCACAAAGCCATTCTACAAAGTTTACACTTACTTACAAAGTAAATGGAAAGCGGTTCTGAATTAATCGTCTGTTACTGGTTTTCCAAATATATTTGAACACAATATAATTCAGGTTTTGTTTTTCCTTGCAATTCCTTCCTTCCTTCCTTCCTTCCTTCCTTCCTTCCTTCCTTCCTTCCTTCCTTCCTTCCTTCCTTCCTTCCTTCCTTCCTTCCATATATTTTCTAGTGGCCATCACAATATGAAAACCCCTATGTTTGAGGTATGCCAGGAGCCCTCGTTTGCTTTCCCCAGAGCTGGTAAAATGATTTTGTTTCAGCAGGGGGCTGGAGCTTACTTTAAAAGCCTTCTGCCACCAATTGCCTCCCACCGGCCGGTTCGCTCCCACAGAGAGGGCCTCCTCAGGGTGCCGTCAGCCAGACAATGTCGGCTGGCGACCCCCAGGGGGAGAGCCTTCTCTGTGGCAGCCCCTACCCTCTGGAATGATCTTCCTCCAGAACTGAGAATAATCTCCGACCTCCGGACTTTTCGTCGGGCCCTAAAAACTCATCTTTTCCAACTTGCCGGTTTAGCCTGATCCCTGTTGAATTTTTAAAATTTTTAAAATTTTTTAATGTTTGTAGAGTTGTTGCATTTTAATATTTATTTTGTTTTAATTCTCAGCCAAACATATATGTGTTTTAAAAATTTTTAACTTTTATGTACTGATTTTTTATTCGGCTGTTCACCGCCCTGAGTCCGTAAGGAGAAGGGCGGTATATAAATAAATAAATAAATAAATAACCTTTGCCAGAGTTGTGTATACATACATATAGAGAGAGAAAGAGAAAAAAAGATTTGCTTTCAGGTTCTTGACTGCTGGATTTTTCATAGTGACTTCAAGCATCACCTCCCTGTTGGCATGCATAGGCCATGTAGATTTCATCTGGAGGAGACATTCCCTACAGTGTCCTGGAGCTAAGCCAGATGAGGCTTTATAGGCCTCAACCAGGATTCTGAATTGGAAAATCTGTTGGCAATCAATGCAGCAACTCATATGTTATTGCCCAGTAATATAAAAAGTACTTTAATAAGAACTGCTCAGTTCTAATCCACATATTATTGAACTACAGATCAGAGTTTTTTTACAGAAGAATTTATGCAGAACAATTAATCTCCTATGGCATTCCTAAATGGTTGCTTAAGTCCATTGAGAAAGCAAATGGACCCCTCTGCCAACAAGGCAATAGTATTTTGGGCTCTTGCTATCATACCACTTCACTAGCAGGGATAGTGAGTTTTTGAATAGATAGAAGCAGCAAAATTTAAATAAAATGTTGGTTTCACAACAGGACCTGATAATAGAGTTGGTTGGTTGACAGGGGACAAATTCACTTCCCTCATGGAACTGAAGTCACACCTGGAAATGTCTTTTAGTTGTTTATTTTCTTAGACATGTACAGGTTCAATATGTTATCACGTACATTTACTGTCTTTTTACCTACTTTAGCAAAGTTGTCTGGTTTTTTTGCCGGTTGCTCCAAGCAGGAATTTCCAAATTGTTGTTAAACAGCAACTCAAAACAACTTCACCTGCTTCAAAATTTTACATCCAAATTCTTCTAAAACCTTTAACTGGACTTCTTCTATATATTTTAAATATTAAAGCTAGTCTATGTTTTGACTGGTATCACAGCAATTAAATGTCATCTTGAAAAGGACTATTATTGGTGTATTTATAACATAGGAAAAGTGCCAAGTGAAATTTTTCTCCATCAGAGCTGCTTTTGAACAAATTCCATCCTTACTGCTTATATTAGTTGTTCAAGCATTTAGATTCCAAATGGAGAATCTATTCAACAGAAACACCAAAGTTCTCCCAGTCAAACATGTTCTTGATTCAATACATTATGAAGAGCCTTCTCCAGTTTGATGTCTTTTGTGTATTTATAAATCCCCTCATGACTGTTCATTGTCATGCTTTCTTCATATATGTTGGGAATTTTGTCCAAAAAGAAGAAACCAGATTGGGGAAGAAAAACATAGAACATATTGAGTTGGATTTAGACTTGCTCTTACATCTCTTACATAGAGTTCAAATCTTAAAATCAGCAGCCTTACCATTTATAATAACTTGCTGAAATCCCCATTCTGTGAATAAAAAGGCAAGATATAAAGGGAAAAAACAATTCTATTTTTTCAGTAATCTTGTTCTAAATTTGATAAAATCTGGATCTAACCTGTTGGATGTAGCTCCTTTACTTTACAAGTTTCCAGACAGTCTTTGCAACAAAGACAACAGATATTGCAGCAAATCATTGTTTGTCCTGAAGGTGCTACAAAAGTCATTTTTTTCCTGTTTACAAGATTGTTGTGAAGCTTCCATCATTGAATATGGATGAAATGCTCTGCATACTTTTATTCTACAAAAGTGCCAGATATTCTTATGAGTTTTTTGAGAATTCATCTCATGGCCTGTTTTGTTTGTAGAAATAACCAAGGAAAGCACTTTGGCCTGCAGTTTCCACTTATGTGGAATGGAACTCTTATGGATGGTTTCATGTTTCTCCAGCCCAATGGATAATTTATCCTCAAAGAAACTGGTAATATCAATGAGCAATTATGTTGCCCACAAGAAACAATGGTTTCAAGGGAAACACAATTCACCCTTACGGTCCTGCACCACTCTTCTTTTTCATTTTCTATTTGCAGGGACACTTATATCAGCAACAAATACATGGTGGTAGAGTCATTTTTGAAGAGGTGACCATCAGGAGAACTCCAACTGCAATTCTTGGTTTTCCAGGAGAGCGATTTGCTAGCAAACCAAAAATATGTTTTTGGGAAATTCAATATATTGAATTTGCTATATTTATCCCACAACATTTTCAATGTTCCTTGCATTTTCTAATTGATCTAATCCACATTCCCATAAGAGGGAGGTAAAAAAGTCACAGTAGTCAAATTGCCAGTGGATCACTTGATCCAGTCACCTGATAATGTTAGTCACCAAACTGAAAACAATTAGACTGACATACAGTTTTTGTTCAGAACATGTGCTGTCATTCTTGATAATCAAAGTTATAACTGCAAGGTTTTTTTTTTCTTTCGGTTTGTTTCTTTCCATCTTGCCTGTGGATTTTTCTCCTCATCCAAATGTCCTCCTAGATTTGGAATTCTAAGCTGAACCATCTTTACTATCTTACTTCTAAAACACAACTATGAAATTTCATTGTTCCATTTGAAAACATTTCCCAAATATTGTACTATACATCATACTAAAATACTAAACCAAATCTCATTTATTTTGTGTTACTTATGTGAATGTAACTATTTCTCTCACATACCTGAGTGAGCCTGAATGGCGTAGGAGGCTAATGCCTCCTACTAAGGCAGCATTTAACATCCAGCTGCCTGCAATTACACCAGTTTGAAACTCCCCAGGCTCAAGGTCGATTCAGCCATCTATCCTTTCTAAGGTGGGTAAATTGAGGACCCAGTTGTGGGGGCAATAAACTGACTTTGTATAAATATACAAAAGTATGAAGGCTATTGCTTAACGTATAGTAAGCCGCCCTGAGTCTTCAGAGAAGGGCGGCATATAAATCAAATTTTAAAAAAAAACCTTTCTCAGTGTAGATATTTTCTATGTTAACACTGAGAAGGAAAACAGATACCGATATTCATAGTGTTTCCTGAGAGAATAATGGCAACTAGTAAAGATTCTCCCAAAGTTCAGCCAAAATGCCCATTCTGGTTTCTCTGTTCTTAAGTTAAATGGAGAAATGGCTTGGGAGGAGGTGGAGCTGGGATAAGAGTTGATGTATTGATTGGTACATCTGTGTATACATGAATGTATTTTCAGCCATTTTAGTTTAGCCATCCTTCAGCCTCACCTAGGCTATTATGGCTCCAGTTGGCTTTTTGGATTTAGGTGAATTTCTGAAGCAGTGAAGTTCCTCTACCTGTCAAGCCAAGTCCTAACAAAAATGCAAACAAACAGAATTTCACATTATGCAAGACCCTCTCAGATAAAAGAAGCTGTCAGCTTCAGAGTTTGCGCTGAATACAAAGAAAGCATTGAAGGGACAGAACAAGTGTGTTCTATCTCACTATCTCTCTTTATGTATTAGTGCAAATGAAATTACATCTTCTTTTGCCAGCCTGAAGGAAATAAGCTATGGGCTTAGATGATAGTTCCTAATAATGTATTAAAATGAAACATGATTAGTATTGCAATAGTACTTATGGTAATTATTTTAATGTTGAATAAGTATCACATTCAAGCAAATCATAGATCTTCCTAAAGTTGCACCCATTTTGATGTTTATTTTGATTATTGTACAGGTGACCCATATTCAGTTGTTCCATTGAATGTTGCTGCTTCTTGATGTCATTATTGAATCTAAAAGTTGGAAGGGACCATCTGGTCACTGAATCAGCTCTAAGAGGATGCAGGAATCCCAGCAGAAAAATACTCAATGGTGTATCTACTTAAACATATATAGAAAGAGGGAACCATTCCATCTAACTGAGGTCATCCTTGTACACACTCATACAGAACCTTCAGCTGTCAGAAAGTATGGAAATTTGGGAGAAATATATGCCAAAGAGAATGCTAAAGCCTTTGTATATTTCCACCCTCAAATTCTTGGAAATACCTGATTAAGCAACCACTAAAGAGAAAATAATTTTATTTGTGTATATTTTTTCTTTTGGCTTAGCCCCATTTATTCTGGCTCTTAATGTAGCACAGAAGGCAGAATATTACCTTTACCCTTCCAAATGATGCCCAGCCCTGTAGTAGCCAATATGGGCACAAAAACAAGAAAGGCACTGAATGAATGCCAATATATTTCCAGCTAGTGGTGATATCTACTAAAAATGGAAAATATTGCTAACGTGAATTAAAATAGTATTCTGCCCTTTTCCCCAAAGTCCTGTCATAGTCTACCATGGCTAAGAAAAATAACCCAGTGTGAGACTAAGAAGATGAGGGGACAGGTTCAGATAACAAAGTTGTTTTCAATCTACTCCAATGCTCTAAATGACAAGTGTATACCATTTAACTTTTCCCACAAATCTTCTATGGGGAAAAGGAAAGCATTGCACTTGAGCATATTGACACCAAGCTGATTTGTCTCTTCAGACACATGTATACAGAGGCAGCCCTTAGTCAAGGATTTAATTGTTAAGAGAAGTTGCACCATGTTTGCCCTCCAGGCCCACAGAGATGATGGGTCTCTTCATTGAGCCATGAAATAGCCATGTGTTGCCCAATTATAGCCCTTTTGGTAGAGACCATAATACCAGCTCGCAGAGGAATCTATCTGTCCATCTTTCCTTATGCATGTATTTGCAGGGATCTGTATTAAATACTGGAGTCAGGCCTTTTAAAGACTACATCTGGCCACTGCAACATGCATACTAATAACATCATTACAGCCGAGTGCCTTGGAGTAGGTGTTTACTTTGTTACGGTACCCATCACCTTCTAAAGCAGAATTGTTAATAGGAGGTTTTAAATTCAAATAGCACACCAGGCTAATTTCCTTCTATTTGCCCCCAAAATTAGGTTACACAGTTCATCTCATTTCTCCCATCCACTTTTGCCTTTCTCCTTCCACTCTCTTCCATATATGGATGGTATTCCTTCTAGGGAGCACTTCTTTCCTGTGACACTGAACTTGACCCCAGCTGACCTCCCTATAATGAGTGAATTGAAAACATCTCCCTTTGGAATGCGGTGGATAGTTGATGGCCACACCAGGATTGTTTTCTTTCTTTGTCTTCCCTTCTCCTAAGCATCTGATGTATTAAAGAAGTAGAATACTTCTGAGAAACTGATACCAGGGTAAATTACTCAATCTCACAGAGACTGCAGACCACAATTCCTTGGTATGGAGTCACTTTCCTTAATTAAACCTCCCTTCCACTCCAGATTCTATCTATGGGTTCATGAATTGCAAACACAGTTCTTTGATATTGGATAGCAAAATGGAATGCATCTTTGTTTCTTAATTGCAACTTTACCAGATGAGAATTTCTGCATGCACTTTGGGTACGGGAAGGTTGATAAAATGCCAACTGATTTCCAGCAGCTATCAACCGACAAATCAATATGTTGTCCAATATAGATTCCTCAACAGGGCTTTCCTGTTGAAATCAAGGGAAAGAGGCGAGGGCAGCTATGACCGCAACAGGGGAAAGGTAGTTGCCTTTTATGTGGGTTTGCTAGAGAATAACAGAATTGGAAGGGAACCTGGTAGGTCATCTAGTCCAACCCCTTGCTCAAGCAGGAGACCTACAAACCTATGAGCATGGAATCGGGCACAAATCTTTTCTTATGTTCTGCCTAAGAACATCACCCCATTTCACTAGTATGGTAAAGGGAAGGTGGAAACCTGCAAAAAGAGAGCCAGTTTCGCCTAGTGGTTAAATCACCAGGCTAGAAAGTGGGAGACTGAGTTCTAGTTCTACCTTAACCATGAAAGCCACCTGGGTAACCTTGGGCCAATCACTCACTCCCGGCCCAATTATTCTCACAGGGCTGTTGTTGTGGGGAAAATAGGAGGAGGAAGATGTGTTGGATATGTTTGCCACCTTGAGTTATTTGTAAAAAATAATGAAGGCAGGATACAAATAAAATAAATTATATCTTTCAAATGTTATTTCAATTTGTAAAGCCTTTAATGGGTGTAGTTGTATATAAGGATACTGCCTTTATTGTGTTGTGTGCCATAATGGGGATTAGCATTATATTCCACTAGCATTCAAATAGAGAAGGAAAAGAGTAGGGGGGGGGACCCTCTGCTACAGAATAAAGTTCTGAAAATCACTAATATCAGCTTTGTCTAAAACTGGATTTCTTCTGAGCGTGTCCAGGAAGGATTCAAACTCATCCAGCTATAAGAAGTGCAAAATCCCAGATCATACAGAATATGCAACCCAAAATTACCAATGGAAATGATGCAGTGCAATAGTGAGGGAATTGTTAATGTAATATAAATATGGCATGTGGGTTCAAAAGGTTGTCCTGGACAACTAAAACTGCTATTTTAAGAAAGATTCTCTTGTGAATTTTGCACATGTCAGAATTGTTTGATCTATGAAAACCTCGTCTTAATTGTTCCTTTTGTGCAATAAGCAGAAAAACAAGAAGAATCTTCTGTGATGACTGTCTTGTATCTATACAATTTCTTTAACATAGAGATTCAGGTATGTCTAAGCCCAAAGTTACTTGCATATGCTTGAAATATGGGATGGGATATAAATATATAGGTCCTTGGTTATTCGGGTCTTCTCCCACATAAAATTGGAAGTGTCTTGGTGACGTTTTGACGAAGTCTCATTCGTCATCTTCAGGCTGGTGTTCTCAGCTTCGTGCTTCCAGGAGCAATGCTATAACCAAGGACCTTCCAGGAGCAATGCTAATAACCAAGGATCTACATACAAACACCCGCAAAAACCTCAGAAAACATACATACATACATACATACATACATACATACATACATACATATATATATATATATCCCTTGTGTTTAATTTTTTACTTGAAATTTGAAACTGCTTCAGTTGACTGCTGTTATGCCCATCATAAATTAATTTTTTAAAAAAAAAATATCAATTTGATGCTAGGTATCCCAGTGTCTACATGATAGTGTATGGAGACCATTTAGGATTTTTTAAAATTATTTTCTAGATTTATGTATTAAATTCATATGTTCTGTCTTATTTATTTATAGATTTATACTTTCAATGTTTGGAATATTGCAATGTCTTCAAATTACACACACAAACACACACACAAACACTTGATCTTAAGCCAAAAGGCTAATGACCATTTAAAAAAGAAAACAGGATTTTTTTTTATTTCATTCCCTTTTTGTAAAATGTTTGAGTCTTTATATGAGACAGAGAGAGGGGGTGGGGGAGAGAGAGAGAGAGAGAGAGATCATTCCACGAATATAAGCACAAAGCAATCAGTGAATGCATTTTTCCTTTTTAGGCATATACTGCAACACAGTTCATATTTCTTTCTTTTACAAATAAAACATACATACAGGCACGGACAAACAGAAACCGATGGAAAGCAGCTGAAAATATTTCATCACACAGCGTCCAGCTTGGCTGGCATCTGATCTTAATCATAATATATTCTATGTCTGGTTTGTCAGAATCTATCACTCAACAGTCCCATCAATGGACAGTAATTTGAGGTGTGGCTTATTAGATCACACGATCTTATGAATAATAAAAAGTTATGGAAAATTGCAGCTCAGCCCGCTATCCAATTTGCGCTGGTGTCGCCCACTTTAGAACTGAGGCGGCATGTTTATGCATGATTTCTGTTTCATATGTATTGACTAGATCATTTTCCCTGTTGTCCTGAGAATTGATGACACACACTGTATTAAGAATGATGACCTCCACAAGAGGGATAACACTTTCTTTAGATTACGCTATTGTCAAAACATATTGAATTTTTCTTTACACATGTTAGGGCTGTATTTTTCTGCCTGAAATTCCTCTTCAGGTAAATTCTTGTCAGATTCCACAGATGCAGAGGACAGGGATTTCAGCCATTGCTCTCTGTGCGTGTCTGTTGTGTGTGAGAGAAGGGGAAGGAGACAGTTTTATGGGGCCCTTCTCAAACGTTCATTAAATATCTAAAGGGTAATGCATTTCTGACAGCTCTCTGTTTTCTTAATCTCTGCTGTTCACTCAGCTACCTAGACAGTGGTACATGCAGATCATAGTGCTTGTTCAGACCTACAATTGCCCAGTTTCTCCACCCAATTGGAGAAGGTAAATTTTGGGAGCTTTTTTTTTTCCCTCAAGAGGCTGTATTTGTGATTTTTCAACATGGATCTCCAAGCTTTTGGAGCCCAGATATATATGTTTAACCTTTTTTGAATGAAGTTAGACGGGTCCACTCATAAATGTGGATGGAGTTGGTTTTTGGAGAGGAATTTTGGGAAATATACTCTTGTTTTTGGGTTTAAGAGCCAAGGTGGCACAGTGGTTAGAGTGTAGTACTGCAGACTACTATAGCTAGCAGTTCAAATCTCACCAGGCTCAAGGTTGACTGAGCCTTCCATCCTTCCGAGGTAGGTAAAATGAGGACCCAGATTGTTAGGGGCAATATGCTGACTCTGTAAACTGCTTAGAGAGGTCTGTAAAAGCACTATGAAGCGATATATAAGTCTAAGTGCTATTGCTATTGCTATTTATTCTACAAATTTTATGGAAGTCGCCCTTTAAAATGTTGTGAAACTGTACAGTAAGTTTTCAACAGCCATTGTCAGAAGACAGTCTGGGATTACAAAAAGGAGACTTGAAGGTGGCATGTGGCCTCGAGGCTGTGGAGTGTTCACTCTGGCATACTTGGTAATATTATCTTCTTTTGCTGCATCTGAGATAAGGCCAAGATATTTTGCTCCTGAGGGGTAGGACATATAATACCCTTCATGGAAGCCAGTCAAGTTAGCAGTTGCATTTCACTTCTATGTTGGTATTACAACAGAAACCACCTCCTATATCTAAGAGCAACAGGTCAGCAGAGGAGGCATGGAGGCCAGCCATTCAGTCTTTGATTCATCTAGTATGTGTGCATTAACTTCTCAAACAAATGCTACAGCAAACCTGTGGTAGCACAAATGTGAACTCTGTGAGTACGACTACATTTTTGGAATGTTGGCCTAAATTCCTATTCACTTAATCAGGGCTATGACATTTTGAGAGAAGGGGATTAATCAGACAGACTGTCAAGCAGCAATCAAGCATTGCATTAATGGGACACTGGTTAGGAGTGCTAAGAAAAATTCCGGGGGCAACCTTATAGAATTTGCCATTTGTGTAGCCATCTTACTCTGTCTAAAGCAGGGCTGTCAAACTCCCAGCCCATGGACTGGATGAGTCACATGCTGGCCATGCCCACGCCCGGTTTAGTCAAGGGGAAAAAAGTCCTGATACGTCACGTGACATCGCCATGATGACATGAGTTTGGCACCTCTGGTCTAAAGCATGGATGCTCCTAGCAACCTACAATAGGATAGAATCTTGTAGTTTATTTGAAAATCTCTTGAATTCAAACATTTGAAGGATTTATTGTGATCTAATAATATCTTTACAATTAATTATAAAAAACATGATAAAAGAAAATAGTGACTCTTCTTTCTATACAGTAGATTTGAAATTTCTTCCCTGAAACTACTGTCTTCATTTGCTTGGTATGCCATTCCCAGCACAAAGCATCGGCATACAAATTCAATGGGCAATACAAATAGCACAAACTCATTTTCGTATAAGCAACTTTTAGAGTTATAATCATAGACATGGAAGATGAACATCAAGCACTATGATAGTTCTGCCTTCCCTGATTGATAATCTCTAAATGTTTTAGATCTTAATATCCATAAGCATATCCAGTCTTAATATCCAGTCTGCATAACTGAACCTCTGAACTCATGGAGTACTCATGACTTATGACCTATATGAGCACATCAGGGGCACTGGACTGTAACTAAGACATTTCTACACAACTGTCACTTCAACTCCCTAAATTCTCTGATCCAGTCTTGCAATGGGGTCTGATTGCCCTACTGCAGTTGTTACAAAATTCTCATTAGGACTAACCAGTGCTTCCCATTTTAACCTCCATGTCTCTATTATCTTTGCATGGAAGGTCCAGTTGAACAAAACTGCAAGGAAGCATCATTGCAACCAAAAGTGGTCAGGGTGCTCTTATATTATTATCACAATCTGTTAGTATGTCAATTCCCAGATTCTTCAGGACCACAGTACAAATGGGAGTTGCAGTCCCAGTTACAATGTTTCTAGAGAATGTCAGGTATGAAAAGACTTCCTTACAATTGGTTCTAGGTATGAAAGTACAATTTTTCTTAATCTGAAAAAAAAGTCCATAGTACATATGGAGTTGCTCATACTCTTTAAATGATTTGGAGCAAATCCTTAATATTATGTGTGTTACAGAATATATATTAAAATACACTATTTTTAATTGGTTCAGCCTTTCCCAAAGCTCTAACTTTATTTCTTTATTGTCCTGGGGCCAAATTATTGCCATTTAGAAAGTGAGCTGTTACCTTATGACATTTACATTACTACAGTATTATCAACAGCTTCAAATAAATTAATCCTGAAAAGATACTCTTTTAGGCAAATTATGCCTCTCACAAATCTTATTCTGTAAGATAAGATCAGACTCCCAGTACTTAAATTGAAAGTGAAGTGAATATTTGTCTGCTTTTAAAGCACTATATACTCTGATGTTTAGCTAAATATTTGGAATATCACAACTCAAAGCATAAATGAAATTATTTAGAAAACAGCTTCTGGGTTTTAACTTATTTATATGACTTGTTACATAAAGAACAAAGGTAGGTAATTGCAGAATTGTGAACTGCAGAAATCTTATATCGAAGCAGTGGTGATAGTGTGAAAACAGGACCAAAGCAAAATATACTACTTTGAGGATACTCAGTCTTGGGAAACTGATTTTAAAAATTTGAAAACACATTATTTAATTCATTTCTAACAATGAAGAGGAAGTGCTATTTAACCTTTTAGGCTGTGCCCATGCAAGTAAAAACACAAATCCATGCTATTGAGACTTCCTTTCAAATCTTCTATATAATCACAGGTGATAGAACTATCTGGGCAAGAGATTTGTGAGACTTCTAATTAAAATTAATTATGTAACTCTCCATTTCCCCCTTTCTCTCTGGCTTTTAAGACAAATAGACAGGACCATTGCTGGCTCTGAAGTCAACTTCAGGACCCAATGAATCCATAAAATTCACTAACATTATCCTCCCTTAAAGAAAGGTTTTGTCTTCCTGAGACACCTCCCCCTCCCCTCCCCTCTCTCTCTCTTACACACACACACACACACACACACACACACACACACACACACACACAGCTTCAAATCAAACACAGACTGGCTACCAACCTACCACCCACCCCCATCATCCTGGCTTCCTGCCCATGTACACATTTAAGTCTGCCTTTTGAGTGTTTTAGAAGCCCATTAAATTTTGTCTTGGCAGGCCAAACATCTTCAGCTCACCCAAAGACCTGATGACGGATGGTTATCGAATTCCTCATGCTTGCCATATGCAACCACTCCAACCCCCCTCCCCCCAAAAAAACCCTCAATTTCTTCAATGCAGTTTCAGAAAAATAAGTGTGGGAGACTTCACAACAGCATCAGGAATTGGTGTCTTTGAATAGACCTCTGGAGTAGCCTATAAAGGCTGGGAACAAACCTGGGTCTCCTCCACTGTATTATGGAGATTTTGAAGGTTCTTTTTAGCAGTATTTGGGGGGAAATTGGGGGTTGACCTTTATATGCATATGTAGACTGATGCTGCATATAAATTTTGTATCTCATAATTTGGAAAATATTGGATTGTGCAGAGATGGATAGACTGACACTGAAAATAAAAGATAAAGGAGATACAAAGTACTACTCAACATGGGTTAGGTTTTATCAATGGTTAGATATAAAAGGTAGAGGTTAGATGAAGAAAGATTATTGTTATGTGCATGTAAAAGATGAACGTTGTCTATGACTATAAGCATGCTAGTATAATAAACATCATAAATAAGCTAATATAACTATTAATATTACTATAATTAGTATGTATATTATTATTATCATTATTACTATATCTGTTGCTTTTTTGGTAAAATGAAATGCCTGAATAATACACAGTTTTCAAAATATTTATATATAAATTTAAAAAATATTATTAAAAAAAATCTTGCATCTCTGGCCCTCTGCTGTTCATTGGAAGAAGGTTGTTTCTTTTAACAGTTTGCCAAAATTAAGGACTTGACATGCCACCAAAGGGCAACAGCTGAGTGTTTATAATCCCGCAATAAAGGAAGTAAAGAAAAAATTAAAACTTTCAGTGCTATCTCTGTTATTTTGGGGGATAAAAATGAGTGAATGTAGTAGGCTTTATTTTGTAGCATATAGTATCCTTCAGGTGTAAGATCAAATTTAAGCGTGCAGCTGAATTGGATGGGAACATTGGCTGGTGAAAAGTAATGAATACTTCTAAATCCCATGGGATTATTACATGTTTCAGTGTTCATATTCATTAAAAAGAAATTAAAGGGTCCCTGCTATTATAAAACAATGGGCATAGCAGAGAAATTCAGTAGGAACTTAACAAACTGACTTAAATACTACTTTTCAACCTGCAAATATTGTCTTTAAAAAAAAAAAAGGCAAGCTGTATCTGAACAAAAATCTCATCTTCGTTCAAGGCCCTAACCATGGTGATCAGTTGTAAGAGTAGAGAGACATCTAAGAAGGGGAAAACAGAGAGAAATTCCTCAGGAGTTCTTCCTCCTCTTCCTTCTTTCTTCCTCCTCAGAAGATAACATGTGACAAACACACCCTTTAAGAGAGGAGAAAAAATCCCTAACCTCATAAAAATCCAAAGGTGATACGGAGGCCCAGAGAGAAATCTCTGCCTCCTGAGAATAAGCCCTGAGGGATGCAGCGGATTTGTAGGCTTTCTGTATTTAGAATAGCTCTTGATCAGGAGAGACTGATTCTTTTTCACCATTTTCAGATTTCATTTATCTGGTGCTTTGTCCTCCAGCGTCCTTTGTGTGACACTGACTCAGATCTTATCTAGGCTGCAAAACTTGTAACTGCAGAAGCATCTTTCTTTTTCCAATGCAGGAGAAACTCTGATAGAACTTGCTACATGTGTATCATTTGGAATGGCAGTGTTTACACTGCTGTCAGAGAGGGCAAGAACACAATTTCCAGATGCCAACTCTTTGGATACACTCTCATATTTCCGTTATTTAACTAAAATTGCAGTAATACAGGACAATAGGGGAAACTATCAATAGACGGACTGTTGTGAAATCACTATTTTCCTGAGATCTTGGACTAATACTTCTTAAGATTCTCTTTTTTTATTGTTACAGTTTGCTGAAAGAGAGTGAGAGAAAGACTGTGAGAGAGGGGAGGAGGGGATGGAGAGGGAGAAAGAGAGAGAGAAAGAAAAGAAAGAAAAAAAAATATTCACAGTAACATAGTTGGAAGGTACCTTCGAGGTCATCTAGTCCAACCCCCTGCTCATGCAGGAGACTTGTCCTAGGGATTCGAACCACTGAACTGCCAACCTTTCTGATTGACAAGCACAGTGTCTTAGCCACTGAGCCACCTAGTCAGACATAATAAGAAAGAAAGAAAGAAAGAAAGAAAGAGAAAGAAAGAAAGAAAGAAAGAAAGAAAGAAAGAAAGAAAGAAAGAAAGAAAGAGATTTCTTCTGCCATTATGAAAATAAAAGTCCAAGGCTTCCATTCGTTGCTGACACTGCCAAAGAAACATGAGGCTGTCTAACCTCCAATACAAAGTACCCATAAGGTACCAAGCATCAAAGCATATTAAAAGATATTAACTACATATTTGCTTATGAACAAGATAAAAAGCAGTATGGCCCCCAGGTTCTCAAGCTGTGAGTGGAACAGCTTTGCAATTTGCCTGCAAAACTGCATTTTGATCTTAATGAATATAAAATGGCTACCATTAAAAGTAAAACAGATTATTCCAGGCCTTTCAGGGCCCATAGCTCTTTGGCGGTCATGGAGGGCCACTATGATCTTTCATTAAAATCTCACAGCAGGTCTCCCTCGCTGGCAAATCAAGCCTTGGCTGTCTAGGCGATTGGCTACATTTAAAAGTAATTTTCTGAAAATCTACACAGATTTTCAATTTGGTAATGAAAGTCGTAAGAGAATGCAGCAGGCAGCGTTCTGTCGAATGTCGTTACTAATCCAGTGTTCGCATTCATTAGGAATTCAACTGCCCCCATAACTATCTGGCTGATGGCAGCCTGCCATTTCAGCTCAGTTGTAATCTCCATTTGTTAATGAGTAGCATGTGTTAATTGTTGTCGGCATTCCTGCCACACATCCCTTCCGTAACAACATATTTTACCTGCTGAAAGGTGATGGCAAGGCACATTCAGAGCCTGCTGTCTTTCCGGAGGAGAGGGATTTGGGAGGCTAGATCAAGGGTTCACAATCTTTGGGAAAAACAGGACCAAAAAAAAAAAAAAAAACCCAGAGAAAGAATATTATAATCATACTGTAAGCTTTTGTCCAGTTGAGCAGCTAGAATATAGATCTGATTGTCAGAACATTTATCTCTGGGATAGGTGAAAGAAACGGACAGATTTAGATATTGGTCAGAATTATACAACATGCTAGCCTGGACTTAAATAGAGGAGGGTCATCTGTTGTTCAGTGCATGGTAGGAACTCAGTCATCTCTCATCATATTCAATGAACCAGGCAATCAAATGAATATGTAATTTCAATTGTTTGGGTGGCGATACTGTAAAAACTCCTGGCAAATAGATGGAGAAGAAATGGAGGTAGTGACAGATTTTATTTTCCTGGGCTCCAAGATCACCACAGATGGGACTGCAGCCAAAAAATTAAAAGAAGCTTGCTCTTGGGGAGGAAAGCTATGGCAAATCTAGACAGCATTCTAAAAAGCAGAGACATCACCCTGCCAACAAAAGTGTGTAGAGTCAAGGCTATGGTTTTCCCAGTTGCAGTGGGAGCCTTGGAAAGCCTTGGTGGTGCACCAGCTGGCTGCAATTACTTCAAGTTCAAATCTCACCAAGGTTCAAGGTTGAGCCTTGGTGAGATTTGAACTTGAAGTAATTGCAATCAAAGCAAGGCGATCAAACCAGTCAGTCCTAGAGGAGATCAACCCTGACTGCTCTTTGAAGGCCAGGTCCTGAAGATGAAACTCAAATACTTTGGCCACCTAATGAGAAGGAAGGACTCACTGGAGAAGAGCCTAATGCTGGGAAAGATGGAGGGCAAAAGAAGAAGGGGACGGCAGAGACCAAGGTGGCTAGATGGGGTCACTGAAACAGTTGGTGTGAGCTTAAATGGACTCCAGAGGATGGTAGAGGACAGAAGGAGGAATGTTGTCCATGGGGTCATGATGGGTCGAACTCGACTTTGCAACTAACAACAACAACTGTAAAAACATAATTTGTGTTTGTATACTCTGGCTTTTGCATATTGCATGAACACTGCCATTAAGTATATGGGATTCTAGCTTCAGAAATATAGGAAACATACTGAGACTAGAAATTCCCTCTAGGTGCTCTTCTGTCAAAGGCTACTTTTAAATAAAGTAAGGTAGATTTCAACTTACAGTATTTTTTTAGTGATCATTCAAAGTTACAACATCCCTGAAAAAAGTAACTTATGACTGTTTTTCACACTAACAGCTATTGCAGCATTGCAGCATTCCCAGTGCCATATGATCAAAATTCAGATGCTTGGCCACTGACTCAACTTTATGATGGTTGCAGTGTCCTGGGGTCATGTGGTCCCACTTTGCGACCTTCTGACAAGCAAAGTTAATAGGGAAACCAGATTCACTTAACAACCGTGTTGCTAATTTAACAGCTGCAGTGATTCACTTAACAACTGTGGCAAGAAAGTTGATAAAGTGGGCCAAATCTCACTTAACAATTGTCCCACTTAGCAACATAATTTTTAGGCTCAATTGTGGTTGTAAATCAAGGACTACAGGTATTCTGTGTGGTGGCACTCTCTCTCTTTCTTCTGGATATTGAAGACAGTTCCTAGGAACTACATGCACGATTGTCTCAATGTTTTTCAAGTCATTTTCAGGGTTAAGCCATTCTTGTTCCTTTTTTCCCTCTTTCCTTTTCTAAAAAAGCATATGCGTATATGTATTCCACAGTTGCATTCTCTGTAAACACATGTGAAGTGTTAACATAACACAAAGAGAGCTCTGGTGCTATAACAGTTCAGAGAGTAACTGATGTGAATTTTATAAGATGGAAATGCAAAATAAGAGAACTCTTCCCTGGTAAGGAAGAAGCTGAAATCATACATTGACGAAAGAAAGCCTGTTCTGTGGTTACTGAAATCTGAAGAGAGGAAATCCCTGAAGAGAGACCTGAAGCCAGGAAAGAGTCAAACTGGGCTAGATGAAGGAGACTTAGATCTTTGTCTCAGCCAAACTTCAGCTGGGAGGTGGAGCACTATGCTGCCCTCAGGTGGCTGTGTAAAAGAAAGATTAACAAAGATAGTTCATTTCTTCCAAACCATGTGAGGAAAAAATAGCAGGAAAAAGACAACAATGCTAATGATTTACACAATGAATGAGAAAGTATGACACATTCACTTCATATTTTATTGTGAGATGTGTGGGGAAAGAGTTTTGTGTTGCATGTTGGTCCTAAATTTGCATTGCATATGTTCCTAAAATTTTGCAGTGAAATGACAGATCCGTGTCATCCTGCAAATGTGCACGCTAAAAAATGCTATAGCCACTCTATGAATTTCTTATCTCTAAGAAATTAGAGATTTCTTATCTCTTATCTCATAATATGCATTTTAGAATTTTAAATGTTTGGGAGTGGATTCTGAGGAAATGTTTGGAATTCAATATTCTGTGAGGAAAACATGGATAAAGTACATATTTAGACAATATTTTCATGCAGTTTGGGAAAAAAATCTATTACAGTTAGCCCTCGACTTATGACCACAATTGAGCCCAAACTTTATGTTACTAAGTCAGATATTTGTTAGGTGAGTTTTGCCCCTTTCTTGTTACAGTTGTTAGGGGAATCACTGGAGCTGTCAAATTAGTAAAATTATTGTTAAATGAATCTAGTTTCCCCATTAACTTTGGATGTCAGAAAGTCATTGGGACACTGAAACCATCATAAATATGAGTCAGTTGCCAAGCATCTGAATTTTAATCACATGACCATGGGGATGCTGCAGAGATTGTAAGTGTGAGAAATAAATCACTTTTTTCAGTGTCATTGTAACTTTGAATGGTCACTAAATGAACTGTTGTATGTCGAGGACTACCTGTAAGGTAAACAATGAAGAGAAATGAATTTATACATGAATGCATAAAACTTTGATATACCCAGATCTGTTGCATCCATTTTTATTTGGCATGCTGAAGACTCCTTCAAACTGAACATTTCCTAGAAAGAAATTGCTTTCTGTGGATGAACAGACACAACTATTTCAATGTGTCTATATACTAAGGTTGAAACATTTTTTTCATGAGTCTTTCCTTTATTATTCGCTGTGCTTGGCATTCAGTTCCTCTTAAATTCCAGTTTAATAAGGGAAATCTCTACATTAATTCCAGAGTTGGAGCAAGTGCAATTTTCTGACATTTGGAGTACTATCAGTATGGTGTGTTTTTCTTCCACTACATTATTGATAAGTGGGTCCACATAATAATATGTTGCACAAACAACAATGCAGCAGTTTTCATAGGATCATTCCAATGTCTGCTTCAAGATTTGTTTTTCATAGTATGTTACTGTTCTGCTCACATGTTCCCTAAAATCGTGTAACTTAAACCAAATCTGATGCAAATGAATGTACAACCAAATCAAGTTTAATTTTATGGAGTTTTACCAATGCCACCTAGCTACAAACATACCAAAAAAGCCCCACCTATGCACAAAGAATTGTGATCCAATTATGCATTAAGTCATTTCAAGGTCATTTTATCACATTAGTAATATAGAGCAGGGTGAAAGATGTAAATGAAATGAAAAAATGTGAACTGTAGTGAACTGTTCATTTGTACTCTGCAAAGACTGAAAAGTTTTTTGGTTTTTTTTTTTTAAGAGGAAATTTTGCTTTCCTAAAGCAGTAGCTTTAGAGACTTTAGCAATTCTGATAGGTATTCTGGTTCAGGGTCAAAGATTCTCTTTTGAACAAGCAGAGCAAGGTGAGACTAAATACGCCAAAGGTCAGGAAAAGAATAGAAAGGTCAAGTCAAGGCAGGCTTCAAAATTCAGATAGCACCTCGGACAGCTCCTTAAATCAGTTTGGGATCAGGTATTAATTAGCATTCTCTTTCTCTACCTTAATTTAAGTGCACATCTACCTGGGTGACCTTTAATGAGTGGAGCTCTTCAGTTAAAAAGACATGGTAATTTCCTCTTTTACTCTTGGAGTAAATGTTTGGCTTCCTCATTATCAATGAGGAGCCATGATATATTCTCCTTCACTTGGTTCCAGTTTGGAACAAAACTGGATAAATCATAATTCACAGCCTGCTGGAAAATGTGAAGATGAGCACTTTAGAAGTGGCCAATTGTGTCTCTCCAGCTATTGTTGTGCATGTTACTTTATGTAGGATTCCCACTCATCAAGGCTATACTGTTCCATTGTTCCCTTTGTTGATAACCCTAGGATTTAGAGAAGATAACAATATATTTAGTGCAACCAGAGTTAAAATGTAAATTGTAATTTTTTAAAAAACATTAATATAGTTTATTGGGGCATGTGCCATTGAGGTTTATTATGTGTTTGTCTGCACCAGCTATAATATAGGGCAGGGGTCTCCAACCTTGGCAACTTTAAGACTTGTGAACTTCAACTCCCAGAGTTGAAATTCTGGGAGTTGAAGTCCACAAGTCTTAAAGTTGCCAAGATTGGAGACCCCAGATATAGGGTATATATCATAGTGTTTCAAAATAAACATGGAATTATTATTTAGTCAGTTTGAACAATATCAGTGCTTGCTAACAGAGGACAGGAAATGAGAGAGAACTTGATGCAACTATTCTGGCTGAAGAAATTGAAGAGATGTGGATCACTTGCCTCTATTTGGGAAACTAATAGGAATATGATTCTAAAAGTTGAGTTAAATCAGGCTTCCTGGGAGTCGTTTTATAGATCTGCAAGTAAATATTTCTGTCCAAATTGACCAGAACCAAAATTTAAGCTTTATGAAATTTCATTTGGAGAGCAACCAAAAGTATTACTTTGCTTTTGTATGCCTACTAGGATAAAGAATTACAAAGCTCAGTGATTCTGTTAATGTATTTTCAACAATAGGGGGAGAGTGGGGGGTGAGAGGAGAAATAAAAAAAATCCACCGTTGTTTGCCTTTGGTAAGTGTCTCACTACTGCCCTTGATAATGTCTTGTTGAACCACCACCATCACTGCTTTCAGTTGTGCCCCCTACTGCTCTTCCCACTAGGTTGCATCCGCTCACTCACTCACCAGCCACACTCGTTCACCAGTTGTACTCATCGCAGTTGGTATCATCTTTCTCTGGCCCTCCTCCTTTTTCCTTCTCCTTTTCTTCCTTCTCCTTCTGCTTCCTCTTCCTCTCTTTTTACTTTGGTTGTTTGTCACCATTTGCTCACCAGTTATGCCCGCTGGCCCTCTCACCAATACAGTGACCTTCTTGCCTCTTGCAATGAGGCTTTTAAAGTGGAGAAGAAAGAGGAGGAACAACAGAGTTATAATAAAGTAAACTTTAAAAATAAATGAAGGAGACATGGAGAGGGAGAAGGAACGGCTTTGGAAAGATAGTGGGCTGTGCAATGTAACAACTGAGAATGGTGGCAATATGCAATGAGGCAGGCAAAATGGAAGGTGTAAAGAAATGAGGAATAAAAGAACAATTTACTACTTTTCTAATGAAGAGAAGGGCTAGGGGTGGTATGATAGCAGTCTTCCAGTACTTAAGGGGCTGTCACAGAGAAGAAGGGTCAACCTATTCTTCAAAGCACTTGAGGACAAAATATGAAGTAATGAATGTCACTTGAGGGCAAAACATGAAGTAATGAAACTTATCAAACAGAGATCCAAGCTAGGAGAAAGTTCCTGACATTGAAAATAATTAATCAGTGGAGTAACTTATCTTCGGAAATTCTGGCTGTTTCATCATTGGAGGTTTTCAAGAGACTGGACAGCCATTTGTCTGGAGTGGTATGGAGGTCTCTCTAGGAGAAGAACAAGCATGGCTGGGGAATGGAGTTAAACACATCATCCATTTAGAATCTTGCATTGCTACAACAGATCCATACACACACACCCCAATTTCACTGACCCTTATCTAGAGCCAATGCTGACCATTAGTTGACTTGGTATATGCTTAGTATATGCTTGAATAAAACTTTACAAATGGTCCTGATTCTTTGTGCCTGATAGTCTCCTGATTGAGCAGCAGGTTGGGCTAGAAGACCTTCAAGATCCCTTTCAACCCTATTATTCTAGTCTGTGCTCTCTGCCCTGCAGAATGAATTTCTGGCTTGTATTAATGATTTTTTAAAAAAATAATGTTACAGGAATATTGTGTCATGTGCAAGAGGACAAGAATTGCCCTTTTAAAAAATACAATAGGAGATTTTATAGCCATTATATATTTCCTATACCGTTCTAGCTGTTTATAGAAAGATGTCTTTCCTTTTCTGGAATTTTCAGGAAATGCCTGCATCATATAGTCACATGGCCATTCCAGGCAATGCCTGAGTAGAAGCTTCTCACCTATAAAGAGTCTAACTTCCATGTAAGGTTGCTGGGATTTCTGAAAGTTAAATAAAAATTAAAAAAATAAAAAAACACCACCCACCCCAGATGCTTTCTTGTTTTAGAATATAAGTGTAACCCCATCCATCTCTATTTCAAAGGATTGGGGTTGTTGTTGTTTGTTGTTGTTGTTGTTGTTGTTGTTATTGTTATCAGAAAATGAACATTAGCTGGTCTTCATTCTGCCAGTATTCAGCCTACACAAATCAACTACAAGTTAATCCCCAAATTTATTCACAATAGAATCCATGACAGAAATCTTTATAATCTCTACCTATCTTCTCATCTTAATAACTTCAAGTTCTGTTTGACCTTGTTTACAACTGAGGTAAAACACGTTTGCAAAAATTGTCATGCTTATTTCTATATGAGAGTATAAGGCATATGAGAGTTGATACATTGAAAAACATATTTTAAGTATATGCTTATCAATATTCAAACAGAATGATATAATGCTTATAGGATAGCACTGGGAGACCCAGGTTCAAATCTATGTTCATTCACAAAAACTCACTGAATGAACTTGCACTAGTCACCTTATCTCAGCCATCAGGGATCATAGCACTGTTGTTGTGGCAAAAAGTGGGAAGTGGGATGACTGTGTACACTACCTTGTGCTCCAGAATAAAAGATAAGAGATACATCAAGTAAATAAATTAAAGATAGACATATTGCCCACTTTTTGTGTGGAAGCTATTATATTCTGGCAAGCTCAGAATCAAATCTAGGAAGCCCCCACTGGCACTTGCAAAACAACTACTTAACAACTTTAACCTCAATTCTCAATGGAAAGCCAAGTGGGTTGCTGAACACCCAAACACAGCAAGACATGTACTGTAGATGATCCTACACAAAAGATGCTAGATTTTGAACTACCTTGCCAGCAATGGACAATCCTGAATAGGATTCGCATCTTCCACTGCATCTTCTGGGACACTCTGTATAAATGGGGCAAAGTATCCACCTGTCAGTGTGATATGTGGGATCCCATATTCTCCCAACAAAGTCTTAGTTTAGTAACCCAATGTTCCTTGAAGTTAGGAAACAGTATCTGGTATCTAGCATCGATACATCTATAACTACATACATATTTTTGCTTTTAAAATTGCTCCTTTTGGTCAATTTCTTACAAATTTATAAATAGCTGCAATAAAAATGAGGTTTCTGTTGCATTCCTAATATTGTTTCACAGACAAAGAGAAAGAAAAAGAAAGAAAGAAAGAAAGAAAGAAAGAAAGAAAGAAAGAAAGAAAGAAAGAAAGAAAGAAAGAAAGAGGAGGGAGGGAGGGAGGGAGGGAGAGAGAGAGAAAGAAAGAAAGAAAGAAAGAAAGAAAGAAAGAAAGAGGGAGAGAGGGAGGGAGGGAGGGAGGGAGGGGGAGAGAAAGAAAGAAAGAAAGAAAGAAAGAAAGAAAGAAAGAAAGAAAGAAAGAAAGAAAGAAAGGTTAAAAGGTATGTGACAGTCACTGATTTCTTCCCTAGAGCCACAGAAACCTATATGAGCAATTTCTTCATTCGACCAAAATGAATGGTCAATGGAAAAACAAATGTAAGTTTGGCATTACTGGTATGGGCTGAGACAGCTTGAGGCTTGAACGTAATAGACTTCTTTGAACGGATTAGGATCATCCAAAGATGCCTACATCTTTCTCTCAAAATGGATAGTTGTGTCCCCAGCACAGGCATGGGGTAGCCCTTGATCCATGACCTTAGAATACAAAATAGCAGGCATCAGAACAAAATGAGCAACTGTTATGAAACTTTCTCTGGAGCCTATTTATTTCAAAACAATGCCCTTTTACCAAGGGTGGGGTTAGGGAAGAGAGGGGAGAAGAAGGGAGGAAGAAGAAGGCAAGAAGACAATTAAGCATCAAAGCATTGATTGATGCTCAGGCAAAATGCCGAACAGTAAAAGCATGTTTTCTCTATTCCAAAAGAATGAGGCAAAGCCGTCTATAAGAAGGGATTGATTGACTGCAATCAGATGATATTATTATGGGATCAGAAAGAAAAAGGAAGGAAGGAAGGAAGGAAGGAAGGAAGGAAGGAAGGAAGGAAGGAAGGAAGGAAGGAAGGAAGGAAGGAAGGAAGAAAGAAAGAAAGAAAGAAAGAAAGAAAGAAAGAAAGAAAGAAAGAAAGAAAGAAAGAAAGAAAGAAAGATTCTTTCAGGTAATTGCTAGTATTTCACAGATCTAGGGCATCATCAACTTAAAACACTTAATTATTTTGTTCAGCAGATTGACGGCCTTTCAGATGTGTTCTATACCATTGCTATCAACATTTACCAGTAGTTTGAGAACTAGCATGATATTATATAAATACTTAAAATTGCCAGTGATTTAAATGTGTGTATATGGAGTAAACTAATGGGTTACTACCTGTTTTTTCTGAAGGCTTCATTAACAACATTGGATCAGTATTGGTCTAATAACAGAACCACATTTTGTTCTGTTCCCCCCAGCACAAAGTAATATGCAAAACAGGAACATTAATTGTTGCTTTGCCCCAGTGAAAAAGTGATAATCTCCCCCTCTCATTCAACAATGTTGACATCATCACGACAGGCCCTTGCCTGATAGCCAAAACAATATTAAAAATAAAAATGAAGCCCTTGGCTTCAAAAAGATTCCCTATCCCTGTTCTACATAATTAGTAGCTGAACAAAGTTTTCTTCAGAAGGTGGACATATTTTTATTAGTAGTGTAATAATTTTCAAGGTTGTCACATTATTAAAGATTTAATCTGAATTACTTCCTAGATACATCTAGATTTGTTAAGTTTCCGAGGTGATCTAGATTTGAACAAACAATTTATTTGGAGAGAGAAAAAAATCCAGGATTGTTGTATGCCTTGTTTTGTAGTTTTTTCTGAATCCAGCTTTGGTTATAGGTGCCCAGATGGTTATTGCAATCCACAGTATTTTTGCCCTTTCTTGGTGAATACATCAGTTTCAATTTTTCTTACATAAGACAAATCCAATCATAGAAAACCAAACTCCATAACCATCAACCTACATTACAGCAAAAGGTAGGCATTGAAGCTGCCTTGATGAGTTTCTAGAAACAGCTTTCCAAACATTGTAGCCAACTTGCTTTTGAAAACATTTTTCCTCTTTCAATTGTAATTTCTCCTATGATTAAAGGGAGACAGAAAACTCCTTGTAGACAATAAACCATCCTCTTTTATTATGCAAACATAGACTGACTACATAGTGATTTCCTATATTGTTGCATTATTCTTGAATTTGGTCACAAAGTCAGCCCTATGTTTAATCTGGATTTAGCATTTTTATCCATCTATTGAGTTCTTTCCAAGGACCTGGAATACAGAGATGTTGTCTGTTGATGTTAAAGGTGTCATCAGAGCATGTAAACTCTTCCAAGAAAAGGTTCCTTTTGCAATTGATGATTTTGTCAATGCCAATGGTGTTCAAATGGGGATCCAGAGGTTTGGGGGTTGTACCCAAGACACCTATCATTATTGATAATATCTTCGCTTTCTTTTGCCTCCATTCTACTTCTATTTGCAGATTTTTGTGGTTGGGGTTTGCTACTGTTCTTTCTCTTCTCTTCTGCTGTCTCCAGGTATTCCAGTGTCGATTATCCAGACTTTTCTTTTCTTTTCTTTTCTTTGGTCTTTCTTATCGACAATTGTTAAGTCTGGGATATTATATGGCTTATGTGGACTGGCTTAACAAGAATTTGAATTAGGTGTTTTAAATTTGTGGGTTTTTTAACTGGGGGGGGGCAAAATATTTAATCTGTTTTAAATTGCTTTTAAATTTTGTATTTCATATTGTTTTACTGTGGCTGTACATCACCCTGAGTCCTTCGGGAGAAGGGCGGTATAAAAATTTAATAAATAAATAAAATAAATATGTGGCGAGCTTTTTGAATTCTAACATCCCAAAGCAATTTAGCGTCTTCATTTTCATACTTTCTGTATTTTGTTGTCACATCAATTCTTGCTTGTAGGCAAGTGATATTTCTTGCAGCTATTCCAATGTACAATTATTGCTACTTTGTCATGTTACTGTTTGTAGTCAGTCTGTGCAATCTTTTTGCGGCAGCTAATCAGGTGGCCCACTGTTCCTTCAGCTTCTTGCAGAGGCAGCTCTTGCTGTCTTCTCAATTCTGGCTTTGTATGCATTTGTTCTTAAGGCTTGGTCTTGTGGAACCAGAATTAGACCCTCTGTCTCTTTGTTCAACCTTTCTCCTCTTAGCTATTGCGAGGTCTTGTTATTATCTGCTTTCCGTGATGTTTTTCTTAGCAATTTGATAGTTTTTAGTAAGCAGGTAATTGGCCTGGAGTTCCCTGGTGCTGCCCCTTTTGCCAAGTCTTTCATTGTTAGATAGGTTTTGTAAAATGTTAGCCACTCTTCATTTCACATTTTACTCTTATTGCAATATGTTGTTAAGCTACTTGGCAACAAGTGATTGTAGACTAGTTAGTTGTTTCAACCAAAATCCATGCAATTCATCTTTACCCAGTGCTGACCAATTCTTGATCTTCCTTGCCCTTTTCTCCACCATTTCTGCTGTTATTATAAGTTCTTTCATTTCAGCTTCTTCTTTACTCTTATCCACCTTCTTTAATCAAGTTGCATTTTTGTTGTATTTCTTTGGGTTATCCCATTTCTGTCCCAGAACTGCACCGTTTCTTCCTTGTCTGACTGATTCAGTGCAGTCTCTCCATTGATGGCAGAAACATTTCTGATTGGATTGAAATTGGAGATTCTGTCTATAATTTGCAATTTGAGTTTCCTATCAGCTGATATTCTTAGTTACAGCTGTTATTTGCTGCTTTATTATTTCCAGTGCTTTCTTGATCTTCCTTGTTTCTAGATGATATTACTATTATTATTATTTTGAATGATGCAGAATTAACCAACTGATATTTATCTATGGAAAAAATAGAAAATAAAAGTAGAACAAAGGAAGGAAACTGCATTTGCATTATTCTGATACAAATACAACACTCTCTATAATGTGATAAATGGAGATAATCGTTCCCAACAATTACCAGATTATTCTGTAGATTTTGATATGACAATATACAATACAGACTTATTTTACATTTACACACTTTTAAAAAATAGCCTCTATAAAAACTCTCTGCTGGAAAAAAATTAATCGGTTCTATTTATTACTCTTAAACTAAAATAAGATTTTTTTATTATTTTTATACAAAAGGCAATTAACCAGTATAATATAGTAATAAGTAGAATACACCATAAGGAGCTGAACTAAAATACATGCTTTATGCAGTAGAGATCTGGTGTTTCAGGAGATTAACAATTATGACCGCCAGTCTTCTTCTGTTTCTGTAATACACCACACAATCTTTTTTAAATTACTTTATTAACCTTTCCTCCTACCACAGAAGTGCCCGATTATAGATAATATTTCAAAATCATCTGAGGTGTAAGTGTGTTTGATTTGCTTGGTAATTATTTGTCTACTTTATTACAGTGGCCAAGCACACAAGCTTCTCGATCACATTCATTTCAAGTCAAGAACTGGGTCAGACCATTTTGTGCTATCTGTTCCCTTAGTTCTTATGCAGGGTACCTGGAATTTCATACTGAAATTGCTGATATGTCTAAGGCTGAATTAGACCAATGATCCATAGATTGAACTCAGAAAGTTCTACTTGTAGATTGTGTCACTGCTAATTCTACTATTTTATGACTTATTCAAACAGCCCTTTTCATTGGCAATTAGTCTATGAACTAGGGAGTGACTGTTGACATTGCAACCTATTTAGATCATTGTCTTCTGGAGCTACATGATCATCCAAATCATGACAGAGCATCTAGGCACAAGTTTAAAAATAATTGTCTCGGTTTGTTGATTGATTGACTAACATAATATTTTTTCTTTCATTCACATATGACCGCCTGGTATGAGTGAAATCATACACAGATGTCCTCTTCACCTGAACATAGTTGATTGGAAATCCTTTAAATGGTGGCTTCAGCAAGATAGGCAGTCTTTTTTGTAATTTTCTGCTTCTTCAGGACAACTCAGTTTGTTCTTCAACCACATTTATAAATTATATATTTTTAGTACAAAACCCACACTTAGCTTTTGAGTGGTGAGCCAGAATCTGTAATCCCAAAACTACTTTGGGCTCTGATAAAGCAATTCCAAAGGTGCTTTTTCAAGAGGCAACTGGACGTTTCACTTCCCATCCAAGAAACTTCTTCAGCTCTGAACCTGAAAAAGCTTCTTGGATGAGAAGTGAAACTGCTTCAAAGAAAAACCAAAAATGCCAGTTTCCTCTTGAAAAAGCACCTTTGGGACACCATGACCTGGATGACTGACAATCTCCATAGACATCTGACAAAACAAGTAAATTTGATTTACATTTTATTCAATTAAATGCATTTGACATGATTGCCGCATACAGTAGTTACCCTAGTATGTACCAGTATTAGTAAGTGTTATAATATGGTGAGAGCTTTTGGAAACCTCCTAAGAAACCCATGACTCTCAGATTTGAGATGATGCATTCTGCTGTACTGAATTAAATTCTTTTCCACCAATGAAAAGAACCCTGAAGTCAGTGATGTTAATGGTCAGGTCTCCCTCATGTCAAGTTCAGCTTGTGTTGATTTTAGAGACATACCCACTAGTTTTCTTGGCAAGATTATCAAAGTTCCTTGGCATTGCTTTCCTTTTTCTAGGATGATGGTCTCCCATCCATGTGCTAACTAGGTTCAAATTGCAGTTTCTTGGGATTAGCCAAGCTCCAGCAGCTGCTGCAATTTTCAGGATCCTTAAATTCCTTGGATGAAATCCAGACTTAATCATATTTACAGCAACATGATTAACTTCATACTGGATCTGCTTGTGAAAGTGTTTGTCAGGCTTCAATCCTTTGTGTAGTTTCCCAGGCAATACATTTCAGTGTACCTGATTCTGCACAAACTGGCCTATATCCCACAATGTAGCCTATGCTTCTCATAAAAGCTCTGTCACAGCAGCCTCAGGAAGAGAGGAGCTTCTTGAAAGGGGGAAAGAAATATGTGTTCTTTTATTTGTGGGATGGAAGGGAACAGGTGAAGAGGAAAAAAAATACTTACATACTTCTTTAAAAATAAGAATGCAGTGAACATAAAGCAGAAAAAATCTGAAAGCCAAGGAAGGAAGGAAGGAAGGAAGGAAGGAAGGAAGGAAGGAAGGAAGGAAGGAAGGAAGGAAGGAAGGAAGGAAGGAAGGAAGGAAGGCCAATACATCTTGCTGTTCCCAAATTCAGAAATCTCAAATACCTATTCACTGGGCGACTCAGGCACCTAAATTTCCAATTCCAATTGCACATTTATGTGTCATATGGTTGTGCATTCCCATACACACAGAGAGAAACACATACACATACATTTCAGCTCACAAAGTAAAATTCAATGTCAGCACAAAGTTGACAGCAAATGATTATAACAGCTTCGTTGCCTGAAAAAAAAGAGTGTAAATAACTAGGATCCCCCGCGGGCTCTCTGTGCCTGCATTCATAACAACTGTGATGGACAGCCGGTATGGCACAGTAGAAAGGGAGATGGGTATGTGTGTGAGAGAGAAAAGTCCCCAAGAAGATGTGTGTGTGCACACACACACACACACACATACACACCCCTCTTCTGCTTAACTGTCACCTTTCTGACTAAATAAGCTACTTTCTTAGTGAGAGATGCTTCATTCAGCAAACAAATCATTTTCAGTACAAGTACTGCTTTACATGGGGTTCAAATTGAGCAATGCCATCATCATCAATAATGTATGCATAGGTGGAGTGCACATGTGCCAGTGAGTGGTTGAGAAAGAAAGTGAATTTGTGGGTTATCAGGTTTTCTACTGACTATTAAACATAACAGAGGAGAGTCAGGTTGACCACAGAAACATTTAAAGCTACAACAAATGTACTATTTGAATTTCTTCCATTGTGAATGTAGATGTCTCCTATGTTGAATATTTGATAAATTCATACTTTTTCCATAAGTTTGCTTCAGTTCTAAAAATAGCCACCTAGCAATTTGTTAAATTTATTATTCTACAGTGAACATTTGTGATAGTAGTACCACATCAGACAATTAGATTAGAATTCTCCTTTCAATAGCAATAGCACTTAGACTTATAGTCTTATATAGACATATAAGAGCCAAGGTGGCACAGTGATTAGAGTGCAGTACTGCAGCTAATTCAGCTGACTGCTAGTTCAGCAGATCAAATCTCACCGGCCCAAGGTTGACTCAGCCTTCCATCCTTCTAAAGTGGGTAAAATGAGGACCCAGATTGTTGGGGGCAATATACTAAAATATGTTATTTAGTATACTGCCTTTGGTGTAAGCTGCCCAGAGTCCTCAGAGAGTGGGCGGCATAGAAATATCACTAATAATAAATAAATAAACAAATAAATAAATAAATACTTCTCCATAGTACTTTACAGCACTCTCTGAGAAGTTTAGAGTGTCATCTTATTGCCCCCAACAACCGTCATTTTATTGACCTCAGAAGGAAGGAAGACTGAGTCAACCTTGAGCTGGTCAGGATAGAACTGCAAGCTGTGACAGAGTTAACCTGCAGTATTGCATTCTAACCACTGGACCTTTTTACAGAAATAGACCTCTGTAAATCTGTTAGACCTCTGTAGATATCTCAAGCAGACAGAACACTTAGGCAATTTTCTCCATTTGGCATTGGGAGTGGGAGGTGTGTGTATATCCAAATTCACGTACCTTTGTTTCCAGAACTGAAATGCTGAAATGCCCCAAGAATTTGATTTGGACATATTTCAGCATGAGTGCAATTCAGAGTGAAGTTGATATCATTTTGTTTCCTCAAGCCAGGGAGACAATGAGCTTTAGCTAACCTCATATTTATAAGACATAGCCCAACATAACAATGAATTCATAAACTCTAATTTTAGAAAGTGTCCTATTAAACCAGAAAACCATCAGAATTAATCACAAGAGAAGCCAATACTAGGGAGAAAAATATTAGGGTAATTTCATCCCTAGGTTTATACCCTCTTTCCATCATCTAGCCGTAATATGCCTAAGGACACCATTTTCCCTCCTCTCAGGTTCCAAAGTAGTTATATAGTAGAATGGATTCCACTTGATAAATATGGTCCATGAAAGACACCTAAAATAAGATGTATTTATGACATCAGCAAGTATTATGGGCCCAATTGGCAAAATAAAGTTCAGACCGTATTGGTTAGAAATATGCAGAAGAGGCCTTTACAAACACACACACACACACACAAACAGAGTCATATACAGAAACAAGGGAAAGCATATGATCTAAGCAAGGGGAAATCTGACAATAATAAGTTTATGCTTCAATCTGTGGCCCTTAGAAGGACATCATGTAGGTATCAATTGTAATGGAATTACAAAAGAGGTTTCATCTAATGAAAGTTCTTGCTTAGGAACCTTGGGAGTTCAGAAATAGGGCCTTTGACATGGAAAGCCTGAAGACAGAGGAACTAAAACAATTCCTCTGTTGGCGATTTGGATGATCTCAAAGGTGCTTTTTCAAAAAGCAACTGGACTATGTTTTGCCTTTTGAAAAAGCACCTTTGAGACAACCATGACCTGGATGACTGAGAATCTCCATGGATGATTTGGTTGATACTTCAGGCTGTAGAATCTAAAGCTCGGACTTGAACATTGGGCACTATCTAACAAAATGAAATTTAATGGTGAAAAAGGTTCTACATTTAGGCAAGAAAAACAAAATGCACAGAAACAGTATATGTGGTATTTTGCTCAATAGTGGTGACTGTGAGAGGGATCTTGGAGTCCTAATGGACAATCACTTAAATATGAGCCAGCAGTGTGCTACAGCTGCCAAAAAAGCCAACACAGTTCTAGGCTGCATAAACAGAGGGATAGAATCAAGATCATGTGAAGTGTTAATACCACTTCATAATGCCTTGATAAGGCCACACTTGGTAAAGGACATGATGGCTCAGTGGCTAAGACACTGAGCTTGTCACTCAAAAGGTCATCAATTCAGCTGCTCTTCCGGGTTCCAGTGCACACATGCATGCTGGCCAGGTGCTCTCTTCCAGGGTCCGAGGCGCCAGCTGGTCTTCATGTGAAGACCAGCTGGCTGGCACACATGCGCACACCAGAACCCAGAAGAGCAGCTGGCCACCATGCATGCACACGACACAACCCAAAGGAGCAGCTGGCGATGGCGCACATGCCCACAGAGAGGGCTCTGTGTGCCACCTCTGGCATGCATACCATAGGTTCGCCATCACGGGTCTAGTCTGATGAAAAGAAGGACTAGGTGAGACATGATAGCAGTATTCCAATATCTCCGGGACTGCCACAAAGAAGCGGGAGTCAAACTATTCTCCAAAGTACCTGAAGGCAGGACAAGAAACTCATCAAGGAGAGAAGTAATTTAGAACTAAGGAGAAATTTCCTGACAGTTAGAAGAACTGATCAGTGGAACAACTTGCCTCCAGAAGTTGTAAATGCTCCAACACTGGAAATTTTTAAGAAGAGATTGGACAACCATTTGTCTGAAATGGTATAGGTTTCCTGCCTAAGCAAGGGTTTGAATTAGAAGACCTCCAAGGTTCCTTCCAGCTCTGTTATTCTATTCTGTTCTGTTCTGTGCTGTGCTGTGCTGTGCTGTGCTGTGCTGTGCTGTGCTGTGCTGTGCTGTGCCGTGCCGTGCCGTGCCGTGCCGTGCCGTGCCGTGCCGTGCCGTTCCGTTCCGTTCCGTTCCGTTCCGTTCCATTCCATTCCATTCCATTCCATTCCATTCCATTCTATTCTATTCTATTCTATTCTATTCTATTCTGAATTAGAGAAAACCATCTCAAAGCATGTATTCTTCATTAATCTCTTTTGGAATAATGGGAAGGGAATATCCCAAAAGAATCTTGAAAAAAGAATAGCATAAATAATTATTGTCATATTCTCTTCATGGTTTGCTGGCATGATCCTGTCAGTTGTTAGGAATTGGTAACTTGGCCCTGGCCACACCAGATTTTTCCTGTTCTTCATTCTTGGATTGCACTACTAGTTGTCAATTCATAATTTTGTCTTGTTATCTTAGTAACAGGAAACTATATATAAACAGGAAGCATTACTTTTAAAAATTAAATTATAATTCTAATTAACTATTCAATTATATGACTTTTTATATCCCTCCCTATTATATTTCACTAGAGATTTCTATCTGCAAATAAAAATGTCACATTACTGGCATCTTGCAAGGGGGGTATTGGCTCTAAGACATTGTGTTAATTTCCCTATACTGAGCAATTGATATGTAATGCAGGTGGTCTGTTCAGTCCAGTTACATTTGCTGCAATATATCAAAAACACACTATTTCATTTTTTAAATCACATTTTTAAATAGCGGGAAGAGATTAAAGCACTCAGCCTTTCACCAGTTTATAGCAGCATCAAATATTCATTTCCATTTATTTTGTAAATGAAATATTTACAGCCATTAACATTTTGGGGGGCAATCCATGGGTGCAAAAGTGTGTAGCACCTTTCCTGCTTTTGCCAATGGGTATCTGAACCAACCACTGCCTCCCATGTTATAAAGCACAATCTGAAACATCAAATCACATGGTCTGGATAGTGAGCTGATTCAGAATACCCTACACCTATAGCATAACTATGGCAAAGGATCAGTCGGTGAGAGGAAGCTTCCACCTTCTTCTCAATAGCTCGTCAGTATTGCTGGAAAAAACAGAGATTCATTCCTGGATACCAACAGCCTGAAGATTGGGTCACTGAGAGAGAAGAAAACCTTTTTCTTTTCAGCAAAAGGAAGGGCTTGTATGCAGAAGTGGGCTTCAAAAATTTTTGCAAGGGGTTCTCTACCTGATGCTGGATGGGCGTGGCCATTGTGGGCGTAGCCTAGTTGGCCTCTCGCACCACAGGGGGGGCACATTTTTGCCCTCCCCGGGTTCCAGAGGCTTTCCTTGAGCCTCCGGGAAGGCGAAAATGGCCTCCCCAGGTTCCGGAGGCCCTCTGGAAGTCAGAAATGGGCCTTTTTCCAGTCTTCCTGAACTTCCGGTAGGCCTGTTTTTCACCCTCCCCAAGCCTCTGCATGCCCTGCACTTACCTATATCCAAAACAGGCTGCTTGGGGACTCCTGGGAGGGCTGAGGTGGGAGGGGCCAACCAGGAGTAGGATTTGGGAGTTCTCAGAATTGCACAGAATCTTAGCTAGAGGTTCTCTCAAACCCCTGCAAACCCCCAGCAGCCCACCCCTGCTTGTGCATACTTGGGCAGTCATGGCTCCTGAGCTGTCAATCTGCCTGTTTTAGGTTGCTTATCCATGGTTTACCTACCTTCAACATCTCACCAAATCTGATTGGTTACTATCATGACATATTACTGTTAATTGCTGTGTCTGCATGCTCTGGAATTACATATGCACAAAGGAGGAAAGGTATATTTCTTTCAAAGGCACATTTGCATTATTTGCACTCAAGCATGGAGACTTGGCTGAGAAAAAGGTTTCAGAGCAGAAGTTCGGTTTGAGAAGGGATTAGAAAGGAATTCTTATACATTTTACCTGGTTTAATCTAACAGATACACAACACGAGATACAAAGGAATATTTTTGCTTTTCTTCTAAGATTTTATTCTTCAAAGAAACGAGTGCCTCAGAGTCTGATTTGTGATGGGTGCATTACTTGGAACCTGACATATGAGGCTTTATTGCTTACATTTTTTCATTCAGGCCTAAATTTTGCATTGCAGATCTCAATATGAATTAAAATGTTTTTTTACAACGTATCTTTAGACAAAAGAGATTTTAAATTTTCACTTGAAGAAAAAATGAAAATGAAACCTGCCAAATTTCACAAAAATGGATGGAAAGAGAATACATATATACAGACAGTAACATATATCCAATGGTGTATGTATAACTTCTTGTTTTAAGATGGAATGTGATGAAATTTGCAAGGTGTAGTCTCAGTGATGAAGAACACATATTCAAAATTTCAGACAGACACAGATAGTTTTCTGTGCAAAGGAAAGTTATATTGGTAAGAAATGATAAATGTGGTAGAGCTTGTGGGCTGAGGTAGATGATGAATTGATGAATTCTCTGTTCTTCTCTATAAAATAGACCAGTTGCTGTGGCATGTCAGCTGACTCATGCATCTCGGTAAAGACTGTCAAACAACTCTTTAAGCCAAGAATCTGGCCAATAGTAAGGAAGCACCTCTAACAAAAAGAATAAATAATTTTATGCCACCTCCATGATGGTCTCCATTCCGCCAGGTGCCATGCTTGAGCCAACCAACCAATGATAATTGAACTTGAAGATCACTCCAATTTGAGGACTGACCTGTCAGTCATTGGAGTCCTATCTCATCTTCCAATTTATAGTATATAAACATTTTTTTTCTCCAGCTGCTGCACCATTACTGCAGTACTTCAAGGTAATGAAAATCTGTTCCAAATTACCTCCCTCTTCCTCATGCAAATCACTAATACACTTCTGGACATTGGTGCATATTTACTATTAGTTCTTTAATTCCCTTTTTCATGCTTTAAATGTTAAAGATTATAAAATTTAACATAAAAATAATAAACAAGCTATAAAACTAGTTTAAATCTAATTCTCTTCATGTGCCTCCATTTCACTTAAACCAGCTTAGTAAATTAACATATTATGTAATTAACAATAAAACCAGGGAGTTGTATACATGACATAAAATCAATGCAAACAGTGACCTTGTGCACTGTGTCACCTTTGATTCTTTCTCCATAAGCAGGGCTTGTTATCAGTACTAAAGGATGCTGAAATTGTGACTTTACTAATGGAAAAGTCAAAAATGTTGAAAAATTTTCCTCATAAAAAACAATGCAACCTACAAAATTCAAATGCTAAATTTCAACTAGAAATTCAAATCGTCCTCTTTTTATCAACAGAGTGATGTCACATTTTATTACCTCTCTTGAGTTGATATAATTGTATCAGTATTTTAATGCTTGATACATATTGCCCATAATAAATTGTGTGTATAACTAAATCTAACAAATAACAAAGAAAGTCCAATATTCAATTGCCAATGCAATAATAATGTTCTCTATTTTTATTACATTATGCATTATTTAATTACAATGATCAGAATCGTTTCTGAAAGTAAAACATAATTAGAAAAAAATTAAGTATGGTAGATCTATATATCTGATTTACACTTTTGATGTTAGTTTTGCATTAAGAATATATAAGACATCCATTTAAAATGATGATATTACATGAGTTTGTTCTTTTTCTAATTAGTGCATTCCCCTTTAAGTTCCCTGGTTACAGGAGATAATATTTCAGGGTTTTAATGAGCTTTTTAAGTATAATTGATGTAACAATCGTCAAATTACACATTTCTACCTGTGGAATAATGAAAGAAACAATTTAATGAGATATGCAGTCATTATTAGTAAATGAGCTTCTAAGCCACCATTGATAACATTATACGCTAGTGGGGGAAAACCTGGTTCATACATCAGCATCCTTAGAATTTTTACATCTCAGATTCTCTATTTCAATTTTTATTTTGTTTAGGGCTGCACTGAATGTTACCTACTTTCAGTTTTCAGACTGAAATGGTGTCACTAATTTAAAGTTATCTCTCCAAAATGCTTTTTAAAAACTATTTCTTGACACTCACACCATTACAATTTTTAATTCTTAAGTCCTCAGAAGCTGTTTACAAGTGATGCAGAGGAATTTAGTCCAATGCCTTTGAACTTTGGTGTTGCAGAAGACTTATACTATGGGTTGCCAGGAAAATAAACCAGTGGTTAATAAACAAATCAATCCACGGTCCTCACTCAAGGCACAAAATTGACCAGGCTCAATTTTTCCTACTTCATACACATTATACAAAAATCCAGGTGTACAGAGCCTTGGTGGCACAGCAGACTAAAGTGCTGTTAACTAGCACCAGCTGCCTGCAATTACTGCAAGTTCAAATCTCACCAGGCTCAAGGTTGACTCAGCCTTCCATCCTTTCAAGGTAGGTAAAATGAGGACCCAGACTGTGGGGGCAATAAGCTGACTTTGTATAAAAAAGAACACCGCTTGGGGGAGGGGGGCAAAAGCCCTACTAAGCAGGTATATACAAAAGTATGAAGACTATTCTTAATGCATTGTAAGCCACCCTGAGTCTCCGGAGAAGGGTGGCATATAAATTGAACTAATAAATAAATAAACTAATAAATAGAAAAGTCTCTAATGCTGAGAAAGGTGGAAGGAAAGATAAGAAATGGATGTGGTCAGCCTCAGTCGGACGGTGATAGGTGCACCATTGGGAGACCAGAAAGAACAGATTAGGGATAAATCATCATGGAGAAAATCGATCTATCAATATGCTACTTCTCTGTATCATAGATCTTACATTTGTAATATTAGATAATCTTTATAACTCCCGCCTGCCCCAGTAGATTTAGAAATCTGATATTAATATGTGATATACCGTATATATAGACAGTTTCCATTTTTCTGTTCTTTTTGTTTTTGCTTTGTTGTTAAATTGGGTAACTACATTTTGTACTTCTTCATCAGAATTGGTGAGCAATCTGAGGCTTCTCCAGGACTCATGACTCCCATTCAAGGAGCATTTGGCAGCTTGAACACCTTCACATAAAAGTATCACATGTGCCCATTGTACATGTTCCTAAAGTAGGAACAATTGCTTACAGTTACTTAGAACTTAGTCACCTCTCTATTGACTGTTGCAATGGTCTACTTGGGGCTCTCCTTGAGGAACATTCAGATGGTCCAAAATAGTGCAGAATGCAGTGGCACTACAGTTTTGGGCACACCACAGAATGCCGATGTAACACAACTGCTATGATAATAGATCCAATTCAAAGTACTTGTTATTACCTTTAATACCCTAAAAGGTATGGAACCAGATTTGTTACCTATTTCTGGTATTTCCCACCAGACTTGGCAGAATGGGCATGTTCCTTATTCCCTCAGTGAATTCACCTGTTGGGTCGCAGGAAACATGTCATTTCTGTCATGTTGCTTGTCATATGGAATCTCCTCCAGATATATCTATGAAGAGTCATGCAGGTCATGATTGCTCTTTTGCTTTTTACAAAAGGCAACTGGGTTTTCTTGGCGGTTTTTTTTTTAAAAAAAAATTCACTTCTCATCCAAGAAGCTTCTTCAGTTCAGTTTAGAACTAAAGAAGCTCCTTGAATGAGAAGTGAAACATTTTCAAAAAAAAAAAAAAAACCCAAGAAAATCCAGCTGCCCTTTGGAAAAAGCCTCTTTGGGACTCCCCCAATGATGTGGAAAGCACTGCCTTTACTGGCTTTTTGGAAGACCATGAAATCCTTGCTCTTCTCCTAGGCATTGGGCCAGGATATTAGTTACTGGAGTTATGGGATGGATACATGCAAGGCTGTAACTTCAACTTCAGGCAAACGTACCCTGGATGCTGTTTTCCAGCTTTTCAGCATAATTCAACTTCAACTCAATAAGCAAAATTTCAGTTTTCTTCACAAAGAAGCAATACTTAACTCATTTCAGCCATCTCCAACTGCTGGAGAAAATTAACTTCCTCCAATTCTCTTAACTGGCCTATAAATGCCTCCTCCTTGGGGTGTCAGTGTATATGGAGATATTTGGCACAGATGGGACTGTTTATGAGATGTAGGTAAGGAAGAACTACAGGACAATCTTTTCTCCATTGCTGTGCAGTCCTTCCCCATCACGTAAGGAGGTAACCATGAAGTAACCAAGTGGGGAGCAATATTGTTTCCTAATATTAAGGAAAAGAAACAGCAATACTAAATATACCTTATCACTGCCATACTAGATATGATTGTGCAAATGCATTCCTTTGCCACCACTGCCACCTGGAGATTCAGAAATAGCAGGAGGTGACAAGGAAATATAACTCTAGTACTTAAGTTTCATTTCCAATTGACCCAGAACATATATTTCTTATTTGGGGTTAATTTCAGTTGTTCACTCTCATTCCACCCACTATCTACTTTCGAGAATGATCATGAAAATCAACTAGTTGGTTGCTCCTTGGAGCAAGGAGCAATAAAGCTGAATATTGTAAGTATTTTTGGCATCAAACTGTCAGAGCTTTGGATGACCTTGCAAGACATTATAGTCTAGATAAACCTTCAGTGATGAGAAAGTCAACATCCAGGATTGAAATAATAGCCCCTTGGCAACTATTTTTAGACATGACTGCTCCCACAAACCTCAAGATTTTCCAGACAATATCATAGTTAATGATGATGAAAACTGGCTAGAGGTACAAGAGGAACAGGACAATTCTACTCTCCTTAGCCAATTCCTAGCATGTTTTCTACTAAGATGGCCAAAAGAGTCTGTTTCTTGGCCCAAAGCCTGATTGAAATGGATCCCAATGATAAGTACCTTTCATTTATATTTGGAGCTATGAAGCTGCATTTTTTTATACCTTAGCTGAAAATGACTTGAGACTGGTTAATAATTTTCTACTGTTTTTGCATCAAAGGACGTTTTTTTAAAATAACAATTAAGCAAAGGCTTCCTTTAAAAGCAGGAAAAAAAATATGAGTCTAATAAGGAAATCCTGAACACTTTGAATCTTGGGTAGTTACGATGAGCAACAATTGAATAAACAGGTGATAATCCTTTACCTTCAGTCCAGTGGTAGAATTCAATCTTTTTTACTACCGGTTCTATGGGCGTGGTTTGGTGGACGTGGCAGGGGAAGGATACTGCAAATTCTCCATTCCCGCCTCACTTTGGGGCCAGCCAGAGGTGATATTTGCCAGTTCTCTGAAATTTCCACTACCGGTTCTCCAGAACCTGTCAGAACCTGTTGAATAACACCCCTGCTTCAATCTATAATTACACATTTCTTAGAGAACCTCTGTGCTTACATTGTAGCTATGTTTTACTTTTAGTGTACTCTGCACCATTTCACATATTCATTTCTCCCAGCACTGAGATATATGGTCTTGACAATTAGTTTTGTAATAAGAGCCTAATATTGGTGCAGATCAAATTAAAAGAACTCTGATGTCAACAAGAAATCCCCTGATGATAAGTTTTACTAGGTGGCTTCCAGAGATATGCCTTATTCATTTTGAAAGTAAATAATTTCAAGATGAGTTTCACTTGATGAAACTGATGTAAAGTGAAATCTCTATCTCACTCAGGTTCATGGTAGAACTAGTACTACTGCAATGGCAGAGCATTCCCACTAAGGGCTACTAGTCCATAAGGATAGTCAACAGGATTACAATGATGAATGAACACGATGGTATGGCATTGAGATGTCCTTGCTGCATTAGCAGTGATGATGTTACTTAGTTAGGATAATGAAACATCTGCAAGAAAACAAGCAAGCTTAGAGAGCACCAAGGACCTCTCATTCCAACTCTGAGCTACAAATGCTATCCTTTATTGGAACATACATATTTTTGTATTGTGTCCCAGATCTCTTATTTTTTCCATTAACATGTCAACATACAATAAGAGGATGAAGAAGGAATTCCCAGGGAGATGTTCCAGAAAGCAACAGTGACCTTCAGGGGCAAGAAAATCAATTGATGCTGAATGTCTCCTGAAATTAGGTGAAGGGCTACATATAAGATGGGAAATTAAGTCATAAGAGTTTATTTGAGTGTGACTCTTGAGAACTATATGATAACATAAAAGTGTGGAACACCTGAATATTACTTATTGAAATGTTATTTGTTGAGATACAGTACCTATAGGAAATATTGTGTACTTCTTATTTCAAAGAAGACTCAGAAGAAATATTCATTGATACTTGCACAATTAAACATGGGGACAAAATTAATTAGATATGTACCTAGCTTTAATTCTCTGTGTACTGAATATTTTCAAAGATATTAATATTTTTACAGCATGGTCTACCAATGACATGTAGAAAACTGATTAATACAATCAGAGAAGAAGCCCAGAATTAGGACATTAGTTCTATCAGGAGTGTCTATTGCCATGTGTTTTCAGAACAAGAAATGGACTGTTAATTCTCCTCTGATTATTTCTAGTTTGACATCCTTTTGATATGTCCCTGATAATTTCTACTCTAGTTATAAGGATAATAATATGTCATTCTATTTTTGCAATAAGAATATTTCCTTATTCCTCATTATACCAATAGAATTCCATCTCTCACAGTTCTTACTGCATTCTTACACTTATACACAGCACACTGTTCTCTCCCTTAGCATTTAATCTCTTCATAGTCTGCCAATGTCAAGAGGTTCAGATTAAGCTTGTTAAAGATCTGCTTCACTCTTACTCACTGATGATTATTTATTTAGCAGTTTTATGTAACCCTGTCATTGATAAGCACTCTATTAATTTGCTGAGGGACAAATCAACTCTAGTTATTTTTCTACCAGCTATTAGACTCAGTAGTAGCTATTTGCAACAAACGGCTTGCCAGTTAATTATAAATTATGGGTGCTCTTTACCTATATTAATTAATATCTCCTCAGCTTTGTAATACTAGACAAATAAATTGAAGGCAAAATTTATTAGATGGTATATGCTTTGTGTCTCTTGATTAGTACTCTTTACTTTTGGAACATTTATACTTGTTTAGATGGATTTGATGGCAGCATGCTTCCTGCAAGAGCTGGTTCCTGGGCTGCATTTTAATTTTTGGGTGGAAGAATCAAAAGACAGTAGCCACATTTCACAGATTAATTGAATTGCCAACCTGTAAAAACAAAAGCATTCTACTTTCCTGGACAAGGCTGTGTTGTTTATGTGGATGTTCTTCACACATAAAATATTATATCTACCAAATGTTCCAGATTTTTGCCTTAAGAGAACTCAGCTCATGCTGACTGGCCTATTACTTACCACAGAATCTTGGGAAAACATTCTTGGGTGAACACTTCACATGGAGTGTGGTAGACCCATTGATGGTGCTCCTGAACAGCTGTGTTTTCATTTGCCAAACCTGTCAAAGTGTGAAACTGCATGCAACTGTCTTCACTGCTACTGGACTCCTCCAGTTGAAGTAGAGAAAGGGAGGGAGAGAGAGGGAAAGGCAGTGGTGATTCTCATGAATGGGAAAACATGCTGCTGTAAGCTATACTGTTTCCTAAAAATGAAGCACTATTACTCTGGTCTCAAAAAACCTGGCATAGAACCAGGAAAAGCCAACATGGCTCTCAGAATGAACCAATTACTTCTGATGTGACAGCTCTGAAGTCAGCTTTGAACTGGAGCAAATATCCCATTTGGGGATGTTCTGCACTTCACTGTTAACTCAGATAAACTGAACAGACTCTAGGAAACTCTTAATAGCTCTGCACAAAAAATGAACCTACTCAACTTTCCTGGTTGTCATATTCTGTATTCCAGAATAAAACACACTAATTAAATTTCTTCAACATGCTTAAGTTGTGCTTGTACAGATCTAGCAAGTCTTCAGACAATGATTTCAGGGCATAGCTATGTCCTGTAGGCAAGCTAGTTTTTGAGTTACCACCCTCCTAAGAAAGCACATGACAGAAACATTTCTTCCTAAGGGAATCTTTAGGAAAAATATTGAGCTTTATCTGGAAATGTTGCAACAAGACATCATTGGCTAAAAAGGTCTTTAGTCTTCCCATCAACCTATTTGCAAGCTTCCAATTTCCAAATATTTGATTATGTTGCAAGGTCCTTCATCATACAAAAAGTTTTTGAATGTATTAAGCCTTATCCAGTGGTGGGATCCTACCAGTTTAACAACTGGTTTGGTGAGTGCGTGCTGTGCATGCACAGTTTGCAAAAAATTGAACTTCTGTGTTGCTGAGAGCAAGGAAAACAGCTGAGGAGCGACAATCCACCCTGCCGCCCCAATCAGCTGGCCTTCGGAAGCAGAAATATAGGTGAATATAATGCAGGGGTGGACGGGTGAGCCACTTCAAAGAAAGAGAGAACCGGTTCGCTCGTGGTTGAAAGTCAGAACTAACAGTTCTCCTAAACCAGTCTGAACTGGTAGAATCCCATCACTGGCCTTATCTGTTTATGATGAAAACCCAACAATTTGAAGCTCTTTTCCATAGAAAACTATGTTTACATTATACATTACATTATACATTAAACAATATTGTTTATTCCTGTAATTACAATTACAATTATAACTACAATATATATTGTAAGTATCTTCCATGTAAATAGATATATATATATGTATCTATCTATCTGTCTAGAAGGGGAAGTCTACTGTATTAATACAAACAACAGACACCTGAGGTTTCTCTTCAGGTTTGAAGAGGAAAGGATAGTTGGAATAGATTATTTCTTTCCTATTTTCCATTTTGTTTCAGAAGGGATATAAAATTGAGGCCTTGACCATTCAAGGTCACCAAAGTGATCCCATTAACCTATGGAGAAAGTAAGGCTTAAGTTGGGTTAATTAAACATGATTGCTTCCCAGAGCTCAAAGCCACTTTAATGTGTCAACAGCTACAGTGTCCTATCATCAAGCTAGCTATTAAACCCAAAGAACCACAGGGAAAGTCCTTTAAAAGATGGGGGGAGGGAGAATGCAGTATAATTCTTATGTAGTACAAGTGGAAAAGGTAAGGTTGTTTCTATTCTCACTAAGGTACCTTCTAGGTTTCCTCATGTAGAAATAATGTCTTTACAGCACTTATCTTCCTCATGGCCATTGTCAGTACTTTTGTATATCTGAGGATATTTTCACTAAAACTGGCAAAGACTTGTAATACAATGTCTCTTTATCTTCTATGCTAAACCTCTGGAAAGAAATATGCAATTCTTCTAGAAATCTGAAATTCTCATTACATCATCAGGAATATAACCTGCATTGTACAGTATAATACTGAATGACTTTGGAAGACAGTGTTGTGCAGTGTTTCAGGTTCAGTTTATGAAAGGCATTTAAGAGCATGCAGGTATTCTAATGCACCACCTATCTGCAACATATTCAAGCAGTGGTATGCTTTTCCTGGACCTTGCAGAATGTACAGATCTAATGATCACTAGATGAGAGATTGGTGCTTAACCACTGAATATTACTATCAGTATCAACAGAATGAGCTTATTTGTTTTTATACACCCACTTTCACAGCTACCCACAATCACAGTTGAGTTCATTCCCCATTTCAGAACTTGCCTGGGGGGTGGGGGGAGAGATCTGAAAATTATCTGGGGAATATTTTTTATGGGAGAATCAATAAATATGAGTTAGGAGAACGAAATGCCTGTTCCTGTTCTTGGTTTCCTACAAGTGGGGTCTTATCCCCATATTACTCTTAAAAACAGAAATCTTCTTATTTTTTCTCCAGAATGTGTAGCAATATATAATATTAGCCTTACTAATATAATATTTTCAAATCCATTTTATGTGACCAATTCTATTGTACCTTTCCATTTCTTTATCCCTGATCCTGATTCCGCACACTTTCATGTAGTACAATCTTAAATGACCATACCTTTAAAAATAGACGCCTTTAAAAACTTTCTACAATTTGATAATTTGGAATCTTACAGAATAGAAGTGATTTATCAGTACCTCATCTGCCAAATAAAGTAAGTGTTTTGCTTGGAAAATAGGATAGAATTCATGGTTAAACATACCTGGAAAGCATTACAGAAAATATTTCTTCAAAACTGGCCACTGAGACTGGCCCTCACATATTTTGAGGGACTATGCTTTTAAAGTGGGATATGTACACAGTTGCTGATATAGGGTTTGAAGGGTTACTCAAACCCTTCAAAGGTCTATTTTCCCTGTGGTTTTATCAAATGAAAGGTGCTCAGAGTTCATTCTTGTCCTTGTAAGTTTCAAGTCTCCAACCAGACATCCTTTGTTAACAGCAATAGATTTTGCTTGAGGTTATTGTTTACATTAAAAATGCAAAATACTTAATTTTATTATATATGTTATACCCTATTACTCATTTTTGTGAGCGAAAAGCTACGGTTTTGATTGTCTAGGGTGGAAAGCATTACTGTTAGTTGTTTTAAACTAAAATGGTTAGTTTAAAAGTTTTTTACATAGAAAGTAAATACTAAATAGCTTGTTTGCCTTCCTCATTTGTGGAGGCTTAACAAGCTGTATGAAGCACTGGCTTTTTTCATTGTTAAATATATTTTAGAACATGCAGGTTAATTCACTAACCAATTAAACACATTTCTTTATTTAATTAAAAAAAACCCCATCTGGATAATCACCCAGTGTCACTGGAAGTCAGATGGTTATATAAATTGAATATATAAATAATGTCCACATTTTTTTATTAAAGGATAAAGCAGAGGAAGCATTTTTGCATTAATCTCTTTAAGATTACTGTTGCCACCACTAGCCTTCTGGTACTACCAGCATCAGAAATGGAACAAACCCATGCAGGACAGGGATATGGGTGCTAGTAGGATGTTGGCCACATCCTGAAGTTTAGAAGTTTTGAAAATATATCTCAAGCAATTTATCCTTTCTTTCCCACCCCTAAAGAAAACCAGTGTCCTAGAGGTTAAGGGATGGATCATGACTCCCACTCTTCTGATAATGACTAAACTGGGTCAAAAAATAATAATAATAAAGCAATGGTTTCTAAAAAAATGCATGCTGATCCACTAGTTTAGAGCACTCTCCAGAATTCAGGCCTGCCAGTCCATGAACTCCAGGCATTTGCAATAATTTAGGTCATTTCCAATTGGAATTCAACACCAGGTGTCAGTGGTGAAGTGCCTGGAGGCAATCAAATTACCTGGTGGTGTCACCTTGTCCTCCTAATGATCCTTATATATTTAAACATAAACATAATAAAAAATAAATGCTTATCCAAGCAGGACAGCTACATATGCTTACCTGAGTGCCGGTGTTTCTCACTTGCTATAGAGAGGGGTGGGGGGGGGGGAAGAGAAAAATAGATGTCAGTGGTAGTTAAAGTAAAACTATCAACATATGGGATGTATTCACAAATGTGTCCCTGGGTCCCCAGTCAAATCCTTATCAAAACTTGCAAGGTAATTGAATTTTGTTCTGTCTCTGGCTGTTTTCCATCAGGCACATGCAATTATTTGGCAGTGAACAAAACTGTGAGCCCTGGCCAGGTATTTTTCCCAACACATAAAGATTTAAAGTGCCATTTATCCTTCCTGAAGGGTCCCTGCATACATGGTTCATATATGATCTTCTCTGCACCTGAATGGGTTGAGGAGGAAAGGGGGTGAGATTCAATATGAATGCCTGTGTGACATCCGGGCAAGTGGCAAAGCCTATCAAGAGATGCTTTTAATCATATTTATATCTAACGACACTCCAAATCATCTTCTTTCACATAAACTCAGAAGCAACAAACTCAAATGGTGACTCTGGAGTAGATCTAGTACACACCTCCACATCCTATCTCCACTTGTAATCTCACAAAGCAGGCAAATGCTTGAATAAGGCTTGTTTAATGCTGAGACATCCATAATTAATATTACAGGTGTGCATTTGTCTTCTCAAAGTAACCCTTCAGAAGTTGCTATGAATGGGTTAACAATTATGGAGCAGGGGAGGTTTCTGATGAGATATAATAAAGTGTAATGGTAAGAGAATTAGCTTAAATGGAAACTCCATTTATAGAAGCATTATAAAGTATCAGTTCTTTTAATTTGTTCAGAGCAGAGGTCTGCAACCTTAAACACTCAAAGAGTCATTTGGACCCATTTCCCACAAAAAAGAAAATACCGGGAGCCACAAAACCCTTCCTGTGCCTGACTATTTCTTGAGCAACCACAAAACTAGCATATATAGTTGAATTAAATGTTCAGTTTTCTTCTGAAACTTTTCTTGGATTTATCCATGATTAGCCTACTGGGGGTTGAAAAGCTCAATAAATCATGTGCCAGCGGGTGTCACACATTGATGGTTGCGACACATATTTGGAATGGCAGGGAGCCACAGCAGAGGGGTAAAAGAGCCATAAGCAGCTCCAGAACCACAGGTTGCTGACCCCTGGTTTAGAGCATTTTTCACAAAACCATCTACTGTACAGTGTAAGAATTGCAGAAGGGTGAAATGCCCAAGACCAAATTAAAGTCAACCATAAAGAAGAAAACAGTACAAGGAAAGTGTGTGCATGGCACTACCTATACTAGTGTCCTTGTGGTTTTACTCAGACACTTTCCAAATGGCTCTCAGAGACCAAAATGCAGGCTGTTTTTTAATTATTTATTTGAAGTGTAGCTCCGTTATTAGGGCATTGAGAGGAGGCCTTCTAAGACAACTTGATCAAACCTATCCTCTCTCTCTCAAAATTCAGGACATATTCTGATTGGATAAAACATAAGCTATGGTTTGCTGAATAAATTAATCAGCTAATAAATAAATTAGCAATGCATGGAAATAGACATCTTGATCTGTAAATTATATTGGCTGGATTCACACTATGTCTTCAGTTTATTCCTTCCTCAAATCCAATATGCAATCAGTTTTGCCAGGAGTTCTCATGGCATGGTCCCTAATTCGTCCGAGAAAGGGGAGGACAAGTTATTTCAGAAATTTTAAGGGCTTGTATATGTGGGGCATGTCTACCTCTACAATGTGCTGCTGTTATGCCTCAACAGGCAGACCATGTATTCTGCCTGAAAGATCTCCAGCATTTTCTTGCAATAATACATCTCCGAGCTGGATCACTGTCCAGTATTAGGAAAGATATTAGAGCACAATTCTGCAGGGATCCAGTCTATGGCTGGGTTAATATCTAGTAGAGGTGGGTTGCTGATTCATGTTCTTGCAGAATTCCAGCCCTGAATGCCACTGAAACTGAAATGTAATTATTGGCAGTGGGTGATCAATTTAATTCTTGCTAGCCCCAGTCCCACTGAAATTCTTGGATTTGTTTAAAGGATATGGATTTCCATGGGTTGGTTTGCCATTTTGGCTGTTGCAGTGTTGCTGCATTATAGATTTTCACAACCTCTGATTGTCAATTTAGAACTTTTATTTAAAGTCTTCTCCTCTTCCTCCTCCTCCTCCTCCTCATCATTATTCAATAAGCCCAAGAAATATATTTGGCCATTCCAAACTTGCTGCACAAAGCCACCTTCTGCTTTATTGTTCCCACTGATATTGAGAGAAAAAAGTGACCTAAGAAGTCCCACTCTGGTGAACCCTGAAAGCAGTTTTGCAGGAGACCTGTGGCGGTGAGTGTGGAATGTAATTGTCCATATAATTACTGCTATGAAACTGTTTCTGGAACTGACATTACTTGATACCTAATGCTTAATATGGCCATTTGTATGCTGCGCATTAATTCTCACAACCTCCCTATTGGTTAGAAAAGATTATTATCACAATATGACAAGTGAGGGATTTCATGCAACTTCCCTGAGGGCGCACAGCATGCCACTGGCAGAAGTCAGATTAGAACACAGGAGGACCGTCCTTCTAGCCTCAGGTTCTAGTGTCCAGTGGACCAGACTACATTTTTACTTCGGATGAGTTACATTTCAGATTTTCCTCCAGCCATTTTCCACATTAAGCAGGTGTTATCCACATTTTGATTACTAAAAGGACAAGACAAGTCCAAAAGTTTAAGGCAAAAAAAAAAAGAATTTTAACAAAGAAACAAAACCTTTATATCTTGGCACTTTGTGAGATTGACTTCAGATTTTATGAGGCTTATATACCTTAAGTATGTTCATTGAGGGCACAGATACATTGCTTTCCACAGATTTGCAAAGTTTTGAAGTTAGTATTTTTAAACATCTGCATAGGGAATGGAGAGTACATTCCTGGTCTATCTTAACACAGATTGGGAATATAAGGAGAAAGAAATATCATAGCCTATTCTAAGGTAAATATCTAATAGAATAAAGCAACAAAATAAATCAGAGCAATAACATCATATAAGCAATTTTAAAACATCAGCCAGTTGAAAGGCATATTTAACATACCTGGAATTCAAGACTACCCATTGAAATAATATTGTTTTCCCAGTTTATCTTAAACTGGACAAGAAAGAGGACCATATTCTTGAAGGCCATTGAGAAAAATAAGAACTGTCATGCTGGAACATCTTTAATTAATCTGATGTTCTGATTTCACACTAAACAATCAGAAAAATATCAGGAAAGCACAAATACCATAAACAAAAACCAGACAGTCCTCATCTAGTGATGATAATTGGGACTGGCAACTTGTTATTAAGCAAAGTGGTCACCATGTGAAACTGTGACTATGCTTAGGATCTTACTTCAGTTTTCCATTGCTTTATAAATCTACAAAGGTTATAAATGTGAAGGTTGGTCAAAAGTTACTTTTTAATCATAATTGTAATGATGAATTGTCACTAAATGAGGACTACCTGTATCGACACATATCCTCTAGCAAAAGGTATCAGAATATTTACTGTTCAGATACTGAAATCATAATTAATATTCACTGATAATTAATTAACTAATCCCCTTTTAAAGCTCTCCAAGTTGGTGGCCATTCCTTAATGTAATGAATTCACCAGGTTACTTATGCCTTACAAAGTGATCAGCTTCCTTTTAATATATTCAGAACTTTTTACTATTACTCCAGGTAGCTAACAAGTACTGAAAAGGCCATTTTCCCCAGATTCACCTATCAGTCAAAGTTTAATATCAGGAGGTAAAATGCTGTGAATTTTAACTTTGACTATTGTCATAGATCTATTAGTAACTTTAGATATCATCAACAACATGATCATTTTTTGGACTGGCTCTATATAAGGATGTTGAAAGACCTAATGTTATAGTGGTACACATACCACGGTACACATACCATGATTTCAGGAAATAACTTAAAGAATTCACCATGACCAGTGGTGGGATTCAGCCAGTTTGCACTAGTTCGAGTGAACTGGTTGTTAAATCACACACACACACACCCTGCTATCAAAGTGGATCCTGGGCACTGCACTGCACTGGTGAAACAAGCAACGGAGCAGCTGGCACAAGGAGAAGGGCACTTTCCCTCTTTCTTCTCTTCCTTCCCTCATGCCAGCCACTCCATTGCCCATTTCTCCATTGCAGCGCAGTGCAGCACCCAGGATCCACTTTGATAGGGGGTGGGGGTTAATTTAACAACTGGTTCACCCAGGATCAGGTTGGCCATTGTCCCACATGTGCAGCAGAACTAGAGGATGGGGACGGGCCACGCCTCCCATGACAGCCAACCCAACCCTGAAAGAACTGGTTGTTAAATCATTTGAAGCCCATCACTCAGTCCATGACCAGTGGTGAGAATCACCAAGATTTTGAGGTCTGGGTTCAATTCTACATATCAGGCATCAGGATAAATAACATTGATGGACACAGTTTATATGGCATTATCAAACTGTCTTCAGAAGAAGCTGGAAGAGATACTGATGGATTACTTTTTGCATAATGTGATAATTTCGGTTCCTTTTTTTTCATATTTAAAATCTAGGTCAGCTAAAGGTATGGCTTTGAAAGGGCTCAGGACAGATTAAAATGTCTTTTAATGCCATGCATAATTGATTTATAGAATTTCCTTCTACAAGAGGGGGTATTAACCTCTCAAAACTTTTTTCTTTTTTCTTTTTCCTGACTTTGAGAAAAGGCTGAACGAATTTCCTAGCAATGTCATAAATAGCCTGCAATAGAATGTTTTCTGGATTTGGGGGGAGAACCAATCTGGAACAAGTGAATTTCTTGTTCCAGAAACAATTTGTTGGCCCAGTTGGAAACATATTAGACTTGACAACTTTGATCCAATGTTTTGCTCATTATTCTTATCTTCTTATTTACCAATAGCAAGCTCTTTCCTCATATCCAGAAATCAAGAAAAATTGAATGACTCCATGTAGGCTTCTGTTCCATTCATTCATATTGAGAAAATGAACCATAAACCGACAGCAACTCCTAAGAACAAACATGCGGAGCATAAAGCAAGATTATAAGTTATTAAATTAAGCGCTTGTGAAAACAAGCTTCCAAGATTGCCAGTATGATTCAAGTAGAAGAAAAATTGTTGTTGGGGTTTTTTCATTTTTTTTCCTAAGGTGCAAGAAAGAAAAATTGCATAATTTCCCAAGGTACTTGTTATTCTTGCATATACATATATATCTTTAAATATGTCAACAGGATGTATCTTTTCTGTCCACCGGGAAGCAGGTCTGCGAACGCAGATGCTGATGCAAACAGAGAGATTACTCCAGCTAAGTCCTTCCCAAGAGTTATTAAGCTGTTGACAATATGTGAATCAGATGAATTTAGCACTGGTTCAGTAATTCTCTCTCATATACGAACAACTCTCTCTCCCTCCAACTTTTATGATTCATCATATTTATTTTTTTGTTTCCTCAAGCAACATCTTTTATTAGTTGCACACTCACTACCAAAATTTAATTTCTGCAAAAGAACAACAAAGCAGTTGATTATTATTATTGAAAATCTGGTACAACACACAGTGAAATAAAATCTATAAGGCATTAAAATGACAGATTAGGCGAAGGCTGTGCTCATTTACAAGTGTTAGAACATCATGTTAATGCCTCACAAGCACAACATAAAATGAAAATCAAGTCTTTCATGCTGCTTTACTAATTCCACAAAGCTCCAAGGAACACAAACTGTGGGCCTTGTTAAAGTGGCAAGGTCCTGTTTTAATTTCCCTGGTAAAAGATTTGTTCTTAAAATGTGTGAGACAAAAATCTCAGTTTCTGATGACAGCACTATTGTTATTAATTCTGGATGAATATTGAAAGCACATAAAGACCATGGCATTGGAAAGCACATGAAGATCATGGGATAGAGGTCATCTAGTCCAACCCATGCTCTGAGCAATGTAATTATAGGACGAACATCCAGAATGTCATTGCAATAGCAATAGCACTTAGATTTATATACTGGTTCACAGTGTTTTACAGCCCTCTCTAAGTGGTTTACAGAGTCAGCATATTGCCCCCAACAATCTGGATCCTCATTTTACTGTCCTCAGATGGAAGGCTGAGTCAACCTTGAGCTTGGTGAGACTTGAACTGCCAAACTGCTGGCAGTCAGCAGTCAGCAGAACTAGCCTGCACTACTGCATTCTAACCACTGTGCCACCTTGACTCTTGTGCAAGATCTGCAAGACAGAATGCAAGTGGCCATGTTTCTCCGGCCTCTGGTCAAATATTTTTAGATAGAAAATCCAATTACTTCCTAGAAGATTCATTCTAGCCCCAACAACTCTTGCCAGAATGAGATTTAGCTGAAATATACTTCTCTGCAATTTCTAAATATTTGTAGAATGCGTTTCCTATCATTATTATATAATGGCTCTTGAGATGAAAAGACAAAAGGGCTGTTGGAAAAATCATGATCACGTATTGATTCTACTTTGCTACACATGATGACATCCATCTTAAGAACATCCCAAGTATATAGTCGTAGCCTGTTTACAACAGTGTGAACAGCCCTATAGTTACCAAGATGCAAGATCAGTGGAATCCTCATTTTGCCTGGCTTATAGAGGATGGGTGCTTAGGATTTTTTTTAAAAAAAAGTTTACTCTTTTGTATTGCTGCTTTCTTATGTTTGCTTCCTTAAATTGATATAAAGAAGATAATCAATTACAACTAATGAGAAGAAAGTAGAAGCCCCTCAGATAATTGCAGTCAACAATGAACTAAAGGGCAACCATCAGTGAGCTGTTGGACAGCATTACTTGGTCTGTTGTGTGAATGTTTGGGTGGTTTAGTGGTGGGGAATTTGTGGTGGGTGGGGATGTGTTTGGGGATTGTTATGTGTGTTGGGCCTGGTCTTTGGGTGTTAAGTGAATTTTGTTGTATGGGTATACTGTGTATACACATACAACGACCATAAAGTTATTATTTATTTTAGATCTCCATCTCCCAGGTGGCTTTAAGAAGCCTCTAACACATACAGCCTGCTCCCAATAATTGACCTAGCTACAGTCAGTCTTTTAGATCTATCTTCTAGCCCTGCATTTCCTGCTGCCTCAAAGATGGGTTCTGGGGGTAGACAATTCAAAGAGCCCTATTAGATGATCCAGGTCTATCCTCTCATAATCACATTTCATCCAGCTTCCATCGAATTAATAGAGGGATGTGACCGTAGTCACCATTTCTGTTAGGACAGAAAAAAAGATTACTGTTTTAACGCTGTTACCATTATGTTCAATCCATAGCACCATATTTTTATAGCATTATTCTGCAAGAGACTGTCCTTCAATGATTTAAATGTTCATTGAATGATGGCATTGCATATAGGCTAGAAAAATATAATTGTTTTATAGATTATGAGCAGATAAATATATACCCCAATAGCAATAGTGCGTGAAATAGCAAGCTGTGCACTGCATGGTGCCTCTGTGTTCATGTGCAAGTGTTTAGTTGCCAGAGACAAAAACAGGGTTGGCCTAGGACATTTATACATTGCCTGAAGGGAAAGATACAATGGCAACCCCCTTCTCCTATTTATATGTATATAAGAGGATCCTGCTAGCCTAATTCAATATTAGTGATAGTGTTGCAAACCAAACCACATGGTACTCCCAACTCTGATTGGCAAAAGCTCATAAAATGTCAAGTGATACCTGCTTCTTATCCATACAAATAGGTTCTGCAGTGTAAGTATGACAGCCTGTTCCTGTAATAGGCAGGTGGATAGGGATGGGTGCTGGTTTCACCAGCACAGTGAAATATGGTGAAGAAATTACAGCTAGCTAAGGCAAGTAGATGTGGATGCCAGCAATAAGTAAGGATTTTTACCTCCAGTAAAATGAAAGAAGCTCAGGAGAAGCCACTGGAGGAGCTGTTAGGCAAAGCAATTGCCTCACTTGGCCTAAAGACAAACCCATTCCTTGGATTCTCAAGGATTTAAGTTGTAAAGACACTGTGAAGGAAGAAAAAAACCTATAGTAATGTTTGAGGTTTGCACATCATATTAACCCATCAACCATGGTTAATATGTAGAATGGCTGGGTTCCACAAATCACACTAAGCCAGAAGCAAATTAATCACATTATGATTTGGCTTAATGGATAAATTCTACCATTGTAACAAGGCAATCCAAAATGGCAAAAACTGGGATATGAGTTACTCAGAATAATTTAGCTGAGTTAGTATTAGGTTTAGGTAAATTGCCAGTATTTAGCAGTATTAAACACCATCTCTGAAACCAAGTAGACCTCAGATTAGCTACGTGAAGAAGAGTCTATGGACAGGTTTCCTTCTTCTATTGTTAAAATGTCTAAACATAAGAAGGTATGGGATAACATTTTACTTAAATATGTCTTCCTGTGGGTCAAAACTATGTTTACTGTACTATTCCACTTTACTTCAAATAAGTGTACCATCAAACTAGTACAATATCCAGGCTGTTTGTCTGTTGCTAAGGCTGACTTAGCAATAACCACATTGTTTCTGTGGGATTGATTATATATTCATCTAGAAAGTACAACATTTAGTCTTTTAGAGCCATGTATATTTTTATATTATATAGATTCTTGCAATATTTTAAAATATTTTACTCGGTAGAAAGTAGAATAGACATCTCATAAATTAACAGTTTTATTCAGCCTTCATTGTCATTGCCATATTCTTATGCTCATGAGCAAAATGTATGCATCAAAACATGTATGACATTGAAAAGACAAATGTATAATACTTGTGAGTATTAGAAGAATATGACTGGGGAGGTGCAACTGGCAGAAATCCAAAGGAAAGATGGATTTATTATGAAAAAGATATTGATTACCTGGACCCATTTCAATTAGGCTTTCAGCCAAGATTTGGGACTAACATGGTTTGGTCACTTTGGTGAATGACCTATTTGGTGAATGGTCATAAGATGAGGAGGATAAAGCACTACTTATTTTGATTCTTTTAGCAGTTACAGAACTCTGATAATTGGTGGGATTGAGGCTTGCAGGCACTGTTTTGTAATGTGATGTCTGTCCAAAAAATGATATGATGTTGGAAGGTTTCTATTCAGCATCTGAGTCATTGGCCCTTGGTATCCCCAAAACAGCATCTTGCCCCCTTTGCTATTTAATATTTACATGAAATAATTAGAAAAGCTCATTAGAATCTTTCTCTTCCTAAGCTTCTTGCCATGTAACTCCACAGAAGCAATTGTGTTTGTTGATCACTTCCTAATTTCAGTATTGATCTAAGTGAAAGTGAATAACTGGAAAACAAATTCAAGTATGACAATGATTCCTTGGTCAATAAAGTGTGGGATTGAGGTTCAGTATGTTGGGCAGAAACTCCTAAAAGAGCAGAATTCTTGACAGAATTCTCAGGTGTAACTGTGGTAAGGAGTATATTTGTACAATTCCATCTAGTATCAAAATTATATCTAGTGTGTTATATGTAACTATATCTGAAACTATCAAAGATTACCAGTGTTTTATTTATGGCTTAATTTACTACTAAGTGCTACATGAATTTATCTCTGAAGAACAACTAGACTGGAACTAGATTGAAAACCAATGCATGATCCAAAGAAAATGTGATATGCCTTTGAACCTCTTCCCAAAAGTGGTGCCATGCCCCTGCCAGAGTCTGAATTTGCAGGGGAAGATGAGCTGGAACAAGAGCCAACAGAGATCAAGAAAGAGGCTCCGTTAGCCTTGGAGGAAAACTGGGAAAGGGCAGAGTCAGTCTAGGCAAGGCTTTTCAGGATTAGAAAGGCTTGCAGACAGGGAGGAGCAGGAGAGACAGAGCTCAGGCAAAGAGCAAGGACCACCCCCTCCAGATCCTAAAGCATGGAAAGAGAAGAGAAGGCAAGAACAAAGCAGACTGAGCCAGTTTTGAGGGAGGAGAGTGTCCCACCACCCTTCACAAGGCACACCTGTGGACTGAGATGTAAGGAGATGCCAATGGGAGGGGCATTTGTCAGAAACAAGCGTTGAATCTGTGGAGCCTCACGTGCATTTGCCGAAGCCTGGAGAGTACTGTGCTCTGTCTTGTGGGGCTTGCCTGGTTTGCCTGCTTTGCTGAATTTCTTACTTTGGTTACTGTTTGGCTAACCTGGCTTCCTGGACAAATCACAACCAGAGGCTGCTGAAGATGCATGTGAGAGCTTTGTTCCAGGACTTGTAATAAACGTGGGGATGTTTGGGGGCAAAGTTGGAGTAATAACGGGGAGTTAGACCTGTTCTCTGGCTGTGTTGCTTTCATGCCATGCCCCAGGTCATCACAAGTGGTTTGACTACTAGGAGGAAAGTTATTTGATTCCTGGAACAATCATTAGTATAATGTTATACTATAACTTAGTTATAACATTAGCTAGTATAAATTAGTTCCCACTATAACTGTATATATTGTTTCTAATAATATAAAATAAAGCCATCTGAACGTTCACAATTAAAAATGGGATATTCTTTTTCTTACTGAATGCCTCAGGAGGCGGCAAATCACTCATTGGAGTCCCCTATTGGTGGGCTGGTTTGGTAGGTATGAAGATAATTTATTTACAGGTAGTCCTCAACTTATGACTATAATTATGAGTTATAAGTACTTGTGATCATTAAGCGAGACATCCACATGATTACAGCACTCAAAAATTGCAATTGTTGCAATCATTAAGCAACTATGCTGGTTACTAAGGGGAACACAGAATAGGGAGACCCTGGGAGGCCTGAGGCAGGACCAGGCTCACACTACAGCACCTCCACAGCTCATGTGTGATCTGTGCCAGGCCTCTCTCACCCTCAGTCAACCCTTGTAGAGTTTCCCACCTAGCTGGGTTCCCACAGGTCTGCTTCCTGTCCCTCCCTGCCCCATCATGTGTTGCTCCATTTACCTCTTCCAAAGATCGCCTTTCTGAAAGAGCAGCCAGCCAATGCTGGATATAGAGGCCGCCTTACACCATCCCAGAAGTGGATGCCATTCATATGATCTCTCAGAAGCTGCAATTTTCCAAACGCTACATTGAGGTTTAAGAAATTTGTAAAGATCCTTATCTTTCACCAAACTTTTAATCATTGGTTTTATCAATAATTTTAATCAGCATTTTAAGTTGTTATAGCCTGTGATTGTTTTCAAACGTTTTTAGCCAAACAAAATTCACCAGAGCAGGAAAGCACAGCATAAAACCAACCAGTCAACATTAAACCAACACCAACCTTAACAAACTCCGCTCACTGCAATGCATACTGCAATGTGAACTCCGCTCCGAACATAAAAGACATCAAGACCAAGGAGAGACTAAATTATACATTGACTACCATGCCGACTGTATCAAAAATAAGTCCTACAGCCCAACCACCACCCTCATCATCTCAAACTACGCATGCACATGCCTAACTTTCGCAAGATCCACCACTACAGTCCTTAAATGCAAGCTACTTAACGTAAGAAGCCTCGCAAATAAAATGCCTGAATTTCTCCTCTTACTAAATAAGGCTATATTCAACATTATATTTGTCTGCAAGATGTGGCTGGATGCATCCATCCCAGATTCCATTACCACAGTAAGAATTTATCATGTTTACCGGTCCGATTACGAAAACCGTAGAGGGGGTGGTGTTGCTATCTTCTATAAAAAGTCCCTAAATCTAAAAAAATATTTAAGTTACAGAGGAACTCGCTCTTCCTGAGATCATCATCTTCAAGCTGTCCTTAAATATCACATTTTGCTTCTTATTATGTTACAGAACCCCTGATTACGATCTCAAACATGCAAACAAGCTAACTTCACTACTAACATGGGCATCCTCCTGCCCACACCCTCTTATCTTTCTTGGTGACCTCAATCTACCTCTTATTAATTGGACCCTAAACAAATGTACAACTGAACCCATACATGCAATTCTGTAACTAATCTGGGATTGGATCAACTAGTAACTAACGACATTAGACTCAACAACTGCCTTGATCTCATCTTCTGCAACAGCTTAAATTCAATTCATGGTCTACAAATAAAAGAACCCTTTTCCAACAGTGACCACAGCATAATTGACTTTTGTCTCAATATATATCCTTACAAAGATCATCACAATGATGGGATCCCCAATTATTAATGTCAGCAGAAGCAATCTTCCTAAATATTTCCCCTCTAAAATTCAATTGATGGGCACATTTTTAAAAGTTTTTAACCATCGCCATTATATTCTCCTTAGCATTCAAGATGCATTAAAGGAGGAAATAAAATAAGCACCCTTGTTACCTGGAAGATATATCCTTTTTTTTTCTTTTTCTTTTCTTTCTTTCTTTTTTTTTTTTTTGTCAATCCTTCATATTCCATAAGTTCTGGAGGAGAGGCAGATGAGCCAGTGAATCACCTTCTATCCTACAGTGAACGTGATGATAATCACTCACTTAAAACTTCATCAAACTGAATTAGTTCACAACAAGAGTATGACAAAGAATCCTCCTTTCAGATCACTTTTTCCCAGTGGGAGAAAATATCACAGCAAGGACACAACCTATTTCACACATTGGGCTGGTAAAAGTCATACAGTTGTCAGAAAGCCCCCAAATCCTGAATCAAAGCAAACAATCACTTTGTATGTGATAGATAAAGCACCTGAGAACCACAGATTTGAGGATCTATAAATTGTATCACTGAATATTTTTCAGAAAAGTAGTTTGCCCTGTCCTGGAGTTATAAGTTGTTCATTGCTGCTTTACAAGATACTTTTGTCTACCTCTGCGAGGCAACAGGGAAACCATTATCTTAACTCCACCCACCTCTCAAAGTCATTGAAGAGGCAATGGTATTTTTCTTTTTAAAATTGCTTAATGCATTGTAAGCCGCCCTGAGTCTCCAGAGAAGGGCGGCATATAAATCAATTTTTGTAAAAAAATCAATAGTAAAATAATAATATTAAATAATCAGACCATCTCTTCAGAACCTGAGTTAGCAAGCAGATGTCAACAGACCCAGAACAATAATTTCAGATTAAAATGCAAAAGAAATAACTCATTGAAATAAGTTTTTCTCACACTTTTCCCAAATGCTCCCCACTCCTTATTCTCATCCATGACAAACATTTGGGTGTTATGGGATGACATCAGGGGTAAAATCCAGCAGGTTCTGACAGGTTCTGGAGAACCGGTAGCGGAAATTTGGTGTAGTTCAGAGAACCAGCAAATTCCCCCTCTGGCTGGCCCCAGAGTGGGGTGGGAATGGAGATTATGCAGTATCCTTCCCCTGCCACGCCCACCAAGCCACGGCCACAGAACCGGTAGTAAAAAAGATTGAATTCTACCACTGGACTGAAGGTAAAGGATTACCACCTGTTTATTCAATTTCACCACTGGATGACATGGCAATGAATAGTTCAGCCCAGTAGGATGTTGCCATTATGAGATTCCCAAGCTAGCAAAGCATAGCATTTAAAATAGGCACATAAGAGACACCTGCTGTTCAGGTGAGTTCATTGAAAACGCTTTTAGGTGCACACATGTGTGCATATAGAAAATTAGCAAGCTTCAGAGAATGCTGAATCGTATCTCTTGAGAGTATCCACCCTTCAAAGCACCAGAGAAATAGGGAGAGAGACAGAGACGGAGATGGGAAAAATTCACTACTGAATGAAAGGATCAGGTGCTTCCCACCCCCCCCCACCCCCCACTCCCCATCATATCAGCACTTCTCCAACAATTTTCCATACTGGAAAAAAATCAGAATTGCCAGAAAACAAAAACCCTTATCTACTGTTAAAAATTTAGCTGTTTATTCTGAACTGAAAACAGAAAACAGAATAACAGAGTTGGAAGGGACCTTGGAGGTCTTCTAGTCCAACCCCCTGCTTAGGCAGGAAACCCTACACCACTTCAGACAAATGGTTATCCAACATCTTTTTAAAAACTTCCAGTGTTGGAGCATTCACAATGTCTGGAAGCAAGTTGTTCCACTGATAAATTGTTCTGTCAGGAAATTTCTCCTTAGTTCTAGGTTGCTTCTCTCCTTGATTGGTTTCCACTCATTGCTTCTTGTTCTGTTCTGTAATGTAGTTTATTCTGTAATATAGTTTAACTGTTCTGTAATGTAGCTTACCTCACTCCTCCCTTTCTGTTTTAAAGCTTCAGGTGAGAACTTTTAAAGTGTCTTTTCTCAATCCAGGGCTTCTGTTTTTCACTGACTTTACGTTTCATTTTCTTTTGCAGGTGAATTTTTTGTTCTTATTTTGTCTCCCAGGGCCTATATGTTGGGGTCTCTACAGTCCTGTAGAATTACCTTCCTTTTCTGTCTTAATGTCTTCAATGCTTATTAATATGCTAACATTTCCTTCTGTTCAGTTAGGATGTTTCCAATCATTATGTGACAGGATCTGTTTATTCCACCAATCATGAGAAGGAAAAATAGGGTGTTTTTTTTCTGTCTATCTGTCTGCCTGCCTACCTACATATCATCCATGTATCTATCTATCTATCTATCTATCTATCTATCTATCTATCTATCTATCTATCTATCTATCTATCTATCTCTATCTATCTATCTATCTATCTATCTATCTATCTATCTATCTATCTATCTATCTATCTATCTATCATCTACTGTATCATTATTTCCTCTCTCTCCTTAAATTTTATATACATTCCGAGATAAACTTCATTTATAATGCAGGAATTTGGTAAGATAAAATGAGAAAGCTTTACAAATTCAGAAAGTGATGTCCATGCCAGAAAAAGAAGCTTTTTCTAGTTTCCTTTGATTTTGTTTTGTTTTGTTTTTTTAAAGCAAGTAGGTTTTCCTTTGGTGGCAATGTAGATTATTTGGAACTTCAGCAGTTGCTAATAACTTCATAGATCAATGTACAGTTTAATTGATGGAACAGATGGAAGATACAAACTCTACTGCATTAAAGACTTATACTTAATGCATTGGAATAACTGTGCCTCTATTTTAAAATGTGCTCTTTCCAGGCTGCTAAATGGAAAAGCCCAATTGTTTGAGATGTGATGGCTCTTGGATTGCTCTAATTGATTTCAATACAATTTGGAATAATTGATATCTGTCATTTTTTGTTTGTTTGTTTGTTGGAAGAGAAAGCTGGGTTACAAAGAGCTATTCTAAAGTGCATTAGTTTTGCAACTGAGACTGATGCTTTTATACCCAAGATCATATATACAGTGTCATAAAGGTAGTCCTCGCTTGACAACCATAACTGGGATTCAAATTTCCATTACTGAGCAAAACAGTCATCAGACAGAACATTATGTGACTCCATCACTTAGTAATGACAGTCCCAGTTGTGGTTGTTAGGCTAAGATCACACTGTTATTAGTCAAGGATTTATCTTGCCCTGTTGCACCGCCTTTGCTTCAACTCATCCAAGGCTCCTATCTTCTGCCCCATCTCTGCCTTTTGGTCACCGTCCACGCCATCTCTACACCTTCTGGCACTCACCTCTGCCCCCCAGCTGGCCTTTACCATCTTCTTCCTCCTGCTGCTGGCCTGGGATCCAGGTGCTGGGTGAGTGCACAGCCATGAAATTGTAAATAAGTGAGATTGTAAAAGATTGCAAGTGCAATTGTAAATGCAGACAGGCTGCCAAGTGCCCAAATTTAGATCATGGAGTGCTGCAGTGGCTAGAACTTTGCGAACCGGTCATAACCACCATTTGTTCAGTGCTGCTGTAACTTTGAACGCTCACTGAATGAATGATTGGTAAGCAAGAATTACCTGCTATGTGCATTAAAAGATTTTTTTTATTTATCTATTGTTGAACATATAGGCCTTTCAAGCTAATTAATAATAGATTGCATCCTAGGGAATCTATCCACCAGCAGTCTACCTAGTAGATCATATCATATGTATCCTTCTGTAGAGTGGTGGGCTGCCCCCGGTTCCCACCGGTTCTATAGAACCAGTAGTAAAACCGGTGGGAGGCTTTGCCCACTGACCCTGATGTCATCAGAACGCTTCTGCGTTTGTGCGCATGTGCGGCCCCGTTGCAAACCAGTAGTAAAGGTAAATAGAACCCACCCCTGCTTCTGTATCACTTGCATGCTTCCAAAATTGCTTTGTGGAAAAGCTCATTCATTGCACAAGTGAAAGTTCACTTGCATGTTGTTGCGTGTAGTCCAATATCCAGATGTTGAGGGCTTCCAGTTTAGTGGTCCTTTCCACTAAGCAGGCAGAGATGTTACATTATCCAGGCCTGCTTCAGACCATAAAATGGATTAATAATCACCCTGTTTTATTCCCATACATTCAGCAGTCTTTGACTACCAACTACGCATTCTGAATAAGTGGTGGAAAAAAAGGGATCAAACACTTTGCAGAGAGACCAATTAACATATGGGTGGTTCCAATGTGTCATCATTCTATATTCAGAATTACCATTTGACCACTAAAACAAAAGAATAATATATATGCTTTTAAGAAGTTATTAAAGCCCAAATAGAATTTCTGAGTATTCTCTTATCACTGGAATAAGGAATAATCTTCGGCTCCGAAGGACTAAAAAAACTGCTTGCAATCGCATTATCTGAGAACATACCTCTTTTACACCAGCTTCTCAGCTTTGATTTCATAAGGAAAGTCTGGAAGCAGTGCTGAGAACCAAAACTGCACTTGCCCATTGTCCCCGTGTCACAGAATTATATTTTTCATGGGCTGATTGTTAAGCCAGTTTAAGACTCTAACGTAGATGTACCCTATGTTAGGGCTCACAATCCCTGCTGAAAGCAGAATTTCTCCCCAGGGTCTCCAAGATTCCAAGGGGAAAAAAACCAGCAGTAAAAACCATGTTGTCTTGTTGCATTTTCAGCAAAGGTTAAAATCCCAGAGCTGCTTACTATTGTTTTTTATTCGAAGAAATTCTCCCCACCCCCACCCCCACCCCACACACATCACTGAAAAGCTTCAGAAGGAGCCACCCGAGAATGATGTGAGAGATCTCTAATACAAATTTTATTTTTATGTGATACTATTCAAATGCCGCTGTACAACATGAACTACCTGAACCAAATCAAATCCCCAGGTCAATCCCTTCTTCCGAACGCTCCTTAGATAACACCGTCTTGTTCTGTGAATCTGTTCAATATATTAAAGTTGATTCACTCGGACAGTGTGTAAGATATAATACATTAATCTGGGCCATTTCAATTTCTGAGCCTGGGACTATAAAACCGGTGTGCTGCATATCTAATTTTTTTTTTTTTTTTGAATACCTGATTTATGCATCAGTCTCATATGGTGTGTCGATGGCACGGCAGACGCGGCTGCTGCATTAAGAACGGGCTGCATCAGCACTCAAATCTTATCTTGTTAAATCAGACAAATGTAGCTCAATGAAAAGGAAGGAATAAAGGCTTAGGATGGTGAAAGGAGTGAATTTTAATCCTGTTTGTTAGGGGAGTTGCATGGCGTGGGCTGAATTTCCGAAGACTGGACTACCCACCAGAGAGGGAAACAGGAAAATATCTTATATGAAGAGATGTATATCTTTAAACATATGCAGACATAAAAAAATATACCTTTAGTATAAATGCAAATTCTTGTTTTGTATGTCCACTGCTGCCCTCCCCCCCATTAAATTTGCTGCATTGAATTTTCTTAATGTTTCATTCAGCTTTGGGTGGGGAGATAGCATATTCATTATACCTTTATAAGTCAAACACAGGAAATTCTTCATTCTTTTAATTTTTTTAAGATTCACAGAAAATTCTTCCATTTGAGTACCTCAATTTTCATTCTTATTAACTAAGTTGTTTAAATTGATATGTATTTTGTAGATAGGTAGACAGACAGATACACAAACAAACACGGGTTTTTGTTTTGTTGACTTAATACTAGCAGAGATGAATTATGTCATTCAGTTTTGGAATTCTGATACTGGTGGAATTCCACTTTTTCAATTCTGGCAAAAACTTGGAAAGCTGGGCATACAAACCCCCACACACAAACTATGTGTGATCTTGGTAGGATACAGAAAAGAAATGGGAAATAATGTTTTAAAACCTATTTTAAAATAAGCTTACTTTAAAAACAATTCATTTTCAACCAAAGCAAGCAGTTACAATTTCCTCCCTCTTTTTTTTTTTTGTAACATTTTTTCCACTGTTGCAGTACAGTACTGCAGTGTATGTAATGCTTAAAAAAGCAAAAGTAAGAAAATAGTTTTACAAAATCCTTGATAGATTACTTTATGAGAACTGTAGGTTTCAACACTGCATTTTCTGTCCCTATAAATCCATGGCGGTGAAATTACAAAACTGTGATTTTCAGTATATGAAGGATTTCCATAATTATGCTTTATTTATATCATTAAACAGTTGTGGGCATCTCAAATGATTTTGGTGATCTTGCCCAAGTTCTCATAAGATTTCAAAATTCTCATATCACATGGAGATGCCTCTCCTCTTTGAAATGACTGGGCTGTTATGCCTAACATAACCTTGACCTTAGAAAGATTACTGATTTCAATGCTACACACAGGGCCGGATTTTCCTATAGGCTAACTAGGCTTCAGCCTAGGGCCTCAAGATCAAGAGGGGCCTACATTCAAATTGTTAGCAAAATTAAAATTACACTATTCTAAAAACAGTGAACACTAAAACACTGAACCGAAAAAAATGGAAGGTGAAAGGGCCTCATAAGTGGAATAGCCTAGGGCCTCTTTTCATCTAAATCCGGCCCTGGCTACACAACACATTTCTTTCTCTTTCAGATCTTTCTAACCAATGGCATCCACACTCCCACTAAAATAAAACTGAAGCAAAAGATTCTCACATTATTATATTACAATACAAAGCAAATAATGCCACTTACAACTGAAAATGCACTAGATTATGTTCTGGTCTCATTGTGGAGTTGTTGCAAGCATTGCTAAAGCTCTAACATGAAGTATTAGCAGTGCAATCAGCATGACTACTATTATTAGTGGACTGTGAGTTGCAAGTTCAGGAAAACTTCATTAATAAGACCAAAAAAGAAAAAGATGGGTTTAATTTGAAAAGGAAGCTGCTTCTACTTATCCCAGAAATATTTGGAAATGAGTTGGCAAAGCATTCAGTAATAGTTGTATAGGTCAGATCAAGGAGTAAGTTCTGAACTGTACCTCAGCTATTGCAATGAATTCTGCACTATACATTTTATGTTTTTAAGAAGGAAATAAGAGACATCTACAAAAACAGAGATGAATCGCATAGCAAAAGATCCCCACCTATGTTGGAGTCTCCCTCTCATTCTCTCTCTCCCTCCCTCCCTCCCTCCCACCCTCCCTCTATCTTTCTCTCTCTCTCTCTCCCCACCCACTTAGCAGAATCAACATAGCCATGTGCAATGCACTATTATGTGATAGGAATTGATTATTATGTGATAGGAATTGATTATTATGTGATAGGAATTGATTATTGGGAGCAACTTTTGATCTGCAGTTTACATTTCCCTCTCCCTCCCTTGTAATAAATTACTATAGTTCACACTTTGCTAATCTCATGTAAGTGTGTAAAGACCTTGTGTTTATTCACTAATAAAAAAGTATTTGAATATGGGGAAAGCCCAACTGAAAGCTTTTTCAAAATAACAATGCAAGTAGCTGTTATAACCAAATCCTGCCAAGTAGAACAATTATGTAAGAAGCCAAGTTATACAGTAGCTGGCATGTCTTAATTGGCTCAAAGATGCTCTTTGGTGCTTAATCCTACCCCCAGAAGCATTTTATTTAAGCATAAGTCTATGTCACTTGTTATTTGTTCTGTGGCAGCTAATTACAGAAGGAAAGGGACATTGCTATTCAACCTGTTCCGTCCACTACCTGTTTTACATCCATTACAAATCTACAAGGTTAGTGTCTTCTATTTATAAAATGATTATTGGTTTCTGTAAGAATAATTGTGATGTCACAAGCAAGAATTGGCTGGAATAGTATTAATGAGAGGGAAAAAGAGAACTTCTGGGTACAATATAGCTGGGGTAGGTTGTTTCAACTCACTTGTCCAGCTGCACTTCAATTTCTTTTGAAATTAAGTCCAATTGCAATCAGTAAGAGTAATTTTTAATAAACATGCTGAATCACTTTCATCTACTTACTTGTGACATTTATCTAAATTTCTCATGTAAAACTACTGGGAAAATTGTTTAAGGTCTTGGAATTTGGAGACATCATTATGTCAAGGATGCCCAATTCTTATCTCTTATACACATTGAAAATGAAAAAAAAAATATTGCTGTTCTAAGTTCATGCCTAGTATCAGCTAGAAAATGCATTTGGCAAAATAAAATTTAAAAAATGAAATGGGCAAACAGATATACATCTCTTTAGTAGAAAGACAGATCAGTAATTTGGTCCAGCCTGAGATGAATTTACAATCCCTTGAGAAAGAAAAAAAGATCTATGCCTTTCCTTCAAGGACTCAGATTTGGTATGGTGATACATGCTAGGGTAGTTACACCTCATTTAGACTGAAAGTGTTCATAAATTTCATCTGACTCAAAATTATGTCTAAAGGCTATTACCTGAAAAAAATTACAGAGCTCATGGGGTTCCCAGATTAAACAATTTAATAGCAAATTTATTTCAAGTCTAAGTTTTTTACTAAGTATTTTACGTACATGCTATTCTTTTTTGGGATAAACAACATTATACAAAGCACAGAAAAGATTTTTTTTTTAAATCCACTGTTCATCATTGGTCAATCAAATATTTCACTTATTTTTTTAGGACAATTGGTAAACTACTATTCTTAGATCTAATTGATGTCATAGGCAACATACCATTTGTTTTTTGTTTGTTTGTTTGTTTATGAAACTTATTTGCCATTCATCTCATATCAAATGACTCTGGGCAGCATACAGCATAAAAAAAATTAAAGCATTAAGAAACATTAAAATTAGCAACTCTACATTTCATTCTCTGTTAACAGGAAGGAAGATCTCATTTTGCACATTTAAGCTAATGTGCCAGAAACATAATCAAAGCTCACTTTTACCCCATACAAGTATATAACATACTTGTACCAGTCTACGTAAACCAAGAACTCTAAACTAGAGATTATCTTGCAAACCAACATTTGGTTATTTAGACCCATCTAATTAGAAAGTATTGTACGTGAAATGTAGTAACATACACTCAGGATATAGGCATGATTTATAAAGTTCTAAATAACTTCTGTGAAATCCATTCTCTTGTATGAATCTAACTAGTATTTAGGTTCCCCCATAGACCCCTGTCTCTACTCCATTTGAAAATCTAATATACTTGAGTGACTTAAGTGTTTGAGAGATCTACACCAGGTTGTGCCCAACCTAGTGGAAGCTCTTATTTCTTTGCTACTCTTAGCAGGGATCACCACAGAAGTAAAGGAGACTAGTGGAACACTTCCACAGTTAACTCATTCTATAACAGTGCTCCTCCCATACTCTTAGTCTGCACAACATTTGAGGGGCTGCTATTTCCAGAATTCCTAGCCAGCACTAGCTGATTTTGTTCAATGATGCTATATTTAGCAGACTCACCAGTAATAAGCAATGGACAAATAAAACTAAACCTCTCCATGAACCATGCTGCATAATCGAACACAAGGTGCAAAAATGTTTTATTCTAAATTCAGTGGATTATGGGAAATCATAATAGGAGATAATATGGAGTTGTAATCAAGAAGGAAAAGGAATTCTGAATATAGTGTGAGGGAAAACAATGATCAAAATCTATACCCCAAACTGGGCAGGTTGGAGATAGCTGAAGGTAAAGTTGGATGGCAGGGAGAGAGCTGAACAGAATTCAAGGTAATAAATGAAGCTAAAATTTAATTGAAGCTTGGGTCCTCAAAGTCACCCAAGAAAGGTAGGCCACACCTAACTGCCTGAGAGGCCTTCCTATTATTGGCAGGGAAAAAAAGTTCCTCTCCCTCCTTGCTTCTTCCATACTAGTCAGAGCCTGCTCACCTGGAAAAGAGCATGCCATTAGAGCTCCTAACTGAACCTGATGCAGAGACAACAAGATAAGCTGATGGTTCTGAGGAAACTGTGAAATGGAACAAATTGGAAGAGGTCAGACTGCTCCCCTTATTAAATAGAAGGGGAGCAAAAGCAGTGATAAAATGGTTAAACTGAGGGGAATCAGAAATAGAGCTAAAATAAACATACATCAAGAAAATTGTGCTAATCATTGTGAACAAAATAATGTTTGTGGGAAGTCAGTATTTTGTAAAAAGCGCAATTATTATTCCTTGACATTTTATGCCTGGTTCCAGAATACATTTACAGCAAATAAATTGAGCTGCAGGCCTCAATAGATGCCTGAATTCCTGTCAAAGTGGCTCCATTACATGTGTCCCTCAGGATCAGACTGCATTAGCAAAAGGCCTTTATTCCATACATGATGAATTATGAGATCAGCAGAGCACATTCCAAAATAGAACATATGCACAATTTATACGATTTTATATCATTTATATAATATTATATGAATGTATATAAATGTTAGTTTAAATTGCATGTTTGTTGCTAGAATAGGAATGGACAACATGCATTTCTTTCCCCTCCTTTGGATATACCCCAAATATAACCAAGTTCATAGAGCATTGACCCCATTGGCTATATTAATTTGATTGTCGCTGAACAATCACATAGTCCTCTTTGGCTAGAGAAGTGCATGTTAATTATGTGATTTGCCCTTGATAAGACCTTGGTCGGTCATGCAGCAGTTGTGATCTGTCACTGACTTCTAATCATGTATTATCGTCTGGGTGAGTCAGAGGGGTAGCCAAAGCTTTCTGTCTTTACAGCACTGTGGCATTCTAATTATCTTATGCCAAGTGGAAAGGCAGAGATTGAATTAAGTGATCATCATGATTGTCTTTAAAAATATCTCTTTTTTTCTTTTGTGTGGCTTTGCCACAATTTACATTTTAAGATGCTGTACAGGATTTTTTTTTTTAAAAAAAAAAGAGGGAGCGTGGTAGTAGAAAAAAGATCGGGGAGGGAGTTTACTTTGAAAGTGGAATATAATATAAAGCGTATGATGAAATCACAATTTCTTGTACGTCAGCTGGAACAATTAGTATCTGTAGATGAGGTGATAATTAGCAACATTTATTAAAAAAATATGAATAACATTATTGCCTAAATTTCAGTTTCATTATGTATTTAAAGCACCAATTTAAAAAAATGTTAGGGGGGGAAGGCTATTCAGTTTCTGTTTGAGGAGAGTGTCGTGTTTATATATTAAGTGATATACTGTATAAAGAGCTATTTGAAAAAAAATAATGGGCTGTGTGGTTTTTCTTTTTAACTGTGATCTGTCCCAGAGTCATTTAGGGACTGGACTGTGCAGTCTCAAAAATCTAATGAAATAAATAAAAAAGCAGCATTTGAAAAATCAAAAATCAATAACATGAATAGATTAATTATTGTACCAGTGTTTATGTTCGACTTAAAAATAAGTTTATCTACATTCTTAGTATATTCAAAACTCAGTATATTCCTGAGTTTTTCTGCAACTCATGTATGAAGCACAAGATGCCCTTACTGGCCTTAATTAAGCATTTTAGTAATGATTCAGATAAAATACACTGATTTCAGAATATATTAAAATCAGTAAAATTTATAGTAAAACACATTCTAGCATTTAATATGAAATTTCACATTTGTGATATAATGATAAAATTAGGGTTAAATTCCATTAACATTGGCTTGAAGTAGCTAAGTGGTTCCATACTTTTGTTTTTAAAAACAGCATATATTTTAAAGACAAAGGTGAATGGATCCTGCAGAAAGCTTTCTATATTTAGTTAGCAAATGTTATATTTTTTAGAAAGGATGTATTATTTTGTGACATAGCCTGATATACTTTGTCCCTAATAATCTATGCTGCATTAACTACAGGAATAATATTTAGAAACAATTATTATTACTATTAAATAAACAATCCTCAGTGATTGCATAGCAGCAACTCTTCAATCAAAACCACAATGCTATCTGTTCAATAAACCCAGTGGTTGCAACATCTGTATTTGTTTAAAGTGCATTCTGGAGCCTTTGAAAGGAAATTTAGGAAACCATCATTCTGAGTCAACAAATGAACAGTATTGTAAATTTCAGAAGATATATTGGCATAGGAATCATTCAGAAAAGCATTGGCTGGAGCATTGCCTCAAAAGTTTGGTAATAATAATAACTACAACATCAATAATAAATCCAGCTATTCGGGTAGATGCTGGGAACAGAGAATAAGATAAAAAAGAAATTTAGCATCCACCAAACATGTAAGTATTTTTAAAGTTGTGGTGTACGTCAATATTACAGCATTTTTATAGAAACAAACTTTTAAAAAGTCAATAAAACCATAAAGGGCCATTGAGCCAGAAGAGTCACAGAAACAAGGCTTATTTTTCATGAATCACATGATATACAAAGAGCATTATTTGCTGAAACCATTGCTTGTCAGCCGAGAGACGGGGGAGTAGGAAGAAAGGAGAGAGGGGAGAAAGGAGGACGCCTAGGAATAAGATGCATTCCCTGGGTGGCGAAACAAAAGAGCTGAAGGGGGGGAAAAGCTGCAGAGAGAAAGTTGACACAGCCAAGAATAATAGCTAAATCTATCAAGTTTGATCAGGTCTGCTATAATGAAGTGGGGCTTCATATTCCAAGCAGGGACAATGAAGACAGAAGTCAGGCAGTGGATCTGTGGCATTCACTTTGTGCTTGGAATATGCAGGAACCAGCAGGGAGCCGGCAGATAATTACACAGTATTTGTGTGGATCCATGGAAGCTTCCTGTGCAGGTTGAATGCCTGTGAGATATTAAAAGGCAGCCCAGTGAAATGTTTTTAATGAATATTTTTGTCAGAGAAAGAAAAGGCATTTGAATGATTTTGTGCATGCGTGCGGGTGTGGGGGCATGGGTAGAGAAAGCCAGAGGTTGGAAGAAACATCATTGTCCGAATGCTTGCACCTTTATTTACATTTGTTCCTTTCTTTCGGGTTGTGTTTTTGTAATAAGGCTGCTACAAAAAGTAACAATGCCAAAAAGAATATTTGGAGGACATTTGTCACATGAAATAATTTCCCTCTTTGTCCCCTACACTAAATGTACAATTTGGGAGGGAAGGGGAGGGGAATCGCGGTAACCTGACACCAAACCATACATTGCAACAATTTCCTCTTTTCCTTTGTTCTTCTTTGTGTTCTAAATTTCTGCTAGTGTGTGAAATGTTTAGACACGTTTAATCAGAAAAGCTCAAAGGAGAAGTAACACAGATGTTGAGATTCACTATTCAGTAGCCCTTGGCAGTGCGAGATTTATAAAAACATAAGAGTCCCTTATTCTAACGCTCTGCAATTCTCACCTAACAGATGTGAATAATCCACTGAATTGAAAAACCTAGCTATGATATTCATAAGTGGCTTCCTTCTTCATTTGTCTTGCAGCACTGGAACAGCAGTGATCAAAAGCTCGACTTTGTGGGAAAGTAAAATAGATTATTTTTTTTTTCTGGGTCTGATTAAAAAATATTATTAGTCACACATATAACTTCAGCGATCCGACTTCTTTCACTGTGGAATTGTAAGCAGTTCTTTCATGAAGGCAATTTGTATTTGCATCCCAATCAGGCAAGGATATTTTTACGTATAATATTATTTGTTTGTTTGATTGATTTATATCCTACATTCTGCCCAGATGCTCAAGGCAACTAATAGGATGTTTTATATTTAATTTTTTGCATCTTTCTTATACACTCCCCCCCAAACCCAGATATTGCATAGCTAATTGCCAATATCTTCTTTTTAGATGTGGACCCTTTATTACAAAAATACAGGAATTCAAATAAAAAATGGTATCAAAGTGGCAGGTTTATTCTCAAAATATATTTACTGAATTAAAGAAATTGTTCATATTTCTGCTTATTTATTTCTACTGTCTCAGATTTAAATGGATCTCTGTGCCAAAGAGACACCTATCATCCATCCAGACTTAGAGAAAGAAAACTACAAGGATGATCTGAACAGTCACAAGATGGGTCTCTATCTTAAAAGAGGTTGCATTGCACATATATTCAGGATTTTGTCCAATCTACTCATTACTAGATACAGATTTATGGCCCGGAAGTCACTTCTCCCCTGTGGGAGAAGTGACTTCTCTCACAGGGGAGAAGTCAAGCTTTCAAACTTTGAGAAAATGCTTTTGAAGTTGTTTGAATGATTTGCACTGTTTTGAGTTTACTTCTTTGTTCCAATGGCATCACAGCCCTGGTGTCTTGGTTTCTCACAATTCTTGGAACAGTTGTCTATTATGTCAGAGCACAAAGTTAAGACAGGTTGAGGTCTGAAGTGTCTACAGGAGTGATAATAATGGTCAAGACTGTTCAATTGAAGCTGCCATCTTGACTTTGGGGGCTCCTTTCCCCTCCAAGGCCGTGGTTGATGGAAAAATGAGATAGCTTATATCTGATCTTTGTTATAATTGTTTCTGTCACAAAGGCTGAATCAATAGAAATATTGGAACCATCAAATAGGGGTCAATACAACCTTATTCCTCTACATTATATTAAAGTTCAGAATGTTTCTGTAATACATAGAACATCTATATTATTTGTTATTTCACTCTCTCTCTCTCTCTCTCTCTCTCTCTCTCTCTCTCTCTCTCTCTCTCTCTCTCTCTCTCTCTCTCTCTCTCTCTCTGTGTGTGTGTGTGTGTGTGTTTCTTTAAGCCAGGTTTTTCCTACGTAACCAAGATTTTTCTGTAAGCCTAGTTGAGGGAAATTCACTACTTTTGGGGCTTTTTTTCTTCTTTTCCTTCTGGCAGCCAGCAGATTTTGTGCTGCCCCATGGGAGATTTTGTGCATGTGCTGCACAAAATCGGCTGGCTGCCAGAATGAAAAGAGGGAAAACAAGAAAAAGAGCCCTAAAAGTAGTGAATGTGATTTCACTCAACTAGGCTTGCAGGAAAATCTTGGTTACCTCTCTACAACAAGGAGAAGTTCTGGAGCATAAAGAACAGAATGGTGGAGAAGTAAGGATGTTGAACTAGGACTGGTAGGATCAGGTTTAAGTCAGTCTGTTCTATGGAAGCTCATTAGATAACTTCAGTCTTTTGGTCTCACCTGCTGATACAGTCCCTATTATGAAGATATAAGTGGAGGAGGGAATAAGAGATAGAGAGAGACAGAGAGACATAGACAGAGAGACAGAGAGAGAAAGAGAGGGAGAGTGTCTAATCAAACATAGGTGTGTATGACATATAAATGGACTGGAATCTCATAGGCTCTGGTTTTCTTTTTTATGTTTAAGCATGCTGCCAATTCTGGCAATTCCAGTGTTGTTTTTCAAGCATCTATGCCTTAATTCTGCTGGCCACAGCCATAGAGAACTAAAGCCAAATAGAGCCAATCCAAATCAGGACAACCAAAAAAATCTGATTTGACATCCTTTCCTTCAAAAATTAAGGAAATTAATTAAGAGCTAGAAGGCCAATCTTGTTTTTGCTTTCTTGCATCAGGATTATGATATTGTTACTTTATTTCTTTGATTCCTCACTTTTCAAGGTGGGTATGCATTACACATTTGGGCCAAGAACCAAAATGAATATCAAACTGTAAAATATGGAAATCCAGAGTTCCAGAGCTAAAAATAAATGAATAAATAAACTGCACAAAGAGTAAAAGAAGATTCCAGAAGATTTTCAGCAATGAAAAATGATTTTTTTAAAAAATAATCATCCTTTGAAAGGGAATTCTAAAGTTCAATTATCCACACTAAAAAAAAAAAGTCTCACTCTATGATATTGTTACACACTTCCAAGGAATACTATTTCTCATGCAGTCAAGGTCAGTGTGCCTGAAATTTAAGGCTTTGTGTGAGTGAGGTTGATGTTTGATTCCCTAATGGAGGGAAAAAGCAAAGACCAAAGGTAAGCAAATACAATCCTAAAATAGAGTACCCTTTCTTCTGCATCAGGTTTTCAATAATCTGTACCAAAGATACTTCCAGTAAAGACAATAATTCTCTGCTTCTTTGCTCCTCTTAAAAATTGTTTATATTTTTATTCTCACCTAGGCACATCTTAACTCAATTCCCTGGTTGAGGTCAGGGACAGGGGGAGAAGAAAAGCCCCAGTCCCAGTACGGTTTTATATTCCTGGAAGACTGCTTCTGTTTATTTTCAAGATGCCCATAAAATAATCGTTCACTAACCTTCTTGACTACTACCAAACATTTCAGCTTAATAATATCCTTTTGTTATTCCCACCACAGGTTGGGAATAACAACAGCTGTGATATAAGAAGAGCCTTGGTGGCGCAGCAGTTTAAAGTGGTGTTAAAGTGACACCAGCTGCCTGCAATTACTGCAAGTTCAAATCTCACCAGGCTCAAGGTTGACTCAGCCTTCCATCCTTTCAAGGTAGGTAAAATGAGGACCCAGTTTGTGGGGGCAATTGCTGACTTTGTATAAAAAAGGACACCGCTTGTGGGGAGGGGGGGAAGCCCTACTAAGCAGGTATATACAAAAGTATGAAGGCTATTGCTTAACGCATTGTAAGCCACCCTGAGTCTCCGGAGAAGGGCGGCATATAAATTAATTTTTTTAAAAAAAGAATATCTGCAAGAGGGATCTAAAGGCCCTGGGAATGGACATTAACGACTGGAAAACCTTAACCTCTTGATTGTTCAGCTGGGAGGCTAAAGATGCAGCATGGCCTTCTCCAATTTAAAGAGACACTTGTTCAGCAGGCTGAGGCAAAGAGGCAGCTGGTCCCGGAACCAGCAAAATCTGGGGACTGGGCAGGGGACAGAATATATCTGCCCTCAGTGTGGAAGGGATTGCCACTCTTGAATTGGCCTTTTTAATCATACCAGATGCTGTTTTAGAACCTCTTTCCAGAGCACAATACCATAGTCTTTTGAGACTGAAGGTTGCCAATGCAAAATATTCCCAACCGGAATCATTCATAGCATTCAGGTAGATGTTCCCCATATTAGAGCGAGACTTTTTTAATGTGGATGGTTGAACTTCCCTTTCAAAGGATCATTTCTTTATATTTTTAATCACTTTTCATTGCTGAAAATCTTCTGGAGTTTTCTTTTACTAGTTGTGTTTATTTATTCATTTATTTTTAGCTTTTGTTTTAACTCTAGATTTCCATATTTTGCAGTTTGATATTCGTTTTGGTTCTTGGCTCAAATATGTAATATGTACCCACCTTGAAAGGTGAGAAATAATCAAAGAAATAAAGTTTGCATAGCTTGCTCATGAACTATGGTCAACCACACAAGTGCTACTTCGCCATACATGATGGGCACTAAAAAAAAATCAAGGTGGTATCATAATCCAAGCCCTGCACCTTTTTTATATGTTTTGAAACATAATGTACACTTTTTAAAAAGCAAGGTATCATTTATGCAATTGTAGCCACCATTTGACTTTTGATTTCATCCCTGGGGATGCCCTTTCCCAGAGGCACATAGAGAGAAACATCACTGAAAAGAGGGGAAGTAACCAATTTCGTTGTATATAAGAAGTACAATGACAATAAAAGCTATACCATGTAAGCGAAATGGGCAACATAAAGAAAACCATGGTTTCATATACATATATACCACCGGATTTGGTGCTATTTGTTCTGTAGATTCCTTTTAGATATTAGTAGTCTGATTATATTCAGCTGCCCGGGAAGATATTTCAGATATTTCACAATAAATCAATTGGAGGAATTTTGAAACTGAAATTTATAAATGAGCTAGCTAAGCCTGATAACGTAACCCAAAGAAATTCTGTGCATCCTTGTTAATGAGTCTCTATCTCAATTTGGGATATGTGTGTGTGTGTGTGTGTGTGTCTGTCTGTCTGTCTATTCATCCATCCATCCATCCATCCATCCATCCATCCATCCATCCATCCATCCATCTATACCACAGCTTCACAAACTGTGAATATATAATAGTTATTTACTGGAATTTCAGCTGTCAAGATTTGTCATATATTAAATATCATTGTACAACTTCCAAATGCAGTCAGTTATTCACTGTCAATTGTCAAATGTATTATCAGATGTCAATTATTGTCATCACTTTTCAAATATTTTAGGAACGCTTACTGAATACATAATAGCTAAGAAGAGATCCTGTGCATATCACCATTTACAGAGAAGAATTCAGTAGCTTTGAAGCCCATGATGCTTAATTCCCATGTGAAAAAAATCTGGGGTTTATAGTTAAAGAAAGCCTTGAGCACTATTTGAGTGATAAATCATTCATAGGAATGGGCTACTCAAAGCTAGCAAAATTAAATCCAAATTGGAATTCTGCAAATAGACTTCAAACAACTAGCAACTTGGAAGATTTCCAGTGTGACTTGGGGGAAGTACAGATGAAATGAGGTTGATTTGGAAGTCAGCCAAACCATTTCCTGAATTTGGTGAAATGGCTTGTCTTGTTTCCAGGGCACAGCTTATTGCCAGGTCAATCTAATATAAAACATGGTGAGTTCACTAAGCTCTCAGTCTCTTGGGTATTCCCTAACACTACAAGTTCTATGGTTCTCAAACACATTGTTATTATTATACACAACAATGTGAAATCACAGCTGCCAATTCTGTAGCTGGTGTTGGCCTTCATATGCATCAAATTCTTCCCAAGTACCTACAATGTCATAATGTATTGGTGTATATATATATGTGGATCCAAGTAGTGTGGCCTTTTGTAATTGATAGATGGAAATTTTGTCAATGCACAGCTTTGCTAAATGCTTCAATTTTCAGAGTTTCATAGATCTTAAGCCAGATCTAAATCATAATCTCAAATGAAGGTTTGAAAGATGAAGCCCATCTTTATCTGGGTCCTTAGGGACAGACAATATTAGGGACAGACAATACGCCCTTGGACCATACAAAACCTTTGACAGACCAGTTCTCAAATACAGCTTGTCTGCCTGGAATCCACACTGTATATTGAACATTAATACAATTGAGTGAGTTCAGAGGTATTTCATGAGAAGCATACTCCACTCCTCTGCTCACAATAGAATACCTATGCAACTGGGCTCAAAATTTTAGGCTTGGACAACATAGAACTATGGTCTGACCTAACGTAGTACACAAAATTGTCTACTACAACATCCTACCTGTCAATGACTAGTTCAGCTTCAACTGCAATAATACACGGGCAAACAATAAATACAAACTCAAAGTAAACTGCTCCAAACTCGATTGCAGAAAATACAATCAAATACAAGAAAATACACGTCAGCAACAGAGTGGTCAATGCCTGGAATGCACTACCTGACTCTGTTGTTACATCCTCAAACCCCCAAAACTTTAACCTTAAACTGTCTACCGTGGACCTCACCCCATTCCCAAGAGGTCGGTAAAGGGGCATGCATAAGTGCACCAGAACGCCTATCGTCCTTGTCCTACTGTCCCCATTTATTCATACTCACTTTCTGTGTTCATGTCCATGTTTCTACTTATACCTGTTTTCTTGGACATGTTTGACAAACTAAATAAAATAAAAAATAAAAATAAAAAAACAATCTGCTCCAGTCAGATCCAATCTAGAAGGATGGGCAAGTCAGTCTTTCAATCTGAATTATGTCAGTTTCTAATGCTTCCAAATATAAATTACATTGACCCATTTTTGCCCCCCATGACTCCCCCTTGCCCATCAATGCATACATTTGTAGCCATTTCTGCATAAATGCAAATTTGTCCACATAACTCCATATTTATTTATTTCCATAACATTTGCTTTTGCCACATAAGTAAGTTTCCCCCAAAACATGCCAGTGTGCTTCCAGGTGGAATTCAAATTGCTGCTTATCAAATTTTACAGCCTTTCAAGGCTTGGGGACAGGTTCACGAAAGGACCATCTTCTCCATGACATGTCTATCTGTCCAATTTGGTCTGGGAAGTTGCGTATGTTACAGGTCCTATCAACCAAGTAATGCCATGGACAGGAACCTGAGTGTGTTATGGACTCTGTTACTTGACTACATAAACATTCATGAGTTACTTGTTAAGTGGCTATAAAAATAAAATAATAAAATAAAATAAATAAAAATAAAAATAAAATAAATAAAAATGTGATCCCCCCCTCCCATGCCTCCCTTAACTCATCCAAACCTGTAGAATGCACTTTTTCTTAGTATACATATTTAAGCTATAACATTGTCAAATTATAAATGGCAAGGATAAATAAAAATGAGTAAATAATGGGTTAGAACTGGACGGTGGAATCTGACTGGGTTGGTTTTTTCTCCTGCCATTCATTGTCCTAAGGCAATTGCTGTATGGTTCTTTCTTAGCACATCTTTGTGAGATTTTTGACACACAAGCTGATGTTGTAACGATTTCCTTGGAAATGAAAAGTTTGAAAGACTGTGTTTTAGAGACTTGTGACAAATGATATGATATGATAAGAAATATTGAATAAATTCATGATGTGCTAAAACTTTATTTAAGTGTATAAAATAGAGACAGATTAGAAAAGGATAATCAGAGGTTTTTCAGTTTAATGTGGCAGTCCTAAAGTTGTCAAAGTCACATTTCACCAATGAATTCAGTGTGAATTGTCTTCATCTGCAACTGCTCCAATTTAACAGGATTTATTTCTGTACCCAGATGAAGAGGTAAAGAGCTGTCACAATGAAAAGCCCAAACAAACATGATAACCTACGTTCCAATCTCATCAGCATAAATAAATCCAACATTCTCTTACTTTGTAAATCAGCATAAGGCCTAAGGTGTTTGGTGTTCATTTTCACTGTATTTAAGAAACTTCTTGGATTTGTGCTCCCTCCCTCCAATCCTAGGATTCTAGGAAAGATTCATTTACAGCGGAGGATATAGAATATCCTTTGGACCATCCTGACATCCAGATAACTTAAAGGATAAGCCATTAAACCAGATATGCATATTTATGTTTGCTATTGACAATCACTGACACTAGGAATTCACATATGAATATCATTTGAATTAAATCTAATTGATTGACTTACTATTTCCATATAGCTGAGTAACAACAAATGATAGAATTTTTAACTAATTGGACAGTTACTGTTATTATTACCCAAATTAGCTAAAAAGAAAACAAAATACAGTAAAAATAGAAGGCCATTCTCAGTCAACAGGAGTGCTGATTTACCACCAGCTGATCAAGTACTTAGGAGGCAAGGGCTTGGCAGCACAAGGAAACAACAACCAACAACAAATAGCTGGCCATCATCACCCCAGTCAACAACTAAAAAACCACACACAATCAGGCACCATATAAATACCACACACGGATTAGCCCCAAACACACACTCTGCTAGAGAGTAGTTCCCTGAGGGCTCCAGCACAAGTCCGAAAGTTTGGAAGATTAAACCTCTGGTCCCAGTGACCGACACAGATTGGAGCCTGCAACATTGTCCTTGGACATGTTTATTTTCCATTTGTGATGGAACAAAATGTATAATTTTATTAAAACTGATTAATATTTTAAAATTACTGACTAAAGCTTCCTGCAGAATTCAGACCACATTAATTCAAGAAATATTCTTATAATGGCAATGCTTATTTGGGTCATGCTGCATTGACTTATATAGAATTGTCTGTAAAATTATTTTTTTTAAAAAAAAGATAATGTCTGAGTTTGAGAGAGTAGCCAGAAATACACCCCAAATGCTTGATGTATTAATTTATTATGAGCAGATGGGTTTATCAATGAGCCTTTCCAATGATAACTGGGAAAGAAAATGGGGGGGGGGGAAGGAAAAATGTGATATTACTTAAACCCATTTGCTCCATCCAAAGAGATACAATGTTGAAGTACCCACCACATGCATCTCAATTATGGCTCTCACATTTGCGCTCACATATACCAGAGGATACATGTTATATACATCCAAGGGTCTATATCCTATAGAAAAGGCAACTTTGACATGCTTGCTTATTTAGTCCACAGCATTTTTTCATTCTGCCTCAGCTACACAGTTTCATTGAATGGCAAAGGAATAGTTTGGTTCATAAGAGGAACAAAAGTGTTATCGTAAGATACTGAAGCAATGGTTTTACATGGTATAATCTATCAAAAATGTCAAATTTACAAAATGCAGATTTTTTCTGTCCTATTTGGGCATTCTAAGTACTGTCTCTTTCTGCTGAGGTGCTGACTGGTATTTTAATGAGGCCCTTTGGTGGCTGTAAAAAAATATGAGGCACGGGGAGGACAACCGAAGTAACTGTTAGTGTTGTCTATTTGTCTTACAAATTTCACACTAACTACCAATTATGTTGTCATAAAACTTTGGGCTGTGGCATGTTCAATTCCATATCATATTTTTAATTTATTTTTTTACAGCAAAGTCTGCATTAACCTCTCCCATTTTATAGATGCCACTATAGCCATTGATGCAACACCTCTAATGAAGCTAATAATGAGATTTTAAAAGTAAGTCTTGTTGTAGAAATAATAGCCAGATAGTTCACTTAAAGACTGTGGTCCACCATGGCACACTGTGTTTCCATATTGCATGGTCCCTTGCTTTAAAAAAAATGCTTATGCACATTTTTTTTCCAGGTTCAAAGGAGGTATTAATCTTACAACCTTCTCCTTGTGGTATCTCATGGGACTTCTTACCTGGGTGAAATGAAACTGATGTAGTCCAAGTGAACATAATTTAATAAGGAACAGACTCAAGAAATATTAAGGGGACCATATTAACAAGGAGGAAAGTGCTCCTTGTCATTTGCAATTCATGTAGCAAGAAGCCAGGGGAAAGATGAAATAAATGCGTAGAACTGAGAAAACAGTAACATATATAACTAGAGAGGACATCCAAATTGTTCATAAACAGTTATTTACATTGAATTCCTTATCCTGGTGATTTATAGGGTACTGCAAGGGATCCAGCAATATGGATGTCAAAACCCATGGTTCAGGTGCTTGAAAACTAAAGCAGCACAGGAGATGATATTTGAAAGCAACGAGGAAGCATGAATGTCAGTGGGTAACTTCACATTCTCCTTCCATTCTCATCAATCATGAATCTAATGAGCTACCTGAATTTATTTCACAGTCTGATATAGGTATGGAATACTGTCAAGTGCAGCTGCTGGAGAAAAGCATTATTTTGCTTTCTTTGTGCACCAGAATGAGTATGCTGGTCATATCCACATTCTTGAAGGAATTAAGTAGATTAACAAAAGTGCACAGTACTGTGATACAGAAGTCACCACTGATCTGGGTTCCAAAGAACATTAAAGATGAAGCTCAAGCTAAGCTGCCATGGCAGCCTGACTTATTTAATTAGCTTTTTAAAAAAGATCTACTTCTTAGAAGTCTAGAAGGACCATACAACTTTCTCTCTTTGTCCATTTTATCACAACTTGAGGAGGTAGGCTGGTGCCATTGTACACCAATACATTATCCTGATTCTCTAAGGTTTGGTTCCCTTACACAGCACACACTGCAACCTCAAACCATCTTCTGCACTATTTCTTCCAGCTTCCCCATTTTTTCTTTCAAATTATTCTACTATTCTTTCTGCAGTCCGCTTAGTTGCCCTGTGCTATTCAGTAGTTTCCAGGCCAGTGACATCAAGTGACTTTATCGTTCTTATTAATGGAAGTGAATTAAAGTTGCAGAATGTGTTTTGCCCCATCTTTCCTACTCTTATTAAAGTTAAGTCCTTATGGGGGAAGACTTCTACAAATCAGGAAATCCAAGAACACACTTTTAAAAATGTTATTATTTTTTCACTGCACATCCGTAAAGCCACATAGCTCACAGATATATCATGCAAGTTTTATTATTATGCATGCAGTCCTATACATTTGTGTGTGTGTGTGTGTGTTTGTGTCATATGTGTGTGTATAATTACTTGACTTTTACAAAAGAGATTTGGCAGCAAGAACAAAAAGGTAAATAAAACTAAGAACTCATTCTACTTCACCAGGGAAATCTACTCGTTGGCTTAACTGTTCACAAAAGGGAACTTGCACTCTTGCGAAGTTGTAGAGCTGAACGTATAATTACCCAGCTTTTTTTTTTAATCTAAAATATCAGTGTTACTTCTGTTTTTCTATAGGCCCTTGTCCAGGAAGTTAAGTAAGCTCTGCTGCTCTTTTAAATTGGGGCACATGGTAAGTAAATAAATAAATAATAAATACATACATACATACATACATACATACATACATACATACATACATACTTTATTGTCATTGTACAGGTATACACATTATACCCATACAACGAAATTCACTTAACACCCAAAGACCAGGTTCAACACACATAATCCCCAAACACACTCCCACCCACCACAAATTCCCCACCCCTAAACATATACCCAAACATCCATACAACAGACCAAGTAATACTTTCCAACAGCTCACTGATGGTGGCCCTTTAGTTCATTGTTGAGTGCAATTATAGCTCTGGGATAAAAACTATTCAGAAAATGCGTGGTACAAGTTTTGTATCTTCTGCCAGAAGGCAACAGTCCAAAAAGATTGTAAGCAGGATGGGAAGAGTTTCTGAGAACATTATGCAATTTTCTCAAACAGCGAGATTTGAAGATGTCATCCAGGGCTGGTAGCTGGAGTCCAATGATATTCTGGGCAGTTTTAATGGTTCTCTGTAGAGCCTTTTTGTCCGCTACAGAGCTGCTCCCATACCATGAAAGAATGTCGTATGTCAGGACACTCTCAATTATACCATGTATTTTATTTATTTATTTAAAACATTTATATAGCTTTTCATCTTATAACAAACTCTGGGTGGCTCTCAGTCAAAAATTAAAATAACATAAAAACCATTTTCAAACTTGGGCCAAAAGTTTTAATCCATTTATGCTGCCCAGAGTCACTGTGGTGAGGTGGACAGCCATATAAATGATAAAGAAATATTTCCCAATGACATTGCATGGATTCACCCTATAAATTTGAAATTAACTATACATGATCTTTCCAACTCCTTCTTAGGTTGGAATAGATTGCATTCAGATGTAACACTTGAATACATGGAGTATCCCTTAATCCAGTGTCACGTTTGTATTTTGGACAAACCACAGAGATATATTTGTATTTAAACAAGCTGTAACATCAGGCTCAAGGAACCAAGAATGGCAGAAATAGTTACTTCAGAGTAGTTCCTTTATTGCAGTTCAAATATAGACAAAACGCGTGCCAGATTAAGGCAACAATCTGCATAACTACCATTTCCCCAAAAATAAGACCTACCCAAAAATAAGCCCTAGCATGTTTTTTACATGTGAATCTAATATAAGCCCTCCCCCACCTAAATAAGACCTACCTAAGAGCCTGTGCAACCAGTTGCCCACCCATTCCGTCTGGTTGCTTGCAGTGCCGGTGCCATGAGGCACGGTGGGGTGGTGATGGAACTATGGCATATGCCCCACACCAGCTTACCTCAGGACCCCCCACAGCCAGGCCAGCCATGCCATGACACCTGCCTTGTGGCGGCAGTAACAATTGCCATGTGCAGCAGGAGCCCACATGGCCTCTGGTCCACTTCTTTTGCTTGCTTGCAGAAATGGAGCAGGAGGTCGAGTGGTGTGCTGGTGCCACTGCTGCAAGGCAGGTGTTTGGATGTGAGTGGTCTGGATGCAGGGGCCCTGAGGTAAACCAGTAAGGGATGCATGGGGCAGCTCCAGCCCTCATCTCCTGCTCCACCGCAAGCAAGAAGAAGTGGGCCTCCAGTACATGGAAAAAAAATAAGGACCCCTCCTCCTCTTCAAAAAAATAAGTCCTAGTGCTTTTTTGGGGGCTGAAAAAAAAATAAGACCCGGTCTTATTTTGGGGGAAACACAGGTATTAGAAATTCCCTATGAACTGCTAGGGAGGATCTGCCTTCACCCCTTTCCTGCATACCAAAGATTCCAACTGTTAAAGATATAGTTGTGAGATAACCAGGAATGGTTATGAAGCAGAGCATAGAGTTTTTGTGCATGGAAACGGTGCTGAGAGTAGTTGTGAATAAACTGCATACGAATTGGTTTTTAAAGTAGTTTACTTATAGAGCAAAGCAAATTCATTGTCTTTTACCAATCCAAGTCTCAGCCATGCATAATCAATCCAGAAATACAAAACTTCTTACCGGTTCGTAGAACAATACATGAATCATTCAGGAACAGTATAAAAACAGTTCATAAAAGCAGTAATAAATAAACCATGATCAAATTGACCATGTAAAGAGATCAAAGATATCTACAACATAACAGCAGGTAACAATATGGTATAATGTCCACACTGACCACAATCAAGCTCTCCTTAACTACAGTTGCTACAGAGCTCATCCAATCAGGATGCAGAATGACTCAGCAATACTCTTAAAGCTATATTATACATATTCATACTATAAACATATAATGTTGTCTTATATATTACCTGGCCAACTAGTTAGGCAATGACCATTTCCTAACACCAACCTTGTCTAACTTTTTGTTCTCTGTGAAAGGGCCTCTCCCTCCAATAATTCTAAACTGCATTCCACCACATCAATGCACTTCAAAAATAGGCTTCTATATAGATCCTGTCAATTACAGCTTTCCCATATTTGTTGTGGGGTTCAGCTATCATCTTCCTAGCCAATATAATCAATTATCGTAGAAGAAGGGATCATAACTAGAAGACTAGGTGAAAATTTAATGACTGTTCCCCTCATTCTATTCATTGAGTGTCTTGATTTCTATTCTACCATTCTTCCAGAAGTTCAAAACAGTTTACATGGAGATCTCTAATATGCACACTATACACTAAGATATAATTTTTAAAGTGGTAAAATGTGTACATCTGTAAAAAAAACCAATAACTTTATTCCTGATTTCCCATGCAAGCATCACTGCACATGGTATTAAAGTCAGAATTTAACATTAAAGATTATCCAGGGCCCTAAATAAGCTAGGGGCAGGAAGTGAGAAACCTTGCTTAAGATAAGAAATTAAACAGGATCAGGTGAAGTCACTACATCAGTGAGAAAACCCAGAAAATGTACTAGACTGATTTTTAAAGGTTCCTTGGAAAATGGTAACATTTTCTTATTGTTGCCAAGAAAACTATATGGATGATGCACCAGGAAGTGAGAGTTGAATAATAGATTTTAGTTTACTAGAGGCCTGAGGTAATAGCCTGGCGTGATCAAATTCACTATTAGCTACATAAGAATTAGCGTGCAATACAGTCTTGAAATTTAGATTTGGTTCATAGCATAGTTTTGGGGAAAGGAGTATAAGAGAGAGGAGGAGGAGGATAAATATGAAAAATATGATTACTTATATACTTTTCTTTTTTTCACAGATTAACCTAGTTGGAAGGGATCTTGTAGGTCATCTAGTCCAATCCCACCCCCCATCCAAACAGATCCTACACCACTTCTGACATATGGCAATCCAGTCTCTTCTTGAAAACTTTAAAATATTTCATATAGATACATAACATACATATAACAAAATTGGCATATATTTATCTAAAATTCTTATATGCATGACATGCCCACACATATTACACACACACACACACACACACACACACAAATACTGAGAATAAGAGAGGAACATAAAAAGAACATAAAAAGATTTATGTTCTTTTGATTCACTATGATCTATAATGACCGTATAATTATGTGATTGCAAAATCACTTCTGGACATTCTTACTACACAAGAAAGTCATTAGACAAGTCAAGACAAGAAAGTCATTAGAAAGTAGAATAATAATATTTATTGTTGTTGTTGTTGTTATTGCTAGGGCTATTTACTTGTGCTCTTTCAATGCAACAAGTCAGGACATTGTCTGCAGGACGATCCTTCTTTCAAGCATTAAAGCAAAATAGTCTAAATCTCCACGCAGGTGTTTTGATGGTGGGAGTCTGGAAAGTTGTAATGCAAACAAAATCTAATTTTAGCATCTGTGCCAAGCACGAAGTAAATTTACTGATCACTGATGCATTGAGCAAAGGGAGGCCACAATCAGCAGGAGCTTTCAGCAAGATTATCCTATTAAAGCAGGAAGCCTTCATGCGGCTGTTAAGGAAGTCATCGGAAGCAGGTGATGGAAGCGGGGGTTGGACAGAGACAGTACGCTGACTGTACACGCTAAGTTGTTGTTTTCTGCTCAACTAAGCAGCAGAGAATTGATATGTTCGCAATGAAGTGCAATGACAATTAAATTGTAACTGACCTACATGTTACCGTCATTACACTTCCTCTTTTTTTTTTACGGCTTTCCCTCTTATTTAATCACACAGTATGAGGTTTTTTTATTAGGCTGGGATGTTAAAATCTTCATCCATTTAGCCATAAATGTTTGACTGGAAATCTATCAGACGTCCACTCCACTATACAAACAAAACCATTTTGCTGAATCATTGTTGACTTCTTGGTGGTGCAATTTAATGAGCACAATAATTTACCTGACTATCCAGTTTCGAGGTGCAGGAAGTGATCTGCTAACATGCACTAAGTTACTGCATCTTTTTTCTATTTGTGTCTCTTCTCCCTATAGTATATGGTTACTTTATTTTTTCACATTACTAAGTTAGGCAACCTTGTTAAAACCCTCTAAAATATGGTATGTGAATTAGCAAAAATAAGAAGAAACCTTTAGCACATTAATGTAATTTTGGTGTTGTCACATGCATGAAGACAGTGACCATCTCATGATCCACCTTAGGTCTCTGTTCAATTTTTTAAATAGTCAGTACACCTCACTACACATTTGTCTTCAGCTATCATTTAGTAAGATATTCAGAAGACCTTTCTAATAATTTTCCTTTAAAAAAAAATAAAATCATTATTTGGGGAAATTCACTTACTCTACAAAAAGTATATTAAGATTGTTTTGAGGCCATATTAGGCAAACCAACCAGCTGAATTTATGTAATCCTTTCTACATCTTTTGGATCTCATTTTTCCAAGCCTTTAAAAAAAAAAGACTTTTGAAATAAAATCAAATATCCCAGCCAACTATTTCACGTGTTCTTTAATCCCCATCTCCCAAGGAAGAAAATTAAAAAGATTTTGTTTAGTTTTGTTTTTTGTAATTGACATTGCCATGATAAGCTAGTGCAGAAATATTAAAAATAAATTGTGTCTCTGGTCACCTGTCACTATTGAACAGTTAACAAACATTAGGAAACTTTTACAGAAAAAGCCCAGTTAGATAGCAGTTTTTAGCTGACCATCACTAAACTTGGGCAATATCAAACCTGGTTAGCATTTGATTGGGAAACCACCAGAGTTGTCCACATGATGGACTAGAAAATGGCCAAATGTTTTCAAAGAAAGCAATAGGAAACCACTGTCATAATGCTGCTGAGAAACTGCATGGACATGTCCATGAATTCAACAGGACTTATCCCTGACTCAAAGATTTTATTTTACTTATAGAAATATGTGTTCTGCTAAGTTGTATTTCATTAAATCTATTAAAGGAAGTTGTTTTTCAAAATTGTACATTAAGAAAATGCATAGGGGAAAATGAATGGCAGGTGTAGTCGAGTAAAAAAAAGTATATATTTGCGTACTCATATAAACTGCATAGAAATATATGATTATTACAAGAAAAAATCTACAAAATCTGCATATAACAACTCTGGATTTTCCCAGTTTCTATAAATGATTCACTGATAAATTAGAGCAATCTAGTCTATAAATATCAGTGAAAGTAATAGTTTGCACATCCATCCCTCCAATTTATTAGCAAAGTTAAAACAAGGAAATCATAACAAGCCTGAAAGCAAACACTATACAGAGAGACTTTAATTGCCTGACTGATTGACTGTCTTGACTGGCTATGTGACATCAAATCTGTGTTGACTCTTAGTAACCACCTAGACAGATCATCCCAAAGGTGCTTTTTCAAGAGGCAACTGGATTTTCTGGTTTTTCTTTGAAGATATTTTGCTTCTTGTCCAAGAAGCTTCTTCAGCTCTGACTGGATGGGTGTGTGTGTGTGTGAAAAGATTTATACTCCTTGCAGACAGCTGGTCATTTGCATTCTTTTAGAGAGTCGTTAAGGTCATCTGGTGGTTTATCTGTATCATCAGGGTCACCTGCGTTGTGCAAATAGGTGTGGAGCCTTCTTGGAACTGTTCAAAGGACTTTGTTGTAGATTAGAGACAGATGATGTATCCCCCCTCCTCTGTTAAGAGAAGGCTGTTCAGTTTTGACATAGATGACCTCTCTGACCCCTCTTTCAAACCAGCACTCCGCTCTGTTCAAAATGTGGACTTTGTTGTCTTCAAAAGAGTGGCCTGTGTCTTTTAAATGCAGGTGGGCTGCTGAATCTAGTCCTGATATGTTTGTTCTCCTATGTTGCGCCATGCACTTATGAAGTGGTTTTTTTGTTTCCCCAATGTACAGATCTACACATGGCTCGCTGCATTGTGCTGCATATACTACATTGCTCAGTTTTTATCTGGGTGTTTTTTCTTTGGGGTAGACAAGCTTCTGCCTTAGTGTATTCTTGGGTTTGAAGTGTGCATGTATGTTATGTTGGTTGAAGAGCCTCCTGAGCTTTTCCAATATGCCTGCAATGTACGGAATGACAACATTGCTTCATTTATTGTTTTCTTCGTTATCTCAAAATTGAACAGCCTTCTCTTAACAGAAGGGGAGGGATACAACATCATCTGTCTCTAATCTACAACAAAGTCCTTTGAACAATTCCAAGAAGGCTCCACACCCATTTGCACCACTCAGGTGACCCTGATGACATAGATAAACCTCCAGGTGACCTTAATGACTCTCTAAAAGAATGCAAATGACCAGCTGTCTGCAAGGAGTATAAATCCTTCCATTCCCCACCATCCAGTCAGAGGTGAAGAAGCTTCTTGGATAAGAAGCAAAATGTCTTCAAAGAAAAAGTCCAGTTGCCTTTTGAAAAAGCACATTTGGAACAACCATGACTTGGATGATTAAGAATCTCCATAGATACCTAGACAGATTTTCTCAATAATGTGTCTCTGACCTGGTATGACCTGGTTCTTCAAGTCTTCCAATGATGCACTCATCACTATTGCAACTGAATCCATTGTTTTTGCTTCCACACACACCCCTTTTTTTTCATGGAGAATTTAAGGGACAGAATTTAAAATAGCTATCCCTCTTCCCACACTTTAACTTGCAAATATTATCCATGTACCTACTTCTAAATCTTACAATTAAACTTAAGCTTAAGTTTAAGCTCTTTCTTTCTAGTCTTCGACATCCCTCAGACTTTGAGATTATAATCCTTCTAACTAAATTTCCAAACAGAAATATCATTACATATTTTTCTTTTAATGCAAATGCAGACTACTGCATTTTAGCAGAATAAATATATTTCAATAGCCTACAAAGCTTCAGATTTGTTGGTGAAAAGAGACAAGAGAAAGCACTGATACAAGAATTGCTGTAGGGTGACTTGAATAGTGTAGGAAATCAGAATAATCAAGGTTTCTGATTTCTCCATACAGTTCCTTCTTGCCCTTGAACTGAAGTAATTGTTCCATTTGACACATTGAAAAGTGAAGTTGATAATGCCTTTTTTATGCTAAGGATGAAATAATTAATGATAATCATTCAGATAACAGAGCAATAACCAGCAAGTAAGGGAATAAATAAACTAAAATAAAAGCATATGGCTGAGGTCAAAAAGGATTGAAGGGCATAGAAAAAGAAAGAATCGTTTTGTTAGCAGAGACCACTGCACAAGCTGCGTAAGAAACATTTCAGAATATCCAAGAATAACTCTCAAATGTAGAAAGCTATCTGGTATAGTTAAGACTTTGTTAAAATTCTATAGCTCTAAAAGCTTCCCGGAGTTCAATATTTTCATGCAAATATATCCTACATTAATAAGTAGATATATTCATTATCCAAACAGACAAAGGGAATGATTAGGTCTTCTCAGGCACCCAAATCTACAAATCTAAGTGCAGCCCATTTAAAAATGGGCCGCTGGGCGGCTTGTTTGATCGGTCGCCGCCCCCGCCGCCTGTAGAGCCGCTTTTTAGACCGAAAAGCGGCTCGGGAAGCTCCCCTTTGGAATTAAGGGGGGGCTAGAGTGGGCAGCTCAAGGTTGAGCCCCAGAACCGCTACCAGGGTGGTTTTTTTGTGCCCTGGCAAGCGCTCTGTGTCTGGGCTCCCTCTTCAAGCTGCTGAATCTCCGAGCGGCGCGGGACCTCTGCAAGACAGAGCGAGATGGAGAGGGCAACTCCAACTGTTATAACATACTTTTAAACGAACTACAACGAATTTGGTGAGACCTGGAATTTTTTATGAGAATTATAACTATTTTAAATGGACTTTTTTTAATTTTGGAAAGTATGCTGTCTCTGTGTAAAAGTGCTGAAAATGGCATCTGCTTAAAGCTGAGCTAGTGAAAACAGAAAGCGCAGCAAGAAAGTGAAAGTGTGCCTGCCTGAAATTGTACTGGGTTTATTTATAAGTTCTATAAGTTCCTTCTAATTGCAAAATACAACGGATTTGACTCCTTTTCTGTAAAACTGGGGAGGACAGGAAAAGGAGGAAGATTTCTTTCTGTTTTTCAAAGATTTAAATCCTGCTCAGGCATGGCTTCAAAGAAAGCAGGGGGGGATTCCCCCACACATCAGACAAAGGAAAAGTTAGTGTCAGCTTCAAAACAGTCACAGGACAGCGAGACAGAGGATTTGAAAGCATTTATATTAAATATACATAAATCTTTGGGAGAGCTTTCTGGAAAAATGAGTAAAATGGATGAAAGGATGGGGAAAAATCAAAAGGAAATGAAGGAGATGGTGGAGGAAGTGAAGGAGTTGGTGGAGGAAAAAACTGATGGATTACATCAGAGTGTAACTAAAGTAGCTACAGTTCTTACTGATGCCCTACTGGCTGTTGAGAAAAAAAGTGGAAGACTTAAATTCTGAAGTGGAAGCTAATAAGAAGGAAGCAAAGGAACAGATGTTTAAGGTGGTGGTGCAGAGTCAGAGGCTTGAAGAGGAGATCACGATGTTACAATTTCGGAATATGGAATATGCCATAAGACTGAGAGGTTTAAGGGAGAATAACAGAGAAAATTTGAGGGCAACTTGTGTGGAAGTTTTGGCCAAGATTTTAAAAGTTGAACCAGATGTGATTGCCAACAGAATTGATAAGCTGTACAGAGCCAACTCACGTATAGCGAGACAGAGGAATTTGCCAAGAGACGTGGTGATTTATTTCACTGAGAGAAAATTGAGAAATGACATTTTGCAAAGTTCTTTCCATACTACCGTTCAACATGAAGGTAACCAAATTGGTGTTTACAAAGAGCTGCCACCAAAAATGTTAAGAGATCGGAAAGATTTTGGCTTTCTTGTAAATGAATTGAAAAAGCGTCAGATCCCATTTCGATGGGATGCTCCTGTTGGTATCATTTTGCGATATGAGGATGTAAGATATCGTATTAATTCTGTGGAAAAGGCGGAACAGTTTTACAACAATGTTCTTAAAAAGATTTCAGTATCACCTCGTTCATCTACACTTTTACCTATTGAAGATATTTCAGTTGAGAAGGTTTCTGAAGAGGGGATTCAAGAAATCATTTTGCTAAAAGAAGGACAGGCAATTCAAGAAGCAGCAAGGGAGGAAACTCTAGGTGCTGTAGGAGGTTTCTCAGAGGATTCGCCAATAGAATTTCTCGAGGTTAAACCAAAGCAATCTAGAGCTACAAGAGAGGTGGAGCCTGATCTTGATTTATTGATGCAAGAACCAAAAGATCAACGTATAACTCGAGCCGCAGAAAAGCAAAGATTAGAGAAACATCAGGAGTTAAGGAAACCACAGGAAGAGAATGGTACAAAAGGGAAAAAATTATACTCTGAAGCAGTGGGAGGGGCGAGACCGAAGACATCCGCTGTTGGAGAGAGTCTTTGTCAAATGCTCCAAGGGCTTCATTCACTTTCAGAATGACACTCAGACTCTTATCATGGAACGTGAATGGTTTGAACTCACCACAGAAAAGAAGAAAAATATTTCATTATTTGAAGCAATATAAAAATGATGTTGTTTGTTTGCAGGAAACTCATATTAGAACCCAGGACCAGAAATTTCTGATTTCAAAACTTGGATCACATTTCATATCTTCTAGTTCTGTGAAAAGGAATGGACTTGTTTTTTATATCTCCAAAAGAATACCAGCTAAACTGATAGAGGCGGATGATGAGGGGAGATATATTGCAGTTGAAATAAATATACAGAATGCTTTGATACTTTTAATTGGCATTTATGCCCCGAACCAGCAGCAGGAAACTTTCTACAAAGTGCTGAACAATAAAATATTGCAGTGGAATTATAAGTCTTTTTTGATTATGGGTGATTGGAACGGGGTGATTGATGCAACGCTTGATAAAAAGATGTCGGCCAAGAAAGGGAATAAGTTACCACCGACTTTTTTTTCATTGAAAGAAGAATTGGATCTGAAGGATGTATGGAGAATTCATCATCCCAAGGAATTGGATTTTACCTTCTTCTCTGAGAGACATAAATCTTTTTCGAGAATTGACTTTATGCTGGCTACTACTGATTTACTTACTATAGTGACTAAGACAAAAATATTTCCCAGAACTTTAACGGATCATAGCCCGGTGTGGATGAAGATAAATTTGGATAAAAGAGAAAGAAGATCTTGGCGTATGAATGAAAATTTATTTAGATATGAAAAGAATATTATGGACCTCAAGAAATATGTTAAAGAATTTTTTGATATTAACTTGAATAAAGGTACACCTATCGAGATTGTATGGGATGCATGCAAGGTTTATATGAGGGGTGTACTGATTCACATGAATTCTAAATACAGATTAATACGTCAGAAGTCAAGAATGGAATTGGAGACAGAGATAAAGGAGAAAGAGCAAGTGCTTATTAAGAACCCGACTGATGAAAAGGTACAACTAACGATAAAACTCCTGAAAGATCAATTTCAAATATTGATGGCGGATCAAACAGCAACTAATCTGCAATACGCTAAACATAATACTTTTTGCAACGCTAATAAACCCGGCAGATGGTTGGCCGGGTTGAGGAAACAACAAAGTTCTCGTATAATCAACACTATTGAGTATAATGGGAAACAAGTGCATCAACAGAACTTAATACATCAAGCTTTTTTAGCTTATTATTCTAAATTGTACCAAGCTGATAAAATTAAAGAGGACTTTATCGATGATTATCCGCAGAAGATGAGAGTTACAAAAATTTCAAGTACACAAAGTGATAGATTGAATTGACCTATAACATCTGAAGAGATTTTATTTGCAATAAAACAACTGAAAACATCTAAAGCTCCTGGGACAGACAGTTTGACAGCAGTATACTATAAGACTTTACAAGTGGAATTGGTTGAGCATCTTAAGGACTTGTTTTGTAATATTCAGCAGGGGGGTAAAATACCCCCCTCATGGAAGACGGCTTTTATTTCACTGATACCTAAAGAAGAAGAATCTGTAAAACCTGAAAATTTTAGACCAATATCTCTCCTGAATACGGATTACAAAATTTATGCTAAAGTATTAGCCAACAGATTGATGCCAGTTATTCAAGATGTGATTCATGAAGACCAAGCAGGTTTTATAGAAGGTAGACATATGAAGGACAATGTCAGGCAACTCATAGACTTATTGGAATATCTTGAGAAAAATAAACAGACCTCTGCAGTGCTGGTGTTTTTGGATGCGGAGAAGGCCTTGAGTCAACTGGGATTTTCTAAAAAAGACCTTGCACAAAATGGATTTTGGGGAACAGTTTATACAAGCGATTTCAGCAATTTATCAAGAACAGACGGCACAAATTATTATTAACGGTAGTTTAACTACCAATTTTAACATACAGAAAGGAACAAGACAAGGCTGTCCATTATCCCCATTACTGTTTATTTTGACTTTGGAAGTGCTGTTGAATGCTCTACGGGACTCGGACAATCTGAATGGAATAGTTGTAAGGCAAAGAGATTACAGAACAAAGGCATTCACAGATGATCTGGTTGTTACCCTAACATGACCTTTGGAATCAATCATCCAGATGAAAAACATTATAGAGGAATATGGTCTGGTTTCAGGTTTTAGCCTGAACCAGAAAAAGACTAAGATGATAGTTAAAAATATGTTGGAACCACAAAGGAATGAGCTTGAAAGGTTGGCAGGCTTTGAAATAGCTACAAAGGTGAAATATCTAGGGGTCCAAGTTGCAGCATCCAATATAAAACTCTTTCAAAATAATTATGAGGTACTCTGGCATAAGATTCAAAACGATCTTGAAACATGGAAGAAGCTGCAACTAACTTTGCTTGGTAGAATAGCAGCTGTTAAGATGAACGTTCTACCTAGATTTCTGTTTTTGTTTCAAATGATACCGGTGCTTAAAAATGATAAGTTTTTGATGGAATGGCAAGCAGGTTTAAACAAATTTATTTGGAATGGGAAAAAACCAAGAGTCAAACTTAAAATTATGCAAGATGCTCGTGAGAGAGGTGGCCTCAAAGTTCCAAATCTACGTCTATACTATGAGTCTGCAGTGCTGACACAAGTTGGAGATTGGATCGGAACAACAAAAATAGAAATTTTGAATATAGAAGGCCATGACTTGCAATTTGGATGGCATGCGTATCTACTTTATGAAGATAAGAGAGACAGTGTATTCAATAGTCATATTTTAAGATATGCTTTAATGAGAGTTTGGAAGAAGCACCAGCTTCAATTGGATTACAAAATACCTTTGTGGTTGGATCTTGGGCAGATTATGCCAAATATAAAGTCACTCGGGGGGTTGTTGTATAAAGAGATACTTTTTAATGATGGGGGCAGATGGAGTTTGAAATCTTTGAATACCCTGTTGGAAGAAGGAGTGAACTTAACCTGGTTGCAGTATTTTCAACTTCAAGCAAGATGGAGAGAAGATCAGAAAACTGGATTAATGTTACATGAAGAAGATTTGGTGACTCAGATAAAATGTAAAGGGCCGATGCATATTAAACGAGTGTATAATTTACTGTTAGAAAGAGATTCAGAGGGGGAATTAGTTAAAGATTGTATGATTAAAGGGGCGCAAAATTTTGAAGAACCTGTAATGTTGGAAACATGGGAAAAGATTTGGGTCCAGAATGTTAAATTTACACAGGCACAGAACTTGAGGGAAAATTTTTATAAGATGTTTTATAGATGGCATTTAGATCCCAAGAAGTTATCATGTATGTATCCAAATGTTCAACCTAAATGTTGGAGGTGTGATTGTTTGGATGCAACGTATTTTCATATTTGGTGGACGTGCAGAAAATTGAAAGCATTTTGGATTAAACTTTGGTGGGTAATGCAGAACATTTTGAAGAAGAAGCTTGAGTTTTCTCCTCAGTTTTTTTTGTTGGGAATAGTTAAGGGTTGTTCAGCAACTGACACTAGATTAATTTTACACATGATTACCGCAGCTAGATTATTGATTGGTCAATATTGGAAGAAGGATAACGTACCTACTATAGAGGAATGGATACTGAAGATGTCTAATTTTGTAGAGATGGCTAAAATTTCTGCATACCTAAAAGAAAGGACCCATGAAGTTTTTGCTAGGGAGTGGAAGAAATGGGTAGAATACATGAAGAATAAATACCAAAGTAAGAAGTTTCAATTAGCACTTAACTGAATTTATATTTTTTATATTTAGAATTAATCTAAAAGAGAAATGTATTGAATTTCATATTCTATGCAACTGAACTTATATTTTTAATATTCAGATTTAATTTTAAAGAGAAATGTATTATGTACTGTTTGATTTTGATTTTGATATATGTAATATTGGGAATTATAGTTAATGTTATATATTTATATTACTTAAATGATACTTCAATTTAAATCTTATGATGCTCAAAATTATTTTACCAGATTTTTTTTAAATAGATTGTTAAGAGTTAAGAGTTTTTTATATTTGATTTATATTGTTATACATTGGTTTAAAAGAAAAAAAAAATTTTTATTACCAAAGGTTAAAATTGGTTATAAAATAAGATTATAGCTTTTTCTTAGTTGGATCTCACCTAAAAAAATTGTTAAATATTGAATGTTAATGTTTGTTTAATAGCGGAAGTCAAGGGGGGGATTGGGGAGGGATAGGGGGGATAGGGTGGGGGTGGTAAGGGGGTGGGATGGGAAAGGGGTTTTAAAAATAAACTGTAATGTAAAACTTTTTCAATAGAAAAAAAAATGGGCCGCTGTACTAGCTTTCCAGAGGATAGTGAAGAGCATTGGTCTTGGGTAGAAGTTAACCCAGCAAGTGCAAGTGTAAGTGTAGAGTTCATAGAAGTTGTGGTGCTGCAGTTGGGATATACATTATTATCATAGTGTTCATCCAATTTTATTTATTCTGTTTTTGTTATTATCATGAGATGCCTAGGATTATTATGCATAACATAGTCATCCATATAAGTTTCAAATAATAAATAAAATAAAATGTTTAATCATGTTTAATGATGAAAGTCATATACTAGTAATAAGGAATTACTACATTACAGAAAGTGAAAGCTAGAAAGTCAAATTAGAAGTCCTCCAAGTTAGAAGGTCAAGTTTGGGGAAAAGGCTAGAGGCTGAAGGATATATAACTGGGGGAAAGTTGAGGATACTGTCCAAAATACATTTGATCTGAACAATGTAAAACTGTAACTCTAATAATCTCTTGGGGAATCATCTTGAAATGTTCAAAAAGAAGTGTTTATTCTGGACTGAGAGGGAAGGAATTGGAATATCAATCCCAATATAAATTCTAGGATGACAGATATAGTACAGCCGGTGAAATCCAACATTGTCCTGGAATTTTTCTGCTCTATACAGCTTGTGAGAGCCTTGGGGAATCTGGGTTCTACCCTGTGAAAGATATTGAATCCCAAGAGGAGATAGTAGGAGTGGGAATGATCTAATGCCAACCTTACAACTGACCCTAGAATTAGAGGAGAGATGCTTGCACACATTGTTGGCTTATTTCCTCCTTGACATTTTGTCTCTTTTATTTATATATGGCACTCAATTTAAAGGTAAAGAGCAGGGCAGAGCCATCAACAGATGGAGGTTTACCTGAGGAAGTCAAAGAAGTCAAAATGGCAGCCATGACTATGCAATCAAAGCCTCTTCCTTGTATACATTTGTTATGACATGTAAAAAAGGGCAGTGTTCACCTTCATCTGCAGCCATCATTTTGACCTTTTTTACTTCCTCTTCCCATCCCACCAGAACATGGACAGTAGTGGGGTGCCTCAACAATGTAGCGCAACTGCACTATGGTTGGAGTTTCCTACCATAAATTAAATTTCCAGATTAGCATTTACAGTTATATATTTGCACATTTTGGGCAAATCTGCATTCCTTTTGCCCTTTGGTTAGGTTCTGTTTTCTCTTTCCTTAGTAATATGTAACTGGCCTCTCCACTGCTCTTTTAGTTTGCTTTCCTATTGATTCATAACATCAAGGGCGGGGGGAATTCCTCCCTCTAGTTCATTTGTTTGTACAAAGCATAGAAGAGGTAGCATTACCAATCAGATCCTCAAAGAGGAAGCACAGTTGCCCCACAAGCAGTGGACCTACTGGTTCACTCTTGTTCAGGCAAACTGATAGTGATATAAACTACCGGTTCGGGCGAATAAGTAGTAAAAAAAATGCTTTAAAAAAGGTTTTTTTTTAAGTTAGCCACGCCCACCTAGTCACATGACCCCCACCAAGCCATGTCCACAGAACCAGTAGCAACAAATTTTGCATTTCACCACTGCCCACAAGTAGAAAAAATTGAAATAGAAACCTCATTTGAACCCAGGAAAAACAGGCCCTTTGAGAGCTGCTGCCCCCCAAAAGACTTCTGAGGCTACACGGATGATCATTTTGAGCTCAAAATAATGAAGTGGTTATACAATTAGATTAAAGAATCATTGGACTTCGAAGCACAAGGAGAAGTCTCTTAATAAAACACATATACTTTCCTAAAGATATTCAGTGTGTTGCTTGGAAGAATAATAAGTTAGCATGGCCATATACATGTGTGTGACATTTATAGACCTCTTCCAAACATCTTAAGTACTTTACGAACTCAGCTGACTGGAATGAAAATCGGTCTCTTCTTGTATTACCCAGTAGTTAAGATGAGTGACTGTGTTTATCAGGTTTTTTTAAAGAGCTGGTAAAACAAGTGCAATATCTGAATACTGTACATTCTGAAAATAATCTATGAAAATACCGATAAATATATTTTCATGGTCCTAGTAAAGTCTGTTATTTGTTTTTGTTATGTATATTGATTTGCATTGTTTGATTTCTCATCATCCATTTACAATTGATATATTGTGACTATCACGGTTCTTATACTTCCAAAGCAAGTTCCAGCTTACTTTGGAAATGGATTAGTTTCTCGGATTGCCACTATTTTCTTCATCAGAAATGATGACATCAGAACTCTCCAGCTAATAGAACAGAAAATGGATATAGATATAGCTAATCAATAGGTATTCTACCTAAGTGAATAAGAGACCTAATTGTTTTTTTTTTAAATTTGATTTATATGCTGCCCTTCTCCGGAGACTTAGGGCGGCTTACAATGCGTTAAGCAATAGCCTTCATACTTTTGTATATTTTATACAAAGTCAGCTTATTGCCCCCACAAACGGGGTCCTCAATTTTTCATTCCCAGCCCTACAAAAAAGGAACATATATGAAAATTCCAAAGTAGACTGAACCCAGAATGCATTCTAGAGCCTGCAAAAAGTATATAGAAAGAAACTGAGTGCATTACAGTCACTACTATTCTAATATAGATGTCATTCCTAATGACAGTGACATCAAAATGACAAGCGAAGCTCTGCCTTTCCATACTTCAGCTGTAAACTCATATGCAAATATGTAAGGATTGGAATTGCTTTCCAAAGCAATGTCATAGCAACTGGAATGTCATAGCAATTGTTATTACTCTACTTGGTCCCTCCTATAGACGCCTCCAGTCATTTCTTTGTGGATTAATTTAACTTTTTAAGGAGAGAGTTTTTTCAATTAAAATATTAATATAAACATATACACATCAGCATTATCTGAATAATGCTGTTCAATGGCCACTCCTAAGCTAAATATTGCTGTGCTGATTGGACACACAAAACTCTATGAAGACATTTGGCTGAATTTTGGAACTTTAGTTTCTTTTCATCAGTAGATGTTTAAGGAAATTTGTGTTTGAAGTTCTAAGTAGAAGAGTAAGTCAAGGACAATCTTTCTTTCTCCCTCCCTCCCTCCCTCCCCCCCCCCTCTCTCTCTGGAAAATGTTTAAAAAATTGTTTCCAGACAAAACTTACAATAAAATATATATTTCTAAAGGATTGTCACAAACATAACCAAACTATTGATTTAAAAAGTGAAATGACACAAGTTAATTCTTCCATTCCTAATTATCATTTCTGTCTTCTTTGAACTGCATTATAACATTTGCAAATCTGCATGTATGGTCAATTTGTATACAGCCCACAAAGGGCTGTATTGTGTGATAAAGGAACACTAGACTAGAGATATTTTATACTGACATTTAGATCAAAAATCATACATATACATGTGTACTAATATAGGACAATGAAATTGGTATGCATTTTTAACACACATGCAGTACAAACACATGTTATATTGGGCTTTAAATAATATTATTTTAACAAGGTTTGGAGTAATAATCACACTTATTGTCTAATCATATGCCAACAATCCCCCGACTATTGTTCTATTTTAATAGTAAAGCTTTCCCTTTAACCCCTCGAAATCTCCTTTAATTATTTAATCAGTTTGGCTGAAACTCACAAAGCATTAAATTGTTAGTTGCTACTTAACATTCCTTATAAATTGCATTTATTAATTTCTGGAAAGAGACTTGCCCATTGCTACAGTAATTTAAATTAGTACCACATGGTTACAGATTGGCACTGAATGATGATTAAGTCTTTGGGGGTAAATTCTGTCCTTTGAAGATCTTTGAGTGAAATATGAGACAGTGGGGGAGGAAGGAACAGAAGGTCTAACCAAAGTTTTGACCAAGAAGTTACAATTTATCAAAAATGTAATGAGCCAAGGATAGAATTTTCACTGTAAGCATTACATAATATTGCCTATCAAATGCTATTGAGTTTCCTGCTCGCTCTGGTCATATAAGACTTTGCTGACTAATCAAAGAAATGCCCCATTGGCATTTAATAGGCTCTGAATCAAGGTTGCCACCTCATTTCATAATTATTATGGATTTATCATAATTTTGGATTCATTTCATAAGAAGAAATTGTCCATATTTTCTGAACCTTGGATTCCTTAAATTGGTAGATTAATCAACTGAAACTTTAGTGAAATGCGGCCTATTTTAATTGCTTAATTGGAGGATGGAGAATGAGCTCTGGGATATGGCAGTAAGGATAAGCATTATAACTGGCATTTATTTTTAAAAGGAACCACAACCTACCTGTCAATGACTACTAGTGGTTACGATCCTGAAAGACCAGTTGCTGAGGAAAAACTATGGAAGGCAATGATCACCTCCTAACCAATTTGTGAAGTTCTAGTTGACCTTTTATGTCTATGGTCATAAAATGACCATCTAATTGGTCATTTTATAATACAGAATGGTGGACTGGGTCTTTAGTCTGAGTAAGTTTGGTATCAGAATCAGAGCTAGGGGCAAACTACTGTATTTTTCGCACTATAAGACACTCTGGAGCATAAGATGCACCTAGCTTTTGGGGAGGAAAACAAGAAAAAAAAACCTGCCTCTGCCTCCCAGCATCCATTAGTATTCATCTGGTTAGCGTCCTTCAGGAAACAGCCTGGTCAGTTTCATCAGATTAACACAGCCTGATTTAGCATGATTGGTGGTCGATTGGTGGATCGACCTCCTGGAATACTGCCGAATAGCTGTTTCAGGCTGTGGGGATAGCCGCTACCTATCGCCGCCTCGGCCGCTTTTCGGCCTACACACATCCCATTTTCAGCCTGTTCCAGGCAGCGGGGATTGCTGCCACTAATTGACAATGATGCCGATCACCACTGCCACTTATTGCTGTCGATTGCCACTGATTGCCGCTGATCCCCACTTCCTGGAACGGTCCAAAAACTGGATGCACAGAGGCCAAAAACGGGTGCATGGAGGTCAAAAATAGGGCATACAGAGGCTGAAAATGGTCAAAGGATGGGAGCCTGTGGGTGGGTGGGTCTTTGGCAACTTTCGCTCTATAAGATGCACAGACATTTCCACTCTCTTTTCGGGGGGGGGGAGCGCTTCTTATAGACCAAAAAATATAGTATATCACAGGAAAAATGCTAAAACTATTAAGGTCAAAGTTCTCTGGTTTCTTAGAACCAGAAATAAGAACATAGAATATAGAAATAAGGAGAAATTTTCTGACAGTGAGAACAATCAACCAATGGAAAAGCTTGCATTCTGAAGTTGTGGGAGCTTCATCACTAGAGGTTTTCAAGAAGATATTAGACTGTCATTTGTCAGAAATGGTGTAGAATCTCCTGCTTGGGCAGGGAGTTGGACTAGATGGCCTACAAGGTCCCTTCCAACTCTGTTAATCTGTTAACATCATTGCACTGATTGTCAACAATACTGAACAAATCAGGCCATGGCTATCAAACACCAAAAATCTACCAGACTATCACAGCTCCTTTACATGGATGATCTGAAGCTGCATGGAAAGATACTGTCTGAAATAGAATTTCTGCTCAATACTGTCCATATATGCAATGAAGATATTAAATGAAGTTTTGACTGGACAAATGGACCACTCAACAGAGGACAAATAGTGAAAGATGAAGGAACCAAGATATTCTATGGAAATAACATCAAAAATCTAGATGAAGATGATCATTACAAATACCTGGGCATTTTTCAGGCTGACAACATCAAGCACATTGAAGTTAAGAGGAAGGTTAGAAGTGATCTATTAGAATGTGCTGAGATGGATAGATTGACACTTAAGATAAAAGAAAAGGAAGAAACAAAATCTTTTTTAACATGAGATTTATTTTACCAATGGTTAACTAACAGAAACAGAGGTTAGAATCTAAAAAGAATTTTAAAAGATAATAAAAATTTGTATTGAAAATATTGCAAGATGAACAAACTAATTGTATTATTATTTTGTGATTAATGATGATATGCTTATTAAGATTATTAGTAGGATTATGGTTATTGTTGTATCTCTATTGAAAATTAATTGTGCCCAGACAACATGCTGTTCAGATAGAGATGGAATTTTTTTATGTTCTTAAAGAAAAAAATGTACCAATAAAATATTTTTTTTAAAAAAGAATAAAATAATTGAAATGCAGTGGTGGGATTCAGCCAGTTCGCACCACTTCGGGAGGACCGGTTGTTAACTTTCTGAGCAGTTTGGCAAACTGGTTGTTGGAAGAAATCATTAGGGCAGAGAACCGGTTGTTAAATTATTTGAATCCCACCACTGTTGAAATGGAAATGGACTGGTCAGATAAAAAGAAGAACTGATGGCAGGTGGACCAAGGCAGTCATAGAAAGGATCCAACTTGATAAAAGGCATCCACGAAAGAGACCTAAAACAAGATGGATCGATGACATCAGCAAGTATTGCAGGTCCAGTTGGCAAAAGAAAGCTCAGGACTGTATTGGTTGGAAATATGTGGAAGAGGCATTCATCCTGCAATGGATAGAGAATGACTAAAAATGATGATGATATTAAAAATAGCAGACTAAGACCAGACAATGGCTAAGAGTAGGAAAACTGAAAGATACAAAGGGGCTAAATCTGGCTGCAGAAGACCACATCTTAAGAACAAATGCATAAAAAGCCAACAAATCAGGAGTGAAATGCTCCCAGTTCAGGCCAGTTTGCCCGAACCGGTAGTAACAATTGTGACTAGTTCACTGAACCAGTAGTAAAAATGCTTCAAAAAGTTAAAAAAAAAGTTCCCAAGATGACGCGGCACAGCTGAAGGGTTTTTTTTTTTACTTTTTTAAAGCATTTTTTTACTATCCATTCGGGCAATAGGAAGTAAAAAAATGCTCTAAAAAGGTTTTTTTTTAAAAAAAGTTCCGACAATCAGCTGTGACAATTAGCTATGCTACGCAATCCTCGGAAGGTTTTTTTTTTTTTTTTTTTACTTTTTAAAGCATTTTTTACTATCTACTTCAACTATGGTTATTTATGGGACCACCTGCTGCCACCAGTAGCCTCCCACTGGCCGGTACGCTCTGATAGAGAGGGGCTCCTCCAGGTGCCGTTGGCCAAACAATATCGACTGGCGGCCCCCAGGGAGAGAGCCTTCTCTGTGGGGGCACCTACTATCTGGAATGAGCTCCCCCCAGAGATACAGAGGATCCCGGATCTACGTACCTTCCACCGTGCTCTCAAGACCTTTTTATTCCACAAGGCTGGCCTGGCCTAATTTCTTCCGTTTTAAAATGTAAATTTTAAATTTGTTCTTACTATTGGGGTGTTTTAAATTTTGTCTTGGGCCAATTTGTTTAATTCGGTTTTATGTTGTTTTTAAATTTTGTACTTATGTGTTTTTATTGTCTGGCTGTTCACCGCCCTGAGTCCTTTGGGAGTAGGGTGGTATATAAATCGAATAAATAAAATAAAATAAAATACTATCTATTGGGGGAAGTCCATTTTTGCTCCATGGAGGCTTTCCTGAAGCCTGCTAGGCCAAAAACGGGGGTATGGGGAGGGTCCACTTTGCTCCCAGGAGGCTTTCCTGAGATGTGCTAGGCCAAAACAGGGGGTGGGGTGCTAAGAAAGAAAAAAAGAAAGAAAGGGAAGGGAAGGGAGGGAGGGAAAAAGGAGAGGAAAGAAGGACCACAAACCTGGCACTAGATGCAGCTTCAGAGGATACCTTGAAAGAGCACAACCATCAATCCAGGGCTGGAAGTGACTTGGAGGTCATCTAATTAACCCCCTGCTCCAGCAGGACATTGTTAAAATGAGTTTCTGTCCTTTGACCCTCCCAATCACATGACTACATAGCTACACCCACCCAGTCACATGACCTCCCCACCAAGTCACGCCCACCAAGCCACGCCCACAGAACCCATAGGAAAAAAAATAGATTTCACCACTGCAACAAATGGCATCTCTGGAAAGAAACTGAAGAAGTGGACCATCTAGTTAGCTGCTGAAAGAAGATCATAAAGATTGATTACAAACAATGACTTAACAAGGTAGCAACAAGGTGCATTGGAAGATTTCCAAAAAGTACTATTTACCTGAAAGCAAGAACTGGTAGGACCACAAAATAGACAAAGAAATAGAAAAAAAAAAGATGCTAAAGATGGGACTTTAGAAGATGGGACTTTAGAATTCAAATAAATAGACACCTGCCACACAAAACATCCCGGATTTAACAATTGTCAATAGGTCTCATTTAGTTGATGTTGCAATGCCTGCAATTCAGTACATCTACTAAATTAAAGAAAATCACAAAATACAAAGACCTGCAAATAGAAGTAGAGCTACTGTAGCAAAAGAAAGCAAAGATAGTATTAATAGTGATAGATGCCTTGCGTGCAATCCTGAAACATCTGGAGCACCACTTGAACACCATCAGCATTAATACAAGTCACCATCAGTCAACTGCAAAGGGCAGCTTTTCTTGGAACAGTTCACATCCAGTGACAATATCTTTAACACCATCAAACAATATCTGAGAAGCCCAGGTCCTTGGGAAGGAATCAATAGGAGGATAAAAATGCCAAAGATATCTGGCTGCCTGTGTGACAAATAACAATAATAAAAATTATATGCCACCCCGCTCCCAACAATTCTTTACTCATCCACTTTATTCCTGGTGAACAATTATTGGGTGACTTGCCATCAGTCTCTTCCTGAGCCAATCTACTCACTAAGTAGTGAAGAAATGAAATGAAGAGGATAATAGTATGATTATTGCCTTGAGCTCCTGAAGTAAAAGAAAGAAAAACATTTATATAAATTTATGAACGAATTGTCCAAGATTTGGTAGATTAAAAGGAAGCAACCCTATTGTCTGTTTTCAAGACCCTCTGCTTTGCAACAGCTTTCTCGTGAAATTCATAGTTTTGTTGGTATAAAATCATTTCCTTTGATACAGAGCATTTTCGAAGGCCTTTCCCCCCACTCCCTTTGCTTAATTTCAGTAAATACATTAACTTCATGGCTAATAACTTTGAGAACAGCAGGGTGTTACAGAGATTTTGCTGTCCTTCTATTCTCTCCATCCAAACTCGTTAAACTTCTGATCACCTCAGAGACTTGTAACAGGTACAGATTAAAAAACAAGCAAAGGAGAACATAATGCTTGTAGAATGATAACTCCAGCAGGTATTAGTCATCCATTTCCATTTCCTTAACCCTACCAAAGTCCAGGTAAGAATACTTCAGCGCCTCCTGCAGGAATCTTATAGCCAAGAAATCTATTGCAGTAAGAAAAGGAGAAAGACAGCCTCAAAATAAACTTATAAAATAATAGATTCATCTACCTGCAGCTAAAGATAAATATTAAATAAGCCTATCTGCTTCTGGCTGAAAATTAATTTCTTCGAAGGCAAATAGTGTAATACGTAGACTCGTTTCAATTCCCATTTGGCAAAGAGCCCATTTACTGCATACCACGGGCTTTGAAATACTAGAAACTGCCTTCACACCACACACACACACACACACACACACACACACACACACAGGGAGAGAGAGAGAGAGAGAGAGAGAGAGAGAGAGAGAGAGAGAGAGAGAGACCATTCACATGCATATTTCCAAGCTTAGAGCAAACACAACTATCTTTCAATACCAATTCAACTTCAGTGAAAGAAAAATGTCTGCCTTTGAATGAGGGTTGTAGGTTATGATTATTTTCTCTTTCAAAACAGTTGACAGAATTTGAGTGGTGACAACAGAATTTGAACATTACCCTCCCCTCCTTTTTCTTTCTTTGTATTTGGAAATGGAAACTCCCTGAAATTCTGAAAACCAAAAAGTTACAGAACCATGTGAGAAATGTTCAAGAGTTTAAACACATCATTGCTTTATGAAAGGAGTCTCCGATTATTTTGGAATTGGTATGCATATTACAAAAGGACTGATGGCGGCTTGGAAGTTAATAAAATTACCATGTAGGGGGAAATTAACAATCATACGAAGTGCTGCTTTCTCAGAATGCTACCTGACACCTCTGCAAGTGTTTTTCCACAAGATCCTCTATAAGCAGAATTGTCTGCAAGATATGATCACAAAGATCAAGATGGCAGCTGTAATTGTAGCTCTATTTTTTTTACATGATATGCCCCTGTTTTACACTGAAGCTTACCTTCATCTTTTCTCCAAATAAGGGGTCACAAATGCAAAGTGTGTCCATAAATGTATGGTCAAACGTTCATATAAGATTTTGAGTGTGGCTGACCATTTTTATTTTCTAAAAAAATCATAGATGTTACTCTAACAATTATAAGACTGAAGATTACTATTTCCAGTCCTCAGTTTCCTTGTTTTCAAACTCACGATCATAGCAAATCATAAATCATGTATCTTGCATAAATTATTTTAATTTTCAGGCTTTTAATTGAGAATAAAAGGAATCTTGCTGTATTTCAGAGGGGTAAACATTTTGAGGAAATAAGCTTGAGTCATCATTGGTGGATTTTATTCATTACTAAGCAAAGTCACTCCAGTAACTGACATCAGAATTTTTTAATTCCAACTTTTATTGTTTTATCAAAGTATAAAATATAAAGGAAGATAGAAATAGAAAATTGGGGGAAGGTAAAAAAAGAGGGGGAAAGAAAATATGGGGTACAAAGAGAAAAAGAAAAAAAGCATTGACTTCCAACTCTTTAACACAGTAGAAGGTAACAACATTACAACTTCAACTTTTTACTTTTACACATTAGTATATACTAGCCATTTCTATAAAAACAAAATTGTATAATCGGCAAAATCAAAATCAAAGCTTCATTTTTTTTATCACAAGCTCAAAACCCAGAATGGATTTCCAAGTAGAAAACATGATTAAATATATTCTCTTTTTTCAATAAAGCAATCAGTTTAACCATTTCTGCTTTTTCTTCCTTGCTGTGGAAATAATGTATATTTCTGTTTGAACTTAATAATCTTTGTAACCCATCACCATATTAACAAAATTCACTGTATTCTATCAGATTCTTTAGAATTTTTTATTAATTACAATAAGAAGTATTGGCCAAAATCATGCAATACACCATTCTCAACTAAAATTGTATTCTTCTTGTGTCTGGTCACACAGTCAGAGTGGAATTGGCAATTTTATCCATTAAGTTCCTAAGAACCTGAGATAATCATAAGCATCCAATTCAGCCACTGGGTTGGATGCAAAGGTTTCTTGATTTCAGAAGAAGAAGCTTTTCCCAGTAGGAAGAACCTTGTAGGAAGTTAGCACCCACCCCTTTCCTATAAGAATAAAATATTTTGGGAAATATTAAAAAGGCAGAATATTATGTTTCCCTGGATGAGAAATGGAGAAGCATGTTTTAAAGACAAAGCAGCTCCCACCTTCCTGCCCCCACTCTTTTGTTAATGGGCCAGAGCCAGAAACTCAATCTTTGTCAATGGACCTCATTTGCAAGACAATGGGACCCATCTAGGACAGAAACTCACTACATGGCACCTGGGAAGATTACATCAGCCAGCAAGGCTAACTAAGACCCCCACTCCCTGGGAGTCTGAGAACCAATCAGGATACTCTTTCTGGGCCCCAGGAAGTTCAAAGCCAGGGAGAGCATAAAACCTGGAAACTCGCTGTATCTGCCCTTTTTTTCTGTTCAGGAACTCAAGCCAAGCGATCCTGTCCACCATTAAACCATCTTTCCAAGCAGCCTCCATGTTTCCAGTGTCTTTTTCCCCACTTGGAGCTGAACCCAGAGGATATTTCTTCCTACAGCCTTTTTCTAACAGAAGTAGTATCTCCATTAGGAGGAGTTCATCTCAGGAAAAGAAAGGAACTTTGCTGGTACAAAATTCACACCTCAAGTGTCCTCAACCTAAAAATCCAATGTTGACATCAGCAGCCTCTTTGCATTACATATCATTATATATTTATGGACCCTGACAGGCTACATCCAAAACTGTAGTGATGTATTCATAACTATATCCTGTGCCTACACATTAGCATAAATATTTAGTGTGCTGTATTTGTAAAGGGTAATTCCTTCTAAGACTCGTGAAAAGGTTTGTTCTGGCCCTCAGCCTCATTCTGGGTTTAGGCAGCTTCTTCCTTTGTGATTCAACCAAATTACCTCGAGGCTGACAAGATGAGCTCTGTTCTTGTTCCATTTTGACTTTTACAGTCCCACTGAGACCATTACTAATAAAGGTGATTACCCTTTTCAACTTTTGTGAGAACTCCTCCAGAGTGAAATAGACCAAAGATTTAGGATAAAACAGTTTAAGAAAACATTTATAACTAACTACTATATAATTCAAAGTGGTGGGGGGGAGGGATTAGTCAAATAATAAATTGTGATGGAGAAATTATGTGGATCTGAATTTTAAGAAATATTGTTATTTTGTTGCTAAACTTTATTAAACATCTTTAAGGAAATTTTCATTTCTTATTGGAGAAGGAAATCACAATTTAATAGGAATTGCATTCTTGTAGATAGCCTCCACTTTCACCCAAGTAAAACCCTTTTTCAAACTGTCCCTCCCCATAAACATTAGCAACTTGACACTGTCTAGACCAGAGGTCTGCAACCTTAAACACTCAAAGAGCCATTTGCACCCGTTTCCCACAGAAAGAAAACACCAGGAGCCACAAAACCCTTCCTGTGCCTGACTATTTCTTGAGCGGCCACAAAACTAGCATATTAAATGTTCTGTTTTCTTCTGAAACTTTTCTTTTCTTGGATTTATCAATGGTTAGCCTACCAGGGGTTGAAAAACTCAATAAATTGTGTGCCGGCGGGTATCACACATTGGTGGTTGTGACACATATTTTGAGTGACAGGGAGCCACAGCAGAGGGGTGGAAGAGCCACAAGTGACTCCAGAGCTTCAGGTTGCTGATCCCTGGTCTAGACAATTTGCAGAAGTTACAAGTTATAAAACATCTTTAGGTCACCAAGTTAGGGAAAACTGGGACTTTTCACTTTTTTATGTTAATGTTATCATATTCTTCTTTTCCCCCCTCTTTAAAGCCAAGGACCTCCACAATGTGGATGAAAAGGCTGAGATGACATAGCAGGTATGACTGCCCAGTTCTGCAAACAGCTCAGCAAATAGATCTGCTTCTTAGAGCACAAGAACAGCTATTTTGGTTGGTATAAAGGCCTCTCTAATCCAACATCCTATTTTCATAGTAGCCAAATTAAAACCCACAAAGAAGAGACAAGGTAATGCCATTCTTCTGTCATTATTCCCCAGCCATAGATGTTCAGAGACTGGTTGCCTCAAATCCTGCAGTTTAGTCTCCTGAAAAGACAGGCATTATTTTATTTTATTTTACTTTGTTTGATCATCTTTGCAAGGAACTCAATCTCCCTGACCTATCTTAGGGAGAATTCACCCTCTATGCTTTTCCTTTTCTGGAGTCTCTAGGGATGCATAAATTGTAGGGCAATGAAGGGCCATTGATATTTAATAGAGCTTCCACAGACTTGAATCAGATTTCAATATAAACCTCTGAGAATATCTAAGTAAGTCAAATGTTCCCATCTCCTGCAAGAAACTGGTCATTCAGTGAGGTCGTTTTTATTTTTATTTTATTTTTATTTGTCTGCTTGTCAGATTTATAGCCTGCCTTTAACTTGAGGAATTAAAGGCAACCTGCAGTAGTATCTTACAATTTTATTCCCACATTAGACCTGTGAGGTAGTTGAATTAAAAGATAGTAACTGATGCTAAATCACTCAGTGAGGTTCTGACACTGAGCGGGCTTGAACATGAAGACTCCTGATTTAACATCTTTACCAGTATGAACAAAATATTGCCTTTTTATCTTGAAGTGCCACTCCAAGTGTCCCCCTGACCCCAATATAGTGGGCAACAGCTACAAATAGGAGTCTGTTTTTGTCAGAGTTTAGGCAGCGTGACTAGTATTTTGAGATAAATCCAGGAGCAAAACACAGCACACAGCACACTTTAGATAATCAACAGTTTATCTACAGCTAAATATATATACAGACTTATATGTGGTAAATACCTTATCGTACAGCCACTGACACAAGGAGAGCAATGAGATACATAACAAGAGAGAACATGAGGAAAAGGGAGATGCCTTCTAATGGCTTCCCTTATATAGGCAGCTTCTTACCCAGCTTCTTAAAGTGGCAGTAACCCTGCTGCCTCATTCCCATTGCATCAGCTTCAGGTTGCCTCCACTTACAACCTCTCATCAGCTTGCAGCTATTAAATCTACATACCCTGACAGTTTTTTATGCATCTCCAGTCCTGATATATTCTCTCTTATATCATCACTGTTGTTTAGTTATGTATTTTTATCATAAGCATTATATTTTAAGAGCTAGTTTCGTATAATAGTTCAAGGTACTGTCAGCCCTACAAGGACAGACTAAGAATCCAATTCATATAGGTCAGGAGAACTTTAGTTGTAGCACTGAATGACCACTTATTTAGTAATTAATTAAAGTTACAATAAAAAGGGATGTGGTGGCTCAGTGGCTAAGCTGCAGAGCTTGTCGATCAAAAGGTTGGCAGTTCAGCAGTTTGAATCCCTAATGCCGCATAATGGGGTGAGCTCCCATTACTTGTCCCAGCTTCTGCCAACCTAGCAGTTCGAAAGCATGTAAAAAATGCAAGTAAAAAAATAGGGACCACCTTTGGTGGGAAAGTAACAGAGTTCCATGCACCTTTGGCATTTAGTCATGCCGGCCACATTACCATCGAGGCGTCTTCGGACAGCACTGGCTCTTCGGCTTTGAAACAGAAATGAACACCTTCTCCCAAAGAGTCGGGAACACTTTACCTTTTACCTTAAAAGTTACAATAGTTCTAAATGAGGAGATTACAAGGTAATTGTATGCAGATTGTGATGTCCCTGTGCACATGTGATTGCAATTCAGGAGCTTTTCAAACAGGCCATGGTTACAATTGCAATGTCCAATAGTCAAATAATTGCCATTTGTGACTTTCACTGCTGGCTTCTGACAAGCATAGTCAATGTGGAAGCCAGCAGGAGATTACAAATGGCAATTAAATGACTATAGGATATTGCAACTATGTGGAATTCGCCTAAAGAGCTGTCATAAGTCAGTGAGGTCATGTGATGTCACACTTTATGACTACATTGCTTAATAATGTAGTTGTCAATACAATTACAGGCAATCCTTAGATTAAGAGCATCCAATTTAAGGACAGCCCCTAAGTCAGGAGTGAGGCCTAGATATGTCACACACTGACCATGCCTACTCCTGTTTTAGCGAAGGGGGGGAAGTCTCAATACATCACATGATGACAACGTGACATGAGGAGTTTGACACATCTGCCTTAGGTGCAAGCAGGCTGCCTCAAGCTAAAATTTGTGCATGGTATTCTCCTTCCTCAAACTTCCATTTCTCTGAAGCCAACAATGTTTTCAGGAACCATTGAAATCATACATTTCTAATTTATAGCCTGTTTTCAGCAGGTTTCAGTAGTATCTGAAGACTTTGTGTGGCTTCAGCAATTCTTAGGCTTAAGAAAGGATAATATTGTCTGCCATTTTAAGTACAAGTTCTGAATTGCATAACAATTCAAGTTAAAGACAGGATTAGGAATTGAAATTGTTGTTAACCCTGGGATTCCCTGTATCATCATTGGGATTCCCTGTATCATCATTAAGCAAGAATTGCCTGTACCAGAATCTTGCAAGTCTGAATGTGCTTGCCAATCCCCTCTCCTTTTATGTTTGTATGAAGAGGGCTTGTCTGAAATTTTTCTCAAATTATTATCTGAGCCCAGGCTCAAGCCCTGCTTATCTGACCCTTGCCTCAGGAGCAGCACTTCCTCCTCTCCTTCAGGGCCATTCTCTTCTTCCTCTACAGGCACTGGACCAGCTGGGTCACCTTGAGCCAGTCACTTTCTCTCAGTCCTAGGAAGAAGACAATGGCAAACTACTTCTGAAAATATTGCTAAGAAATTCTGTTTATGAGATCTATTGGTACCTGGAAACATAAAACTGAAATGACTATGTCAATGTTTATTTAATTGGACTTATATGCTGCCCTATCTCCACAGGACTCAGGGCGGCTCACAACAGTAAACAAAACACACAAACCATTAAAAACAAAGTCCATAATAAAATTGACAAAATCCAATAAAACCCCATTAAATTCTATTAAAACCCCCTTCAGTCTAGGGCGGCTAGATGAAAAAGCCATGTTTTCAGCCCACAGTGGGGGCCATCCGGAGCTCCAGAGGGAGTTGATTCCAAAGGATGGGTGCACCTACAAAGAAAGCTCTTTCCCTGGGGGTTGCCAGCCAACACCGTCTTGCCGACGGCACCCTGAGTAGGCCCTTCCTGTGAGAGCGCACTGGGCGATGGGAAACTGTTGCTGGCTGCAGATAGTCCGCCAAGTATCCCGGGCCTAAGCTATGTAGGGCTTTATAGGTGATCACCAGCACCTTGAATCTCCCAAAGGGCAATCGGCAACCAATGCAAGTCGCACAGGAGAGGTGTAACATGGGAGTGTCATCACTACCCGCACAGCTGCATTCTGCACCAGAAGGGTCTTCAAGGGCAGCCCCATATAGAGAGCATTGCAATAGTAATGTTGCAAGGCAAACTTTCTCCCCCAAATGTCAACAGTTGTTATACTGCACCATTCTATTTGAATTCATTTCCAGGAGGTTCATTCCATGAACCAAACTAGATTACAAATTAAAGGAACAATAGAAAATGCATGTGCAATATGATATTGTAATAAGGCTCCTTATGAACAGTGGCTATTGCTAGGTAGAACTCTACACCTGCTCATTCATTTTCAGTGATCCTGTTTTCATTCTTTCAGTTTTAATATTTTCCTAATATATTACATGTTACCTCCCATGTATTTAAACTGTACTTAAAAGCATGCTAAGAATGGGTAATTCTTTAATGGTTGTTCACTTACAAGTGATTGTAGGTCATTATCCAATCATTTAAAGGGCATTAATGAGAAGCATTTAAAGGTTTTAGTAGAATATCATTGTAAAGGACAAGGGAAAAGTTACTGACTGTAAATTTTTATGACCATTTCTTAGGAAATGTATTACATTTTGAAATTTATGTATCTAACAAGGAGTATAATAAAAGCTGGGCTAAAAAATAATTTGGAATCAAAGTAATGCAGACAGATAAGCGTCCACAACACTGCAACATTGCTTGCAGTACAACTCCCTTCTCTGTTTGGAGTGATCTGAAATGATCCGAAGAAAACAGAAAATCCGTCCTATGGAAATCAGAAGAGGAAGAATCCGTACATTGCCAATTTAGCAATGCATAGACTCACTCTGTTCTCTGAAAAATTCTTCCATTAGTCACCAATACTTTCCAAACGGCCTTTAAGAAGAGTTTATTTGCACTTGAAGATGAATGTCTGATTCTGTGATTTTGTTTCCTCTGGTCTGGATAATTCCGATACTTTTCAAAGCCTGGTTTAGCTCTGCAGACTAAAGCACCGTAATTAACATTCAGCTGTCTGCAATTACACCAGTTCGAATCTCCTCAGGCTCAAGTTTGACTCAGCCTTCCATCCTTTCTAAGGTAGGTAAATTGAGGACCCAGTTTGTGGGGGCAATAAACTGACTTTGTATAAATATACAAAAGTATGAAGGCTATTGCTTAACGCATTGTAAGCTGCCCTGAGTCTTCAGAGAAGGGCAGCATATAAATAATTTTTTTTAAAAAATCTCTTACAGCGGGAAGTTATTTGGTGTTTCTGCCATGTCCACTAGTAAAGCCTTGACTGCTGGGGGCAAAAGAACAAGTCCCTAATCCCCCATTCCACATACCAAAGCTGATTTAACAAGAGCACTCTATCATAGACAAGGATGGCAGGTAGCTTGGGTGGGGGGCACAAGGTGGTTGCAGAACATCACAGCTATGACCAACTTAATGCCAGTCCCATTTCAATTCTCTTTTTTAAAAAATAAATTTTGGCTCAGGAGGATAATTCTGGAAACAAAGCAAACAGAGGGAGAAATATCCTCCTCACCTACATGGGCTAGATTTTAAAAAACCTGAATAAGGAAGAAACAATACATTTCCTGTCAAGAAGTCTGCTGTCATACAGGAAATTGGTCAGGGCTGCAGGTCAATGGTGGGTGGAGCAAAAGCAAATTGTGGGAAGGTTGAACTATCCTTACGACTCTATCTTTTCTTCTCTCTTTCAAATGCTCTTTTTCCCCCTCTTGCTTCTTCCCCAAGCAACGGGTTTGTTCAAAAGAGGGAGGTGGTAATCTGATTGGTAGTTCAATAGTTTGAAATGATTTCTTACTGTTGGAAGAAACATCCTTCTGGGTTCTGCTCCAAGTGGGGAAAAAGACACCGGAGACATGGAAACTGCTTGGAAAGATGGTTTAATGTTGGACAGGATCACCTGGCTTGAGTTCCTGAATAGAAAAGGGAAGGGCAGATACAGGGAGTTTTCGGATTTTTATGCTCTCTCTGACTTTGAACTTCCTGGGGCCCAGAAAGAGTTTTCTGATTGGTTGTCAGACTTCCAGGGGGTGGGGTGGGGGTCTTAGCTAGCCTTGCTGGCTGATGGTCACATGTGCTTCCCAGGTCACATGCTTCCCAGGTCACATGTGGTGAGTTTCTGCTGCTATTGTGTAGAGGGCTAATCCTATCTTGTTGGATCTTTGGCAATTCCTACTATGGCTCTGCCTGAAGGAGGTAGATCTTTGTTGTGTAAAATAGACTGGCTCAGGCCTTAATGGCCCATTGACAAAGGGTGGGGCAGGAAGATGGGAACAGCTTCTAAACATGCTTATCAATTTCTCATCCAGGGAAATATAATATTCTGTCTCTTTTTAATATTTCCTAAAATATTCCATTCTTCTAGGACAGGGGTGGGTGCTAACCTCCTACATTACAATGTGTTTCTGCAATTAGGTTGGGGGTTGATTTTGTGAGTTCCTGCAGTCCTCAGGTTGCTCACCCTTGGTCTGCAGAAAAGGAAAAGCTGCCAGCTGCATGCTACATGCTATGTCATTAGCATACACATTGTTTCTCTAGGTGACACCCCAACCAAATGTGTAGGTGGATCAATAGGCCAGCCCACACCAACAATAAATAAGTATTGCCCATGGCAAGAGCCAGAAGGAAGAATGTGACATCGAAGCACGGAGTAGATTGTACAATTATTAGAAACATTTTTTGGGCCATAAGTGAAAGTGTTATAATTCTTCTATAAACAACCTGATTAAAATGTGGCATGGCTATCAGGAACAGCCTGCTAGCTGTCATCTGACCATCTTTCACATGGGTTGAGTCACAAAGGAAAACATATGTATTTCCCTTTTGCAGCCAAAAAAAAAAGGCGGGGGGGGGGGACACCAATCAAACAAACACAAGCCTTCTGACACCTTAAAGACTGTTAAAAACTAACAGATTTAATACTGCATGAACTGTTTAGATTTCAGTCCATAGTTTTCACACTACTTGAATATGGCAGACATAAAATTGTTGATAGATTAGATAGATAGATAGATAGATAGATAGATAGATAGATAGATAGATAGATAGATAGGCAGGCAGACAAGAGGGAGAGAGGGAGAGGGAGAGAGAGAGAATAAAGTATATTGATTATAATTTTAGGCTGCTGTAAGACTCTTTTGATTGATTGATTGATTGATTTCAATCAAGCCATCCAGCCAAGCCAGACCACACATATTTCCAATGAGTGAAAGGGGAGAAACCTCCATCTTGTCTTCAGACAAGTGCAGCAGAAACACTGCTTGACCTCTGTGACTATTACCTTATGTGACGGCAATGGTTCTCGTCTTTGGGCTATTGAACCGCCCCTAGTAATAGCATTAATCACTTAGATTCGAAAACAAGGGTTTCTTACAGCTCTATCATTTAGTTTGCATGTGCTGGAATTTTCTGGAAGTAAGCATCTTATGATCATATCTCTGCTCTTTACCACTTAATTTGAGCCTTTCTGCTACAGCTGTCTCTTCCTAGGTAGCAAATCATTATTTCAGGCAATTAGCTACAACACCTGGTTAAAAAATAGTCCCATCTCTGTAGGGAGGAGAAACATGAAATGACTCCTTTCATCATTTTCTTCTTCTGAAAATGGCTGACTACCAGGTTCTGGTCTTTGCATGCAGATTGAATCTCATCAACACTGAACTGCTTTTTTAAAAAACAAAGTTTAAAATTAAAAAATAAAAACAAAAACAAAAATATTTTAGAAAAAGAAAAAATGTATAAAATAGTAACTAATAAACTAAAATAGTAAAACAGTCATCACCGCAAATACAAATAATTTTGATATCTCTTCCCCATCTCTCAAAATAAAAGAAATCATCTCTTCTTCATTTAACCCATCTCTTAACTATGAACAAAACCTTAAAGCCTTGTCATTCATTCCAATTCAGCAAAGTCCATCAAAAACTCCCAAAGGTAAATAATATCTGTTTTAAATTTGATCAAGTAAGTCAACTCTATATTCCTTTCATAATGTTTAGTAATTTTTGCTTTTGATCTCTTCGAATAATATCCTTGAGCCTGATTTCTTTTCATCTTCTCTGTCTCCTCTCAGCAAATCCTTCAAGACTTTAAGAGATTTCTTTTGTAATTCCCATTAAAAAGTTATCTAAATCTCTCTTCTGATACAGTTTTGATACTTATACATCCTTTCCTAATATAGACATTAATTGGTTGCATTTGTATATCAAATCTATCATCTTTTTCCATATCATTTTTATTACTTGTCATAATTAAATCCACATTCAAATCAATTTTAGTTTTATCCAATATAATTTGTTCCTCTTCTGTAATATTTGCACACCATCCATTTATATTGTTAAACTTTGCTAAAATTAATTTCTGAGTCCATAGTTCACAAATGTCTATAAAAATATTCACTGTTAAAATTCTGTACTACCATTCTGTACTACTGTGTGAAATCTGAGTATTTTTCTTCTTTAATTATAAACCTTACCCTTTTTTCTTTGTCAAACGAGGAAATAGTGCTGGAGATAAAGGGGCTTACACTAACAGAATAACAGACTTGGAAGGAATCATGGTGTTCTACTCCAACCCTATAGAAGACCTATAACATTCTAGACCAGTGATGGCTAACCTTCTTGCTGTTGCATGCCAAAAGTGGGGGGAGCACGGGGGGTCATCAGAGGCTTTAAAAACCATTTTTTTACAACCTCTTTGTCCGAAGAGGTTGTAGAAAAAATGCTTTTAAAAGTAAAAAAAAAGTTAGCCACGCACCCAGTAACATTTCCCCCACCAAGCCATGCCCACAGAACCAGTAGTAACAAATTTTTCATTTCACCACTGGTGGTGATGTTGTGTTGCCTCAAATGTCTCAAAATATTGTACAGTTTTACAGTTGCTGGCAATGTCCGTATAAAGAAACACTTAATAAATTCCCATATATTACTTTTATGGAGCCTATTCCATTTTCTTTGGAAGATGATGATTTGTTTCTGTCAAATCAAATCAATTTAGTAGTGGTGGATGATCTCATGTCTTCAACCAGCAATAGCAATCAAATACAGAAGTTATTTGCACAATACAGAAACCTGAACATTATTCTTATACTTCAAAACCTGTTTTTTCCAAAGTAGAAAATTAAAACAATAGCTCTGAATTCTACATATTCAATTTCATTCTGCTGTCCCCCATGTGAGATGCAAATTGTCACACTGGCATGGCAAATGCACCTCAATAACACAAAGTATTTTTTGGAAGTATCCCATGATACCACTCATAACCACCATAGTTACTTAGGGTAGATTTGTCAGCCAATACTTCGGCAACCTACAGGTTGAGAGAGGCCTCTTTCCATTTGATTGGCCTATTGTTTACACTATGGAAAAGAGAAGTAAAAAGCAGTTCAGGCACTAATTAACAATAATTCATTCATGGTTAGACTTGGATTAGGGTTAGGGTTAGAGAGGATTCAAAACAGGAAAAAAGCCATTTTATACAGTGCTAATGACCTGGTAGGAGCAATGGCAGAAATAGCCCTGAACACATTAAAAGGAAAGCTTGCTCTGAAACCTACATAGTTCTGGACTCCAAAGAGAAAGAAAGAAGTCATTAAAAAGTTCTCACTCAAAAAGAAGAAGCAAATCATTTGTCAGTCAGGAGATTTATTGGGCCCTTAATACGGGCAACTATTTCACTGTTGACTAGCCTATTAGTTGGAAAAGCGATGGCTCATGCTGAGAAAATGTATCTGGTACTGTGTCATCAGATGGAACAACTACAGGGCAGGGTGCTTACTATGGGGACTAGGACCACTAACCGGTTAGATGATGAGATGTGTACCATTCTTCAGAGAACTGATTTGTGTGAGGATAACACGATTAAACTCTACAGTTCTGTGATGCAGGTGTTTCTAAGGCTGACCAGACAAATGAGTCTGAAAAGGACAAACTGATTCTCATTTTCTCCCCAGAAGAGTCTTGGCCATTTCTGACATTGCTAGAACAGCCGTCACAGATACTATCATAGGATACAACAATGAATGAGTTCTTAAAGGTTAGTCAGCAGCTTGTCTTAAAAAAAACAGGTCACTATGCAAAGGACCAAGCAGGTCCATTTATGACAACCATCCACTGTATGTGTCTTATTCTCAATCTGAACCCTGAGTTGACTCCATGTATCAGCAGGGTACTCTCTATGAGTGCCGAGTCATCTTTGTGAAACCATTCAGATGTAATTTATACTCCCAGTGCATTACCACCAAAGCTCAGAATTAGCTTGACCTGATAAGAATATAAATGGTGGCTCTGTGTAATGAGGCAATCTCCCAAGCAAAATCTAGAAGGTTAAACATTGATGCTATGGGGTTGGTGGTCCCGGCCATCATCGTACCATCATTGATACCTGTGCCATCAGTCTTTACAATCTTGCAATTCACATTCAACAGGATGTTGTTTAAATTCATATAATGCTCCTTATGAACCATGATAAAAAAAAAAGTTTCAAGGGAGCATTGGGTAGTAGTATAGATAAAGGAGGGAAGTTAACGTATGTGCTGTTTTCAAGATTGGTTTGTATAGGTGCCAGTTGAAAAAAGTCCGGGTTCTAATTTAATATATTCCTCTGAAACCTTATGGATAATTGCCACTTTGTATTAGAATATGTATTGCTTGTCACAGCACTTCCTCTTCTTTGCATGCCTCCTCTTTGTAAAACAGGGTTTTTTTCTTCCACAATCGTTCTCTTTTACAATGCAATAGGCAATTCCAATGCCACATTCTTCCTGGCATGACCATACCCAAGTTCCCCTACCATAATGGGATATGAGAATAACAGAGTTGGAAGGGACCTTTGAGGTCTTTTACTCCAACCTCATGCACAAGCAGGAAACCTACCGTGTTGTTTGGAGTATAAGATGCACCTTTTCCCCCCAAATAGGAGAGCGAAAATCTGGGTGTGTCTTATACTCTGAATGTAGCCCCACCCAGCCTCACAAATGGAGATTCAGAGGCTGAAAGAAGCCTCTGAAAGAAGCTTCAGAAAAAAAGCCTCAGAAACAAAACTTCAGGAAAAAAAGCCTTTGAAAGGCTTTATCTAAAATAATATGGCAAACAACAAAAGAAGAATCAGTAATGGTTCTAGCCAAACTATGTTAACAAATCTGGAGAATGAAAAATAACCAACAGATCAAAAGAGGTTAATCTACATACCAATACCAAAGAAAGGAGACTGAACAGAATACATATAGTCCTTCAGAATAAAAGCCTCTGAAAGAAGCTTCAGAAAAAAAGCATTTTTTTCTGAAGCTCTGTTTTGGAGTCTTTCAGAGGCAGAAAAAAAAGTTTTTCCTGAAACAAAGTTTCAGAATTTTCAGAGGCAAAAAAAAAAGCAAGGCACAGAGCTCACAACCAAGGAACCTATTGCTAAAATTCACCTCTGAGAACAGCAAATTGGGGATATTCCAGGAGGCCGAGCCACCCACCAATCAGCTTTTTTCTTATTTTCCTACCCAAAAACTAAGGTCTGACTTATACTCCAAAAAATATGATATACTATTTGAAACAGATAAACCTGTTCCAGTGGTTAAGTGTTCTCACTGTCAGAAAATATCTTCTTAGTTCTTTTTTTTAAAAAGTTTTATTGGATTTTTATTTTTAAATATACATCAATATCAATACATGAACAGTGTGGCTTCTGGGTATAATTCATTTTGATACAAGTAGCAATAATAATATTAATAATATTTGTTACATTAATCAAATTTATGTAATCCCGGTATTAATATACATATTTGTTTTAAAGTAGTCATTCAATATTTCAATGTTCCATTTTAATGCCAATGATATTATTTAAGGATACATAGTAATACCATCTTTCAGCCTCTAATCTTTCCATCTAGTTATTGCTTGAATTCTATTATATAAAAATTATATTTGCTAATATTCCCCCTATTTCTTATTTCTACCTCTGTTCTAGCTTCTAGGCAGGCCACCATTACTAATCCTGGTATTAATACACATGTTTATATTAAGACATAGTCCTTCATTATTTGGTTATTCAATGTTTCAATACACTATTCTAGTACCAATCATCAAATTATTTAAACATACATAATAATACCATCTTTCAACCTCCAATCTTTCCATCTAATTATTGCTTTATATAAAAGTATGCATTTTTATTTCTACCTCTATTCTAGTTTTTAACTAGGCCAACATTATATTAGAAAAAAAGGAAATATTTCCTTTCTATCCATCATCTCTTACCCATTTTAATATTTCAATTCTTATTTGTTTTTTTAGCTTGTCTCCCATAATCCTCTCTTAGAACTTTGTCTCTATCAACATCTGTGTCTTCACCATTCAGTTTGAATATTTCTCCCATCTCTATCCCCCTAAGCTGCCAGGTCTCCAGAATGTCGACCCAAGCTCCTGTCTCCCTTTTAAAAGTATCTTCCAGCTTATCTGATTCCATTTTTAAATTGCTTAAAATACTTTTCCCTTGGTTTATTTCATCAGTCATTATTATCTTTATTGTCTTCTCCTTCTCATCTCCTTGCTTTATTTGCTTATTTGTCTGTTCTATCTTTTCCTCCATTCTTTCTGTTGTCTCCTCTCTTTCCTGGACTCTTTGATCTTCATTCATTATCAGTTGTAGGATATTTTCTATTTTCCCATTGATGCCTTGCAGTAGGTTCTTCATATCTCTGTGATTCTTTGTCACAGTATCCCTAACGCTTTGAAACATCAACACCATTTCTTTTGAAATCTCACTCATTTCCCCCTGATGGAGATCTTGTCTTATTTTGGTAAACCCCGCTCTTACTCAATAATCCAAAAACCATATATTCAGGTCCAATTTGCTCCTCAGAAAGTTCAATAATTCTTTACATCTCAGGATTGTTCCATTTAAGTAGTCCAGGTAGCTTTCCAAAAGTCAAAAGTAACTTTACTTAAAGGTCTTCCTTATTCTCAGAATACAATCCAGTAATCATAAAGTAGATAGTTATAGAACAGTAAGTATCATCACAGTCCTCCAGATTAATGTTGTTTATTTCTCTTATCAGAAATTTTGCAAGCTTGTAGAGTATGGTATATTTTCCATTCACGAGTGTATGACACCCTCAGCTTAGGTTTCAGCATTGTTTTGAGTCTGACAAATTGATTAATCCAAATTTAATTCAATTTATGGGAGCAAAGTCAGCTATTCAAGTAGATTCCAGCATTTTATAATACCTCTCCAGAACAATGTCTACCCAGTTAAAAGTCCAATTTTCTATGTTTTAAAAGGGTTTTAGCCTTTCTCCCCTTAGTTCCTTTCTTTCGGGGCTATGATTTTTCTCTCTATGGTTATTTGCCGCTTTAAGAAATAGTTCTAAGAATCTCTTTTTCTGGATTTTCTTCTTGTTGTTTTAAAATTTGAATCTAAGTAAAAAAGGAATCTTCTCACCCAGCTCCAGTCACTGTTCATCTACACCACTCCTGCACATTTCTTTGTTGCCTCAGCTGTCCCAGCTTCATGGAAGCCATGATGGCTCCCTCTTCTCCTTGTTTTGGATGAGAGGGAAGAAGCTCTAGGTCAAGCAGGAGAGTTGCGGCTCTCCGCGAGCTGCATGAATCAATGAAATGTTTGCTGTCCAAGATATGGGTAGTCATAGGTCAATGTGATGAAATCATTGTCTTGCTCCACACACACACAGAGTGCAGTAATAGGACGTAAATGTCACCCATTATCTGTGAATCTCTGATATCTATATTAGCATATAATGTGTTGAATCCTCCAGATGTATCTGCCACAAAGAAGTGGTTATTTTGCACAGAATCTGAGGATCTGGCCTGATATATGCCTAGGTTCTTCACCAGCTAGAATGTTATGTGATCAATTTCCTTTAATATTAATTTTTTAAACCACTGCAGGGTCACCTTAGGCCCATTCTTGTGTCTGGTATAAGTTTTCATATTTTCTAACAGTTGTGGGTTGCTGGCATAGAAATACCTCAAAGAAAAGTGCCAGCTCTATGTCTTATTACAAGCTGAAGAAATAATGTCCTAACTATGTGGATACTGAATCACTACTAGCCCTACATCCCACGTCCCTGGAAAATCCAGTAATAATGATAATTGAGTAGTAAAATGAAGAGTTTTGTTTTGGAGGAAAGCTGCTGCCAACGCATTGCTGTGAAAAGTGAAATACACACTTTAATACCAAAAGTGATGTACTTCAATGCCGTTAATCCAACTGTCAAACATCTATGGCCAGCCAACCAATTTTACTACATTCCCTCTGTACTTTTACCACACTCTTTTTCTAATTACCTTTGCAATTCTGCATATAAATAGTTGGTCAGTTGGAACCTTTTGGAGCTTTTTAGCATAAAGAGACATCTTTATTAGCTGATCAGTGTAACCTTTTAGTTTACATATACTTCTTTCTCCCCAACCACGTGTCCCCAGTTCTTTGATCATGAATGTTTCATCTGATTAGGTTTACTGATAGCCTTTTCAAACTTTCCTTTCAGTGTGGATACCCTAACCCTGAAGATATTTTTATTTTCTATTACTTTCTAAATCTTTCCCATATAGTCTTATCCTCATCTTCTTTTCATTAGACAAATTTACATGATTAGGGAATGCTATGATGCTACCGTTGCACTCCTGAAAAATAGCAGGCAAAATGTCCACATATCAATGGGGATTTCTAGCTGTAAAAATATCTCCATAGCTTATTTTTTTAGGATACAGTTAAACCTCTCTATAATGGTGACTTTAGTCTCACTATGAGTGACAGAATAATGAATGCTATAACATGCTAAAAGTTTCTTCAGAGAAATACTTAATAATTCTTTACTGGCATCTGCCTGTATTTTTCACAGTACTTGTCTTGTCAGAAAATGTTTTGAAAAGCAACATTACCTTATTCCCTGACTTATCAGATAAAAGGAACATCCGGGTATGTTTAGATAGCACATTGATAACAGTTAAGATGAACTATTTTCTGTGTTTTTCTTTAGAAAAGTTTGAGGGGTTTTTGTGATTAGCTTTCCGCTGCTGAACAAATCAGCAGAAAAGTTAATTCTTACAGTTTTATGGAGGGTTTAAGCACCTTGTCCTGAAAGCCATGTTTTGGTTTGCCTCATGGACAGGTTTTTATCATATCTTCTTCTCTGTTCAAAAAGAGAATTCTCATCTTCATAACTCCCTACATAACCAGGTGTATAAAAAAAATAATAACCTTAGAACCTTTCATATTTCATTATACTGAAATAAAGGATCACATATTGTCCATACACATGGTTTTATTAGTAATACAGAGTTTAGAAGGACATATCTATGCCTTTGAAAACATGACCCTCATTGTCGTCATCATTATCATCTTCAGAAGATAACGAATCATAACACACTCTTTTACAGGCTTCTATACCCTTTCTGAGTAGTTTGTATCCCATGAATCAAGCCAATGTTAACTTGAATTGCAGCTCTTTAACTCACAGGGCAAATGGCGTGGCCTCTCTGATAGAATGGAATCACAGCCATATACTAGATCAGAAAAGTCTTCAGAAGATTTGTGACAGCAATGATTACCCCAGGAATATAAAAGTGGCCTCCTTTGAACTGATTGCTGTCTAAATGCCGTTAATTCAAAGATTGTAAAATATAAATCATATTTTCTTCATGTTCTATCTGCTCCACCAGCATTTGCATACCAATAAATAAAGCCAGTTACTGAGCTGCCCGGTGTCCTTTGCTGAGGATTAAAGATGAACCATTTACCATTTTACAGGTTGCCCAAAAAGTACAAGATGTGTCCTCTGTTTTCTTCTGTTGCTCATCAGGCCAGTGAAATAAAGGTGTGTGTATATCAGTGGTGGGTTTCACTTTTTTTTTACTACTGGTTCTGTGGGCGTGGCTTGGTGGGCGTGGCATGGCTTGGTGGGCATGGCAGGGGAACGATACTGTAAAATATCCATTCCCTCCCCAATCCAGGGGAAGGATACTGCAAAATCCCCATTTCCTCCCTTAGCATCTGGGATTTAGGAGGCAGAGAATAGATGGGGATGGGGCCAGTCAAAATTTTTAATACCGGTTCTCCAAAGTACTCAAAATTTCTGCTACCAGTTCTCCAGAACTGGTCAGAACCTGCTGCAACCCACCTCTGGTGTATATGTGTGTGTTTGTGTGTTTGCCAAAGAAGAAAAGAAGATGACACAAATATTGAACTCTGTTTTTCTGCCTTAAAATGTGCTTTCTTCAGTGTTTACTACTTCCATGCAAGCTCTGTTCAGTGTACACTTAAGCAGTAACTAAAACATTTTTTTTAAAATACTGGAAAGACAGGAAATAACCCTCTACTACTTTTTATATATGTTAGAAAGTGAAAGCATGCTGACCTGGTCCCATTTTGGATCTGTTGAATTCTTCTGTCAATCCTTGAATTTAAAATTTGAGGTAAATAATTACCAAAATGAACACTTTCCACAGAGGTAGATGTTGAACTGACTGGCTTTGGCCAACCGCCTCTTAGGGTTTAATGTGGCCTGATCTACAGAAGATTGACTGTTAGAAAGAATGGGAGGAATGAGCAGGTGGTTGAACCTCCCTTTTTTTGTCCAGAAACAGCTGTAAGAATGATGACAGAAGGTTTCTAAATTTTACCTTAGGAACAATAGCATTTTGTTTTGTTTTGTTTGGGGAAGCGATACAGATTTGGTTGTTTTCAATGAGAATATTGTGCCTACTTATAATCTGACTTGAAAGTGAGTAAAATTCTTCTGTCCAGCTGATTATTACAAATTATTAAAAGTTAGTACAAAACATTTTAAACTGCTTTAAATATCTTGAATAGGATTTGAAACAATAACTATCATTAGATGTAAATTGCATATCCACAGTGTGCCAGGAATCAAAATGTTTCAAGATGCAACAAACAAGTAAGTAAAAATTGCTGGAGGGTGGGAAGCTGAATTTGGGATGGCTATATATAAGGATGGAAAAAAAAATCCCAACACTATTACACTATTTGTTGTTGTTGTTATTTGCGAAGTCGTGTCCGACCAATTGTGACCCCATGGACAATATTCCTCCAGGCCTTCCTTTCCTCTACCATCCTCTGGAGTCCATTTAAGCTCACACCTACTGCTTCAGCCACCTCATTCTCTGTCATCCAGTTCTTCTTTTACCCTCAATCTTTCCCAGTATTAGGCTCTTCTCCAATGAGCCCTTCCTTCCATATTTTGGTGGCCAAAATATTTGAGTTTCATCTTCAGGATCTGGCCTTTTAAAAAGCAGTCAGGGTTGATTTGCACCTTACCAACAATTCAGATTACTTAATTTCATTTCTTTTATAGAATCATAAAGTCATACAGGTGAAGGAAATTTAGTATGGCATCTGATCAATATCTTGAGCAGCTGATCTGTTTCTGCTTAAAGACTTTCAGTGAAAAGTACTCCCCACCTCAAATTTATATTGGTTTTCAACATTTCTTTAATCTGGTGTCCTTTGGAAGAGCTTTTGGCCACTGTGCTTTACACTCTGCAGCCATGATAACAAGGAGTTATGGTCCAATTCATCAGAAGATTTCTCAGTTGGAGAAAGGATGCTTTGAACCATTAGCCAGCTACCAGTTTGCAATCAGCTTTGCAGAGGGATTCCTTTGAGGTCTTCCAAATTCATGTAAGCAAATCTTGTTAAATAAAAAATAGAATAATAAAAATATATATAATATTTATTTAAAGTAATAAATAAAATAAGCTTTTTAATTGGGCTGAGAATTCATTACATAAGCAGTAATATATATTCTGATGGCAGTGGTTCTCATGTCTATTCCACTATTAATGCCAAGAGTTGAACTGCATGAGAACATCTTAAAAATGTGTTATAATCACACTTCAAAACTTATCAGCTTCCTGAAACTTCCACATTTAAATATTTCTATCAAAGGCTTTCTATGGTGGTTGTTAGCACTCCTTCAAGCTAAACCAATCATTGCAAGCTTTGTATCTTCGTTATGATTTCCTTCCATTTCCTTACACTTGTTAGCATAAATCCTACTAAGTCATGTCAAATTATTCCTGTTTTACAGATGCGAAGCTGACACCATTAGATGGCTTCCTAGAGTGATCAGATGCCAAATTGGCTGTTGTGGTATAGAAAAAAGAATGTCGGGAAGTTCTTTGCCCCGTAAGAATTTGACCTAAAATCAATTTCTGGCATTTCTGGTATTCAAGCATTTGAATGCAACAGAATGCAACACAAGTTTAAACTTTTTTAGGGGACACAAAGGCCACCAATATTTATATCAGCAATCCTGGTGCTAAAATATTTGTAGCGCAAACTAAAAACAACAATGCTTAACTCTTCTTTCAAAACTCATCAAATCCTTGATGACTCACCTATCTGAGTGCCTTTCCTATTGATGCATAGGGGAAATGTATGTTTGTGTAAAAGGAAACACTGATTTACTAGAACTGATTGCTTCACAGTCTAATTATTTTTCAACTGACTGTTCCAAATTAAGATGTCATTGATGGCTTTTGGTGATATATTTCATTTTAAGCAAATTTATTCTATAATAGAACACATGATAATGGAAAGCAGAGTCTCCACTCTTCTCTACTCTTTGTAGCTGGATATCTTGACAAGTAAATTAAATTTAGCAGCTAAAATGCTTCCATTAGTAATTTTATTAAGTTAATTAAGGAATTTCTCTTTCTGAATTTTAACTACCCTTATTTCCACACAACTTTCATTTTTTAAAAAATACTGCTACATATTGGTAATCACAAGAGTTTAATAACAAAACTCCAATAGTATGAATTTCTTGGGGGTATATAAATAGAAGAACAATCTGATGCAGAAAAGATGAAGAATGGAATGTTGCAGAGTGCTCTGCACTATTCATCTTAGATGCATATTCTAGATGTAGGTACGGTATTTATTCCAAAATTCATCATCCTTGTTAGACATTGACTGTGGGAAAGTAAGTTTGGTTGTTGACAGAAATGACATATTAAAATGGCAAGATTGTGGCTGACTCCAGGATGGCTTACACTGACTGTGATCACATACAACACTGCACTAAGAATTTATATAGCTTAATAATTTCAACAATTATAGCTTACTGTTGTGCATCAGGCTCAAGCATCTTCAATAAATTAATTGTATATACTATTAAACTATCTTAATAGTATATGTGAATTCAGGAACTATGGCTATGTGTATATGGACATTCATGACAAGGCTCCCTAGTGATATAAGTGGTCTGTATTATAAGCAGAGTGGAAAAAAGTTTTATCTGAATTAAGTGGGCCTTTTTTTTAATTTTCCTCTAGTTCTCCATTTTTTACTGCTAATTTCCCTTCCATCAAAGATAAAAGGGAAAGGGAAAACATTGTTGGTTAATCTGCTGATTGTTTCTTTTCTACCATGCTTGGGGCCCTCTAAGGTCATACCTGCATAGGAAACTAAAGAGATGTGTTGAGGCTCCAATAGATTTAATACAATAATACATCAATAATACATCAATTTCAAATTCTCTAAACCAGGAGTGTCACTCTCGCAGCATCACATTGTCATCACGTGAAATATTGTGACTTTCCCCTCCCTTCTCTAAACCAGGGGTGGGTGTGGCCAACATGTGACGCATCCGGTCTGTAAGGCGCGAGTTTGACACCCCTGCCCTAATCTAAGAAACCCCCTAAAAATCCAAAGGGAAATGCTCAAAATTCTAGAGCCATTTCTCCATTGTCACCGTTATACCATGTAGCCCTCAGCAATCTACATCAGTGATGGGTTGCTACCGGTTCACCCCAGATCGGGTGAAGCAGTAGCGGCAGCGGCAGGAGGCTTCGCCCACCTGCCCGGACATCTCTGCACATGCGCAGAAGCATTTGTGCATGCACAGAAGCGTCGCATGTGTGTGTGTACATGCCCACATGCGAACTGGTGGTGACCAGATTTGAAACCTACTATTGAACTACATATATTTTAAAAGTGTTGTCTTGCTACACAAAAAGTGCTAGATAAAGATCACTGGATAAAGATCAGTGAGAATCTTGGGTAAAAATGGGTGGAGCAGAATGGAACCAGTTTTCTTATGATCAAAGCCACTTCCCCTCTGAGAGGTTCTGTTTCAGTCTAATGTAACAAAGGTTGTGGTGAACATCAATTTCCCAAGGATGTTGGACCCCCCCCTAGTGAAACCTGTTGTAGTATGTTACTTCTCCTGCCCCTTCTGGGACAGATATAATTTTATTCCTTCTGTCTGACTCTGAGAGAGACTGAGTGATCAGTCTGATCAGCAAGTGATCAGCATAATGAAGGTCTTTTGAATGATTCAGCTTGTTAGTGTAAGTTAGTATGTTCACTATTCCTAATTAACATTAGGGCTATGCCGGAATGTGTTTTGCAATTTCTCAACAGTTTTCTTCTTCAACTTTATTCCCAGGGTGCTTCAACATTTCTTTCAAATTTCTCTCGGTGTTGTCTTTATTATTGAAAATAGTAAAGGATGTTACCACTGAGGTAGCTGTTTTCTGTAACATTTCTTTCCATCTCTCTGAATGTTCCTGGGCTAATCATATTTTTCCATTTGAAAAAGGTCTGCCTCACGGTGAATTCCTGGGAAGTTTAATTGAAGCACAAAAAATGAAGAAAACAGAACACAGTTCATCTGAAACTGCATGCCCTGGGATAGTCAACATTCAGCCCAACATTGTCTTTGCATTTTTAAGCTGAGATCAATGTTTTGACATGGTCTCTCCAACAATTATTGTTATATAGTATAACATTTCCCTCTGAGCCTCCCCAATTCTACCATGTCATCAGTAAAAGAACTAATAGTTCCTTGTGTTGAACTGTCACAGTGCTGAGAGTTCATTCATGGCCAGATCATTTAGCTTGGCAATAAAAGAATTAAATCAGCTCCAGTTTTCCTTACAATGCTGAAGTTGGAGAAAAAACAGGAATTGCATCTTCTGTTTGAAGAAAAAGCTATTTCTTCCTCACTTTGAGAGAATACATGAAGAATATCATGTATCGGTGAAACATCTGAGATGGCCCGGGAGTTCATGGCTTCCATGACGGCCATGGACCTGACCCAGGTAATTCAGGGCCCGACTCACATTGGTGGACACACCCTGGATCTAGTTTTTGTCTCTGGTCAGTGGTTGAGTGGTCTTGATATTGGGGATATTGGAGTGGAACCCTTGTCATGGACTGACCACTCGCTCCTTCGACTCGACTTTCTGACCGCTGCACCTCACCGCAGGGAGGCGGAACCGACTAGGTGGTTCCGCCCCAGGCGCCTGATGGATCCTGATAGATTCCAGACGGAGCTTGGGCCATTTCCTGAGACACTGACACGCGACTCGGCTGAGGACCTGGTGGCCACCTGGGATAGGGTGGCCGGGGGGGCCTTGGACCGCGTCGTGCCTTTGCGGCCTCTGACCCGGTGCTGAACTCACTTATCTCCTTGGTTCACCGAGGAGCTGAGGGAGATGAAGCGCCGGAAAAGACGCCTAGAGAGCGGTTGGAGGGCCAGTCGCTCTGAATCTGACTTGACACAAGTAAGAGCTCATATTAAGACTTACATAGTGGCGATAAAAGCGGCAAAATCTAATTATTTCGCCGCTCTTATCGTGTCATCAGATAATCGCCCAGCCACCCTGTTTAGGGTGACCCACTCCCTCCTCCATCTGGGAGCGCGGGAGGATCCCTTGCAGGGACGTGCTGAGGACTTTGTTCAATATCTGGATGATAAAATAACTCAGATTTGCGATGATTTGGCCGCTGACTGGGTTAGTTCAGGCGAGGTGACTGAGCCCGGTCTTGAGAGTGTTATCTGGGCTGAGTTCGATCCTGTGGCTCCCGAGGACGTGGACCTGGGAAGACTGAACGCAACCACATGTTTATTGGACCTGTGTCCCTCCTGGTTGGTGCTGGCCTCCCGGGAGGTTACACGAGGCTGGCTCCAGGAGATTATAAATGCTTCTTTGAGTGAGGGTGCCCTACCGACCGCCTTGAAGGAGGTGGTGGTGAGGCCCCTCCTCAAGAAGCCCTCCCTGGACCCAGCTGTTTTGGCAAATTATCGTCCAGTCTCCAACCTTCCCTTTCTAGCGAAGGTTGTTGAGAGTGTGGTGGCGTGGCAGCTCCCCCGGTACCTGGATGAAGCTGTCTATTTAGACCCGCTCCAGTCTGGCTTCAGGTCTGGATACAGCACCGAAACGGCATTGGTCGCGTTGGTGGATGATCTCTGGAGGGCCCGGGGTAGGGGGTACTCTCTATCCTGGTGTTGTTAGACCTCTCAGTGGCTTTTGATACCATCGACCATGGTATCATGTTGCACCGGTTGGAGGGATTGGGGGTGGGGGGCACTGTTTTACGGTGGTTCTCCTCCTACCTCTCCGACCGGTTGCAATCTGTGTTGACAGGGGGGCAGCGGTCGACCCCGAGGTGCCTAGTGTGTGGGGTACCACAAGGGTTGGTCCTCTTGCCCCTTCTGCTCAACATTTATGTAAAGCCGCTGGGTAAGATCATCCGTGGTTTTGGGGTGGAATTCCATCAGTACACTGATGATACTCAGCTGTACATCTCCACCCCAGACCACCCCAACGATGCCGTGGAAGTGATGTCCCAGTGCCTTGAAGCTGTGCGGGTCTGGATGGGGAGAAACAGGCTTTGACTCAACCCCTCCAAGACCGAGTGGCTGTGGCTGCTGGCGTCCCGATATAGCCAACTGACTCCATCGTTGGTTATTGGGGGTGAATCATTGGCCCCCATGGAAAGGGTGCACAACTTGGGTGTCCTCCTGGACCCACAGCTGTCTTTAGAGGATCATATGACAGCTGTGGCCAGGGGGGCTTTCTATCAGGTTTGCCTGATATGCCAGTTGCAGCCCTTTCTAGATCGGGACTCCCTACGCACAGTCACTCAGGCGCTCGTCACGTCTCGCTTGGACTACTGCAATGCTCTCTACATGGGGCTCCCCTTGGGGTGCATCCAGAGGCAGGTACAGAATGCGGCCGCGTGGGGGATTATGGGAGCGACGGGGCGCTCCCACGTGACACTTCTCCTGCGTGAGCTGCATTGATTGCCGGTGGACTTCCGCGTGCATTTCAAGGTGTTGGTTATCACCTTTAAAGCGCTCCATGGCTTAGGACCAGGGTACTTACGGGACCGCCTTCTGCCACCAATTGCATCCCACCGGCCGGTTCGCTCCCACAGAGAGGGCCTCCTCAGGGTGCCGTCAGCCAGACAATGCCAGCTGGCGACCCCCAGGGGGAGAGCCTTCTCTGTGGTAGCCCCCACCCTCTGGAACGATCTTCCTCCAGAACTGAGAACGACCTCCGGAATTTTCGTCGGGCTTTGAAAACTTATCTTTTCCAACTTGCCAGACTTGCCTGATCCCTTCTATTTTTAAAATCTTTTTAGAGTTTGATTGATCTATTTTAATATTTATCTGTTTTAAATTTTCAGCCAAATTTATATATTTAGTATGATTTTAACTTTTATGTACTGGTTTTTAGTCGGCTGTTCACCGCCCTGAGTCCGTAAGGAGAAGGGCGGTATATAAGTCTAATTAATAAATAAAATAAAATAAAATATGGCTAATGTAAATCTGGATATATCCTAAATTTTAATGTCGACTGGGTGAACTTTAAACAGAAGTCAAACTTCTGTAGTTCCACCTGAATTTTCTCTCTCTTTTTTTAAATAGAGCTTGCAAGGACCAGAAAAGCTATGATAACAATGCAACGGTTTCACCAGAAGGGATGGAACTCGATATTTTAACAGTGTTTAGGAATGGTATCAAGATTCAGGGTATTGTAAAATATGAAAAAGTTGAGTCAAGTTTATTGGAGTTTAGTGCACATATATTAATCCTTAGTTCAGTAACTCATCTCAACATTATAAAAATCATGCAGTGAAAAAAATAACACTTTTGTTGCTGAATTTAGATAAAGTTTCGAGCGCAATCTTGGCAAATGTAGTTGGGGAAACAAAATATTTATGAGCTATGCTTTGTTCACTTCTAGCTTTCAGGATAAATTGAGACATGAGAACTTTTTTTTCTGAATAGGGTACCTACCAATTATTCCTAAGTGAAAAATTAAGCATTCAGTATTGTTTCTGCTGCAAAGTAGCTCATAAGAATGCATAGTTTAAATACTTATCTCTATTAACTGTTAACAAACTATGTGCCCCCAAATGCACTTTTGGGAGCAAGCATACTTATTTACAGTTCATAAGATGACTGTCCTAGTTCCTAATTCTGATCAGGAGCATTTGGCTTTAGAACACCAAGTTGCCTCTAGATTGGTGCTAATCTTTTAAAACATTGATAGCTTTTATCTTTGAAAGGCCTTGTCTTTACCCTTGGGCAGTCATTTAAAGAATAAATCAAAACAATTTGTGAATATTTGAAATGGAGGGGGGTAGACAGAAAAGAAATCAAATCTACCCTTCTGTAATTTGATTTGTAGAAAATTGATGAACAAAGCTTTGCTGAGTGGTTTTAAATAAATCATAATTAATTACATGTGCAAATGCATCAACCAAATTTGGATGCACAATTAAATAACTAATCACAGTTTGGAAAAGCTGAAAATTAAAATTGCATGCTGAAATAGACAAGCATGCCCCCAGGCCTACTCAGGTGTTTCTGTTTTGATCATTGAACCATGCAGTGGTTTCTTGCATACAGTTATTTGGTGAAGAGGGAAGAAACTCAGCCTGCTCTCCAAGTGGTCTTTTTAAAGGCTTTGAAGGGATTTTTCCTGGTTTAATTGGACAGTGTCTTTGGGAAATATATATCTGAAAATGACTTCTACTACTCAGGCCCTCAGCATGAGGTGGCAATCACTCCTAGATTAGTTTGGTTAAGAAAGTTTTGATTTTAATATTCATTTATTTATCCATTCCTTTTCTATAGCAGTGCAATCTGCATAAGCATTCAGTTATATCCACTCAACCAGGGGCATCCATGAGATGGTCAAAAAATCAAGATGGCAGGATGACCATGTGATAAGAGTCCCAGGCCTTTTCACATGCATCACGTGTGTAATACACATTAAAAAGGAGCAAAACTTTAACTGCACACACATACAGTCACTATCTATTCCCCCAACATACCTCACCCCACCAAAGCATCTGCATTCAACTTCCAAATGCCCTGTAGAACAATTTTGTTTTAGGTAAAATGAACAGCTATTGAAATAAACACTCGCCTGGCCTTGAGGGAGAGGCTATTCCATAAGATGAGAAATACTGTTGGCCAGCCCCAATTACTTCCCTCTATAGTGGCAGACCATCAATCAGTGTTGGTAAGACATACCAGAAAGGCTGATTCTATACTGAAAGCGCAATTTGGGATGCAACTCAGAGCCCAGCACATACATTAAAAACAGCACTTCAAAAATGATTAGTATTACAGGTGGAGACAAAACAGGTGTACAGGTGGGAGGTTCAAAAGCTTTCCACTTGGTGCCTAAAAAAAACCCTGCACCTGAACATCAGCAAGACCAAGGAGATAGTGTTGGACTTCTAGAGGAGGAGAGAGGAACCTGCCCCACTCTACATTGTGGGGGGCTGTATAAAGAGAGTTTTCTCCTTTAAATTCCTGAGGGTCCATCTCAGCGAAGACCTCACCTGGAAAAACAGCATGATCCAGATGGTCAGGAAGGCCCAACAGAGACTCCATTTCCTTAGGGTCTTCTGTAAAAACAAGGTGAAACAACAACTGATGACCTCCTTTTACTGGTCCACAATAGAAAACATCCTCACTTACTGCATCACGGTATGGCATGCTGGTCTGACAGCCGCAGATAGAAAAACATTACAGAGGATGGTGAGTACAGCACAAAACATTGTGGGCCTTATACCACTAGATGGGATCGCTAGGGCTCATTGCCTTAGAAGAGTGAGGAAAATTCTCAAGGACGACTCTCACACTGGTCATCACTTCTTTAACCTCCTACCATCAGGAAGGAAATATAGAAGTATAGCCAGCCACACAAACCGGCTGAAGAACAGTTTTTATCTATGGGCTGTCAGACTCCTGAATGAGAAATAACATCATAACAATGTATATGATGGACTGCAGGGCTGGCGCAATGTGTAATATGTTCACACTGGTGCAATAGGACTGGGTGTTTTGTTAATATGATTTTTTGGGTTAGGGATTTTCTATCTTCACTGTGAGTTGTATTGTGTTGGGGGTGCACTGAGGGAGATCAACCAATCTCATTGTACATATGTTGTGCATTGACAATAAAGATTTGAATTTGAATTATTTGAATTATTTGGATTTGAATTTGAATTTGAATTTGAACTATTTGAATTATTTGAATTATTTGAATTTGAATTTGAATTTGAATTTGAATTTGAATTTGCAAGCATAGCCTGGTTTGCAGGACAGGTATAATACAGCTGTGGTGATTTTCACAAGATAAAGACTTGTGGAATTTTGGAATCTGTAATTTCCAAATGGTTTTCAGTCCAAGATGCAGCTCATTGTTGTAGTCCAATAAAGTGAAGATAAGAGCATGAGCCACTGTTGCCAAGTAAGACTACAACAACAATGGTTTCACAAACATCAAACGTATCTGAATTTAGCAATACTAGATCTTTGAAGATCAAACACTTGGGAAACACCCAAGGTTCTATGCAGAGGGATAGCCATGTTAATGTGTTACAGGAAAAATGGTTGAGTCTTGTGGCAGTTCAAAGCTGAATAATGTAACATTGGCATAAGTCTCTGTGAACTACAGTGATAGATGAAGAAAATGCTTAAATGCATAGTTATAGTTGTACTTGAAAACAATGATAGGAATTGAAATGCAGTATAGTATAGATAGCAATTTCCTAAATAGTAGTTGCTATGTTCAAAACTAAATGGTGATGTTGTGATGTAATCTTTAATTAACACATAAAACATAATAAAGATTCATTACTTTGGTGGTTTTTCAAACTGGCTTGCAACTGACTTTTAAGACATAACCAATTTGTTGTAATGGTTAAGGCATCAAGCTAGAAACTTTAGTTCAACCTTAGGCACAACGTCAACAGCATGGCCTCTTTCTCAACCTTAGGAAGAAAGCAATGGCAAACTATTTCCAAGAAACCTTCTGAAGCAAATTTATTTATTTATTTATTTATTTGTTTGTTTGTTTGTTTGTTTGTTTAATATAATTTGTATGCTGCCCTATCTCCGTAGGACTTAGGGCAGCTCACAACAAATAAAAACAAACCCAATAAAATGTAAAATACATAAATGTATAAATATATAATTTAAACATATATTAAAACCCATTAAAATAATCAAAAAACCCCTCAGTCCAGGCTGGGTGATGTGAACAGCCATGTTTTTAATTCATGGTGGAAGGTGTGAAGGTCAGGAGCCAACCGAAACCCCAGGGGGAGTTGATTCCAAAGAGTGGGTGTGCGCACAGAGAAAGCCCTTGGGGGCCACCAGCCGACATTGTCTAGCCAACGCACCCAGAGAAGGCCCTCCCTGTGAGAACGCACCGGGCAGTGGGAAGCCATTGCCGGCTGCAGATGGTCCGACAAGTATCCTGGGCCTAAGTCATGTAGGGCTTTATAGGTCAGCACCAGCACCTTGAATCCCACCCAGAGGGCAACTGGTAACTAACCGCAAGTCGCGCAGGAGAGGTGTAACATGGGAGTATCGGGACCCACCCATCACAACCCGTGTGGCCACATTCTACACCAGCTGAAGCCTCTGAGTGGTCCTCAAGGGCAGCCCCAGGTAGAGAGCATTACAGTAGTCAAATCTGGCCTGTGGGGTGCTTAGATCTGGCCCATGGGACCATCCTGGAAACAGCTAAGGATCAGCCCATGGTGCCTCCACCAGTGAAAATGGAACTCGGGAGCCCGCAGCCCTCCTGAGCTCCATTTTTGCTGTCAGAGGGTTGCAGGAGGCCATCACAGCCAAAAATGGAGCTTGGGAGCCTTTTTTCACTGGTAGAGCATACAGACCACCACAGGCACTTCTGACACAAGCGATGTGACACAAGTGACACACCAACTTTAGAAGAGCATTTGACAGCCGTGGCCAGGGGGGCCTTTTATCAGGTTTGCCTGATCTGCCAGTTGCGTCCCTTTCTGGATCGGGATGCCTTGCGCATGGTCACTCATGCCCTAGTCACCTCCCGTATGGACTACTGTAATGCTCTCTACATGGGGCTCCCCTTGAAAAGCACCTGGAGGCTCCAACTGGTCCAGAATGTAGCCACGCGGGTGATTATGGGCGCATCTCGTTGCGCCCATGTAACATCTCTCCTATGCGAGCTGCACTGGCTCCCGGTGGTCTTCCGGGTGCGATTCAAGGTTTAGTCATCACCTTTAAAGCGCTCCATGGCTTAGGACCTGGGTACATACGAGACCATCTTTTGCCACCAATAGTCTCCCACTGACCAGTTCGTTCTCACAGGGAGGGACTACTCAGGGTACCATCAGTCAAATTATGCTGACTGGCGATTCCCAGGGGAGGGCCTTCTCTGTGAGAGCTCCAACCCTTTGGAATGAACTGTCCCCTGAGTACGAAATATCCCTGATCTCCGTGCTTTCGGCTGTGCCCTCAAGACCCTGATGTTCAAACAAGCGGGGCTAAACATGTTAACATGTGAATGATTTTAAAATGTTATCTAATTTTGGGTTTTTATTTAATTGGGCCAAACTATGTTATAATTTTAATTAGCAATTTTATGATATTTGTGTATCTTTATTTTTCTTGACTGTACACTGCCTTGAGTCCTGCGGGAGAAAGGCAATAAATAAATAAATAAATAAATAAATAAATAAATAAATAAATAAATAAATAAATAAATAAATAAATAAATAAATGTTAAGATGGACATGCCTGCCCTGGCCACACCCACCCTGGCCCCCCGAGGTCAGGCTTGTTCCAGGTAAGTAGGAGTTGCAGTCAGAACTTATGTGCTTGCCCAGATAAAGTAGGGAACAAGTCATGAGTCAATTTTGAGAGATGCCTTTGTTGAAACTATCTGCTAATCACAGCAGTTTTATTCGTGAGATGAATCATACAAATTAATAAGTCATTGTTTCACTACTGTGATGTTTAAACAAAGAATTCCTTCTTTAAGCCATAGTTCTGGACATCCTCATGGATGACAGCTCAATGATTTCACAATGCACTTGATATTTTCTTTGCCCAAGCATGACTACTTTGAGATCCATGGCAGTATTTCTGAGGACGCTGAAATCTTTTTCCAGCAGTTATGAAGAACCCTCTTTGCTAATGGCAAGTTTCAGGGGTTTTATAATTTTACAAAGACTGACTTATTTTTCCATATAGTGTGCTTTAAAGTGTATTGGTGATATAGATTATATTATAACTAGAACAACAGTGAAGATGAGATGAGATGGCTGAAAACATGTAGGGATGATGCTATCTGCTAAGTCCTTTCATTTGGATGAGGGAATAGAATGGAGCTCATCAAATCTAGCCACTTTAGTTCGATAACCTCATTGGATTAGTGTAATTAATAGCATAAGGATTTTTGGGTCCTGCACCTCCAGCCATTTTCCCTCTCCTTTTTTTTTTTTACTTTACATATTTACACAGTTGAACAGAGACAACTGCACTAAAGCTATGACAATCTCATAGAACTGGAACCTAATTTCTAATCAGCTTTGAAAAACCATTGACCAATGGAATCTAACTCCTATTGCTCAGTTTAGGAATTCAAATGTAAAAACATTATTCTTAAATAGTTGTCCAGTTTCTGATGCTAGTACTGGAACTGCCTTGATATATATATAGTGGAGATGGGGAATATATAAGTTTAATAAATAAAGAAGTACCATATAATGCAAACGCTTAATCAAGTCAGTTCAAGTCCTGTCAGGTGCATTCATATGCTAAATTTTAATTGTTTTAAGGTCATACAAAGAGGGAGGGGAGAATATTTTAACTTAGTGTATTATTTAAATCTTATATATCCAGATCAGTGGTGGGTTTCTACTGGTTCACCCCGGTTCAGGCGAACTGGTAGAGTCGGCGGTGGGAGGCTCCGCCCACCTGCCCAGACATCATCATGGATGCACTGCACATGTGCAGAAGGTTCTGCTTATGCGCAGAAGCACCGTGCACGAGCAAAGCAAACATGCACAGGCACTCCTGATTCCGAACCAGTAGTGAAGATAAGTGGACCCCATAATGATCCAGATGTTTTATGATTCAATAGATTATGAAAACTTTATGCAATGGATTAATTCAATGAATACCAGTATGTTATACAAATATAGCTAATAGTTAGCAGTAGTAAATTTCTCCATCAGGGTAAGGGATAGGAGTAGGAGAGAAGGTGAGTAGGGGGAAAAGAAGAGAGGAGTGGGGGAAAGGAAGGGGAAGTAGAATGAGGTAGGAGAGGAAGGAAGAGAAAGTAGGAGAGGAGGGAAGAAAAAGAGGAGAAGAAGAAGAAGGGTTGTTGCGATATGAGGGTAGAAAGGGTAGAAGAGCAACTCCGAATGTAATTAAAATGCCTTATTTTAATGCTTTCTTTAAGGAAAACATGTATATGTAGGATTAATTATGTATAAGAAAATGTACATTTTGTATTATGTGTATAAGAAATAAAACTGAAAACTTTTTTTAAAAAAAGTAAATTTCTCCATCTAGCTTAATCAGATAACCTTTTTCTGCCAACTAACAAGAATGGAGAATGTCTAATTTGATGTGAGACGTAACAAAGCAATTCAAATTCCTTCAAGACATTACCTAGTGATATTACACAAGGAAATTTATGAAGCAAATTACATTGAAAAAACACTGCAGTCTTGAATAGAAATTAAGAATATTGATTTATATTACATCAGCATTATCCTTCATTTATTCCCATAGATCACTTTCAGCAACCCCATGATATATCAATGTTCCATGGGCCACAATTGGGGACCATTGTTTTAGTACTTGCAGGTCAATTTGTAATATTTACCAATACTATGAAAGTCTGTATCTTGCAACAGTGACATGAAGTAAACCTGTCTTGTGTGATCTTATCCTGAAATGAGGATTTTATTTCCTCATTTTAGTGCTAGTCTAAGACAGGTGGATGGATTATAGCTAGGACATTGACAAGTCTCTTTGGAAAGCTTAGTTGTGGTTGAATTATGGTTCTAATGAAATTGTCAATAGTAATCCTGTTACCAGGAACTTGCAAACATTACTTAATGAACTAGACACTAACAAACAAAAATAACAATTCTCTTTTTAGAATTCTCTTTTGAGGACAGGTAATTGGTTCAGCTTTCTGGTGCTAAAGGAATACATAAGAACTGTACTATGTGTTCCAGAGCATTAATAAAATAAATAAGCATGTACATATCTCTCTGTGTATTGTTTTTTCCTATGTCTTTAATGTTATATATTCAACAAAATCCTCTTGTGCACCTCAGTAATTAATCCTTAAAATTTATAGCTCAGTGTTTCTACAAATCACATCAAAAATATGAATTTGAATTCCCCTTTCTGCTGCAGATAACATGAAACTGATAATTGGTTTTTGTTGTTGTTGCTGTTGTAATTCTGGTTGTTGTTATTTTGGATGAGAGGAGAACTTGTCTTAACAGACAGCCAAGATCTTGACAGTATCTGCCAACAAATAAACAGGTCCTGTACAGTGGTGGGATTCAAGTAATTTAACAACCGGTTCTGTGCCCTAATGATTTCTTCCAACAACTAGTTTGCCAAACTGCTCAGAAAATTAACAACCGGTTCTCCCGAAGTGGTGCGAACTGGCTGAATCCCACCACTGGTCCTGTATTTGTTTTAAAGAACTATGTTAGCGTCTGAAAAGAAGCTGTTAAAGTTCTGTCTTCTTAATCTCCAAAAAAAGCGCCCCCTTTTGTGTCCTCAAATTTCTGGGACTCTAAAGTACTCTTTCAAACAGATCTGTGTTTGTAAGTCCTTGATTTCTTTCTCAGAATATAATGAAGAAACAGATTTGGGCAGGGATGTTCAGAATAAGAAGCCAAGAGAAGATAGCATCCTTAGGGGGCCCTTCTAAGATGCTTGCTTCCAACTATGCATCCACTTTATCTGAGAAAAGTCACATTCCCTTAAAATCATCATCATCTTCATCACAATCATTTCATCCCATTTCCTTTTCTGAAACAGCTTCAGAATCATTCAGACAAAGATGCCATGTTTTTCCCCCCTAAACCAACACTGCAAGAAGGAAATACTTGAGATATTGTGGGCAGAAACTGTTCTGATCTTAGTGCATGAAGTGTCTCAGGAACTTGTTAAGTGGAAACCAAACGGCATGAGAAAATGAGGGTGGCCCAAGGGAATCTTAGGAAGAATCCTTCCTAGGAAGGGCAAAGCAATCAATTGAAACCCCATAAAGGAAGCAGCAGTGGTGATTGTCAGGCAAGAGTGGATGAAGCCAGCTTGAAGCCTGCACTCCTAGTACCGAAGATATAATGTAGTGTAAAGTAACTCATCCGTCCCTAATTTAATAGGAAGCGACTTAAGATATTTTTAACAGCCCAAGGAAAACACTGTAGGCTGAGAGATATATGCATGATGTATGCATTTCTAAAATATATATTTTAGGACTCAAGCACTGAACTCCTTGAGAGAAAAAGTAGAAAGTCGGGGTGAGGAGGAGAGATAGAAAGAGAACCTTGTAAAATTAGCATTTAGATAGTGAGCAAGGGAGTAAAATTGGCATAAAATCTTGAAAAACTAACTGGGCTTGCCAAATTATAAATCATTCCCTGGTGTCTAATGGCTCAGACACAATAATAAGATTTTTTTTTCAACCAAGAACCAAAAATTATTTCTGCAGTCTTATGTTCTCTGCCCTTCCTGCTTTCTCAATTCTTTCTTTCTTTCTTTCTTTCTTTCTTTCTTTCTTTCTTTCTTTCTTTCTTTCTTTCTTTCTTTCTCTTTCATCACTGGTTTCTCTATATCCTAAAATATGGGGATCTAGAGATGCAGTTGTCCTAGAAATTTATTACCATTTGCTGCAAAGTTGGTATTTTAAATTTTTAAAAAATATTTTGCTAGAAACGAAGACATTCATATTTCAGTATCCAGCAAGGCTTTCTTTTTCTTTTCTTTTTTTTTTAAAAGAGAATTCCTTTTAAGCTGTACTGCCACAGAAGACTCTTAATAATTGATTATAATTGATTTTAACCTTGTCCTAACCCGGGCAACATGACTAGCCCAATCATCTTTGTCCAGATGGGCTGCGAGAACGAAAGCTCCCAATATGCTTCTTTAAAAGCTCCAGACATGAGCAGAAGATAAAATATTTAGTCTGCCAAAGCCTTGACCTCCCAATTCTAGCCAGTTTTGAACCTGAATTGATTTCCAACAAGGCATCTAGGGGATGATTACAACAAAATGTACTAAAAGCTGGGCCAGCCTCTCTCTTAACATTCTAGCAGCTTAACCTGTTAATAACAGCAACTGTTTAAGACACAATACCAATTTTTGCTAACAGACCCAGCAAAGTGAGAACAGTGGCAGTACAGTGTGTAATGTCTGAAGGTGCTGTGCTCCTAAGCATTTGGCCAATAAGTCCATTAAAACACATACAGATAGTCCTCGATTTACAACCACAATTGAACCGAAAATTTTCATGTCTAATTTAGACATGAAATTTAGACAATTGTTAAGTGAGTTTTGCCCTGAGTTATGACCTTTCTCGCCACAGTTGTTAAGTGAATCATTGCAGTACTTAAATTAGTAAGGTGAATCTGGCTTCTTCCTTGACTTTGTTTTGTCAGAAGGTGATATAACCCCAAGACACTGTAACCAACATATATACATCATGCCGGTTGCCAAGTGTCCAAATTTTGATCATGTGGCCATGAGGATGATACAATGGTCATAAGTGTGAAAAACAGTCATAAGTCACTTTTTTCAGTGCCATTGTAACTTCGGATGGTCACTAAATGAATGGTTGTAAATTGAGGATTACCTGTACTCATCCTACTTACCATATTTTTCAGAGTATAAGATGCACCCTTTTCTCCCCTAAAAGAGGCTGAAAATTTGGGTGCATCTATACTCTGAATGTAGTTTTTTCAAAGCTTTTTTTCAGCCCTAACGAGGCACTAATGAGGCGCTAGCTAGTGAAGTGATCTTCCCAGCTTTGCCTGCTCCCTTGACTCTCTGCTGTGCTTTAACAAGGCACTAGTGATCTCCATGCTTTGCTCCAACTCTCAGCTGTTCTTCAGAAGCTTTTTTCAGCCCTAACTAGGTGCTAGCCGAGTGAAGCGATCTCCCCCTGTGCTTTGCCTGCTTTCCTCATTGCTGCTTCCTTTCAGCTGTGCCTTAGAAGCTGTTTTTTATCCCCAAGCAAACTAATGTGCTGAAACTGACCAGACTAAGGATGTTAGCCAGATGCATATCTGGTAGGCAGATTTTTTTTCTCCTATTTTCCTCCACAAAAACGAAACTGCATCTTATACTCTGGTCCGTCTTATACTCCAAAAAATATGGTAGTAGACAAATTTTTCATTTCAGGAAAGAATTTTTATAATGATGATTGAAATTCTGCATGTAAAAGTTGTTTATTTTGAGCAGAAATAGGAATATTACCCAGGGCCTTATTTCACTAAGTAAATGCAACTATATGATTTGGCAATTGTGACCTAAGTCTTTTCCATGGGGTAATTGTAATACTTCAGAGAAGGAAGGAAGGAAGGAAGGAAGGAAGGAAGGAAGGAAGGAAGGAAGGAAGGAAGGAAGGAAACCCAATTTTATCTTCTGAATACATACACAGTAGAAAAATGGGAGAGAACAGTTATCACACTTTTTGGCCTCATCCTCTATTCCAGTCACCCTCTATTTATAGTAGAAAACTTCCTGGTGTAGTTCAGAAGCCCCAGAATTATCAGCAGTGGCCATGCTGGCTGGAGAATCTGAGTTGTCTATATGCTTCTGGAGGTTACCCAGATTAAGGAAATCTGCTATAATCTCTGCTCATTCTTTGGGGTGTATGATATGGAATTTCCATGCCTATATAATAGAGGGCAGCAGAATTATCTACTTGTAATGTACTATAGGGCCTACATGAGTAAAATATCTATGGGATTAAACAGAATAATAAAGCTCCTTCTTCTGACCATCAACTCTCATTCATTGTTTTTTGTAACATTTACTTTTTTAAAAAAAACAGATTATAAAACTTCTTTTTAAAAAAACCAGTTATGATCAAGTAGATTAATTCTTTAAAATATAAAAATTCAAATACATGCAAAATATACTATCCAGTCAAAAGCTAAAGAAAAGTTACTGCTGTAAGAAGCGCTTAAAGTATTATAGTTGGCATCTCCTGAATACAAGCGATGTGGTAGGTGGAAATCCTTCCAAAGGTGGCGCTTCATAGAAAAGTTTCATTTCCAGCAGCAGTTAGATATACAGTAGGTCATGGTTCACAATCAACAAGGCAAAGATCCTAGCAATCATTTGGGGTCTTTAATGGGAAAGGTGATCTACTAGGTTATGATGTCTCTTTCTATGAATGGCTTTATATGGAAATGTTTGCACCAGGCAGCTACTGAGAAAATACGTTGTGGCAAGCTAATAAGGGGGAAGAAGATTAATAGATGTGCACAGGATGATCAAGGCTGCTAGAGAAACTGGCACAAATGCAGTATATAAGCTCATTGCATATTTGTACCTTCAGAGGCACGGACAGAAACTTGGGAGAAGCATGGACAAAACTCATGGATGTGTAAAACTGTTCACTGCAGATAACAACACCTGATTTGTTAATGCCAATAACAGATATATAAAATTGGATAATGGGACAATAGATAAAGAAGGGTATGTGAATAAGAAAATTATTACTGCAAAAATAATGAGATAAAGCCATTCTATAAGATATGTAAAGAGAAAAGGATAGTTGCAAAGAATGTGGTCAAAGAAAGAAAGGAATAGTTAAGATTCAGTGTAAAGAAAAAAGGGAGAACCATTTTGATGGAAATAAAATGTTTTGCAAATAGGTAAAAGGATTAAACCTGGAGCCACAGAGTGACAGAAATAAAAAAGAAAACTGATGAAACAATTTGGAATAAAACTAAAGAGAGGGCATGCTAGTAGGAGTATTTCAGAGAAGTACATGGTAATAATAGATAAACATTTAAAAAGTGAAATTGAAATGTATGCCAAGAAAGAGAAAAATTATGGAAAACAAATGTTCTGTAATGTTGTAAAATAGTAAGTCTGCAGGTTTAGACACTGCAGCTGGATAAATGTTAAAATATATAGTTTGCTTATGGAATGGCTATGTGACTTGTTTAAAATTGTGTGAAGATAAAACAAAAAGATAAAACAAAAAATTGTGTGAAGATAAAACAAAAAGAATACCATTATTTTATTTTTATACAAATAAAAAGAGAGAAAGAGATGAATGAAAACTTTCAGGTGATTAATTTATTGAGTACACTTGGGAAGGTGTTTAGTAGAATTCTAAATTCACCAGGAGCCCTGTTGGCACAATAGTTAGAATGTAGTATTGCAGGCTAACTGCTCACAATCTGGAGTTCGATACTGATGGGGCTCAAGGTTGACTCAGCCTTCCATGTTTCCGAGGTTGGTAAAATAATGACTCAGATTGTTGGGAACAATATGGTGACCTTGTAATCAGTCAGAAAGTGCTGTAAAGCACTATGGAGCGGTAAGTAATTCTAGGTATCATTGCTATTGCTATTCTGAATGGAAGGGTATAAGCAATAGCAATAGCACTTAGATTTATATACCACTTCACAGTCCTTTACTGCCCTCTCTAAGCAGTTTACACACTCATATTGCCCCCAACAATCTGGGTCCTCATTTTACAAATCTCAGAAGGATGGAAGGCTGAGTCAACCTTGAGCCTGGTGAGATTTGAACTGCCAAATTGCAGGTAGCCGGCAGTCAGCAGAAGTAACCTGTAGTGCTGCATTCTAACCACTGCACCACCTCAGCTCTTAAGAAATGACAAATGAACAAAATTTGGAAAATATGGTTTGGCTTTATTATATGCACATCAGATTTTTGCTCTTTAGCAGGCTAGAAATACATGACTGAAAAAAAATTAATTGACATTTATAAATTGGGGGAAGCATGTGATACAGGTTTAAATTAACATATGAATATGGAGTTGAAACCTGGGTGTTGAATCTAAGATAGTGGTACATGGTGAAAATGAATGCATGAAAATAAAACTAATGGTTGGTCAATGATTCAACATTAAACATAGGTAGGAAAAGGATATGCATTATCCTTCCATTGTTTATTATATTTGCAGACAAATATAAGGAATGCTTATGATATCCTTAGAGGTATGTTAGTCAGGGACATGAACATGTCTGTACTTTCATGTGAAGTTGATATCTTATTGTTTGATGAGAACCTGAATGATTTTAAGACCTAAATACTGATGAAAAGGCAATGGGTACTATGTGATGAATTAAGCTAATCTTTCTCAAAAGAAGTGAAAATGGCTAGGTGCTTCTTTCCATTTTATTAAAATGGAAGTGAGAATTGGATATGGGAGAAACATAAAGATAGCATTGAATGCAGTGGGAATGAGGCACTTAAGAAGTGAATGGGATAAAACAAGAAGAAAGTGACAAATGAATGGGTGCTGAAAGAATTTGCTGAAATCAAAACTGAGTGACTATACAAAAATATGTGTCGGTTTCATCAATATAGAGAGATTCAATGAGGATCAAATGTGTTCCTTCTCTCTGAAGGGAGAGTGACTAGATAGAGGAAAAGAGAAAAACAAAGTTATGTTGGATGCCATTGATAAAAGGGAAGTCTAAGGAATAAAAGGCAGTGTTCTCCTCAGTGATTTGGTGTAGTGAAAGTAAATATCGTATACAATAATAAAAAGGTATGAAGAATGTTTACATGAATGTTGTTGGTCTAAACTAGATTTAGTTCTATTTCCCTTTTTTTATTATCCTATTTCTTTAATGTTTTCTTTCTCTCTCTTACATTTTCTCCCTGCACTTTGCATAATGCTGCTTACCCCAAAAGGGAATGATGTGATGGATATGGATGGATAGATGGACAGATCTCTTGAATTTTTTAAAACTCTTAGCTCAAGATTCCCTCATATACCCCAATACATGTACATTGAAACATTGTTCTCTTAGATAATTTGCTACTTATTCATGAAATTGTCAGGAAGTTATTCCATTTGGTTTACTATGAGTCATCCACATCTTCTAAGAAACCTGTTCTCATAAAATCAGGGAAAGATGTGCTGCTGGCAGTGAGAGAATAGGGACAATTGGACACACTTCTAGGTAGGATGTTGTTTTGGCAGCCTTGTCCAATTTGCTAAATCAAGTCAGGGAATTATACTTTTGTGAATTTATTGATTAAGTAATGGATTAATGGGTTTGATTGTGTGCTGCCTGTTAAGGAATAACCCTTGAGTAGCAAAGGTATGCACATGAAAGTGGTTGAGAATAGTTATGAATAAGCACAGTCACCACACAGATACACTGAGTAATGTTTACAGTTTACATTCAGGAAAAATAAAGCACAGTCCAATAAACAAAGTCTTCATACCAGTCGTAATAATCATACACAGTAAACAGTTCTTCTGGAGTTGCAAACAGTAATACAGTAAGTAAGATAGAGATATCAGAGAGCAAGAACAACAAAGAGAACAAACCATGTTTCTAGCTCTCTCTTAAATAGATTGGCAACAAAGCTAACAAAGAAGGACATAGTATGATGCAATACAGCAGCCTTAAAGCAATACAATACAATACAATACAATACAATACAATACAATACAATACAATACAATACAATACAATACACTGAAAACATACATTGATGGTTTATATATTGCCAACCCAACCAGTTAGGTAATAGTCTTATTCCTAACGCTGCCCATATTGTCTAGAGGTGGCAAGACATTTTTCAACATACATACTCTTAGATACCAAATCTCTCAAAAGTAAGAACTGGCAAGGACGTGTGAGGTACCTTATCCAAATAAACCCTGAATTCTGAAAGGGATTGGGTTATGATCATATTTAGAGAAAAAGTATCGTGAGGTAATGGTGAATATCTATAGCTTGGGTGAAGGATGAGGGTGGAGGTTCATTCTTTGAGCTTGTGGGTTGATGTCTGAACACTTTGTTACCAGGCTGCGTAACATCTTCAGTGGAGTTCAGGGGATATCACAAGACCTACTGAACACATGAAGGGCTTATAAGAAGAAGAGCACCAACACTGATATCCCTGAAACTCTGCTGAAGATATCATCCAGCCTGGTAACAAAATGTTCATAAATCAACCCACAAACTCAGAGAATGAACTTCCACCCTCAAAAATTATTACCTCCCTTCAGGACAGACATCCCTCATATAATATTTCAACCTTCTCATTTAATTCAGTATTGAGTCATTTTTTACTCCTAAGCAGAATTTTCATCTAGGTCCACTTTGTTTCTTCTTGATACGTTTCTGCAGGACAAACCAAAGTGTCCATGTCAGAAAGAAAGTTTTCACTTTTTTATGATAGTAATATTAAGAGTTGGGAGTTTTTTCCCCAGTTACCCACAGGTAATTATAGCTGTCAGCACCGTATTCTCCACCATGGAAATTTTTTTTATGGAACAATTGGTCTTCTTATCAGATCTGCTCATTCCCTTGCTGTAGTAATGAACAATGCTACATCTGAGAGAGAAATTCAAAGTGCATCATTTATCTTCACCTATTTTCAATTAGACCAAGTAAAGTGTAAGTCAGTTCCAGACTACACTATGGGAGCAGAGAAGGTAAATTTATTATACCACTAGAGTGCTAATCTTAGCAGATGGTTGGGAAAAAAAACACGTCGGGCATGAAATATGCTAAAGCAGTAAATTCAAAACAAGGTGGATGTTATCAAGTAATACCTCCCCAGTGTGAGGTAAAAAATCCTATGCGACAACTCAGCATTCTTGCACACTCTGGGTGAACATTGCTGGATATGGGATATTCTCTAGGAGGAGAAAAACAAGCAAAATGAGGATAAAAAACACCCTGTAGACAATTTGAACTATATCTAATGAAAAGGACAGGCAGATTTTGCTATGGATTTTTTTTATTATTATTTTTCTTCCCCTAGATAGCCGTTGTTTTCCCACAGACCAATAAAGTGGATAGATGTTTGACACAGAATCCTTTATTTTTACCTGTGATTGGAAAAACAACTAGCATTATAGATACAATCATATTAACATTTTCAAATACATTTATTCCCACCCATCTCAAAATCTACTTGGTGACAGTATCTGAAAATCAAATGCAATCAAATGAAAAAATATTGCCTTTCACATTAAGAAATGTTTTAAAAGAAAAGAAAACTTTCAGCAATCTAGTAAGTCAGACTGTATTCATGATGTATATTTATTCAGAAATGTCCAATTGACTGCAGTTTTGTTTACAATTTCTTGGAAGTAAAATCCATTCATCTCAGGAGTTGATTGTCAAGAGAATATTGCATTAAAAAAGTACAAACATTAAAACTACAAGCAAGAGCCTTCCTTCCTTCCAGATGTATGGTTCCACCATTAGAATTGTACTAGTTTTCTACCAAATGTTTTACTGATAAAAACTTTTCTAACCAACTGAATGTCACTTCTAACAAAATGTACTGATGTGACCTTAAAGAAGGCCAGAGCAAATGCACTGATAAGATCCCAAAATCAAACCACTGAACCAAAAATCTTTTGACATTTTTCTGAAATTCCTTGAATATTTTGTGTGGAGAAAGGATTCACTTCCAGGTTTTCTATCAGAGTAGTGTTGGTTCATATAAACAATTAGATGGGTATCTGGAGACCCATCTCTGCAAACCCTTTCTGCTGAGATGGGCTCTTTGCTCACAAGCAATGTCACAGAGATGTTGTGATGGATTCCCAAAACATATATTTTTATTGAGCCTATCTAATGCAAGTGATGCCAATTATATTCAAAGCATATTAAGATGTTTCTGCCCATGGGAAACTATAATCTGGAATTCAGTGATATAACCAGGGAGTTCTAATTACAGTATAAACTCCCAGTATTTTATATGACTACAGAATCAATACTGAATAGAGAACCAACGCCTTTGGGCTACTCAATTGTTTTCCCAGCAGCCACTCTGTTAAACTACCTGACTATTCTTTGCTACTTGCAGCTGATTAAAGCCACAGCTTGGCAAACTGGTGCTTGGTAACCTGGAGAGCTCCATAAATTTTAGACTACAGGTCTCATCAATTTCAGCTAATTCAGAGGGCAAAGTGCCGGAGTTGCTTGATAGTGAGATAGGTGGCATACAAACTGGATGGATGGATGGATGGATGGATGGACGGACAGACAGATTGATAGATTATTGAATATTGTAGTCCCAAATAAGTGGAATCAGGATTCCTCTAATTGTGCCAAAATTGCTTTCTTCCTTCTCCATCTCTTTTCCATGATTGCTTGTCTTTTACTTTATAAATTTCAGGGTTATAATTGTCTCATGACTGACATCTGAACCTCATTCTGAAAATGGAAGTCACATTTTTCATTTTCCATGCTTAGGTCCACAATAGATTCACTGTTTGGATGGCCTGCAAAAGAGAATGAATTGCTAGTTAGTGGGAAATATTTTGTTGTCTTGGGCATAAATAAATCCCAGTATCTTATAGTTCCTATCAGTAGGGACTTCTTGGTTGTTCCTACCCCTTCCAACCCCCAAGGTGCATTAATGCCTAGATCTAAAGCAAAGTATTACATTAATTTGAAATTAGTCTTCGTAGAAGGGAACGGCACTTGCAATTTTTTCATTAAAAATGCATATCCTGTTTGTCTTTACAAAATACTCATACCCCCTACAGGCAAATAGCAGAAAACATGAAATTCCATATAATATAATAGTCCAGTAAGTGTTTTTCAGTAAAATATACCCCATTCACAGGTTCATTACCTCACAATATTTTTCTCATGAGACATGAAAGACATTTGGTACTGTATATGTATATACAGTATATGGACAACTGGTACCCCATTGTAGAAAACAGAAATAGGCAGCTTATGGCTCTAGGCCTGGAAGTAAGCCATTATATCCTCCTGTAATAATGATTGCCCAAAGTTGACAGCTCCATTTCCTGTCATTTTGAGTTAGGAAACAGATGAAAAGTTTATTGGAGGCCCTGAAAGAGATCTATTTCTACTCAGGAATTCACAAACCTCTTCAAATTCTCCCACTAAACAAACAAGAAGTTATCTACTTCTGTGAAATGATCCCAACCACTTTGTTATGTACAGTCCCTGATCCCCAAACACTGCCCACTACTGGAAAAGAAAGACTTTTTTTTCATAAAGCTTTTGTGCTTGTATATCATGCCAACAATTGGTCCATTTGTAGATGAATGTACAGTGATTATTTTCGAACCTTAAGGCACATGAACAAGATGTGTTCATTCACAGCTAATTGACAGAATTCTTTTCTTTTACATGTTTCACCATGGGGTTACTCACATAGCAAATGTACACTTTAAAAAAAATCAATGGGGACTTTGTGGACTAAAACAATATAATATTCAGATTTGGATATGGATATGGAGGGATGCATTTTACTTAACAAAAATGGGCAGATCTATCTAAATCCTATCCATGTCACATATTCAGTTTTCACTCATTCAGTCTAAGAAGAGTGGTGAAAAATTTTGAAAGCTCATTTGTGAGTTTGCAGCTTTGCAGGTGGTCTGGACTGTAACTCTGGGAATTTCAGTTTCCTTTCAGGTTAGTGACAGGGACCAGGAGACAAAGGAAACCACAGATTCATTGCATGCTCCATGCACAGCCCACCAAAACTAGGACTTGCCTTCCATGTGCCACATGGCAATGAATTAAATTTGTGGTGGAGTTTCCCCTGAACGCTCATAGATAATATCAATAATCCCCTATATTTTATTTTAGACATTGTTTAACCACATGGGTTGGGGAGAACTGTTATATTTGCAACAATCTTCTGGAACAGCTAGAAAGAGCAAAGACAACAAGTGTTGAGTCACATAAAAATGTCAAAAAAGAGATTGGGGACAGTCATCACCCAAATGCAGTATTTATCACTACGTTCATTGATGCCTTGCTCACACAGGAACCCTCCTACAGCATTGAAGGCTAATGTAACTCCTCTCTTGAACAACGGTGCTGCATCTCTGGAAACTCTAGAAGGGACTTAGGGAATAAGGAGGAAGGGGACAGAAAGAAAAGGGAAAATCAATAGCACTTCACGAGCCAAGTCTCAGTCTTCTTTTTTACGAGGATTCTGTCAGTGCAAGTGGCCATTACATTACTTGAAAGGCATGATATGAAATTGCTTCTACAAGATATAAGACACAGGCTCTGCAAGAACCTGGGGAGAGTGTTTTAGTCAACCTTAAATAGTTTCATCATGTAATTACTTCAAGTGGCACATCTCCAGTGGCAGCTCTCATGCAGGGGCGTGCTTTCTATTATGCGGATGGAAATGAACAGGCCAGGAGGGTGGCTCACAAGTTGAAGCCAGCCAAACAACACAAGGTTTACCTGAGCCACAAAATGGAGCTGGAAATTAGGCCTTCTATGTTTTGGTGATCTTTCTCTGTAATTAGTGGTTTTCATCTAAAGCAACTGAATTCATAGAACTTAGTCAGTCACGATCATGTGAGCAAGTCACATCTAAGAACATAACTCTTCAGAAACTAACACGGAAGCCTTTTCCTTCATCTGTATAAGTGTTTGTAATTTGATGTGGTGACCTAAACTACACTCACATCTGATGGGTCAGAATAGCAAACCATGTAGTTAGAGAGAAAAAGAAATGCAAAGCCAAAGTTGAGATGTCCTTGATCAAATAGGATGCAGGGCTGCCTAAATAGAATTTCATCTAGATTTTCTAGACTGGGACACCTATATATGGAACCTCCTGGTACTTCAATTAGATTTTCAGGAAAATAGTAAAGGTGCTGCTGCTTTTGATGTAATTTACATGATGGTTTTCAAAGGGTGATTTATACATCATTGATGCAGATTCCTGATGCACTGTTCTTTAACAGTGGGTAGATTTATTGTGTTAAATTGGCTGGTTTTAACATTTTGTTTTACTTTAAAAAAAATGCTAAGCCACATTAAAAGCTCTGGTAGGGAAGCATAAATTCCAAATGTACTAAAATTACTAATCACCCAGTTAATCTGGTGGCATGCACAGACAGATCTTTTATGTTTTCATCCCCAACATTCTCAATGCCAAAATCAGAAAGCTGAGTAGTTGGCTCAAGTCACAGTTTTCCCACTGGAGCATGAAAAGTCTCTGTTAGCTTTACCAAGTCCATCTTGATTTCAAGACAACTCATTCCTTTAGGGATACATACTTTCAAGGAAAGGAAGGGTTTAGGATTATTTCCTTAAAATAAATGCCCTTTACAGTTCTGGGAATTTGGGGTATGGAGGGCCTTCTCATGTATACTTCTTGGACAGCTGTGAGGTCTCCAGGCAATGCCTTGACCTAGCCAGGAGAACATCTTGTCATGATAGTATCCGCTCATCCAAAGAAGGCCTGCTAAGATTCCCTCTTCCTTGGGAGGTTTGTGGGATAGGGAAAGATGGTAGGTCTCCTCGCTAGTAGCCCCCACTTTGTGTAATTTTCTCCTCCCGCCCCCCAGAGTGCTTTGCATTCTCCTTGATTTTTGTTAAATAAATAAGAATTCCTTTTTCAAATTAACTTCTGACTGAAATAATTGAGGTCAAACACACACACACACACGTGATGGTATGAGTGTGTTTGTTATTGTATGTTTTGAATAGCATAGTATACCTGTAAGACTCAAGGTTTCCTTTGAATCAACCTAATTCTGAGATCCAATTGGATCTGGTGTTTTGATACCACAGGTATAGGGAACTATTTTTTAAAATAATTATAATATAGTCTATTTTAACATTTGTCCCTTTGTAAACAAATAAATATGTGGCATCTTGAAAACATAGTTATGCATGTTTTGTCTTATCTTTAGGAACATAGCAATAGCAATAGCACTTAGACTTACATACTGCTTCATAGTGCTTTACAACACTCTCTAAGTGGCTTACAGAATCAGCATATTGCTCCCAACAATCTGGGTCCTCATTTTACTGACCTTGGAAGCATGAAAGTCTAAGTCAAGTTTGAGCCAGTCAGGATTGAAGGAACTACTGGAAGTGTGGGCAGAGTTGGTCTGCAATACTGCATTCTAACCACTGCGCTACTACAGCTCTTCATACATGCAGGTAGTCCTCCACTTACTACCATTACTTACTACCAATAAATTATGGAAATGAAGTATAGACATTTCTAATATCTGAAGGCTTGCTGCTCTAAGAGGCAGACTTATGCAAGTCAACTTCTTTTGCTCAGATTTTTAATCAATGTAATGTGAAACATAGCTCAAGGTTAGGAGAAACATGCCTATATGATATCAAGAATATGGTCCTTTACAGATAGTGGAAGCAAGACACAAAGATTAAAAAAATATCTTCCCTTTAGCTGATTTGGCTGGTTATATATACCAGGTATTGACAACATAGTGCCAATAGATTTTGGATCATCCATTGATCTTGAACGGTGCATAGAGCCATCCATTACAAAGTTGGAAGGGTTGGAACAGAGTTGGTAGGGACATTGGGGGTCTTCCAGACCAACCCCCTACTCAAGTAGGACACTCTGTATCATTTCAGACAAATGTTGTCCAATCTCTTCTTTAAGAAACCCAGTGATGGGCACTCACAACTTCTGAAGGCAAGCTGCTCCACTGATTAATTGTTCTAACAGTCAGGAAGTTTCTCCTTATTTCTAGGTTGGTTCTCTTCTTGACTAGTTTCCACCCATTGTTTCTTGTTCCGCCTTCAGGTGCTTTGGAGAATAGGTTGACCCCTCTTCTTTGTGGCAGCTTCTTATATAAGAGCCATGGTGCAGTGGTTAGAATGCAGAATTACAACCTAACTTTGTCCAGGAGTTTTGTCCTGACCAGCTCAAGGTTGATTCAGCCTTCCATCTTTCTGAGGTAAAATGAAAACCCAGATTGTTGGGGGTAATATGCTGATTCTTTAAGGTGTTTAGAAACTGGAAGAGTGGAACACTTGGAACATTACTATCATGTCATCCCTAGTCCTTCTTTTAATAAAATCAGACATATACAATTCCTGCAACCGTTCTTCATATGTTTTAGCCTCTAGTGCCCTAATCATCTTTGTTGCTCTTCTATGCACTCTTTCTAGAATCTCAACATCTTTTTTTTATATCACGACAACCAAAACTGAATGCAATATTTTAAGTATGGTCTTATCAAGGCATTATAAAGTGGTACTAACACTTGACAGGATCTTGATTCTATCTGTTTATTAATATAGGCTAGGAAAAAAATTCTATGTTAGAGTGCACAGGATTTAATTTTTCTTGTGTGACATTTGATAAGATATTAACTTGAAATATTGTCTAATCTTATAGGGTTTCCTGCCTGAGCAGGGGGTTGGACTAGAAGACCTCCAAGGTCCCTTCCAACTCTCTTATTCTAATTCTAAATTCATGCAAAATCTATCAATATTCAGCATTCCCACATGAGATCTTATGATGTGTTACTTTAGGGAGATGTTTGGGCTATTAGCCTTTTTTTAATGGGAAGATAGATAGGATCTGGAAATATTCCTGATCCCTAATAGAAAAATCATAACTGAAGGTTAGAAGAACATTAAAGATGGCATTTCTTCCTGCATGATTTTTTCCATAAGCTGCAAGAAAAGGTCAGTATTGTGGTCATCCAACACAGAACTCCACTTCATGCCCTCCTTTTCTCTTCCTAATGGAAGACACTAGTTGGATCTGTTAACCTTCATAAAATGGGGAAATTGATTGGTTTCTGAACCTCAGCACAACTTATTGCTATAAATTAAGCTCTCTAAAGGGGATGTGGGCAAAAATTAAAAATGACGACAAGAGTATAATTAAAGCATCACACATAACAACTGGGAGACTTTGACTTTTGAATGTGTCCATCATCTTGGCTTTACCACCCCTTATGGAGATCTTGCCTCTGAGACTAACAACATATTAAAATCAAAAGATCAAGTTTTCTTCTCTCTTTTTTCCATATATTTTTATAAGCCACTATTCCAGGACCCCCATCTCACCCCACACATCTTTTTTTTAAATGTAACATCTACTTTCTTTTCTCTTTTTTTTCTTAAAGCATATAACTCTTTTCCATAAAAAGAATAGTTAGCACATTTGGCAGGGCAGGAGAGCATAAAAATAAGATCTCTGTCAAACGCATATTAAATGATGGAAATAATAACTGGGAATATGTGTAATTTGAATAACAGCCTAGGAAACAAGAGGCAGAAAGTTGAATGGTTATGAAAATAAGCTGGGCTGCAGAGGGAAGATGTCTCAACTTGAGAAAGAGAGAAGGGGGAGCAGAGGACTTTGGCAGTTGTTCAGTTGAAAACACACTTACTGGAAAATTACCATAAATACATTTCACTAAATTACTTTCCTTTAAAACTAAAAGCCTAAGGTAATTATACACACACACACACACACACACAATTTTATTTTTGTAGGTTTTTATGTGCATCATTCTTCATGCCAGGCTTTTCCTATGTAAATCAAGATGTTTCACAACCATAGTACAGTGAAATCTCGTTCACTAGCTTCTAGGCTTTCTCAAACCTCAAAGCAGCATTTTGCTGTCTGTTTGGAGATTTGGGAGAGACTGAGATAGATCTATTTCTGGCTTATTTGCCTTCATCAGTCAGCCATGCCCCCTTTTCATGACTCTGCCCTGTAACAGTCAAATATTTATTTTATTTTATTTTCATAGGTTTTTATGTGCATCATTCTTTATGCCAGGCTTTTCCTACGTAAATCAAGATGTTTCACAGCCATAGTACATAAATTATATACATAGTACATAAAGAATGATGCATAGCATGGAGAAGACTCTTATTCAGTTAAATCTTCCCGCCACACTTTAAACAAAATATCTCAGGTAACAGATGATGGGATGGAAATAACAACGTCCCTTTTGGTTATTCCCTTCTGCTGCAAAGAGCTACACATGTCAGGTGATCTGCCTTCAACTTCCTAAACTAGACTTTTGATCCCACATGCAACAATGAAAGCAAGTCAAATGCTGAACCAATCAACCTCTACAGTTGTAATAGAGAGGAAAAATCAGGTCTTTAACTGAGGGAACAAAGGTTTTTGTTCCGCTTCTATTCTTTACCTACATTCCTTCATAAGACTGTGATCAATGCAGACCTGTCTTTTTAAATGTGAGTGAATGATGTTTGCATGCTTGAGAAGTGTTTTATTTGGGCTGTGACCACTAATATGTCTGACAACAATTCATTGGTTTCAAGACAAAAAATATACTCACTCACTTACTCACTCTGTCCTTCCAATCAAGGTAGAATTGAACTTGAACAGCTCACCTTTCCTTCCTATGACAAAAGAAGTTTAATAATATTTAAGCTGAGACTGAATCAGTAGTCAGTCTTCCATAGATAACGCTTAACCTCTTTCTTGTCTCCTACCACAGTAGATATAGAACAAAAATCTGTGGCCACTTGTGCTTGCCAGCATCTCTTTGCAGTCTCCACATTGCTCAAATCCAAACACTTTCTCAACAGACTCCCTAAAAAAATAAGGTTGAGAACCAGACAAAGAATCCCTGCTCCATTGTATCCCATAGTGGCTTCTTTAGGAAGGGATATTGTCTCTTTCAGAGCTGGCAGAATTTCTCTTTCAAGGATTCATATACTACTCCAATCCATGTCTTCTCCATGGAGCCCTTGGACTACCAAGGAAGGGCTTGGATCTAAAACAAAGTTGGCTGTACTTATAGCTCCAGAACCCTGACCACTTCTTCAGGAATAACAGACTCAAGTTCGTCTCAGATATTCAAGCTAAACTGTGATCCAGTCAATGCCATTGAACCTGTACAACTGGCATCCAAAGCAGATCTGAGCATCTTTATTTGCCAGATGTCTAGAACATCCTTACCTAGGAGCAACTGAATCACCTTAAATAAACCCATTGGGCAACAGATTAAAAACACAGTAAAAACAAAAATACATTTCACCACAGTTATTGCCACTTAATACAACATTCTTTGACAAAGGCTGTTACCCATCTTTCATTCTTCATCTTCTGTCAGCATTACTCTAGACATTTCTTCCTATTTCATCTCCCAGAGTTCCTTGAGCTTCCTCTGAGATCCACAAATAGAGAGAATCCCCCAGATCCACAAATAGTGAGAACCGCCAAAGTGTGATCTGATTCAAAGTTATTTTCATCCACTCAAACAATGAATAGGGCCATGGTCATCTATATGTACAAAGTCCTCAAGGCCAGCCCCAAGTTTCTTCTGAATACTAAGAAGGTCCATCAGGCAGCTAGGGTGGATTAATCAAATGGATCGTTCTTCCCTGCAGTGGGGAGCAACTACAAAAAGCTCCAAGGAGAACAGGACGTGATCTGTATATGACAAAGGACTAATATTAAAATCTGCTAATTCCAGAAAATCTGACACTGCACCAGGATGAAAACAGATCTTGATGATGATTTTTACCCAATAAATTCCTTCCATTCTCCCATCCCCCAAAACAGGTTTTAAAACAGGTTTTAAAAACAGGTTTGGAAACCACATCTGCTAAATGGGAATAGGGCCATTGCTAAACAGGAATATGATCACATGATCTTGCTTTCCAAAAACCAAAATAACAATTTCTAAGAATTGCAGGGCCCCACCATGACAAAGCTGCACACCCCATTTGAAGCATTAGAGAATATGTCATTTCTTGGCCTGTGCAAACTTTCCAATAAAAGTTTGCAATCCGTACATTTTCACATTTTCAAAAGCACATCTTTGGATGTGTCATGACTAATTTCCAGATTTATACTTACCTAGTCAGGAATATCATCTGAATAAGGACCGAGTTTAAGTGGAAAAAAATCACAACATAATTACAGTGATCTCCTAAAAATTGAATGCCAAAAAAGTTACAGATTAATTGTAGGTTAAGGCTACAAATCAAATCTTCCTCAGCTTGAAGTCCTTTCTAAGCCCAGTTTATATTGAATTAAATAAGCATCATCTCTGTTAGTTGAATAAGTGGAATATGTTATTTTTGCCAGGGAAAATTGACTCAACATACAAAGTGCTTGCTTTTGTATGTCCAAGAGCATTTGCTGGGATCAAACAAGGACACCATCTTTAAATTATCATGCAAATAAAGAATAGATAGTGTAATAATAGTAGAAATAATGGAAGTTAGCAATTTATTTCAGCCAGTGGATACTATCATAAACTTTGTGCAATGATCTGTGTAATCATCCTATACTATATGTTATTTATTCATTATTAAATATTGCAAGATTTCAGTAATACCATTGTATAAAACTTTATTTTGCTTAAAATATAAAATTTTGGATGCTGAACAGTGATCATGTCCAAGAGTGGTGTATTATCAACCCTAGTTTAATGTGTATAGCAGTAGTATATCAGTGACTACACCAAGGGTGTCAAACTCACATTGTCACGGCGGCATAATGTAACATATGGGGACTTTTTCCCCCTTTGCTAAACCAAGTGTGGCATGGCCAGTATGTGATGCATCTGGCCCATTGGCCATGAGTTTGACAGCCCTGGACTACACTATGTTTAAACTTTGATAAATGTCTGCAAATTCACAGTACGATTGTAGGAGATGACCAGGCAGAGCCTGAAGGTGGGGTCAAAAGTGCCACCAGCCCTCCCTGAATTCTGTTTTCTTTTAAATATATCTTTTATTGGGTTATAAAATAAAATAAGATACAAAATACAAAAGTAAATAGAAAAATGGTGGGGAGGAAGAGGGGGAAGAGAAGTGAAGAAGGATAAGAAAGAAAAACATTGACTTCCGACTCTCTCTGTTGCAGTAAAACAAGGCATTAATATCAAATCACATTTTTTTTATTTTTTCATAGTAATATGAACAAGCTATTTCTATAAAGATCTATCAGTCTAATTGGTAAAACCCAAAATCAAAATTTCATTTTTTTTCTCCTTCAAGTACAAAATTCATAAGCGGTCTCCATGTGGAAACAAAAGTACTTATATTCTTTTCTTTAATCAAAACAGTTAATTTTGCCATTTCAGCCAACTCCATCAACTTCTGCAACCATTTGTCCATGTTAGTGTCCTTCCATTTGTCTGCACACAATAGTTTTGCTGCTGTCAACATATTTAGTAACTAAGTTCCAAATTTTTTCTCCAGGTCTTTTTCCATAAGACCCAAAAGGAAAAGTTTTGGTTTCATAACAAATAATACAGGAACATAATACAGGAAATTTTCAAAATTTCCTGTATTAAAATATAAATCATATATATACATATACATACATACATACATACATACATACATACATACATACATACATATATATATATATATTGCTGTTGATTCTGATCTATGCCAATTTGCCTTGACCATGAGTAGATCAGATTCTTCTGTATAAGTAGCATGTTTTAAGGTGCTTTGAACTAAACTCCTGTTCCTGTTTACTTGTGCCTGATAAAAATAACTTTGATTGATTGATTATGTGCCATCAAGTCACTGGTGAGTCTTAGTGACCACATTGATTTTCTCCAGATAATTTGTCCCTTCAGATATAGTGCACCCAGCAGCACTATAACTGAATTCAGAAACCTTGCTGCTGATCATACTGTTCTCTTCTTTCTTTCTAACTTTTCTAGAATGAAAACCTTCTCCAGAGAGCTAGATCTGTAATAGTACTGCTACACCTGAGTTGTGTTAGTTTTAAGTATTAATTGCACTTTTTAAAACTTATCTGGAAGACTGAAGTTTAGAAAATGAATTATACAAAACTTTTCTCCTTTATTCCCAACCACCAGATTTCCTTACCTAATTTTTCTTATATGATCGTGAAGAATGAGCTTAAAGCTCTTAAGAATCTAATCAATAGATCCATTATTATGATTGGCTGAAAACTTTAAAATGCTATCCATCAAGTCCATATTCCACTAAAGAACATATAAAATGCTATCCATCAAATCCGCATGTTCCACTAAATCAGGAGTCTCCAACCTTGGCAACTTTAAGCCTGGAGGACTTCAACTCCCAGCTTTGCTGGCTGGGGAATTCTGGGAGTTGAAGTCCTCCAGGCTTAAAGTTGCCAAGGTTGGAGACCCCTGCACTAAATTATAATGATAAATAGGTTGTTCTTTGTGACGTCGTTCACTAATCTATTTTGAAATCCATTGTTTGGCCACTACAGTATTAGACATCACTCACATATAAGCCAGCCTGTTTTGAAAAATCCTCCATTCAATGCAGTCATGAACATTTGTGGCAGATCCTGTAGCAAGTAATATGGGCAATGTTGATTTCCATGCCTGGAGCCTCAGAAAAGCAACAACTTCAATGTCTCATAAGGCAAGTTGCATTGTTTCCATGGTATGAAGCACCTTGTGCCCCCCCCCCCCACCCCTTCCACTGCTAACATTAGATAACTAGAGAGTAATGATATTTTTTTTAAAAAAATAATTTTATATGGACATGAAATAAAATCAATTTAAATTTGATCTAAGCCTCCTCACTAATCTTTGGAATGCAACTACATACATACATACACACATATGCTCTTCAGAGGTCAAAGCTCGCCTTTGGCCCAGCTATACTTGTTTGTAACAAATATAGCTTGTTACAAACCATATCCTTATACTAAGGATTTTTTGACCTATAATTTCTGCCATTAAGTTCAATCATTACAGTTTGATGGCAACTTTACTGGGAGATCCATCTGATGGGCATTATTTTTGTATCCCTGAGTCAACATGTAATTTATACGGATTATGGAAACAGTGACATATTGTCAGTCCTTTTGGTATCTAATTTCAGCTGTTGGAATTACCAACATCCATCCAAGAATAGGATTGATAGTGCTTAGCCCAGGGGTCTTTAACCTTAAACACTCAAAGAGCCATTTGGACCAGTTTCCCACAGAAAAGAAAACTCTGGGAGCCAATAATTTAACAACTGGTGTGACTGGGTGCAGTGGGCAGGCCATGGAGGTGGCAACAATTCGAAGCCCAAAGTGACTTACAGCTCCAAGTCCGAAATGGCAGGAGGCGAGGGCTGCCTTGAGCGCAGATGTACCACAATGAAGATGGAATGCTGTTGCCGCACAAAGGCAATTACAGGGGCACTTTGCTCCTGCTCTGGAATATGGAGCGAATCTCCATCCCCCACCCTTACCTTTTCAGGCCAGGCAAGGAGTGACTGGGAGGGGCAGGGCGGGTCATCCAGAGGTGGGATCAGCTGACAGGGAGCCTCAGCAGAGTTCTGAAAGAGGTGCATGCGGCTCCAGAGCTGCAGGTTGTCGATCCTTGGCCTAGCCCAAGAAGGAATCTGCAACATTTTGCCCTTATTGTGATCCAAATCCCAAATGGCCTTTCACACCTGCAATCAGCGTATTAAAAGTTCTCTCTGAAACTAATTGGGGATTTGCCTTATGCAAAATATAAGAAACAGTTCAGAAGCAGGGGGAGTGGCAAAGAGTTAAAATAGGACTAACAGATCTGGGCAGTAAAAATTCAGACATGAGATGCCCTTGGTGCTCTCTGAGCTTGGTTATTTTCTTGTAGAGAAACTTTCAATTTTTGGCCTGTTGATTGTCTCTTAGTATGTACAGTAGATATTGTTATGTCTATGTACCTATTGATGGCTAATTTGTCAGAGTGCCAGGCTTCTGGAAATTCCCTAGAGTTTTTGAACTTGGCTTGGTTTACGATGGTCACAAAAGGGAACAAAAAGACCAAGACACCTCCGTATCATCCACCACCACTTAGCTGAGCATAGATTAATTTCAAGATTAACATCAACCCAACAATCAAGAAGTAAACAATATTCCAATAAAGGAGCTACCAAACAAGCGAACAGTAAACAGCCCAAACAAAGAAACTGTATATCCATCCCCCACCGGCACTGAAAGGGCAAGCCACTAGAATATAAACTGAGCAAACCCCATTCCTCACTACCACTGATGATGTTACCTAGTTGGGTAATGAAGCATCTTCAAGAAAACATTCAAATGAGCACCCTCATTTCAATCCTCAGCTACAAATATTCTCCTTTAGTGGTAGAAATATATGGATACTAAGATATTGTGCCACAGATGCTGTGGCACCATTTCACTTTGTTGTCTGGCTTTATTTATTTGTTTGTTTATTAAATTTATATGCCACCCACCTCCCCTAAAAGGTGACTCTGTGCAGTTTACAGTTTTTTTAAAAAGTAAAAAATAATTAAAAGATTAAAACAACATAGAATTAGAATATTGAAAAAACTATATTAAAACCAAACTAAGAAAGCTAAGAGCCAGAGGGGATGGGAATGACATTTTCTTACCCCATCATCCACCTCAAGTGGTGAGTGCCCCCCACCCCCCCGGGCCCCAGACCAACTGGCAAGGCCAGGTTTTAATTCCCTTTTGAAGGCCAAAATAGAGGAGGCAGTTCTCACTTCTAGACTATTCAAAAGGGATGCGGCCATAGCAGAAAAGGCTCTTGACCCTGCCTGCTTCAATTCCTTAGCAAACGGGATCTATAGCAAGCTTCTTCTTCTGGCACAAGTGGGGTGGACTTGTCCCATCAGGGAGAGACAGTTCCTCAGATACCCTGGACCCATGCAGTGTGTAGGGCTTTATTTATTTATTTATTTATTTATTTATTTATTTATTTATTTATTTATTTATTATTTATTTATTCAATTTCTATACCGCCCTTCTCCTGAAGGACTCAAGGCAGTGAACAGTTAAAATGACATACATATAGAATGTGAATATAAATAATTAAGCCAGTTTGGCTCAACAGTTAAGAATCTTCAGCATAAAGATTTAACAAATTAGAAAAGATTTATGCCAGACCGGCTTGGTGGAAAAGAAAGGTCTTAACTGCACGACGGAAAGTACGAAGATCTGGGATCATTCGTATCCCTGGGGGTAACCTGTTCCAAAGGGTAGGTGCCCCAACAGAAAAGACTCTTTCTCTGGGAACCACTAGTCGGCATTGCTTTAGTGATGGCACCCTGAGAAGGCCTACCCTGTGGGAGCGTACTGGTGGGAGGGTATCGGTTGCAGAAGGTGGTCTCGTAGATACCCAGGTCCTAAGCCATGGAGGAGTTTGAAGGTAAGAACCAACACCTTGAAGCGCACCCGGAAGACCACCGGAAGCCAGTGCAGCTCGCGTAGGAGTGGTGTCACATGTGAGCGCCATGTCACTCCCAATATCACCCGCGCAGCTGCATTCTGGACCAGTTGGTTAAATGTAACAACAAACACATTCCAGAAATGGATCTGGAAGCAAACTGGTAACCAATGCATCTTGCACAATAAGAGTGTACAGCCTAGGAGCTTTCCGGACTATACATGCTGCTGCATTTTTGTTTTTGTTTTTAATTAGATTTATATGCCACCCTTCTCCGGAGACTCAGAGCGGCTTACAATGCGTTAAGCAATAGCCTTCATACTTTTTATATATTTATACAAAGTCAGTTTATTGCCCCCACAAACTGGGTCCTCAATTTACCTACCTTAGAAAGGATGGAAGGCTGAGTCAACCTTGAGCCTCGAACTTGCAATAATTGCAGACAGCTGAATGTTAATAACAGGCTATCTAGCCTGTGAGCTATCTAAGGTTCTGTCCCGGCTGCACCTTCTGAATACTCTTCAAGGGTAGCACCATGTAGAGCACATTGCAGTAATCAGGCTGAGAGATGACTCGGACATGAGTGACAGAGAAAAGGTGGGATCTGAAATCAGGACAAAAATGAACTTTTTGAAAAAGGTAGAAAAACAATCTATACAAAACAATGGATTAGCTAGCCTGGATAGCTCTGCAGACTAAAAGCATTGCAATTAATACCAGCTGTCTGCAATTACTGTAAATTTGAATCTCACCACGCTCATGGCTGACTTAGCCTTCCATACTTTCTAAGGTAGGTAAATTGAGGACCCAGTTTGTGGGGGCAATAAGCTGACTTTGTATAAATATACAAGTAAATATACAAGTATGAAGGCTATTGCTTAATGCAGTGTACACCGCCCTGAGTCTCCAGAGAAGGGTGGCATATAAATCAAATTTTAAAAAAAACTTTATGTTGATTATTTTTGCAATCCTTAGAATACTTGCCAAAGCAAATTTAATATTATCCTTATTCTGCAGATAGAAACTAAGTCTGAAAGATGAGTTGCCTGAAGCTGATAATGAACTCATAATTATAATTAGATTGTAGTCAACTATAAACATTCCCTGCTTATAAGCCTATGGACAATCAGCCTTAGTGGAGTAACAAGTTCCAAGAAATACTTACAGGAAACAAACAAACCTACTCAGGATTGAGTTTAGCATTACGAAATGCTGACTGATGGAATGAAAAAGGAAACAGCATGGGGTAAAAGAAATCGCAAATAGCCTCAGTTCTTGCTGCAATATGTTCTTCAGCTCCCACTAAAGACTTAGTTCAGGGATAATCATTCAAATGCTACTACAGAGTGCTCAGGTTTGAATACAATTGAATAAAATATCCCTTTCATTCTCCTATGTTTACTTCTTTGTGATAAAACTATCTGACCATAAAACACTACAGAGGTAGAAACCACAGTGCCCCAACCAGAATCTACCCAGGAAAAAGTAGAGACAGATTGAGAGAGGAGAAGCAGAGAGTCCACAAATCTAATGTTCCCAATCATGGTTTGGCATTGCTTTTAAACAAGCTTAGTGCCCAATTTAAATTCCTGAAGGCTTGCTACCAATTCACCAACAGGATGTCTGCAACATTCCCTATATAGATTATGAGTCAACACCTCTTCCATTTCCACCTCACCTGAACGACTGTGCTTTTGTGAATAAGTTACAGTGTTTTATTATGACAGCTGTGTCTCGCTAGCAAAAGACAGTAACTAGATAAGAGAGAAAAAGGGGGAGTAGATGCGTTCAGACTGAGCCTCATGAATACATTCAGCAGTGAAGAATGTAAGGAAGGAAGTAGAAAGGAGTGAAATTAGCATCTGCAATTCATTCATGGGCATGGAACATTTATTTTTGGTCTCATTTAAACAACATGTGTGAATAGTATGACATGCCAGATACCAGCTGAAGAACTGCAAAGGACAGGAGAGCATTATGCAAACCTCAGTCACAAATCTCAGACACAGCAGAAAGAAGGAAGAAATGGCCAGTAAATTCCGTTCTTCAGGTTCTTCAGGAGCTCCTCTTCAGGACCTTGTCAGCCTTAATTAAGCAGGTGACCACTGGTGAAATGGACTTTTTGTGGTGGCACCAAAGATCCAGGTCATAGACTTGGCAACTGTATCATTGATGCACTAAGTCAAGACCAATTTGTTCTTCTGATCTTCTAATTATGATATATGTAATTAGGATACAACTATAATCATTCTTAGAAAACAGCTGTTTCACTGGAAATAATGGATTTTACTTCTAGAAATCTATCCTTGTTCAGTAGTTGCAGTAATGATTACAATACATTAGAACAAGGATGGATTGTTTGTCTTCAAGATCCTTCTATCAAGGAAGGAAGGAAGGAAGGAAGGTTATCAGTTCATTCTTCCCAAGTGTTGTGTTGTGTTGTTCATGTTACATACAGCTAGAAGTTCTCAGAATGTTATATCAGAAAGCACTAAATCTTAAATTACTGTGATGTAACAAAGCATGCAAATATAAATAAATGTGAAAGTAAAATAGACATCATTTTAAAAAGGAAAGCAGTATAAGTAAGCAAAAAACAACAACAAAATCTGGACCAAGATTGGTTGTTATCTTCAAATGTCCAGGGAGAATAGTATCATAGCATCCCCAGAGACAGAATCAAAATCCAAAAGATGGTGGTGTGGCAATACAACAGAAGATCTGCCTCTTTTGTGCATGTTCTATACACACACACATTCGGCATTCATACAAAAGAGGTAGGGCTTCAACTGCAGCACTGTAGTTGCCATCTACCAGAGGAAGATAATTATAATTCAAATAATTGTATTGTTGGTATTAATGGATTGAAACAATCCTAGTCACTCTGCCATCCTTGCTTCTAATTTAAAGAGTTTAAGGATGGATAGGTGCATTGCCAGATTGGAATGAGAATCACGAAATTTCATGGGGCTTCCGAAGAAGAGGTTGCAACACTCCTTCCTGTTAATTCTGTCTTCATTTTTTTTAAAATCAAGAATTTCTGAGTGTCACCAACCCCAACTCAACCACCCACCAACCCCTCTCACTTCCATGCTGCTGCCATTTGATTTGTTATTCTGGTGACAAAGAATGAGGCTCTTTTGATCAGGGTCAAGTTATCAAACAGCTTAGCAAGGCTCATATGATGTTGATATTTTTCTTCCTTCCTTCCTTCCTTTGATTTATATCTCACCTTTCTATCCAGAGGGCACACTAGCTGGCTACTGGCTGTTAATTTCCCCTGAATACTTCCCAGTTAAAGAGTCCTTCTCATCTGATTTTCATAATATGACACTGCTGTTGTTGATGATGCTTGTCACCAAAGAAAGAAAAGGAAGTCAAGATGTGTATATATTTGTTACATTTTAATCCACCCAGTAACGGCCATATTGCAAAGCCTTTTAAAACATTTAAAACTATTAAAAAAAACAATAAAAATGTAAAATCACATTCATAAATCTCAAAATAAAAATGTATACGTTATCCCTATGTGGTACATGCATTTGAAATAAAGCCAACAAAAACACCTAGTTATGGGAGAAGAGAACCGCCTTAACCTGATGATGTGAAAACATCTGCATCGATATAGGTATGTCTTTTTCAATTATGTGGCTAAGTATTTTTATATGTTTGTTTGTGGGAGGGATTACACACAAGCATTGCCTAGAACTTTGAAGGCTCATCTTGTTATATAAAAGGCCTTTTATTTATCTTCCTCTTACTGATATAACTAAGGCCATATCTAAGAGATGTGGTGGCACATTGGTTAGAATGCAGTACTGCAGGCTACTTCTGCTGACTGCCGGCTGCCTGCAATTTGGCAGATCAAATCTCACCAGGCTCAAGGTTGACTCAGCCTTCCATTCTTCTGAAGTCGGTAAAATGAGGACCCAGATTGTTGGGAGCAATATGTTGATTCTGTAAACTGCTTAGAGAGGGCTGTAAAGTACTGTGAAGCTGTGTATAAGTCTAAGTGCTATTGCTATCTGGCTGATCAATTAGGTAGCATCAAGAAGATTTCAATGCTAAGCAACCACATTGACTAATATTCTGCAGGCTGATGTATCCCCAGATCTTCCAATAGGTCATTCATCATTTTTGTAATCAGGTTTTTCCATGTTATGCTGGCTCTTCCCTTCCCTTCCCTCCCCTGTTTCCCAGCACTATATTTTGAAAGACCCTTAGCTCTTGAGTAGCTTGTTTAATGCCATCTAATGTGAAGGGCCATCATCCACAAGTCTATCATTAATCATTTTTCATTGTTTTATCTACATTTTTTAAATATAAAATACAGGAGCAGTTTACCATTGTCTTCTCCTGCATAGTATGAACCAATGCTTTTGCATGTTGCACTAAAGTGATCACCCACCTGCAGCATCTTCCTGTATCTTTACTGCCCAACACTATATACCCTCCCAGTGTCCTTTGCTCATCACGCTCAGGAATACCTGTCTTCCCACCATAATGAGGCAACATTCAAGATTTAAGGGGACATACCTGGATTATATTGTAAAAAAATCCAAATTGCACAGATTTAGAGTTTAGTGTATCTCTTTGCTGCCATCTAGTGGTTATTTGTATTTGTGCAGCTCCAATTTGAAAAACGTAATTGATAATATACAAAAATTCTTTTTAAAATGCAAGTGTCCCTTGATTTTTAGACACACACACACACACACACACACACACACACAACTATGACTTTTCTAAATGAACTGCTGTGTGTGTGTGCATGTGTTTTGCACAAGTAAAATCTCATTCTTGTGGACTTTTGTTAGAAACATCCCATTGAAAAATCTGAAGTGAGCCAAAATAACAAAAGAATGGAGTTGGAAGGCTCCTTGGAGGTCTTCTATTCCAATCCTCTGCTCGAGCAGGAAACCCTATACCCATGATGGCAAACCTATGGCACATATGCCAGAAGTGGCACACAGAGCCATCTCTCTGGGCATGCCAGCCATTGGGCGATGGCTGGCATTGCTCTTCCGGATTCCGGCACACACATGCATGCCAGCCAGCTGGTCTTTGCGCACAGAGGAGCACTGGAAACCGGAAGATCAGCTCCCTGAACGCATGCACGTGCTGGGAAGCTGAGCTTTTGGTTTCCGTACATGCCTGCGTGCCAGCCAGCTGGTCTTCGTGCACATATGCATGCCAGAAACCGGAAGGCCAGGTGACTGGCATGCACGATCTCGTTTTGGCACTTGGTGCCAAAAAGGTTCACCTGTCTGCCCTATACCATTCTTTACAAATGATTGTCCAATCTCATTTTTAAAACCTCCAGGGATGGAGCACCCACAACTTCTGAAGGCAAGAAATTCCATTTTAAGTACCAGAGGAATTTGTGCTAGAATTCATCCTTATACTTCATGCTACTCTCTTGAATTTATGCCCATTCTGATTCTTCTGCAGGTGTCACTCATGCCTTCCTACTCTCTAAAAACATAGATTAACACAAGGTTTTCTCCCCTTTGTACTGACCCTGTAGAGTGGATTTGAACCAGGGCTCTACACCTTTTATGTTTCAGAACCCCGAATGGAATAGCGATGGATAACTTTTAAAGCAGCTGGGACTCTAGTGCTAACTATAAAGGAATTCCTCCTGCACAGGAACCAGCTATTTGAGATGATTTCAAATATGTTGATTAGTTGGTTAAATAAATATCCTTCCTTCAAAAGTGCAAGGTGGACTGAGCAATCAGTGTTCCAACTTTTCTTCCCAATATCAACCCTGTAAGGTAGATAGATTGAGCTGAGGGAGAGCAAGGGATCGATGTATAGTTTCCATGGCTGAAGATGGACTTGAATCAGGTCTGTCTAGTCTTAAATCCAATAGTGTAGCCACTCTTTGGTCTTTGTTTTTTCAGGAGCATATTTTTCATTCATTATTTTGCTGATGGGCAAACATTCTTCTGCATATGTATGTGTCAATAAATAAGCAGTAGGAAAATCTAAAGTGCAACCTTTCTTTAAAAATCCTCCACTTTGCAATTCTGAAACTGCAATAATGAGCACTAGGCATTTACCAGAGCCAAGTGGCAGTGACAAAACATACAATATGCTACCAGTAATTTCTTACATCTTCCTCTTCCTTTTAGATATTTTATTTCCAGGTGGTATTGCTTGATTTGCTCACAAGTAGATTTGTGTGTGTGTGTCTCTGTGTTTGTCTGTAATTGATATGTGGAGGAGTTTCCCAATAACGTTATAAATCACATCATGCAAATGGACACATTCCCCCACTTGCAGGAGCACATTTGATGTTCAAGCAGTGAGCATAACTACCTGCCAATAATAACGTGGATCCATCCTTGCAAAAGAATGTGAAGACAATGCCTTTGGGGTGGGGGTGGGAATGAAAGAAATCATCACACCATGGATTCAATTTTAAATTAGCTATGAATGAGAAATGTGATTCCTGAGATATGCTTACGAAGAAAAGAACTGGCATATGAGGAGAGGAAGCTACTAATAAACAGCCTTATCAAAACTCTTAGATAAGATAGATCTTAGATAGATCCTGTGTAGGATTTAAGACAAAAATAATGGAACAGATTAATTAAAAACACTTATTATGTAATAGTCACTGCTAAGCATGCCGTCAAATTTTAACAGAGCAACTGAGGAGTTAAATGGCACATTAAAAAAAAAAGGAAATCACACCTAGGTTAACTTGAAAAAACAAATGAATTGTTCCTATAAGGTTAGTAAGTCACAATTATGGGATTCAGAATAGCTGCATCTCTTAGGATGCTTCTGAACATAGAAAAATTCAAAAGAACTGATTTACTAAATAGGTTGTAGTCTTTTTTTTTCCACAAGATTTCAACCCCATTTCATGCTCAGACGGGCAGATCTTAATTATACACAAAAGGATACAAATGTTATTAGCATGATAATAATTATTTGGAGACGTTGTCTTCTTTAAAGAGGAAAAAATAGAACAGGATTGTCATTCATCGATGCCTCATTTTTCAAGCAAATGACAGTGCAGGCAGTCACAGATATGTTCAAAGTACATATACAATATTCAAAGCTATGAACTGCTGCGTTATCAGAATGAGCTTGAAGTACTGCTGGTAAACGACTTGCGGCACACTAATCATTATGTCCTGCCCATGGTACTACATACAAATACAATCCTTTGTGACACTTTGTCAAACATTTGGCGCTTTCTGTATACTTATCTTCATTCTTCTATTCTCCCTTTCCTGTTTGCATTTATTAGCACACAGCTACTCGGAAACCATATTCCAGCATTGTTGCCCAGTTCTTTGATCAAATTGTACCGTAAATGATTCATGAATGTGGAAATGTCTACATTTTAACCCTTAAACAAGGAGAGGAAGGGAGGGTGAAAGTTGGAAGAAAAATAGGAAAACTTTCACATTGAAAGGGAAGCTGCTGATCAAGGGGGGGTGGGGCTATAGCAAAACGGCTACATTTTGGTAATCAAAGATGTAAATACTGTTTCCAACATATGGCACAACAGATAAATCAGTTTGGAAAGCATCGGCAAAATGAGTCTCTCCCCGCAGCCCTTCGAGCAGTTCAATAAGGATTGTCGATTACTCTGTGTAACACAAGCAATTTAGAAGAATACTGAACTCATAGAGAAGCAAATTTTTGGCTCCTGTACAAGGGATGCATTTCTCAGCATTGATTTGTCGGAAGTGTTTGCTGCTGCCTTGTAGCTGTAGGCTGGCAGTTTTAATTATTTCTGGGACAAATATATCTTGGCTATGCAGGAAATCTGTAGGGCTTCTTGTCACATTAATAAAATAATTATGAGCGCCAAGCACCTTGGACTGCCAACTGTCAAAACCCCCGAAAGCTTTATAAAGAGCCAAATTGGTAAAGTTTTTTTTTAAAAAAAGAAGCTTCCTTCTGTTATTTGAAACCTTACACATTGTGACTTCAAATCAATTGACCAGTGTCAATAATCCATCATGCCACCAACCGTGGCAAAACATTTTCCCTTTATCTTATCCCTGACCATAAAGCATCTTGACACAAAATATTAAAAAGAAAACACTTTTAGAATCAGATTACTGCTGTTCAAATAGCATTGTTCATGATTCTGTACCTCATATATATGGTCTCTGTGTGTGTGTGTGTGTGTGTGGAGAGAGAGAGAGAGAGAGAGAGAGAGAGAGAGAGAGCACATTTTCATGCAGAACAACCAAATGCCATTTAAAATCCCTCCAAAGTCACATTTGGTCATTATGATGGAGGGGGTGATGCATCTCTTTTTTCTTTGTTTCTCTCTCTCTCTCTCTCTCTCTCTCTTTCTCTCTCTCTCTCTCTTTTTGGAAACTTAATAATAGATGTTTTAAAGTTTAAGTGCAGCCTCAGGCGCTCATAAGCATTTATTACAAATCGCTGGTTTCCTCCCTTATGGAAAGCGAGAGGAATAACATTTACATACAGTAGCATGGATTAATAAGAAGAGGGTGGGGGGAAAACATGGAAAAAGCCATCAGTCTGGGAGTAAAATCAGCACTAATAAAGCCCACTATATTCTTCAGAAATATCATGCCGTCTGTTGTAATATTTTGCCATTCCCCATGAGGTATACAAATCCAAATCAGATAAGACTCAAGCAGTGCCGGAGACATGCTGTTACACTCTCCAGCGGCACCCAGATGAATTTTTTATTTATCTTCAGAGCAATTGTACAATTTGAAGAGACTGGAATCAGCTGAAAATCGACCCACTGGAAAGTTTCTTCAAAGGCGGGCGGGGGGGATGACACGCCTTTGCAAAAACTGCTCTTCGCAATGATGCCATGAGGGAAACTACCTACATGGAGCCTCTGAGGAAACTCTCCAGCAAAAGGCAACCGTGTCTACCAGCTTTGTAACCCAGAGTCCACCAGGAACTGATCAAAGCAGGAATGGGGGCCAGAGGAATGGATCTTTCCACTCATCAAGAACTATTAAACAGATTTTGCTGCCATGTCAAGCATAGATCAGATTTGACATTAAACTGGCAAGATTTTTGTTTTTCTCCCCCCCACCCCCCAAGTGAAATTCAGATGCTTTTTCAATAATGAAATATAATTGATTATTGAATGGCAGGTTAAAATTTGCTCCCAACATCTTGAGGATAGTCATATAAGGTTCAACACCAATTGAACCCATCTCAAAATTTCAGGGGATCACCTTAAATCTGGGCAGTGGCCCACTACCAGGCCTTGACCTGTCCAGAACCATTCCGCAGAAGTGGCGGGTAAGCGAGCGAGTACATCCCTACTTGCACGAGCAGTGGGCAAGCCCTTGTGTGTGTGTTCCATTTACCACTCACACAGAACCATCCCCTCTCTGCCTCTGCCCATCTACCCACAGGTCCGCAAAATCAGAAAGGTTGGGGAACTCTTCCCTAACTACTCTGTACCAGCTTAGATATTTTGTCCATCTAGTTCTGCATTGTCCATTCTGACTTGTAATGTCTCCAATAGAGGTCTTTCATATCATCTATGATCTCATCCCATTTACTAGAGTTCATCAGATCTGTATCATGTACTCAAGTTTTCAGCTATTGGTCTGCTAACCACTTGCATATAAGAATCAACATATTGTTTGCACTGCCTTATCTGAGTGATTCTTGTCCTATGAGATCATTGAGGGAGGCACTTCTTAAAGGCCCAACCACACAGATGTCAAACTCACTGTGTCACATTGCCATCATGTGATGTTTCGTGACATTTTTTCCATTCGTGGAGCTGGGGTGGGTGTGGCCTGTGGGTGATGCATCCGGCCCATACGTCAACAATTTGACACCCCTGCCCAACCATGTTGGCTTGTTGGCTTTCTGCAAGGCTATCAAACCATTTCATGTATTCACCTGGTGACCTAGGCGGGCATTTTTGTGGTTTGTGTATTCTGTATAGTTCGTTCTATTTTATATTTGGCTTTTGTTATGTTGTACCAGTATTACATATTGTAAACCATCCAGAATCTTATAGTAAGGACTGTGGGAGAAAGGAATGTTGCATTCTTAGCTGGGGGAAAAAAGTGAATACAGGTCTCAGCAATTAAACAATTAAGCAATTAAAAATGTCCCCACTGCTGTTTTAAGAGGGTAGGAAAATGGTAGCCCAGGAGCCCTTAGGTGTTTCCCATTAGATGAAAGCTTTTGATCCAATCACCTCCCTTCATTAAGCACCACTATTCCAATATATCCTGCCCAAATAGCAACATACTTTTTTGCAGATGTTACTTACATTCTTCTATGCTGTTTTGTGACCCATCAGAAGACAAAAAGGATATTCCCTTTTAAGATATTTATCTATTAAATGTCTGTGCCTCTTTCCCACTAATAATGCTCAAGAGAACTAGCTGCAAGATGCAATATAATGTGACTATTCTCATAAATCATAAAAATATATAGAATAAAAGAATTTCAGTAGCAGTTGACACTCACTACCACATGCAATCTACTTCAATTAAATCTCATTCAGCTTAAAGGATAAAATTCTTCCAGAATAAGCACATTGTTGTCCAGTGGTGGAATGAGATAAAATTGTGATTTGTCCATTGAGAGCAGTCACCAAAACTTTACCATCAAATAGGACTCCACTAGCAATAGAATATTAAGAAAGATTTCCTCTCAAGCAATAGCAATCACACTTAGACTTATATACCACTTCACAGTGCTTTACAGCCAGGGGTGGGTTCTAAATTTTTTTACTATCGGTTCTGTGGACATGGCTTATTTTGTAGGTGTGGCTTGATGGTCATGTGACAATTATTTAGGATTTAGTAGAGGTTCTGGTCCACCAGGCTTTTAACTGCTTGCAGAGCTGTACTGGTCTACCCATTTATTTTTGCAAGCATTGGTCTACCCATTTATTTTTGCAGGCATTGATCTACTCATGTATTTTTGCAGGAACTGGTCTACTCATGTATTTTTGCAGGCACTGGTCTGCCCATTTATTTTTGCAGACACTGGTCTACTCATTTGTGTTTTTTTTAACACTGATCAGCTGTAGGGTGGCCCTTTGAAGCCCCCCGGCAAGAGTTTAAACAGTTTTTTTTCCCTCTAGCCATCAGCCAGGACTCAGGAGGCAGCAATAGATTGGGGGTGGGGCCAAATAAAAGGTAAGAATAACTCGGGGGGTAGAACCAGTTCAGTGATGTCATATAGTCACCACTACCAGCTCGGCAGAACCAGGCCGAACCAGGAGGAACTCACCACTGTTTACAGCTCTCTCTAAGCAGTTACAAAGTCAGCATATTGCCCTCAACAATCTGGGTCCTCATTTTACTGACCTTGAAAGGTTAGAAGGCTGAGTCAACCTTGTGCTGGTGAGAATCAAACTGCTGGCAGTCAGTAGATTTAGCCTGCAAAACTGCATTCTAACACTGCACCACCACAGCAGGAGTATCCACAAGAGGAATGGGTCTCAAAAAAAAAAAAAATGTTAAAAGTGGGCTGGGAGTTTGATTGCACAACTCTGGCCACCATCTTGAACTTTGTCCATCCTGAAGACACCCCTGTTCTGAAGATCTTAAAACCAAAAGATTTATATGGGGTGGGGTGGGGGATCAGTATTTCAGAAATCTTGATCCATGTGTAGATATATACAGTATACATAGTAATGAGTCTAATGAGTAAAAATAAACTGATAGCTAGATAAGACATTATAATTACAATCAAATATTCTTGTTAATGTACCCCTGTCAGTCAGTTGCCTGCAGTATCTTGAACTCACACTTCTAAATTACAGACAAAAGGCAATTCATATGTAAGTTGCTGTGGCATAACAGTGAGCAAATTATGCCAGAGCTACTCCTGTTCCCAAGCCAATCTGTCAAACCTTGCTAAATTGGACAACAATTTATCCATATGTTTCTGTGTATATGTATATATATTGGGGGTGTGGGTGGTTATGTACATATGCACATAGACAGATAGACCTATAAGTTGAAGCAAAAGTGACCAGGGCTGCAGAATGCAGTAAATGATTTAATGCATTTGACACTTGGCTTGCTAATAAAATAGCAAATAGTAAGGTCCCTTACACTGAGCTTTACATGAATTATGTCTCATTTTTTGTTACTGCTTTATTAGAAAATGATTTTTTTTTTAAAACTATGATTTTCTCCACAAAATAAATGGAGTTTCTTCTCCGTCCTCTTAATATACACTGCTCAAAAAATTAAAGGGAACACAAGCAGAAGACATCCGAGATCTGAATGAATGAAAAAGCCTTATTAAATACTTTGTTCATTACATACAGTAGTTTTGTGTTCCCTTTAGTTGTTTGAGCAGTATATAAACTACTATATGTAAAGAACAAAGTATTTAATAAGGCTATTTCATTCATTCAGATCTCGGATGTCTTCTACTTGTGTTCCCTTTATTTTTTTGAGCAGTATACTTTGATAAAATGCAAGTTAATGTAACTTTCATTGATTAATCACTATAAAAATCAAATAATGAATTGCTCAGACACTCTTAATCAGTTGATAGCCCTGCACAAAATTAAATTGCACTGTTAAACAAAGGCATCTGCCTCCTTTTCCTGTCTTTCAATGCTAAAATGGCAGCAATTCTGAAAAGCATCACCTTAAAACATCTGAAGCACACATCTGTTATTCTAAAGATCATCACTGAAGATTAGACAAATGCATTAATGTTCTCAGTAATAGTTTTAAAATTCTAATACTCACTAGTTACATCAGTTGGGGAAAAAGAAGAGAACAGGGGTGAACATCTCACAATTGGATAAATATTTTTCCCCCTATCAATTCACCAACCAGTTAAGAAAAGATGCTGAAATCGAAAGTTCACACAATGTAGAATTAACAACTAAACTCATACATGTTTACTCAGAAGTAAATTTCACATTATATAGAAGGGCTTACAGCCAACTTCTTTTGTTCTGGTCAGGCTCCCTTCTCCACCTGATTAAATTAAAATAAAATTAATCTTTTAATTAAAAATTGAGAAGCTGTCAGGCTGCAAAGTAAAGCACCAGTCTCTGGCATTGTTTTTTAGTTCCCAAAATGCCTTTAGTTCCAAATGAGCTATATAAGCTTTCTTGAAAAAAAAAAGAAAAAGAAAAGAGAAAAAAGAAAAAAGAAAGGTGGATGCAACTGAGTGCTTTGTTAGGAAGTGTGACCCCCTGCCTGGAAAAGGGATAAGGGAAGCAGGAGAATTGGGGAGAATTCTATGAGTAAAGGTTGATTATATTCCCAACAGTCATTTTACCAGTGTCCATAACATGTTCTCAAAATTGAAAATTTGCCCACAAGCCCAAAAGGATTGAAGAACTTTCATATATTGGATAGCTGTATACAGATGTTAATAAACTGAGATTTTGATAAATCATAGCATTATAACTAGAGGATGCTTTCACACACAGGCTATCTATTTCATATTTGGTGTAATTGAAGACTATAATAACGTACCCGAGAAACAGTTACAATCTCAAAGACGAGAAAAGAAACAGCAGGAAGAGAGCAGATCTGCAAATGTCCATTAAAAGACTTAACTATCAAAATGATGCCAGAGACCACATAAAACAAACTTTGCTATGGGGATTATTGCAAGGTTACCATAACAAAAAAAGTGTCGCAGCCAGATGAGGACCAACAAAGGGTTTGATATACAGTATCTCTCCAGGTTTAATATTTAACCCTGAGTTCGTAAGTACAAAGGTAATCTTAGGGAACCCAGAGGTTTTATCTTTTTGACAGATTTGCTTGATCTTCTGTTCCTCTTGGGGTCAATCCACTACACAGCCCGCAAGTTCATTTGTTTCCCATTCCTGTCACCTAATAAAAATCCACCTCCTTTCCTTAGGCTGAGGAAAAGCTGCGCCATTTTGTCTTTTTGCTAAATTGCATTGCAAACTTTACCCTGCAATTTATCAATTGATCAGCAATTGTCATCAATGTCTTATGCAATAACATAAATAAATAAACAAAACCCATCTCCCTCTCTTCTCAGCACGCTAGGACTTTGTTTGTAGTTCTTTATCAGTAATGTGTCCATTTTAATATTAGCACTATAATTTGACTGTTGATTCCTTTTTCCTTTATTTTGTTCCACACTGAAGAGGAAGAAGAGTTAATAGTTCTCTAAACAGTCTATTTGGATCATGGCTGGATTAAAATAGATCCAGCAAATACATCCAAGGAAAACAAGACAGCATATGGAGTTTGTGATGTCAGAAGACACTGAGATTCTTGTTAGAATGTATGGGGGTGTATGTTTCTCGTTAGGATGTATGATGTATGATCTTTTTTAGAATGAGTTGATATCAGAAGTATTAGGCTCTTTTGGGGTGGGATGCACACCACCCTCTGAGACTAACTCCTATTGAGGTGACCATCCTCATCTGATGTAGAAGAGATATGTCACTAGATCAGATAGAGTAGACATGCTCCAGACTCCTTCTCTGAAATCCGGCCACCAGAAGAGTGCTTTATGGAACACTCATCCCTGGCAATTCAACAGGTCCCTCTTTTTTTAGCTATAAAGCTACCATCATTACTGAGATGCTGGAATAGGATAGGATAGAAGAGAAAAGAAAAGAACAGAAAACACAAAATGAGCACAATTGGAGCTTGTTGTGGGAGTATCCCAAGGGGATGATTAAGGCAGCAGGATTTGAGTTTTTATTTGATTGTTTTATGGTTTTATGGTTGTTTTATAGTTACTAGTTTCACTGTGGTTGTGAGCCACCCAGAGTTGTTTAAAATGGGTAGCCGTATTAATTTTAAAAAATTAAATAAATAAATGTGTGAGCAAATAACATCTCCATATGCGAGCAAGTAACTAAAAAAAGAATCTCTTTACACCGAGAAGGCTTAGCATCTTAAGCAGTTTTACTGAAGGCAGGGAAAAAGAGGTATCTCAAAACACCTCAACAACACCAGCCCAGAGCACTACTGGTGGACCCAGAATCTGGTGATAATGCACTGGAAAGAGTGGCCTGCTTGGAAATTATTTTGCTTTGTCTCCTGCAGTGAGAAAGCATGCCTCCCCTTTTCAATAAGAATCATCACTTGCCGAATCAGAGGTGTCAGTGTATTATTAATTAGCAGCATGCCTATTGTCAAGAGACTTGAGGGTCTTTTTTTCTCTTTCTTTTAAACCATGCTGTATCTGCAAAGCATAGCTGCTTCCACCCTGGCCTGTTTCAGGCTAACTGTGAACAGTGCCCATTTCAAGATTACCAGATTAGGTTATTCATCACTCTCCATGTTCCCTGCTGTGCTTCTGCTATCAGTGTGCAGCCAAATCAAAACATCTCTGGAAGGCATTTCAGAATAATTGAATGCATCATAATTTCCCTATTAATACATATCTCATATTACAGATTATGCATGAAATGTTCACATTATCTGTTACTTTTTGTTAACGCCTTGCTCCTTGCCAGCAAATTTAATATACAGAGTGAATCAGCATGCCACGGGGAAGGGAGGGATGGTTACTGACAGCTGTGTATCTGTGTGTGTGAGAGAGAGAGAGTGCACGCATGCACGCACAGATACATGCACAGAGACACTCAGTCATACACACACACACACACACACATGCGATTCAGTAGAAAATTAAAGTAAATCGATCATTTTATAGCCTCACTGAAATGTCAGCAAGGGCATGTTGCTAAGCAAATGGTAATTTAAATGTACTGTGTAATTTTTCTATGCAATTTACTGAAGGCAGCTTCCTCACAGCTCCCTCTCCACCCCACCCCTTGTGCATGTTTAATATCAGATGCTCTTTTATCTCTCGGAACATGATGTATCAGTTATGGACAAATTATTAATCTCAGTTTTAATCAATTGGCATGTGACCAGGTCAGGGCCTGGACCTTCGGCTGCTGTTGTGCAATGCCAGGTCCGCGATGAATAAAGTCCCGCTCAGCCACAACCTTATTCAGGAGCGGGGTGCTGACCTGGCAGGGATTACAGAGACCTGGTTGGGCCAGGAGGGGGAGTTCCCCTCGTTGAAATGTGCCCACCAGGCTTCTGCACATTCCATCAGCCAAGGGCTCAGGGGAGGGGAGGGTGGTGGTGGCTATTATAAAGGAAAGTCTTTGTCCGAGGGAGGCCTCCCTGTTCCTCAGATAGCTGGATGTGAGTCCCTCCTTCTGAAGTGGGGTCGTGGGGTGCAGATGTGTCTGCACCCCACGACCCTGGCTCGTGCCTGGCTCCCTGCCAGTCTGTACCTGGCTCCCTGCCACACAGCGGCGGCACTGCCTGAGCTGCTCAATGTAATAGCCAGGATGACGGTGGATACCCCCAGACTTACGGTCATGGGGGATTTCAACCTGCCATCTGTCAGTGAAACTTCAGAGGCAGCCCGGGAGTTCATGGCTTCCATGATGGCCATGGACCTGACCCAGTTAGTTCAAGGCCCTACTCACACAGGGGGACACACTCTGGACCTGATTTTTGTCTCTGGGTCAGTGGTTGAATGATCTAGAAATAGGGGACTTAGTCATCAAGTCCTTGTCATGGTCAGATCATTCACTCCTTCAACTAGACTTTTGAGCTGCTTCCCTCCTCTGCAGGAGATGGAACTGACTAGGTGGTTCCATCCCAGGCGCCTGATGGATCCGGATAGGTTCCTGACGGAGCTTGGGCCATTCCCGGAGGCTCTGGCTCATGACTTGACTGAAGAACTGGTGGCCGCCCCGGATAGGGTGGCTGCTGGAGCTTTGGACCGCATCATGCCTTTGTGGCCTCTGACCTGGTGCCGATCTGAATTGGTTCCCTGATTTTCTGAGGAGCTGAGGGAGATGAAGCACTGGAAAAGACACCTGGAAAGCGATTGGAGGGCCAGCCTGTCACTGCATTTTTATATTTACCAGCTGAGCTTTTCTTTTTGGACTTTCAGACTAACTGTAGCTTGCCAGAGTCTTATCAGTAAGCTACTGCACATGTCCACATTCCTTTCTTCTCTTCTAACTTCTTTTTGTTTGTCTGCCAAGAGGTAGCCAGGAAAGCGGCCAACATGTAGTGATTAGCTAGTGAGATGTTTTTATTTCTTTACAATAAAAATGAGTTTCTTAGAAATATATCTAGTTTATTTTCTCTTACAAAGTATTTTTCGAAGGAAAAAAGCCACAATCCGCCTCTAATTTAAGTGCAATTACCCCAGGATGGGAACGGGGCTGATTGCCACTCTGACACAGCCACTCCGAATCTGACTGAACACTGGTGAGTTCTCACATTAAGATTTACCTAGTGCGGCAAAATCTAACTATTTTTCTGCTCCTATTGCATCTGTAGAGAACTGCCCAGCCGCCCTGTTTTGGGTGACCCACTCACTACTACATTTGGGGGCACGGGAAGACCCCTTGCAAGGTAGGGCTGAGGATTTTGTGCAATACTTGCATGACAAAATCACTCAGATTCGGGAAGGCTTGGACTCCGATTGGGTAGGTTCAGATGGGGTGACGGAGGTGGGTCTTGAGAGTGTTATCTGGGAGGAGTTTGACCTTGTGACTCCCAAGGACGTGGACAGGATTCTGGGTAGGCTTAATGCTGCCACATGTTTATTGGACCCGTGTCCCTCCTGGTTGGTGCTGGCCTCCCGGACGGTCACACAAGGCTGGCTCCAGGTGATTATTAATACTTCCTCGAGTGAAGGTGTTTTCCTCGCTGCCCTGAAAGAGGCAGTGGTGAGGCCCCTCCTCAAGAAGCCTTCACTGGACCTGGCTATATTAGCAAATTATCGTCCAGTCTCCAACCTCCACTTTGTGGCGAAGATTGTTGAGAGTATGTGGCACAACAACTTCCCCAGTACCTGGATGAAGCTGTCTATCTAGATCCGTACCAGTCAGACTTCGGGCCGGGATACAGCACAGAAACGGCATTGGTAGCATTGGTTGATGATCTCTGGAGGGCTCGGGACAGGGGTTGTTCCTCGGTCCTGGTCCTATTAGATCTCTCAGCAGCTTTTGATACCATCAACCATGGTATCATGCTGTGCCAGTTGGAGGGGTTAGGAATGGGGGGGGGCACCATGTTGCGGTGGTTCTCCTCCTTCCTTTCTGGCCATTACTCAGTCTGTGTTGGACAGACTGTGTTGGACAGAGGTCAACCTTGAGGCACCTTGTTTGTGGGGTGCCGCAAGGGTCGGTTCTCTCGCCTCTCCTGTTCAACATTTATGTGAAGCCGCTGGGTGAGATCATCCGTGGTTTTGGGGTGAAGTTCCATGTACAGATGATACTCAGCTGTACATCTCCACCCGGACCACCCCAATGATGCCGTTGACATGATGTCCTGATGCCTGGAGGCCATGCGGATCTGGGTGGGGAGAAATAAGCTCAGCCTCAACCCCTCCAAGACCGAGTGGTTGTGGTTTCCGGCATCCCAGTATAGCCAGCTGGTTCCATCACTGACTATTGGGAGTGAGATCTTGGCCCCCTCAGAGAGGTTTCACAACTTGGGTGTCCTCCTGGAAGCACGGCTGTCTTTAGAAGATCACATAACAGCTGTGGCCAGGGGGGCTTTTTATCAGGTTCCCCTGATTTACCAGTTGCATCCCTTTCTGTACCGGATGCCTTGCGTATGGTCACCCATGCCCTCATCACTTCCCATCTGGACTACTGTAATGCTTGAAGAGCACTCAGAGGCTCCAACTGGTCCAGAATGCAGCCCCGCAGGTGATTATGGGGGCGACTCAGTGCACCCATGTAACACCTCTCCTGTGAGAGCTACACTGGCTCCCAGTGGTCTTCTGGGTGCGATTCAAGGTGTTGGTTACCATCTTTAAAGCGCTCCATGGCTTAGGACCTGGATATTTACGAGATCGCCTTCTGCCACTGATGGCCTCTCACCGGCCAGTATGCTCCCACAGAGAGGGACTCCTCAGGGTGCCGTCGGTCAAATTATGTTGACTGGCAATCCCCAGGGAGGGAGCCCTTCTGTGTGGGGGCTCCCGCCCTATAGAATGAATTACCCCTGGAGATATGTATGATCCCCGACCTATGTACCTTTCGCTGTGCCCTTAAGACCTTACTGTTTCAACAGGCTGGGCTGGCTAAATAATGAATTTTAATGGGTGTTTTGGTTTTTGAGTTTTAATATAAGGGCCAAATTATTTAATATGTTTTAAACTGTTTTTAAATTTTGTGATATATGTTGTTTTTATTATGGCTGTGCACCGCCCTGAGTCCCTCAGGAGAAGGGCGGTATAAAAATTTAAATAATAAATAAATAAATAAATAAATAAATAAATAAATAAATAAATAAATAAATAGAGCAATTGTCATCTAGCAACAGAACGCCTTCATTCCTAGGAACATGATGGATAGCGCAGCTCTAGCCGTCTTGTAAGACACAATGTGGTTTACTGAATTGAATTTTAAGGCACTTGCTGTGTTTCCAAATTGAAGGGATGCACATAAATCCAAGTGGCAGAGCAGCTGTATATTACATCCAATAGCAAACAGTTATATTTCAGTCATGGGGTGATGTCTTTTTTGTTGAATGCCTGGGAAGAAGATCTACTCTCACAGAACCATTCAGGAAGAGTCCAGCTGGATCAGGCAATGGTCTGTCTAATCCAGTACTCAGTTTCCTACAGTAGTCAACTGGAGTTAAAGATCAATCCATATACCCATTGTTGCTCCCAGCCATCAGTAATCTGCCTCTTAAGCATGCAAGCATCGTAACTGGAAGTTATGTTAAGACCATTTGCCTGGGATGGAAAAAAGACTCCTGTCTTGGGCAGGGGCTTAGAGTAGAAGGCCACCAAGGTTCCTTCCAGCCCTGTGATTTTATGATTCTAAATAAGAAATGCTAAAATAGTCCTTTTTCTATGTGTTATATTTGACCCCAGTGGTGGGATTCAACTGGTTTGTACCACTTAAGCTGAACCAGTTGTTAAATTTCTAGCTGGCCCCGCCCTTCCCCTCCGCACCCATTCCAGAAGTCCCCACACACCCCATTTTTGCTCCCAGGAGGCTGTAGGGAGGCCTACTAGGCCCAAAGCAGGGGGTGGGAGGCAGCACCCCCCCCCAATGGCCTGTTTTTGCTTCCAAGAGGCTGCAGGGTGGCCTATTAGGCCCAAAATGGGGCACAGGGGGTGGCTCACCCCCCGCAGCCCATTTTGGCTCCCAGGGGGTGCAGGAGGCCGAGTGCTGCCTGTCACACCCCCTGGCCATGCCTATTATGTCCATGTCCACTCAGCCAATCATTAGGGCAGAGAACTCGTTGTTAAATTATTTGAATCCCACCACTGTTTGAACCCTATTTTTTTTTCAGGAGTTCAAGAAGGCCAGCATATATATCACTTCCTCCATCAGTTTTGGACTGAGAGTTACGGTAGTTTCTGGCTGACAGGTTGCATTCAGGCATTATAAACAGTCTGGTTACTACATTAACCAACATTCTAAGTCATGGATTAACCAAGTGAGCTGAGTTACACTAAAAATCCAAATCCTATAACTGTTTCTGCTAACCAGTCCTAGGACACCATGCAAATAGATCTGCTGTGTTCTTTATCTGACCAAGTTAATCATGTTGTATGAGCATACATACCACTGGATTTGAAGTTGGTCCTTTCCATTCATAGGCCAACACATAAAGCAGTATAGTACATTGGCTTTCAGGTTTCCTGAGACTAAGCCGTTTAAAAAAAGAATCTAAAATTCAGAGGAAAAAGTAAAATCTGAGTCAATCTGGCAGGCTTGATTCTGAGTAAGGAGATTTTTCATATTATCCCTTTATTTTGATATATTCATAGTACCTTCCTCTTTAGAATAGATTGGTCATTGTTGATGATGCTGAAGAGAAAGCAAAAGGATTGTTCCTGCTGATCCAAAAGAGTTAAGGTGCAAGCATTGGAGTTGAAGGAGCGTTACAAGATTACTTTTCATTTAAAAAAATAATTTAAGTCCTGCCTGAGATGGTTTCCTAGCATCCAGTTTAGACCAACTACTAAACGTTTTCAATCAGGGCTATGAAATCTTTTTCCAATCATTTGAGCTGCCTGCTGAAAGTCATCCTCATAAAAGTGATGGGGTTTACAGAAAAGCTAAATTTGATATAACTGGGAAATTAATTAAAATAGAATTAAATGGTCTGATCCACACTTCATTTATGTAATTGTCACATTTATTTAGCCATCCATCTCACAAGAAGTGACTCTGGGTGGCATGCAATATGTCTACATGTCCTAGGCAAAATTGGACCACCTGCTATTTTGAGAAAACAGAAATGGACAACATTGCTTTCAAGTCTCCACTACTGCAGTGAGAAGAAAATCTCCCCAGACTTTCTTGCTCCACATCAAAAATAGTGTTCTTCCCTCCTCCCTTCCAGTGTTGGCACAACCAGAGTACTTCAATTCACTTGGTATGCTTCATTTTTATACAAATATCTCTATTCCAATTGGATGTTATAAGCACACGCCCAGTCCCCATTCTTGCCTTCAACATCTTTTTATATTGGGCTTCCAGATTTCCTGCCATGAAAGGCTGGACTTTTGATTGTCGGTTTCTTCCCAGCTTCAGTAATAACAACAGAAAAAAATCCTTGCCATTTAATTTTCTTTTTTTTGTATAGGTTCAGATTCCTTTTTTTCCCTTTTAAAAGTAAGTAATTGACAAAAGTTCTTCAAAGTTCTCCCTTTTAGTCTAGATGGGAGGAAAAACTGCAAAACTGTGTTTTGTTTCATTTTTGTCAGTCCTTTAAAAAAAAAAAAGTCCTTTACAACGATAAGCAAATGTTTGCTTTCCTAGCATGGATGGGAAGAAAAAAAGCAGGAGAATCCAACAGTCAACGGTCATGTTAACCATGGTCTAGAAAAATATCTGGCCATCATTCTGGGCAAAATGGAGAAAAAGATTTAAATCCAGAATGGGATTTCTTAAGGCAACTTTATATCCAAACACTTTACCCATAGGAGACAAGCAGCTGAGGCTATAGTGCATGATATCACCTTATGATTATATCCCATAATTGTGTCCGTCGCATGAACATTTTTATTTGGCAAAGATTTTGAAGGATTCTGATGGGACCATGTCAGGCTTTGAGAAGTAGAGGTTGTGCTTCCCTATTTTAAACTCACTTAAGCATGTGGCTATCATAATATCCTCTTGCAAAAAATCCTACCACTTTAATTCAGTTATATATTGTTGAAATTAAGGACTCAATTACTCAATAAAAGGTAAGCAGGGCCAGAACTAAAAAAGAAGAAAAGATACAAACATATTTTTTATACTGAGTGGATAGCATGGACTGGAGTGAATATTGGTTAGCTGGAATGGATTGGGGAGAATATGGTCTAAAGAGAATACAAAGATTCGAATCAAGAGGCTTGAAAGTTCACATTGGGCTCATAACGCATCTGATGAGGAAACATAACCAAGAGAAACAAGACAATCATCTCTCTTTTTGCCCTCTAAATATGTTGTCTGACACCCTTCATTTTTCTCCTGTACAAAAGAACCACTTGCCACTCATCTTTCTAGTCTCTTGGCTGGTGCAGATCCTCCTCCAATGGCAGCACAAAATGTATTATTGTCATTAATGAAAAAGTTAATGGGGCATTTTCTTATATATCAATTTACATTTTACAATTCAAGTATACAAATGATACATACTGCAGAGAGCTGTTTCTCCCCATCCCATTTCCTTGCTCAAGGAAATAGTTTTTAATGTGTTTTATGGACATCCGATTGTGGTGAATAATGATGATGCCAGAGCATGCAAACAAAGTGATATTTTGGTTTAGGTTGGATTTTTTTGCTTTTTTTAATGCAATCAGCATTGAATAAAAGTTTGCAAGGCAAGGCTGCCTGAGTGAACGACAAATGAGAATAAGTGGAGAACACTTAAGAGTATTGTTTGAACCCAACCCAAATTGATCTTCAGGAAAAGTTTAGTTGTATTATTACCCCCAAGCAGTGTTGGTTATTATTGTTCCCTGTTCTTTTGCATATCATTTAGTTGATAATATCAGGTTGCCTCTATTCTTAAGATAAAATAAATGAAAAACCCCTGAACACTGTGGAGGGCTGATTACATACAACTCTCACTATCCATTGGGAATGGAGTCAGTACTTTTTTAACAGATTAAGAGTTGAAAGGGACCTTGTAGGTCATCTAGTCCAACACCCCCAAGCACCCAAGCAGGAGACCCTATGCCATTTTTGACAAATGGCAGTCCAATCTCTTCTTGAAAGTCTCAAGTCATGAAGCTCCCACAACTTCCGAAAGCAAGTTGTTCCATTGGTTGATTGTTCTTCCTGCCAGAAAATTTATCCTTATTTTCAGGTTAAATCTCTCCTTGTTCAGTTTCCATCCATTATTATCTGGCCTACAGGTGCTTTAGAAAATAGCTTGACCCCCTCCTCTCTGTGGCAGCCCCTCAAATATTGGAACACTGCTATCATGTCTTCCCTTGTCCTCCTCTTCGCTAGACTAGCCATGTCCAGTTTCTGCAACCATTCTTCATATGTTTTAGTCTCTCTAATCATCCTGGTTGCTCTTCTCTGCACTTTTTCTAGAGTCTACTTATAAGAATGAGGCAAAAAAGTTAGTTTCATCAGGCAGAGGCACACCACAACAATTGGACAGTCTCCTGCATTTATAAATCAGTTTGAGAAAACATGAGTTGGAGCCATTCAAACTTATGTCTATTCTGTTGGCTTGCTCAATGTTATGTTTTACTTGACCATGTAGGCAGAAAGTCAGATGTGAAGTGCAAGAACTGAAAAAATTGGAAGGGAAAGTGATGGAGGGGTCAATGTTCTGAATGATGGTCTTTTAAATTAAACATTAGGGAGGCTTCCTTTTTCTTTTCTTTAATTCCTCCCTCAAGAAAACAACAACCCATTCTGCTAACTCTGTTGACTGTTTGCAGAAGTGGTTAAGGCACCAGGCCAGAAACCAGAAGATGGAGTTCTACTCCCAGTTTAGGCATGAAAGCTGGCTGGATGACCTGGGTCAGTCACTCTGACTTAGTCCAAACAATCTCAGAGGGTTGCTGTTGTGGGGAAAAGAGAGAAGGAAGGAGTATTAGGTATGTTCACTGCATTGAGCTATTTATTTAAACAAAAAAAAAAAAAATGATGAGGAAAAAAATAATAAAAACTATGCATTGTGACAAAAATAAACAATCTTCTAGCCCTTTGAAAGAAGAGAGCATTCTTTTGAAAGCAAAGATCCAGACAGTTGTAACCTCTGAGAAAGTACCCAATCCACATCTTTAGACAGCATTAGCACCATATCATTTTGTATATGTTTGCAGGAAAGGGAAGGAGAGAATGTGCATAATGATTATGAATAGATAGGCGCATATGTGTAAAGGGAGAGAAAGACATGTAAACCCAACAGATGTAGTACAACATGTATCTGAATGCATAGCCTTCCACTCATGATAATTATACAATAATAATTGTTAACAATTACACTATTAAAGGTAACAATAATTAAAAATTATAAATAGAAATAGAAATAGAATAAATATTACTCAAAAACAAGCTCTTAGGAATCTTCCTCCCAGGCTGTTGGTTATTTTAGCCAGCATGAGGCAGGATGGTGGGAAGGGAAGTACGCACCTCCCACCACCAAGGTTAATTTAGTTTTGCAGGTAGAACATCTCTTTGCCCACCTTGAACTTGGTGCCAGGAAAATGATGAGACTGCCATTCCATACTTTAGACTTATGCTTTTAATTTTGTGGGCCATGAGAATCTTTGGAAAAGAGTTTCATATTCAAAGCTGTCTTGAATGGAGAGATTGATCAAGAAGGTTCTTTGATGAGGATCTTTCGATATGAGGTCATGTCCCCACCTAGGACATAGATGAAAAGGAAATATCTTTACAATATGCAGCATCTGTTCCTGGTCTGGTACTTAGAACCTTGAGATGCTAACTTTGAAAATGCTGCCAGCATGGCAAAATGTGGAAAATCTGGGGTTACAATCTCAGTTTAGCTAGAGCTGTGTTTTTCAAATTTAGCAACTTTTAAGATCTGTGGACTTCAGCTCCCAAAATTCCTTAGGCAGCACTCACCATAATGTTGCCATATTTAAAAAAAGATTGCTCTAGAGGGTACTATGATGGGGAAGATTATTACAAAGGTACTGGCAAAGTAATTTGAAATCCTGATGGGATTAAAGTCTTGTGGAAGCCTCCTGCTTTTATTCCTGTTCTTAAATTCCTCTAGCCCTTCACTGAAAGCCCCAGCCCTGTTTACTAGAAGGCATTATGTAGCCTGATAACTGATTGAAGAGTACGTTGTCCACTCTTGCTCACCCCATCACTCTAGTTGATAGCATGCACGTATCTCAACTGGCAAAGCAGCCTTGGCAGTCAGTTTGCCCCCTGCCTGCTCATCCTGCTGAGTGAACCATAATATCTGAACCACAGCCCTACCCCAGTGGTACCACTGCCTACCATTGAACATGAAACTTTAATTTCAAACTGAAGGATATCTGTAACTATGAGATTTCCCCACTACCCCTGAGATGCCTAAGGATGATAAGGGAACTTACAAACCAAGTGGAGAATAGCACGCCTCCCACGTCATTATTTAAAGATTAACAATAAAGTTAATAGCGAGGAACGTCATTAAAAGGTCACTTTTGCAGAGCTGCACAAGAGTTTCAATGCCTGCATGACTTTAAAGGGAATTGCCAATGAATTGCTTATAACTGATGGAAATAGCAAGGAGCGGCAATAGAGAGTCCCCATTGCAAATTTTTGCTGTGTCTTTCAAAACAGCTCTGTAAATGTTGAGCTGATACTACTAGGCTAATTTCAATTCTTTTGCTTGATTGGCCAATCATATTTCCATCTGTAATGCCAATAAGTCAAAATGTTTCAGGGAAGCCTGCTGGCCCATCTCGCAATCTTGCTCTGGTTTTCAGACACAGGGATTTCTTCCATATACAGTTCCATGAAATGCAAGCCTGTGGCCAGCAATTTCAGCCTCATTTGCAGAAATAACTTCACAATAAAATAGAGGGACATGGAAACATAGTTAACAGGAGATAAGGATTTGCATTATTCCAAAGACTAACTTCTGCTGAACTAGGGAAGGATGAACTAATTTTGTCCATTTCAGTACATTTAATATTCATGAGTTTTTAATGATGTGCCACAAATGTATTCTGCATTTTTGTCAAATATTTTCTTTCAGTTGAAGGGTAAACCCCCCCCCCCACTTGCTTTCTTTTTTTTAAAAAAGGAAGACATTCAGTTACACTTTGTTAACTTGTGTGTTTGTGTGCTTGTATTTTCTTAGTTAAAAGATGGCCCAAAGGTGTGGGTGAAGGCCATAGCTTTCATTGTGCAAACATTTCTGCTATAGTCTGCAGACCACCACCACCCCAATCTACCCACATCTCAAAGCATCTCAGAGGCAACATCATGAGGTGCTTTCCATCTGGAGCTTTTTCAGGCCAAGAAACCTGGTACCCAGAAAGGATGAAGAATGATGGAAAATTGTGTACTGGAAAAGAAACATTGCACACTCTCTGCTGCTTTGTAACCAACCTACAAACATGCACACAGACACAAATTAAAAGAATTCCTCAGGGAATCTCAGAATAAGAGTAAAAACAGAAGGTTATTTTAGAGAGACATTTTGTTTTCTAGATAAGTCAGAAACAGATTCTGGCCCAGAATTTGTTTTCATATCATAGCCACATCAATCTGTGAATTTCTTTTATAAGAACTCATCTGAAAATAGCACTTACATACGTATGTTAATATGTGGTCACATATGTACTTCTGAAAGATGCTATTCCAAGTGGATTTATATATATGTCTGTCTCTCTCTTTGTGTGTATGTACACACATACTGTATATACAAACTGCCTAGAACAGTATCGCAATATTCAGAGAAGTGTGAAATCTGACTAGCTAAATTCCAAGTCATATGTAAGTCCATATAGAATCTAATAAACTTTCAGAGCACCTAAAGGACTCCAAGTGACAGCAGTTCATTCTCACCTGGAAAACCTGAAATTCCAACTTGTTGCCTCAAACATATTATATCTCCCCAAGAAAGTGATTTTTTCCCCAGATGCTGAAATGCTGAGAATTCTTCAGCAGCACTGGAACTTCGGAAAATGTTGTGATTTGTGAATAAGCTATCTCAAATCCATGGAAGATAATCAATTTCCAATGAAATAAATAAGCAGAGAACAGGACTGGAAATATATTCATGATCTCTTTTATATTTAACAGCTGCATTACTGGGACTTAACAAAAAGTTTCAGAATGTTTGCAAAGATTCATTTTCTACTTAACGGTTATTATAAAATTTTTAATAGTCACTTGAGAAAAAGTGTGGTCATCCAATAAAGGAAATTCTGATGAAGCGCAAACCAAGATAACGATTTCCCAGTAATATGATCATCACTACAGGATCATAAACTTTCCCCCCTTCCTCTTATTGCCCCCCACTGCCTATTCTGTGTCTTGAGTTTAAGCAACAGCAAGAAATCATCTATGAATGATAAATAACATGCTATCTCATTAGTGGGAAATATTTTTAGTTTCAGCTTCAAAGCCGGCAGCCAGAAAGCAAACACACGTTTCTATCTTCATACATGTCTGTATATGTCTTCTAAAGGTAAAGGTAAAGGTAAAGGTTCTCCTCGCACATATGTGCTAGTTGTTCATGACTCTAGGGGCGGTGCTCATCTCCGTTTCAAAGCCGAAGAGCCAGCGCTGTCCGAAGACATCTCCATGGTTATGTGGCCAGCATGACTAAATGCCAAAAGTGCATGTTAGCCACTGAGCCACTGTGTCCCTTATATATATCTCTACATATACATAAACTATACACAAACATACACACAACCTTCATTCTTTTTTCTCTCACTCCCTGCCTTCTCTTCTTATCTCACAGCAACTACTGGTCTCCTATTGTTAACATTAAAAAACCAGCCATGCATTCCCCACCAATCCTCTGCTAACTGACTGGCAGCAACCATACTGCTCAGTTTCCTGCCATATGGAAGAGGAAGAAACTACGGATTCTTTTCTTTTAGGTCAGATAAATGTGCTGATTGGATGGCCAGTGAAAAAAGTGGTCACGGTTTCTTATGACTATAAAGGCTGCATGTTTTTATGGGGCAGGGTAACTCACCTATGCTCTATTTGGAAACAAATGAATGCCACCTATCTAGTTTATAAGAAAGGGAACAAAGAATATGACAGTCCCCAGCACAGGTTGCATTCAAACATTCCCAGTTGTAAAAATCTTCCTCTCTTAGCGTGATTATATGAGTGATGGTTTGGAAAATGAGGTAAATCCAATACTCAAGTGGATACAGCAATTTCTTTCTCCTACTTTTATTTTCCACTCTCCCTTCCTTTACTTTTCCCCTTCTTCCCAACCCTGTGATATTATGCTAAATTCAGAAAGAAAGCTTTTAGGCTAGAGTTCCTCCAGCTGTAATTAAGGAGAAAAGAAGAAAGGAAAATATTAAGATACTTTATTAAGTCAAAGGCCAGCCAAATAGAATTCTGTGCAGTACTAAAAAGCAGTAAGTCGATTACAAAGTGTACCAACATAGCAAAGCAAAGTAAACATAAATATTAAATGAAAGAATAAAGATACATATTAGTGCACATAGATATTTTTATACCTGTACATATCCTCATGCATAAACGTTTACAGTTTGAGCCACTGCAGTGCAAAAAATATATTTCATGCACTGTTCAAATTAAACAATCTCTATGCTACTCCTGTTTCCCAAGAAATCTTCTATAAATGGATTTCCCAATATATGGCCAAAATGCTAATACAATAGGTATGGGATGAAACAGGAAGAACATTTCTTCCATGAAGTTTGGTTTAAGTCTCATAACTGAATGAAATAAGTCAGTGATGGGATTCAGCCAGTTTGCACCTATTCAGGAGAATCGGTTATTAACTTTCTCAGCAGTATGGAGAACCAGTTGTTGGAAGAAATCTTATTTTGTTTTTTTCACTTTACAGGGCTATTCCTGTAAGGAAGGCAGGAAGGAAACATTCTGGTATTGTTTCTAGCCTAATCTTTATTGCCCTGATTATAGAAACTGCCTCTCTGGTTAACCCTTACTACATTGTGACAGCTAAGGTGAAGCACCCACCGACGTGAGTGATGTTGAGTTGGCCGCGCCCACATGGTCACATGACCACCAAGCCATGTTACCCAACTGGTCATTAGGGCAGAGAACCAGTTGTTAAATTATTTGAATCTCACCACTGAAATAAGTTCTCATGAGAGGATAGGTTTGTCTATTACTGATCCACTTAATGAAGCCTCCACTTTAAGAGTGATAGCACCTCAGAAAAATGTATGGAGGCAGACATTGAGAAAGGTCCCCCCCACACACAAAAAAACACTATTTCTTTGAAATGTCATGCTGGCCACTTGATAAATTTAGAATATACTTAATTGACCTGGCTTTGGCCCAGAGGTGGGTTTCAGCAGGTTCTGACCAGTTCTGGAGAACCAGTAGCAGAAATTTTGAATTGTTCAGAAACTGGTAGTAAAAATTCTGTCTGGCCCTGTCTCCATCTATTCTCTGTCTCCAAAGTCCAAGCTGATTGGGAGGAAATGGGGATTTTTCAATAACCTTCCCCTGGAGTGGGGAGGGAATAGAGATTTTATCCTTCCCCTGCCACACCCACCAAGCCACGCCCACCAAGCCAAACCCACAGAACTGGTAGTAAAAGTTTTTGAAACCCACCACTGCTTTGGCCCGACTGGAAGATTCTTCTCAATTCTTTCCTGGCCTATCTTTATTAAGTGGTATCTTTACACTATTTACAGAATAGTTTAACAATAGTTTGCTAAACTGAAAGCTGTTGATCTATATTAAAAGCCACTAAAGTCAATGCCATTAAATAAAAATGCACACCAAATAACATCTAAAGGAAATAACCCTTTCCAAAAAAGCAATGCCCACGTAAAAATAGTTGCATAATGTCAAATTTAATATGGCTCCAAGAAATGTCCTTCAGAAATAAATTATTATCCAAGCCAAAAAGAAAAATTAAATGGTAAATTTAATTTAATTTAAATTTAATTTAATTTAATTTAAAATTAAAGTATTTCCATAAGGTAAATATGACGAGAAATGGCTTGCCTGGGATGAATAGTCGAGATAAATAGTTGGAGGGTACGATTCCTTTAAAAGGCCTACTTTACCACAAGCTATTTCAGTTGCTCCTATTTGCGGTCACTGCAGACTGCTCAAGAGGGAAAATTAGCAGGAGATCAATATACATTTATCCAAGGGCACCAGAGTATGTTTCAAGATGGCAGCTTTTACACAAGAATGTAAAAAAGAAGCAGGGCTATAATCATAAGGTCCTGGCCACTATCTTGACCTTTTCAGAGCTCTCCCCTCCTGCCAAATTCTTCTTAATTTCTTCATTGCATTTTTTCATCAATATGGGCTGCTGATTTTCATTGATTTATTAATCAAATTTGTATAGTTACCCGTCTCATCAAAAACAACTCTGGACAGCCTACAACAGGGGTGAAGTCCACAAGTCTTAAAGTTGCCAAGTTTGGAGACCCCTGGCCTCCAACAAGCATATAAGACAACAGAGATAAAAGCAACTAATATAAAAATCACATTAAAATATATACTATAAAAAACAGATATAAAAATCTTAAGCAAAGAGAGGTAAGACTAGCCAGTTCAGCAACAGAGCCATCTAATCATGTCTCCAAAACAGTCCACGCTGTAGCAAAATTTGCTCTAGTGTAGGTCACAAATGCAGTCCTAAAATCCATGCCTGGTTTTTATATATATCTATCTATCCTGGCAAGGGAATCAACATTTGCTAACTTCTGCTTCTCTTCCTGTCTCCTGCTGCTGTTTTTTCTACATATTCCTCAGTTCAGGTTTTTAAAGTAATAAAAAGATCTGCCGTGCATTTGTAATTGTTCCATTAAAACAATGTACTAATGTAGCCTAATAGGCCTTCTTAAAAGTATAAAAGAATGATTAGACACTTAATAGCGTATGTCCAGTTTAAGCAATTGGTTTTAGCCAATTCTTTCATTGCAGACAAGTTGTACTATTGTTGAAATAGAACTATTGGTATGGAATACTTGATTCACTTTTCCATTTCACTTTGTTTTATTTTAACTTTATTTCATTCCTTCCACACACACAAAAATCCTAATTAAGAAAAGCTAAGAATTTTGCACTTTTTAATGAATAGCATATTGACAAATCCCCACTCCACCCCAGTTGATAATGAGTAACATGTGTTTTTAGAGATAGATTAGTAAAAAGGATATTTAATAAAATATGGAAAATATTTAGAAAATAAACCATAAATTTAATATACTTTTAATGAATGGTAGTACAATTGCAGTAGTTTAAATTATATTTCCAATGGTGTTGGTTTTTTTAAAAAAAAATGCCTTTCAAAACCTCATTTGTAAGCCAAGATGGTGACTTTAATGACTGGCAGCAAAGTTACTTCAAGAGATTTCATGGGGCATGATCCAAAGATAATAGGTTTTCAGCCCAATGACAATCCAATTACAATGCCAATCAAAGCTAACTTCATGCACTCTAATTATCAGATTTAGCTGTCAGTTCAAATACAAACATAACACTTTTATTTAAATAAAAATTTAATTTAGGGGAGGGGTGAAAGAAGAAAGCGGCTTCATGGGTGATTTATTGAGATGGCAAGAGCAATCTTATTTCTTCAGTAATATAATAAAAATCACTCTTGTATTAAGAAATGGGGGTGGGGAAACCTTTCTCCCTCCCCTTTCTGTTCTTATATGCAATATGGAGTAGTATTCAGAAGTTAATTTCATCAGGAGTGAGCAGGCATGGGAAGAACAGGATTGGGGAATGAGAAGTATGTGTGAGAGAGAAAGAGAAGCTCAGGTTTGGGAAAGACAAAACTGTGCCTGAATAAATTGTGACATTTAATTAGTTTTGGTAATAATAACAGCAACAATGAAATTATTGCTGAGGGGTTTTTTTAAGTAATACTAATTTTCTATATTGAGGTGTTTAACCTTGGTAACTTTAAAACCGGTGGCCTTCAGCTCCATGGCTGGCTGGGGAATTCTGGGAGACAAAGTCCACAGATCTTAAAGTTGCCAAGGTTGGACATCCCTGTTCTAAATACTATAACGAAGCACAGAGATCAATAATTCTCAAATTGTGTGCAGGTTCACACTAGCTGCCTGCATATCTTAGCACCAGTATGGCAATGTTTACTCTTGTTTCCCTTCAGATTGTGTTATATGACAATCCCTTTATATAAATTGGAGGTGCAATCACTTCTGGATTTCACATTACCCACTGTACAATTAGAAATAGTACAGATATGCAAGCACCCCAAATTATCAGGCAGCTGAAACATCTCTGATAGGAAACGTTGAAGGTTTTTTTAGTTAATAAGTCAAAAAAAGGAATGACAAGGGAATTGGGGGTTTATTTATTTATAATTATGTGCCTTCTTTTGAAATCACCACCCCGAGTCCTTCGGGAGAAGGGTGGTATAGAAATTAAATTATAAATAAATAAAATAAATAAATAAATCAAATTGTCAGAACTTATAAGAAAGGAATTCATGTGCATTCATTCAAAAGTATTTGCAGCTTTTTTTAACATTCAGTTTTTAACATGTACAATATAGTTAAGCAATCATTGCAAGTTTATTTTAATTTTTATAAAGTACAGTTCATTAGTACTGAAATATGTTGTTCAACTTCTTTTCTGGTGTTTCCTAGAATGACCAAAACAAATTGGAAGTCACCCCTCAAATTCTCCTACATTTTATAAAATAACAATAGCGCTTAGACTTATATACCGCTTCACCATGGTTTACAGCCCTCTGTAAGCAGTTTACAATGCCATCATATTGCCCCCAACAAACTGGGTCCTCATTTTACTGACCTCGGAAGGATGTAAGTTTCAGTCAACCTTGAGCCGATTACACTCAAACTGCCGAACTGCTGACAGCAGTACTTCATTCTAACCACTGCACCACCAATTTACTCTTTGTATAGCCTTGTGTCCAATCTGATTCTTCAAAATGAGAGTTATAATGAATTGAATTTTTGACAATCCACATGACATATATGGGCAGGTCACACAAACTTAATAAATGGTTGTCAGAATAAGTAGTCACACAGAAATCCTCATACCAAGCTACATAGGAATTTACAGGTGATAACCAGTGCTCAACCAATAGCCAATATTGGCCCCACAGCAGTAGTATTACAGTCTGGTAGGATTTGTCCACTTTGCATGGATAGCTGAGTTTTCTACCAGTTATAGCAGTGATGGAGAATCTTTTCGGCACTGAGTGCCCAAACCAGAACGCACGTTTATCTGCTCACACTGGAGTGCCAGAAGCCAAAAGCAGCCCAAAAAACAGCCCCAAAAATGGTGCTTTTTGGGGGCGTTTTTGGCTGTTTTTCAGGTTGTTTTCCAGCCATTTTCCGGTGCTCCGGCACCTGCAAAGACCAGCTGGCTGGCACGCAGATGCATGCCAGAAACTATAAGAGCAGCTGGTGATGGAATGTGCCCACAGAGAGGGTTCTCTGTGCCACATCTGGCACGTGTGCCATAGGTTCGCCATCACGAAGTTATAGCTTTCAAATGGGCTTCAAGAGCAATGCTCTTAAGGCTCTTCTGTCAGGATCCGTACTTGCTCCTCCCGCAGAAGCTGTAAATCCAGGAAAATCTTTCAGATTATTAGCCTGTTCTTTCAAAGGTAGTGCAGCCCCATTTAGAGCACAAGTGAGATTTTTTTTCAGAATCGGAAGATCTCTAAATCAACAACCATTCTTTCTTGCCAGGATTAAGCCTGAACTTGTTCCTCAAACACCTGAAAGATCAGGTGAAATATTTTTTCTCACTACCATCAGTAAAGTACAATCCTTTTTTTAGATCTTTCCTTTACCTCAGAAAGCACTGCCAATTTAAGCATCTACTGACTTCTCATAGACATCAGCTTAGCACTCACCTTTTTATCATCTACATGGTTCCAAATCTTTTAGCCAGGCCCTTATGCCTTCAACATCTCTTAAATTAAAATGTTGTACAGGACAAAAAAAATAAAATAAAAATAACAGTGTTACCCCCTTTCTCTTCCTTTGACAACCTCTGCTCTACTTCTCTGTTTTTGCTCCTGAGCCCAGATCTCCAATTAAGGCATCCAGGATGCTGCATCTCAAATTACCAGATAACCGATTTTCTTTTCTCTCATCTTCAATGCTAGGCAATTTTAATTTGCATAGATTTAAATTAATTAATTACAATTAGGAATGATGTATTCAGTTCTGGGCACCACAGTTCAAGGATCAAGAGTGAAGCTGTGAGCAAGGCTGTAGAAACTGGATAGAGGAGTATGTGTATGAGACAGCATACACATGTCCACACACAGAGGAAAACTCTGTGTGTGTGTGTGTGTGTGTGTGTGTGTGTGTGTGTGTGTGTGTGTGTTCAGCAATAAGTAGTAGCAGTGGTGGGATTCAGCCAGTTCGTACCACTTCAGGAGAACCAGTTGTTAACTTTCTGAGCAGTTTGGTGAACTGGTTGTTGGAAGAAATCATTAGGGCAGAGAACCAGTTGTTAAATTATTTGAATCCCACCACTGAGTAGTAGTATTAATTTCATAGCACTATTGTCTGTGCAAAATACATTATAGGAGTAACAATATCTAATGTGTTCAAAATAGATCCATGTTATCTTGACAGTACAGTGACTTTACAAAATGGGCCTGTAATATTTGTTTTGGGTTGCAAATCAGCTGACTGGTTTCAGATGTCCCTTTCCCTATGATTCTAGAACCACCTCCTATACTTTTCTTATCTCCTTCAAATCCCAATCCAATTTGAAGCCACTTTATCCATACAGATTTTGACAGAGCCTACGTTGTCACATACTGCTCTAATTTAGCCTGTAAAATGCCTGAACACAGGCAACTGAAGCAAACATACATTGTTCTTTTGTTTTCTCCTCACCGTCTCTTCTCTTACTCTTGTGTTTTCCTTGCATTAAAACATAGATTGCAAGCTATTCTCAGCAGTGATCTCCTAATAAAATATGTTCATTAAGCCTATCAAAATCTCAGCACAGCTGCTTAATTTCTTTGAAAAATTTGAACTGTAGAATCTTGGGGAATTGCAGGGTTGCAAAAAAGGTAATGGAGTCCTAATAAATGTCTTATACCATTGGTAAAAATCTATAAAGTAATACACCTAAAGGCATCTGCACTTAATGTCATACACAGAACATGGAGATATCAGTTTCCAAACTTAACTGTACAGAATCGAGGTGTTTTTTTTTCATATTTCTCATGAAACATGTGAAGATTACTAAATACTTATCACACAAGAATGAACAAAATTATAATCCATCTGTGTGTATGACTCTAGTTTGCTGGATCTAATGTGCATTTCTGCATCCTACAGATCCGTATATGTAGTTTTAGTCTTATTATGGTGAATTTTAGGAATACATTTTGAAAAAGGTAACAAGGGAGTGGAATTTTGAAAGCAATAGCTATTTACAAGCATCAGAGTTGTGATACACTGAACGAGACCAAGGACCATTCCATTTAATATCCTGTTTTTAAACCACAGCTAGTCATATGTACTTGTGAAGGTGACAAGCAAGTCATAAAAGTGAAATGCTTCCTTCTTGTCCATCCCCTAGCAAATGAGACTCACAAATGTTCACCTTTCCAGCAAATTTTATTCAGTAATCTGAATTCTATCAATAGATTTATTTTCTGTTGAATTCTTGAAGCACAATAATGGGATGCTCTTGTTAAGGCTGGCCTGAGATCTACTTCCACCTACATTTTTCTCCTCCTCCTCCTCCTCCTCTCCTCCTCCTCCTCCCAACTCTGAGCAGCTTTGGATTTACTGTAATAAACTTTACCATAATTTCCAAGGATGTCATTTACACATGGCTTGTCCATGGATACATTGTACATTTGTACACCACAATATTCCTTTTCAAAGTAAACAACATTTCAGGGTAAAAATCATTACGTAACGGTAGAAAGGGAGCAGAGAATAGTAAACTAAAGAAATTAAAAGCATGAGAAAAGAAAAGGAAATACAGTTTATGTCAACATCATTCTGTGTACCTCTTTGAAACCATCATTGCTTCCATCACGACCTTACGCTACTTCATACATTGTTATTCCTGTGCATTGCCTTTTGTTTTTAAGCTTCTCAACTATTTTTTTTTTTTTGAGGATCTTATCAACTCTATAGAACTGCAGATTTTTGTGTCTTTCCCTATCTCTCAACTTATTATTTCTTGCTTCATATATTTCTTTGTCTATTTGATCCTCATTCATTCTCTTTTTAAAACCTAATCACCTTAACCTACTTTTTCATACTGGCCACTCACTTTTGTATTCAGCCTCTATTCAATCAGCACTAATGCATTCTTGACCCTGTCTCTTCTTATTTTTCTATACACACTTCTTAAGTACTCCATTTCTACCATATTCCACTTATTGTTATGATTCTCCCAACATACCCAATTCTCTCTTCCATATAACAAAACAGGCAGAAGCACACTCTTAATATACAACCATTTTACTTCTTTCAAAAAGTATTCATATGTCCTAACAGACCACATACTACTGTATCCTTTTGTACTAGAATCTGCATGCCTTAAAAATTTTCCATAGATTTTCCCATCTTTACTGAACACTTTACCAAGGTACACAAATGTATCTATTTGATGTAGTTTTTTGCTATTTATATATATGATTTGCAATTGTTCAATCCATTTCCCCCATCAAAAACATGTATTTAGTCTTAATGTAATAATTTTCAGTTTTCAGACTTCAGAAATTCAGTTTTCAGACTTCAGAAATAGTTCAAGGGCTCAGCCAAGAATACAGTGCTACCTGCATGCAAAGCTATATGTACATTCTTGTTCTCCCCTGTCATCTTCCATTCATTTCATTCATTTCTGTGTTTTAACACTTACTCCCCTTATGCTCTAAGTTTCAGTTTTCTATATTGGCATAACTATCATTAAATAAGCTCATGCCCATCATGGCTTGGATCAAGCAAGGCTTTCATCATGCTTTTCTGTAAAATAGAGAAGATGTAAGCCAGTCTATCTTCTATTAGTCATATCCATAAAAGAGGCAGTTTTCTCTTTTCTATAGAAAGGACAGTACTGGTCAGCTGGAACAAATTCTGTATTATATCAAAGTGTCTCCAAGCCAATGCATTCTTATGCTACTTTATGCAAGCAAGGTTCTCTAATCTAGAAACTATTTTCTAGTTTAAGGACCTGTGGTGGCTCAGTGTTAGAATGCAGTATTGCAAGCTTGCTCACCGCCAGGAGTTCTATTCTGACTGGCTGATTCAGCCTTCTATCCTTCCGAGATCAATGAAAAGGGGATCCAGATTTTGGGGGGCAATATACTGACTCTGTAAACCACTTAGAGCGGGCTGAAAAGCACTATGAAGTGATATATAAGTCTTAAGTGCTACTGCTATTGCTATTGCTATTTTGTAAGCCAACATACTGTTGCCCATTTGGGCATAAATACAATGTACTAACACATGCATTTCTATAGTCTTTGCAAGGACACACTACACTTCTCATAGCTGGACAGACATATTTCTGTAAATTTCATCCTCTGAAGTTCTGCTTCTGCTTCAGGAAAAAAATAATTCAAAAACAATGACATGTTTTGTTTGTTCTAAGTCATTCTAGGAAGTAAGGACATTCAGGAATAGATAGAAATAGCAATTGTTAGAAATAACCATTCTTCTATGACAGAATATTTATCTTTGTGGGGCCTAGGATTACACCTTTAAATGTTCTGTTGTTAGGCAACAGGGAACATTGTTATGTTATAGGAACATCTCTGGAGACAGTGAGAATAAAGCAATATATTTCTCTTTTTGGGGAGGAGTTAAAATAAAATAGTAAATTTCATAAAAACAATTTTTATGTTAAGTGTTCTTAGACCTCAACATTTTACTAGTACATCACAGACACATATTCACAAAGATGAAATATTTGAGAAACACCCTCACCACCAAAAATCAATAATGTATCTGGGAAAAATACTGGACCCCCATTGTTCAATAACATGCAGATATTGCTGAACGCTACAATGCTCCTTTTATATATTATCTGCATTGAGGGGTTTTGCTTTGTTGGATTGATGGAACACGCAATGCCCATGGATACAGCTTTCCATTCAAATGCACCTTGCATATTTTATTTTCCCCGGCTCAACAAATGCTGATAAACTGCTCCCTCAACCATTTCATCAGAGTCTCAACTGTTCACTTCGGATGGCGTGATCATTTTCTTACACTCGATAGACACTCGATCAAACCCATATAAAGGGAAAACAGATTTATCTTCTCAACCTTTAGTTGTAAACTATGAGATATCCTGGACACTGGGACACTGAATAATTAGTCAGAGTCTTTGATGCTGGGAGAGTATCTGTCACATTGTTTAATACTGCCTTCAAATTGATATTGGTCTCCAATATTTTTTTTTAGGGCTTTTGCATTTCTCTGTGTAGACATCTGTAAAACAAAGTTTCCCATGTACTAGAAGTCTCTTAAGGCATTTAAATGTAACAGTGGAGAAAACTAGGAACATGCATCTTGAGTAAACCTCTTCTACTTCAAACCTTTTCAAAAAAATACATTATGTAGAAAAAAGTGATAAGATTCCAAATTATTCCAGTGGATAAGATTCCAAATTTTCCCAGTGGACATATTGTTGTTGAATGGGGATGAGAAGACATCTTGGGAGATAGCTGGCACCTGTGTATCTGTGTCAGGGCTGTGGTGCATATTTTGTACCGTATGCACAGGAGTTGGGTAAGTTATGTGTCTTCCTATGTTTACACAGCCATATTCATGAAACATGCACTTAAGTTAAAAGCTTATGAAGAGCTGGTGCTATTTTGTCTTGAATAGGAGACCATCAAGAAATTTGAAGGGTAGGGTAGGGTAAACTGAGAAGCTGAAAAGGATCCCAGGAGGTAGCAATGGCTACCTACTTCTATACTAACAATTACAGGGATACGCTCATGGAATAAGGAAGAGCTCATTTTGACTTTGTTTCTCTTATGTTATAAATGTATCAACAGTGAAGATGTAATCATTCCTGAAGACCTGAGGTGCACCTCACTTCAAAAAGGCTTCACCCCTGATGCAAAGGAAGTAATCTCTTCCTCAACTGGAATGGAAGAATGGAAAAATAATCTTAGGATGACTGCCAGCGCATAACCTAAATTGGACTAGATGTTATAGAAGGGTCCTTCCAAATATAGAAATCTGTTATGATTTATTTTGGCCTATCCTGAATCTACAGCCAATCAATGTTGCCAGATGACTCAGTTCTATGTGAAAATGGAAGAAATTTGAAACTACAGTGTGAAAACCAATGTTTAAGATTTCATAACTGTTAAAGATTATTTCAAAAGAGAATCAAGAGAATGTGACAATGGTATATGTTGTGCATTGTAATGCCAAGAGTGCAATTTATTTGTCCAGGGAGGACAGGGAAAGATTTATCTTTTGAAAGAAAAAAAATAGCTGTAGGACATGGATGATACTGGTGAACCTAAGAGAAAAACTTTAGGCTTTAAGTGGGTCAAATGTTGGGATGAGTCATAATTGTCATAATAGCAAGGAGAAGAATGGTATTTTTTTCCCTGGGAATATGTTTTGGAATAATAAGTGACAGTTGCTTCTGAGCTTTTTCTTTTGCTTCAATGACATCATTTTCTCAAGTGTAACCTAATAAAGCCAGGAGGTGGTGAATAAGGGCCAAAGTAGCTGTGCTATTAAGTGCATCTTTCCATCTAATGAGCTGTTTTTAGAAATGCAATTTATATTGGCTGGGGGGTGGGAGTTGATATTTAACAGGCTCAGAGTAACAAAGGATTTTTTACCCTTTCCTCTCCTGATGCCACCTTAAGGGAAAGCACTCCTCTGAATGAGCTATTTGTGCTAAGAGGACATCATACATTGACAGCTATTGGGCATAAAAATTATAAAGCTATTTTCATAAAATCTCTCTCTACAGATGCATGTCTACTATCTATTTGAAAACAGCCTTACTGGATCCAGTGTGGAAAGAATTCTCCCAGTCCAGATGCATGTAAAAACACATAAGCTGCTTACCCTGCTTGGGCAAGAGTGGCCAACATTTGATTTACTGGCAATTACAACTCTTGACTTTGATCAGCCAGAAAGTACACAATGCCTTCTGGTGATTTGGAGTACAGAGAGCAATAGCAACTGCATTTAGTCTTATAGACTGCCCTAGACTGCTTTACAACACTCTCTGAGCAGTTTACAATGTCAGCATATTGCCCCCCAACAATCTGGGTCCTTGTACCAACCTCAGAAGATGGAACACTGAGTCAAGCTTGAACGCTGTCAGCTCGAACTCCAAGCTGTGGGCAGAGTTAGCCTGCAATACTGCATTCTAACCACTGTGCCAGCAGGGCTCCTGATAGTTTGAACCTTGGGGTCATGGGTTTGAAAGGGAGAAAATTACCAGTCTTCAAATTCCTGCTCACAACAAATTGAAATCCTTGTCAGCCCTATTAGGTAGACTAGGCAAGAAACACAGCCAGGTGGGTGAATTCTATTTTATTGTAAAGCTACATTAACAGAATCTTGAAAGTCTGAAAGTACAATTCTCCCACCATCTCCTTTCCACCTGAGAATGGTCTCTAGGAAGGGGCTGTTCTAAGCCTCTTGCCTTACCCACTATCCAGATGCAGGCTATGCTGTTTCTTATCTGGTTGTTCCCTAGATGGAGTTCCACTCTTCTAAGATCTTCCCATCATACTATTTCATCATCAAAATGGCCAAATGTCATTGTAATATCGCTTTTGGAAATTCAAACACTTTGTCTATCTAATACATCCTGTTCCAATGTCCAAGCTTTAAAAAAACAACAACAAGCAATATCAATTATCCTGCTACCAATTTTCAGTGGTACAATGTTGGGGTGTTAAGGGGCTACAAATGGGGTGCAGGGAGAAACAAATTGTTCACCCTTCCAACTCTGTTACTGTTCCCCTACATACAAATGAAGAAAAGAAATTCCTTCTTCTTCACTCTAGTGGGGAAAGGTTTGAATTGCTATGATGTACAGCTAAAATTTTCTTCCCTCTTCCTCCCTTTTACTGCGATTGGCCTTTTTGTAGTAGCAGAGAACAATAAAGAAACTAATCAAGACTGTTTGCAAAGAAGGGCCATTATAGTATCACTCTTCCCACATCTTCTTCCTTATATTAATTATGCTTCTACCAATCTTTTGAACAACTTCTCATTGAAGAACAGAGCATATAAACAGGGTAGTGTAGACTGAAACAGAGATGATTAAAGACAATCACAGTGGCTGCATGGGATAGAAGAACACCTAACTAAAAGTCATGTGGCAAGGGCAAGGACAAGATATCAAAACCCATTATTTTAGAAGCTGTATTTAATGGGGACCAGAGTTCACCATGTATCATACCAAAGATCCATCAACACTAGTATCCTACTTTCCAGAATGTCCAATTAAATTATTTTGGAAAGCTTTCAAGAAGAATATGGTCACAGCCCATCTATAGTGTTCACCCTATTTCACCCTATTCTCCCAGGCCTCTGGCACTCAATAGAACACTAATAAGTATGAACACCCCATTTAACAATTGTAGCAAATAGCTATTGATAGATCTATCCTCTGTGAATTTACCCAGGTTTTAAAGCCTTCTAAATCAGTGACCAATACCATATTTCAAGGCTGCAAATTCTAAAAGTTAATTATGCATTGTGCAAAGAAGTAACATTGTCTAACCTCAATTTACTACCAATAAATTTTCTTAGGATGTTGTAATTAAAGAGAGGAACAAAAGCAAAAGAATGTTTTTAAATACAATAAAGATAAAAAAAGTTTATTTGTGTTTCTGTCCTAGTAGGTGAGGAACAAGTCTTCATTATGACTTGCTGTATAGATGGTCCCAGCCCACTGAAAATTACTGTTAAATTCTGTACATGATACATGGCATATATTGAATTTAGACAAATTTACTTTCAGATACATATGCGTAGAAATGCAGTTTTTGTCTCATTTGAACCCTATCAAACTCTTTGTAATGCAAATTCCTCCCATGACTCCAACAACTTTAAGAGAATGTTTGCATCCCTCTCAACCTGAAGCAATACAATAAGGCATTTTCCAAACAAAGATTTCAGAAAAAGCATAAGGCTCACTGGTCACAAGCATATCTGAGAACTAATAGCAGTGAATATTTGATGGGGGTCCTTCAGGCATAAGGAACAGCAAAGAAGAAGGAAATTCTTATTGTAGGAAGTAGAATAAGTCCTTCCAAAACAAAGCCAACTAATAACCCCTAAAATTCCTGCCCATTAAAATAAATTATGCAAACAGTGCATGATAGAAAACTATCTTGAACTTTGTTACTGTTTGTGGAAATTGGGAAATGGTGTTTTCATGTGTGTGAGAGAGAGGGGGAGGGGGAGGGGGAGGGAGAGAGGGAGAGAGAGAGAGGGATCTTCAGTACATTGTTGGTATTCTGTTTTATGGCTTTTTAATACCTTGGACAATCTGTAGCCAGTTCTAGGATAGGTACAGTAGATAAATAAGCAATGATGCTATCAATCTGGACCAGGTTGGTTTTTTTCACTCTTAGCTTGCTTGTTTCTTCTCTGCTTGTTCATTGTGTGCCAGCTGAACAGATTTTGTCTCAGTCTTCTCTTGCCCTCCCCCACAAAACATATTAAGCTTAATAAATATTTTTATGAGAATTACTTTGTATAGTCCTTATGCAATCAGCCATGCTGTGTATGATAGCCCAAGACGATGGAAACCCATTGACTTTTCGTTGCAAATTAGTCTACCGCCTAATCGGTGAACCCTGCTAAGCTTCTGAATTATGAGAAGAACTAGCAGCTTCTGTTAGAACACTCAAATGAATTATATCAATTCATAAACTTGTTCATGTCCAGATTTCATTAGCCACACATTAACAGCATTTTATGTTTATTACTGCTCTGACATAATCTATAAATAACTAAATGCTAATCATAGTGTTCTGCCGGGCCTCATCATTTAATCATAAAGAGATACATTATTATAAACTATAATAGATAATAACAAGCCTGGGTCAACGGGCACATATTAAAAGATCACAATTATATCCTAAAAGGCTAGGCACCTCATAGATTTGGCAACACATAGGTCCACAGCTAATCACTTGCAAATGTCTCCCCTCTGACACATGTACAGTACAAGGTGACACAATTAGGCAATCTGCTTGTAAAACAGAGCAATACTTGGGTATCAAAGTAAACAGAGAACAACTAATGGCGGCTGGAAGGGGATGCTGGGGATGGATTACAACATTTGCCAGTGGTAAGTCTATTAATGTTTTATTACTGACTGATTTTGTAGTATTAAATGGTCCAAACTCAAGGGCAGGAGGAAATGTATGGTGACAGATATATTTTTTTTAAAAAAGAGAATGTATAAACAGAATTTGCTATTTTCTTCATTACAGTTCTCAGTAACAATCTTCGTGTAGGTGGCAGAATAACAAGAAAGTACAGTATGGTGTCTGTCTGTCCAAGGGATTTATAATCTAAATTGATATTTGAAAATTGTATTTGTACATGTCCCCTCCCCATATAATGTATTTAAATCTAATGTATAGGTTTAATACTGAAGCAAGTTTCAATATTCCTATTTCCTTCTAAGGAATCTTGGAGACTCTAGCTATGGAATGGTTCATCATCACTTACCTCTGTATCAGCTATGTTCCCCTTTCTGTCTGGACAGGCCTTCTTTTATGTTAAAAAAAGAGAGTAATATTTGGTCTAATGGCCAGGAAAATGTGATTGCCACTAGACTAGAAAAATATAGTGATGAGAGTTTTCAAATATTCGTTTACTTATTTCTTTTATAGTTTTATATCTCATACTTTGTTCAGGAGCTCAAGTTGATCTACACTGCACATCTCACTATATGCTGCTAAAATTATATCACAGCCAGTGTAATGAAACTAAAGTAGTTATAACATGGTCCACACACTTATCTCTCACCTGCGGTCTAATTTTTTATAACTGAGTTTCCCACAGTGGTATTTTATGAACTGTAATTTCAAAGGCAAACTAGAAACTCCCCAGAAAGCCTGTGCAATGTAGCAGTTAAGATGCAGGGGTAGGGTTGAGGAGACCCAAGTTCAGCTTCTGGGCCACCCTTTGTTATCTCTCAGACCAATATGAGTTCTAATTGGATTGTTGTCATGGAAAAAAGTGGAGGAAACAATACTATGTGCAGGTCCTGGTGAAAAAACAGGTTATAAATCGAAGGAAGGAAGGAAGGAAGGAAGGAAGGAAGGAAGGAAGGAAGGAAGGAAGGAAGGAAGGAAGGAAGGAAGGAAGGAAGATGGTTTTGACTCACCCAATGAACTTTTTAAACCTTCTACAGCTTCCAAAACTTCTTCTCAGATAAGATTTCAATTTCAATTCTCACTGGATCTGACTAAAGAATTCTGGAAATGGAAATCCACACATCTAGAAATCACCATACTAGTGCTGGATCTCATAATGAGTGTTCTGACGGAAATATTTATTTTTTGCAGGAAAGGGGAATTTTGTTACCTAGTGAAAAACATCAAGAACAATTGAACTCAGAGAGAGGAATGACCAATAAGAACTGCTGGTTTCTCTTCTTTCTTTCCTTTTAATGGTCTGCCCATAATAAAGCAGGAATGATCTCTATGGGACTGATCTTCAGTGCTTCCTATTTTTCCACCAAGGGCCTTTGTCACATAGAATTCATAAGTTTATTACTGGAGTTTAACCTAGAGAAAAGTAGGGCATAAATTACTAGGATGAATAACCTTTGTTCAACTGACAGACTGCTGAAATTTCCCCAAAAAATGTTCCTTCCTATTATTGCTCACTGGAATTCTTGCAAAAATGGCTGATCCTGAATAGGAGTGTGATCCGAGATGTTATATCATGATCACAGATTAATTCACTCATCCACAATCCTTCTCTCTTATCAGTATTAAGTTTCAGCTTAGAATTGGAATGCTTAGGCAGGAAACCCTGTACCATTTCAGACAAATGATTATCCAATCTCTTCTTAAAATCTTCCAGTGTTGGAGAATTTATACTTCTGGAGGCAAGTTGTTCCACTGATCAACTGTCCACTGTTCTTACTGTCAGGAAATTTCTCCTTAGTTCTAAGTTGCTTCTTGATTAGTTTCCACCCATTGCTTCTTGTCCTACGCTCAGGTGCTTTGGAGAATAGCTTGAGTCCTTCTTCTTTGTGGCAGCCCCTGAGATACTGGAACACTGCTATCTGTCACCCCTAGTCCTTCTTTTCATCAGACTAGACATATCAAGTTCCAGCAACTGTTCTTTATGTTTTAGCCTCAAGTCCCCTAATCATGTTTATTGTTCTTCTCTGAACTCTTTCTAGAGTCTCCACATCATTTTTACATTGTGGCGACCAAAACTGGATGCAATATTCCATATGTGGCCTTACCAAGGCATTATAAAGTGGCATTAACACTTCACGTGATCTTGATTCTATCCCTCTATTTATGCTGCCTAGAACTGTGTTGGCTTTTTGGCAGCTGCAGCACACTGCTGGCTCATATTTAAGTGATTATCCACTAGGATTCCAAGATCTCTGTCACAGTTACTACTATTGAGCAAGGTACTACTTATACTTTACCTGCGCATTTTGTTTCTCTTGCCTAAATGTAGAATCCTACTATTTTCACCATTGAATTTCATTTTGTTAGCTTCTTTGGTAGTGCTTCACCAATGCTAGGGAGCAATCCAGTAGTTCTAATGCATGACTAGCATCAGATCAAGATGAGAGGTTTGACCAGGTTGCACTCTAAAGACATTAAGAAACTTGCTAAATTCAGAAAGGACAAAAAATAATTATGCAATTGTTTATTGATATATCCTGAGAACACAAGATAATCTTCATTGCTTGTCAATATAACTATTTCTACATACAACTTCTCTGTACATGGGGGTGTGGGTGTGGCTTTGTACAGCATTACTTTCATCTCTGTATTGTGATACTATCATACATTTAGCTGGTATATTGCAGGACTCCACCCTTAACTTCAACAGTGATGAGATTGTGGCCTTTTTATATTATGTTAGCACTGAATCTCTGTTCTTCTCTATGGACCTGCTTAAATCAAAATTCCAGTAAGACCACAGCCATCTCTATATAAGATATTTCTGAGCTGAAATGGTTGATAATGGGAAATATGTCAGACCTAAAGACCAAGGATTAATTGCTGTCTATTAGAATAAAAGTGTGGGGGAGAGAGAATTATGCAGTCATTTGAAGCTTTCTGCTGAATGGATACCCAAAACTGTATTTTGTCAGTGTGAGTTTTTGCACCTCGCAGCTCAGGGTGAAGTGATGGAAATAAAGAGAGAAATGTAAAACACTCTAGAAACCAACCTCTGGGGACTTAATATTCTGATCAGCTCACCTCCAAACATCTGGCTCTTAAATGTTCAAGCACAAAAACAAGAGAGCTAATGAAAGCAGTGCATATTATCTCTGCCATCAATGCACCTCACAAACACCTGCTAAAATTAAAACAAATTGAATCTTGATTGCTGATTAAGTACCCCTTCTTTAGTAAGACATTCTGTCATTATTTGCCCTGGCCCCCAAAGCAGGAACTGATGAAAAAGTAGTATTGGACTGGAGCAGAAGAGGTTGTAGCAAGGCAACAGAAGCAGAGATACAATGGCACTACATCACATTTACATTCAAACTCTGGGTTCTAATAAACTTGCAAGAAGTTACTACTTTGCAAGACTTTTCCTGCTGGACCAAAAGCCAAGAGTCATATACTCCAAATTATAAAATGAATTTTAGAATTATGAGTAGCACACAATATGATGTTGTTCCCCTTTGAAAATAGGATTGAGAAATATAGATAATAGGAAATCGAAGGACTGAGGTCTGTCTGTCTGTCTGTCTAAGGATAGAGATAGAGATCTATCCAAGGCTCATTACTCCAAGATACTAATGCAATGCCTAACCAGATGCCTGCTAGAACATACAGAGTACAAAATAACGGTGTTCCCTTGTGATTTATTCCTTGCATCTAATGTTAAGAGATATAAATATAGGAAACTGCCTTTTGGAAACCTTTGGCAACTGCTCAGAGTTGTCTTCCATGACTGACAGCAACTTAGTTAAGTTTTAGGTAATGGTATACCACAACATTTGATCCTTTTAACTAAATTTAGTGAAGAACGAAGCTAGTATTTTATATGCAAAGCATGAGTTCTGTGTCTGAGCAATGGTTCCTTGTCAAATGCTGCCTTATAAATGATGAACCTGTTTAGCTTCTATGACTAATAGTCACTGATAGAGTATAGGACATAGTGTAATTTGACTATGGAATACTTTGAAAGTTTTCCATAAACTGACAAGTTTCAAAAGCCTAGAAAAATATTTGGATGAAGAAAAAAGAAAAAGGCAGTTCATGAGATATAGACTAGGATAAGAAGCAGTGAGATTCAAGCTGCACTGAAAATGTGTTGCATGTTAAGAAACCATTTCTTGCTAACTGAGCTGTCAAACATAAATCTATAAGATAGCACCTATGCAAGCATTGCATAATTGAAAGCTTGAAAATTATGCAAGCCCCTTTCACCCACTATTATTCCTTGCTATGATTGGGAAGAATTGGAGATAATTGCATTTGGCTAAACACAGTGGCAAACAATGCACAGAAGTCATTGATAATGTGGGAAGGGGCAGTTCATATATCTATACAATGGTTCCATTTTTCTAGCTTGGTAATGTCTGCATAGTGTTTTTTTGTAGGTTCTGATACTATTTTAGATTACAGGATGGATGATGAATTTGATGATTAGTATATATATGAACAAAATAAACATATTACAAATATATTTAATCTGCAATTTAATATATATGTGCAAAAATGCAGGCTTCATGAAACACAGGATTTTCTTAATGGATGGGAGAAGAGTGCAAACACAAGTTAAAAGTACATGGTTAAAAAATCCATATAAAATAGTTTTGAATATTTGTGCACTGTAAAGTTTTGCGCAAAAATCTAGCCAAAATAAAGTTGATTGGATTGACCATCTCTCACTGTTTTCACAAAACAACTGTTCTTGCTAAATAATGGGTTCCTCCCCCATTGAAAACCAACTATGTCACTTAAAATAACTCAGTTTATAAAACCACTCAAAGTGTGAACATTACTCCAAAACTTTTATATTTAATCAGATGATGATGATTTCTACATTTTGACAAAATTTGAATAAGGGGCCTCCTTCAGCTTTACCTGGAATTACTGAAAAATGAACCTGAGACTTCTTTTTCCTTGTCTATAATCCATAAAACAAGGCTACTATCCATATTGATTGAAATTTACAGTAGTAATAGTTCAAAATATTCCATACACAGAATATAAAATTTTCTGTCAATAATTGTTTCCAAATCCTTTTAACTAAAGAAGGGCAATTCTGTTCTCTTTCTATCTGAAGTACAATAGGATTACTGGTTCCAAAAAAGATGATTATTCTAACTCAATATCAATTACAGGGTTCTGCTGAACATGCTTGGATGAGTGATTCGCTTCCCATTTAAACAATACAAAAACCTGCCAAAATTAGTAAACCTCAGCTGCAACTGCACCAACCAGAACTAAAGTCTATGATCTATGTTCATAAACATGTTCAATTTTGACTTGATTTCTATGATGAAAGAAAGGTTGTATATAAATAAATACATTTCAAAGAAGTATGACTTAATCATTTTACAGTTCAGATTTCAACATTCTCCAAAATGCAAGGAAAATGTAAAAACAGGCAAGAGGAGCTGGTCTGAACTACCTCTTGGATTAACAAGAAGGTTGGAATGTAGCTGTTCATGTAATTTTTCACCTTTTGAATTCACTCACTGAAAGGAATGTGTTAAAATTCATTTTAAAATGAGTATTATTAGATAAAATAGGCTTATAAATTAATGTTTGCAAAGAACAAATTCAGATATGGAAATTTCTGTTAATACATAATTATGTGCACATTTTTAATGTGGGCTATTTTTTGCTACCATAAGGAAGGCTGAGCATCAAAGAATTGAGGCCTTTGAACTATGGTGCTGGAAAAGACTCCTGTGAATCCCTTGGACTGCAAGGCGATCAAACCAGTCAGTCCTAGAGGAGATCAATCCTGACTGCTCTTTAGAAGACCAGATCCTGAAGATGAAACTTAAATACTTTGGCTACTTAAATGAAAAGAAAGACTCATTGGAGAAGAGTCTAATGCTGGGAACTATTGAGGGCAAAAGAAGAAGGGGATGACAGAGAATGAGGTGGCTGGATGGAGTCACTGAAGCAGTCGGCATGAGCTTAAATGGGGGATGGTACAGAACAGGAAGGCCTGGAAGAAAGTTGTTCATGGGGTCGCGATGGGTCAGACACGACTTCACAACTAACAACAGCAACAATTTTTTGCTAATTGTAGATAAATGTGCAGAATGGGACAATATGAGTGGACCAGTGGTGGGTTGCTACCGGTTCTCCCCAGTTCTTGCGAACCAGTAGTGGAAATTTTGAATAGTTCAGAGAACTGGTAAATACCATCTCTGCCTGGCCCACCCCCAATCTATTTGCTGCCTCCTGAATCCCAGCTGATCGGCTAGAAGGAAAAAATCAGGGCTCACTTGACAAAGAAGAGGAAAAAAACCAAGACGTCTTAGCTTTAAATTGAGAAGCCAAGAAGTCTCCCAACTGATTGGCTAGAACTGATCTACTCATTGTAAACCACTCAGTGATGGTAGATTGGCAATTAAGGCCAAGCTGCCTGAAAGTGGTTTCCGATGCTCTCAGTGGTGGCAGAGTGGCAAAAAAACATTTAAACTCTTGCCGTGAGGCTTCAAAGGGTTGCCCTTCAGCTGATCAGCGGTAAAAGGCAGTGTGATATTAAACCAGTGCACTCCAAAAACAAATGGGTAGACCAGAATGCTCCAAAAACAAATAGGTAGATCAGAACGCTCCAAAAACAAATGGGTAAACCGGTACGGTTCTGCAAGCAGTTAAAAGCCTGGTAGACCAGTACCTCTGCTAAATCCTAAAGAATTGTTTGTTACATGACCATCAAACCATGCCCACAAAATAAGCCACGCCCACAGAATCAGTAGTAAAAAAATTTAGAACCCACCTCTGGAGTGGACATCATGTCAACAGATTTTTATTTTTATTTTTATTTATTTCAACAAGCCGGCCTTGCTTGATTGGTTTTAATGGGGTTTTTTTAGATTTTGGTATTATCAATTCTTGGGTTTTAAATTGGGTATTTTTAACTTGTTTTGAGTTTTTTATTGGAACGCCAACGATTTAATTTAATTTTAAATTTTTTAATATTTGTATTATATGTGTTTTAATTTGGCTGTTCACTGCCCTGAGTCCCCCTCCGGGGAGAAGGGCAGTATATAAATTGAAATAAAATAAATAAATAAAAATAAACAGGATATAGACTAGACATGTCCAGTAGCAATTTGTCCTTTGCTACCTGGAGTGAAGCTTCAGATAAGTGTAATATATTATCAGCATGGAGATTTGTTCTATTAATTTATTAAGTGATAGCCAGAAATATGCTTTTACTGCAAATAACCTGGCAGATTTAACTTATGTTTTCCTTTCCATTTGGCAACCATATCAAGTCGTTTATCCTTTTATCCCATCTGCTCTCTTCTACCAATAAAGTATGAAAACCTATCAAAGTTGTTCCACTGGGCAAGTTATGTCTTACTTGAAGTACTAAAAATTCAGCTTGACTATTTGAACTCTGAACATTTATACTTACTCAAGAGCAGGGATGTCAAATGCACGTCATCACAGCAGTGTCTTGTGATGTATCAGGACTTCTTCCCCCTTCGCTAAACGGGAGTGGGCGTGGTGCATCTGGGCAGCGGGCTGGGAGTTTGACAGCCCTGTTCAAGTGGGTTAAGCCACAACTCTCATACAGTGAAAGTCATCAAATCACAGTTTAAAGTGAGGGTGGAGGCAGGACTAACAACAGATAATTTCTTGTTGTTGTTGATACCATCTACTCAATATCTTTGAGTGTTCCTTCTACTCACACAAAAGCTGCTGTAGTACTCATGTTCACCATATGTTTTCCATCACTGGTTATTATGTTACCTTTCACAATGTCAGGGTTGAACCTCGAAAAAAATGCAAAAAAGAAAAAAGAAAGAAAGAAAAGAAAAAGAACCCACCAAAAAGACAGGGAGGGATGAATGCCTGCAATTGCCTGACTCAGTCTCAGTCTTATTGCATTCTAAATTATTTAAATATACTATTAGACATTATATTGGGGGGAGGGTGTAGAGGGAAACAGATGTTTTCTAATTATGAACTGATTTTTACAGTGCGATGGTGTCACGTATTTAAATTACAAATACAGATTTTTTAGCATTCCAGCTGTGCTTTACAAGGGTTTAATTTGCTTCTTCTGATATGTCACATCGCACCTGCCTTTTAAAACTCCCGTAAATGTAAAACATTTGTCAAGCACAGTTATTAAGGCATGCAGAAGAAATGGAAAGATCCTTGTAGGAAGAAAGCACTTGTAGAAAAAGTCAACACCAGGCAAGGTAAATACGTACCAATTTTCACAGGTAAACTTACACAGATTTACAAATATTCTTTTTTTCAAAGGGCAGGAAAACGTATCCAATGGATATGGTGATTTTATATACATTAGAATAGAAATACATTAGGACTACTGTGTCAGGACTGCAAAACTCTGAATAACCACTAAATGACAACAAATATTAGATTTTTCTGTATCTTTTTCCTGCCGTCCAATGGGAGTTATAGTCTACTATGGATTAACCAATTCTTTTAAAGGGGACCCATTTGAGGATTGAGCAAAATCTCTAATTGGCTTGGGAAACAAGACTGAGGAATTAGTCATCCATTCCTTCATGTTAGTAGATATAATATAAATGTGATTCTGGAGTGCTAATGCTAGAAAACTTTCAATATGGGGCTTTACAGGATCTTTCGCATAGAAAAGACTAGCTAATCTAGCAAATTTAGGTCTCAGTCCAAAATTGTGTATTTTTTTAAAACAAAATATGAAATGCACATGCATGAACATTTCATTTTCTTTACAGGGGCAGCATTCTGTCAATGAATGAGATTCTTTAAATCCTGAATTCAGACTTGTCTCCAATTTGATCAGGATTTAAAAAAAAAAAATCTGAATTTTGTGACTTGCTCTAAAACAGGGCTGTCAAACTCCCAGTCTGCTGGCCAGATGTGTCATGTTCTTGCCATGCTCACACCCGGTTTAGCAAAGGGGGGGGGAAGTCCTTATATATCACATGATGCCACCATGACAATGGGAGTTTGACGCCCTTTCTCTAAGAAAAGAGAAATCGTAGTACTACTGGACATAAAAAGATCTTTTCTTTAAAACTTGCAACGGGAAGAGGGGAAAGAATTTGAATGTCAATATTTATCTCTGAATAGTAGCATCTCACAATGTATATGGATCTCTGATGGTAATATACAGTAAATCACAGGGTCAGAGACAGAGGTGGTATTCAGCAAGTTCTGACCAGTTCTGGAGAGCCGATAGTGGAAATTTTGAGTAGTTTGGAGAACTGGTAAATACCACCTCTGACTGGCCCCGCCCCCATCTATTCTCTGCCTCCTGAGTCCCAGCTGATCAGGAGGAAATGGGGATTTTGCAGTAACCTTCCCCCTGGAGTGGGGCGGAAATGGAGATTTTACAGTATCCTTCCCCTGCCACGCCCACCAAGCCATGCCACGCCCATCAAGCCACACCCACAGAATCAGTAGTAAAAAATTTTGAACTGGCTGAAGATCAACCAGTTCCCTTCACCCCACCCCAATCTGAAACTCCCTTGTAAACATGATCCTCAGCAAATGTTTTCTCTGGTACTTCAACCATATAAGATCAGGCAAATGGCTAAGGAAATGGCTAAGGAAACACAATTGGGTCTTAGTGGGGTTCTTGCTTTTGAAACTAGGAGAACTAACTGACAATTTCTCTATTATCTTTTCAAGTTTTTTTCCACAAGTGTTTTCAGGATCCTCGGCAAAATTTACAAATCATAAGACTTTTTAAATCCTCCTAGAATAATGAAACCCATTTCTACTTTTATGTAACATTTTATTCTATTTTTGTCTTTCAAGAGCTTTCCTAATCTAAATGCTTAATAAAATTTTTAACACTAAAGATAAAAACAAGGCAATTAAGGCTACTTTACAATACACAAAAGTTATCTTAAGTCATATATCCTGTTTTTCCACTAAAACAACATTTTAGTAATCATCCTGGAAGCCGATGTACCTAAAAAGCAATCTATAAGTGATTAACAAAAATGAATAAAATGAGAAAGAAACCTAAACATATTTGCTTAAAAGTTCAGGTTCCACTTCATATGACAAAGTTATTTCTTAATAAATGTGATGAGGCTATCAACTTTCAGTTCATCTCTCAAATAAGTATAATGGAATTTATTAGGGTTTATTCACAGGTGGGTGAGGAAATAATCATAGCCTAAAAGTTATATTGTTTGGACTTATTGCTGAAATGAAAAGAACTTAACATGGTTCATTGAACATCCCTACTTTGATTCAGCATATTTTGTACTCAACTTTAGCTGACTCCAGAGTATATTTTTTTTTGTATGTGTGTGTATAAATATATTTATCTATAAACTCTCAAAATGAAACGAGGCTCCTTTTGCATTCCACCCTCCCTCCTATGTTTCCATTCTCTTAATTAGTAGCCTTTTTTAATTAGTAGCCGTCATTATTTTTTGCTCATCTTGAAGTTAAGCTATTTTGAGAGATGGCCTAATCTTTCTTAATGGCCCCATTGGCGTCATGGACACTTCACCTCCTCTCCACCAAAATAGAATTTTTTCTTGCTTACATATCCTTAACCTGCTCAAGCATTGAAAGCCAATAAAATCAAATGCGTTATTAATTTAGAATGGCTGAATTTGCTGAATAGGAATATTTCCAAGTTCATATTGTTATGAAAAAAAAAACAAGGTCCTCAGTTAGACCTTCTACCTCTTTCCAAGATTGTATATTATTTAGATATTCTGTCTCATGTAAATGGAAATTTAGGCCAATATATTGGAAATAGGATGGGTCATGTTCATGCTTGTAGCCAAACTAACATTTGTATTAGCAAATGTTCCATAAGTGGTATACACATAGACATTGGCATTTTACTTGATATATTTAACTCAAATTATAGAAAATTCATAGCTTCTAAACAATACATAATCTATATCTGCATTTATTCATCTTTATTTTTTAATGTATTTAAAATATTTATATGGCTATCCTTAAAACAAAAGCAATAAAACTTTTCTTCGATTATTTTTTCATGAAAATAATTCTCTGTATTTTAGACTTTCCAATGTCAAGAAAACAGATTTGAAGCCTATTAAGACAAGGCTATTCAACATTGCTTTCTTCTGTTCAAGGGTGGAGTACTGTCCAAAACTTCAACAAGGGACAGCCAAAAGCCTTATGGTGTCTGAGATGTTGTGGAATTTTTTTTCAAATGTATTTTACGATTGTTACATTACAGTGTTCCCAAAAAGAGCAAATTTAGAATTGTTTTAATCCCAAACTTGCCTTCTTAGAAGATTAACACTATGAACGGAATATGATCTAAATGCAATATAAGCACACACTTGCACGCCCGGACTACATCTCCACCACACTGGATGCAACTGGGAGTATTTAAAAAACGAACAATCTCAAATCACAGCATGGGATTAAACCTGTTTTAGCCAATCTCCAGGGTTGAAATAACTGTACTACAAAACAAGCACCCATTAAGCTTGAAAAATAATCCTGGATCAGACTGGGTATGAGTAGGACATGACAATTTGGTGAGTTCCAGAATCCAATTTGTATATGTTCTATAAGGCCAAGTGGCCCTGATGAAGCAACATAGTGTTGAAAATTTCATTATCCATGTAATCCAATCAGTCAACACGTTGCTTGAAAGATAATCCAGTTCAACTAAATCCTAATTCTGTACCTCATTTTATTTCTTAAATGTATTATCTTATATTTATAATTTAAAAGGAAAGCATGCATTTTCATGAACAATGCTGTTAACACATGTTTTGTAAAACACACATGACTTTAATATGCACTTTGTTCCATTTCATAGCTTGGGTAATTTTATGCATGGAATTTCTATGCCTGGTTGTTTTTGTAATTACATGAAGAAAATGAACTAATCATAGTTGAACTGGCCAAAAGTAGTAGCAAAAGTAGTAGCAGTATCTTTCTTGTGGTTTTCCTCCATAAAACAGTTCAGTTACAGCAGTTTGAACCATTGCATGTTTTAGATTTAGAAAATAATCCCTAGCACTTTTCTGCCTTCCAAAAAGTTTGGACTACAATTGCCATCAACTTCAACTTCAACCAGCGAATGAATGTCCATGTCCCAAGGCTGGGAAAGCAGGATTAGATTTTAGACATCATCAACATTAGTAGAGAAATTAGTGGCTATTTATGGAATTCCAATAAGATATAAGTATATAAAAGTATATTCCTGAATGCTTAAATCATCCATAAATATAAATCAATTACTTATTATTTCATTAAACTGAAGATGGAAAGAACTCATTCCTAGCTCTTTGTGTTTGCCTCCTGGGGTCTTAGATAGCTTTCTCTGTCAAATTAAAAGAGAAGAAAAGATAAATAAACATGAGAAATTAAAATTGTCTAGGTGTGTGGGAAAAAAAAAGAGGGGGGAAAGAAGTGGCAATAGATAGAAATGATGTTCTGCAATTATTACCAGACCTAAGAGAAACAAAATTACTTGATCATAAATTCAGGATAATCTGGTTTTCTTTATGAGTTTCCATTTTATTAATGAAAGGAAGGCAACACCTTAGTGTACCCGGATGAATTAAAATGCCTATTTCGAGAAGCAATCCTCCATAGGGGTCTTTAATAGAATCTGCAAGTGATTCTGAAGCCAGATAATTTAGCTGTATTGAAGGCAATATTAATAGCTAACCTCTTCACATACATCAAATAATTTGGAAGCACTCTGGGAATGCAGTGGACATTTTCATCTGCTTAAAAATGTCCTTTGATTGGCCCAAACCAGGTATAGATCTGACCACAAAGAGAACTATGTGATCATAAAAGAGCCCGGGTGGAGATAACTTCTTGTGTTCCTGAAAAATGATTGTATCATACCATCAGCCACTGAGTATTAGTATATTCTGTAAGAAACTGCTTTCGACATTTCCCAAATGTATCTTGTACAAGTTCCATCAGCATCAGCTCCTTAAAATAGTTTATTGCTTTAGCCCAGTTAATGTTTCTTGAAATAATTACACATGTTAAAATTAAAATAAAGATCTTTTAGAATGTTCAGGGTGTGTAGTGAAAAGAAGAGAGAGAAAAACAAAACAAATGGAGGAGTAAAAGGAAAGAGGGAGGGAAATGTAATTGTCAGGTCATTCCCTCTTTAGTAGAAATGTAGCATAGAACAATTACTGTTGTGAAATTAAAGCCTTGCAGATATCACTGAGTAGCTTGGCTGCTTCCAGAAGCTCTAGTCCAAGGGTGTCAAACCTGCGTCATCACGGCAGCATCACATGATGTATTGTGACTTTCCCCCCTTTGCTAAACCGGATGTGGGTGTGGCCAGCGCATGACGCATCTGGCCTATGGGCTGCGAGTTTGACACCTGCTCTAGTCAGATTGGCCAATGGTACATGATGCTGAAGATTACAGTTTGGCAGCATATATGAAAGTCCCAGGTTTTCCGGCCATTTTAAAAGGACAACATCAGAATGGAAGTACAGCAATGCATTTCTCTGGAACTTTGGAAAAAATGGTGGCTTTTTTAAAAGACTGGATTGCCACCTGTCTGAAATGGTATAGGATTTCCTGCTTGATCAGGGGGTTGGACTAGATGACCTTCAAGGTCTCTTCCAACACTGATATTCTGTTTCTATGTTCAATGCTCCTCTCCTGCCCTGCTGCCAAAACCATATAAGCTTCAAGGAATCTATCCTGCACAAAAAGAGAAGATTTCAGAAGCTGAGATTTGCTGCCATCTAATGGTGGTCCAGACTTTTACAGTGCAGATCTGGTAGCCCTCAGAACATAGAAAAAAGATCTGTTCCAAAGTAAGGTTGTTTTCTGCATCCTTAAAGAGTTTCAAGTATTTATGAAAATTTGAAAACAGTTTTCCACCCTATTTTACACTTTGATTTTGCATCCAGTTATTCACTGTAACTATAATCCAAAGTGTTTATGTAAAGATCCAAATGCATGTAGGGATATGGAGATCTTGGGGTTGAGGTGCATGAGGAAAATAATTTCAGTAACACAATTTTCAAGACAATCTTAAAAACACAATGCCAAGACAGAATTAAATAGATTCTTCAGTGAACACCTGCACATTGGCACAGAGCATAGAGCACAAAAATAAAGCATTAAGAGCAGGGGTGAAATTCACTTACCTTCCCTACCAGGTTACAAATGTGCAAGCATGTTGTCATCCGTGCATGCGCAAAGCCTTCTGCGAATGCACAGAGGCTTAAAATTGTCGTAAAAAGTGACATCATGACATCCGTGCAGGTGGGCGGAGCCTCCTGCAGCCACCACTACCGGTTTGCCCAAGCCAGATAGAACCAGCTGAATTTCACCTCTGATTAAGAGTAGTGTTGCTAGTAATAATAGTAGTAATTGTACAGTTGAAAAATCCTAATCTGATAACATAACCTGTGTCAACATTTACTACAGAGAGTATAAAACAAAAGGAAGGAAGGAAGGAAGGAAGGAAGGAAATAATTTATACAGTCACGCATTAAGGTTGCAGCCATGAGGATGTGAACCATGAGGTTAAATGGCTGAATTTAGGATTATGCAGATGTGCTTGTTGTGAGTCCAATCACTGATTCACAGCCCAAAGGTATTTATAACCATGAGAAGAGCTCTGCCAAGTTTTCAACTGAAGTCTTTCTCAGTTCTGCATCAAGATGTTGAGAATTAAACCCACAACTTTCTGATGATTCTTTATATAACATTAATAGAGATGTCAAAGTCTAAATTGATTTTAGAGGGAAAAAAATCAACATGGGGGTGTCATGGGGGGAACAGCAGGGACTACAAATGTAAGACTCAGATAGACAACTGGGGTTCTTTTTTCTACTGATTAGAATAACAAAAATAGCACATGCTAAAATGTTGTGTTTCAGGGTTTTGTTTGTTTGCTTCATCATAAAAATAAATGCATTATGAACTATGAGGAATGAGCTTTAAAACCAATTGAAACAGGAAAAAAAATTCAGAGCCATATGGGGAAGAGAGAAAAAAGAAGATGGTAAGAAAACAGAACAGCATTTAATTCCAGCTGAAGTTTCAGAGGGGATAATAAATCAGACATATGGAATTTTCCTCCAATACTAAATGGGAATGCTTTTACTTACTTTTAATAGATTGATGGATGTATCATTCCTCAAATTTGTTTAATAGATACTGATTTTATTATCTATTCTGCAGAGCTTCTCATGTGACAGGACTGACCAGATTGATTTGAACAATGTGCTTGGTGTTTATGTCACGTAGGATCTTATGGATGGGAAAACTGAGGCTGAAATTCACTAGAAGTCAATAGGCATTTGACTCAACTAGAAATGAAACTAGGCTTGTCTAGTCCACAAAGCACTTATATTAATATTTATATTAATTATGTTCCATTTTGTTTTAGGAATATAGTACCATTCTTCCTTAACAACAAAAATATGCCAATATATTGTTATATATTTTAGCCAAAGCTCTGTGCAATGCTCAGTAATAATATGAATATTGTCTATCTACAGACATGCAAATCTGGCCACCAAACTATCACTATGTTTCAGTGGCCACAAAGTTTATCTCGTCTGCTGATAAACTAATAAAAATACATTTCTTCAGATTTCTCCTTAACCCCCTGTGCTCTGTCATAGGCAGGGCAGGGCAGTTCTTCTGTGGCCTTAGAAGCCAGAGTGTATTCTCTCACTTCCCAAAATATTTTGTCATAAAGGAACTGAGGTAATAGAGGACACAGCAGTGTGAACAGAAGAAGGAGAAACTGAGAAAGCAATGCAGGAGGGGTGGGTGGAGAAAAAGAGGGAGGGAGGGAGGGAAGGAGGGAGAGAGAAAGGGAAGGAGACTCAATACAGAAAACATCAGGAATGAAGTGACAAGAAAGATGTCACAGGCACTGAGGATTCAAGGGGATACAGCTGCATAGCAAATGTCAGAATTGATCACGGAAGTCTGTTTTAAATGCAAGAATCATCTTTGACCACAGTGACAATAACCTGGCAGTATATAGCACTGAGGAATCTTCCTAATAAGAAGGAGATGGTGTTGCTTCCCAGAATTAAAATCATGGCTACTTGCCAACCCCAAGCATGGCAAACTTTCAGCTGTTCTTCTCATGAATAGTTATCAAGCAGGCATGTCCTTAAGCTAGTTCAAGCTGTTAATGTGGCCAAGAATATGCAATATTTAAAAGATAAGTCAGAAATTTCTGACATGAAATATTATTAGCTCTATTCACTTTTCTTTTCCCTTGAATTTAAGGCAACATTCCAGAAATTAATTTTACATCATTAGCTTTGCTTGCTTGCTTTTCTGTATGCTACTACAAAGGCTTGATATAAAGCCAAGCCCATTGAAATCAGTTGTATATTTGTGGCCTTATTCATTCACATCTAATTGTGGCACAAATAATCATTTTGTGCCATAACACTGCCTCCTCTTCTCCCAGTCCAAGTGTGAGAGAAACTTAGGCCATTGCTGAGCCCACATTAAAGGGATTTCTCACCCTGCTTCCCCCCCACCCCCATTCCTATCAAAAGTATAGCTTCACAGTGTATAAGAACTGATAGGTTGTGTTACCCAATATCTTGAAGAGACATTAGGCAAAATACAGATTGGCAATGGGGATAATAAATTTCAAGCAGAATTTTCTGCTAATGAGGGATATCCATAGCTAAGAGGTCCAAAAAGTTAAGATGGTGGGAACGAACCATACAATAAAAGCTCTGCCTGTTTTGGTTTTTAATATGTGTTGCAGGTAAAATGAGGACAGGACTTTGATAATATGGATTATATCTACTAGCTTGATTTTTTTTTTAGCCTGCTTTGGACCTCCCTACTCCTAATTCATAGAAGGATAAAGAGCCAGTTTGAAGTAGTGGTTAAAATCCTATACTAGAAACTCCTGAATTATAATCCCATGTTGGGTACAAAGCCAGTTATTTACTTATACTTATATTTACTTTATATTCAATATATTTACTTATACTGAATACAAAATAATAGGGTTGGATGGGAATAGTCTCCTAGTTCAACTACTTGCTCAAGCAGCAAACCATATACATTCCAGACAAATGGGTGTCAAATCTCTTCTTAAAAACCTCCAATGATGGAGCATCCACAACTACTCAAGGCAAACTGTTACAGTAGTGGGTTGCCCCCAGTTTGCACCGGTTCTATAGAACTAATAGTAAAACTGGCGGGAGACTCCGCCCATCAACCCCGACATCACTAAAATGCTTATGTGCCCATGAGCATGAGCAAAGCGAGCACACACGGCGTCCTCGCTGTGAACCGGTAGTAAAGGTAAGTAGAACTCACCCCTGAGCTATTCCACTGATTAATTATTCTCACTGTCAGGAAATGTCTCCCTAGCTCTAGGTTGGTGATGTGTGTATGTTAAAGATATGTATATGTATGAAATATGAAATATGCTTGTTAAACAAAGTCTACCTGTAGTGGGGAAATTCCAGTTTTAAAAAAATGAGATGAGCTGTGTCTGAGTAGCAGAGGTTTTTTGGTTCCATGGCATAATATACCAGATAGTATATTTTGCTATTATTGTTTTAAATTTGTGAATGTTTACTCTCTAACTGCTTCTCTTTTTGAAGCTGTTTTCATTCTGTTTATGTGAAGTAGGATTGTAAGCTGCTCATTCAGTGAATGCCTCGAGCAACAGAGAAGCCTAGTTAAATAATTAATTATAAATAAAATAAAGGCTAATGTTGTTGAAAGCTGCTACATCTAGTTTGTTTGTTTTTACTAATTCAAAATTAACACAGAGTACTTAACCTGGCACCAACCAGGTTAATAAAATTTGCAAACAAGTAGGAGATATTTGGATTGATGCAATGGCCTTGCTCATTTTGTACGCCAAAAGGACAGTTGCAGCTGAAATCTGACTGGACTTTATTGCACATGCTTTGTGAATCCAGTCTGTGTTTCGGTGCTTCCTGCTTTTTAACCATCCTTTCATTGTCCCATCTAATCAAATGAACATTGCAGCTTTGCCCTTCAAAGATCAGCTCCTTGTGCGTACTGTTAAGCAGCCAAGACAGTGGATCATATGTACAATTATGGACCTATTCTTACAGACTGAACAATACTTGGAAATAGGCATTAAGCTGATTAATAAATTATATTTTCAAATAAAAATGATGTTATCATTAATGTCCCATGATTAATTTCTTTTGGGAAGCTTATGGCCTGCCCTAAAAGAAAAAAAAATCTCTTGAGTTTCCTGCATATGTTCAAAGGTCAAGCACTGTTACAACTCAACTGGGAACCTTGCCACACGCCCCCCCCCCTCCTTTCCTGACTATTGAGACAATAGCTGTAACCTGTTAATCCAGCCTAACTTCCTAACCTCAATTATAGCTTTTGAGATGGAGATGATTTAAAAAATTAGTCTTTTTCTATCTTTTCAACTAATAGGTCATTCCTCCCAAGGAAATGGGGCTGGAGAACATTTCAGCAGTAAATTAATAGCAACAATAATTACAGGTGACTTGATAAAACTAGGAATATATATTCATTCATTCCTCCAGCCTCACAAAAATGAACTTTCAATATTTTCCACCAATCTCTGTGATCTTTTATCTTCCTCAGCACAGCACAGTTGAGGAAAACAACTCAAAAATTAGGAAAAGGATGTCAGAAAACTTTCTCTGCATTGCTTCCCTGTGATTTCCCTCTCCTGGGAAGAGTCAAAAGAAAAAACTCCTAGCAGGCTACTCTCTGGTTAGTTATCCCAAAGAATAGAGAGTTGTTGTGGTTATACAAGAAGTTCACCAGATTTCCCTGTAGGTTACAGTCAGTTGTAATAAAACTTCTTGATTTGAGAACACAACATTCCAGAGAACTCTGTATCATTTGTTCCGTCTCTGGATCTGAATTTCTAATGTGGGAGCAAATTGCCTGTTTCCAAAAGCAAATCTTCTGAACCAGAAGGAGTTTCAAGTGCCCCAAATAAACAAACAGTATTGCACAATAGAGGTGGTGAATCTCATACGTTCTTTTGTTTGGGCAGTAGCAATTAGCTGGCATGCCAGTAGGGTTCCCAGCTTATCCCTGTAGCCAAAAGAACATGCAGCTTTTATGCTCCATCATCCTGATAGCAGGAACTCTGGTCACGGGCAAGCTTTTTAAAAAAATAATACCACTATTTTCCCACTGGGTGAGATCATTCATGGTTTCAGGGTGCAGTATCATCAGTATGCTGATGATACCCAACTTTACATCTCCACCCCGGACCAACCCAGGGATGCCCCTTCCGTGATGTCTAAGTGCCTGGAGGTGGTGCAGTCTGGATGGGTAGGAACAGGCTCAAGCTCAATTCCTCCAAGACTGAGTGGCTGTGGATACCGGCGTCCCATGATCTAGCTTCCCCATCGTTATTGATGGGAGGAGCGTGCCTTGCTCCCTCAGAAAGGGTTTGTAACCTTGGCATCCTCCTTGACTCATGGCTGTCTTTAGGGAACCATCTAATGGCTGTGAGAAGAAGGGCATTTGCACAGGTCCGCCTGATGCGCCAGTTACACCCTTTTCTAGACAGGAACACCATCCATATAGTCGCTCAGGCTCTCATCGTCTCTCAACTAGATTACTGCAATGCCCTCTACATGGGGCTGCCCTTGGGGTGCACCTGGAGGCTCCAACTGGTCCAGAATGCGGCCGTGTGAGTAGTTACAAGTGCCTCCCGCTACTCTCATATAATACCACGATTGTGTGAGCTGCACTGGCTACCGGTGGTCCTCTGGATCCGCTTCAAAGTGCTGGTACTCACCTATAAAGCCCTTCCTGGCACGGGCCTGGAGTATTTGCAGGATCACCTCCTACCAGCCTCCCTCCGCCCAGTGTGCTCACATAGGGCTGCCCTCCTCCGGGTCCCCTCAGCCAGACAGTGTTGGCTGGCAGTCCCTAGGATGAGGGTGTTCTCTGTGGCCACACTGACCCTCTGGAATAGGTTGCCCTCCAGACTCCGAACAGCCCCCGACCTCCGCACCTTCCACACCGACCTAAAGACAGGGCTCTTTCACCAAGTTCCCTGATCTGCTATGGATTTTAACTGGGATTTTGGGGTTTTTAAATTGGTTTTGATTATTATTTAAATTGTAATTATTGTTGGGTTGTTTTATTGTTATGAGCTGCCCCGAGTCCTATGGGAGAAGGGCAGCATATAAATCTGACAAAATAAATAAATAAATACAGTAAATCTTCCGAGTCTTGGTTCTGGGTTTGCTGCAGTACCTACAACTTGTGAGGGCATATTTTTCAGAGGGCAATTTTTCTGCCTTTGTATAACCAGGTTTTTATAATACACCCAGGGATTGCCTACTCATCCACAACCAAGTCATGGATGAATACAGTCTTATTACAAACAGGTCTGATGTTTACCCTCAGTAATTGTAGGTTGATGGTAATACTACTCAACTTAATGCTATGTTCACTTGTGATTTTACCAGATTTCTCAATTTAGGAGAAAGGAAGAATAAAGGAAAACCCAAAAAATGGACGTAACTTTGCAAGAAAACCAGCACATTGGATTGGAAGATCTGGTAGCTGATTTTTGTCTGCTGTCTGGAGGCTCCTTGTTGTGCCTGGATAACAACTTTCCCCATTCAGGTTGCCCTCTAGATATGTGGAGTTCAGTTTCCAGAATTCTCAACAATAGTTATATGACAAAAGGCTTCACATATAGAAATGCCCTAGTTGAAGAAATCTGTAGGGAAATCAACACTCAATTAGCAGACCTTGCCACCACATAGACTGTTTGAGAGGAGGTTGCTGTAACTAGAAACTATATAAATTTCCTGTTAGTATGAAAAAACTAGCTGGCAAAGATCATTGTGACTCTCCTTTGCAGTGATGCTAAATCTGTGTGTGCATTTAAAATATTTGAACGTATTTAACGGATTACTTCATATATTAATGAAAGACCTAAGTCCCACTGCCTCCCCAGCCCGTAGGGTCATGGTCTTTTTACACTCGCCTGCAATGCCACCAACCATCTCCTCAAGCTGGACAGATATGACCTAATAGATGACCCTCACTCTGTCAAAGACCTTGGAGTACTCATCTCAAATGATCTAAGTGCCAGAGCTCACTGTAACAGCATTGCTAAAAAAACATTAAGAGTTGTTAAGCTAATCTTGCATAGTTTCTTCTCCAGTAATATTGAACTGCAAACTAGGGCATACAAAACTTTTGCCAGACCAATTCTTGAATACAGCTGTCTGGAACCTGCACTGTATATTGGACATTAATAATAAATAATAAATAACTCTATTGTCATTGTACACGTATACACAGTATATCCATACAACAAAATTCACTTCACACCCAAAGACCAGGTCTAACACACATAACAATCCCCAAACACACTCCCACCTACCACAACTCTCCACCACTAAACCACCCAAACATCCACACAACAGACCAACAGCTCACTGATGGTGGCCCTTTAGTTCATTGTTGAGTGCAATTATAGCTCTGGGATAAAAACTATTCAGAAAACATGTGGTCCAAGTTTTAATTGTTTTGTATCTTCTGCCAGAAGGCAACAGTCCAAAAAAAATTGTAAGCAGGATGGGAAGAGTCTCTGAGAATGTTATGCAACTTTCTCAAACAGCGAGATTCGAACATGTCATCCAGGGCTGGTAGCTGGAGTCCAATGATATTCTGAGCAGTTTTAATGATTCTCTGTAGAGCTTTTTCGTCCACTACAGAGCTGCTCCCATACTGTGCAAGAATGCCATATGTCAGGACACTTTCAATGGTGCTGCGACAATAGGACAGAAGTAGATGCTGAGATAGATTTATCTTCCTGAGCATTCTCAGGAAGTACAGCCTCTTCTGTGCCTTATTCACAAGCATGTCTGCATTCATAGTCCATGAGAGGTTCTTCAAGATATAAATGCCCAGAAATTTAAAACTACCCACCCTCTCCACCTCCTCACCATTTATGTACAATGGTAGATGTACATCTCTCTTCCTCCTGAAGTCAATTATGAGTTCTTTAGTCTTTGTGGTGTTAAGTGTGAGATTATTTTCATTACACCACAATGTCAGCCCTTGTACTTCCTTCCTCTAAGCAGACTCATTGTTCTTATTAATGAGCCCCACCACTGTTGTGTCATCCGCAAATTTAATAATTGCATTGGTGTTATACAATGGGGTGCATTAATACAATTGAACAAGTCCAGAGATATTTCACAAGAAGAGTCCTCTAATCCTCTGCTCGCAACAAAATATCTTATGCCACCAGATTCAAAACTTTGGGCTTAGACAATTTAGAACTTTGCCGTCTTCGGTCTGACCTAAGCATAGTACATAAAACCATCTGCTACAATGTCTTACCAGCCAATGAATACTTCAGCTTTAACCAAAACAATACAAGAGTGCACAATAGATACAAACTCATGGTAACCGATCCAAACCAGACTGCAGAAAATATGACTTTCAGCAACAGAGTGGTCAATACCTGGAATGCACAACCTTACTCTGTGGTTTCTTCCCCAAGCCCCCAAAACTTTAACCTTAGACTGTCTACCGTGGACCTCACCCAATTCCTAAGAGGTCTGTAAGCGATGTGCATAAGCGCACCAGTGTGCCAACCGTCCCTGTCCTAATGTTTTCTTTTATTTGTATCCTTTTCATGTATTTATAATTATGTTTACACTTTAATCTGTCATAATTTAATTTAATTTTAATTTAATTTATCACATTTCTATGCCGCTCAACTCCCAAGGGACTCTGGGCGGCTTACAACAAAAATAATGCTAACATTATTAAAAAACATTGCAAAAATTATTTAAAAACATTTATAAAACATTTAAAAATATTAAAAGGCCATGCACACCATTCATGGCCGGATCTCGCAAGATTGCAACAGCGAGATCAATGGCCCCAGGCCTGCCAGAAAAGCCAAGTCTTCATCTCTTTCCAATAGTCCAGATCTCAGGAGAGAGCTGGGGGTACTCCAGATCCAGAGAGCTGGGGCAGCCACAGAGAAGGCCCTCCCCCGCAGGCCCGCCAGCTGGCATTGTTTAGCTGACGGGACCTGGAGGAGACCAATTCTGTGAGATCTTACTGGTCGCTGGGAGCTATGTGGTAGAAGGCGGTCTCAAAGATAGCCTGGCCCTGAGCCATGTAGGGTTTTAAAGGTAGTAACCAACACCTTGTGAGGTGAGCCTCCTGATCCAAGTAGGGTCGCAGTTGGTGCACCAGGCGAACCTGTGCAAAGGTCCCCCTAGCTACAGCTGCCAAATGTTGCTCTAATCTTAGCTGTGAGTCTAGGAGGATACCCAAATTGTGAGCCCGTTCTGAGGGGGACAATTTCTCTCCCCCCACCCCCAGAACCAAGAATGGACAGTCGACATAGTCTTTAGGAGGCAATACCCACAGCCATAGTCTTTAGGAGGCAATACCCACAGCCACTCGGTCTTGTCTGGGTTAAGTCTAAGCCTGTTGACTCCCATCCAGACCCTCACAGCCTCCAGGCACTGGCACATCACATCCACCGCCTCACTGAATTGACACGGGGTAGAGATATACAACTGGGTATCATCAGCATATTGCTGATACTCCACCCTCTATCATTGGATGATCTCACCATAAAATATATGCTTGATGAAATAAATAAATAAATATAAATACATAAAATAAAGCATCAAACAGTCATCATTTTTGGAGGGAAACCTTTTTGGTTTGCAGTGGGGAAAGGGATTAAACACTCGTCTATGCATCACATTCCCAGCCTTGTCCTTGGGAACTTGCTTCTCCTCCCAGTTCTATTGTTGCAAAAACAATACTTTTAAAATACTACTAACAATTCCTACATGGATTCAATCCAAGCTATTAAAGGTCTTCTTTTTATTTTAATCCACTTTATTTGAGACTGAAACTCGCATTCTCGTTTTGGTATAAAGAAAGGAGATTGTTTCTCTGCTACTTTAACTTAATAAAATATGTTTTCAAAGCAGATTGGGGTGGGGGAGAGAATTAAAACAAAAAATATTAAGTACATAAGTGCTTGCTCCTTCACACTCTGATCTAAAGGACATAAATCACTTGGTGCTCTGTCTGCACTGGAGATAGGAGATTCACAATTGAATGCAAATTTCACATTTTTAAACCCGTAAAACATAATGACTATACAAATCAAATTGCTAGTCAGCCATCAAAATTCATATAGCTTCAAATTTTGTGATGAAGTCCTTTAATCAAAAGTGCATTCAAAAATTCATTAAGTGCAAGAGTGTACAGAAAAAATATGTATATTCATGGAAAGATCCAAGAAAACCTAATCATATTAAGATAAAATATTTGCAAAAATGCATACTTGGGAAAAATGCATTTTAAAAGCAAGCCTTCTCAGATTTTTATGGAAATTTCTTTAAAAGCATAAACTGATGTAGAAACTTAAACTGGGAAAACAGAAACAGAAAAGACATTGAAACTGATGTATTTGTCCATACTCAAAAACCTGCTGTATGATCCCCAAACCTAGCTAGAGCTGATTTCTTTATCTTTACTGTGCATGGGAATCTCAGGTATCCATGCAGGACAATTATTAGGATTATTTATCCAAACTGAAGTAGGACATCACTTTATTGAAATAGGAGAGTTGGCATCACATTGAGTTGGGAATAGTGATATTTTTTCCTGGATAAACTTTTGTACAATTGCAGCTTTAGTTGGTATAAAGAAAAAGCAAATCTCACTGAACTCAATGGGATTACTTCTGAGAAGACCTGCACAGGACTTTGCTATTATCAATTATAAGTAGCTTGATTTTTGCAGGATGTTTGACATTTAAAAGAAAAGAATTTGGAGGGGGGGAGGAATCATTTATTTTTAATTCAGCAATTTTATCAGCTGTGTATTTGAAAGGAGACGGTTCTCAATTCAGCAGCAGCAGCACAGGATTTTGTGAAATATATATATTTAAAGAAATATTATTTTCCAGTCCCCAGAAAACATGCCATCTTTCTCTCTGTCTCTCTGTGTGTATGTGTATCCTTCTCACTATCCTTTCTGCCACAAGGTGGCATCTCTTTATTTTATTGAAAACAAGTCAATATTAACATAATTTGAATAATATTTTACACTTGACATTTTAAGAGCTAGGTTAGATCTTATGCACCAATTCCTGGTCATAAGCCATCACATACACATGCACAGTGTGTATGTGACTCAGAGACATCAGGAAAGCACACAGTCATTTTCCCTTATGTGCCTGAGATAATGTGGTTAAATTATTAAGAAATGAATTGAATCACAATACAGTATTTCAGTACTTGGTACCAATTCTTATGCCAACATGCTTTGAGAATTCTGAAATATGGTACATAGTTATATCTTAATGGGGAAGGAAGGGAATGCAACTTCATAAGGGAATAATTATAGCAATATCATTTAGGCTTATACTGCTTTACAGTTCTTTATAGCCCTCTCTAAGCAGTTTACAGAGTCAGCCTATTGCCTCCAACAAAGTGGATCCTCATTTTACCCACCTGGGAAGGATGGAAGGCTGAGTCAACCTTGAGCCAGGTGAGATTTGAACTGCCAAATTGCAGTCAGCTGGCAGTCAGCAGAAGCTGCCTGCAGTACTGCACTCTAACTACTGCGCCACCATGGCTCCGTGATGCTGGTTCTATAGTAACCATCACAATAAATGAGGTATATTGTGGAAGTGTAGCATTCCCTAATAGTTTCTTCCTATGCCAGTCTTTTTGTTCTAAAAACATACAAAGCAGAAGTGACAGTTAAGATGTACAGAAACACTGCAATAAGAGCCATGTTAATAAAGAAGTTCTTGATCTGTTTTCTGACATAATCCTTTGCCTTTCTGTAGGGTAGAGTAGAATGCAACTTCTGTGTCCTAATTAAAAACTTGTGAGGAATCCTGTGCTACCTTGAACATTAATACATCAGTTTAATTCAGTTCATTAATAAGATGAAACATATTTCCATTTGTGTTTCCCCGCTTTGGGTGGGAAGATTATATTTTAGGCTCACTTTTCTAACCATGATAAAAGTTCTAGTTTCAGGAGCCAACAGAAGGCCATTGTTACTGCACCAAGATCCATAGAAACCCAACTGCATTTAAAATGTTTGGTGGTTTCCAAGTGTTGAATAAATGAACCAAGGGGGAGAAAAATTCCTTATTTAGCCAATACAGGGAGTCCTCACGTAATGACTGGTTGCTTACTGACCTATCAAAGTTACAATGAGTCCCCTCCAAAGTTATTTACAACCTGGATCCAGAGTTTCAACAGACAGACAGACAGACAGACAGACAGACAGACAGACACAGTTACTTAACTAGATTTGGCAACCAGCTCACCTTTATGGCTGGTTGCAGGGTTCCATGGTTACTTGCTGTGATTCAGAACATTTTTTACCTATTCCCAGCCTTTCTGGCCAGAGTACAACAAAAGATACTTGTAAGAATACATGGATTCACTTAACAATCACAGTGTTCACTTAAGAAGGTCGTTAAAAAGTCATAAAATCAGGTCCAGTCATATGGATGCCTCAATTTATAGCTGTCATGACTTGCAATGGAAAATCTGGACTCCATTATAGTCATTTAGTCAGGACTATCTGTATTTGCTTGGCACACTGCCTACAAACTGAGATACCAGGTCAATTCAGATATGTATTCTAGTTTTCACCAAAACTCTATATCATAAGCAAAAGAAATATGGTAAGTCATAACCCTGGGTGTTTTCAATAGTAAAAAGTGCATTAAAAGCTTTTCCAATTTAAACAGGACTTCTGGTGATTATCTGGACATCTCACTTCTTTTCTTGGTAACACTTTGGACATACCTGCCTTCTTCAGGATTTTTCTTTTTCTTTATTCCCATTCTAGGTGACAACTGTGCTATTTACTGGTGGCCTCCCATCCTGCCTATCCTTTTAAAGCTGTGGGCTGCCACCTGGTAGGGTTAAAGGAAAACATTTGATCTTAGATAGGTCAACCGGCTGAATAGCCTGTTATTAACATCCAGCTGTCTGCAATTACACCAGTTCGAGGCTCAAGGTTGAGTCAGCCTTTCATCCTTTCTAAGGTAGGTAAATTGAGGACCCAGTTTGTGGGGGCAATAAGTTGACTTTGTATAAAAAATATACAAAAGTATGAAGGCTATTGCTTAACGCCTTGTAAACTGCCCTGAGTCTCCAGAGAAGGGCGGCATATAAATCTAATTTTAAAAAAAAAATTTTGCATATATCTATCTGTACTGATTGCTCAAGGCATCATTTCTCCCAGAGCTTATATTAGCCTTGATCCTCATTCACTCAGTCACCATTCAAGATTGCAATGGCACTGAATGAGCATGATTTACAAGAACAGACTTGATGATCATGTCTCAATTGTGATGTCACAGAATCCCACTATCATAAGATCACCATTTGTGACTTCACTGCCAATTTCTGACAAACAGGTCACTCTGGCCTATGAGGAGGGCAGCATATAAATTTAATGGATGGATGGATGGATGGATGGATGGATGGATGGATGAACTTAATGGGGAAGCCGTTGGGAAATCATAAATGGTGATCATGTGACCTTGGGAATTTGTGACGTGGGATTTGCTCTAACAACCAGAACTGGGACTGCAAGGATTGCTGTTGTAAGTTGGCATGGTCATATGACATTGCACCTTATGCCCGTGTCACTTAGCAACAGAGTTCCTGATCCTAATTACCATCATTAAGTGAGGGCTATTTTTGTAAATATGATCCTGGGAGAGGGAGAGAGATGAATGATCCATTAATGGAGTACAAATTTTAGTCAAATTACTCAGACCTGGGAAATAAAAAAGCATGAGAAAGAAACTCAAAATAACCCCACCTTGATTTTGTTTGGTATAAGATGCAATGGCCTTCCAGAGGCTGTTAAAACAACAAGAAATTGCAAAACCCCTGATGCTGCTGTTTCCGATCTCGCCTACTTGAAACAGTTGTCTGCTTGTTTGTTGTTTGTTTTTCTTATTGGAGAAGGAGATGGGATACCTATCCTTACAAAGATTAAAATGAGTGCCCACAATTTCCCACACCACAAGGGAATTGTGGAATCTGTCATGGAACAAAAGGCAAGAAGGAAAATTCACGGGGATAAAGAAATGAAATAAAGTACTTTGGCTCATTAAGCTTTACTTATTATCTATCAGCTGGAATGCCTGCAGTTCACACACATCACCAACCTGAGGAAAGACTGCTCAGTTATATTCCTGGATTCATTTTGTTCATTCAATAAATTTCTAAGTGGTTCCCCACCACCACCTTTCCACTGAGTGGGAAACTTTTTTTGGTAAGTGCAAGGTTTTCCTTTTGGCATTTTCTTCCAATTCCCTCATCCAATTTTTGCACTGCTTCATAGAAAATGTGGTTTGGTTTGCTCCACTTTTGATTGAATCCAAAGTTTATTTGAAAAATAATAATTCCTCAGATATTCATATAAAATGTTCAGCTTTCTTTCCATTATGTTAACTATCAGGCATTCCCCCTGGGCCATGAGTGGCATTTTGCAGCCCCCTGGGAACAATAAGGTGCCATCTGTCGAAACTCTTTGCAATTCCAAAGTGGCTCCTATTGAAATTTCCAGTCAAGTTGCTTTAGTGTAAATTAAAAAAAAAGAATGTGTGTGTTGATTATTCAACTGGCAATAGCAAGGAAAAATTTTGTCATATGAGAACTGGTTCACTAACAATTAGAAGATCACAGAATCTCCCATAATCCTGAGGTTGGTCAGGATGTTTTAAAACAGATTATTATGTATATACAATTCTGAATTGACTGGTTTAAGTCACGCAGTTCAGAATAAAGCTCTATCCAGGATCTGTTGTTCAAGGGCGTTGCAAATGGTCACCTACAACTGCTTTCTAAAAAGGACTAAGATTAGGGGAAACAGACTTTCCCTGGTTTTATAAAATGTGATGGCAAAGAAAAATAGAGAGGAAAGAGTTGCATTCGATAATCAGTAGTGGTTTTCTTAAGTTAGTGGGACTTTCGCAATTAAAACAAAGTGTCCCCAATTGTAAAAACAAAAGAGGGATAGAGCAATAATACAAAGGTGAAGAAAAAGAAAGAATTGTGTTTCTCTCAAAATATTGTACAGGTAGTCTCACTTTATGACCAGTTGCTTAGCAACCATTTGAAGTTACAATAGATCTAATTGGGGGTACTTACAATTCGAATGTCAAGTTCTGACAATCAGCTCGTCTCCATGGTCATATGACTGCACTTCAGGTGCTCAGGAACCTGGCTGCATTTATGGCTGTTTGCAGTGTCCCATTGCCATGTAACCACGTTTTATGACAGTTTTGCCAAAAAACGGCATTTATTTCTGGATTTTGGCAAAACTGCACCCACAGCAAACTATTAATGTAATTAATGGTATGGCCTTCATTTAATGAATGCCACAAAAAAGGTAATATAATCAGGTTGGACACATGACTGACCCATTTGACAACTGTCATGAGTTACAACTGTAATGAGCAAGCTACATCATTGTATTGTGTTGCATTGTTGTCTGTCTCTTGTTCCAAATGATTCTGTGTAAATCTTATCTTGCTATCAAATCAGATATGTATATCATCATCATCATCATCATCATCATCATCATCATCATCATTATCATCACCATCATAATTTGTCATCTTTCTTATTATTTAATAAGGGTTGTGTAATGTTTCAGATCTTTAAAAACCCTTGCATCAAGACACCCAATTTAAGTTTTAGTTCAGCTTTTTGATGTGGTCATGGTTTCACCCAAGCTTAAGCTTGTGTAGCAGTGTCTTTCCAATTGAAGCACTAACATGGGAGTTGAACTCCTCTATAGAGTTCTTCCTACAGTGATTTGGATGTCTGTGGGAAAATTTTCATTCTGCAGTGATCTGGTTCATCTTGTGGAATCTTCATAATTTATCCATACAAACCTGGAGCCCTGCCAACTGACTCAGTCCAACACTGTCTGGGCAAAGTGAATGGTTTGCTCACAGAAAATTGGACTGCAATTGGATTGTCCAGGCAGACTGGGAGCAAATTTTATTTCTATAAGAACTTGTGGCTTGTGCAAGCAAGGATAGATTGCTGCCAGAAGGCAGCCATGTTCTGCCTAGGTAAGTTAGGGGTGTTCACTTCCACAGAACTCCTACTTTGAATATAGAACGGGAATAAAGAACAGGATAAAAATCCAAAAAAGGGCCTGGTGGCTCAGCAGATTAAAGCATGGTGATTAACACCAGCTGTCTGCAATTACTGTAAGTTCGAATCTCACCAGGCTCAAGGTTGACTCAGCCTTCCATCCTTTCTAAGGTAGGTAAAATGAGGACCCAGTTTGTGGGGGCAATAAGCTGACTTTGTATAAAAATATACAAAAGTATGAAGGCTATTGCTTAACGCATTGTAAGCCGCCCTGAGTCTTCAGAGAAGGGTGGCATATAAATCAAATTAAAAAAAAAATAGAGGAAGCTGAGAGAACCAGGATAATCAATTTGGCAGCATTTCCCACCCTCTCTCACTTCTTGCCATTGGTCAATTAGGGCAATCAAGGATATTTCAGTGTCACATCCAGGGCTGAAAAAAAGTGGATGGCCACCACATTTTTAGCACTTTCTCTAGCAGAAGGAAAGTTACAATTAGATAGGTTTCAAGGTGAACTTTGGAGTCCATGGAAGGCCTTTTTCCATCAATCAAAAGTACTGGAACATAACCATGTAAAGAGACAATGATCATTTTCTTTAAAAGTCCTGATGGGCAAGAACATATACAATAGGCAATTAATTTTGATAACACTTGTTCAGTTACAATAAATGAAATTGATAAACTCTGATCAAATAGTTTGACAATAATTGTTTTCCTAATTCTGAGTAGGTGACAATAGCTTTAGCCTCAGAATCAATGGTGGGTTGCTTTCGGTTCGTACCGGTTTGCAAGAACCGGTAGTAAAAATTTGTAGTAGTTCAGAGAACTGGTAATAACTTTGGCTGGCCACACCCCAAACTGGTCCCTGGCCTGGTCGCCACTCACTTACGCCGCCCACCTCATCAGAGGCTTTTTTTTTACTTTTAAAAGCCGAAAAAATGCTTTCAAAAGTAAAAAAAAAAGCCTCTGATGATCAGTTGGGATTCAGTCGAAGAAGTTGTAGAAAAAAATGCCTTTAAAAGCCTTTGATGATCCCAACCGAGTTGCCTGATCGCCAGAGGCTTTTAAAAGCATTTTTTTCTGCAACCTCTTAAGATTGTAGAAAAAATGCTTTTAAAAGTAAAAAAAAATTGGCCACGCCCACCCAGTCACATTACCCCCCACCAAGTCATGCCCACAAAATAAGCCACACCCACAGAACCAGTAGTAAAAAAATTTAGAACCCACCCCTGTTCAGAATGCTTCACAAAGTTATAACAGTAGACTTCTGAAATTCTTGGCTGAATTTACCATGGAACTAACTTTGACCAGCCTTTTAAATGCTCTAATAGCCCCCACAGAAATCCATGATACAAGCATTTCCAGAAATGTGGTTGCAGGTCTGAAAAAACTCAAACAATTTCTTTATAGACTGACAGTCCATGTAGAGCAGGGGTTGCAAACTCAAAGCCTGCAGATTGGATCTAGCCCACAGGATGCTTAAATCTGGCCCATGGGGACAGCCTGGAAATAGCAAAGGACTGGCCTGCGGTGCCTCGGAAAGCCAAAACGGAGCAGTAGGCCCACATTCACCCCCTCCCGTGCCTCATTTTCAGCCTGTATGGCCTCTTGCAGCACTCTGCCAGCCAAGGGACGCCTTATGCACAGTCACTCATGCCCTCGTCACTTCCCGTCTGGACTACTGTAACGGTCTCTACATGGGGCTGCTCCCCTTGAGGAGCACCTAGAGGCTCCAACTGGTCCAGAATCCAACCGCGTGAGTGGTTATGGGAGCGACTCGTCGCTCCTGGGTAACTCCCCTCTTGCGCAAGCTGCACTGGCTCCAAGTGGTCTTCCGGGTGCGTTTCAAGGTGCTAATCACCATCTTCAAAGCGCTCCATGGCTTAGGGATATCTACAGGACCGCCTTCTGCCACTGAATATCTCCCACCGCCCGATACGCTCTCACAGAGAGGGCCTCCTCAGGGTGCCTTCGACCAGACAATGTCAGCGGGCGGCCCCCACAGGGATAGCCTTCTCCTGCCTTATGGAATGAACTGCCCCCGGATATAAGAAAGATTCCCAACCTCCGTGTCTTCCATCGGGCTCTGAAGACTCTGTTGTTCCACCAAGCCGGCCTGACCGAATAGATTAATTTTAAATGGGTTTTAAATTGGTTTTAAAGGGGGTTTAGTAAGGGGTTTTAAGTTACGGCCAAATAGCTTTAACTTATTTTAGTAGTTTTAATTTTTGTGTCTGACTGTTTTAATATGGCTATGAACCGCCCTGAGTCCTTTGGGAGAAGGGCAGTATAGAAATGCAATAAACTAAATTAAACTAACCAAAAAAGGGTTGCAGAGGGGCCCATGAGGATTTGTTCATCTTTAATGTGATTTCAAATTCTTAGGAATGTTAATTATAGCAAACTAACAGGTCTACTTTTGCAAAATTGACATACAACCCATTATTTAAAAAATAGATTTAGAAACTTTTAAATCAAACTGGATATGGTTTTGGCAAAAACTAAGGGTTAAAACTGCAATATTTTATGCAGCAATTTCACCCATATCTGCTTGAGCATAGGCCCATTGAATACAGAAAAATTGCCATCCAACAAAAAAATTATCAAGACTGAAAATACTTTTCATTGATAGATAAATCAATTAATGTTCCAATTATATTTTATGAATGGAAATACAGTATTTTAATGAAAACTGTAGCCAACAGCAGTTTTCTAAACTTTCTATATCATAAATTTGATTTAAATGCATATATTTATAAATATATTCTATATATATCTGAACATAATGAATACATTAAATTATTAATGAATTAATTAGTTACAATGCAAATGTTTAAGAAATTAAAATTATGCAATTAAACACTTATTTATTGCAGTTCCCAATGGTTTCTATAGGAAATAGTTAAGCGAATACTTAACTTTATCACTGAGATCAGTAAGACAAAAGGTTCAGAACACTAACTGAACCTCACCCGGAAACCATTTTTTCATATGCCAGTCTATTATTCTAATTAATAAATATAGCAAGATACACACATCCCCTTATAGGTTACTTCTAATTTCTTTTAATTCATCAATGGAAAAACAATTTTGCAAAGAGTAATTAATTTAATTTCTTCTGAGAGTGAGTCATTGCTAGATATGTTAAAATTTTCCAACAATGAGGCTTGAAAAACAGCTGCAGCTATGCAAAATTTTTATAGGTTTAATTGAACATCTGTGCATTTTAATTAATTAATTTGAACAGATCAAGGGAAAAAAATAAAGCAACTGTAGGTAATGTGAATTTAACAAACTAATTTTAATTTTTGGAGCACTCAGCTAAATGATTTTTTTTGTCATTAATAAGCAAAGCAAAAAATTTGCAGACAACAAATAATACTTATCGCAATGTAATTTGCAAAATATCCTAAACAGCCTAATTGACTACTTATGCTAAACCACATAAATTATATTACATGTTTCTTAAATCTATCTACTTTCCATTGAAATAAAAGACGCTTCCAGTTAAACATGGTTAGGATTGGTGTGCTAGGCTCGTTGACCTTAATGGGATGGAACTGAAATATTCTCATACATATTAACCTTGATGAAATTACTTTGCCTAGATTGAAAGAAAGTTTGTTTTGCTTGATTATGCCTGGATTATGTTATTTTATTGCAAAATGTCTTAAATGGGTCACCCTTCCACAGGTTAGTCTTCAACCAAAGTAAGTTAATCAAGCCTTTCAGAATTAATGGGAGGCACCCTTGATATACAGCAGTATAAAAGGATTAAAGGCCATGCTTTTGACAATATCCTTCCAGCTGTGGAAATTGTGAATTGTTTCTACTTCTGGCTAGAGATGAACTCAAAATTCCCAGTACCAAGCAATATTAAACTGAAGCATGGGTGAAATACATCTTGGAAACATTAATGAATAGTTGTCATAAATAGCATATAAACTAGACTTTGGAATTCATTGCAAAATCAATCTACCAGTATTATTCCCCCCCCCCCCTCTTTTGTTAACACAGGGATGTAAGTTTTAGAAACAACAGTGTGGTTATATACAAAGTGATTTTTTTTTCCAGCCAGGAAATGAGACTCTGATCTGGATAGAAGTCTCATCAGGTTACAAATCTAGACAGAATGCATGGAACAGAATAATCCAAAACTGAAGGATGAAGGTGAATTTTGGAGAATTTTTGCAGTCTACATTCTCTCACTCAAGCAAAAGAGCTTGTTTCTCCTGGATTATTGTGTTTCTCTTATGGTTTTTAGCTGGTCTCAAGGCTACATTTTTTTTAAAAAAATCATGTTTTGGTTAATAGTATCCAATCAATTCAATCAGAATAGAGTTGGAAGGGATCTTGAAGGTCTTCTAGTCCAACCCCCTGCTCAAATAGGAGACCCTATATCATTTCAGTTAGGTGGCTGTCCAGTCTTTTCTTAAAAACCTCCAGCACCTACAACTTCGGAAGGCAAGCTGTTCCACTGGTTAATTATCCTCACTCTTAGGAAGTTTTTCCTTAATTCCAGGCTGCTTCTCTCCTTGATTCATTTCCAACCATTGTTTCTTGTCTTGCCCTCTAGTGCATTGGAAAATAAGTTAAAAGAAGGCCCAGCCTATAACCCCTATGTAGCCACAAGCGGACTAAGTCCAACCCCTCTTGAATTCCATGGATCTTATCTAATACCAAGGAGCAGCTAACCATTAGTTGAGAAGATTTCTGTACATAGGCTATTTAGCAATAAATCAGTTCAATTGGACCTTCATGTGTGGACCTGATGTTTCTTGCTTGACAGATGACTCCTACAGTTCTGCAACTCATCAAATTCAACAGAAGGACAAAGACTTGAGGATTCCTGGGTTTCAGATCCTGTCACACTGGCATACCAAGACAGGAAGGTTATCTTAATGCCTAAATTTTCATCCCAATCCACAGTGTGAGTAGTAATCAGTGATACAGAATGAAAAACTGAAATCCAGAAAATTTTAATAACACAGCATAGACTAAGTACAGTTCAGCATTTGAGGTAGTAGAAAGAGGATGGCTATTTTTTAAAAAGATGTCTTTTTAAAAATTAATTACTATAGAGGTATATAGCAATAGCACCAGCATTTAGACTTATATACCACTTTACAGATCTCTCTAAGCAGTTTACAGAGTCAGCATATTGCCCCCAACAATCTGGGTCCTCATTTTGCCGACCTCGGAAAAATGTTCTTCCAATATGTGTCAGTTTCACAAAGAGGAACCTTAAATGTGAACCTATGAAACCATCAAATGAGTATTTTTATAGTTATTTAGAGGCATCTCTGAGTTTGCTGCAAAATTCAGAACACCTTTAATCAATACGAATCAATGTGAATCAAACCTGGATACTTAAAACTACAGACTGATTATCAGTCAGAAGGTTTGTCAACAAAGCTATTTTAGCCTTAAGAAAAAATGAGCTCTGAACCCAGAATTTGCCTCAGTTGATCTATCTATACAGTTCTGAGATACAGATATAAAATAAAACTGCTGTGCCCAATCCAGCAAAACAGCACCACCATGATATAAACAGCAAGAAAACAGATTAAAAGTAGCCATCAATTCCCATTCTGAAAGATGCATCCCAAAAAGAATGTGTAAGAAAAAAGTGCACTTACGTTTAGTTTTTTAAAAAAAAGCATCAGGAAAATGTACATTAAAAATGAACAGCAGGACAATTTAAGTAAATTATGAATATTTCAGAAAGTTGTGTATAAAATCTTTGCATCTTAGAGAAAGCTGCGAATGAGAAACACATGCAAATTTTTACAGTGTACGTTATAAAAATCCATTTAAAATTGCTAGAGCAGATTAATAACTGAAAATCTGTGATATTAACACAGACAGAATTTGAATTGATCTTGGTATTCCCGGCAAGAGCCAAGCCATTTTTCTTCTCACCTCCACCCTTCACCCCTAGTAAAAAAATTGACTCCCATCTTATAGGACTGCTGTTAGGATCACTGACATGAGGGTAACACAAAGCCTTTCTAAGTCTCCAGCATGAGGAGAGAGGTCAAATAGAATGTCATGTCCTACCACACTGCAAAACACTTGCAAGTCTGACATGCTTTTCACACCACAGACAAACCATTCCTAGGGCATCATTTTGTCAGATTTTCTTCGGAAATGAAGACTCCAACAGAGGTACAACTTTTCATGCATTTCATGTGTTCAGCTGCTCATAGTCTGTGGCATTAACAATTTATCATCAAACCCAGTGACTTTGCTGCCAACATATCAAAGTGGCCAGTGGATACATATGCTCAAGCCGGAGCATCTGCTTCTTCCGTGTTTCCAACATTAGCACAGACATCAGAATCAGTGGACTATTGAATGCAATTACAGTAAGCGAGTCAGACAATAAAGATTGATAGCACCTTCTTCTTTTATCACGCACCAAAACTAGTGGGGGGGGGGGTTTAAAGCTTTGCCTTGCACTGCCTCCATTTAACAATGATTGAAAATATGCAGTTGTGGTGTCAGAGTCAAGAGGCAATGAGGAGATATCCCCTACATTGGGCTGCTTTGTTTGTTGGATACAGAACCAAATTGGACGAAAAGGGAATTCCCTTCTTCCAAAATGAGCAATACTATACATTAAGGATGAAGATTTACTTAGCATTGTTCTATCCATGACACATGAGAACTCTTCTTTTTATCTCTCAGCAAGTTACAAATGCATAGTTCAACATTTCTCAGTTTATGTTTCTGCCGATAGATCTCTAAACACAGACTTGCCTGGTTAGTTTTGTGGCTAACCCTGTGTGTCCTACAGATATGTAATTAATAAAAACCTTAACTATAGTGGAATTCTAATTATTTCCACTTCAGAAAGGAGCAGCCGAATCAGAATGAATGACGGGAATTATGAAGGCTCCAGCTCTTTGCTTTTGCTGTTCTTCTGTGAGCCTTAACAGGTTTAAGTGCTTAAATGTGTATAGAATTTCATCTTCAGATTCAGCTCCGACTTCTAGTAAAAAAAAAAAAAGAAGAAGCACTAACTGGTATTATGTGGTTTTCAAATTCTCAATTCCAAATCTATAGAAAAAAAAATACACTTGGATATTCAGATTTTGATCCTTGACATCTTCAGCCTCTGCTACATATGCACATCCAAAAATCCATGTGATCTAGTAACGGACATTCTGTGTTTTATCCTCTCCCTTTGTTGTTAGGAGAGAATCTGGTTGAGAAAGGACCTTTAAAAGAACTATTAAATATCTATGGATTCAGGTAATAGGGAAAAGCCTAGGACTTTGCAATAGCAATAGCATTTAGGCTTATATACTGCCCTATAGTGCTTTACAGCACTCTGCACAGTTTACAACATAAGCATTATTTGCATACTTTGCCTCCAACAATCTGGATCTATTTTACCAACCTTGGAAGGACTGAAGGCTGAGTCAACCTTCGGCCCCATCAGGATCTCACTTCAGACTGTGCGCAGAGTTAGCCTGCAATATTGCAGTGTAACCACTCTGCCACAAGGGCTCCTAGCTCCTAATTTAGACTTTGTGCATATATCTAAAAAATTGCTCTTGTATTTGAAGGACTTTTGTTGTAGCTGGCTTCATTCTTATATGCAATAAAGTATCTGGTCTGATTCATATCTGAGTGTCAGTAAACCAATTCCAGAATAAGGATAGAGAATCTAGATTTACAGCTATACCATGCTGAATGTGATATCTATAGCCTTAAACTTAAGGTAGATATGATATCAAGAATGACACCAGTGGTTTGAAAATATCCCTCTTTTGGTGCTTAAAATAGAATATTTTCTGTTTTGTAACCTACTTTATTGGCATTGCGAGTTGATGCAAAACATTTGCATGAAGTGAGGTCAGGCTTTATATATATATATATATATATATATATCCTTTTAAGGGAGGACAGAAATTTTCTTTTCAGACCAATGTCTACCTTTGTGGCCTGCAAGATGCCTGCTAGACACAATACTTCAAAAACTGGGCTGGGAAAGGATTTCTTTGTCACAGTTGTCTCCCTAGGCAAAACACACGCAAGTTTTAGAAGGATAGATACATGAGTTAGGTGCTTATGATTCTACGACCACTGAAAGATGATAGCTACTTGCAATGATGGGATTCAGCTGGTTCGGGCTGGTTCAGGTGAACCGGTAGTTAAATTGCTGGCTGCCCCGCCACTTCCAGGAGTTTCCACGTGCCCCATTTTGGACATGGAGGTGCAGTGCCCACCCCCTGCAGCCCGTTTTCACTCTTAGGAGGCTTCAGGGAGGCCTCCTAGACCCAAAATGGGGGATGGCACCCCCCCCCTTGGCCTTTTTTCGCTCCTAGGAGGCTTCAGGGAGGCCTCCTAGGCCCAAAACGGGGCACCGGGGTGCTCCTCCCCCACAGCCCATTTTTGCTTCCAGGGGAGTGCAGGAGGCTGAGTGCTGCCTGTCACACCCCTTGGCCACGCTCACCCAGCCAGTCATTAGGGCAGAGAACTGGTTGTTAAATTATTTGAATTCCACCATTGACTTGCAGTTACAATCATTATAATCCTATATAATCAATATGGGGGGTTGCAATGCTTCAGAATTAATTTAGAAAAGGGGCTTGAGACTTCATAGGAAGCAGTGGTAGACTCAGAATGGTCCTTGGGTAGTAGAGCTGACAGCCATGGCAAAAAGGGGAATCAGTGAATGGGTTATCTCCTCCGAATTCCTCTCCAGAGAAAGGAGGGACCAGGACTGCCCACAAGTTCTCCATATAGAAGCTCCCCATGAGGAAACCATAAAAAGCAGTCTTTGGTGGATTTTAATGCTCTGGGAACCAGGGGTAAATCATTTTGCCTAAACTGTAGCTCAGTGCCATTAAATGGGCACTGGGTTCATAAACCTCCTTTTTTAATTACCTTATAAAATTGTTGTTAATGATTTTTTAGATGCTAAGAAGGTTTGTAGAGAGTGGGGAATCATTTACTTATATCTCTTTATCCTTTTCTTATTTTTTTTCTTTTTCCTCTGCATGCTTTGTTTTATACATTCTTTTTAGTTTGTATTAGTTTTTTTTTAATCTTTGTATTTGTAAAATTTAATAAAAGAAAAGGGGCTTTTAAATGGACTGCAAACATAGCACTTGTCTCCAACGCTGCTAAAGCAGGCTTGTCTTTTCTAGGAATCAAGTCTACTTACTTCTTGTCCGCTATCTGGGCATCTGTAGCAAATGGCAAAATGTGTATCTTGACATCACAAATGCCATAATTTACATAATTTACATACTTGTGTCAGATGTTGGGATGCAGGTACATAATTGAAGCATGTACACAATGACACCACCACACGCATGTCATCATTTTGAAGTCATTGCAGATTGCTGCCGACACTGTTGGTCTGATGGCCACTGCAACTAGTTACCATATATGAGGGGGGAAATGCTGTTGCTTTATAATGTTGCAACAGGCATCATGTTTCTGTTCCCATATGATTTGAAACACTTTTTTGGAATTGAACAGGAAGCATTGCACAGCCTTAATTAGTAGCCACTCTTTCAAAACTTGTAGAGAGGCTAAGTTTTGTTGCTTCAGAACCATAATTATCTACTCCACAACTAAGGTTATTGTTAGGCACCCTTTATTGTCATCCTTTAAGAGCAAGTCTGGTCTCAGAAGTGAAAACCATTTAATACTGAAATAAAATAAACCACAATTAAATGTATTTTTTGTTTATTTATTTATTTAGCATTATATATGCAAGTCTTGGTGTATTCTTGTCTTCTCCTGTGTAAGATTGAGAGCACTTTTGCAACATTTTGGCAGAATCTCATCTGCAAAAGTAACTGAAAAGGTTACTGAAAAAGTAAGGGCAGTTGCTGTAAAAGGCCCCCTGCATAAGCCTGATGATGGCAGATGAGATTCTGCTGAAACGTTGCCAGAATGTTCTCAATCTTACACAGGAGAAGACCTGAAAACACCAAGACTTGTATACCTGTACCCATGAAAATCTACGAAAACACACACACACACACACACACACACACATATATATATACCCACCTCACAGACATTACTCTGGGTGGCATAGAACACTCAGCAGTTATAAGCTCCGCAACAGTCTTCAAAATAAATAAAATAAACATAGAAAGTAAACAGATAAAAGAAATAAAATAAGCAGATAAAAGACAAGAAAGCCTGGGAACAAACACAACTTAATCTTACAGAGCCACCTTGCAGACTTAATTTATCTGTTTATTAAGGCTAAGGAACTGAAAGTTATGTCAATAATTAGAATAATTATTTGGGTACTAATTGAAGCATTCAGTGTCCCGCAAGGAACTCTGTTAACTTGCCCAAAAATTCCAAAGGTCCTTCCTTGTACAATCTAATCTTAGACATGATAATTGTCAAGTAATAAGGCTATGAATAAATAAATAAATTTATTTATTTATTTATTTATTTATTTATTTATTTATTATTTATTTATTTATTTATTTATTTATTTATTTATTTATTTATTTATTTATTTATTTATTTATTTATTTATTTATTTATTTATTTATTTATTTATTTATTTATTTATTTGATGTATGTGCCACCCATCTCGTTTCGGTTTACAGCATTAAAAGCATTAAATGAGAAGGGTGACTAGCTGAGGAGAGGCCAGAATTGAGCACAATAAACATTATCTCAGGAATTGAAAGCCTAAAGTTCCAAGGCTAGCAGCAAAACATGTTAGTTGCATTTACATACTGTATTTTTTGCATTGTAAGATGCTCTGGATCATAAGATGAACCTAGCTTTTGGGGAGGAAAACAAGAAAAACAAAATCTGCCTTTGCCTCCCAGCAATTTGCCTCCTTGCAGCAAACAGCAAACAGCCTGGTCAGCTTCAGCACAGCCTGATTTAGCATAAGCAGCTGATTGGCAGTTGGATCGGTCTCCCAGAATACTGCTGATCACCTGTTCCAGGCTGTTCCAGGTTGTGAGGATTGCCACTGCCCATCGTCACTGCTGCCTATCAGCACCTCCAGGCACTCTATTTTCAGCCTCTGCACATTTGGCGGCAATCAGCAGGCCGAAAATGGGATATGGAGAGGCCAAAAATGGGGCACATGGAGCCCAGAAATCGAAAGTGTGAAGGCTGAAAATGGGGCATGCAGAGGCGATGATAGGCAGCAGCGATGGGCAGCAATGGTGTTCACAGGGAGCAATGGCGCTGATGGGCAGCGGTGATCACCGCAGCCTGGAACGACTGATCAGTGATATTCTGAGAGACCGTTCCAACCGCCAATCAGCTGTTCATGCTAAATCAGGCTGTGCTGAAACTGACCAGGCTGTTTGCTGTTTGCTGCAAAGAGGCAAATTGCTGGGAGATAGAGGCTGGCGGGTGGGGGCCAGTGGGTGGGCGGGGCTTTGGCAACATTCGCTCTATAAGCCGCACAGACATTTCCACTCACTTTTTTGGAGGCAGAGGTGCATCTTATAGACTGAAAAATATGGTAACTTAAATTACATTAAACCAAATTTAAGACTTTTTCTGGAGAGTTCCTGTCCACTTGTTGGAGGCTGCACTCCTGGACTACATCATGTTGTCTCACAACTGCTTATGAAAAGTCAATACACAGTGTATTATCACAATAGGAAGAGCCAAATAGCTGTTATTGATTGGCTCCTGAGAACAAAAATAATATTAGCTTTGAAATCTCTGCTAGCCTTATTTAGGGCTCTAGATCTGGGACTCCAAAAATCTGGACAGAATACTTACAGATTTTGGAATCTCCTTTCTGCTACCTGGTGGCCATTTGGAGTTTTGCAGCCCACATGTGATTGACCAACCCTTGGAGAATTTATTATGTTCCTTCTTAAAACCATCCAAATTAATATTTGGATAAAGTAATCATTTAGAGATTGCCAGGCATCTTAGAATAAGGTACTGAATTTTGTTTTGCCTTTAAACTAACAGAATAGATTCAATCCTGGTTGACTATAAATGGACAAAATGTATTAAAAATAATCCATGCCTATGACTTATAGTAATGCATTTTTTCCTATGCCTGGTCAGTTTTAAAAAGCAGCAGTATGACCCTTTGTTATATTCTTCCCCCACCCCCCCACCCCCCCACCCCCCAGTAATACATGTTGAAGTATAAATTATTTAAAAATTAAAGCTATTTAAAATAATGGCCCTCCAAACACAAAGTATTTATTTCGCCTTTCAGCATCCAGTATTTATGGCATTGATTTTTTTTCTTTGCCATTTACTTAGTATTAGAATTGCATGGACCTCATCAATAAAAAATGAATTTTGATAACTTTGAAAACAGCTATATTATTTTTCCCTTTCATTTGTAACAATTTTTCCCCTCCTCTCTGTGGTATTACTGCAGTAAGTCAGTCATTATTTCTTTATGTTTCCTCTCCTTTTGCTTTAGTATTTCATTTGCCTTTACAGCACCCATCTCGTGATCGCAAATGGAGAGGTGGGAGGGGGGGGAGAAACGGAAGCATTTTTATTTCTTTTAACAGTTGAAATGGCTGCAAGTGATTTAACTGTCATTTAATTTGATTCCTCTCTTCTGTCTGTGGAGAAATATGTTTAATGTACTGGAAATTATGTTAATAAGAAAAAGCATTATCTCATTTAATGAAATAAATATACAAATATTTCAAAATAAAATAAAGAGGCAATCTTAGCGAGGGAAGATGAAAAAAATCTTGTGGTTTGCATAAAATAACATCAATGGGTGGGGGTTAACAAATGCACTGAAATGGACTGAGGAAAAAGAGAAAAAAACCCCCCAAAATTCAAAAGTAGAGGAAAAGAAAGAATAAAGAAGCAATGGAACCGTATTCAAATACTTTTAAAACACAGAGGAGGAAACGGGGGGGGGGGGGGGGGGAGGATACCAATGGAAAAATGGATTTCAATTCTTTTCTGTTTCTGAAAGTCAGCTTGGTGTTCACTATGTTGGACTGAGTTGTGGTTCTGTGTGATTTTTTTCTCTGTGTATAATTGAAATAACCATTTGCTTTTTCCATTATATACTTCTCATTCCCCCCCCCCCCCCCAAAAATCCCTGTCTTTATTCACAAAACAGAGTTTTATTTACAGCGAAGAATTCTGAACTGCCTTTATTCTGGCTAAATCCCAGCCGCTAATAATGCCACAACAAAGCCTTTACATATGGAAAGTAACATGAGAGCAACATTCACCAAGGTTAAACAACTACCATTTGTGGTGAGAGCAAAACTTGCTGCAATTAAATAATAAAACCATGACCACTGCAACAGAAAGACATAATTAGCAATTTAATTACTGGCATCAAAATGCCACTAAAAGATGTCAATAACAAAATCAAAATCTGGCGTGACAAACGGATTTCACTCTCTTCTTTGTGCCATTGGGTTGACTGTCAATTTTTCCCTTAGCAACTAATATACACGCACACGTTCCAAATAAGTTTTTGAATCACCTCATCCTGCACTGACATTCTGCCAAGGATATTATTTAACATTTGTTAGAGATTGTTTCTTAAGCTTGTACATTTCAGTTAGTGAATTCTTTTGGAAAACGAAAAAAGACCAGCACAATCAGTAACAAGCTTTTGACGGTAAAATATGTTCCAAGTGAGTTCAAGGCAATTTTTAGGATTTGTATGGATCTTAAAACATTCTTTCTCAAAATATACAGACAAATCCGGTTAAGCCCACGTGTGGGAGCAACAATGAGCCCCCCCTTTCTCTTTCTTAAGAAGAGACTGGGATCTGATTATATCACTAATTCCACACAGATCTGGAAACATGTAAAGAATTTGTTTATTTTTTAATGTCTTAACGTGCTCCCATATTGTTCTTTTGAATTCCATAATATATTTATGTTACTGTCCAACAACTACCAACAACACAGCAAAATACAGAAATCCTTTTGTTACCTCTTCCTGGTAGTGTAAGAAAAAGTTAATTCACAAGAAAGAAGGAAATTAAATGGTGCAAAGTTTCCATATATAAGGAGAACATCTTACCTTCTTAGTCATCTCTTTGTATTCTGAGGACCTGGGACTTCTGAGGACCTAAGAACCTAAAAGCAAAACATAATGTATTGGTTCCATCCTTTCTTTCAAAAAGCCTGCTATATTTTTAATAGTTAAAATCTAGGATGAACTTCCTTAGTGTTCCTCCACCTGGTTGGATTTCAAGTCTGATAATCCTCCAACTGCTAGGTGAAATTCCATGCATTTCCAACACATTTGGAAATACAAGAATAGGGGAGCTGGCGAACCCCATAATTAATCCAAACTATTCTGAAATATCAGTCTGCATTGGCTACCATGCAGACTGATATTGCCAGTACCTTTCAAAAAGACCTTCAAAAAGACCTTGACTATGTGTCAGAATGGTCAAACAATTGGCAACTTCAAATCTCAACCAACAAATCCTCTGTCTTACACATTGGCAAGAAAAATCAGAACACAAAATACAAGCTGGACAGATATGACCTCACAGATGACCCTCACTCTGTCAAGGACCTTGGAGTACTCATATCTAATGATCTAAGTGCCAGAGCCCACTGTAACAACATTGCCAAAAAGACATTGAGAGTTGTAAACCTAATCTTGTGTAGCTTCTTTTCTGGTAATTTTGTACTGCTAACTAGAGCATATAAAACATTTGCTAGACCAATTCTCGAATACAGCTCATCTGTCTGGAACCTGCACTGCTTATCAGACATTAATACAATTGAGTGAGTCCAGAGGTATTTCACAAGAAGGGTCCTCCACTCCTCTGCTTGCAACAGAATACTTTATGCCACCAGGCCTGAAATTTGGGCTTAGACAATTTAGAACTACGCCACCTTCGGTCTGACCTAAACAGAGTACACAAAATTATCTGCTACAACGTCCTACCTGTCAATGACTACTTCAGCTTCAACCACAACAATACAAGAGCACACACTAGATGCAAACTTAAGGTAAACCACTCCAAACTCGATTTTAGAAAATACGACTTCAGTAACAGAGTGGTCAATGCCTGGAATGCACTATTTGACTGTGGTTTCTTGCCCAAACCACCACAACTTTAACCTTAGACTGTCTACTGTTGACCTCACCCCATTCCTAAGAGGTCTGTAAGGGGCATGCATAAGCGCACCAACGTGCCTACCGTCCCTATCCTAATGTCTCAATTTATTTGTATCCATTTCATGTATTCATAATCATGTTTATACTTAAATGTATTATTTTATACATGTTTGAATAAATAAATAAATAAATAAATAAATAAATAAATAAATAAATAAATAAATAAATAAATAAATAAATAAATAAATAAATAAAATAAACTACATGTTCCTCTTTCTATTGCTCTATCTTCAAATCAAATAACTGATTCCAAAGCAGTCTGGCACCACTGGTGTGAACTTCTGGTGCAGGGCTGGGTTCTAAAAATTTTTACTACCTGTTCTGTGGGCATGGCTTATTTCGTGGGTATGGTTTACTGGTCATGTGACAATTCTTTTGGATTTAGCAGAGGTACTGGTCTATCAGGCTTTTAACTGCTTGCAGAGCAGTATCAGTCTACCCATTTGTTTTCGGAGCACACCAGTCTACCACCACACTGCCTTTTACCACTGATCAGCTCTAGGGTGGCCCTTTGAAGAGCTGCGGCAAGAGTTTAAACAGTTTTTTTTCCTTCTAACCGATTAGCTGGGACTCAGGAAGCAATGATTAGATTGGAGGCGGAGCCAGGCAGAGGTGGTATTTACTGGTTCTCCGAACTACTCAAAATTTCCACTACCAGTTCGCAAGAACCGGGGAGAACCTGTAGCAACCCACCACTGTCCTGGTGCCAGGATAAATCACATAGGTGGAAGGCAGACTGGTATGGAGGCAACCTTGCCTCAACAGCAGTAACATCCGATATCAGGAAGAAGAGAAATATTGTGTAGAATCCCCACTTAGTCATGAAATTCTTAGGATGGCTTTGGGCCATTCCATGTCCTTCAACTTAATCTGTATGCAGAGACCGGACCATTTTTTGTAAGGATACAACTTGAAGGATACACCTTCCTGGAGAAAATATGGGTTAAAATTAATGATTTTGTACCCAGATGCCTCCGTATTTTTCAACCAGATCATCTCAAGACAAATTGTGGTTGATGTCATCATCCTCCCTCCCCTCCGCCCCCAACATTCAGGAAACTAAAGACAGAACTCTTCCATAGGCCTTTTCCCTGGTGTATGGACACAATTGTTTTGTTGTTGTCGTTTCTCATCTTAAATGTTTTAAATGTTTTTAAGCCTAGCATGGAAGTTTTAAGGTTATATCTGCTCGAAATTTATTTATTGTAACTGATATAGCCACCATCTCATATATATGATTTTCGGTGGCTATAAAATATACTGTTACAGTTGATGTTTATATTTTTGTCATAAATCACCATGATCAATTCACTGAAATCAGTGGTATCCAAGTTAAACAGGGCAATGAATAAATAAACAATTTCAACAAAGACACAGTACATTTGCACTCTCTCCGCTTATATCTTCAGTGCTTCATTTGTGCAGATATGTTTAGAATATAATATTGTAATGAGAACTACTCACTAATTTTATGCTGGACAATGCCTCTTGTACTTCCGAAAAGAGAAATTACCATCTATAATAAACAGTGAAGAGAGTTTTAAGATGCAGGTTGAGATTCAGGCATGCCGGTTCTTCTGAGCTTGCCGGAAACCTTCTGTTCTTGCAGTCAGGAAGTATTCATGAGGTCAAGGTTACTATCAATTTCTTAGATGGAAGTTAACACATTGTTATCACTGTTATCTTCAAACTGAAGTTTCTTTAAACTTGTTTATCGTGCACTTTCAGTGTGTCAGAATTATTATTCCTGTCTAACAGTTTGATATATTAGTATTTGCAAGAATGTACAAGCTTTGCTTGTTGATTTCTACATAGATTCCTTTGACAAAATACAAGTCATGGCTTGACACTTTTCAGAAGGAATGCTAAATATATTTGTCCCAGCACCAACTTCTTTATGTGATACTAGTGGGTCTTTTTAGCTACATAAAGTTACAGATAAATACAGATGATTGTTTATTAACAGTATTTCTAAGCCATTAATTTTGTAGCAGGTGGAAGTAACTATAAAATTATTCCAGATGGAAACAAGATGGAAAGCATTCATTAAAATATGAATGTTGGGAGAAATGCATGATTGGGGAAATCAATATCAAAAGGTAGGTTTTAAAATTTATTAAAGGATAGAGTACTGATAGGCTATAAAGAATTAGTTGCCAGGTTTTTGTTGGTTGGAACTTTCCAGGGAAACTACCACCCATTCTGCCTTGTGCATGCTTGCCTTTGTGACTTTGATTTTCCTGGGCTCTGGACTGTGCTGCGTTTTGGATTTCAGTCTTGCTCACAAATTTTTGACTCATTACTTTGGACTTCAGGGTGGGCCTGAATTGTGGACTTCACGGTCTCTTGCCTTGTCTTTGCTTGTGCATTTGGTATTCCTAGCCTGAGCATTGCTGAACTCAATAGGACTTTGCCTTGGGTGCAAGTGGAAACCTGGGGAATTCACATTAAGGGTTTGGACGATTAATGAAATACTTGTGTGTGTTGTGCATGTGGACTGAAACAGGATAGGCTGCCTTTAAAGACTACCTGAAAACTTTATTTGGTTTAAAATGCCATGGCCCATGTGCTCAGTGGTGGTGGGCCTTTGACCAGATCTTAGCCTTGAACTGGGGCCATACATTGGCTACCTGTTAGCTTTTGGGTACAATTTAAACTGCTGGTATTATTTATTTATTTATTTATTTATTTATTTATTTATTTATTTATTTATTTATTTATTTATTTATTTCAATTTATATACCGCCCTTCTCCCCGGGAGGGGGACTCAGGGCGGTGAACAACCAAATTAAAACACATATAATACAAACATTAAAAGAATTTTAAAATTGAATTAAATCGTTGGCGTTCTAAATAAAAGTCTCAACCCCATTAAAATACCCAATTTAAAACCCCAGAAATCAATAATAGCAAAAATTTTGTTAAAACCCCATTAAAATCGATCAAGCAAGGCCGGCTTGTTGGAATAAATAGGTTTTAAGGGCCTTTTGGAAAGCATGGAGGTCCGGGATCAAACGAATTTCTGGAGGCAGCTCGTTCCATAGGGTGGGTGCCCCCACAGAGAAGGCTCTCCCCCTGGGGGCCACCAGCCGACATTGCTTGGCTGATGGCACCCTGAGAAGGCCCTCTCTGTGTGAGCGTACTGGCCGGTGGGAGGTTATCGGTAGCAGCAGGTGGTCCCGCAAGTACCCCGGTCCCGCAAGTACCCCGATTATGGGAGCACCCTGTCGCTCCCATAATCACCCGTGCGGCCGCATTCTGGACCAGTTGGAGCCTCCGGGTGCACCCCAAGGGGAGCCCCATGTAGAGAGCATTACAATAGTCCAGGCGAGACGTGACGAGTGCATGAATGACTGTGCACATGGAGTCCCGATCCAGAAAGGGGCGCAACTGGTGCATCAGGCGAACCTGATAAAAGGCCTCCCTGGCATATGCCCTTCCAAGGACAGCCGTGAATCCAGGAGGACACCCAAGTTGCGAGCCCCCTCTGTGGGGGCCAATGACTCACCCCCAATAGCCAGCGATGGCACCAGCTGGCTATACCGGGACGCCGGCATCCACAGCCACTCGGTCTTGGAAGGGTTGAGACGAAGCCTGTTCCTCCCCATCCAGACCCGCACGGCTTCAAGGCACTGGGACATCACTTCGAGGGCATTATTGGGGTGGTCAGGGGTGGAGATGTACAGCTGAGTATCATCAACGTACAGTTGGCAACTCACCCCAAAACCATGGATGATCTCACCCAGCGGCTTCACATAAATGTTGAACAGGAGCGGTGAGAGGACCGACCCTTGTGGCACCCCGCAAATGAGACACCTCGAGGTCGACCTCTGCCCCCCTGCCAACACAGACTGCGATTGGTTGGAGAGATAGGAGGAGAACCACTGCAGCATGGTGCCTCCCACCCCCAAACCCCCCAACCGACGCAGCATGATACCATGGTCGATGGTATCAAAAGCCGCTGAGAGATCTAACAGGACCAGGACAGAGGAGCAACCCCTGTCCCGAGCCCTCCAGAGATCATCCACCAACGCGACCAATGCCGTCTCCGTGCTGTACCCAGGTCTGAAACCGGACTGGCACAGATCTAGATAGACGGTTTCATCCAGGTACTGTGGGAGCTGGCGCGCAACCACACTCTCAACAACCTTCGCAATAAAGCGAAGGTTGGAGACAGGACGAAAATTTGCCAAAACAGCCGGGTCCAGAGAAGGCTTCTTGAGGAGGGGCCTCACCACCGCCTCTTTCAAGGCGGCAGGCAAGAAACCCTCGCTCAAAGAAGCATTTATAATCCCCTGGAGCCAGCCTCGTGTAACTTCCCGAGTGGCCAGTACCAGCCAGGAAGGACACGGGTCCAATAAACATGTGGTTGCGTTTAGACTCCTCAAAGTCCTGTCCACATCCTCGGAAGTCACAGGATCGAACTCATCCCAGATAACGTTCTCAAGACCAGCCTCAGTCACCTCGCCGGAATCTACCCAGTCAGAGTCCAAGCCTTCCCGAATCTGAGTGACTTTATCGTGCAGATATTGTGCAAAATCCTCAGCCCGCCCTTGCAAGAGGTCCTCCCGCACTCCCTGATGTAGGAGGGAGCGGGTCACTCTGAACAAGGCGGCTGGGTGGTTATCTGCCAATGCAATAAGAGCGGAAAAGTAATTAGGCTTTGCTGCTTTTATCGCCACCAAATAGGTCCTAAGATGGGACCTAGCTAGTGTTCGGTCGGATTCAGATCGACTCACCCTCCAACCACTCTCTAGGCGTCTTTTCTGGCGCTTCATCTCCCTCAACTCCTCAGAGAACCAAGGAGCCGGGCAGATTCGGTGCCGGGTCAGAGGCCGCAAAGGCACGACTCGGTCCAGGGCACTGGCGGCCGCCCTATCCCAGGCGGCCACCAGGTCCTCGGCCGAATCGTGAGCCAGAGTTTCGGGCATTGGCCCAAGCTCCCTCTGGAACCAATCAGGATCCATCAGGTGCCTGGGGCGGAGCCACCTAATCGGTTCCACCTCCCTGCGGCGGGGTTCGGCGGTCAGAAAGTCTAGCTTCAGGAGAGAATGGTCCGACCATGACAGGGGTTCAATGACTATATCCCCTACATCTAGGCCATTCAACCACTGACCAGAGACAAAAACCAGGTCCAGAGTGTGTCCTCCTGTGTGAGTAGGGCCAAGAATTAATTGTGTCAGGTCCATGGCTGTCATGGAAGCCATAAACTCCCGAGCCAACCCAGACGCCTCACCGACAGACGGCAGGTTGAAATCCCCCATGACCAAGAGCCTGGGGGTATCAACCGCCACCTCAGCTATAATGTTGAGAAGCTCAGGCAGGGCAGCTGTCACGTGGCAGGGAGCCAGGTACGCGATCAGCAAGCCCACCTGCACACCATGGCCCCACTTCACCAGGAGCGACTCACATCCGGCTATCTGAGGTACAGTGGTCTCCCTTGGATCAAGACTTTCCCTTATAATGACCGCCACCCCCCCCCCACCCCTGCCCTGGGCCCTTGGCTGATGAAATGCTCGGAAACCTGGCGGGCACATCTCTACGAGGGGGACCCCCCCCTTGGCCCAACCAGGTCTCCGTAATACCTGCCAGGTCCGCACCCCCCTCTTGAATAAGGTCACAAATGAGGGGGGCCTTATTAACCATGGACCTGGCATTACACAACATCAACCTCAGGCCCGGACGCCGTAACTCTGAACAACTCGGGGAGCGAGAAGAGTCCTGAGGGCCGAGGCATGCCACCGCTTGGAGACAGCGGCTACGTGCCCCCAACACATGATACGGCCCCCTGCTCCTGCCATATCTGCCCCTCCCAACCATGGCTCTGATGGAATCACCCTCCTTACCTTCTGTGGTGAGCTCCTCCTCACCCCGTTCCCCGCCTCCCATTTCAGGCCCCTGTGACGAGCTCGGCCTATAACCCTCCCTCCCCTCCCCCTCCCCATCCCCCTAAAAGGTTAGACAAGGACAATTTTAAAAAACCCCGCAACCCCCTCTTTGCGGCATGCCACCTCTCGGGGTTCCAAAACCCGTCATCGAGGTAGGCCCTCGATAGAGTGGAGGGCCAAGCCTGCGAGAGGGGGGAATCTCACAGACCAAGAAGCTCCGCTGCTGAATACATCTTGATTAAACGGGTAAACACGACCATAGCCTGAGGGTCTATAAAGGTCCAAGGGAGAGAAGAAAAAAGAAGACATGGAGGGGTCCCAAAGACCTGTTCACAGGGCCAGGTCCACTTAACCTATCTCTTGGCACCTGGATACTACGGAATTGCATGTCCCCATTAGAATTGGTCTGCCCACTTCCATTACAATGGGATAGTCAAGAATGTTTGGGGCATTTCCTGGAGTATTTTCTGGAAGCATTGTTTGTCGGACATGGCGCTGGCCTCTGAATAACCTACATATGTTGGATATACATTTATCCCTAAGATTGTTAGCCTTCTAGAAAAAGCTGAAGATAGAACTTTCCCAGAGGGCTTTTAGGGCCTGACATTACATATTTTGCTAAGTTTAATATTTTGTTTCTCTGTTGTTTCATTTTGTATTTCTTTGTCCTATGAGCCACCAAGACCCTTGTGATTGCAATGGCATAGCAAACTCGATAAAGAAATATGCTTGGAACTCATATTCTCCTGCAGCAGAGATGGTTGCATTGGCTTAGTGGCTTACTCACATCTACAAAGGGTATAGTACAATCCTTACTAATTTGTAAAGTTTGTCTAGAAATCCAATTCTAAAACCAAAGTTTATATATGGTTCAGAGTCCCGAATAAAAGACTTCAGTACTTTGGGGGTGCGATGGCTCAGTGGTTAAAGAAACTGAAAGCTGACAAACTGGGTTTGAGACCTGAGTGCCTCATGATGGGATGAGTTCTCATTATTTTCCCCAGCTCCTGCTCACCTAGCTGTTCGAAAGCATGCAAATGCCAGTAGATAAATACATGGGAAGCTAACCGTGTTCCATGTCCCTTGACATACTGTATAGTCAAGCTGCTCAGATGACCATGGAAATGAGTTCAGACAATGCTGGCTCCTTCGGCTAAGAAATGGAGATGAGCAATGCCCCACAACTGGAAAGGGGAAACCTTTGGTACTTTGGTTCAGCTTTAAGAATATATATATTCTTCATCATCAAGCTGATGAAGGGAAGAGAACTTGTGATGCAGCTGCAGTCTGGCTTCTGGTCCTTGGTCGTGCCGCCTTATCAGTCACTCAGTCCTTTGCTTCCAACTGAATCACCAACAGCTTTCTCTCCTACTTAATCGTTATCTCTATTTTTTAAAACCAGCTTATAAATGCACTAATCTAATAAGGATAGTACATTGATAAACTACCCATCTAACATTAAATAGAAGTTGCTTATCTGAAATTATATATTATATTGTGTATATGACTGGCTTTCCGTATCATGCTGAGTCATGGTTTGTGAACAAGCTATATAAATATTATTTTAAAAATCATTCTTGTCAGGGCTAACACACCAAGCTAACCCCCAAAAAACATATTTAGCTTAGTACAATATGTGGAAGTAGCCACTGTCTATGCAGGCATTTAATGCAATGAATTATTGGCCCTCCTGGGAAGAAACTCATTCATGTCACATTTGCCAGCAAGGAGAAACTAAGCAGGGCAGAGAGGCTTGTTTGACAAACCTTGTACAGAGCCATAAATACGATAATCTTGCACTCCCCAAATTAGTGACATGCTGCTATCCTTGGTTGTCATGGAGAATAAAGATCTGTAAGAATAAGGATATTATTTTAATAAAGAGGAAAATGATCTTATAAAAGGAACCCATTCCTTAGTGCTGTGATGAACGTGTGTGCCCTAAAGTTGCCTATAGTTCTAAACAGAGAGGAAGCCACTATGGAATCGATCGTGTGACACTCAGGACAGGTTAAGAAATGCCAGTGTGGTTGAACTGTTTAATGAAATATTTTCAAAAAGTCAGAGGAAATCATATTTGACTTCAGGAATAGGAGCATCTTTTAAATTAAGAGAATGGTAAGATAGTAATGGAATGTCATGAGAGTTATCTTCAAGACGGCCTTCTACCACATAGCTCCCAGCGACCAGTAAGATCCCACAGAGTTGGTCTCCTCCGGGTCCTGTCAGCTAAACAATGCTGGCTGACGGGCCCGCGGGGGAGGGCCTTTTCTGTGGCTGTCCCAGCTCTCTGGAACCAGTTACCTCCTGAGGTCCAGACCACCCCCACCCTATTGGCCTTCTGAAAAGTGGTGAAGACCTGGCTATTCTGGCAGGCCTGGGGCCGTTGATCTTGCTGTTGTGATCATGTGAGATCTGGCCATGAATGGTGTGAATGGGTTTTAATGTTTTAATTTTTAAATGTTTTTTTTTTTAATGTATTGTAAGCCGCCCTGAGTCTTTGGAGAAAGACGGCATATAAATTGAATTAATTAAATTAAATTAAATTAAATCCTCATAAATGCTTGGGAATTAAATTTAGAATGTATGTTGGATGTCAAGAGGATTAATAAGCAGTATCAAAAAATATCAGCAAATGAAATAGTTCAAATTAGGAGAACTAAAGAGATGAATGCATAAAATAAAGAAGACAACCTTGATAATCTTAGGTCCTATGATTGCCATATAATCTTTGTGAAGTGGCCCTTGAAGACATTTTAGAAACTGAAGTTCAGCTGAAATGCCGCACATTGGATGGTTAATAATGATGACAATGAATAATCTCAATACTCTTTGGGATACCTAACAAATAATCCTCTAATGAAACAAGATTATCTATCTATCGGGTCCTTCCAAAATCAATACAAAATGCTCATTGAATCAATGCAGGTCGTCTTTGATTTATGACCACAACTGGGCCCAAAAATTCTGTTGTTAAGTGAAACATTTGTTAAGTGAGTTTTGCCCCACTTTACCACCTTTCTTGGCGCAGTTGTTAAGTGTTAAGTGTCAACTGCAGTTGATAAGTTAGTAACCCAGTTGTTGAGTGAATCTAGCTTCCCACTGACTTTGCTTGTCAAAGGTTGCAAAAGGTGATCACACCATCTTGGGACATAGAAACAATAATAAATATGAACCACCTGCCAAGTATCTTAATTTTGATCACATGATCATGGGGATGTTGCAAAGGTCATAAGTGAAAAAACTAAGTCACATTTTTCAATAATATTGTAACTTTAAACAGTCACTAAATGGACTGTTGTAAGTGGAGGCACTAAAAGTTTTAAATAACCAAAATGAAAAAAAAAACTTCTAATTAAATGAAAGCATATAATACACACATAGGGCCAGGAGATAGAAGGGAAATCTAATAATACCAATGTTTAAAAAGAGATCTTGAAAACTGTAAGCTCATTGGCTGCATGTCTTTACCAGGTACATTGGTGGAATGCCTAATTAAATGTAACTTTACCAAGCAAGAATAAAAACTAGTTTTAAAAAAAAACAACTTGATTTCTGAAATGGGAAATTCTATTTAATTATGTCCACTTTAGGATAGACCAGATTTCCTGGCATGCATTTCTAAGAGCTGGACAAGCAGTTTTTGATGTTGATGTAATAACTCTACCTAAATGATGTATAACATCAATATAAGCTGAAAATTTTAATTTACATTTGAAAATAACAATTTTCAGCAGCAAAGTAATTCTTTTCTTTCATAATTATATTGCCATTAAAACCTGTATTTAAATAGTCTAGATTTCTTTTTCTGTTCGCAAATATTGTGTGAGAGAGAGAGAAAGAAAGAGAGGGGGTGAGGGGAGAGAGAGAGGGAGGGAGAGAGGGAGTCATCTGTTTCTGTGTGTGTACAGTATCTTTCTATGCTATAAGCCTGAGAACACAATAATCACATTTTTATTGATCTGCAATCTATTTATTCATTTATTACATTTATTTGCGGCCGCCCCACCCACCCCCAGCCATCTTATCATAGGCGGCTCTGGGAACTATTCTGGAACCTGACTGAAGAATGGGAAATCAACATTTTAAATTCTTGAATAGCTTTCAATAAACTTGTCCAATAACCATTATGTACTGGAAAGTCTTTTAACATGTCTCTCACCTGAGCAAACTCAGGTCTCTCACCTAAGATTTCTGAGCAAATGAAACAATCATGAGATAATAAGAGAGGTCCTTTTATGGATCACTAACTGGATAAAGAACAGAAAGAACAGTGCAGAAATAAATGAGCAGCTCCAGATTTTTTACTTAGCATGGGATATGATCAAGCCAAAGCTCTCGTTAAACAGCATATAGCAGTCACAGAGCATCAGTTGGATCCCAATTTTTATTGCCAGTTAATCCAATAGGTAATTTGCCTCCCCTATGCCCTATTTAACAAATCTTGAAGTACCTAATCATTAAAGTACTGTGGGAAGAAATATCCATCTGGTTCAGTTCCAAGCCAGGAGAAAGGCACTGGAGACAAAATGGAGGCTGGAGGCTGATTGGAAAGAGAGTCCATTTATTGATGAAGCAGAAGCACCAAGCACGTGTGATTCTGGGCAGCTGACCACATGAAGTTGAGAGCGGAGGGTTTTTATACCTTCTCTTGAGCTTTGCACTTGAGCTTCCTGTTGCTGTGTAAGAACGTGTATTCTATTGACTGTTGTAAGGGTTATGTAGAGGTTATAGGTGGCTCTATAGGTTGTCTGAGCTAAGTTTGATTGAAGTTTCTGAGGGTGATGTAATAATTAATGACTTTGTGTCATATCTTCCCTTTCAGCTGTCCTTGAAGTCTGATGCAGGAAGAACTCCGGCCCATGTCTGTGTGGCTCTAGTAATACAGAAACAATGAAACATGTACTTCTCCCGTGTCTAACCTTTTAAAACATTTATATTAGCCTTTTAGTATTTACCAGTACTTCATAACAACCAAAGATGCACAGGACAATTTTAAATCTCTTGCTCTAACTCTGTTACAACATATACTGTTCTTAGGTTTTATGCAGCAGTACTTAAAATATGTCAGAATATGATCTATGCCACAAATCAGTTTTAATGAGCACATAGACTGTTAATATAGATGTGTGTTTGTATCATGATAGAATTGGTTTTTTATTCCCCATATATTTTTCTAGACTATTTAAAGATTATAAAAATTTTTAAGTTTTGTATGTAATTTTTATTTCTGTATTTTTATGTTTTTAATTTGTCTCCTTCCCGCCTTATGCTTGTCTTTGATGATAATAAAAGTTGATTGACTGATTAAGCACCTCTTGCTACTGATAATTGTAAACAATCTATTCTGAATGGATTCTATTATTTTTTTGAATATATTTATAAATGAACTAGAGTTAGTGATGAACGGTGAGATGACCTTATTTTACTGGGAATATCATATCCCTTCAAAAGAACTCTCCAATTTAGTTAAATAGCCATTAAACTGGCATATGTAAGTTAGTGGTGACTAGTGTAAAATGATATTAAGTCAAAATAATTGTAATCATCAACATGCATCCATGAGAATAGATATGGCAGATAAGGATCCATCGGTTATGATAGTTAAAAAGATCTATTTATAACATTGTGTTTTTTTCTTAGAGGATTTTTAACAGAGATTCCAAAATAACAATTCAATACTCTTCATTACACAGTACTATTGAAAATATTTCTCTTATACTGATGTAGGCTTTCAGGGATGCTGTATGTTGGGCTAGAACAGTGATGGCTAACCTTTTTGCCATCGCGTGCCCTGAAGGGGGGCGGAGAAGGTTCATGCATGTGCGTGCCCACACCCATAATTCTATGTGTCTTGCCCCACGCATGCGCACACGACCCCCTTCCCCCCCGCTCCTGGCACGTGATGGCCCGGTAGGCCCGTTTTCCTTTCTCACCTGGCTCCAGATCCTCTCTATGCATCTGGGGAGGGTGAAAACAGCCTTCTACACACACACACCCGGAGACCCTCTGGAGGCCTGAAATGGCCCATTTCCCAACTTCTGGTTTGAAACGTAGTGACATTTTTTGCTGTCCCCAGCCTCCAGGAGTCTCTGGAGGCTGGAGACAGCAAAAAACTTCACTTACTCTCCAACCAGAAGTTCGGAAACAGGCCATTTTGGGCCTCCGGAGGGCCTCCAAGGAGTGGGGAAGATTGTTTTTGCCCTCCCCAGATGCATAGAGAGGACCTGGGCCAGGTGAGAAAGAAAAACGGGCCTTCCCCACCCATTCCCAGACCCTCCAGAGGCAGGAAACAGTCTGTTTCCCTACTTCTGGTGGGCCCAGAAGGCCCGAAAATCAGTTGGCCAGCACACATATGCGTGCCAGAGCTGAGCTGGCATGCCCACTAATATGGCTACACATGCCACCTGTGGCAAGTGTGCCATAGTTTCGCCATCGCGGGGCTAGACCATGGTCACCAAATCCAATAGCTCTCTCATATTTCCCCATTTTGTTTCTTTCTCCACTTTGAAGTACCATTTCAATCCCCTGTGCTCAGAATTTCCTATTGGCATTGGTGAATTTTAATCTCCCTAGTCCTAGTTCATCACTTAAGCCACTACACTCACCAAGTTGTCTCTCCTTTTCTTTTAATAATCCTTAGAAATATCTTACAAGGTGGACAAGTGTATTATCATTCACCGATAAAAGTCAGAGACTAGCCTACTGTTCAAAAGCTAAGATGACTTGGGGAATAATAGATGTTTGGATGGGAAATCACTAGGGAATTTTATAAACTAGATTGGAAAGTTAGCTTCTAGGAAGAAACCAATGGCATATCTACCCATGAGGTCAGCAACTTGAGAGTGACATTTTTTTACAAGTTGAAAATGGTGTAAATTTAAGGCAAAGAGGAAGTAGCTTGAGTATGAATACCAACTGAAGTCATGGGTGAAGCAAGGCCTGATGACCAATAAGATGTCTTGTGCCTTACATGAGGATTGACTTCATGCTAAGCAATTTACTTTCTGTGAAGAGCATCTGAATAGAGTTACAGAATATGGACAGCAAGAATCTGGATGGTAACAATAAAGTGTAGTTTTCTGTACTTCTTTGCTGCTGTGCTCTGGTCATCAATGTACATTTTTGCATTCAAATCAGGTGACCCTAAAGGATCCCATAATTTCAGAGCTAAGAAGTTTGTAGGACACCTTTAAAGACCATTCTCACAGTCAGGTTAAAGTTCTCTGCATAAGTTCTTAAGCTCTTAGTATAGTATATTGGCATAATATTTGTTGAGCCCACTGGTGATTTTTATCTTGTTAGAGGAAAGAGGCTGATAAATGATGCTCTCTTTATTTACAGTATAGTACTCTTTATGGGGTTCATTAAAGATTATTTGGATTTGTTTTCTTTCCCTCTCACAAAACATTATCAGCCATTGGAAAAGAATCCAATAAATACTCTCTACAGCAGCACTATCAAACTTGGGGCCCATGGGCTGGATGCGTCATGAGCTGGCCACGTCCTTTAGCAAAGGGGGAAAAAGTCCCAATACATCATGTGACACTGTCATGATGGCACAAGTTTGATACCCATTTTACAGCATGGGAAGCAAGTTTTGTTAGATGACTAGATCCCCAGGCTTAGCTAACTGCCAAAACTTCCTATATTGGATGAAAGTGTTTTCTGCATTTGTGTTCACGGAGCTCCTGGTATCAACTGCTATCAGCTGAATCTCCATTATATGACTGTGTTGACAACAACAAAATTCTGAACAGAAGTTTAACAGTATATTAGAATAGGTATACATTTGCATCAAAGAAAAAATCCCTTTCTATGTACAGTGCAGGAGACCATACAGGGGTGGGCTTCAAAAAATTTTAGCAAGGGATTCTCTGTCCAGTTGCTGGGTGGGTGTGGCCATGGTGGGCATGGCCGTATCGGCCTCCATACCACAGCAGTGGGGGCGTTTTTGCCCTCCCCAGGCTCTGGAGGCTGTCCTCGAGCCTCTGGGAGGACAAAAACAGCCTCCCTGGGCTCTGGAGGCCATCTTCCCAAACTTCCAGTAGACCCAATTTTTGCCCTCCCCGAGCCTCTGCATGCACCCTGCACTTACCTACATCCAAAACAGGCCATGTGGGGATTCCTGGGAGGGGTGGGCGGGGCAGAGCCAGCCAGGAGTGGGATTTGTGGGTTCTCTGAACTGCACACAATCTTAGCTAGAGGTTCTCCCGAACCCCAGCTAATCCCCAGCAGTCCACCCCTGAGACCATACCACATCAGAACTGACTATTTGGCTCTTTGGAAGCAGATCTAGTCTAATTTGGAAAGCACACTTGTCCCTTGGTCCTAAGAAGTCTGAATAATAGTTGACAGGCATGGGAAGAGTTGCATTTCACCACTGCGACTTTTTATCAACTGGTTTGGCTCAGAGACCTAGTGAGTACAAGAGGAAATACCAATTTGAAAGAGAATGCCCAATTGCAGAATGGCTCTGAAAAACAGTGCCCAGAGATCTGATGACAGAGGATATGCCTGTACCATATCCTAAGTGGTCAATAGATGCTGGGGTGAAGATTGAATTACTGATTGGATTATTGAATTCAGATTGAATTACCACAACATCACCCACATGATTATATGCGAGACTGTACCCACAGCAAAACTATCATACTATTCCCTGCTTAATCATGAAAATAAACTTCAATACTTGAACAGTTAAGAACAAGATGAGCTACCTTAGTATAGGTTGTGGGGTGGAGGAAGAAGTTAGGATCACAAGGATTTCAAAAGGAAAAAAAGAAGTTGCTAGAACACATTCTGTTTATGGTTATGTCCAAGTGTTGAAAGGTCCTAGAATTAGGATTTTTTTCCCCTTCAACTCAAGTATGTTCAATTCTTGGTGATTGCCTGGACAACTTCCTGCAGTTTTCTTAGCACAGCCTTTCAGAAATGGTTTGCCATTGCCTCCTTTCAAAGGCTGAGTGACTACTAGCCCAAGGTCACACAGCTAACTTTGTGCCTAAAGCTGGACTAGAGCTTTGTAGCCTGATGCCTTAACCACTAAGCTCTCATAAAATTTGGAATGAAAGAAGATAATTCTATGACTCTCTCTGTGTGTTGTTTCACTTGGAAATTACATTTTTTTGGCTAAAACAAGTATTTATGTCAGTGATATTTTTCTGGATCCTATAGTAAGCTAAGCGATGACAAGAGCAATGAGAAGCTCAGACACAATGCCTGACCTAAATATATTATGCAGGCTTTGCTTGCTTCTTCTTAAGTAGGTCAGAATAGTCTCTCAAAAGTGATTCTAAACTTATTACTGCTATACTGAAAAGGTTGTCACATAGGCATCTTAGGATATTCCGAAGATGCAAAGAGGGCAGGAATCACATGTACAGTATGCTTCCTGTTCTTCTATAGCTCCATTTCACATGAAGCAATTCACTGGGGAAGTCTGCATGCTTGCATATCTCCTTATCAAAGAAGATAGCAAAAATGTCTTTCATTTAAGATGCAGATGTGAAAAGAAAGCGTGCACGAGGCAATGCCATTCAGTGTAAGAGCCAAAAGGATCAGAGCAAGACAAGAGTTGTCCCTCTTTTCCTGTCTGTAGAATTGTTAATATATTTCACTCATAAATTTCCTGGATTTTTTTTTTCCTTAAACACCTTTCTGGAAGAAATACCTGACTAACATTTTGTAGAAGGAAAAAGGAGTTTGGGTCATAACTTTGACATATCTCAGGAGAACTATGGAATATTAGAACTGCAGGACTGTGGAATATACGAGAGTTTCAGAATTCAGCTATCCAATCAAAACATCACACAAGAGTACACAGGCACGTATCTTCTTATTTAGAAATATCAAGAAGATACATTTAAATGAGGAAAATTGTGGTGGGTGTTAATCTGAATTGGGGCTACAATGTATGCAACATCTTAGCATGCTACTACTATCCACACAATGACTGAAGCCTAGATTTTGACATCCTTGTGTGCAAGGATCCTTGTGTGTAGTTTGTGGGAGGAGGGAGGGAGGGAGGATAGTCACGTGTAAATATGCTTTTAAATAAAATGTTACATTTTATTCAGATGCTCCTGATTCTTAACAGCATGAGTCATTTCAAGGGAGGTCAAAAGATTATATTAGCAAAAGGTTTGGGAGGGAGAAAACCATCTCTGAACACCAAGTTTTCAAACTGAAACCACAATTACTCTTCTAATATACTCAAATTTTCTTTTCATAGACTTTAAGGTCATAGTATGAGATCAAATAGGCAACTGAAGGAAAGCCACACAGAGACCAAATTCAAGCTCAAATGTCATACTGCTACAGGAGGTTCAAGACTGGCTTATTCATGAGGGAAGGAGGGTGATATGTGCAGAAATAACAGTTTTGGTCCTTCACATATACACCTCCCAGGCTTAGGTCAAAAAGAAAACTGAATTTCATTGAATGTTTCCTCCAATTCTGTCTCTAAAGCAGGAAAGAGAACTAGGAACCAGAAATATGCTTTGAGAGCTCCGTTGTTGAGGTGACCATTTTTATTCTCTCTTTGCTTAAGGGCTTGTATTTTTAATACCACTTATTTTTAATGTAAATATTTATGTTTTTATATCTGTGGTTTTTATCTGATGTTATGAGAGGGAGGGAGGGAGAGAGAGAGAGACCATAAAACAGTTTTCAACTGAGGGGAAACTGTGACTATTATATGATGTGAGAAAGGAAACAAACAAAAAGCAGTAACAAACAATGGGAAGTCATTCTTTCAAAGCACAACCCACCTCATAGGGTTGTTGTGAGGAAAATAGGAAGAGGAAGGATTATTACATATGTTCATTACCTTGAGCTCCTTATAAAGTAATACATCTAATCAATCCATCAATAGAAATTAGGAAGAATGTACAAAATTCACAATTGCTGGATTATGGAAAAAGCAAGGGAGTTCTAGAAAAGCATCTACTTCTGTTTCATTGACTATGCTAAAGTTTTTGTTTGTGTGGATCACAATAAACTGTGGCAAGTTCTTAAAGAGATGGAAGTACCAGATCACCTTGTCTGTCACCTAAGAAAGCTATTTGTGGATCAAGAAGCAACAATTAGAACCTGACATGGAACAACTGATTGGTTCAAAATAGGGAAATGAGTATGACAAGGCTGCATATTATCAATCAATCAATCAATCAGAATAGAATTGGAAGGGACGTTGGAGGTCTTCTAGTCCAACACTCTGCTCAAGCAGAAGACCCTATACCCTTTCAGTTAGGTGGCTGCCCAGTCTTTTCTTAAAAACCTCCAGTGATGAAGCACTTACAACTTCTGAAGGCAAACTGTTCCACTGGTTAATTGTCCTCATTCTTAGGAAGTTTCTCCTTAATTCCAGATTGCTCCTTTCCTTGATTAGTTTCCATCCATTGCTTCTTGTCCTACATTACAGGTGCTTTGGAAAATTGTGGCAGACCCTCAAACACTGGAATACTTTGTATATTTGTCACCTTGTGTATTGTAAATGGTATTGTGTTGTATATTGTAAATTATATATTGCCAAGGATATCTGGTGTGGTCCGTGGGGTCGTGAAGTGTCAGACAAGATTTAACAACTGAACAACAACAATAACAATGCTCACAGTGGGAATATTCAGATTTATCTTCTGTCTGTGTTCACATGACACATTAAACATACTATTGTTTGCCACCCAGAATCACTTCTCGTGAGATGGACAGATATATAAATCAGATTAATAAATAAAATGCTAGCCAAGCCCATTTAGACTAGCATGCTTGTGTATCCAATCCATGTGATTGATTAGTGGATGAATATATATAATACCATACATTAAACTCAATTTAACAAGACACAATTCTTCTATCCAAATAGATAATGCATTATGGTTAACACAATGACTGGTTCCACAATAAATTGAACTATTTAACCCCATTTCAGGTTACTCCAGTAGGTTGTGTGAACTCAAGCCACTGTTTTGAATAAACTTATTGAGGTAATTGAATAAACCATTCATGTAACAATGATCAGTAGTGTGATGTAAACATAATCATTATCATAAGTCTTTTTTTTAAAAAAAGTCCCATATGAATCAATCTATTTGATTGATATGAATCAATCAATCAGTTTACTTCTGTATTAATAAAAATATTGGTTTGTAAACTAAAATTATTAGTTTAATCCTATATAGTCTCTAATCTGATGACAGCAAAAACTGATTTTCCCACATGTACTGCTTATTTCATGTGCAACTGAAGGAAAAGAACTCCAATTCTCCTATCCTTTCATAAGGATCTAAAAACTTGGCTCTGCCAGGTGGATTGGGCCCCATTGGGAGAATAACACAGTGGAAGTGATTGATCGAGTAACAACAGATTCCACCTCTACCCTCCCCACATGTCCTTAATTTTAGTCTTGACTTTAATTTACTCTTGTTTTAATATTGATGCATTTTTATGCCTGTAAAAGCCGCCCAGAGTAAGATAGCAAGATAGGCAATAAATTAGATGATAGATAGATAGATAGATAGATAGATAGATAGATAGATAGATAGATAGAGAGAGAGAGAGAGAGAGACAGACAGACAGACAGACAGACAGACAGATGATAGAATAAACGTGGATTTTCTAACTATAGTGTGGTGGAACACTTCAACCATTTCTCTTAGCATAAAGGATATTCTCTGCTCTATTATGATCATTATTATTTTCTGTCCTGCCAAAAGTTGTTTGGCTCATATGGAAATGTTAAGATATATTTGAAATCAAAAGGTTACATATCAAAATAAATAAATCATAAAAATATAGAGTGCTTGTTTCTGTGTCAACACTACTGTATTTCTTAGACCAAAACAGCAGGAATTTGTATAAAGCTACCAGCTGTGAATTCTGTAGGTATGGTGGAGAAAATGCTATGTTTAGGAAACCAATCTTTGCAAATTCCTATCTGAAATTACATGATCTCCATGTCTCATATTACAACTTCATTATGAACCAGTTTTCACAGTTTCCTGAAGGTTGCAATGTAGTTCATATCAACATATCAAAATATTCTTATTTTTGAAAGAAAATGCATATGTGCAAGCACCTCAGATTTAAAAAAAAATGTTTTTTAGTAAAACATTTGCAGTTTGAGGAGAAACAAAAATAATTATGGGCAAAAAATGACAGTGATCCACCCACCATGGGTGCCTACTCACAATACAGACATTTGGGGAATTTCAGTTTAGGTAATAACTTTACCTGGGATCAGTGCTGGCTGTTGAGTTTTGGGGGGCAAGGAATGCCTTACTTTCTATCCAGGTTATAAAAGAAAGACGTGCAATGTTATCTGAACTGAAAGCTGTGCTAGATCATTGTGTGACATGATTGGGGGCATACTCTAAAAATAGACTGGCTAAATTTGGTTCCATTTCAATGATATTGAAATCTAATGTAACAGAAATATAATTAATGTGATTCCTAACCCATTCATATATATATTGTTAGTTTCAGCAGTGGGTTTCACATTGTTACTACCAGTTCATCCCGTGCGCACACACTCGCTTCGTGTGCCCAGTTTGTGAGCGCCCCTGCCTTCCGCGTATGCACCTGGCCTTCCACGCATGAGCTTTGCTTGTATGCGCCTCAAAAACATGCCTAAATAGGATGGCATACAGTTGGCAATTTCCGCTACTGGTTCAGGGGAACTGGTCTGAACCGGCTGAATACCATCTCTGATAAGTTTCTTTTGTACCTTTTCAGTTTTTGGAAATTTCCTAGAGCTTCTAGGACAGTGTTTCTCAACCTTGGTAGCTTGAAGATGGGCGGACTTCAACTCCCAGAATCAGCAGCGCTGGCTGGGGGATTCTGGGAGTTGAAGTCCATCCATCTTCAAGCTTCCAAGGTTGAGAAACACTGTTCTAGGAAAATTTGTGGGGGCTCCTCCATCTCTAGAATCTCAAATTGTGAAAACTTCATTATAAGATATTGACTTTGAACTCCAATATCCTTTTTCTAATTCATCCCATAGAGAATCTAACAGAATCAAAACATTGTGATTAACATGTACAGTGAGATCCACAGTACTGGTACAGTAGTTAAGGCACAAGGGTAGAAATCAGGAGACCCATGAGCAAAGGTCCCATCTTGGGCAAAAATCTAGTTGGATGACCTTGAGCCAGTCACTCTCTCTCTCAGCCTTAGCAAAAATCTTGCCAAAAAAACTGCAGGGACTTGTTCAGGCAGTTTCCAGGAGAACACTGACTCAATGGCCTACTGTTCTGACCTAGGCTTCCCCAGCAGCACGAAGCCGAATCCTCATTCCAATAAACCCCTTTTATTTAATTTACAGTGAATTCCTCTCCAGCAAATTCTTTCCTCTCCCACAGTCTTTCAAGATAGTTCACAATTACTGACCTTTATCAGGCTTGGAGAATGGCCAGGCCAATATCTTTCAGACTCCACAGTGTAACCGACAATACTTGACAAGAATGCAGGAACATATCTTCACCCAAATGAACTAATTGTCTTCTGCAAGCTCCCTTCCCCTTCTCTCCTCTTTATTCCCTATGGGAGGGCCATTCACCATCCACCAGTGGCTTTATTCCTGAGTCATCTCTTGTTCCTTAGCTGTTCCCTTCTCCTGGCAGCTCTGTGCATGCGCACATTGGGAACAGGATCCAGCTGTCCTCCTGCCTCACTGATGTCCGACTCTGAAGGCAGCTGACAAGTGTCAGATGGCCCTGGCCCCATCTCTGCCCCCGACGCAGAGCCTTCATCAGAGCCTTCCCCAGACTCCAGGACTGGCCCATGTTCCTTCCCAAACTCCTCACTGTCTGAATCTGCTGCCAGATCCATTGGCCGCTGCTGGGCCACAATACCTACACAGAGGAATATATATGCAATAGTAGTGAGTAACAATCCATGGAAGAATAGCTGGATGTTCTGAATAGAACCAGAATAATGGGACACATTTTTAAAGTGTCCAAAAATGGGAAAGCCACATCAATCTCTTCCTCTCTCCCTAGACATGGAAACAACTGTGTGACATTAAGGAACACACAACTTGATGTCTATGAATTATGCCTGTTCCATAGTTGATGAGCTGATGTTTTGGACAATATTTTACTGAGCTAACATTTTGGTCAACCTCTTGTTTCTTAGCATAACTGGATCTTCATTTAAGGTTGTATTCTTTGTTGTAGAAATAGGGATGCTGTATTGTTTTATAAGAAGTCCTTAATCCCACCGGTGAAATATTACAGAATATACTTGGGAGATGAGCGAGCCAGAAACAGCTGATTCATTGGGAGTCTGCTCCACTGCTGTTTTATTTTTCCTGTCTGGGCCAGTCAGAATCGTATAGTGCTCCCTGGTGTAGTTCCTCTGCCCTGAGGGCATTAACATCCCATCAAATTGCACTGAATGCCTATCATGCTACACAGAATGACAAAACAAAGCAAACCTACTGGCAACTTTCAAGGAAGCATTATTTTGCATATTGAAAACAACGAAGGTGGGGGGGGGGGCTGTATGGTTCAGCTCCTTCTTCCTCCCCTTTATTGCTTTGTTATTTCATCATTATTCACTGTGCTTTCTTTTCTCTTCCATTTGCCGAGTTTGGGCTTTAATGTAATGGCTATTCCATAAAAATGTTGCTTTTTTAAAAGGTTTGCATATCATCCCATTTTCTTTTTCAACCCTTCAGTTACCATATGGCAAGCAATCAGGTCTGCAATCACGGGGTCCATATTATGTAGCGCATGATTTCGGCATTATGCTATTACCCATCTGTTTCTGTAGAGAAAGACATGAACCCATGTAAGAAAGGTCAGTGGTTTCATTGCACACCGTATTCCAGAAATCTATCTCTGTTCACTTGAGATCACTTTTGTGATTTACTCAAGTCTCCGGGCCAGGCTCTTTCTTTTATTTATTTCTCTCTTTTAAAATAAAAATAAAATAAAATCTTAGACAATCAGCACAAATTTGTCTGCCTGGCTGTTGTATAAAATTATTTCTAGCTGTCATTCCAATATGCTCACATTTCACAACCTGCCAAGGCAACCTCCTCCTAATGCAAGGGAAAAGAACAGCCCCACTTAATTCAATTTGTTTAGCTTATTAGTTAACAAAGATGCATGAGGTTATTTCTCCAATGTTAATCAATTAACAATCAGGTAGCAGCCGCCTTTTCCTTTACAAAAGAGCATTAATAAAATGGGCAGTTGTTTTCTTTCACCAGTAAATTCTGGACACATGTTGTACAATGCACAACTGTTGGGGGGGGGCGGCTGGGGAAGGGGTGATGCAGATAAGTTACTTGTTCAAGCTACAGTGCATCTGACTTCCAAGTAGCTTAGGCCTAATGATATACAATAGCACCTGTAACTGTAAGATACAACTTATAGCTCTCCCCTCTCACTTTTCTGTCTGGAGTTACAGTAAAGGGAAGAGATTTTTAAGGAGTTCCCCAAAGCATTGGGATTTGAGTCTAGTCTCCCTCCCCACTTCCTTTATTTTTCTGGAATAATGAGGCATCTTAGTTAAAACAGTATAGAAGTGGGAGGAGGAGGAAGAAAGAAGAAGGACTGCAATGCACCCAGGAAAGCAAAAAGGCAAGCCCCCCCCCCCCCATTTTATCTTTATTAACATAAAACATGTGCAAGAGTGCTCCATTGGTTCTCCCACAGGGTAATGTTCTTGGGACCAGTCTTACACAACTGTTATTTCCATGGCTGTTTATGCAATGCACCATAGTTACTTATGTCCTCTAGGGTGGCAGGAGCAAGATTAATGTTATCCATTCTATTCTAGTTTCTGAGGCACTCGTGATTATTGTTATTATGGAAAAGTGAATTACAATCACCTACTTCTAGGTGCTGTCAGCCATGAGGTCAGAATTCCTGAGCTGCTCATTGTCAGAACCACCATTTCCTTCCAACTCTAGTGGGAGGGGAAACTTGCATGTTACCAATTGCTCCTTCCTGCTTCACTCTGCACTCACCCGTCTTGCTTATTATCTGTCAGCCATCTAATTTCTGAACACCTAATATAATTTGGAAGCAGCTCAGACACAGTCCTCCCTAATTCAACGAACTGTAAAAAGGAGGGGGAGGTGCAGCACAGAGTTGTAAGTTTCTGCTATTATTGTCAATCTCAGTCTAAGTATTTTTAGCCTTCCTGTGGAGTTGATTTCCTGGTCTAGTGTATCTAGTGGGGCAGGCACTGACAGGTAACAGGAATAATAGTGGCTCTATATCGAGCAGCAACCTCTGGAGAACTACCTCACATTTCATTCTATTCCCTTCCCTCCATATCTGCCACCTTTTAAATGGGGAACTTGACAGGTGTCTAAGAACACAGTTCTAAGTATCTCCAAATTTACTTCATCCCACCCAAAACCATGTCAGATTGATGGTGATTCTTTCCTGTTAGCAAGTGATAGCTGACGAATGCATGGGAATCCAACAATACTTCTCCTTAACTTGGTCCACAGTAAGAAAACACCATTTGCCAGCCTTCTTACTCAGCTTGATTAGTGAATAGCAATGGGGACAGCACATTTTATGGTGGCATATTTTTCTACCGACTCAAGGGCTCACGGCAAACACTTTAACCCAGCACAGAGAAAGAGCCTTTAGATAAAAGGTGAATATGGAATTTCATGTTGTCTGGCTTGTAGTACTTGCAGCTTGGTTCCCAGATTGAAAAAAGTACAAAGGTATGCTATTTTGATGCTTTCTTTAGATTACATTGATATTTCTAGTAGTTGCTATTTGTTATGTTTTTAATGAACGTAAACTATCATATTATTTTGATGTGAAATAGAACTTTCTAAAGTGGTTTGTTTAAACCTGTTATTGCCCAGATGTTTTGGAACTGCAGTTTCCAGAATTTTCCAAACACCAAGGCAACCAACAAGTCAACCATCCATCGAACCAACCAACCACCTACCTACCTACCTACCAACCAACCAACCATTCTGGCTGGAGCATTCAGCTCCCACATATCTCCATGCATGTCAGCTTGGAGAATATTAGTTGCACTTTCAAGATTTTTATTTTCAGGCAGAGGACATTGATTTATTTGTGGAGGGGAGGGGTTCTCCAACAAAAGGTTTTGGATGGAAGAGGCAGCTATATTGAATACTGTAGGAGCAGGAGTAAATATAGATATTGAAACTTCTTCTTCCTAGCTTTATTCCCATGCTATGGCAGGGTCTGCTTATTGAATAGAGGTATTGAATAATATCTGTATAACTCTATGTGACAGCACAGTGATCAAAATACAGTATTGCACACTAACTCACTATTTACTGCTGCAAGTTTGATTCTGACCAGCTCAAGGTTGACTCAGTTTCCATCCTTCCCAGGTCAGTAAAATGAGGACCCAAATTGTTGGAGGCAATATGCTGCTTCTGTAAACTTCTTAGAGAAGGTTGTAAAGCAATATGAGGTGGTATATAAGTCTAAGTACTATTGCTATTGCTAGATTGTCTCTGCTAATAGCCACCACTTTCATTTGCACAGAATATTGTGAATTAAAACTGCTTTATTCTGCAGATTTCTCTGGAGGTAATTTAATTTAATTTAATTAATCATATTTCTATGCCACCCAACTCCCAAGGTACTCTGAGCGGCTTACAACAGAAATAATACAAACAGTGAACATATTTTTTTTTAAAAAATTATAAAAGCATTTTAAAAACATTAAAAACACATACACACATGGCAAGATTGAACAGTGAGATCAATGGCCCCAGGCCTGCCGGAAAAGCCAGGTCTTCACCACTTTCCAGAAGGCTAATAGGGTGGGGGTAGTCTGGACATCAGGAGGTAACTGGTTCCAGAGAGCTGGGGCAGCCACAGAGAAGGCCCTCCCCTGCGGACCTGCCAGCTGGCATTGTTTAGCTGACGGGACCTGGAGGAGACCAACTCTGTGGGATCTTACTAGTCCCTAGGAGCTATGCGGTAGAAGGCAGTCTCGAAGATAGTCTGGCCCTGAGCCATGTAGGACTTTAAAGGTAATAACCAACACCTTGAATTGTGCCCAAAGACCAATAGGGAGCCAGTGCAGCTCACAGAGAATTGGTGTAATGTGGGTGTATCTAGATGCACCCACAATAGCTCGCGCAGCTGCATTCTGGACCAACTGTAGTCTCCGAACACTCTTCAAGGGTAGCCCCTTGTAGAGCATGTAGCAATAATAAGGTACAGTATTTGGGAAGCAATGAGCTAAAAATGACTGCCCTAGAACAGGCAGTCATTGTGAATTTCACATATCCTATCCTCATAATATGCCACTGAAATTCTGGATAAAGCTTACATGCCCCAGCAGTATTGATGGAAGGGCTTTATGAATTGGAAGTTCTTTAAATCCAGCATAAGTTCAAGTCAACACAAGTCCAAATCACTCCCAAAACAAATCATATTCAGTCAAAAAGAACTCAGTTAAAAGGAACCTGCAGATCTTTGACATGTGTGAACAAAGATAGCATTAAATATAAAATCCAATAATTCATCCCAATTTTAGGTTTGCACTATATAGACTGGATAGAAGGTTGGATTCCAAAGTCCTCATGTCCTCATGAGGCTAAAGTTTTGTCAGCTTCCTCTCCCACTCTTCAACAGCTTCCCCCAACTTATTGGCTTCCATATGTATGAAGTGCCATGCCTCTCCCATCATCTCCAATCAAATTTCAAATTTGGTATGCTGGTTCAGGGTAATGACTATTGTAACTACATTTGGGAGCACCATATTCTCCTTGCACTTTATTCACTAAATTTCGTATTTCTTCATATGTAACATTTGTTTGACTATTCTGGTTCTTAAAAAATGTTTTATGTGAATATTTATGAAAATAATACATCTATTACACTAAAGAAAATGCTTGCAAAAATACATATAAGTAAAAGTTAGGCTTTTAAAAAGAAAGATGAGATCCTGACATATCCTCCTAAGAAACTTGAGCAGAGTAGTAAACAAAATACAAATTGTGTTTTCATAAACACACACACACACACAAACCATAACTGCATGTATATGTTGTAAACACTGTGAAAATTAATGAAAAATGTGAAGCGTTCCAAGTCATGACCAGGGGAGAGGAAAATTACAGGCTGACAACCATTAATTATGGAATAAATGTTATTCAAAAGCTGAAGTGATAATAGTTGGAAAGACATACAAGTACAGTTTGACCTACAGTTTTATTTACCACTTATCAGGCAACCTGAATGTCACCGTACCTATGCAAACAATGTGAAGGCATCACACCGAAATAAAACCTGGCTGTGGTTAATTAAAATGATTTAATCAAGGCATATGTATTTGCAATACATGCGCTGGAGCAATAAACAGGTATTTGTTGGCATTCTGAATCTCAATACATATTCAACACAAATTATACAAGGATCAGAGTCCTGCTTCCAATGACCTATAAGGGGGTAGCTATAAAGACATGAATAAAATACCCTAAACACTTTCCACTTATATGTTGGAGGATCAGCATCACATATTATTTTGTATAAAGTAATATCCCCTGGTATTGGCTAAGCAAAAACAGTTGGCAGATAAACAGAGTTTGGAAGCTCCTAGGGAAGGTTTGGAGTAATATTTGACTCTTCCTAAGCTATACACATAATAGAAGTCATATACATAATAGTTGTCAAAGTCAAAACAAGAAAGTAGTACCATGGACAGCTCCTCATGAAGGTGACTAGATTGGACAAAATAGGATTCTCATGACCATCAAGATTGGATGTTGCTTTGACAATGAATGGCAGTTTCATTAAGAGTCCTGTTGTTCAAAACTAAACTCCCAAAAGAAACTACTGAGCTTAGATCTCAGATACTGGCTGTGGTGGTATAATTCTTGACAGAAATGACTTTGGAGAAGAAATGAAGACAGTTTGCAAAACATAAAGTCAAAGAAAACAAGGCAGCATGAGAAAGAAACTTAAAATTGCTTTGGTTTGATTTTTTTAGGTATGGAGGAATGCTGTCAGGCTTTCAAAATTCTGTTATTATAGCCTATACCAATAAAGCACAGTTTCAGTATTTCTTATGGTGTTTGTAATCTGTCTTGCCTAAGAAGAATGACAATTAGGAGTTGTGTGCACAGAATTATCCTTTCATACTTCAAAAAGTTCCAGAAAATATCCCTCCAAACATATTATTTGCATTGGAAAAAATGATCCCTTGGAGAAAATTGAACTTTCTTTCTTCTGCTCACTTCTATGCCAAATTCATATAGTAGATATAGTAGATCTTAATCAAATGTGGGTGTCAGGGTTCCAAGTAACACCCCCAATGAAAGAAGACTCTGAGGCTTGAGTTTCCTCAAAGTTCCATTTTATTAGAGATGTCATATTGGAACATCTGAGAAAACCCGAATCTGAAAGTTTCCAGGTTTTCCCCACCCAAAGAAAAGTTCAGGTCCCTGCCCAACACCCACAAGTCCATCACATGACCCAGGAGCAAAGGACAATAAGTCAAGCATACCTCCCTTGTACACAACAGTCCCAATCCTAAGTATTCCATCATTTTTATTTGTTTGTTTATTTTTATTTGTTTATTAAATCTATATGCGGCCCATCTCACTGTTGAAGCAACTCATGCTTGAAATTTTACTTTAAAAAGGTCATGCCTGCAATTACTTAGTTCCTACTCTCAATGTATAACTATATATTCAGAACAGTATATAGAGATTTGCAATAAAATATGTTGATTGATTAGATTCTGGATCTTCCTCTACTCTACTCAAATGCAAAATTTTTCCAATGTAAGCTACATGTCGTGACAGAGAATTCATAAACATTACAGAACAACAGACAGCTCCTGTGGCTTGTTTCTTAGTTTTGATTAATGGCAATGCAGAAGTCTATTTAAGAGAAGCCAAGATTGACAAATACCAGACAAGGAACATGCGTGCACCAAACAAGCAATCTGCCATCAAGCAAACATTCACCTTTGCTGACCAACAACAGCTGTTTACTAAATGCAGAAGGAGGGAGACTTAATTTGGTGTTCATCAATGTTTGGTCTGAAAAATATTTTTTTTATAAAAACTCATTGCAGATGGACCACAGTTAAAGTATTATTAATGATATTGTTTTGTTTGTGTTTAGCATTTGTTATTTTTTTTCTCCTGCGTCCAACATATAATATATCTGTATCATCAGTATACATACTGATAATCTATACATGAGCTATAAATTCTATTAGGGAAAAAAACTTATTTTTCTTTTATATTATATTGCACTGGGTACAGATGAAACAAAGAAACATGTACAATAAATATAATTTCCTAGCACATGAAATGTGTCCCTACAAGGGCATTAAAAATATCAGCTCATTGGATGCTTCCAATATATGTATGCATTTTCCCATGGAAGGCTAAACCCATTTCTCAAGATACTGTTTTCCCTCTTCTAAGCATATTTTCACAGTATTTCTTTAACTAGGAGAGCACCACTTTCAAAGTAGTGGATAATTTCTGTGAGCTTTAGACAAAGGCTCCCGAAATGATGATTGATGAGGAGGAGGAAGAGGAGGAGGAGGTCCATAAAGTTCATTGAGGTTCACCATATCATAGAGTTTTCTGGAAAAAACACAGTGACCAACTCATTGCAACAGTGAATGAAAATATTTTACACTGCAACTCTTTCTTGACATTTGCTTTTGGTTACTATTAGCATTATCTTTCCTCCTATCATGCTTCCTGATATGCCCTCATGAAATCAAACTGGTAGATAAGAGATAAATCCCAACCATCATCTGTAGTTACAGTGGTAAACCTGATGCTACTTATTAAAGTCAATTTTTAAAATGGTATGACATTTGCTTCTAACTGTGTCTTTGCCAATGAAAGTACTCCAAATTCGATTTTCAATTTCACAATTTTAAACCATCAGGTCTTTCAAAGAATGCAAAATTGCTTCCCAACTGGTACCAGCATAGAGTGCAGATATTTGTCCTACCCATTAGACCAGTGCTTTTCAACCTTGTCAACTGGAAGATGCATGGACTTTGACTTCCAGAATTTCTCAGCCAGCTATGTTATATTACTCTGTACCAACCTCTGCTGGTTGCAGAATTCTGGGAGTCAAAGTCCACACATTTTCAAGCTGCCAAAGTTGAGAAACACTGCATTAGACAGTTATCTATGCCAGCGGTCCTCACCTTTTGCGGCCTAGCAGCCTAGAGGAGGAGGTGGGAGAGGGGAAGAGGACCATGTGAGCAGCGGGCAGCCACACACGCATTTGTGCAACTCAACTTGTGTAAGTGCCATGCTGGTGTGCCTCCACACAGGCATGCAGCTCAACTTGCACAAGTTGCAAGTGTGGGTGCACGCTGGCCCACCACTCGCCACAGCCCAGAGATTGCAAAGCTGATCCAAGACATTTTGGCACCTGATTTGGTGGAGTAAATGATATACAACTCAGGATGCCAATTTCTCAAATCCATGGAGGCAGGTGAATTAGTATAGTCTATAAATACTTATTTTGCTTTCTTTTATGCTGCAATAAGGTGTAACTCAAGTAAGTTAAATAACTAACATTGTGTCCTTTCATATCGCCTACAAACTGCTGTTGCTCTGCCTCATGGAGCTGGCCCTGCTTGCTTTCTTAGAGAGGACAAGATCACTTTCTGACCTGTTAACTGGCTTCAGACAACTCCATCTTTCAGTGTGCATCTAAAACAGGAGTGTCAAACTGAAGGCCTGGGGGCCGGATCTGGTCCATGGGGTGCTTAGATCTGGTCTGTGGACCACCCTAGAAATGGCAAAGGACTGGCCTGCGGTGCCTCTACCAGTGAAAATGGAGCTTGTGAGGGCCGTGGGTGGACCTCCAGAGCTCCATTTTCTATAGCAGAGGGTTGCAGGAAGCTGTCGCAGCCGAAAAAGGAGCTCAGGAGCCCATTTTCATTGGCAGAGTGCTTGGGCCACCACAGGTGCCGACTCAAGTGACATCGGGCTGGCCACACCTACCCTGGCCACACACCCCCAGGGCCAAATACAACCTTGATGTGACCCTCAATGAAATCGAGCTTGACACCCCGATCTAAAAGATGCAAGACTAGTTTTGTAGGAGCAGCAGTTGTTCATCTGAGCAGTTCTATATAGCTGTATATCCCCAGGGTGAGGAAAAATGGGATTGCAATGTGTGAAAACAGAAACAACTAAACAATGGAAAACTGACCAAATTACAAGTTGACCTTGAATACTTAATAAATCCTTCAGAAGATAGAGGAGTAAAATATGCAGCCCTCTACTACCACAGTTGAAATTTGACAGCCCTTCTGCCATTCTGGCTGTTGAGAAACACCACACCATGGATTGTTTTTTCTCTCCCTCTTGTGCCTCCATGGGACTATCCCATCTTTGAAGAGCCTCAGTTGTCTTCTTAGCAAATCCCCCGGCAATTCTCTCCACATGTATTTTTTTTTCTGCACAGATGATCAGAAGCCCTTTCTTTCTTTTCAGAATAGTTCAGGTACCTTGGCAGCATGGCTCATCAAATATAAGCCATTTAAATATATATATATAAATGCTTTTCAAAGAAGGAGGAGGAAGATGATTAAACACAATCTCATTGAAGGGCAAGTCTGAACAAGAGGCAGAGGAGCATTTTTAACCAAAAGCTGTTTTTTGGACAAATGAGGCATTGCTGAATAGTCATGAGTAAAGGAAAACAGTACTTTTGCACTTTTAAGTAGTCTTGTAAAGGATGTGTTTTTAGTATCAATGGACTCTACATCATATTCAAATGTTTTTTTAAAAACATCTGGTCATTCTATAGCAGTTTCAATTAATTAACGATGGCTTCTCTCTATGAACAAATTCAGGGAGTTGAATACTATAAGTCTGGAAATGAAATAAAAAATAAGGGGGTGGTTTTCACAGTTTAGAGTGGGGTGTGCTTCCTAAGTCTACAATAAACAGCAAGCAAAGAGACATGTATGAAACTTTGAAAAATAGATCAACAGGTCATATGAGCTCATATGAACATTAATAAACCGTATTGCATTCTCTGTGTTTTCAGAATGCACTAAACTGCAAAGTAGATAGCCATGTTTCAATTTAGCACTGTTGTGGTCCGCCAGCAGTCTGAGGAGCTGACAGCAGAGTTGGACAGCGATGAGGCTGAGGAAGAATATGGGCCAGTCCTGGAGGCTGGGGAAGGCCCGGATGAGGGCTCTGCATCAGAGGCAGAGATGGGGCCAGGGCCATCGGGGAGTGAGGTGCCAACTCCAGAGCCTCTAGAGGCTGATAGTAGAGCGGCAGAGGAACAGGAGGAGCCTGTTCCTATGCATGTATGAGAAGAGCTGTCAGAAGGCAAGAGCAGCTAAAGCAAAGAGGACAACTCAGGAGTAAAGTGGAGAGATGACTGGCCCCTCCCCTAAGGCTTAAAAGACCAGCAATGGCTCTTGGGCTCTTTGTCAGAAAACAGCATTGATAGACTTGTTCTTGTCTTGCTACACTTATCTTTTATCAGCTTCTTCTGCTTCTAAACTTTTGCCAAGAGAAGCCTTTGGCAGTTTGCCTAATTATACCAAGGTTGGTGACTGAAGAATTTGTGTTATGAAGAATTTGTTTTGATTTAGTTTGGACTACGCTGAGAATGAGTTAATTCTCAGCTGTTCTAATAAAGTCTGTTTGTTTTGGAACTATTTGCGTCTAATACTACTTACTTGGGCCTGGGTCACAACAAGCACATTGCACCAAACTGAGTCCACTTTGTTAGATTCTGGTACTATGTCAAAATTCTACTGAATAAATTATGACTAGATATATAGGAAGGATAGATAAATATACCATGTGAACACAGAGACTGCATGTACATCAGATGCTTTTGAGAAAGGGGAATGATGATCTGTGGAAACTCATGCAAGGAATTGAATTTGTTGGTATTAATTGTTTAAAATGTCATAACGCTTTTGTTTTTTCTGGGATAAAAAAAGGCTAACGTGACCTGTGGGAAGCAATTTGAGTTTAGTTACACAGTAAATATTGTTCTGGCCTGTCTTGATTTTATGACAGGTTATCAAGTCTTGACATTAATAAACAAATCTAATTCTCAGCAGTATCTGCATATCTTTGTATCATGCATTCCTGATACCACAGTGCCTGAGATTGGTATTTTTTCTTTTATGTTTTAATGGGGGGAAAACTGTACTCCAGCATATTTTAGGCTTTATCACTAACATAAAAAGGGTCTACAAAGGTGATACGTAAATATGTCCCAAAGAGAATACTGGAAACTAAGTATTTTCTTAATACTCAGAATACAAATATTTTCTTGTCCAACAAACACAACCTTCTTTGCCTAATAGTAAGTTGATGAACATGCCATCAGTTGAGCTTGACTATTGAATTCAAGCTTTATATTGCTGTTGATTATCTGATGATTATTAATCTGATCTACAGCTTTGTACTGCATTAAGGTTCTTACCATAGGTATGCTTCAAAATCCCAGGGAAGGCAGAACTTAGAAGGTTAGGTTTCTAAGGTGGACAAAGGTCACCTCAAAAGTCTCAATTGAACAGTACCATGGCATGTGAAAAGAGAAAGGTAACTATATTTCAGTACATAATAAAGCCGCAACCAAAAGGAAAATCTTTCGTCTCATCTCAGTGACTTTATGGGCACATCTGTGCAGTTTTCATCACAACAGTGTAAAGGTAGTTTCTAGTGTGCCTTTCTCAGATTATTCTTTCTTTCCCAGTCTGTTATTCTCTGATGGTTTCCATCCAGAGCTCAACCAGGCTCAATATTTGCTTAGCTTCCAAACCCAGAAGAAATTTCTCCATAAGAGTGGGACTGGCAACCCTGGCAGAATGAGAGTCAACATATAGATCAGCACCTCAGACCAAGGAGGCATGAGGAGGCATGAGGAGACCACAAGAAAGCAGTATTCAGGAAGTTTTAGAGATCTGGAAGTTGGAGCAAGCCCATCTCTATCTAAACTGCAGTTGGAGACTTTAAAACAATACTGATCTGCATATTTCTTTTCTGAAGCATTTTTGGAAATTGTTTTGGAATATTAAGAACCTACAGAAATATTAAGAACCTACAGGTTTCATTATACTGTGTGCGTTTCCTTCTATCCCTCATGAAAGACGTTCTATGTGAGTTTAAGTGCTTAAAAATTAATTTGGAATAAATAGCAAAAGATTGTTTGAAAAGTGGATTTTGGAAAATGATGAATTAACTACCGGCCCAGAAAACCTTAGAATATGACTTTGAAATGAGAATCCTTCCGGTAGGGGGGTAAAAATTAGATTAAAATATGAATATTTTGATTAAGGCTAAAACATTTATGTTTTTATTCTGGCAACTCTTAATGAGCATTGGCTGATTAGGACTGAATGATAAAGTTTTAAAATTTGTTGACAGATAAAAGGAGATGTGAGAAGAAATATTTTGTTGAAGTATCAGAGAAGGGGATAAGTTACTCAAATAGTTTTATAAAGGGAGAAGTCATTTCTTTATATATCGTATTCTTTTCTATACAATTTTTTCTTTTTCTCTGTACTTTTTTATTTTTTATAATTGTTTCAATTTGTATTAGTTTTTAGCTTGGTATTTGTAAACTTTAATAAAAAATATTGATTAAATAATTAAAAATATGGAGACGGGTTGCATATCCACTTTGCATAATGCCTGGAAACAGCCTTTGATACTTTTCTCTTATCAGGTTCCAGGTCCTTAAGCAAATTTAATCATCTTGCAGTGATGATATCAGTGTCAACTCACAAAGCACTCCTGACCTGCTCTCGAGTTGCCATAGGCAGGGGGATGGGGAACCGAGCCTTGCAGCTGCATCAAGGAACTTGTACATCAGTCAAAACAAAGCACATTGCAGCCAGTGATTGTCAAGGATGTCTCCAAGGATACCCACAATGGCCGAAGGGAGTGACTTCTACAGCCAGGGAATTGCTTCATTCAAACGTGACTGATGACACACCATGGGGGAAGCGGGGAAACAGAAGCCAAGGCGGAAACTAAGTGGGGTCAGAGTTGGTTTCACTTGGTTCATGCTGACACGGCACTCCTAATAAATAACTGGATTTCTTTTGAGGTTTGGCTTGAGGCTCATGACTTAATTAGGGCATCGGTCGGAACCCTGACAGCCAGCATGTCAGGTTCTGGCCAACAGTCATAAGCTTTCAGGAGGCCACTAGTCTCCAAATGGGCAAGTACAAAATCTGCTGGCTGCCAGAATGAATAGAAGGAAAAAAAACCCAGAAAGTAGTGAATGTGATTTTACTCAACCAGGGTTTGCAGAAACATCTTGATTACGTAGGAAAAACCTGGCTTAAAGAAACACACACACACACACACACACACACATACACACACACACCCGTGTGTGTGTGTGTGTGTGTGTGTGCATTTTTCTTCAACCCGGTATTTTCCTACGTAAACCAAGTTTCTCAAATTGCAGCCATAGCTCAGTGAAATCACATCCACTATCCTAGGCTTTTTCAGACAGCAAGCAAGCATTTTGCTACCTATTCGGAGACTAATATAGATCTATTTTGGACTGATTGGTCCTCATCAGATAGGCACACCTAATTGATGTGCCTAACTGATGTGTGTTAGGTGTGCCTAACTAATTCATCAGTTAGGCACACCTAACTGATGTGCCTAACTACAGGGAGGGAACCATATGTTCCCTCCCCATAGAGACTAAGTGTTTGCTGTCTTCTCTTATCATAGGTTTTTGTATGCATTTTTCTTCAACCGGGTATTTTCCTACGTAAAACAAGTTTCTCAAATTGCAGCTCAGTGAAATCACATCCACTATCCTAGGCTTCTAATAGATTAATCTTTCCCCTGGCTCAAGCTGATGAAGGGAGGAGAACTTGTGGCTCAGAAAGTTAATTCAACTGCCTAACATGCAGGAAGCCCAAGTTCAAATTCAAGTAAGGGTATGGCCAGCTGATGAAAGCTAAAAAGCTTGAAATAGATTTTTACTAGTCTCCCTTTATTCCTTATCAGCAAAATATAAATGAGAGAAGTGATTCCTTAAACACGAAGCATTTAAACTTTTCCTGCTAAGTAATTGGCATCCAATGAAGATATTTCACTATAGGCAAATCTTGCACTATTGAGCAATCTACCTGTTGAATTTTGAGCTTATGGATACTTCTAAGGGCTAGATCAATATAGAGCATATTGCTTTATTCAGAATAAAAGTAAAGGTTTCCCTGTCCATTGTGTCCAAATCGAGAGCACAGTGCTCATCTCTGTTTCTTGGCTGAAGGAGCTAGCTTTGTCTGAAGACACTTCCATGGTCATGTGGCCTGCATGACTATATGCCAAAGGTGCACAGAATGCTGTTATCTTTCCACCGAAGTGGTACCTATAAATCCACTCACATCTTCATGCTTTCAAATTATGAGGTGGGAAATTACTCAGACTAGAAGGGTAGAAAAGCAAAGTTGGATTAATTCAAGAAGGGTCACAGTTGGTGCATTTGTTGTATTCATGCAAATGTGCTCCCTACCCCATTCAACAGTTGTTAATCCAGTGATAGTAGAAGATTTAAAAAAAAGCATGCCAAGACTGTAGAGAATTCCCCCCCAAACACCCAGTATCCTATTTATTATTTATTTATTAAGTAGATTGATAAGGACATTCAATGAGAGCATTGATGACGCAGCAGCTTAAAGTGGTGTTAAAGTGATACCAGCTGCCTGCAATTACTGCAAGTTTGAATCTCACCAGGCTCAAGGTTGACTCAGCCTTCCATCCTTTCAAAGGTAGGTAAAATGAGGACCCAGATTGTGGGGGCAATAAGCTGACTTTGTATAAAAAAGAACACCGCTTAGGAGGGGCCGAAAGCCCTACTAAGCAGGTATATACAAAAGTATGAAGGCTATTGCTTAATGCATTGTAAGCCACCCTGAGTCTCCGGAGAAGGGCGGCATATAAATTAAATAAAAATAATAATAATAAAAACCTCAAACAATGTAACTCTGAATGGTGTAGAAGAACAAACAACAAACAACAATCCAACACCCTTCCCTTCACAACATTAAAATATATGCAATATATAAAAATATAAAGTGGTGAACAAACAGCATAACAAAACCAGCAAAATGGTACTCGTTCAACTGCCCCCTAATGCCTGAATTGAAATCCAGGTCTTGCCAGCTTTCCTAAAGGCAAACAGAGCCTGGGACATGCCATTTATCAGGGGAAAGGGGAGAAATTGTCCCAAAGAACAGGAGCAACCGAGAAAATGCATTTCCTTAAGATGATGACATTTCCAAAAAGGAACCTGGAGCCCGCCTTCCATGTGGGGTATATAGGTAGACAGATATTCTTGGGAGAAGGCGGGCGAAATGCAGCTCTCAGAGTAGTTGTATTACATGGGCAAAGAGATGTGTCTGCTTGCCTCATTCGGAACTCAAGCTATCAGGTATATCAGTGGTGGGTTTCAAAAATTTTTACTACCGGTTCTGTGGGTTTGGCTTGGTGGCCGTGGTATTGCTTGGTGGACATGGCTTGGTGGGCATGGCAGGGAAGGATACTTAAAATCTCCATTCCCACCCCACTCCAGGGGAAGGTTATTGCAAAATCCCCATTTCCTTCCAAACAGCTGGGACTTGGGAGGCAGAGAATAGATGAGGGTGGGGCCAGTCAGATATTTTACTACTGGTTGTCAGAACTACTCAAAATTTCCACTACCGGTTCTCCAGAAGTGGTCAGAACTTGCTGAAACCCACCTCTGATGTCCATTTGAAAATATAGTTCTATGATCCACGTAATTGTGTGATCTCAATTGTGTTCTGCAGAAAAGGGGGACCAAAATTATATGTCCAGCGCATTCATGCAGCTGTTTCTTGGAAAGAGGATCTTCACTATGAAGAAATAAAAAGCAGACCCAACTCCGAAAACCTCAATCTCATGTCTGAGTGTGTTTCAAATATCTGCTTGGGATTACTGTTGTACCATACAAAGGTTCATCAAAAAGTACTGAAAACTTACCCACTCCTCAACTCTTGATCCAGATCAGAGTTTTACTACTCTATCTTAAATACTGGGCCAACCAAGCTGTGTTTGGAAACTCTGTGATAGAAAGGAAAATCTCCCTCTATTAGGCATCTTGAAAAAAAAATCATTTAAAGAAAACAAAAGATCTCCCCCATTTTTTAACATGACATTAATGGGTGACTACTTAACATGCTATAATGAGCAATGTCTAGATTGGCCTGGATGCTTCCATCACAGAATGGCTGACTGTTTCTCCATGGACTGATTTGTTTGGGTTTTTTTTTTTTAAACCTAACACCTGAATTATTTCAAATAATTCCCTGTCTGAAAGTTCAGGATCGGTTAATGTTGGGCAGGGCCCCTCCTTCTCCACAGTAAGCAGTTCAGATCTATTTATTGTCACCAGGCCGGCAGCTCTCATTGCTGTGTGACTGGTTTAATTGTGGGCTGTAATAAAGGTCATAATTAATATCCCAACACAGACACTAACAAACAATTTTAAATTGCCAGCATAATCAAATGATGCAAACATCTACAAGCTACAAAAGTTCATTGCCGCAACTGACAATTTCTTAATTGTATTCAGTCATTCATGGAAATTTTATTAACATCGAACTGATGTATCCTGCCCCGTCTTTGTCACAACACCAGGGATCTAATTTCATTATTTTCCACAAGATTTGCTTGACTACTGCCATGATTCTAATATTGCTTTCGTCCAGATGTTTATGCTATTTAAATTAGGAAGAAAAGGCTTTTGGGTAAACACAATTAAAGAAGTTTTTTTTTTCAAATTTAGTTTAACAAACTTCTTTTAATTAATGCATATTGCTGCAGTGTTGATGTCTTTTGCCTTGATTTTTTATTTAAATTCAGTCATTCTCCACACCCCCTGCCATGATATGAAACACGTTCTGTTTGGACAGCTTCCTCTCTGCTTATAGCAACCTTTTAGAGGGTGTGTGTTTTTTTTTTACCTCCACTTATGTTTGAGTGCTCATTAGAGTGAAAGATATTGGCGCTTTTTAAAAACCCTTTACTCTTAAATCAACTTCTACTCAATTTTGCAATGCTATTGCCTACTTTAGCTGTTTTTCTCTCCTTTGATTTGTTATATTTTTAGAAAGCACCTAAAATGAAAAGAGAAAGAAAAAGACAATTTTGTTTACTTCTAGATCTTAGTTCAGGACTGTGATAATTCTTGTACTCAAGCACTTAATCAAAGCCTGCTGATACTGCATAAATGTTGTTGTTAGTATTATTCCTATTTTGTGTTATAATCATGCTATAAATAGTGGAAAATAAAACCAACATCTGCTCAGAATCTAAGTGTTATTCTTCCTGTCCAACTGAGGTAGAAATACACGCGTTTGTGTGTGTGTGTGTGTGTGTGTGTGTATTTTCTCCCAATGGGCAGCAGAGGGTTAGCTGGCTGCCAGAAAAAAAGCCTAGAAACTAGTGGATTGTGATTTCACTGAACTAGGGCTACATAAAAATCTTGGTTTACGTAGGAAGAACCTGGTTAAACAGAAATACACAGAAATCCTACGAAAAGGAAAGAAAACAAATACTGTACCTTTACAGGGAGGATATATGGGATCAGGGTGTGGCTAACTGATGAGGGCTTATAAGCCCGAAATAGATCTATCTTAGTCTCCCAATGGGCAGCAGAGGGTTTGCTGGCTGCCAGAAACTTTGCTGCTCTCTAGTTTATGTAGTGTTTTTATTTGATGTTACGGTATACTATATTCAGTGGTGGGATTCAAGTAATTTAACAACTGGTTCTCTGCCCTAATAATTTCTTCCAACAACCAGTTTGTCAAACTGCTCAGAAAGTTAACAACCAGTTCTCCTGAAGTGATGCGAACTGGCTGAATCCCACCACCGACTATATACCAGAGCCATGGTGGCACAGTGGTTAGAATGCAGCACTACAGGTTACGTCCGCTGACTTCTGGCTGCCAGCAGTTTAGCAGTTTGAGTCTCACTGGCCTTCTAAGTGCTATTGCTATTGCTACATTTTTAATCCATATATGTTTTATATCAGAGGTGGTATTCAACAGGTTCTGACCAGTTCTGGAGAACCGGTAGCAGAAATTTTGACTAGTTCAGAGAACTGGTAAATACCACCTCTGACTGGCCCCACCCCCATCTATTCTCTGCCTCCCGAGTCCTAGCTGAACAGGAGGAAATGGGGATTTTGCAGTAACCTTCTCCTGGAGTGGGGAAGGAATGGAGATTTTGAAGTATTCTTCCCCTGCTATGCTCGCCAAACCACGCCCACCAAGCCATGCCCACAGAACTGGTAGTAAAAAAATTTGAATCCCACCACTGGATGACAGGAACCAGAAGTGCTCCATGGCTTAGGACAAGGGTACTTACGGGACCGCCTTCTGCACCAATAGCCTCTCACCGACCAGTTCACTCCCATAGAGAGGGGCTCCTCGGGGTGCCGTCGGCCAAACAATGTTGACTGGCGGCCCCCAGGGAGAGAGCCTTCTCTGTGGGGGCACCTGCCATCTGGAACGAACTCCCCCCTGAGATAAGGAGGCTTCAGGACCTACGCACCTTCCGCCACGCCCTAAAAACATTTTTATTCCAACAGGCTGGTCTGGCCTGAATCTCCCCTTTTAAATTGGGTTTTAAATTGGATTTTAAAAATGTTTTTATAAATTGGATGTTTTAAATCCTGTTCTAAGCCCAAACTATTTAATCATTTTTAAATAATTTTTAACTTTTGTATGTACTGTATTTTATTTGGCTGTTCACCGCCCTGAGTCCCTTTTTGAGGGAGTAGGGCGGTATATAAATTTGAAAAATAAATAAATAAATAAAAAGTGCCAACCAGAGACGTCAGTTGAATGATCCAAGGACACAGACATGGAAACAGAATGTGAATGCCTAGCATAGAAGTGCCAAACCTCAGAACTGTTACCAAAACTGTTCAAACTATTTTGAACTTTATTGGATACTAGTAAGATGACAGGAGGGGGGGGGGGGGAAAGCCTGAGAGGGGAAAAGCTATCCAAAACAATAAAAGCAAAATCAAGATGTATTAAAACTTGCCACTCTAAATATTGGGGTGAAATGGAGAACTAAAACAACAAGTGGTTAACATTTGCAGTATGAGGTCAAGAAATCTATATAACCAATCTAAATTGCCATTAGAAATATATTACAATTTCAATAAAATTACAGAAAGATAGAAATCATGTGCTTGTCATTTTCTTCAATATTTTGATATTCATTAAGCAAAAGGGTTAACTCATAAGGAACAACTGAGTAGAAAAATAAATTCCATTGCTTTCATTTCTGTACTTGTAAATGACATGGGAAGGGATTTAAAACAAAACAAAGCTGAATGATGAAAATTCAGAGAAAGGTCTCAAGGATACTTCTAGATAAATACAAGTCACTGGGAAAGAAACTAGCATATGAGAATATGTATTTCATTTCATTGATGTGGAATTTCAGTTATATTAATTTAGTTATTAATTCCCAAGTCATTAATAATTCCCTAGTAATATACTATAATGTAATGTAGTTAATATATCAATAATAGCATATTCATTTAATAAATTAGTATTGATAAAAATACAATATTGAATAATATTAATTTAATATAGCTTATATAGCTATATTAAGGAATTCCCTAGTCATAAGTCTAATAATTTTCTCCTTTTCTTGCATTAAGAAACAACAATTTAGTAACACAGTTCAGTGGTCTCTGGGTTCCTAGCAGGCTTCAGTGGGTCTAGATTCAGAAGCTCTACACTTTTGTTTCAAGTTAAATTTGTGTCCTAATTCAGATATCAGCCACATACATACACACAGCTTCTCAGAAGAATATCAGTTTTTCTTCAAGACTAAAGAGTTTACAATGAAGCAAAGGGATGTAAATGAAGCAAAGGCTTGTCTGCAATTGCTTAGAAATAGGAGCAAGCAGAAGAATCATCTAAAGTTGGTCTAAGTTTCAGAGAGCTAAGTCCAGGTTATCAGTGAGTCCAAAGCTCAGAAATTCAAGGATAAAATCTACATATGAATTTCATACATGAAACAAGGGTCAGATGTTATTTGAGGCAAAGAGAGCTCAACTCAGAGCTTAAAATAAGACTGCAGCCAGTTGTCAATAATCAGAAGATTTACTCTTTTGCTTGGTGAGGAGCCTAATAGGGCTTTGCTGTTTTGCTCCCTTTTCTACTCATCTGGTATAAGCACTGGAAGCTTTTCTCCAGAAATGATTGCACCCTCATTTCTGAATGTGCATTGTGGTTGGAGAGTAAAACTAGGCAATATGATTTTTTAAAAATTTCTAATGCAAAGGATAAGAAAAGAAATAGGAGGCATTGGAGGCTCTGAATTCATGTACTACCATTGAAGAGATCACAAATACAATGTCCAGTTATCTATTGTTGAAAAAACAAAAAATGGGGTCCCAGATTTTCTTATATTTGCATGTTTAAAGTATAAATTCTAAAATGCTTTGCACTAAAATACAATATGTCTTACCATCTCTCTCTCTCTCTCTCTCTCTCTCTCTCTCTCAGACTGGGCAGTCCCCCAAAGAGAGAAATATATTCTTAAACAAGGATACATATAATCTTATGTAGATAAATAGAATTTCATTCCAGCCATTTCCTAGAGAATTCATCAAGTATATCCATATATTTTTAAACTTTATGACTACAAAGTGGATTACTTCAATCCTTCTTTAAGAGAACAAAAGCAGTAACCCTGAAGAAAGTGTCAGCCCTGCAGAGTAGGCCAGGACAGGCAACAAACTCCAGGCATCTGAGTACAACTACATTTTTTGATGATAGGCGAGCATTTTTCAACTTCAACTACTTTAAGACCTGTGGACTTCAACTCTCAAAATTCCCCAATCAGCATGAATATTGAAAGCCTGTATGTGTCTTCCTTTCCCTTCCCTCCATCTTATACCCTTACAAATTAGGATAGAGCCAGCTTCTTTGAGCTTCTTTCTCCTGCTTCTGTGTTCCCTGGGCTTAAAGTATGCTTTGGTTTATGCAACTGTCACTGCCTTTGCCTAGCTTCCTCAAGGTCATCTCTGGGGCTCTTTTAGCACTTGCAGAAACTATCTTAGCTGTTATTCTTTGAAATCATAGATGGGTTGGGGGAAGAGGAGAGTGAGCCAGTTTCAAGAAAGAAGACATTTGCCACATAAGGCTGGACTATGTATATTGTTAGAAGTTGTTTTAAGGATGAAAGGAGAATTGCTCTTCAATTTCTTATAGACGGTTTGTTGATTGGGTACTGTACACATGGTCAGCCATGTTAGAGAACAACATGGCTGTTCCCTACAGCTGACCTTCTTTGATTTTAACCATGATGTTGTCACCTCGCCTTCTCTCGCCTTGCACCAGTTTTCCTTAATGCTAGCTGGGAACACTCCCCTGCTACACTCACCTTATTTGAAGGCTGCCATTGGAGGAGATAATCATACAGCATGTATTCTGATATCTGATTCATCTCCCACTGTACCAGCAGGATAATGTCCTGAAGATCAAGGTAGGACTTTGGACAAATCAGCTGTTTAATTTTTTTTAATGAAAACAACCTATAGCCCAAGTGTTTCCCCAGGCTAAGAGACTTGATAACCAATTCCCCTCCTCCTCAAAAGGACAACCCCAAGCAAGAAGACATTGCTACTAATTTATTTTTATTCTTTTTCTTTTAAAAAAGAGGAAAATCTTAACAGATTGATTTTAATTTTCAATAATTCTGCTAAATGATGAATAAACTACTTAAGTCAGAAAATGCCCAGGAATAAAGCCTTTTTAATATATATATATATTTTCAATTTTTCCAATTTACATAACAATAAGCCTTTTAAACAGTACTGTGTCATGAGTCTCTTACAGTTATCTACATTTATTTCTATACATTTTTGTTTCTCTGTTCTAACCACTTATACCACTTATCCCAAACCTTGTAAAATTCTGTTTCTTCCTTGTCTTTTATTTCTAATGTGAGTTTATACATCTTGGGACATTCTAATATCTTATGAATAATCTTCTCGTTGGCTGGTATATTTTCTAATTTCTAACATTGGGCATAAACAATTCATGCTGCTGTTACTATATGTAAAATGATATGTTGGAGTTGCTTCTTTATCTTTTGATTAATTATTCCTAATAAAAATAATTCAGGTTTAAATTCAGTTTGTGCTCCTGTAACCATCTCCTTATCTGTTCCCAATATTTCTTTGCTTTGGGGCATTGCCACCACATGTGATAGAATGTTCTGTCCTTATATTTACACTTCCAGCAGTCCGGTTTCATATTTGCGTACATTTTAGCCAATCTCGCAGGTGTTAAATGCCACCTATAAAACATTTTGTACTGATTTTTTTATATGCGGTCGACAATGTTAATTTGCAGTTTTGTTCCATAATTTTTCCCATTCCTCTAAATTTATATTACGGACTACATTTTGTGCCATGCTATCATTGGATGCTTCACTATTTCTTCTTCCATTTCTACCTCTAATAGATATTTATATGCTTCTGTTATAATTTTTTCTTCCTTGCCTGCAATATTCTATCCAATGTTTGTGATATCACATCTTCCATGTCTTTTCTATATCTCAACTGTGTTTCTGTAGATATGGCCACCAGTCTATAATTATACCAAGTCAGGTCACCTGATCCAAAAGAGTGTGTGTGTGTGTGTGTGTGTGTGTACAGTATCTTGCAGTCAGTAGAGGGTTGCTACTGGTTTGTCCCGGTTCGAGCGAACCAATAGTAGCAGCGGCAGGAGGCTCCACCCACCCAGCCGGACATCATCAAATATGCTCTGCGCATGCGTGCACAAGTGAACCAGTAGCAAAGGTAAGTGAAACCCACTACTGCTTGCAGTAATGTGACTGATTTTTGCAATGGTTTTCTCAAAACCCAGAATTTACGGTAGTTCCAGTTTTTGGCACAATCTTTGCTGATAGTACACTATTGGTTCATTTAATTGTGGGATTTGTTTAATGACCGTGGATTTTTTTTTAACAACTGTGGTGATTTGCTTAATGACCACTGCATAAAAAGTCATAAAATTGGCTCATTCACATGACTAACCTACTTCACTGCCATTGTAAATTATGATTGCGATGGGCAGGCTCCATTATGATTCGAGGACTATCTGCATTTGTATCTGTATAATCATGAGTGTATATACACACATTTATGAAAGACAGACAGACTACAAGAGGCACGTTCATCTGCTCTGAATGGCTGTAGCTTTGCAATTAGCTTTTCACAGCACTTAACAATCTCAGGTGCTTTACTGGAAAGACAGTGAGGAGTCTTTATGGAACGTATATTCTACCATTAAGCTACTATCCTGCCTTATATATACCTGCTTTTGTTATTTTTAAAACTATCTGGGAAAGCACATCAATCTTATCATATACACATTGCAAAAAGAAAGCAGGGATTCAAAGCTTCATCTAACCAAGGGCTTATGGAGAATTTATGGCAGTCACTGATCTAGAATCACCCAGTAATCTTTATGGCTGAGTGGGGATCTGAACTTGCTTTTCTACTGTCCAAATTTATAACTAGCTACTACCAACACAATTAAAAAACAGGACTGACTGGAAGACTTTTGGGGGAGTTGTGAAACATTGCTCCTAATCTTGAATCATGTTCTGAAGAATATTATGATGTTACACAGGGTGAATGGAAAGATAGATGGTTGCAAAGACAGACATAAGAATATTAGAGATATGGTGTAGTACAGCATACTCCACTATTTGGTTGGCTGAGGGAATGTTTACTTCCAATTTCCTCTCTGGGGAATTATTTACTTAAATCCTCACTCAAACTTGCAAACAATGGAGCATGGTTAACTCAAACAAGCGTTTCAGGCAAATATTTCAGATCCCAAAGGTTTGCCATCTTATTATTCACACATAATTGTAAAGTAAGCTTGGGGAAGTAATGATTCATACTATAGCAAATGGCTCCAAAATGGAGATGCACATGGAGTATTTCCCAAAAATGGATGGAAATTGTCCATAGAAACCTATGAAGGCAAAACTGGTGAGTGGAGGTGGGGGGGGGAGCATTTGGAATAAGTTCTCTATTCTTGATAAGAGGGAATACCCCACCCTCCAAAACAAAATAAAAATCAAGTCCACCTTCCACATTTTGGATATTTTGTCACTAATTCAAATGATACGCTGTATACATAGCTGATTCAAAAACAAGTTTGCGGAATTTGAGGTTAAGGCCTTATGTGCCATTGGAAAAATTTGGCTACAAACTGCAGAATTCTCTAAAACTTGCTGTGATGGGAGAAAGAAATATTAATGGTAAAGAGCATAATAATCTTAAGTATATTTAATATAATGTTACCATTTCTCCTGTCCCCTGCTTTTTCGGATAGTGTCTTTGTCATGGTACTTAAAAGTCAAACTTTATTTAAGCATACAGGTAGTCCTCACTTACCAACTGCCTCATTTCAAATCATTCAAAGTTTTGGCAGTGTAATAAAAACTAATTTTGCAACCAATGCTTGATTTACAACCATTGCAGCATCCTGTGGTAATGTTAGGCCATTTCTGCGCTTTGCGCCTGGCTTGTGATAAGCAGAGTTAATAGAGAAGGCAGAAATATAATGTAAGTCATAGTCACATGGTATTTTGCTTGATGACCAGACTGCTTAAACTCAGAATTCCTAGTCCAAATTGGGATTTTTAAGTGTGGGACAATGGTGGGATTAAGCCAGTTTGGGCCGGTTGAGGCACAACGGCAGTTAAATTGCTGGCTGGCCCCACCCCATCCTGCTCTGCCCCGTTTTTGCTCCCAGGAAGCTGCAGGGAGGCCTCCTAGGCCCAAAATGGGTGGGGATGTGCGATGCCCCTTCCAAAAAGTCCAGTTTTCACTCCTAGGAGGCTGTAGGGAGGCCTCCTAGGCCCAAAACAGGGCATGGAGGGTGTGGCATGGGCCTCTCCGTGGCCTGTTTTTGCTCCCAGGAAGCTGCAGGGAGGCCTACTAGGCCCAAAATGGGGCATGGGGGTGAGAGCCCCTCTGCAGCCCATTTTACTCCCAGGGCATGCAGGAGGCCAAGTCATATTCCCTGGCCACACCAACCATGGCCGTGCTATCCAGCCAGTCATTATGGCAGAGAAATGGTTGTTAAATTATTTGAATCCTACCACTGGTGGGGAGTACATTATTTCTTTTATATACCCATATTCCTTTATTTTTCTAAAAGACCAAATAAAAGAAATCAGACTGATTCTATCCAATTTATAATAAAACAGATATAGGTAACGTATGGTTGTGGCCCCGTCCTCTGAGCCTATCCCTTTGGAGGAAGGCAACTCTGAGCAGGAGGAAGAGGAGCCAGCCAGATCTCCCAGCCCTCCCCCTCTGGCACCGGCTCAGGTGCCAGCTGAAAGAGAGCCAAGTAGTGGGGAAACAGGTGTCTCAGATGAGAGTGAGGGAGAGACGTCATTCCTGGACGCACGCCAAAGAAGGCGAGAGAAAAGGGTACTGCAGCTGCGGCGTATGAGGAAATCCTGAGTCATTGGATTGGAGTCATAGGATCCATGACTCACTGGACCACACCCAGAAGCATATCTATTTAAGACAGTACAATGGGTCACGAAGTTCGTGACGAACAAAGCTAACTGCACAGCTAAACAAACGGAGCAACCTCGTAGTCTTGGAAGCTGGATGAACGGCAAAGCTACGTAGGTGATTTTCTTGTTTGTGTAAACCAATAAAGTCCTTGGCAGACGGTGTGCATATCGCTGCCAAGGTTGAGATAAGAACTGCAGAGTGTGCCAAGTGAGTCTTAACCCTCGGCTGGCTGTGTTTTTGTGGGTCTCTGAAGGGGGGGGACAGATCATCTTGTTCGTCACCCAAAACTCCATCGTTAACCCACGATGGACCAACAGCTGCAGCAGCAGGTACAGCAGATGCTGGAGGCCAATCAACTTCTGCAACAGCAAGTAGCACAGCTAACTGCACAACTTGCTTTGGGAAATGCTCCTGTAGCAGCTCCACCTGCTCCCCTTCCCCGTCCAAGATGCCCAGTGAACATGCCAGATAAGTTTTCTGGACAGCAGGAAATGTTCCCGGCCTTCTTGGGACAGTGCCAGCTGTACATGGCAATGCGGCCGGAGGATTTTCCGGATGACCGGGTTCGGGTGGCTTTTATTATCAGCTCCCTCTCTGGCACTGCCGCCCGATGGGCCACGCCCCTGTTGCTGCAAGACAGCCCCTTGCTTCTGGACTATCAGGGCTTTTTGCAACACCTGCGCACCATGTTTGAGGACCCCCTCCGGGTGCAGACGGCAGCGAGGCGCATCAAAGACCTCCGCCAAGGCAAGCGCCCCCTGCAGGACTATATTGCGGAGTTCCGATTGCTAGGCCAGGATTCGGCCTGGAATGAGGCGGCGCTGATGGATGCCTTCCAGGACGGCCTCTGCGATGAGATGCAGGACGAGCTGGTTCGGGTGGAGGCGCCACAGACCCTGGACACGCTGGTGACCCAATGCCTGCGCATCGATGCCCGCCTACAACGGCGACGGCCCCGTAGGGCTCTTCCGGAACCACCGACAGTGCCGGCACCCCCGCGTTTCGTACCAACAGCGCCCCGGACCGTACCGCGTTTGGTGGCGACGGCTGAGGAGCCCATGGAGCTCGGAGCAGCCAGACCTCAACTGACGGCCCAGGAGCGGATGCGGAGACGCCAAGGGGGGTTGTGCCTCTATTGCGGCGAGGCTGGACATTTCGCCGCCTCGTGTCCCCGGAAGCGGAGTGGATCGCTCAAGCCTGTTCCGGAGCCTCGGCGTGACCAGCCGGGAAACGGGTCAGGCCTGGCCTAGGGGAAACTCTGGGTCAGGCAGGTGACCATGCCCCGCCGGAGGCGGCGGCTGTGGACTGTGAGCCCCCTCGGCACCTGATTTTGAACACCCGGGTGTTGTTGGCTAACCGGTCGGAGGGGCTCCAGGCGCACGCGCTGGTGGACTCGGGGGCCACCACGAACTTTATGGACCAGGCCTTTGTGGCCCATTACAAGGTTCCCTTGGTTCCAGTGGACCCTCCGTTGAGGGTCGAAACTATTGATGGGCGGGAACTTGTGGCGGGGCCCATCAACTTCGCTACTCAGCCCTTGCGCCTTGCCATTGGGAACCATGAGGAGGCGATCCAGTTTTATGTGACGGCGGAGCTGCACTTCCCCTTGGTCCTGGGGATGGCCTGGCTTCGGGCGCACGACCCTCAGGTGGCGTGGTCGAGAAATGCCATCTCGTTCCCCAGCCTGCAGTGTGTCGACCACCTTCGCCACACCTGTGCCGGCCAGGACGTCTCTGCCCCGAACGTCTCCTTGCCTCCGGAGCTGACATCCTTCGCCGACGTGTTCAGCGAGAAGGAGGCGGATCGCTTGCCCCCGCACCGACCCTACGACTGCGCGGTGGACTTGATGCCCAACGCGCCCCTGCCCTCGGGACGCCTGTACTCCATGTCGGAGCCCGAGCTGGCCGCCTTACGGGACTTTCTGGACAAGAACCTGGCCCGTGGGTTCATCCGGCCTTCGACCTCCCCGCTCTCGGCCCCAGTCCTCTTCGTGAAAAAGAAGACGGGGGACTTGCGCCTGTGTTGCGACTACCGGCGCTTGAATGCCATCACGGTACGGAATCGCTATCCCCTGCCGCTGATCCCGGAGCTGATGGAGAGGTTGCGGGAGGCCTCGATTTTCACCAAGCTCGACCTCCGGGGAGCCTACAACCTGGTGCGGATGCGAGAGGGGGACGAGTGGAAGACGGCATTTGGCACCCGATACGGACACTTTGAATATACCGTCATGCCGTTCGGGTTGACCAACGCCCCCGCGGTCTTCCAGCACTTGATGAACGACGTGTTCCGGGACATGCTGGATCGGTTCGTGGTGATCTACCTGGATGATATTTTGATCTATTCCCGGACCCCGGAGAGTCACCTCCAGCATGTCTGCCAGGTCCTGCAGCGCCTGCGGGAGCACCAGCTCTATGCGAAGTTGGAGAAATGTTACTTCTTCCAGACTTCCATAGAGTTCCTCGGGCACATCATCACCCCCGAGGGCATCGCGATGGACCCACACAAGGTGGCGGCCTTGCGCAGTTGGGAACCCCCGCGTCGGGTGAAGGACGTCCAGCGTCTGTTGGGATTCGCCAACTACTACCGGACCTTCATCCCGGGCTTTGCCACCCTGACCGTGCCGTTGACCCAGCTCCTTCGGAAGAAGGTTCCGTTCCAGTGGGGGCCCCCGCAGCAGCAGGCCTTCGAGGTTCTCAAGCAGGCCTTTGTCACGGAGCCGGTCCTGAGGCACCCCGATCCACACCGTCCGTTCGTGGTTGAGACAGACGCGTCCAACGTGGCGATTGGAGCGGTGCTGCTACAGGCTCCGGTGGATGGTGGCACTCTTTTTCCCTGCGCTTACTACTCCCGGAAACTCACTCCTTCCGAGCGCAACTACACCATCTGGGAAAAGGAGTTGCTGGCTATCAAGGCCGCGTTCGAGGCTTGGCGACATCACCTCGAGGGGGCCCGACACCAGGTGGAGGTGCGGACGGACCATCGGAACCTGGAGCACCTCACCACGGCCAGGAATTTGAACCAGCGGCAGATCCGGTGGTCGTTGTTTTTCGCCCGGTTCAACTTCCACGTCACATACATTCCGAGCCACCTCAACCAGAGGGCGGACGCGCTATCCCGTAAGCCGGAATACTTTTGCCCAAAGGACTCCCTTTCCCCCCGGACGGTGCTGCCAGCGGACTCCTTGGCCGCGGTCCAGGAACCGGTGGACCTGCGGACTCAGGTGCTGGAAGCGCAGCGACGGGACGACTGGTCGCAGCAGCGGAGAGCGGACGTCGGCCCCGCGTCCCCATGGACCGTGGAGGAGGGCTTGCTCAGGCACCGGGGTCGGCTGTACGTGCCCACAAGTCCGCTCCGAGCCCTCGTCATGAACCAGTGCCATGACAACCCCGCGGCGGGGCACTTCGGCTTCTTTAAGACCTTGAACCTAGTGACGCGGACTTTTTGGTGGCCTCGGGTACGGCACGACGTGCACGCCTACGTGACGTCCTGTGTGCCATGCCGACAGGCCAAAGCCGCGTCCGGCCCCCCTCCTGGACTCCTCCAGCCGCTGCCGACACCGGAGAGACCGTGGGGAGCCATCTCCATGGACTTCCTGACTGACCTGCCCCTGTCCGCTACGTTCACGACCGTCCTCGTGGTGGTGGATGCGCTCACGAAGATGGCACATTTCATCCCGTGCCGCGGCCTGCCCTCAGCTCGTACCACGGCTCGCCTGTTCCTGCAACACATCTTCCGCCTCCACGGCCTGCCAGACCGGGTGGTTTCGGATCGCGGGGCCCAGTTCACGGCCCGCTTCTGGAAAAGCCTGATGGCTGCGCTGGAGGTGCAGGTGTGCCTGTCGTCATCACACCACCCGGAGACTGACGGGGGCACGGAGAAGGTCATTGGCATACTGGAGCAGTACCTCCGCTGTTTTGTCAACCAGCAGCAGGACAACTGGGCCGAGTACCTTCCCCTGGCGGAGTTCGCTTTTAACAACTCCCAACATACCTCCACCCAGATGACACCGTTCCATGCCAACGTCGGGTACCATCCACGTTTTTTTCCGTTGACCATCATGGACTCCCCTGTTCCTGAGACCCGGGACTTCCTCTCGGAGCTGCAGGCGGTGCAGCAACTGGTGCGGCGGCAGCTGATCCGGGCGAAAGAGGACTATAAACGGTTCGCCGATCGCGGCCGCCGGGCGACGCCACCGCTGGAAGTTGGAGATCGGGTGTGGCTGTCCACGAAACACCTCTCCACGGACCAGCCGGTGAGGAAACTGGCCCACCGCTTTATCGGTCCCTTCCCCATCGAGGCGGTCATCAACCCGGTGGCCTATCGGTTGACTCTACCCCGCTCCATGCGGCTCCACCCCGTTTTTCATCGGTCCCTCCTGGTCCCTGAGACTCCCACTAGCCGTCTCCGCCGCCCGCCGCCGCCTGCCCCCCCAGCCGCAGCCGACGAGGACGACGCCTCGACGTATGAGGTGGACAGTATTCGGGACTCCCGTTGGCTGAAGGGGCGCTTCCAATACCTCATCGCTTGGAAAGGGTACGGGGCCGAGGATTTCACCTGGGTGGACGCATCTGCCGTTCAGGCCCCTGACCTGGTGCGGACTTTCCACGAACAGTTCCCGTCCCGACCCCATCCCGACCGTCAGACCCGGGGGAAGGGCCCTGCGGTGGGGGATAGTGTTGTGGCCCCGTCCTCTGAGCCTATCCCTTTGGAGGAAGGCAACTCTGAGCAGGAGGAAGAGGAGCCAGCCAGATCTCCCAGCCCTCCCCCTCTGGCACCGGCTCAGGTGCCAGCTGAAAGAGAGCCAAGTAGTGGGGAAACAGGTGTCTCAGATGAGAGTGAGGGAGAGACGTCATTCCTGGACGCACGCCAAAGAAGGCGAGAGAAAAGGGTACTGCAGCTGCGGCGTATGAGGAAATCCTGAGTCATTGGATTGGAGTCATAGGATCCATGACTCACTGGACCACACCCAGAAGCATATCTATTTAAGACAGTACAATGGGTCACGAAGTTCGTGACGAACAAAGCTAACTGCACAGCTAAACAAACGGAGCAACCTCGTAGTCTTGGAAGCTGGATGAACGGCAAAGCTACGTAGGTGATTTTCTTGTTTGTGTAAACCAATAAAGTCCTTGGCAGACGGTGTGCATATCGCTGCCAAGGTTGAGATAAGAACTGCAGAGTGTGCCAAGTGAGTCTTAACCCTCGGCTGGCTGTGTTTTTGTGGGTCTCTGAAGGGGGGGGACAGATCACGTATTTTGTCCCGGGTAAGGAAGCACACTTTAAAAAAAAAAAAAAAGTGGATCTTGATAAAAACTTGACATGGAAGAAAAGAAAAGTAGAAAGAAAGAAGAGTGAAAATAGAATGACTATGGGAAGAAAGTATGATATTTTTATGAAAACATATCAGAACATAATCTCCCTATAGAATGAATGGAAAGTGGACAGAAGAAAAAAGAATGTAAAAACTGCTTGGAAAAATGCTACATTACAAAGTGCCAATGAGTATACGGAGTCATGCTAAGAAGAAAATATAAGAAAGGATGCTTGACAGAACGATGAAGTACAGGAGACTGTAAATGAGAGGAAACACATGAATGCTGCAAAAAGATGAGGGTAAGAGAAAGATACCATATAACATATACAATATTGAGTACAGAAAAGAAAAGGTAAATGCCTAGATTATAGTTAAACACAGCAATGAACAGTTCAGGTGAGAAACAGAGGCAGAGGAAATGCAATGCAGGTGAGTATGAGGAAAATTAAATGTTGTTTTGGAAGGTGATGGACTAAACAGGAAGCCTTCAGCAGGGTGAATACTATTAAAAATTGATAGTGACAATATTACCTGAGATACAAGTAAAATGTTTAGAGATCTGTATATGAATGTTCATGGATCAGAAACAAATGCTATCAAAGTCAGTCTCTAAAAAGAAAAATAAATGCTATAATATTGTTGAAAACAATAAGGTTGAAGATCTAGGTTGTATAAACTGTGACAACAGTAAATGGAGAGATAATTTGTTTGTGGAATGTCTCTACATTTAATGTTTTTTTATTATCATTTTTTGTAAAGACTGCATCTGCACCTGGGAGAATGTCATAATTGTTTCTCTATAACAAAGGGGAAGTAAAGGTAGCAAGGGTGAATGAACAAACCGCAAGGGAATTATAGTTTTTTTCAATGGGAAAGTACTTGGCAGAATTCTAAACAAGAGCTGACAATAAGCAAAAGTCCAGTGGAGCTTTGCTGCTGGATGGTATGCCAGCCAGGTTTTATGCTTCAGAATGTTGCTGAGAAATGCATGAGAAAAAAGAAGGCTTATTGTTTCTTTACTTTTAAATAACATGTTTGCCAGTGAATTTTAATTATTGGACTTTCGGTTGCTGAATGCAATAATAGTTATAGAAAGGCATTAGAATAAATAAGATGCTTAGCAAATGGTTCACAAGGTAAGGCAAGAATGTGTGATGTGCTCTTGCTTTTTTTTTTTAATTTGATTTATATGCCGCCCTTCTCCGGAGACTCAGGGCGGCTTACAATGCATTAAGCAACAGCCTTCATACTTTTGTATATTTTACAAAGTCAGCTTATTGCCCCCACAAACTGGGTCCTCAATTTACCTACCTTAGAAAGGATGGAAGGCTGCGTCAACCTTGAGCCTGGTAAGATTCGAACTTGCTAATTGCAGACAGCTGGAGTTAAATTACAATGCATTAGTCTGCTGAGCTATCCAGGTTCCTTTATTTAATGTATTTATGGATAAATGAATAAGGAATGTTGGCAATGAAATATGAGTGGTGTTTCTTGGGGACATAAAATAAGTGTTCTTTTCAATGAAGATAAAGCTGTGTCATTACAGTCATTCAGGTGCAATGCAGGGTGCAGCAAGCAGTAGGTATCAAAAAATTAAAAGACGAAAGATCAAAGCACTGACCAGCTGCAACTTCCAAGTAAATGCTAAAAAAATTAGGGGATGGAGATGATTTAGTAGACCTTAGTAGAATATTTACTAAATATGGAGAAACGGAGAAAATTTTAGACATGCAAATTTCCAGTAGAAAGATAGTGAGTAGTATGTGGTCTGATGCAAGGAATAAATGAGACTTGGATATGTCAGAGAGACATAAAAGTTAGTTTAATACAATGGGGAGGGAGTACTTAAAAAGTGTGTCTGGGAAAATAAGAAGAGTCAGGGTCAAGAATGAATGGAAGCTAAAGGAATGTGGATTGAATACGGAAGTGAGTACCCAATGCAACAGACATATTTTGAGTTGGTTTGCTAATATGAAAGGAAGGACTGAAGGTTAAATTGGAAAACAAAAGAAAGACCCAGTAGAGAGGGAGAGGAAGACAGAGGAATTATATCTGGAGGAAGTTGATGAGATACAGATGAGAATTTTTCAAAAAAATCAAAGATAATACAATGAAATATTGTATGAACATGTTAAAATGCAAGGGTAATTTGCAAGGCTAGAAAGGCATAGAGAAGTATAACAAACAATTTTCAGGTAGACTACTTTTAGTTTGTTTCCATTTCTTTTTCCGATCTCCTGCTTTTAAAATCTTTGCCTTACTATTTCTTACTGCTTTTCTGTGCTATGCATTAGGTTGCTTGCCCCAAATGCAAATACTGGGACTATCCTACACTTCCAATTCCTAGTTTGTCTACCAGAACTATAACCTCAATGATAGCAACTCCTATAAAGGACAACCTCTATTTAAGACAATCCAAGACATTGTGTCTTCTGTAGATGTTGCTTCAGGATTGGAAGAAGGAAGTCTCTCACGGCAGGAATACGAAGTAATAAAAGATTAAGTAAGAAGCATGAGAACTAGAAGCAGATGGAAACTAGGCTCATATCCCTAATCCTGACCCTGACCCTAACTCTAGACCACGGGTGTCCAAGGTTTTGGCTGGTCTGGATCACAGCAAGTGAAGAGGAATTGTCTTGGGCTGCATATAAAATAGATAATGTAGTTAATGTATATAGATCACATAATAATATTAAAAGTTTACCATCTTCTGGGACTGCATGATTAGCTGTCTAGGGCCCTATGCAGCCATTAGGCCACGGATTGGACATGCCTGGCCTAGATAAAACCATAATTTGAGTCTTTTCCCAAACTGGATGATAGTCACTGATCAGGGACAAGAAAGAGGCATCTGTTGGCATCATAAGAAGTATGATACACTAAAATCATATCTGCATCCAATTTACCATTGCAATGCTGTTCCTGTTAAGCTACGTCTATATAAAGTAAGCATACTTCATCTGATGTAAAGGAATTTCTCTCTTATTGCCTTGTGTTCCATACCGTCTCTATCCCAGCCCCAGCACCCACATTAGGGAGATGAGAGGGGCTGGAAAATATTAAGGATCTAATTGGAATGTTGGAATTAACCCATTTACCTTAACATTTTGCACATCATATATGAGAGCATCTAGTCCTTAGTTCCTCTTGATGTCTAGGATTTCACCCCTTTTAGGAATAGCTTTCCTCTTATTATTGCTGGGCACTGCCTGCTTGTTGGACAACTGGGGAAAGTTGTTTCTGGAAATTTGTTGCAAGGAGGGCTGTGCAGCAAAAAAAGAAACCATCTGGGAAAATGTGCAACTGCTTTAAGGCATTACAGTCAGAGGTGGGTTTCAGCAACTTCTGACTACTTCTGGAGAACCGATAGTGGAAATTTTGAGTAGCTCGGAGAACCGGTAATAAAAATTCTGACTGGCCCTGTCCCCATCTATTCTCCATGTCCCAAGTCCCAGCTGATCGGGTGGAAATGGGGATTTTGCAGTAACCTTTCCCTGCCATGCCCACCAAGCCACGCCCACCAAGCTATGCCACGCCCACCAAGCCACACCCACAGAACCGGTAGTAAAAATTTTTGAAACCCACCACTGATTACAGTTAAGTGCTAAATTTGTATTCTTGCATTCTCCAAAAGACATTTTGCACAACCTTAAACACAAGTAAACTACAACTCGCTATAATTGGTCTGGTGTGTCAAAACTGTATAGCAAGGCAAAGGAAGATGACAGTATGACTGTATGAGAAAGCCCATCTAAAAGCTGTTATTTGCTGATTGTTTGGGCTGAGAATGGTAAACAAAATGACTTTCTGTATGATAATCCAACTGACACAGTGAGACTTTCTTCCAGTTACATTTTCTATCTGTTACAAGATGCCTAAGAAACTATTGTGGACTATAGCTAACATTCTATAATTCTGAAACTACACAATCTTCGCTCACAGACCAGGAAAACATACAATTATCTGGCAATATTAGGATCATTTTAGACATGTCAACTTTTCAACACAGAATATATTTCATCATCATATAATCTGCATGAATATAATTATGTTTGACAACTGAATTCTGATGGGGAATAATGATTGGCCAATCTTATTATATTTTCTAGGTATCTTTGCCTAAGTAAAATATAGCTCCAGAAGTATGTAGGAAGACATTATGTGCACAATTCTTTCCATGCATTTTCCAATCAAAGGCTAGTAGCATGTATTTAAAAAGCTGGTTTGTTTTCCCATCAATAGCTCTCTGTAGTGAAAATCTGTGTTTGGCAATCGCTCCATGTATACCATGTCAATTTAATATTAAAAACAAAATTGTTGAAAAAATATTATCCCAAGAACATACGTAAAATTATAAATATTCAGCACCTCAAGCTTTTGATATACTTTAGTGCACATGAACGGAGTAGCTGTCAAAATTACAACAGGCAACTCAAGTAATTATGCAGATTTATGCAAAACATTAACAAGAAGAATTAAATGCACAAATGAGGTGGCTACACTTGAATTGTTAAGATTATGAATAATTACCATGAATCTTTTTTGCTCTTAATATAACTTGTTTTTGATAAACAAAGCCTTAATTATCAGAATCCTTTGGAGAATATTGGTGACCTTCATTAATCTTACAAAACAAGTCTCTTGTGTTCTGCATTGTAAAAAAGCACATGCTTAGAATAAGTACATAGTCCATGGGAAAAGCATATGCTAATGGCTACTACAAAACTGTTGTGCACTATAGCTGTGATTTTCTCTAGCACATCTGTACATAGCATCTAGCAAAAGTATTGTGAGTTCTGTGAAATTTGAGAAGACGACATGATGTTTTCTGAAGGTAGGTAGGATACAAATCTTTGGTTATATAAAAATTTCACAATCAGATATTTTGTATGTATGTATGTTGGGGAGGAAGACAACAGAAGAAGAAAATTATAATTGTGGAGGCTGTTTTTACTCAAGCATAGACCAGTTGTCCATGGAAGAATCCATGTTTGATTTCTATGAATGGAAATATTTTTTTGTAATAGAATGGGTGGAGTATGATTTCCCGTGGCTTTCTAAACTATGTTGTAAACTGTATTATTAGATGGAAACAGGATAATGGAAATCTTACATATTTCATATATCTGTTGCAACTCAGTTGGAATGTTCAATAGTATTTTAAAAAGTCATAGGCCATATGAAATAAACAAATGTAATTTTTAATGAAAGAAGGTAGAAAGGATGTAAAGAAGGAAGGATTTTTTACTTCTTCAGATGGGATTATATTATCTCAATAAAATTAGTGCCATCCTTCCCTAATTTTGATGCCCTCCAGCACTGGTGAGATTATCATAATTCCCAGCCAACATGTCAAATTCTACTGCTAGTGGACTGGAGCTGAAGATATATCTGCCTAGAAAGTCAAAGTGAGAGTTGAACCTTAGGATGTCCAATCAATTCTTATTCTGATGCTAGAGTATCCATATAGTTCATGAATTTATTCCCAGGTAAATGAATATTAGATTGCAAGCTACAACCTCACTCAAATCCCAACCCAAAATTTCATTAAGGAATGACATGGAAAACAATAGCCAGAAAGGAAAACAATCAGCACACAATTCTAATGGTATCTAAGACCTCCCTCCTACTCAGCATCAACTACTTTTCATAGACTTTGTATGACTCACAGTCATACAAAGACTACCAAAAATAAGACCTGCTGTATAAAATTCCATGTCCCAGATCATGAACTATGTCCTCTTTTTTTGCATCTGAAACAATCTATTGTTATCTCCCTTCAACTATCATAACTCTGCTTGAACTAGTCCTAGTACTTTCTCACGGAACTGCAATCCCCCAGTTGAATTTGTTGAGGGCAAAAGCCTTTAAAACCAGTTTCTATAGCGGAGCTGCAGCCTGGCATCTCATTCGTGCCACAGGACTTTCATTCTCTTCCCCAATCTTCTGTTTTCCTGCCTCCATTTCCTCCATCCGTTTTCATTCTGCAGATGCCACTTTCCAAAGGCAAACGTGTCTCCGACATTTGGCCAGCTGCTCCACTGAAGAAAACTACAGAACCATTTCCATTTCTGCTTCACTGGTAATTTTTACATTGCCCTCCTTCGTTCAGATAAACAGTGGGACCTCTTTCAGTCCCTTTGGTTAATTTCAGAATTAATTTGCAAGGCTGTCATCAACGGTGTAACAATTCACTGATCAACAGTTGCAGTTCTTCATAACACTGTCAAACTCCCAGCTGCCACTGTGCCAGTCTGGGCTTCATGGTTGTTTTTCTCCTCATTCTTTTTTTCTCCTGTCTCCTCCTAACTTTATTCTTTTGCCCAGGCCTAGACATTATGCCTTGGGACTACTAGTAAAGGAGGACTTTAGAAGCATTAAGTCTTTACTGCCAGCTACAGTATCTCTTCCCTAGAGAGTCAGCTGTCAGATCAATGGTGTTTTTGTCATAAAAAATCTCTCCAAAGGGACTCAAATTTGTTTTGGCAAATGTCAAGTAGCTTTGATGCATAAAAACCCACTTAAAGAGGTCACATTTCAACAAACAAAGCTTTTCCTTTTTAAAAAAAAAAGGGGGGGGGAGGTTGGCTGCACAGTTATGCATTTAATGTCTTTTTTTTTAAAGCTGGGCCTTAAAAAGGAGGAGAAACAGAAATGGGGCCATCAGTGTAACACATAGTTGCATTTTGCTAGTTATATGAGTCCTTTGTGGTAATATAACATACTAATCACCATGTTGGAAAAATCAGTCTACCAAAATTCATACGGTGGGCATATCTAGGGACTTTGGGACATTCTGAGTCGTGCTTTTGGGGTGAATGGGATTTCTTCACAATGAATAGCTTTAAAACTATTTGAAACATGAACATTTTCCAAATGGCCTGTGAGAATAACCTTGAGGAAGAGCAAGAAGAGTTGCAGACAAGACAAAGGTCAGATAAGAGAAATCCAAGTCCAAAGCAGAAACGGAGCCTCAGAAAATATCTCTGACCTGACCCTCCCTAGTTCCCTTTAGGATGAAGGCAGGGAGGGGGAGCCTTTGTTGCAATCCTGTAATTTTAGTATTCATGATTTTGATGTTCAAGATTGGCTTACCTCAAAGGACTGATATCATGGGACTGAATATTTGCACAAAAGCACGTATTCAGTTTACACACAAACTGAAAGACAATGTGTCATGAACTGCATATTAATTAATATTATTAATTAATTCTCCATGAAGAGACTCTTCTCCCCAATTTGAAATGAGAGAAAGCTAACTGTGACAAATGTGTTGTAAAGAGAAAGTAATTTGTATATGCTCTGAGGCAATTCTACCCAATATTGTCCAGTCGGTCTGCAAAAGATACCAAACAATGTATCTTGTACCATTCAGGCCTGCACATCTGAAGAAGACAGTTCATTCAAACAACAATGAATAATATATACATTGTGTAATTACACATATTTCAAAGTGTTTAGAAACAAAGTCAATTTGAACGGAGGCTATAAACATTGTCCAGCAATATCCAACAGGCATGTGTGTGTGTGGTGGTAGTGGAGAGAGAAGGTTCAAGATCTAGAAGAAGGCAAGCATTGTTCTGACCTAGTCTCCCTTAAAAAGCAGGAAGCAGGAATTGGTCCCGGCAAAACCTCTTTTATTTACACAACTGTGAATTACTTTCATTCACAGTCAGCAAGGCTTGTCCAAACAGTTTTTCAAGGGAATAGTTATCAACACAACTTATCTCGTTTGGCAAACTGCCACATAACTTGTTTCCAAATGTAGAGTAAGGCAAAACTTGGCACAGAGTCTTTTAGAGTCACAAACAGAACTTTCCACTCTTGAAACTACTGAATGAATGGTTTCCTGCAAAAGCCCCCTCCCCATTTGCTCCTCTTTTGTTTCCTATGGGAGGGGCCAATCTTCTCCAAGGTGTGGCTTTACTCCCAAGTCGACCCTGCTTTCTGAGTTATTCTTGTCTTCTGGCAGCTCTGCACATGCGCATACTGGGAATGGGCTCCAGCTGTTCCTCTGCCTCACTGCTGCTTATCTCTCTCTCTGCATCCAACGCAGAGCCCTCGTCTGAGCTTTCCCCAGGACTGGCCCATGATCCCCCCGAACCTCCGCACTGTCTGACTCTGCTGCCAGCTTTGCTGGCTGCCGACAGGCCACAACAAGCACAGCAATGCAATCCAGTGCTTCCTTTGCAACAACAGACTAAACATCTTGCATATTTTGGGCCCTGTTTGTGGTTACTGCTATGCAGAAACAAATGGCCAGGTCCTAAGTATGAAATAATCAAATCTAAATCCTTTTGTTTCCCAAAATTATTATCCTTCTAAAAAAAAACCCTATCTGATTTTTTATCACTTTATTGTGAAGGGTGGAGGATATTTCTTTGGAAGTGGGAAAGGTGCAGAGAAAGGTTAATATCCCTGAAATTAGCACATTTTTTCATGTTAAAAAGCCATCTCAAAATGCAATGTCTTGAAAGATTAAATTGGAGAAGCAGGAATCTGATGTTCAGCATTTCAGAATCTTTTCTGAGATGAATAGGGCTTCCTTTCATCTCCATCAATTTGATCAATGATTGAAGAACACATTTTTGAAAGTTTTCACCCAAACTGTAATATACAGCTTTGAACTGATTTTTTTTTTGAATTTATTTTCCAAGTAGCCAAAATGGTATTCAAAGCAATAATAATTTCTACAATGGCATCATTGTTATCGAAAGAGAGGCACTCTTTTTTCCCCTGAATCCCTCCCTCCTGCCTCCCCTTGCCAAGTGCAGAGAACATCAAAATGTCAAGTGCAACTTAGCTTTCAAATTCCCCTCAAAACCCTTGATTAAATCCTAAAGTTGCTAACAAGGGTCCTAACTACTCCACCTATGTAAGGCTGCTACATAATTGAGATATGGTTTTTTTCAAATAAAAAATGATAATAAACAAACATTATTAAGCAGCATTTATTCCTCAAGTGCTTTTTTATGGCTGGAACATTTATCAGTGTCTGTGCTAAGAGTTGCATAAAGCACTTTTACTTTTTAATCAAATCCTTCCAATCATCTCATCTGATTCTTCACTCCTATTCTTAGTCCTCTTGTTTTTTGATCTCTCGAAGCTTGCTGGTACTTGAAATATCTCTATTAACTGGTCCCATTTCTAATAAGTCCCTACTCTCCCATTGGCTATATCATGAGAATAAATCTGGTTTTTGTCTGAGTGTTTTCACCCCTCTTCTGCCATAGGAGATTGTTCTCTTTTTTACAGGCACAGTGCAGGGGTGCAAAATTTTTGCTTCTAGTCAGCTTGTATGGTGGTTAGGTGACTAGCCTGGAAATCAGGAGACACTGAATTCTAGTCCTGCCTTAGGCATGAAAGTTGGCTGGGTGGCTTTGAGCCATTAATCTTTCTCAGTCAAACCTAAGGTAAATCAAAGAGTTGTTGTGGAGAAAATTGGAGGAGGAAGGCAGGGGCAGGTTTCAAAACCCGTCACTACAGGTTCACTTGTAAGCGTGCATGCATGTGCCAGTTCTGTGCATGCACATAAGCATTTACACATGTGCAGAAGAGTCCGGGCAGGTGAGCAGAGCCTCCTGCCACCACCACCACCAGTTAGCTTGATCCGGGGCGAACCGGTAGCAACCCACCACTGGAGGAAGGATTATTGTATGTTTATTGCCTTGCATTGTTTATAAAAATGATAAAGGTGGGATAAAGATCTAATAAATGCATACATAAAATTATATGACCTCTATGTCCTCTCTAAAAAGGTAAAGATAAAGGTTCCCTTTGAACACATATGGTAGTCGTTCCTGACTCTAGGGGGCAGTGCTCATCTCCATTTCAAAGACGAAGAGCCAGCACTATCCAAAGATGTCTCTGTGGTCATGTGGCTGGCATGATTAAATGCCAAAGGCACATGGAATGCTGTTACCTTCCCACCAAAGGTGGTCCCTATTTTTCTACTTGCACTTTTTAAATGCTTTCGAACTGCTAAATTGGCAGAAGCTGGGACAAGTAATGGGAGCTCACCCCGTTACACGGCACTAGGGATTCAAACCACTGAACTGCCGACCTTTCGATCGACAAACTCAGTGTCTTAGCCACTGAGCCACTGTGTCCTCTCTAGAAGCTGCCAAAAAATTATACAGACATCCTGAACTTTATAAATGTGTTTAAACTAGAAACAATATATAAATAATTTCATTATTTTCTACTGTAGAACTATCATAACTAGTCTGCAAAAATCCAGAAAACCTTTAGATGAAAGGAAAGAGCTTTTCCGTATCTTTCGCACCCATCCACTAGTCGTTCATATTTTTACATCCCAGATATGGTTATCTTAATCTTTTGTCTTGGGATTGCCTGATTGTCTTCCATCTACTTATCTTTTTCAAGATCAACCAACTTTAATGCCAACTCCTATGATCAGGAAGTTATACAAACGGTAACTGATAAAATTATTAAGTGGACAAAGGATAACCATTTTAATTATATCAACTTAAAGTAATTTAAAATTAAAAAATGTTTTTTTCTTGGTCCAGCCTCTTGGAGGCACCATGGATCAGTGGTTTAAAGGATGCTGGATTAGGTCTATACTCCAGTAATTCAAGTCCTACCACCATATGATAGAGTGAGCGCCTGTCATTTGTCTCAGTTCCTGCCAACCAAGCAGTTCAAAAGCATGTAAATGCAAGTAGAAAAACAAGTACCACTTTGGTCCCAATGTAACAATGTTCCATGTTTCGTCATATGCTTTGCACTGCAGCAGGATGTCATGCTGGCCACATGACCACAGAAACTTATTTGGACAGCACTGGCTCAATGGCTTAAAGAAATGCAGATGGAGCACCACCCCTTGAAATTGGTAACAACTACCAGAGTAAAACCTTCAGGGACTCCTTCACCATTTTTTTACCTTTACCTATCAATTCTTCTGCCTGCTCCATTCCCTTTTTTGATAGCCAGCACCTATTTCTGTTGAAAAATCCACCCACCCAGTTTATGGTGTCAGACAAATGTTAATCTCTGCCCATTTTTAATCATAGTGATTGAACACAAGAAAACATCCTTGACTCTCCTTTACTGAGTCCACATTAGCCAATAGTGTTCCAACCTTGACACTTTCCCACAAATCTTGTTTGATCATTGCTTCTAAATATACATGAGCCCTAGTCATGAAGCATTAAGGAAAAAAGAAGTTAAACAAGTATTTGAACAGAAAAGGCAACCTTATTTATTTAATTAAAGCCAATAACCATTATGTGGAGCAAAATCCTAAGAGACCAGTCCTTTAGAGAGTTGCAGTTCATGAACTAAATCTCAGTAGAGAAAATGTGGTGGAACAATTTGGTTTTGCAGCTTTGCTCTGTAAGAGAAACCTGGATGCAGAAAACCTCTGTGAGATTGCCAGACTAATGTAAAGTTTAGAAAGGGATTTAAAAGATTAATTTTGGCGCTGCGCACCAAGCACACCAAACCACAAACTAGCAAATAATGTTGTGCAAACCCAGCTCAAGTGGTCAGTTTATAGTTTGATGTGCCAAGTGAACCCAGGAAATTGGGTTAATTGACTAAACTGTTGTTAAATTAACCATGGGAGAGTGTGTCATGTGAGCACAGCCATAACTTATACCAACTGGGGCTAAAGAGCAGACCTTGCTCTCAGGAAACAGCAGGGGTTTCCACAGTCCATTTCAATTCAAGATTGAGAACTGTCCTTCAACCCTGAAATGACCTTTAGACAGAGGAAGAAGTAACAATGATTCTAGGAATACATGAAAGATAAGGAACGAGGCAGGAGAATGAGCAGCAACTGTACAGACTAACCGAAGTAGAGAGGGGGATAGCATCAATAATCTCTTTTAATATAAAGCAATTCAATATACAAGCAAATAATAAGGGTATTTCATTTTAATCCTTGGCTGAAAACCCTAATGGAAAATACACTTCACACTACAGCAATAATGCTGGTCATGTTATTATCCTTATTTATTGGACTTTCTATTTGTTGACTACCAAAGTCTCTTGACAATTCAACTCAACTCACAATTTGAAAGCCAGTCAATTGAATGCTGCTCCAGCAGTTGGTTTTGTGCCCTGCCCAAACACTCTTAGTTTCAGACAGACTGTTTGCTTTCATCTTTTAGACCCCATATAATTGTTCTCATGGCCTTGTTACTAACTGTAAAGAAAATATCTTTGGAAATGGGAAGGCAAAGGAATGTTTGGGTATGGCAATCAGAAAACACAAAACCACTAATACAAATTCACATACCACCAAATCTGAAAAATGGAAAATGTAAGGTAGGGAAAAATGGGATTTTCCAGCTCAGCCCCACTGACTTTTTGCATGTGTCACAGCTGATTTCGCCCAAAGGATGTGTGTAAAGTTGCATAAAGAAAGTCAACTAAAAGCTGATTTGTTTTGTCTTTATGAAGGCCTGAATCTAAATTTGTGTTTCAGATTCCAGGGAGTGTATACATGAACCAGCCAAAAGGCAATGCCTGTATATCAACATCAGCACTTAGACCGATATAAACAACTTTATTTCTTCCTCCTATTTCACAAGCCCAGTAGAAAGACCATGTAATCAACGGTAATTATTGCTTTTGAAAATGTAAGCTTTACATTCTGCAAAATCTTTTTTTAAGTATATAAATACAGGAAGCTTCTCAAAATATATTTACTCAATTCAACAAGGGGAGAAAATATCAAACCAAGTTAGGACACTCAAGTGTTATTTGCAGCAATCACAATAAAGTCAATTTTGGTTTAAATCATGATTGTCATAAACACTCACAAAACATATTATTTACCAGATGGCAATTTCACTCAAGCAAACACATCAAACTTATGTTTCATTATTGTCAAATAAGGATGAACTTGCCACTGGGATAACCTCCAGTACTTAAGCAAAGCCTTCTGCACACACAATAGATGAGGCAGCTTGTTATTTGGTAGACAAGCAGTTCCAATAGTTTCACCTGACTCATCACTTGTTGCCTGTAATCATTTGCAGGAGGGTATCAAGACTTCAGGAAACAACAACAGCATGAACCTCTGGAATGGTAGTTATTGCTAAGAGGGAAAGGTTACAAAAGCTTGAAAGTCTGCCAAGGCAATTCTCTAGCTCAACTTACATCTAGCATAGTTAAAGTGGAATGCCTGCATGGCTCTTTCTCACAGTTGCCCACTCCCCCAGATTCAGGTATCTTTTCCTTTAAAAGACCTAGTCCAGTGATGGTTAAGCTTTTCGGCACTGAGTGCTGGAACTGGAGCATGAGCGCTGGAGCACCGGAACCTGGAAGAGGGCAGCTGGCAGATGCGCATGCACCCGGCAGCCAGCTACCCTTCCAGATTCTGTCACATGCATGCACGCCAAAGAGACGGTCTGGCACACATGCACACCATCCATCTGCTCTCTTCCAGGTTCTAGTGCACACATGCGCTGGCCAGCTGGCATGTACACAACAGAACCCAGAAGAGCAGCTGGCAATGGCACGGGTGCCCACAGAGAGGGCTATGCATGCCACCTCTTGCACATGTGCTATAGGTTCGCCATCACGGATGTAGTCCCTTCTGTAATAGTCCTACCCACTTTTCCACATTTTCAGACTCTGTTAAATATTTTCATCACAGGAGAAGTTATCATTCACTAGTAGAGATGATCCTTTTTAAAGCAAAAGAGCGGCTTGACTTAGAGTTAGTCATAACTCATAAGTTTATTTTGTCAAGCATATATAAGATAACAGTTAAAAGTATAAACATAATTTGAATACATGAAAAGAGTAAGTAAAAAGGAATATTAGGACAGGGAGGGTAGGCACGCTGGTGCTCTTATGCACGCCCCTTACAGGCCTCTTAGGAATGGGGTGAGGTCAATAGTAGACAGTTTAAGGTTAAAGTTTTGGGGGTTTGGGAAAGAAACTACAGAGTCAGGTTGTGCATTCCAGGCATTGACCACTCTGTTACTGAAGTCATATTTTCTGCAATCAAGTTTGGAACAGTTTACCTTGAGTTTGTATCTATTATTTGCTTGTGTATTGTTGTGGTTGAAGCTGAAGTAGTCATTGACAGGAAGGACATTGTGGCAGATAATTTTACTATGCTTAGGTCAAACTGAAGTCGGCATATTTCTAAGTTGTCTAAGCCCAAAATTTGAAGTCTGGTGGCATAAGGTATTTTATTGCAGTTAGAGGAATGGAGGACTCTTCTCGTAAAATATCTCTGGACTCTCTTGATTGTATTTATGTCCGATATGCAGTGCAGGTTCCAGACAGATGAGCTGTATTCAAGAATTGGTCTAGCAAATGTTTTGTATGCTCTAGTTAGTAGTACAAGGTTACCAGAGAAGAAGCTATGCAAGATTAGGTTAACAACTCTTAATGCCTTTTTGGTAATGTTGTTACAGTGGGCTCGGGCACTTAGAGCGCTAGAAATGAGTACTCCATTGTCCTTGACAGAGTGAGGGTCATCTTCAAGGTCATATCCATCTAATTTGTATTTTATGTTTTGATTTTTTTTTTTTTTTTTGCCAATGTGCAAGATGGAGCATTTGTTGATTGATATTTGGAGTTGCCACTCGTTAGACCAATCTGACGGTCAAGGTCTTTTTGAAAGGTAGTTGCATTGTCGGTGGTGTTGAATAGTTTAACATCATCAGCAAAGAGAACACAATTGCTTTTAATATGATCACAAAGGTCATTTATGTAAAGTATGAAGAGTGTTGGACCTATGACACTGCCTTGGGGAACACCACCATTAACATGCACAGGATTTGATAGAGTGCTTCCTATTTTGACCACTTGTTGTCTGTTTGACAGGAAGGCAGCTATCCATTTATGTAGGAGTCCAGAAATGCCGTAGGACAGTGATGGCTAATCTTTTTGGCGTCACATGCCAAAAATGGAGGGAGCACGGAAGGGTCGCATGTGCATGTGCCCACACCCATAATTCAATGCATCCCACACCCCCATGCATGTGTGAGTGACCCCCGCACACTCCCCTCACTTTTGGCACGCGATGGCAAAAAGGTCACATAGTAAGCCCGGTAGGCCCATTTTTCACCCTCTCCAGGCTCCAGAGGCTTTTTGGGAGCCTGGGGAGGGTGAAAATACCTCCCCCATCCATCCCGGAGGCCCTCTGGAGGCTGGAAATGGACCATTTCCGGTGGGCCCAGAAGGTGCAAAAGTCACAGGATAGTCAGTGAGAAAAAAAGATCAATTCCACCTCACTCACAGGGGCCAATGGAATGGTAGGATCGATTCCCATGAGCACTTTATCTTCAGATATCTGTCTGTACTGTTATACTTTCTGAATAAAACAAAACAAAAATGGTGAACTTATATTGTTGATACATGTTCCAGTTATAATAGTTGCCAGACCTACAGAAAAATTGGGGGCGTGGGGAATGGTGAATCTTATACGGTGCAATTACTTTTATTTTGCAAATGAGAAAAATATTTAACAGCCATTTCTGTGTTTTGATCAAGGAAACCTACTTATTAATCCACATTCCTGGAATAGTATTTATTTAAAAAAAGATGTGTGCATATATACATGTGTACGCAGTTCTCTATTTTTTAAAAAAAGGAATAATAATTGGTTTACCCACTCAAAAATAATGAGGTATTATGCCAGTCATGTGCTTTCAAACAAGGTATTATCCACAATAGTGGACTTGAGAGCCAGGTTTAATGATCCAAAATAGATATCATAACACGCCAAAGACAGTGATTTAAATAATCCTACCTTCACAAAAGTTGCATATAAATGTTGGTGAATCTCTCTCTCCAGGTCAGGGAAAGGGAAATAAAACAGAGAATCTTTGCGTACCCTATACTTTTCTTGCCATTTGACTTTTGAAGAGTTCTCCCATTAGAAATCCAATCAAATCAACATTGAAGGAATCTACTTGAAGACTAATGAATATAAAACTTACTCAGGAATTACTGGTGCAGAATCCAATTGTATATGTACTCCTTTGGTATTTCACCATCCCCCGCCCCCCAATCTCTTCCATCTGATATATCAAATGCAAGAGATGACTGCAAGTATGAAGCTATTTAAATGCAAAGGAAATTCAGGCCCTGCGGTCACCAGAAATTTCCCATTGATTTTCACAGAGCAGACTCGTGCCCTTATTGAGCAGTTATGATCTTGCACTACTGAGTTTATTAAACTTATACCGGATCCATTTTTCTTTGTTTCTCTGTTCAGTCTATTACTTAGCCAAAGATTTGTCCCTTGCAAGAATGCCTAAATAACATTACTGGCAATAAAATGCAAATGAAAACGAGGTCTATTTTTTTTTAAATCAACTTTTGAATTACAGTGCGAATAAATAATAAATGATACGAGAAAAGCATGTTGTTTTGATGAACAGGAATTCTTAGCAACACAGTTTTACATTTAGACATATCACAGATGCTAGACAATGGCAGGGGCTCACTCTCAGGTGCCCCCACTGAGTTGTTAACAGGTGGCTTTAGGGAAAGAACAAATTCTTATTTTGTGTTTAAAAAATGGTATGTGAGAACAATTGGGAAGAAAATACCAGTCAATACATCAAAATGTAATTTTCCTTAGCAAAGGTAACTACATAAATCGCTATAGCTAAGAATTGGAACAGACGAAGGACAGGAAACAACAGTGATGCTCTCTGGTCTCTGGGTTCTTCTTAACTCTCTGTAAAGAAGGAATAAATGCTTCGTAAGGGACATGGTGGCTCAGTGGCTAAGATGCTGAGCTTGTCGATCGAAAGGTTAGCGGTTCAAATCCCTAGTGCCACATAACAGGGTGAGCTCCCGTTACTTTTCCCAGCTTCTGCCAACCGAGCAGTTCGAAAGCACGTTAGAAATGCAAGTAGAAAAATAGAGACCACCTTTGGTGGGAAGATAACAGAGTTCCATGCACCTCTGACATTTAGTCATGCCAGCCACATGACCACAGAGACGTCTTCAGACAATGCTGGCTCTTCGGCTTTGAAATGGAGTTGAGCACTGTCCCCTAGAGTCAGGAACGATTAGTACATATGTGCAAGGAGAACTTTTACCTTTAAGGGGCAGAAGGTCCCAAAGTCTACAGACTTTGGTGTTTTTTTAAAAAAATATTGTATAAACATTAGTGTTAAAGAAATAAAAACAATTATAAACTACAAAAAAAGAATAAAAGAAATCACAGAGAGAGAGTGAAGAAAAGGAAAAATATAGCACAGGAAAAGAGAAGAAATATATAAAGAAGTAATTTTAAACCTTATCACAACAAAAATACTTTTTAATAATTTATCACTTCTTAAAATATAATAAAAAAGTCTCTTCATCCCATATTTCATCCCATATCTATAAACAGATCCTTACAAACTTGTCATTCAGTCCTTGTCAGCAATAAGGATTGTCATAAATAACAATATATTATTTTAACCTTGATCAAATAAACCCATTCATATTCTTTGCTTTTTACTTCATCAGTTTTGAGCATTTATTTATTTAAAACATTTATATAGATAAAATAGATAATCTCCTAGAGCTTCTTTTCTTTTCATTTTCTCCTTCTCCCTTTTCAAAAATTTCATCAGAACTTTAACAGATCTCTTATGTAGATCCAATATCAGTATGTTATTTTGCTTTCCCATTTGCACTTCCCTTTCAATTATTAAGACATCTGCCAATTTCATTTGTATATCAAGTATACTTTCCAAATCACTCTTTCAGCCAGTCAGTTTTGAATCCTCTTTACTCTAATAGTTTTAGTTCCAACACCAACATCAACACCAGTCATCAATTAAGGACTGTCGCTGGAAAAGAATGGGAAGAATCTGTGGCTATGGTGCCCCTTGGATCTGATGACCTTCCATATTTAGTTTTGGGTGAGGTCTTCCATTTCCTAATTTGAGACTGGTGCACAATCTAGGGGTTATCTTGGACTCACTGCTCATGTTCAAAGAGTAGGTGGTAACTGTGACCAAGAAGGCCTTTGCACTGATCCATCTGGTGTGATAAAATCAGATGATTTTAAAGGTAAACGTACAACTGAAACCAGAAGTTTTTTTTTCTTTTGGGATTAATTGATAACCAGATTGAACCTTTGTTTTTATATGTGATAACAGCAGTGAGATTTCTATATGTATAAAGTTGGAAGGACTTACAAATACCTACATTTGCAGAATGGATGATTAAACTGATGGAGTAGATAGAGATGACAAAAGTGACAGCTCTGATTTACAGAGACTTTGACTAATTTTATCTTTATTTGGAAAACGATTTTGGACTTTTTGTGAGAAACTGAGAAACTGAGAAATTTGGAGATGTGATTATTAGAATTATATGGAATTATAGAAATAATGTAAACTATTGTTGATTTTAAAGTAAAATGTAAAAATTGCTGAATTTTTAGCTATATTTGTACTAAAGAAAGTCAGAAGTCATTCTTTTTTCATTTACTTTTACTTTTTATCTTACTTTCTGTCAGATTTTTTCATACTTTTCAATTATTTTTCTTGTTTATTTTTTATCTCTGATTTTTCTGAATTTCTTTTTAAAAGAATTTTTCATTGTATCCATCCTTTTAGGAGTTCAGCCTTGCACTTGCTATGCTGAGGTCAGGCCAATAGATCCTTTGTTTTCAAGGCCTTTAGCAGCTCCTCCTTATTTTCTGAAGAGTCTTCCATAATAGCCATGACATCACTCCTTCTTCCTGTCCATGCATGTCTGATGTATTCCTTCTTTATTTATTCTTCTGGGAATAAATTTTATCCCCATGAAAAACTATCCAGTGAGCTCCATAATTGAGTAGAGACTATGAATCCCCACATTCCTGATTCAGCACTTTAAGCAGTACATTAAGTTCTACTGTTCATAATATATTTTTTTAATCTTAAAGATTAACAGATTTGTTATGATATGGAATCCATTTCATCAGATGCTTGAAGCATTACCCTAAAGGAGTAATAATATATCTATATACATCATTGGAAAAGAGAGAAAACTTATTTGTGAACAGTCATTATTTAACAGTAATTATCTCTGCTTCAACATTTCATCTCCCTCTGAAATTTCTTTTCTCTCTTCCCCTACTGTCTCAATATTACAAATATTTTGAATTTATGCAGAGTATATGCAGAGTTCCACTATTCAAATGCTAACTGATGGAGCCATGACAAAACAAATTCCTATGGAGTTTTATTAGCTTAATTTTTATTGCTAGGATCAGTCAAAGATAGCAGGTTATTATTAAATATCTGAAAGAGTGTGTCCTCCCATATTACCTTTTACATTAAGAGTTTCTTTGAAGAATTTTCTCTGAGTACTAGGACTTGTGCATTGCCTCATAGGATTGTTAAAATGAAAGGAGGACACACAGATGCCGTATTTTACTCCTAAAGACTGAATAGAAATATAATACAATCAATCAATCAGGTCTTCACAAAGCAAAGAACTCTACATTCTGATGGCAGTCTCATTTTTAATGCATTCTCAAGAGAGATTCAATAGTCATTAACCTTGCCTTCTTTTCAGCAAACTATGAAATGTATCTTAATGCCCAGAATTTTTCAAATTATTTTACTTGATTCATTTGTTTACTTCCCTGTTGAATAGCTTGATTGTTCCTACTCTATAGATTTTATTTCTTTATTTTTGCAACTTCTATTATTACATTATTTAACTTTTTTTAACTTTATACAAACTGTTCTGAAGGATAGGGGCAACATTATGATGATTCACACTTAATATAAATCAATTAATTCAAACCTCTTAAATTTTGAATTGGAACTTAATTATAGTTCAGCTTTGGCACTTCTATTAAAGATTTATAAAGCAGTTCTCTGATAAAAGAATTTGCTAAAATACAAACAGTAGTAAAAACTGCATTCAAACATACTTACAAAATTTCAGGCATGGGAAAAATGGTAATTCTGTATCTCCTGAAACATTTCTCCAAACTGTTATTCCAAAGATACTGAAACATCTCTCCAGACTGTTTTCATCATGGAATGAAATAAGAATGGACTCGGGGGGAGGGGTGAAACCTGAATGTTATGGTAAAAAGAGTGACATATTTCTCCATCCTTTTTTGGGATTCTTCATAGATAAAGAGAACAATATAGTTATATACAGTATAATAAAGATTCCAAGAGCTTTGAAATTTCACAAGCAAAACAAGACTTTGATCCCCACAATGGATGAATGACTGCAAAAGTTGATGGAGTTAGCAGAGATGGCTAAATTGATTGTTTTGATTTAAAAAAAAAACACAAGTACTTTTGTTTCTACTTGGAAACCGCTTCTGGACTTTGTGCTTGAGGTGGAAAAAAAATGAAACTTTGATTTTGGGTTTTACCGATTAGATACCGTAGATTTGTTGATATAGAAATGGCTAGTTTATACTACTAGGTAAAAGTAAAAAGTTGAGGATGGATGTTACTATCTTATTTTACTGCACCAAAGTGAGTCTGAAGTCAATGCCTTTTCTTTCTTTTTCCCTTTTAAATCTTTTAAATTGTAACATTGTCCCCACTTTCACAGCATATATTCTTATATTTTCTTATACTTCAGAAGTTAATGTTAAAATTGTCTATTGGTCTCTATCAATAGAATGCATTTAAAAGAATGTTGTGAAACAATGCATACTTGACAAGATTGGGATTCATCTGAAAGTTGATTTAAAAATGACAGGCTACAAGAATGACATGGAAAAGATTCTGCATAGCACATACAAAAGAAATTGGCCAATTTTTTAATAATTAAAAGGGACCTTTTAAATAACAAACTGACAGGACATTGGTTTTAAGAATGAGGTTTGTTAAAGCTTTGAATAATTTTGTCAGAAAGGACAAAGATAGCATTAAAAGAAGACAGGTTTTAGGGTTTTATTTGAAGGAACTAAAGATGAAGATTTTTTAAAGAAAACGGGAGGTATAGAAAGTTGGTTTATGTGATCAAGATTAAAATAGACACATTGTTATCTCTGTTAACCCTTAGTGGACTTTGTTGATGAGGACTGAGGCTTTAAGGATTTGTCTATAAATAAGAGATAGGATATGGGAAGAAGAGAACATTTGTTTTAGTTTTGTAGAAGATGGTAAGTCACTAAAATTGTTTATACTTGTGATGAAAGGGGAAGTAATGCATTTAAATATATGTTTTCTTTTTCATTGCTTTATTCTTATTTTTTCCTATTTTTCTTTCTTTTTTTATTTACAGCATATTCTGTATTTTCTTTCTTTTTTTGATTTGTATTTGTTTTTATATTTTTAATTGTAATTTTAGTAAAAAGAAAAAAGAAAAGAAATAGCACTTTGTCCTGCTTTCTTTTTATAATTAGCTTTCTTTCTGTTTTTCTTCTCTACTTCCTGATTCACCAGATGTTTCTTGCCCCTTCGACCATCATCAATATCTCATTAAATAAAATTTCATTGACTGTAGCTTTACAGCCAGCATTAAGGGTCAGCAAGCAGAACCCGTAAGCTTTTCAACTTTCTGATATTGAAATAATCAAAGAAATAAAGAGCAGAATTGTTGGTGTGCATATGGGCATTGTAAAGCATTCCAGAGTCCTTTCCAGATGACAAATACACAAAGTTTTTTTAAAAAAATGAAGGGCTTGTAATTTCATAAGAGAATGCACATGGTGGCATCTTTATGGTACCCATGACAAAAACTTATAAAAAAGAAATTTGTCATACATTCGTGCTAGTATGGGTTCCAGTGAAGCTATGCAATTATCCTAATTTTTTTAGATTGATATGCATAAATCACAAAATGGAAGGTGCCATTTTGTACAAAACTGAAATATACACTTATATATCAATATATGTGAATGTGAAAACAAGGAATATAACTGAATTATAAATTCAGCCCAGCATGGAAAAGGTTATGGCCAAGTGAGATGTATACTTGTTTGATGAGCACCTTAGCAGAGTTCTCCTCCTCCTTTTGGCTTTTAAACATGCCCTGGATGTTTAATCACTTCACAATCATCAGCTTTTCCTAAATTGGTGCCTTCCAGATTATCTGAGGGAGTAGCGACCAAAGTTCATCCTGGACAGTCATCCTACATTGCTGAAAGGTAGAAGTTTTGGGGGAAAAACTGAAATGGAAGATTATGATTATCTGATTTGTAGCTGAATTCTAAGTGTTTACATAAGGGGAAAATATCCCCTTCCCCCTTATGTCAAACATGCATACTAATCCATAAGTCTGTGATTTTGTAGGATATTTTTAATTATATTTACTCATCAGCAGTCTCTATAATTGTACTGTAGTGAAACTCTTCATCTGCAATAAGATGTAAGGGTAACAGCAAAAACAATGCAATTTAATTGTAGAAGTAGTTTGAAAAGTATGTACATATATTTTACTGTGGAAGCATGCCTGAGCACTAATTAATCACCATACTGTGGTGTCTTGAAAGTACGACTGCTGCTATTCCATTCTCAGTCGTAACCATAAGAATTAAGTACCATTGACAAGCCAGATGTTTTCCATTCTGTACTTGTGCTATTCTATTCTATTCTATTCTATTCTATTCTATTCTATTCTATTCTATTCTATTCTATTCTATTCTATTCTATTCCATTCCATTCCATTCCATTCCATTCCATTCCTCCATTCTAGATGAAGAATTCTATACTTACCCTATTAAATTATATCCTACTCTACCCTGTCAAGATCTTTTAAAGTCTTCTCTGTTTCATCTCAACTATTAGCCACCTCTTCCACCTTTGTCTCATCTGCAAACATTGCAATTGTTCCCTCATCCAAGTCACTGATACAACGATAAATGACAAAATAAAGCTCCACTCAATAGTTTCCTCTAACCTGAAGTGGAGACATAAATAAACATTCCTTGGATGTGGTTATACAGTGAACTGAGAGTCCATCTAACAGATTCATAATTGAACCCATATTTTATCATTTTGTTAAAAAGAATATCATGAGGCAAACTGTCAGATGCTTTGCTAATGTCCAGTTATACTGTATCTATAGCACTCCTTTGATCTGCTAAGCTAGTAACTTTATAAAGAAGGTTATAAGGTTAGTCTGATATGATTTGTCTGTGGCAAACCATGGTGGCTGCTGTTAGTAACAACATGTGTACAGGTATTTCCCAAGTTATGAGCATTCTCTTAGCAAACGTTCAAAGTTATGCAATAAGTACCCACTAGCATTTACGAACAAGCACTTTGTTGTGGAGACTCACTTACCTTGCAAAGATCTCCTCTCACAGTTTCTTGCCTGCTTCATACCTTCAGGCTTTCGGTGCATTTGCAGAGAACAGAGGCCTAACTTATCGTGAGATCATTAGAGATTTCGTGCTACTGATCTTGTGTGATCTTGTACTTTAGGCCTCTATTCTCTGCGAATTGAGGTCTGGACATTTGCAAATGGAGAGAAGGCTTCAAGCCTTCAGGCCTTCCCTCCATTTGTCATTTCCTTGCTGAAGCCTGCAAGGAGATTGCATTTCTATAGGCTTTGGAAGCCCTTTGCAAAAAGCCTTTGTCAGCACCAGTGGAGCTTGGGACAAGCGGGCATGTCCCTTCAAAGCTCTGTTCCTACCGGCAAAGGCTTTTTGCAAATGGCTGCTGAAGCCTACGGGAATGCAATCCTCAAGCACTTTGCTGATGAGAAAGGAGTCCCAGAGGGTCATGCATCCCTCTGGGCCTCCTTTTTCATCACCAAAAGTCAACTCAAGCAGTTCACCGGTGAGAAATAGGCCTGGAATGGCACGCATGACCCTCTGGGCCTCCTTTTTCATCGTCAAAGTCTTCTTCAAGCCCTTTGCTGATGAGAAAGGAGCATGCAGGCCAGGGGTGGGTTCTACTTACCTTTACTACCAGTTTGCAATGGGACTGCACACACACATGCACAAAAGCTTCCTGATGATATCAGGATTGGTGGGCGGGGCCTCCCGCCAGTTTTACTACAGGTTCTATAGAACCAGTCCGAAACAGGGGCAACCCACCATTGGTGCAGGCAAAAAATATGCTGGAAAGGAGACAGAACTTCATAAGGTAAGTAACCCGGTGCAGCAGGATGAGGGGGGGTGTAGCAATTGTAGGGACCCCAAGGGAGGGAAAATGAGGTCTCTGTGGGTCAGGGAAGGCCTTGGGTGGTCTGAACCAGATGGCCTGTTCCATCACTAGCCCCCCCCCCCACATGGCCTTCCCCACCCCAAGATACTTCATGTGCACTTAATGAGCTGCATATTCAATTGTTTATTTGTTTGTTTGTTTGTTGGGTTTATATGTTTCTCAAGGCATATAAATTACTTCTCAAGGTACGAGATTCACTCCTAAGAGTCCTTGGGTTACATTACATTTGTAACTCAAGGACTACCTGTATATACATGGCCTCACAAATTATCTGCCTGATAATTTATTTGAGGCTCTTGTCCAGTGTAGGCATCAAGCTGACAGATTTCTAGCTTGCTGGATCCTCCTCTCTTTCAAAGATGGGGATTACATTTGTTATATGCAAATCTTCTCACACCACACTAATTCTCCAAAAATTAGAGTCGGTGGTTCTGCCGTCACCTCTATTTCATTATTTCATCTTCCACACCTTTAGTAACTTGTTTCACAGAATTTCCTTCCTTGAATACTTTTCTCCTTTAGGATTTCAAGTCACTGGATCTGACCTACTTTTCCTTGGAATTCATGAAAATCTATTTTTCTGAAGTTCAATATGCAAGTTTGACTCTACTAAGTTCCTGCCCCTCAGGACATTACAAATTGAAGAATAATATGATCAGTTTCCCCCAGTGTTCCTACACCTCCACTTCTACTACCAATTCCTCTCTGTTGGGGAGAATTAGGTCCATAGTTCTTTCTTCCACCTTCAGATTAATAAAGGGAGAAAGAATTTGTTGGACTTCTGAGCCTTGGCAAAGTTAGATTCCATTTGTCAGGATAAATGAAATTTCCCATTTTGAAAGACTGATCATCTGTTGCAGAAATGCATCATCTATATCTGCCTGGCCAGGTGGTATATAATAGATTCTTACAATATTATTGTTTCTTCTAGTTGTTTTTTTTTTAACCCAATTACTCTGAGCAAGGTTTCCATACTTTCCAAGTATTAATTTGAAATTAATTTCCAAATTTCATGAATTTCTTTGTTTATGTACATGGTAACATCTATGCCCTTTCTCTTTTTCTTTTTGAATGATTGTGCCAGTTATCAATACAATCTCATATTTCAGTAATTGTCTATCAAATTTGTCTTTTTGAGTTGAGATTCCAGTTCTCTGTATTTCCCATACTCTATTCATTGACAAAGAAACTTCTGAGATTTTGAGTACCACATATTGGTGATTCTTAAACTCTTACTTGCATTTTAATTCATAGGGACAATTCTAGATAGCATGTCATCATGGCTTAACAAATATTTTTCACTAATTTGCTTAGGATTTATCTTAAGCAACTGGAAACTAAAAACAAGAAACCTACAAATTACTAGAAAAAACACAAAGAAGGCCTATAGAGCTGTTTGCCACCTTCTAGGTCATATTTCTTTAGCTTTCTCCTTTTCCAAATGTATTTCCAAACGTATTTTCCCATGCTGTCATCCCTGCAGGGTCAGGCTAATTAATGGAAGTCAAACTTTCAAACTTTTATCCACAATGGTCAGGTAGGGTTTGAGATCCTTGAATATCTGTGTTAGTGATTGATAGCAGATAACTGGTTGCTTCATGCCCACGTGACCTCCTAGATAGAACTGATCACCTTACCTTTTCTGATCTTCAAAAAATAAAAGGATTGGACCTTGGGTAGGAGACTTTTGAGAAAGTCCAGTGTTATAAAGTAAACTGGGAAGTTTAAAAAAATAAAATTAAAAAAGTTTCCCAGAGGAAAGTAATAGCAAGCCATTTTAGTTTCTTTTTTAAATGCATGAATGTTCATGAAACCTCCAAGTGTCAAGGTCAATTTGAAGGAGTCTTAACTTTCTGAACACCAGGAGAGTTTGTATTGTGTGTGTGTGTGTGTGTGTGTGTGTGTGTGTGTGTGTCTTTGGTTATTTGGGTTTTCTCCCATGTAAAATTGGAAGTATCTTGGCGACGTTTCGACGAAGTCTCATTTGTCATCTTCAGGCTGGTGTTCTCGGTTCGTGCTTCCAGGAGCAATGTGATATCGCAGCTGTTTCTTCCTTTTAACTGCTAGTATGTATGTATGTATGTACGTATGTATGTATGTATGTATGTCAGAGTTCCAAGTGACATCTCCAATGAAAGAAAATTCCGAGGCTTGAGTTTCCTCAAAGTTCCATTTTATTACAGATGTCACATTGGCACATCTTGGAAAACCCAAATCTGAAAGTTTCCAGGTTTTCTCCACCCAAATGAAAGTTCAAATTCCTGCCCAACACCCACATGTCCATCACATGGTCCAATCAAAGCACCATCCCAACTGGAAATGCCTCCCAGTTCCAGCAGTCCAGGTGCAGGGCAAGATGTCCTTGACTCTCTGAGAAAGGAATGTTATTATGACTATATATCACCCTGACTCCATACAATTCCCCCTCCCAGTTTCCCACAGTGGTAAAATGTGGCAGGCCTGAAGATCCAACGAAAAAGATGGCTTCTAGGCCTGATAATATATTTGATTGCATAATGCAACTACACCAACTTCTCTAATAATGGGGAAATGGAAGGGAATGTGAAAATATATTTAACTAACCTTTATAATACGCAGCACAGTTTTATTCCTTTTAATGGCCTAATAATATATCAGGCAGAGATAAATGAAAGATTATGCAAGATACCATCCAACTTGTAAAGCTCTTAAAAGAACAAGCCACTTGCTTTTAACACATTAACATTCTTTTATGATTGTGTTGATACTGTACATGAAGGGTGAGGAGTAATTTGTTACCAGTTTTTTTTAAAAAAGCAGGCACACAATTGTCTTATAATTGGAATGTTCTTATACATGTACAGCAGTATGCTATAGGCAAGTGTTAAATTTTAATCAACAATTATATGCAGACATTTCTAAAAATGGAAAGTCATTATTCTGAATCCGCAATATAAAGCTCCTTGGACCGTGGGTCAGTTGCATCATGCATGCTATTTTTTCTCCCATCACAGTTCTGATGCAATGAAGCAGTTCATACCATTGTTTCTCCTCTTAACCTCCTTTTATTGTTCTCTGCTCAGATATATTAATGGCCAGATACATTAGCAACAGGCCAGATACATTAGCAACAGACAATTCAAGCCAGTTGCTCCAATCTTTTGATTCCTCCTTTGGCACAGTAAGCTTTTTCAGTTCTCTGCTTCAGACTGTATTGCCTGCCAGGAAATAAACTACTCTGCTCCATGAAGGGAGAAAAAGATGGCTCTTAATCATGATCAGTTGGTTCATCATCATTATAACCTGATCAGGGTCTCTCCTGAATGCTGAGGTCTGTAAGGCCCATTTTCATTTAAGTAATAGTGAACAGATTTTTGGCTAAAACATTGAAGATCTCAGTCGGAAGAAATGTTCTCCACATCCCGTCATATGTATTTAAACACATCTTTTGCTAAACAAAGACATATAAAGGAACTGGGGGGAAATGCTGAAAGGAAATGGTTCTTGGGGCAGAGAAGTTAGAAACAGTGTGCCAACAACCAACTATCACTTGGCTTTAAGCCTATGAAGTGCAGGACAATGAGTTTGTTGAAAGACATGCAAAGCAGCAGCAACAGTTTTAAGCTACAGAGAAGGAGAAAACCCTCATGTTGACAGAGGAAATGAACTGTTTAATATAACATCATTCTAGTTTGCAAATAAGCATTTTGATTGAGCCGCACTGGGTCATGTGTCTGAGAAACTTAGCCCCAAGTCCCAGGCCAGCAGAACATTAAGCTATATGAAAACAGGAACTGAGATTTATAACCGATTCCTGATTCAAGGAGCATGATAGCAACAATGAAGAGTAGGGTAGCAAAACCTCCTGCCCTCCATACAGAGAGACAAAAACATTCTTTCACATAGGTGGTTAATTAGGCAATTGGGATTATTTGTCTCATTTTTTTTTGTTTTGCTTTGAGATCTTGTCTGATTTTGAGATTGAAAAGCAAGATTGAATAAAATAGGATACTGGGAAGATATCACTTAATGAGGGTAAAGGGGATATTCAATTCTCTGATTCTGGTTTTTGAATTCAACAGGGACAGTAGCCAAGTAGAAAAACAGAAGTTGACATGAATATGTTGTCACTCTAGAAAGAATGACCAGAACAAGGTTAAAGCCACACTGTAATGACCAAACACTGGTAAAACCACACTGATGACTTCAGAGAGTTTTCTTTTTAATAGAAATAAATAAATGTGGAAAAAAAGGTAATTCTACATATGCATGTGCCTGCACATGGACACGCATGTACACACACGCTTTTGAACCAATTTGGAGTGGGTAACCTTCTAAACAGCTTCTGAAATCTTACTACTATTTTCTGCAGGCAACTGTTTTGATTGGTTCTTCACACACTTTATATTTGTATTCTTGCACTAGCGAAAAAGCAGCTAAAAAGGAAGTAGACTAGTTCCCACCTTGGGTCTTTCCCCCACTTACTATTTCCTCTATCAAGCTTCCTTTAGTTAAAAAACAAAAAGACAGTGAAGACAGTAGGCAAAGATTACATGTCTGTACTCTCAACCAAAATGATTGACTGTAATCTCAACCAAATTTATATTTCAGCAAGGCTTTTGACAAAATAGACCCCAATCTACTTCTTGCTAAACTAAAAAAATGTGGGATAGAAAGTGACATCACTAGATTTGTAACTGACTGACAAACCATACTCAGTGAGTAGTCCTTAATGATACTACATCTACATGGAAGGACGAAAGCAGTGGGGTACCACAAGGTTCCGTCTTAGGCCCAGTACTCTTCAATATCTTCATAAATAACTTAGAGGAGAGAATAGAAGGGGAACTTATCAAATTTTCAGATGACACTAACCTGGCAGGAATAGCCAATATGCCAGAAGACAAGTTCAGGATCCAAAAACTCCTGAACTTGACAGATTTGAACAATGGGCCCTATCCAACAACATGAAATGTAATGTGGAGAAAAGCAAGGTTTTATACCTGAGCAGGAAAAACCAAAGGTACAAGTACAGATTAGACAAAACCTGAGTCAAAAACAGTAACTATGAGAGGGACCTTGGAGTCCTAGTGGACGATCACTTAAATATGAGTCAGCAGTGTGCAGCAGCAGCCACAAGAACTCATACAATCCTTGGTTGTATAAACAGAGGCATAGAATCAAAATCAAGTGAAGTATTAGTACTGCTTTATAAAGCTTTAGTAAGGCCACACCTTGAATACTGTGTCCAGTTTTGGTCACCACATTAAAAAAAAGATGTTGAGACTTTCGAAAAAGTGCAAAGAAGAGCAACTAAGATAAGAATCTGGGGACAAAAACATATGAAAATGGTAACAATAATTGAGTATGGCCAGTCTATAGAAAAGAAGGACTAAGGTTGACATGATAGCAGTATTCCAATATTTGAGGGGCTGCCACAAAGTGAGGGTCAAGTTATTTTCCAAAGCACCAAAAGGCAAGACAAGAATCAATGGATGGAAACTAATCAAGGAGAGAAGCAACCTGGTATTAAGGAAAAACCTCCTAACAGTTGGAACAATTAACCAGTGGAATAACTTGTCTTCAAAAGTTGTAGGTGCTTCATCCCTGGAGGATTTTAAGAAAAGGCTGGACAGCCACCTATCTGAAATGGTATAAGGTCTCCTGGTTGAGCAGGGGGTTGGACTAAAAAACCTCCAAGGTCCCTTCCAGCTCTGTTCTGATTCTGATGGGTGATTTTTAGCATTAATGTGCCATGTTCTAAACACTGCAGCCTTTCTCATTTGTAAACATAATTAAGGGCTGATTTTAAAACATTTGGACTAAGATGAGTTGACCTGTGGGGCTTTATGCACTTTCACTCACATGCACTCAGCACAAAGCTAAGCATACACTTTATTCCTAGACTGATCTCTCAAGCCCAAAAGCACAAGAGCAACAGGCAAACATATCACAAACTTCACCATAATGGGCATGCATTCAGCCATTGGATCAACATCTTTCAATTTATTAGCATGACAAAGGACACAATTATTTTGGATATGCCTGAATGCAATTTTCATTAACTTTGCAATGATTTATTAACAAAAGTGTCAGGAATGTAATAAAAGCAGTGGGACTCCTCAAAATGCCAAAATACAAGAAAAAAAATGAAGAATACAGCAGAATTTCCAAACATGCCTTGCAGCATCAGGTCAATAAGGTTGCCTGATTCTATCAAAAGCATCACCATGGTGAGTGAACTCTGCAATTAAGAAAGAATAAGCACAAAAAATGCTAACATCTCATTTCAATGTAATTATGCACAGATTACTCTTCACTGGAACCTGAAAGAAAGGGGAATATCCAATTGTTACCCTAATTTATGCAGAATCCATAGATTTTAGTTAATTTCAAATAGACCAGGGCCCTATGTTATATATGTATGCATATGGGTGTACGTGTACAGATATACATATACAATACAACCTTAGGAAAGTGGGAAAGTCCTATTATGTCTTAGAAAATATGTGCCCAGCTCAGGACTGAGAAATTTCCTTAAGCTATTTGTTGTCTTCAGAATGAAATAAGACCTCAATAGGACATTGTATTTGTTAAACAAAATGAGACAGCTTTTTTAAAAACCCTTTTCATGATCATAGGTAAACATAGGTTGGGTTTGGAAGTTTCAGAAATTAAGTGGCTGAATGGATATAATGGTTGTCACTGAAGGTTATTTATTCATTTAGTAGCTGCCAGTCTGTCCTAATGAAACATAACCAGATACTAAGCACCTGTTTATCAAAGATGGACTATTATCATATATATGCCCCAGGATTCTTGTTGACTCCTACAAATAAATACAACTCTGCAACTGATGGTGCTATCCAGGTAAAATATGCCAACTTACAGGGTTTTTTTATTCATTCATTCAATCAAATCAAATCCATCAATCAGAATAGAGTTGGAACGGACCTTGGAGGTTTTCTAGTCCAACCCCCTGCTCAAGCAGGAGACCCTATACCATTTCACACAAGTGACTGTCCAGTCTCTTCTTAAAAACATCCAGTGATGAAGCATCCATAACTTATGACCACAAGCTGTTCCACTGGTTAATTGTCTTCACTCTTCAGAAGTTTCTCCTTAATTCCAGGTTGCTTCTCTCCTTGATTAGTTTCCAACCATTGTTTCTTGTCTTACCTTCTGGTGTTTTGGAAAATAAATTGATCCCCTCCTCTTTGTGGCAGCCTCTCAAATATTGAAATACTACTATCTTGTCCCTCCTAGTTCTTCTTTCTCTAGATTAGCCTAACCCAAATCCTGCAACTGTTCTTCATATGTTTTAGTCTCCAGGCCTTTAATCATCTTAGCTGCTCTTCTTTGCACTTTTTCCAAAGTCTCGACATCCTTTTTGTAATGTGATTACCAAAATTGGATGCAGTATTCAGTTATGGCACCCAACTGCTTACTTTCCTCCATGTAGATGTAGTATTGTTAAGGACTACTTGTGTACAGTTTAATGGTGGATCAGGGACATGGTGGTCACCATTGGGTTGGACAACATGTTGTACAAGTCTACATACTCTATAGAGCATAGTTCCCTACTCTGGCTTTAATGTCAAGTTAAGAAGCCTTGGTTTCTTGCATTGTTCATATATAACATAAAGATTCAGCCTGAAAAATGGGGTTGGTCTCGGTATTGGTGCCACCAGTTATTAGCACTCTTCCAGTGTAGACTAGTATTTAAATGATCATAAGTTCATGATTTCCAAACAAACTCAGACATCTGTTCTGCTCTCAAATGCAAGATTCAGTTAAAGAAAAACAAGCAAAATAAAAACAAAAGTCTGGTTTGCTTGACTAAGATTATAAAATGTGACAGAATTGATCAAGGAACGCCCAGTATTTCATAGCCATTTCTCAATTGTCTGCAGTACAACTTCATTGACTAAATCTACATAAGACACAGGGAACATGTGACAACTATGGTTAATAGTCATGGATGATGGGAATTGGAATGTCAACTCTACATCCTCCTTTTCATTTATGGCTTCTAAATTGCATCTCCACATAGCTTAAACTTTAGCATGAACAACATTGAAAAACTAACATTTTCACACTCAGTGCTCTCTATGTTTGCATAACTAATTTGGACTTAATAGTGAAATGCTTCAGTCCCTCTTCATTGGTGAAGTGGGAGCATTGGAAATCTTGAAATAACGCACAATACTGTAACTAGAAGGGATCCAGTAAGAATAGGCCTTCCTTCCTATGAAAGGATTGGCATTGCCAAAAAGGCAACATTCTAATGGTACCAACAATGCCAATAACATTTGTAAAATGCTCAAAACTATGACCTGGTGTATTTAATAGCATTTAAGTAAAGGTAAAGGTTTCCGTTGCACATATGTGCTAATCGTTCCCGACTCTAGGGATCGGTGCTTATCTCGGCTTCAAAGCCGAAGAGCCAGAGTTGTCCGAAGACATCTCCGTGGTCATGTGGCCGGCATGACGAAATGCCAAAGGCACACGGAACACTGTTACCTTCCCACCAAAAGTGGTCCCTATTTTTCTACTTGCATTTTTTTTTACATGCTTTCGAACTGCTAGGTTGGCAGAAGCTGGAACAAGTAATGGGAGCTCATCCTATTACGCGGCACTAGGGATTCGAATCGCTGAACTGCCGAACTTTCAATTGACAAGCTCAGCATCTTAGACACTGAGCCACCACGTCCCTAGTTAATAGCATTTACTCCCAGTTAAATTGCTAAGATTGCAAACAAAGAATCATTCACAATTCACCATAGTGACATGAAAATTCTTCTCAAGTTGACTGGACAAAGAGATCACATGCCAATGAACTGAAGAGTTTCTCAATCAGAAAAAAAAAAGATAGACATATGGGTCTATGAGAAAAAAACAACCAGAGCGGTCAGTATATTTTCTTGGGTTTAATTAAAATAGCAGTAAAACATCCCACTTAGGTGTGCATAGGAATGCAGGGTTGGTATTGTAGAATGCATTCCCCAAAGGCACCAGAACAGCTCACAAAGATAATACCGTACAATCTATGCTAAAGGGAGTAGTGAAGCCCACCAAGGTACTAAAAAAATGCTCAAGATGCTCACAGGCTTTGTGCGACATCTGTGCAATGTGTATTTACTTACCATCTATATTATCAGGCCTCTGTACTCCATGTCCTGCTTTCTTCCGTCTCCTTCTTCACCATCCCTGTGAGTACATTGGCAAGGTTAGTTTGCAATAAGTTTCCCTCTGTCGTTTGCATTTTAATATTATTTGATCTCATTTACATGTTTAAATTTGTTCCTGTAATAAAATTCATTAGTATGTTTATCATAACCACATAATGAATATAGCCCTTATGTAAAATAAAAAAAAAATTGAAAGTACATTAGAGACGTTACAAGCTGTTTGAAATTACAGTGCTTTGCATATTATACCTTATTAATTAAATTATAAATTATTTATTTATGTATTTCTTTAATCAGGGGCAACCAGTAGGACAATATTATATTAGCAGAAGAAATACAATACAGCTCCAGAGTTAATTCACATACAAAGGAAAAGACCAACCCTACATATAGAGAAGCATCAATTCATTTGGCCAAGAAGTAGAAAAGGCCACATTTCCGGCAGTGAGGCGGAAACAAGATATAATTATGCAAAGGATACTCTAGGTTTTGTGCATGTGTTTATCCATATTGCACATATGATAAAACAAAAGTCCTTCTTAAGATAATACCTTCTTTGATCCTTTTTATGAACATAATGTCATCAGATATGCAAATACAAAAAATTAATTATTTGTTCCAATGCTACATTAACATGCAGAGTTGGTTTGCACTTGGAAAGAAAAAGAAAAGTCCTCCACTCTATTTTTTCTCTGCTACCATTCACAAAGGAGGAAATCTAGGAAAATCTAGGAAATATAGAATCACTCTGAAAATTAAGGATTGTATCCAGATCCAAGTAAGAATTAATAAGTGGGATATATTGTTGTGCTCAGTTTTTCCCAATTACTTAAGGAGTCCTCAAAATTGTAGTTTCAATGCCTTTGGAGGACAGATACATTCAGACTACAATTCCTAGAATTCCTGGCCTTGGGACATGATGTCTAGAAATTTGAGGGGCACAACATACCATCTGCAATATGCCAGACCTGTGACAGCAACACTGCATACTTTAGATTTTGTGTTGTTCATCTTGACTGGGTAAAGTTTAAAGGAACAATGGACAACCCATCTTTGGCTGATTCATAATAGCAATAGTAATAGCACTTAGACTTATATACTGCTTCACAGTGCTTTATAGTCCTCTCTAAGCAGTTTACAGAGTCAGCATATTGCACCTAAAAATCATGGTCCTTGTTTTACCAACCTTGGAAAGATGGAAGGCTGTGTCAACCTTGAGCCAGTAAGAATTGAACTGCCAAACTGCTGACAGTTAGCAGTCAGCAGAATTAATCTGCAATACTGCACTTTAACAACTGCCCCACCACAGGCGTTGCTCACAATAGCCCATTAAGCCACTTTTCGTGCAGCCTAGTTGACCATTTGAAGCAAGAAAGCATCCTTTAATATCCTCCAGCCAACCGATTATTATTTTTAGAGGTGTAGGGATACAAGGGGGAATTTGCACCTGGACCCACACACTGAGGAGGCATAATTCAAAGGGAGGCCTGAAGTGTTCAAAAGGTGTTCTACATATAGGAGACTCCTGCAACAAACTTGCAAACCAAAACATTCCTTGCATATTTTTGCTTTTCTTATCCAATCACATTCTGGACATACTGGATTTTAATGACTTTAATAACAAATTGAATAAAGAGTCGCTAGATATGGCTACTATGAATGATTTTCAAGGATTACAATTTACTGCCTATGTGCTTCCCAATACCTATCAGACCTGAAGAAGCTTCTTGGATGAGAAGTGAAACGTCTTCAAAACAGAAAACAAGGAAGTCCAGTTGCCTCCTGAAAAAGCACCTTTGGGACAACCATGACCTGAATGACTGAGAATCTCTACAGATGTTTAGCTATACAATTTGGGATGAACACTCTTTGAATGGTATGGAAGTAGGAATGGTTTTCCAGAGAAAAATTGCAGACTACAGAAACCAGTAGCACTACTCAAGTGACCCTAAGGACACAGATAAACATCCAAGTGCTTCAATGACCCTCTTAAACAGGGCTGTCAAACTCCCGGCCCAGGGGCTGGATGCGTCATGCACTAGCCACGCCCACACCAGGTTTAGTGAAGGGGAAAAAAGTCCCAATACATCATGTGACAATGACATGACGACATGAGTTTGACACCTCTGTTCTAAAAGGATGCTAACGACCAGCTGTCTGCGAGGAATATAAATCCTTCCATTTCCCACTATCCTGTCAGAACTGAAGAAACTTCTTGGATGAGAAGCAAAATGTCTTCAAAACAAAAAACAAAAAAGTCCAGTTGCTTCCTGAAAAAGCACATTTGGGACAACCATGACCTGGATGACTGAGAATCTCTACAGACTCTTAACATGAAGACATGTTCATAAATATATTGATTCTCAGTCCCATCAAAAATGTTAGGTGTGTGGCTCCTGACCACAAAGATTTCCTACTTCTAATGCTGGGGATGAATATCAACAGAATCAGCTATAAAGCACATGCCAATCTAATTTTGAGTCCTACACTGGAAGAAGAAAGAGTACAAAGCTGTTTGAGGGCTCATGAAAATATTTTCTTTTAAAAAATGAGATTGGGTAAATATTCAGAAGCTGTCAGCTTTCTTTAAAAAAAAAAAAGGAGCCTTGAAATTTGATAGATAAATAAATAAGAAGGTGTCACCCAGCATTCTGGATTCTAGCTCCCTGGGTATTTTTTTTTTTTTTTTTTTTTTTGGAAAGAGAAGGCAGATTTCAAGTACAAGTTTTAATTCAATATATCACCATGTAGCTTTATAGAAAATGAGTAAGTAGTGTGAAAACAGCAGAGCTTGGTTTTCTAGCTAAGATATAGTCATATTCACAACCATAGCATTTCATTAAACCAGTACCATACGCTAAATAATTGGCCTGCTCCGGCTCCCAATGGAAAGCAATATTAGATTCCAATGCATATTGATTTTTCTTAAAATACCCTGGACAGTTTGAGCTCAAGAAGATGAATGTCAAGGAAAGTTATGAGCTTGTGTGGCAAACCAAGAATAATAAGGGAAACTATTTTCTTTATTTTTAGCAGTTTAAAAAAAAAGATGGAAAGAAAAGGGAAAAGTCATCAAGGATCTCTTCTATAAAATATCTATTCTCCAATATGGAATAGTAAAAGAAAAAAAACAGCTCCAACCTCTCCTTAAAGTATTATTACAAGATTGACTAGTATTATCGTGATAAAAATTAATTTAATTTTGGAGACTGAATCCCAAATAATCCAAGCTCATTAGGATAACAATGTAGAAACAACTGAAGTATCGATCGCTAACCAACAATCTTCTAATGGACTAAAATTGTGTCTTGGAAAAGGACAATGACAGGATATATATTTATGTTACCTCATAATGTTCTAGAGGTCTACAAAGGAAAAGGAAAACACAAACACACTTCGTTTGTTAAGTGTAAATGTTTCTATGACAGAATTTTTTGGGGGGTGGGGGGTGCTATATTTTGCGAATGCTGTGTTGTACACAATGTAAGGGAAAACAGAAACAGAATGAAATTGTACAGATGTAAAAATAATGTTCCTGACAAATCAGATTTTTTTTTCTTTTAAAAACCACATTTCTAATGTAATAGAGGCAGCACTATTTTCAGAATTGTGAGGGCACTTGCTGAAATTGCAGAACCAGCTCAATTTAATTGAGTGAAATGGAGACTGGTTGCCTCAAGTGTCCCCAAATATGTCCAAGCCTAGGAAAGCTGAAATGTAATAAAATGTATGGGAAATGGCAATGGAAATGTAAAATGTGCAAAACAAGCAAAAATTAAAAAAAATTAAAAATGAGGTGGACTTGAATTAGATGCAGCTCTGGAATTAAAATTTATTCCTCTTCACCCATCCATTCCTATTATAGTTTGGGCTTTCCAAAGAAAAATATATTTTGTTTTCTCAACTCTCACACAGTTTTATGGGGGGAAATTTTTTTCCCCCAAAGAAGAGACTTTCACAGGTGTTCTTCATGGATGGACTGTGTGTTCTTGCATTTATCACATGACATGGTAGCCAAAAGATGTGTGTAAATGTTCTGTCCTACCCTGTGCAAAACCCACTCTTCACATCTGCAACTTCCCTGCTCCCCCCCTCCCATCAGAATAGAGTTGGAACGGACCTTGGAGGTTTTCTAGTCTAACCCCCTGCTCAAGCAGGAGACCCTATACTATTTCACACAAGTGACTGTCCAGTCTCTTCTTAAAAACCTCCAGTGATGAAGCATCCATAACTTATGACCACAAGCTGTTCCACTGGTTAATTGTCTTCACACTTCAGAAGTTTCTCCTTAATTCCAGGTTGCTTCTCTCCTTGATTAGTTTCCATCCATTGTTTCTTGTCTTACCTTCTGGTGCTTTGGAAAATAAGTTGACCCCTTCTTCTTTGTGGCAGTCCCTCAAATACTGGAATACTGCTATAATGTCACCCGTAGTCGTCCTTATCTCTACCAGTTCCTGCAACCATTCTTCATATGTTTTAGTCTCCAAGTCTCCAAGGCTTTCATCATCCTACTTGTACTCTCTGCACTTTTTCCAAAATCTCAACATCTTTTGTAATGTGGTGATCAAAACTGAATGCAGTACTCCAGGTATGGGCTTACTAAGGGTTTATAAAGTGTACTTCACGTGATTTTGATTCTATGCCTCTCTTTATACAACCAAGGATTGTATGAGGTCTTTTGGCTCCTGCCGCACACTGCTGACTCATATTTAAGTGATCGTCCACTAGCACTCCACGGTCCAAAATAAATTGACCTCCTCGTCTTTGTAGGAGCCCCTCAAATATTGAAACACTGCTATCATGTCTCCCCTAGTCTTCTTTTCATTCTACCGTGTTTCCCCCCAAATAAGACCCTGTCTTATATTTTTTTGAACCCTGAAAAAAGCACTTGGCCTTATTGCCATGCACTCAAAAGCCTGATTGGGCTTATTATCAGGGGATGTCTCATTTTGGGGAAACCAGGGTACTAGATATACTTTATTCTTTCAACCAATCTTCATATGTTTTATGAAGTTCCCTAATAATTCTTGTTGCTTTTCTCTGCACTCTTTCCAGAGTCTCAATATCTTCTTTGGTGGTAGTGGTGATCAGAACTGGATAGAGTATTCCAAGTGTGGTCTTACTAAGGCATTGTAAAGCGGTACTAGAATTTCGTGTGATCTTGATTCTGTCCCTATATTAATGCAGCCTTCTCAATCTTAGCAACTTTAAGATGTGTGGACTTCAATCCCTGGCAATTCTGGGGGTTGATGTCCACACAACTTAAAATTGCCAAGTATGAGAAACCACTGATCTAACAGGTAAATAGGCTGATAAATGACTCAAAAAAATCTTGTCTTTAGTCAAAACAAAAGTTTCCATAATTATTGTTCTGGCAGCTGAGTTTCTAACAGGCTTTTCAGAGACAAAGAACATCATAGCAGCCATATCTATCCAAGAATACAGGGGAGCGGGCAGGTCTGTGTTTTGCCAAGAAATATGAAATCCTTCCAACAACTGTAAAGTAGGCTTGTACTATTATTCCCCATATAATACTAGGGGAATATTGCAGTCCACAGGAAAAAAAATGACATTTATTCCAGAATTCCGTCCCACTTTAAACACCTTAGCCTCCATTCTCATATCAAACTAGTGTTCTTAAAAAGCACAACAGAACATTCATCATTTGGCACAGCCAAGGGAATCAGCACACAATCCAATTCACATCAGCATTCGCAAGCAGCTCAATGAAATGCCTAGCTAGGTGACTAGCACCAAAATGATCTTAGAAAGTTATGTCAGGTGGAATTGCATTATTACCTGAATGGGACAGCAAAAAGAAATCTCCAAACCATAGACTAGACTAAGAAATAAGGGGGTGGGAAAATCCCAGAAGGCAATTGCTGTAGCAGTTGACCAGTAGTCATATTTGGCATGTGCTAATACGTAAAGCACAGTAAAAAAAAATACAACATAATATGAACAAATCTGTACAAAGGCATTTACCAGATCCTGCATTTTTTCCAAATTTTGAAAGAAGCATTAACCCGGTGCATCACAAGCTCTTTCAGGAGGCTGTGAGTTCGATGCTACAAGTAGCAGCAGATATTTCTCTCTCTGGGCTCGATGATTCTCTCTCTGCATTGGCAACAAGAAGGGCATCTGAGTAACACTCAGCTCCATTCAGTTACCCTGACTCCACCCAGATGCGAGGGGTTATGGGGTCATTAAAAGAAAAAAAAATCACAAGCTCTTTTGTACTTGCATGTGACATCATGATGTGTGTACAAAAAGGGTGGAGCTTGCTTAGATCAGCACAAAGCTATATTTTTCATTTGCCCACTTTGATTTCCTCAACAGGGACCTAGTTTGGAGAGGCATCAATTTTAGACACTTTATGTAGTGTATGGTGTATGCAGCACCATTATTATTTAAAACAATCTTGGTACAGAAACTGAAAAGAATAGGTTTTCCAGTTTAAAGTGCATGGGGAAAGTCTTTTAGGGGACTTTTTAAAGTTCAGTAAATCAGGCTCCAAACTACTACGGTAGTTTGTTGCCCACCACTGTACTGTTGCCAAGAAAATGACATAGATGCATGCATAAAGATACAAGAAGATAAGTGTGGCTTGAAGGAGACTTTATTTTACATTAATCTAGCATTGCAATTAAAAAAAAATATCAGTAACAACAGCTCCAGTTCAAAATACTTACCTTAGCCCTGGATTCATGAGATGGATTCTCAGTACTTCTTTGAATTATTCCTTTTAACATTTGAGTTAAGATGCCTGAGAGAATGTTTGTAAAAGCTTTATGTTCACATTACAGATAGCTTTCAAGCTCTTAACACAGGACCTTGACATCTGCTCTATTTCTATAATTAAAGAATTCTGAGCTCAGGCATTTGCTCACATAACCTTCATGCACAACAACAACAACAACAACAACAACAAAAATACCCATTCCTGTTTTTCAAACCCTCTTGATTTCAACAGTACAACTGCAAGGTATGTAAAGGAGACATTTGTTATATCTATTGCTTCAATTGAGAATTAGAAGGTATTTTTGCTTTTGCTTACTCCTAGTCCCCAAAATGATGCCCTTGATAAAACAGACAGTTGTATCATGGGGAGAAGGGAGTGAATAAAACGGTATCATTGTGTCTCTTCAAAGTGAAGAAAAGCTAAAAAGGCACGCTTGTCCATGCTGTCATAGTTCTGCCCTCTTGTGCATGCACAGGGTGAAGCAGCAATTAAGTGAGAGAATTGCTTTTCAATGTGATACAATTCCCTTTTTTTGCAGGAACCCTTGGTCTTGACCTATATGCACCTATAAGCTTGGAGTGACAGAATGAAGTTCCTCTCAAATTTTGTCCATGTGAGGATGCTCCCCAGTATCTCTCATAATTGTGCAAACTTTTAATTCTTCATATATATATATATGAATATATATATATATATTTAATTCACAGAGGAAAAAGGATCAATGGGGATTAATCGAGCCTATAAAGAATCAAACAAAGAAATCCCTGGCTCTGGTTAGATTTGTGTTTTCTTGTCAGCATTTGAACCACACAATGTCACACAAAGCTAAAGCACAGCATCTTTCTTTCCCTTCTCACAAACTGCTAATCAGTAATGGATCTAATCAAGAACTTACCTAATAAGTCCATAATGGGATATTTGCTTCCGAGGAGAAGCCAAGGTTTCTCATCACTGAAGAAAATTACCATCCTTTTCTTTCTCCAGTGCAAACAGGACCCACACATATCACAACATTTGATGGTAAGCCCTTAGGCAGGAAGAGTTTAAATTACAATTAAGAGATCTATTTCTGCCATTGACACCTGGGTGATAAGGCACTGCATGGATAAAAGGACTGTTGCATTTTTAAGCCCAGATCAGAATGCTTTTCAGAGTCAGAGAAAAGAGAGCCTGTTACTTAAACAGCATGATCTAGTCAAAGCCAAGCATATTAGAGTTGAACTGATTACAATGTGAGATGGTTAAACACATTATTAATTCTCCCATTAAAATTAATGGGACTGACTTGACTTGGGCACTCCTGACTTCAAAGACCAAATAATAAGATTCAATCGAGCTACTGAGTATATACCCTAAATTGATGGTCAAGTGTATGGTGTTCACTCATTCACCATCAAGCTGGCCTTAACCTTAGGTAGAATGATGGAGCTGCTTCAGGTGGCAGACCGAGAAAGTGTCCATTTGAGACCAAACTTTCATCTGCTGTACTTCTGAATTTAGTCTGCAACAGCTGCTTTCCTGCATCTATGTTACGCTTCTTTCCAAATTATGTTATTTGGCAGCTGAGTGACCAGTTGTAAAATTTGTAAGAGAAGTGCTGGGAAAATGCTGCAAATTGTCATAAGCACTCTCCAGCAAGTTGTTGAATGAAAGTATGGTGTTCCTATGATGTCTCCCAATGACTGTTAGCTGAATTGTAAATTCATCAGCAGATCTGCATCTGAGAATCTGGGTGTTACATCGTGGGTCTATAATGAAGTGGATTAAGAGAAAGAATGTGGAAGGAGAGATAATTTGAAGAAACAGGATTGGGAAAACGTGTATAATAGTCCTAAGGTTACACCAATTATCGAGAATATATAAAAATAACATCACATGACTGTGAATAAGGCGAAATTAGGATTTGATAGTTCCTACAGATGGGGAATGAAAGAGAAGATGTTGCATGAAACACACAAACATTGTTGAACAAGCATAACTGATCCGTTCGGGGGGGGGGTTGCATATTGTAATATTTTAAATTTAATTTTAATTAGATTTTAACGTGTACTTGGCTTTTTATTGTTGATTTTTTATCTTATAAACCGCCCTGAGTCCTTCGGGAGAAGGGTGGCATATAAATCGCAATAAAATAAAATAAAAACAAATAAACTTAAGCACAACTGGTACTAAAAACAAAATAAAACACCAGACAAAATCATAGCTGCCCACAGGCATAATGCCATGCCCAGTCACAAAACCTTTGCTCTCTCCTACTCTACAAAAACAACACCATTGGAATAGATAAGAAAATTCAAGATAAAGCATACTGTAAGATGATTTTACAATTTTAAAAATCAACCTGTCATTCATTTTTCCCTTTGGAGAGCTTCTGTGAAGGGTGTTTGTGCTGGTGTGACATTTTGGATTGCTGCTCCAACCATTACAACAGAATGAAGAGGATGAAACAGCTACAGTCATTCCGTTATTTCCCATTGTGTGTGAGATAGGAAATTCCAGAGCTTCAGAGAAGGTGAAAGAAAAACCCCGGCTTTAAATAGCAGAGATACTGCCAATATAAAATGCACTTATAAAAAAATTAGCAAAACAACACAAAATTCACTCAATCTTGCCATATGGTAACAAAACCTATATAATTCTCTTGATCTTTAATCTCTATGCCAATGTCTGTTTGACAGATTATGGTTTCAGCCTCTGACAAATCTGCTTAGAGAATTTTTGGCTGCAAACTTTGGCACAGCAACCACTGTCTGAAATGCATTCAAAAGGCTAAACATTTTCATAATAGCTACTTTACACACATTAGTAAGCTTCCCTTCAGGACACCATTTTTTTAAGTGACATTCATTTTTTTTTTAAGTGACTGCAGGCTTGTTCATCAAAAAGTGGACAATTTCTTTTCTTTTTCTTTTTTTAAAGTGTTTATTTAATACAGTGACTCTTTGGAAATCTCTTGCAAACTGATCAAGCTTATTGCCAACAGATAGCAATTGCAGCAAGAGATTATTATGGTCATTTTTCATGTAATTGGAAGCTTGTGTTTGGTTGCTATGACTTGTGGGCTCAATGCCTCATTTTTATAATCCTTTGTAAAGGGCGTTTCTTGCATGTCACAGAAATATGCCAGGCACCAGGAGATAAATAAACACTGCTGAGTGAGTATTTTAACATCTGCCCATGACTTCTTTTATCTATTATCAAATTTTAGCCTGTTGCAATGATCTAAACTAAAAATAATCTGATTTTAGTTTTCAGGACTTGGTGCTGATGAGAATTAAAAGGAAAAAAACAGTTGTTTATAAAAGGAAATACTTCTGTTCTAAAAAAAAAATTATATTAGAAGAATATTTTATATTAGAAGAAAATTTAAATTATAGACTAAATCCAAGGAGATATGTGTGAGTGTATATACACATAATATGTGTGTGTGAGAGAGAGGAAAAAAGATGAAGCGGGCAGAGAAAAAAGATAAAAGCAGCTTGTATTACATCACAAATATTATACACTGGGTTGGCAATCTCTTCTAAACTACAGAACATCAACAACAAATATACACATAAACCAAATCTCACAAAATTGTGACAATTTCATCTGTACATTTCAGGAAATTTCCTATATGATTCACATACTGTAAGGAAATCATCATGTGAAATGAGTAATTTCATAGGAATTTATGCAAGATCACTGACTACTTGTGAGGTTTGAGACAGATCTCATGAGGTTTTGGTAATCTTTTAAGAAATCTCACAAGAGATCATAGAAATGAAAAATCATGGACATACACTGCTGAGCACCAGCTAGTTGTGGGAAATTAAATTGCTTTGTAGCTGGGTCATATATTTTCTCATCTTTCTGTTAGGCTGTATATACAGTATTGCAATATCTTATATGGTCTCACTGCAAATTGCATTTCTACTCTCTTAACATAGCCACCAATGAAATGAGTTCAGCCCTTGGTAGCTCTAATTCAAAGGGCCAAGGTAAATGCTTATAGGAAGGAACCCATCCTGAGACATTAAAAAATGCTACCAGTGTAATAATATATATAACCATATAGCCACTAGCCATAATTGCTACTGGTAATTCTCACTTAATGATGGGACCATCATTTCCATTGCTAAACTGAACAGCCATAAAATCTGATGTCACGTGACCACATCATCAAGCAACAGCAATCTCAGCAGTTCCCATTGTCGTTGTTAATCAAGGCTCATGGGTTGTCAAGAGAGAACCTTCTCGCAACTTCCTGCCAGCTTTCAAGAAGGAAATTCATTGAGGAGGGCAGCATGAAGTCACAAGTCCTAGATGGCTTGCAAGCACTCTGGAGGGTGGGTGAGTGTTATAGAGTGTGGCTGGATGGAGGAGTGGCTATCATGGCACAAGCTTGGTGTAGCAAACACTGATTGCTACAGAATGCAGCAGGGTGAACTAAGTTATTGCTGCATGGATGTGTGCACTACAGACTGTGCTTGGTGGGTATGCTTCAGGTAGACATATGCTATGGAGTATGAGATCTCTGGGCTCTCATACTCCATAGTCAAGCTTCTTGACAAAATAAGAAGTAGGAGCAGGAACAGGATAATCTGTGATTTTCTCTGGGAGTTGAACTCCACACATCTTAAAGTTGCCAAATTTGAAAAACAATGAGCTCAATTTCAACAATCATCATTATTAAAAGATACCATATGTTTGGTGAGCTAAACTGGTGAACCTGGTCAAAGTATTTTAGCATGAAATAAGCAACAAGTTTGATAAGTGCTGAATCAACACAGATTCTTTTTTAATGTACAGTAATGTAACAGTATAATAATGTCTGATGAGAGCTACAGAATTGCCAGCAATGTGCATTACTGTCTTCCCTCTTTCTTAACAAACTTCTCTCCACTCTAACAACATTTGTAATGTCATCACATCAAACATGCTTGACTGTTCTCATTGCTGTCAGCCAATAGAGAAATGCAGGTGTCAAATAATGCGATGAATCCTCTTAATCATTGTATGAACTAGAGCCAGAGGCTGCCATCAGATAGGAGCCAAAGTGTGAAAAAGGCTGATTCGGAGGTCCCCCAACAGGCAATCCAGGTCTCAAAGCCAAGAATCAAGCAAGAGCCAGAGAAGAGAATCACTTATTAGAGGAAGTATCAAGCTGAAGGAAATATTTATATCATAGTTTTGGGCAGAGACTAAGATGTGGCCTAGACTATTTTTCTGTCCCCAACACACACACACACACACACACACATACCCTGAGCAAATCTAGAACATTCCTGTGAAACGTGATGACAAAACCAAAAACCTTTTGGGGGAATTGAATTTTTTTGCAATTAAAAAGCCTACAAAGGCTTTTTCTGTCCCCACACACAAAGAAATAAAGTTTAACTGTTTTGTGTTTTACTCCTAAACCTTGGGAAATTAAGATTGACCAGAAATAACAGACCCACACATTCTAATGTTGATCACACTTATAATGTGTAACATGTATCTGTTGGAAACAGAACAAAACAAAATTTGACACTACTCACAAAAGGTTGTTAATTATTTGCCACATTTGAATGGGAGAAAGACACATCAGCAGTTAAGTACAGCCCTTGTAACTTGATCTATAGGATTAAGATACACAGAGCAAGGACAAAAAGGAAGCAAGAGATCCACATCTTTGTAGCAAATGCTTTCATCACTAAGTACCTAATTGTGAAGCAGAACAAAATACAGTTCATGTTTGCATGCTTGCATGAAAAACATAGAATTTGCTTCGTATGCAAAATTTCTCCTGACAATTGTCATTTGCTCAAGTAAAATGTGTTATGAGAACTTCATTGTGCAGAACTTGATATTTTATAATAATTTCTTTAAAATATTAATATTTTATTCTAACAGTTTTTACAACCCAACTGAATATAGTCATTCAATTAATGAAGTAAGATAAGTGGGCAGAGTGCAATATTTGGAAATTGTTTTACCAGCAATAGCCATAGATGCCCAAGAAACTATAGATGTAGTTTTTCAAGTAGAATTGCATGAAACTAGAGAAATATGAGGTAGTGATGCGCCAAATTCTGGAGAAATGGTTGTCTCAGTGGAGTAAACATTTGATTTTTTTTAAAAAAAAGATGTCCAGAATGTTGTGTTGATAAAATCAGCAGACTATGACAAAATTCCTTTTTCTTGTCCTGACTCTTCTATCATTCAGTTTTATTGGATTACCTAGTAGTTCCCTATTGACCTTCTCCACCCTCTGCATAATTTATATATATATAACTTCTCTGTGATGTCCTTTGTTCTTCAGCTGAGTATACTGAACAGTCCTAGATATCATATTCTTTTCTCAAAGGAACATGCTCCAAATACATCTGAACTTCCAAATGTAAGAGCTGCAAAGTGCAAACTGAACCCTTTTTCTCAGAACAACTTCTGTATCCACTTGTCCTTCCTTAACTGTTAGTAAAAAATGTTCCTCTTAGCCTCTGTTCCCTATCTGTTTTATAGGGGGAGGAACAGGTTTTCTGACAAAGTTGCCTAACAAAGCATACAAAAATATTACATATTACATCAAATAATTATCATCCTGTCAAATCTGGAACCTAATGTTCAGTATCTTTGCTCGTGTGAAATACTTAATTTTCATCTGTTAGGTGTAAATCCCATAACAAATTTATCAGGAAATCTTATCTCCCATGTTACAGGTGAAAAAACTAAGGCTGAGAAGAAAGAGTTTAAAAGGGTTCCTCACCCACTCTCTGCTCTCCCCCCCTCCATTTCCTTTCAGGAAATAAAAACATTTTACAAATGGTTTTGGGGATGGAAGGAAGATCACCTTATCTTGCTTGTTTCCTCCCTTTTTAAAAAACCCTCTAGAAAAGCTTCCTCATCTACCCACAGTAATTCTTTACCTGAATATTGAGCAAGGCCATACAATGATCTGCAATTTCTTAACTATAGTGCACTCCAGTGATACTTCAAAAAGTAAAGAGGTGAGAGAAGAAGAGACCTTCTATCTCTCTTAGCCTGGGCAAGTACCTTTTTTGAAGAATACAAAGAAAAAAATAAATAACAGTACAGGATCACCTGTGCTCCAATTAAAGGCAGGGTTTGGTATACCTGCTTACTTGTTTGTTTGTTTTTTTTCCCCTTCCCTCACTCCCTTTCCTTCATTCCTTTTTTATTCTTGTATTGATATTTCTCTCCCCTCCCCCTTCGTTGTTATGTTACTGCACAGCTGGGAAGCTGAATCTTCACTTTTGATTTTATAATTACACAAACAATGTGTGACTACTAAGCCTGGTAGGGAGGCTAGTCAAGGGAAATGGATGGAGGAATATTATTGGACTACACCGCTGCTTAAGGAGAGGGGAGGGAGAGAGATCAAAAATAATCGAGGTACTGTACTGTGCCGACTGCTCACTACATTGGCTTGGAAATTATCCCATTTAATACAAGATGCACATTGTTATGGAAGAAACAATATCCTCCAGGTTCTATTGGTCAGCTTGACATAAATACAGGGTAAAGCATCTGCACCCATGTTGACATGATAAACTCTCTTGTGATATAACAACAATCACCAAATTCCCTTCAATTTCTGTCAGTCTTGCCAAGTAATGTGTATTTTACTGGTGCTAGAAGTGATAACAAGTTTTCTCAGGTTGCAAAAAGCCTCAAATGCTATTTACATATTGCTTTTCTCCCAGCCGCCCCCCCCCTAAAAATATCATAGTTAAAGTCAATTTGTGGTAGTAAATGCCATAGGCAATATGATTGTGTGAAGATGAAGTTTGTGTATAGCAATAGCAATATCACTTAGATTTATATATCACTTTTCCAGTGCTTTACAGCCCTAAGCGGTTTACAGAGTCAGTGTATTGCACCCAACAAGGAGCTCTGGTGGCTCAGCAGACTAAAAGCATTGTAATTAAACAGCAGCTGTCTGCAATTACTGTGTTCGAATCTCACCAGGCTCAAGGTTGACTCAGCCTTCCATCCTTTCTAAGGTAGTAAACTGAGGACCCAGTTTGTGGGGGCAATAAACTGACTTTGTGTAAATATACAAAAGTATGAAGGCTATTGCTTAACGCATTGTAAGCCGCCCTGAATCTCCGGAGAAGGGCGGCATATAAATCAAATTTAAAAAACAAAACAAAACAATCTAGGTCCTCATTTTACTGACCTCAGAAGGATGGAAGGTATCATGGTGATATTGGCAATTACATTAATTGGTTGTCTCCAAATCCTAGTTTTAGGAGAAGGGACATATTTACTTTCTTCCTAGTACACATATTTTTTAAGTTTCATCATGTCAGCTATTTTTACTTGTGACTTTTTATGGGGGGAGATTTTCAATCCTCTTTCCATGAGATCAAATTTTACCTCAAATGACTGAAGATTTACTTCCTCCCTGCTTGCAAAAGTGGAGAGTAGGAGGTATACCCACTGTAAAATCCACTTGATCCTATACTGCCCAAGCTAAAACTAAATGGTAACAGCCATAACCTCTGCTTTAGAGTCATATCCAAAGCTTAATATTACTGTGTTTCCCCGAAAATAAAACCCTGTTTTATAGTTTTTTGAACCCTGAAATAAGCGCTTGGCCTTATTGCCATGAGCTCAAAAGCCTGACTGGGCTTATTATCAGGGGATGTCTTATTTTGGGATAAACAAGGTAGTGGCAACAACAATTAATGAAGAAAGCATCTTCCTCCCCCACAAACACAATAATGTGTTTGTATGTAAACATGTTTTTCAGAAGGCAAACCCTAAACAAACAAACAAACAAAAAAACCAGAATTAGGCTCAAAAATAGCAGGATGGATAGAAACTGGATGGAAACAAGGTGTGAGAAAGACAATAGAATAGAATAGAATAGAATAGAATAGAATAGAATAGAATAGAATAGAATAGAATAGAATAGAATAGAATAGAATAGAATAGAATAGAATAGAATAGAATAGAATAGAATAGAATAGAATAGCATAGAATAGAATAGAATTCTTTATTGGCCAATTCTTTATTGGACACACCAGCAATATGTGTTTGATGTATATGTTCTCAGTATACATAAGGAGAATAAAATACATTCATCAAGAATAAAAAGATACAATACTTAGTAATAGTTAAGGTTACTAATAAGCTATCAAATCATACTAGGAAACAAATAAAAACAATATAAATTGAAAAATACAAGCAACATGGTTATAGGAATAAGTGGGAAGAGATAGATACTAGTAAGGAAGAGAAGAATAATAGTAATATAGTCTTAGTAATAATTTGACGGTGTTGTGGGAATTAGTTGTTGAGCAGAGTGATGACATTCGGGAAAAAACTGTCCTTGTGTCTAGTTGTTCTGGTGTGCAGTGCCCTATAGTCTTGTTTTGAGGGTCCAGGATGTGAGGGGTCTGTAGATATTTTCACAGTCCTCTTTTTGACTCGTGCAGCATACAGGTCCTCAATGGAAGGCAGGTTGGTAGCAATTGTTTTTTCTACAGTTCTAATTACCCATTGAAGTCTGTGTCTGTTTTGTTTGGTTACAGAGCCAAACCAGACAGTTATGGAGGTGCAGATGCAGAGAGCTGAAGACAGAGCTCAATAGGAAAATAGAAATCGTTGTAGGAAGAGAACCAGATGAGTCTACAGTTACCAAAAATCAGGAGGAGTCTGGTAGCATGTTCTTAGACTAACAATTTTATTGAAAGGCATACTACATGCTTTCATGAACTGCAGCTCACATCATCAGATTTTTTAAAAAAAGCTTATGTCCTTTAAGCAAACTTGTTAATCTATAATGATAGTAACCATTTATATCTCCCACTCATTCAGTTCTTTTAACAGCCTTTTAATGTAAGAATACCCCCCCCCATTGAAAAGTAATTGGATGGGGGGAAAAAACCCTCTCTCTATGGGGTAAATTTTGGAGTTAATCCCACCTATGTTTGCTCTGCGGAAGGGTGGAGCATAGCTAAATCCAATGTACTGAATATTGAATTTTATCAATGTACAATTCTCTCTCTCTCCCTCCCTCTCTCCCCCCTCCTTCTCTCTCCGTTTCTTTGCATGCATGTGCCTTTGAATCAGTCTTGATTCTTGGCACTTACATGGACAAGTACCTGCAGTTTTTTGGCAACATTTTCCAAAATTTGCTACTTCCTAGGACTATAAAATAACAGATCTAAATCCTCACACTGCTTAAAAGCATCCAGGATAATTCTAAATCAGAATGGAAAGCACAGCATCTCCCAATTTGACTGAATTTTCTCTGTGTGCCAAGGTTTTTAATTTCAGCTTCAAAACAAGGTAGGATGAATTTCTTAATCTCCCCAATAATACCTTATTCCCACCGAGAGCATGCTAGTTGCACTTCCAGCTAAGACATAGGAGAAATGTTGAGCCAAGGATCTCTCTCCACTTTCAAGTACTTGTCACAATAATAGGGACGTAAACAGAGAAGCAGCTAAGGGCATCCTAAAAACTGCCAACATGTATGTGGTCTATAAAGAACCTATTTGAGCCTCTGACTTTGGCAAAGGAAAACAAGGATCTAGTCCTTAGCGATTTTCAAGCATTTATTCCAGAATTACTCCTTTCTCCCTTGATACTTCAAGTCAATAAACAGCAACCAACAATTATGCCATTTGATTGCTGAAATGAAATAAATGCTCTTCTTTGTCCCTGGATATAATCCTATGAGACTATTCCCTCTTGCTCTCTTATTCTGCTGCTCAGTGAACCAGTAAGGAGAATATTATGAGTTCAGGGTATTTATTTAACAAAAATCCTGACATACAACAAACCTTCAAAGAATGCAACAGCTGCTGTACACAATTGAATAGCTTTTTAAAAAAAGGCTCGTCCATTGCTTCTAGCATTTCAGTTATATATATTACAAAGTTGCATTATACAGGAATAATTTAGTTCATTGCTTCTCAGGCTGGCAGATTCAAGATGTGTGCACTTCAGCTCCCAGAATTCCCCAGCCATCATGAAGTCCACATGTCTTAAAGATGCCAAGGTTGAGAAACTTTGATTTAGCTGACATTGCAAAGATGCAGAGATGGAGTTAAGAGAGATGAGGCAGGTTCCCCTCCTAGATACATAGCTGGCATTGCCCTCCTGCCCAGTGGTGAATCTCTGGACCCCAAAGTACAAATACACCACCCTTTCCAATGTATACAGTATATATTCTAGCAGGGCAGAAATAATACCAATTTAAAGAGATATATTATAGAAAGAGTTGAGTTTCTCAGTTGCACAAAAGAGAGATGAAGCAAACTGCAAAACTTTCAGTATGTGAAGGAAATGCTAATTTAATGGTAAGAATTTACCACCACCCCTCTCCAAGAGAGAGAGAGAGAGAGAGAGAGAGAGAGAGAGAGAGAGAGAGAGAGAGAGAGGTATAACTGGAATGATTCTTACTTTAAAAAAAGAAAAAGTAAAATCTCCTCCATAGAAAGAATTACCAGGCCAAAGACTTCAAATTGCTAGTCTTTCCCCTGAAATGCTAGTTTTCTGTCTGCAGAAAATAAGAGGCACAAGAGAACAATCCATCCAGTGTTTTTCAAACTCTGAAAAACATTGATCTAAACCAGGAGTGAAATGCTACCAGTTCGCACCAGTTCAGGCGAACCAGTAACAGCGGCGGCGCGTGGTTCAGCAAACTGGTAGCGGTGGCAGCACGAAACTCCGCCCACCCACCCATACATCATTACTTCCTAGTATTAACCAGGAAGTTACCTGTTTTTGACCCTCTGTGCATGCACAGAGTCCAAAATTGCACATGACACACACACACACATGAATGGAGCAAGCGTGTGCACATGGAGTGCACACTTCCGAACTGGTAGGGAAGGTAAGTAGATTTCACCCCTGATCTAAACCTACCATCTGAAGAAAAACACTTACAGCAGGAATGCAAATGACGGGAAAGACAATTCTCCCCTAAATGTCCCTGCATAGCATAGGAAAGTAGGATGGTTGGAGGCAGTGGTGAGTTTCAAATATTCTTCCCACTGGTTCGCCCCACTCATGTGCACCTTCTACATATGCACCCAGCCTCATATGCATGCACATATGTATGGACTTTGCTTGCACGTGCACCTTCCGTGCATGCGCCCAACCTCAAAAACGTGGCTAAATAGGATGGCAGTATGTCAGGGCAGGTGGGCCCACCTGCAATTGCTGCTACTGCATCACCCTAAATGGTCCGAACTGGCTGAATTCCACCTCTGGTTGGAGGTTGGCATAGAGATAGGGATTCCATACACTGGACTTGCATTTATACTTCCTTAGTATTTCTAGTCCTCATGAGAGTCATTCTTGATAAATATCTACACATGTTCTAAATCCAGAATGATATTTGTATTTACTGCATCTACCATCATCGTTTTATTTATTATGCGATCAAGGTCTTGTCCATAAAACATCATGGAGTAAATTGTAAATCTGCATTCCTTTGCATTCAGTTTGGGAGAGGTGCTTTAGAGTGGATGGGAGTGCAAATACAATGCCTATCTGCAACTGACTCAAGCAATTTATTTATTTATTTAGTTCAATTTATATGCCACCTTTCTCCAGAGACTCAGGGAGGCTTATAATGCATTTAAAAAACCATTATAAAAACATTTAAAATTAAAATATTAAAACCTATTCACACCATTCATGGCCGGATCTCACAAGATCATAACAGCGATATCAACGGCCCCAGGTCTGCTGGAAAAGGCAGGTCTTCACCACTTTTCGGAAGGCCAATAGGGTGGGGGTGGTCTGGACCTCAGGAGATAACTGGTTCCAGAGAGCTGGGGCAGCCACAGAGAAGGCCCTCCCTCGTGGGCCCACCAGCCGGCATTGTTTAGCTGACGGGACCCAGAGGAGACCAACTTTGTGGGATCTTACCAGTCGCTGGGAGCTAGGTGGTAGAAGGCGGTTTTGAAGATAACCTGGCCCTGAGCCATGTAGGGCTTTAAAGGTAATAACCAACACCTTGAATTGTGCCCGGAGACCAATAGGGAGCCAGTACAGCTCGCGGAGAATTGATGTAGTGTGGGTGTATCTAGGTGCATCCACAATAGCTTACGCGGCTGCATTCTGGACCAACTGTAGTCTCCGAACACTTTTCAAGGGTAGCCCCATGTAGAGCGTGTTGCAATTGTTTGTTTTTCCAGGATCAGAAGACTCCAAAGTATTGCATAGTCTTTGTAAATCAGTTAGGGAGCAATTTGTTACATTAACGTTCTAGTTTCCTGCATTTGCCTCTGCCTTTCCCTTTTTCTGACGCAATGCTTTGTATGAGGAAAATTCCCATCCAATGCCCTTCATTCATTGGAAGAAGATCAGCTGTACACATCAGACATTAAATATTCATTCATGTGTCTAGCCAGGAATATCTGCAGAGAGGTAAAGAAGTTAAAACGGCAGTCACAATTTGCATGATCTTTAACATGCGTCATAACACACACAAAAACGGAATGGGGATTCAAACATACGATTGTGGTCACCATTTTGAATTTTTTATTCCACCCCATGCTCATGGACATCCCTGCCTCCAGAATCTGAGGAAGAGTTTCATAGCATTATAAAGATTAAACAAACTGATTATACTGTATCCACATAAGCTTTCATAGGTTCTTCCTCCATCAGGTTTAAGATTCTGAGTTGTCTTGGCTAAAATATTACCCTTAAAATATTTCAGTCCCAGTGAAGATGGAAGAGTCCTGCTGCAAGTGCATCAAATCAGATTATTGTGCCAGTTCTTTTAAAAGATGAATATGTATGTAGCATGAAATGATGTGTGGACTGGTGGCGTTTTGTAAATTGTGCATTGCACAAACAGCATTTAGCTATCAACGTAAATACTCCCCCCCCTTACAATTAAGAATAAACAGCTGGCTGTTAATTTAAAACTGGAAGAGGAAATGGTCAGAGTGCTAACATGAATTGCTAGACACAGCTCTTTAGGTATCAAACTCTGGAATTTTAAAAAAATCCATTAAACAAAGGTTTAAGGATAAATTATTTACAAGATCCATTAAAAAAACATTAGGCAATGTCATTTACAAAAGAAATAGCCGACAAGCCAGGCAATCATATTGTTAGATATTTGCCTTAGTCACCTTAAAATCATAGATGGAAGAAGAAAGAAAACAAAGATTTTATTCAGCCTGGAGTTGCATCGTTTGGTAGAAGTAATTTTTTGTGTGTTTCGGTTCAATAATGCTTAAGCAACAATCCCATTCCTCTTCTTGAGAATCTTAGATGAATTTCAGTGAAGCTAGTATACTTAGTGTAATATACCAACCACAAAGAGTGAAGCCTCTATAGGCTAGTATGCAAACCATTATCTCCCCATTTATGAGAGACTATGGAAGCAGGAGAGGAGTTCAGATGCTTTGAAAAGATGCAGCCCAACCCATGTGGGAAAAACATGTTTCTTATGGGACTTAGGAAGCATGCTTTTCTGTGGCTGCTTGTGTATTCTGACTGCTGATATATGACACACCTCAACGTTGTGTGCGTTTAGAAAAACCATTAAGTCCTAGCTTTTTCCTCCACTGTTTGGATCCAGTTGAGTGGAGGAGTATTCTTTTAGTTCTTTAATTATCACATTTTGTTGCCATTTTATATTTTGTAAATGAGGTGGTGGTGGTAATGTTTTATGGTTAACATTTTTTTTTAGTTTATTGTTTGCTTCTGTTGTATGCCACCCCAAATCACTTAGTTTGAGTTGGGTGGCCCAATAAACCATTAAATTGATCTATCAATCAATCAACAAAATCCCCATGTAAGCTCTCTTGAGCTCTTATTGAAAAGGTGGGATATAAGATTAACAAAAAATTATAAATACACATATCTAACATTTTAGAAGACACCTTTTTGATAGCAAGTATGATACATTTGTTGCTTCTAATAAGGCAAATTGATTAGAAGGTTTGGGGTCATTTAAGAACTGTTTTTCTTATTTTGGCATGTATTTGAGGACACCATTGACATTTTAATTTTCTTTGAGGTTGCCCTTTGATTCTTTTTTCTTTATTGCATCAATTTACCACCAATTCTCATGAAAGAATAGTAACATCTACTCTGAAAAGTGCTTGTATTTATCTTCTCCATAATGTTACAGACCCATTTCTTTCTTTTCTCTTCTACTTTTGCCACCTCTGAGGGCAACCTAATCCGGATGCAGTGTCAGCCCTTTGTGGAAGTCCTGACTCAAACACCAAAGCCACAAATATTAAAACTACTTTCATTTTAAGGTTACAGTAATAGAATCTTGCAAGTCAAAATATGCTTTTCCACACCTTGCCTTTATCCTAAAAAGAAATAGTAAAGTTTCCCTCGTACATATGTTGCAGTCATTCCTGACTCTAGGAGGTGGTGCTCATCTCCGTTTCAAAGCCGAAGAGCCAGCACTGTCCGAAGATGTCTCTGTGGTCATGTGGTCGGCATGACTAAATGCCAAAGGCGCACAGAATGCTGTTACCTTCCCACCAAAGGTGGTCCCTATTTTTTTACTTGCATTTTTTACATGCTTTTGAACTGTTAGGTTGGCAGAAGCTGGGACAAGTAATGGGAGCTCACCTTGTTACACAGCACTAGGGATTTGAACCACTGAACTGCCGACCTTTCGATCAACAAGCTCAGCATCCTAGCTACTGAGCCACCGCATCCCATTAAAAGAAATACGAAGGGCTAAGTCAGAGTTGCTTTCACACATCACATTCTTGCTTTGGATTGTGATTTATCTGATCATTGCCTTGGCTGAAGTTTTTCCCTCCTCTTCCTCAAGGTTATTCTCACAGCCCATTACATTATATTATCCCAGATCATTCCATTCTGGAATGCATCACTGGGTCCTCTCTGAGATTCCTCTTCCTACCAGAGCTGTATCACTGATCTCTATGCGCTCTTGGTCATTCTCTCTTAGCTGTCACTACTTTGTACTTCTTCTAGTAACTAATGTTAATAAGAATACAGACTCTGAGACTAGAAGGATTACATTGCCACCATGAGTTTCAATTACTTTAAAAGCCATCCAAGATGGTAACCATCACATTTTTCAGCATGAAATTATACAATTTAGCAATCAGCTATATGAAGAACTCTGGTATTCAATTGGCCCCAATGCTAAGGTTAAGGGTATGGAGTGGAGAGCCAGACAACATAGCAGAGAGTGAAGAAGGAATTGTGTGATTATTAGCATCCTATCCTAACACTGTTGCTGCCCTGCACTGAAAAGGCAGCATGCTGTGCCAATGACCTAATTATCCATCACAGATTATGCCATTATTGGTCCTCCAGCCCAAGGGACAGCAAGTTCTCCATCTGTGAGGACAACGAGAGTAGAGCACGAGTGGCTACAGCTGTCCTAATCTGTCTCCCAATGTAATAACCCTTGAGCTTTGTTAAATGACCAAGGTCCTAGCATTATGAGAGAGAGAAAAGATCCTTCTGATTGCTTTCTCAGCTGTACTTATCATTTACATGCCTTCATCATTTTTCCATTTTTTTAATCCAGATCAAATTCAATTCTGTGCCTCAAGCCCCTTTTTTTGTCTCTTCCTTCTTTGTCTTACATACTATTATACTTTTCTTTTCTTTTCTTTTTGGTCTTTTTAATTTAAGAAAGACAAAAATTAAGGAAAATGTTTGTAGGAGCAAAGTAAGAATATCAGCTAAATTTCTATAAATTCAGGTCTGGGGGTGTGGAATTTCAGCAAAGGAATATTGCAATAAATATGGAGAGGACATATCCCTCTCCATACAGTGAAAATTCATTCCAGTTATTTAAGTTTTCTTTGTAGTTATTTATTCAATTTACATTCCACCTTTCTACCCAAGTAGTAATCAAGGCAGCTTTGCTATAAGCATATAGTACCTTTGTTAATTGTAAGCAATGATGTTTTTCTACAAATTTAGTTAAAAGGTGGCCAAAGTGTTTGTGTGAATCATCTTTCCAACTATCCTCAGTCTCTTTAGCTTTCCATACTTCCACTACACTGTAAAGAAAATAAGGATATTCAGCCACTGGGAATGCTTAAGTGTCAAAACTGTGTGACAAACCAAACCACCACAGTGGAGTAGCAACCCTGTCACCTCCAAAAACAAAGTCAAAAAGGTCACTGAAGACATTCTAATGAAATTCTAAATTATACTAAGAGTAAAGATAGAAAAACAGAAAGAAACTACTGCAGGGTAAGACAACTTTTGTAAAATGGTTAGGCAAAATCTGATACAATATTCATCCCAGTAATGGTAATAACTAAAAGAGGTTGCTCTATGGTTGACTGTAAGGAGACATTAGATTCATTAGATCCAATGGTATCCCGTTTGCCCCCAGGAAAGAAAAAAGGCATATTTATTTTTCCTCATGCCTAGCAATCCAATTCCCATCTGGAACCACAATTTATCCCAGGTAATATCGTAGGACATTGGATTAGGAGTCCTAGGCTGCATCAACAGAAGGATAGTATCAAGATCATGTGAAGTGTTAGTATTGCTTTATACTACACTGGTAAGATCACACTTGAAACACTATGTCCAATTTTGGCCACCATGAGCCAAAAAAAATGTGCAGAGAAGAACAACAAAGATGCTTAGGGGACTGGAAGCTAAAGCAGATGATGAAGAGTGGTTAAGAACCAAATATGTCTAGTCTAACAAAAAAAAAAGGAATAGGGGTGACATGATAGCACTCTTCCAAAATTTGAGGGGCAACAGATGGAAGCTTATCAGAGAGATATCTAGCCTAAAAATAAGGAGAAATTTCCTGTCAGTGAGAATATTCCGTGGAATAGCTTGCCTTCAAAAGTTGTGGATGCTCCATCACTGAAGGTTTTTAAGACCAGACTAGACATCTTTTTGTCAAGAGTAGTGTAGGGTCTCCTGCTTGAGCAAAGGGTTGGACTAGAACAGTGTTTCTCAACCTTGGAAGCTTGAAGATGGGTGGACTTCAACTCCCAGAATCCCCGCTGAGGGATTCTGGGAGTTGAAGTCCACCCATCTTCAAGCTTCCAAGGTTGAGAAACACTGGACTAGAAGATCTCCAAGATCCTTTCCAATTCTGTAATTCTGTAAATTATCTTACAGATATTTCAATAACAATTTTCAGACATGATTATTCCTGTGGTTAAATCTGAGAGGTGTAGGCTTTTCTTCCCTCATAAAAGATGCCAAAAGAACTCTACTTAGAAGCCCAACCAAACCTTTTTCAAATCCTGTACCAAAATCTGCCAGTCTGCAAGGAAACACCCAATTCACCTCAAAAGAAATTAGGTCTAATTAATCACTGATGAAAAGGAGCTAGATCTGGCCTTTCCTTTTGCAGCTAACTTTGCGAATGATTTCACAGAGCATTTTAGAAACCATGTTTAAAAGACTGTAAAGTTGAGTGGGAGTAGAAAAGGATGAAGTAGGAATCCAAATAGTTAACTCTGTATTTAAAGGTAATTACTTAGCATATGTGATGCCTCAATTGTACATCAAAAAATTCTCCCAGTTGGTACTAGAGTCTTCATCTTTTTCTTTCTTTCTTTCTCTCTCTCCCTCATTTTCAATGTTTTAAAAAAGATTTTCTTTTCCTGTCCTGTGGAGGGGGGTTGTTTTTTGTTTTTGTCAAGGAAAAAAACTTTTTTTTCCACCTCGCTCCTGCATGACAAGGGAACAGATGGCAATTTAAGGGGAGAATTTATGAGAGGCACAATCTTAATGTTGCATAAAGAAAAGAGAGAGACTCGCATCAAAACCACTGACAAATGCACTCGCTAATATTAATGCACTTCCCATTCATCCAATATGCTTCCTAATTGCTTTTCTGTACATAATAATGTGGCACCTGCTGCTCAGCATTGCGGGCGCATCAGGATCCCTCCAAAGTCAAACAGCTCCCGCAACTGGTCCTCTCCCAGTGATAAATGTAGAGCACTGTATCACACACAGTTCCTGTCAGTCCTGTAATTAAAATTTTATACTTACAGAAAAAGATAGTAAACAATTGGTCTTTAAATGGATTCACAAGAGGAACTCTTGTTACAGCCAACTTTCTAATTAGCATGCATCGCAGCTTACTAATATATCCATGACAAGAGTCTAGAAAGAATTTGGGGTGGGGAGTAAGATGTAGAAATTTGGGGTTGCTTTCTTTGTTGCTTTTCCATGTCAATGTTCAGCAGGCAGAACCAGCAGTGAAACTCAATCCCCAATCCACCCATTCATTTTGGCACTGTCAAAGTTACAAGGGGTTCTTGTCCTACGACAATGTGTTCTATTGAGAAGGGGGAAGGCATATCTCTGGAATATGTCCAGAAGCTTCAAACTTTGCATGATACCAAGATGATACCAAGATTTGAATCTTTAAATCTCAAAGTGGTTATACTCCTGACCATCTTGAAGGATTGACTATTTAGGCATTAAGGTCAGCAGAAGAGGCCATCTTCATCATGCCACAAATTTCAGAGCCTGACTAGGTGGCTGAGTGGCTAAGCTTGTCAATCAAGAAAGGTCAGCAGTTCGGCGGTACTGGTCTCCTGGTGTGAGCAGGGGGTTGGACTAGATGACCTCCAAGGTTCCTTCCAACTTTGTTACTGTTACTGTTTATTCAGAATATAAAAAAGAGTTTTTCCTAGTTGCCCCAAACTGTAGAATGTATTTATTTGTCACCCATGCTTTCCTCTTTCAGGACAGGAATCAAGAATCAAGGAGTCACTGGCCAGTACGCTCTCACAGAGAGGGACTCCTCAGGATGCCGTCGGTCAAATTATGTCGACTGGTGACCCCCAGGGAGAGAGCCTTCTCTGTGGGGGCTCCCGCCCTATGGAATGAATTGCCACCAGAGATACTTAGGATCCCTGATCTCCGTACCTTTCGCCATGCCCTTAAGACTCTACTATTCCAACAGGCTGGGCTGACGAAATTTTTAATTGGGTATTTTAATTTTGGGGTTTTTAACAAGATTGGGCAAAATTATTTAATACTTTTTAAACTTTTTAAATTCATGGTGTATCCTGTTTTTACTCTGGCAGTACACCACCCTGAGTCCTGCGGGTGTAGGGCGGTATAAAAATGTAATTAAATAAATAAAATAAATAAATAAGATCTTCCTCTTCAGCAAGTGCTTTAGAGATAGATTGATGATAAATGGTTCTCTGTATTAATCATTTATATTTTATTTTATTTTGCTTTTGATCTTTAACTGCCTTGAGTTTTCAATGGGAAGAAGTATTATGATACACAGGAAGAACATCAGCAAACTGCTTGCATTCAAAAACTGCCATGATTGTTTTGCTAAGGCAATTGATCCTCAAGACTGATCTCATGAATGGCTCTTAGAGCAAGAAACCTACATTCAGGACCTTTGTTGGACAGAGGAGGCATCATTATTTCTATATTTCCAATTAAGCAGGCTATAAACACATTGGGAAACAGGAAACAGCACTGCCCACCCAAAAGAAGGAAGTTCAACATTTTGGGAAACTATTAAAGTTTATAGACCTTCAGAAGGGGAGCAGAAGGGATGTTGAATGGGGAATCTTTTATAATGAAATGATTTATTGCAGTTCCTGCATCTGATAATGATGGAAAATAGTCTCCACTAGGTTCCTGTTATGCTTTCCAAAGAATATATGGAATAAATGAAAATGATCACAGTAACTCCCTTTTTACAACCCTGTAATTCCTTAATTTGGAGTAGAGTGGATGGAGCTGAGCATTTACTGGATGGATGTCCTTCCTGATGCCACAAAAATGATAACAATAAATCCATATAACTCAATCATGACAACTCTAGATGGCAGTAGTTCTTGGGGTCTGAGGCAGAGATTATTTGACTTTGGCTTAGACAGCTAAGCAATTTCACCTTCTATTATTAGTTTGATGAGGGACCCCTGGAAATTCCAGAGTAGCATTAATAGACTGAGCAACTGAAAAAATGTTCAGGAAGTGGATAATGGCAATCCAATTGTGTATCATGCTAAGAAAAGCATGATACAGAATGTTCTTATGCAAATCATTAAGAAACAAGTTCAACATAAAGGCAATTAAGGTTTTTCTCCCTGCCTTTTTTAATATGGACAGTTTTTGGGATTGAAGTAAACTGAACCCATTAAAGGAGGTAAAATAAAATGAATATTGGCCTCAAAAATGAAAAGAAAGAAAGAAAATGAGAATAATTTTGGCTATGCAAGAGCAAATTATTCATACTAATGCAATCATGCCAGAATTTTTAAAAAATCATCAAATGATTCAAAATGCAAATTGGACAAAGAAGCAGGAGAAACACTAAAACTTATACCCAGCTCATGCAAAAAGATTGCACAAACTGATTATATACAAAGAAATAACACAGTTGCCAAAATGATTTACTGGAATAACGATAAAAATTACTAGCTGCCCATATGAAAAATTGGTGGGAACAATGTTGAAAAAGTAGTCAGAAATGACTGTGTAAAAATATTGCGGAGTTTCTGAATACAGATTGATAAATCTCAGTTTATAACACACAAGATATAACTCTGATTGAAAAGAAGAAAGTGTGGATAATTGATGTGGCAATGCAGAGGGTAGTAGAAGACAAAGAATTGGAGGAGAATATAATATAATAACAGAGTTGAAGGGACCTTGGAGGTCTTCTAGTCCAACCCCCTGCTTTGGCAGGAAACCCTATAGCATTTCAGACAAAGAAAATCACCAAGTATCCAAATCTGAAAATTGAAATTGAAAGATTATGGCATAAATTGGCTGTGATGGTCCCAGTGGTTATTGGCACATGAGGTGCCATACAAAAAAAATCTTGGATGGCACTGAGAAAACCTTCACACTGACAAAATTTCTATCTGTCAATTGCAAAAGACCACACTGCTTGGACCACATATACTGTATACTATGCCAATATATTATAACATCCTAGGTTCTTAGGAAGAACTCGGTGTGTATTAAGGTCAACACCAGCTAAAGAATTGGCAGCTGTGACTTCAGATAGTTGTGAGCAGGTATTGTTAGAAGCAGTAATAGTAATAACAATTCAGAATGCCATTCAACTCACAATTGGTGTTACAGGTAGTCCTCAATTTACAAGCCTAAGTGTATGACCCCAGAATTAGGGTCATATATTGTTCTGGTCATAATTCAAGGCATCACTTGACTGTGTTTTGTACAACAGTCATTAAGCAAATGCCACTGTCATTAAGCAAATCATTGTCTTGTCCCGTCCCGTCTCCCCACCCCACCCCATTTTTGTTGCAAACCTGAAGTAAATGCTGGAAACCAATAAAAATGTTGTAAATAGCAATCATGTGACTGTGGAATGCTGCAAATTTCTGTAAACATGAGCCAGTTGCCAAAAAACCAAAATGTGATCATGTGACCATATATGTGCGTACCGCTACTGTAACTCTGAAAATGGGTTATATGTAGCTGTCAGGAGATCAAGAGGGAAGTAAAGAAAAAAAACCAAGCAATTTATCTCCTATGCCTAACCTATTCTTGCCCTTCCCCATACTGGGTGGAGAGATTGGAGAGGAAGGGATTACAAGAGAATAAACAGGTACATAATAGAGAACACAGGAAGCTGTTTCTTTACTGCACTCATGGATGCTGGGTTACCAATGCATTGCTTTCCATGTGTATTCCTTCTTGTGTACTTACTCACACTCTTCTAATCCTTTTGTCTCCAATGAATATAAATACAAATTTAAATGCTTCTCTTCTTGATAAGTGCTGAGTGAGCATGCCAAAAGGCAGGGAAGCAGTTTGGAGGCAAACAAAAGTCAAAGGTGTGAAAGTGATTAGTCTTGTTAGTTTCAAACTAGCTATCCCAGGATTAAGATGAGTTTCGAAAGAGCTGGGGACTGGCAAAAAGAAAAGAACAGCCATGGTATGTGATTTCCCAGTTAGCAACAATATTCCTTAACAATGGGGTTTCTGATTCCAATTGAAGTCCCTAAGCAAGGATTACCTGTATATTAATATTAGGTTTCAGCAAATTGGCTGCTTTAAAGAGGTGCTTGCCTACAGGGGCATAGAAAATTAGCAGTATGTCTAAATGCCGTAAAACATTGCATAGAACTCTACTGTTCCATTTGATGAAGAGTAAAGCCGGGGCCTATGTGTCTTGATTAGGTTTTTTTGCTTCAACGTCATAAGCTTTGCCACACATCTGAAAGCAAAGTAATATGATTGCCTTGTTCCCCTATTTATGAGTGCAGCTTCATCATGTTCCTTCAAAGAGAGTATACCATAGAATACAGACAAATGTGGGGGGGGAATCTTTCAGAAATCTGTTTCAGTCAATATTAAGCTAAATGCAGGATAAAGGATTTATTATAAAAGGTAGAAATACTTCTTAGCTGTTTGCAATTATTTAAGAAAAGTATATCCTGCCTCTCTCAAGCTCTCTGCCACACAGCTGGTTGAAAGAAGTTGCCTTGAGTGTGCAAAACTATTTCAGAGCTTACTTTGAAGATAAAACAATTGAGAAAACATACCAATTGTTTCCACAATTCAGTGTCCGCCAGGTATATTAGCGCTTCTGCTCCAGGCTGACTGAAAATTCTTGAAATTACAACCAGAGCAGGACCAGATGAAAGTAGGATGGGAAAGCTACCCTAAATTTCCCAGAAAGTGGTTTATATAAAAATAAATTCTTCTCCTTTTTATTTACTACAGCTACTGCCTATGCTGTTTTATAATCAAGATGAATCAAGAACCATCTAAAAATTTACTATGATCTCAGTCACAGTCATGGAAAGAGGGGAAAACAGCAACAATTCAAACCATTCTTTGTATTCATCTTTAGATGTAAAATTTCATGTCTCTCATACCTCGGTGCTGACAGGTTCTTTTTCAGGAAAGCTCAAATATGAAAGGAATTACATTCCTTTGTAAATAACAGGGAGTGGTACCAGGGCTGTATTTTTTTCTATTCTTTTTTTTTAACACTTGCACCATAGGCTCGCTCACAGCAGGAGCCTTATATTATAATGCAGATTTCGTGGGCTCTCTAGAATACCCTAGTTTCTTTTAAAGCCACCTTGGTAATGTATGTGAGCAAGGGGAAAAGTGTCAGACATCAATTCTATTAAGCCCACTTTTATATTAAAGCAACTTACACAACCTACACCCTTTGAAACATAACTGCTAATATATTAGAATTATTTCCAATGAATCTAATTAGTTTTTCATTGTTTTAACCTAAGTGTACTATCACACCTTGTTCTTTAGTACTTGGTGCACCGTGAAAAAGGAAAGCATTGTCTTTTTCTTTTTTCTTTTTCTTTTTTTAAAAAAGCTAATTACAAAACCTCTTTTAAAATATAATGGAGGCAGAAGCCTATCAGAATGTAATTCCATGTCTGAAGGGAAAAAATCAGTGAGATCCCTTCAAGACACTGCAAATTTTGTTATATATATAATTTTGTGAATTGCAGATAAGCCTTACTGACAAGGCCTCACAACCTGCCTCCCAAAAGGCAGCTCAGTAGTTAAATATTTTTGAGGAATTTCTCTTGTTTTCTTTGCTGGGGAGATTGGTAAAGGTAGGCCACCTTAGGGATGGGCATCAGGTGTGCTTCACTGTCCTGTCTCAATCCCTAGATGTCTCGGGCCACATTGAACAGCTGATGATCAAAGGGCAGCTTGGTAATGTCCAAGCCACCTCACATACCCTTTCCAACATATGTCTCAGCTGCCTTCAAATATCCTACTTTGCAAATAAATAAAGCTTTCCCTGAATTTACAGTGGAGTTAATAAATCACAAGTCTGAATATTTCTCTTTATTTATGTATATCTGTATAACTATAATCCACATGTAGAAATGTAGGGTGCCAGGGAGGGAGATGAACTCCAGGCTCCTCTTGGGATATTTGTATAGGGATAATTCTAACATTTTTCATGCTTTGATTTGAAATTCTGTTTTAAGTGAAATTTAGTTATTTTAGGACATATTAACTGCATGTCTTGCAAGGTGAAATTACTTATTTGGTAAATTTGAATAAGTATTTTTTTCAAAATGACCCTAGACCAAAGAAATACTTTTCTAAACCATGTACCTAATAGATCCATTTATTGAGTAGTAAAATATCCAATGGTCACATCTGTGAGTTCGCTATGGCATCCTATGGCATTCTATAGCACAGTTTGGGAGCCACGGTACTAGACTATCAAGCTGTTTAAATTCTATTTATGGAATCCAAGCAGGAATGTGTGGAACCCATATGATATTTCCAGAAGCATCAGTATGTAGGTACAAAAGTAAAAATGCTGACTGTGATTAAACCATATTGTTTATGTGCATTGCATGTTCTTGAAAGTCTGGCCGTTAGACTATTTTTTTCTGAATAATTTCCAGACTGATTACTGATTCTATAGTAAATTCCAGAAAATAGAATTTTATTTGTTAATCTGGAACATCTATATAAGAATGGCTTCTCATTTGGTTTGGCTCCACAACCAAACAAGACAGGCACAGACTTCAACAAATAATTAGAACTGCAGAAAAAAAACAATTGCTACTAACCTGCCTTCTATTGAGGACTGTATACCGCATGAGCCAAAAAGAGGGCTGTGAAAGTAGACCCCTCATATTCTGGACATAAATTGTTTTAACTTCTACCCTTAAAATGACATTATAGGGCATTCCATACCAGAACAACTAGACACAAGGGCAGTTTTTCCCCCCATGCCATCACTTGCTAAACAACTAATTCTCACAACACTGTCAAACTATTTACTAAGACTCTATTACTATTATTCTTCCTATTTCCTTTTCTATTTATGACTATAACTTTGTTGCTTGTATCTTGACAATTTATATTGTTTATTTAGTTTCCTAGTATGATTTATGTTGATTGCTTATTTAGTATCCTATGACTATCACTAAATGTTGTATCTTATGATTCATGGTGAATGTATTTATGATGACTATGATCATGATTTATCACTTATATCTTTTATGTACATTGAAAGCTTATGCACCGAAGACAAATTCTTCGTGTGTCCAATCACACACGGCCAATAAAGAATTCTATTCTGTTCTATTAAAAAAAAACCTTTAATTTGAGATTGTTGCTTTACAAAAGCAATGCTACATTCAAAGGTTGAAATGGGAAACTGTTCATATACAAAATTTCCTAGCTTACGGTACATGTCCTTTGAAAGTATTCTAGCTAAAATACCTCCACTTTTGCCCTTTCAATGATTATTTTTATTTTAAAGCAGCTCTCATTTAAATCAATTCAAACTAATTCAAAATGCAGTAACCCTGTGGGCAGGATATAGTGTCTAAGATTGACATATTGGTCTCTCTTGAAAGAATATGATAATATGAACCTTTGCCAAGTTATTGGCATATTGAATGAAAATGTTGGCCAAACTGCAAACAAATAAAAAAAAGTTAAGAAAACAAGAGCATGGGCAAAGAATAAAAGATCCATTGATGTGACCTCAATTGCAAAGAAAAAGCTTTACTTGTCTCTAATTAACTGTTTTAGATACTGTTTCTACTTTTCCAGTCACATAATATTTTGGATAGAAAGGAAAGGAAGAACTGGCAAGACAGCTGGATCACAGCTTAACATGTTAGATCAAATTTCAAACAACATGAGCCTTTCTAAATCTGATATAATAATTTCCTGCTCAGAGTTAGGAGAGAGTTCATTAGAAAGATGATGATTGGAGAAAAATCATCTGGACTTTCTGATGGGATATTTCTAAGTAGGTGCTCCTTGTGCACCTACTTTTTTAAACCTTAAACACTACACTCAATGTTACAAAGTAGGGAAATGAATTGAAGCTACCCTCTTTGGAGAGATTGACATAGCTTTCTCAGTCAAAGAGAGTGCTCTATTCTGAAATTATCTAGTGGCTAAGTCCACCCTTCTAAATAAAGATGCTATTTAGTTTTTGCCAAATTGTATTTTTGTATAAATACAAATATTTAAAAGGCAGTGGGGGGGGGAGAGCTGAATTTTATTTATTCAGACCTCTCAGCAAAGGGTTATTTTATTAAATGCTTTAGCAGGCCCTATAATGCCGTATCAAAACTATGGCTTGCCAGAGTTCAGGCTCAGCCTGTTTTACAAGATGAGGATAAAATGGAGGAGGAACCAAATCATTCAGTCTTTTAGTTCTTAGAGGAAAAGTAGAATAGCACTGTAGCAAACTCATTTGTCAAGCATATGTTGGGAAAAATCTACTCTAACACTGGGAATCAATATCAAGTCAGATAACAAATTGGTTGTTACTTCTAGAAGTCCTTTGAAAGATAGCTTTTCAGTAATCATTCAGTTTTTAGCCTTTATGTACATCAATTCATATTTCCTTTTATTTCAAAACAAAAAGTCTTCAAATTATTTACTGCTGGATGATGTGATACAAGTGCATGATTGTGTATATGAATGCCTGAGTCCATAAATCTATTTAGCTTAGTCCAAGAAAATGCTACCTCTAACTCTCCCACAATTTGAACAATAGTGTTACTTAGAGATAATCTCTGCTGCAATCAGAGAAATAAGTTTCCAGTAAATATGAAGAGGATCTATGCTGGGATGCTAAATTCCATACTTTGACTTCCCACAATGCTAATCAGCACAAACATGCAACAGTCCACTCTCCTCCCTTGTCCCCCAAAGCCTTCAGGACTGGAGGGAATGGGAAAAATAGGAGAAGATGTGTGTTTCTAGGCATGATAAAATGCCTTTTTGGAATTCGACCAAATTTCCCTTTTGCCACTGTAACAGTAAAGCATAGCTTCAATATTTAATGAAATGCTTATGTTGCTGCACCTGGATACATTGTCAGCCCTTGTTCCCTTGTGGGTCATTACTGCAGCCATCTGAACCAGGGACAAACTGTTCATTGATGGCAGTAATGTGTGTCTTGAAGACTTGAAAGCAACAAAACAGCAGGAGGCAAAGTTACGCTAGTTCTGATCTTGGGAAGCTGTTCAGCCGGGGGGGGGGGGCGGGGGGGGAGGCATCATGTTTGCCATACTGGAGGTGATCTAGTTTCTCATAAATCTGGAAGTCACAATTTACGTATGAGATCCAAGTTGGCTGCCTTCACTCCCATTTTGCCCTCCTGGTTACAGAGAGCCAGCAAGAGCTCTATGTCAACAAGAGAAAAAGAAGCACCAAATCGTGCAATCGCTGCTAATGATCCAATGCATCAATAGCTCAAACTATCACAACAAACAGATGTCCTAAGTTGATATAGACTTCCCTGGGATTTTAACTGGGAAAACATGTCTTTTCAGAGACATTTGTCTTTTCTGTCCTCATGAGGTATCTGCTAAACCCTGGCAGTGTTTTCTGTGTGCATACAACAAATGGACAACCTTCCCTCTGCACATGTTCATCCCTCCCCCAAACACATACACACTTTCGCCACAACTAATGGAATTTAATTACCTTAGTGGTATTAATCATCTGTACAGTAGAACAAAGTGTATTTTATTACCACTTTTAAGGGTTATTGGCAGAGTTATTTCAAATGAACTGTCAAACTCCATTACGTGTTAAGAATGCCAGGTTCAAAATTCTGAAGCATAGTTGTGGGAAAATGTCTCTCTCTCTCTCTCCCTCTCTCCCTCCCTCTCTCTCTTTCTTTCTTTCTCTCTTTCTTTTTGAAAGAAGCAGGAGCAGCAGTATTCACAAAAGATAATTACCTTAGGGTTGAGCAAAATTCTCCTTCCTAAATTCTCCATGAATCTTATTGCTAGGCAAATGTTAAGGGGGAAAGATGGTTTCAAATATTCTTATGGAATTCTCCAGATGAGACACTAAAAGAGGATTATTTTCAGCAAAATGTTCCCCCATTTATTGTTTTTTTGGTAAAGGAAGAACAGTAAATATTAAATAGAAAAAGAAGGGGAGGTAACCAAAATTATACCTTCCTTCAATAACTTTAGACACAATAAAGCTACAGAAGATCCACAGTTCTGCCCTTACCCAGTTAAAATTAAGGAAGGGATGCAGAAAATGTACCACTTTTCTGAATACAGAACATGGCTTTTCTCTTTGCAATATAGTAATTCATGCCAGCACAATGTATCTGACATGATTCTCTAATTTCACACATTATCCTTAATCCATAATGTAGCTAATTAACTATAGTTTATGGCTCAATACACTGTAACGCCAACTAACTATAAGTTAAGCAAATGCTTAACTTAGTTGTGTCAATAATACAATTCTCCACCAAGTCAGGTGAAACTCAAAGGACAATATTAAGAAATGGAAACTTTTATCTGAAGGACTTCTTTCTTCAAGCAGATAAAGAAATCCGTATGGATGGGTATTAACAACAACTTAGCAATTGGACTGAGCATACTAGACATTAGTGCAAGATTGGAAGATGTGGAAGGACCTGGCCTATAGAATCCGCAAGAGTCAGGCTTGACTGAAGAGATAATATCTGCATCATACTGATAATGTCACAAGATTTTAGATTTTGCAGTGTAGTATTTTAGAGCTTTCTTTACACAGTAAATTGTAAATGTACATACAATCATTTACTTCAAAAAAGTATTCCAGCCCACCATACGGATTTGGTCTGCTTTATATACTTGCAGTGTTTCTCAAACCTGGCAACCTGAAAGTGTGTGGACTTCAACTCCCAGAATTCCCTGCCCAGCCAGCTAGGGAATTCTTGGAATGCAAGTCTACACAAGTCTTAAATTTCAGTTGAGAAACAGTGCTCTAGAGCAGGGGTGACAAACTCAAGGCCCAGAGCCAGGATCTGGCCTGTGAAGCCACCCTGGAACAGCAAAGGATTGGCTCCTGGTGCCTCTGCCAGTGAAAACGGAGCTTGTGAGGACCGTGTGTGGCCCTCCCGAGCTCTGTTTTCACTGGCAGATGGTTGCAGAATGCAGTTGCAGCTGAAAATGGAGCTCGCAAGGGCCACGAGCGGCCCTCCCGAGCTCCATTTTCACTGGCAGAGGGTTGCAAGAAGCCATGGCAGCTTAAAAAGGAGCTCAGGAGCCCAATTTTACTGGCAGACCACTAGGGCTATCACAGGCACCCCAATATGAGTAACATCGAGCTGACCATGCCCACCCTGGCCCATCGAGGTCAAACACAACTCTGATGCAACACTCAATGAAATCGAGTTTGACAGCCGTGCTCTAGAGGAACCAGAAATTTATTGACCAATCTCACCCTGCTGAAAGGGACAGGATGCAATTTCTTCCATTGATGTCCCACTTGGTTTATCAGGGTAATCTTTAGATTTGCAGCCAAAAGTAAAAAAATGCACCTTTGTGATTTGTTATTGAAACTCACTATGAGCTTCCTGTTGCTTAATAGAAAGATCAGCTCTCTTTCTTGCTATCCTAAAACTATTATATAAACTCTTTCCCTCACAACATTAATAAAAAGCAACAACAACAGGATGGGAGGACCATTTTGCTTCAGTTCTTTTAATATAGCAACCCACACAGCGATAAAGTCCAAGGTATACATTTCATTCAGCTAAAACTCTTTTAGGACTACAGGGAGCATCAGGTTGCTGCTTCTATCTTGTGATGCTCTTGCAACATTTATCTCCCCGTAACACATGCTCGTCTGTGTTTACTTATCTGAAAATGACAGCAAAAAGATGATCTTCTCCTGGCTCATAGAATGACCCTGGCCGCACACATGCTGCTGGCTAAAGTGCTGTCTGTGACAATGACAGAGTCAGAAACAGAGAGCAACGTAACCTATCTGAAAATTATGTATCTATGACATGTCAGATAGGAGCTTGAAAAAGAAAAAGAAACAAGGCTCAGTTTGCCTGTGTAGGGCCCTGTTACAGGATAAAAGCCTGGACCTAGCAATAAAGTCTAAAGCAGGGATGTCAAACTCAAGGCCTGGGGACTTGATCTGGCCTGCAGGGTACTTAGATCTGGCCCAGCGGGCCGTCCTGGAAACAGCAAAGAACTGGCCCGTGGTGCTTCTGCCAGCAAAAAGGGGCTCCCGAGCTCCATTTTTGGCTGCCATGGCCTCTTGCAACCCTCTGCCAGTGAAAACGGAGCTCAGGAGGGCCACATGCTCCATTTTCACTGGCAGAGGGTTGCAGGAGGCCATGGCAGCTGAAAACAGAGCTTCGAAGTCTGTTTCCACTGGCAGAGCATTTTGGCCACCACAGGTGCCCCCAACAGGAGTGACATCGACCTTTCATGCCCATCCTGGCCCTTTGACCTCACCCCCTAAGTTCAGACACAACCCTGATGCGGCCCTCAATGAAATTGAGTTTGACACTCCTGGTCTAAATGTTTAGGATTATCATCATCATAGATCTGTTTAGAATCTAGAAGTTGGTATGGAACCTCAACTCAAGTGGAATTTGGATCCATAGATGGAATCCATTCTCATCCAACAAGCCCCCAGATGGATCAAGTACACCAAGCAGAGTTAGGGGAGAGGCATGACATAGGATCTGAATGTCAGATACTGAGAAAGGGAGACAGCAGTATACATGCGGATAATTTACAATTTGTAGATCCTCAAATGCAGATCCTCAAGCAAGAGGGGGAAATCTATTAGATTTGTTTGAGTTATACTTATCACCATTTGGCCAAGGTGGACGTTATGTTTAGTGTTAATTATATATCTAATATATATATATAAACAAAGACCTACATATATATTTATTTTCTTACTACGAAAAGTAAGAAAATAGACACACACACACACACACACATATTAATTTTTTCCTGTCTTGTTACTTCTTTTGTTCTTGTTGTCTTTTTATTTGTATTTTGTATTTTATCTTATCTTTTGAAATCAATAAAGTTAAAAAAAGGAAACAGAGAGAGAGAGAGTAAATGCCACTGAAAAACAACTGTGAGAAGCAGGATGCTTAATTCCTATTTATTAATTTATTTATAAAAAAATGACTTCTGGATTTTTCATAACTGAAACTTGCTAATTACTAGCTATGATCATCAGTCAGAAGCAAATTATAAAGCAGCAAATTCAAGTAATTTTTCAGTATTTTTTTTTAAAAAGAAAACTCTTTCAATCTATATTCTCAGAACTAAAAACCCTATTTAATTGAATGAATGGAGTTTAATGCATAAAATAATTACTGTCAAATGAATCTCCATTCATGATGATGATGATATGTGGACAACTTGAACTCCAGAGATCAAATCCAGAAAAACATGGTTCTCAATCAACTTCCTTTTCGGTTAAAATCTGATTTAACATCAATATCAAAATTCTTTTATCACTACAAACAGTTCTCACATAGTTTCCTCAATGTTGGCTTTAGTAGGCAAGATGTCTTCAGAGCATTTCTCCTGAGTTACCCTGATTCTTCCTTCAACCAGAGACAGAATTGAAGACCGAAGAGGTGGCCTTCTCCTTCCTACTGTCAGATACTTGAAGAAGGCTAGTGAATAGGCACAAACATTAGGAGAAAAGAGCAGCTAAGGATTAAAGAACTCTCACGACTCCCTGTTTGGCTCCTGATTTCAACAGTTGACCAGTAATGCCAAGTTCCTGATTATTGGCTATACTTCAGGTTCTGATTAGATTTTCTTTCTTAGCTTCCATAACGATATTGCTCATCTTCTTTTAAGCTGTCTCTGGAATCTATATGATTATGTATACTTCTTTGTGTACTTCTGTGCTTCTTTTTGTATAAGGAAATGGGGTAGGATATCAATTAATTTACAAGTTGCACTCAACACAGTGTATATCTATATGAGGTGTGTGCGTGCAAACTTTTCTTTTGTAGTTTACCTGTGTTCGCTTGCATTTTATTTTTAAATTTATGACATTTCTGTCCCAACCTTTACTACCACCAGCTCTTACTATATTCCCTTGTATTTGGAGAATCCAGGCTTGAAAAAAGGGGGAAGTTCAGTTTCATTCCATTATTGATCTGTCAGACAAGAACCTAATCAATCTTCTTTATAAGCTATTAAAGCAGAGCAAGAGAAATGAACTCACCTGATACATTCAACATTGATTGCTTCTTTCTAAGAACTGAATGTCAGTCTTATCTGCTGCTACAGCTGTGATTCAATTTTTCAGAAACAAGTTTTTCCTCTTGTTAGTTTTCCAAGAAATAAAGGGTCCATTTTTATATGTATAAAAAACATTATGTCCTAAAATAAAGAATATTGTCAGGATTAAATATAACCAGATTTTCTCTTTTAAAAATCTAGTGACTGAAATGGGGATTCTTGTGATTCAAATCTAATCCTTGTGAATATGTGTGTTGTGGGGGAGGGGGGGGGAGGGTTCCCTCTAAGAAAGCTCACTCTTCTTTCAAAAGACCTAGAATTTCTAACTCAGAATTACTAGGATATAATTTTAAGGTTATGAAATGAACCTTCTAGATCTCTTATTAAGAATTAATTCACCAAATCAAAAACAAGTTTAGAAATTTCACATTCCTTTGTGGAGGAGCATGAAGGAGATGCTGCGACTAAAATGTTGGTTACAAATTTCAAGACTTCTTGCATTTAAATGTAATAATACAAACAACAATTAAGAAAAGTATAATAAACAAAGGTACTTGGAAAGGGGAAAACCAAATGATGCATGCAGTATGATCATGATGCCATTGTGCATTCCATAAAGTCACACACATGTACAGAGGGGAGCCTCCATTGGAATTCTGTAAGTTTCTTTTCATTTTTGATAAAAGCATTGGCTTCTACGGATGTATTTGGACAGAAATCAAATACAGACATACAAAAGCAGCATAACAATGGTGTATCATGGGGAAAACATTTCCCCAAATAGGGTTGACACCACTATGAAACTTTTGCTAAAATGTTATATGTTGTATCCTTCTCTTGGATCACCCTGCAAACTGTAAGTGCATATTTCTCCTTTCATAAAAATAATAATAATAAATAACATATATTTCACAACTGCACCATTTATTAGCAGCAACGCCCTTTGCAGGAAAGTGAAAGGTTTGATTCAATGGTACAATTTCACAATCTCCAGTTGCATTCTATTTGCACTCATTTCTATTAGCTTCATCAAATTTTCAGGAGCTGCAAATAGGAGGAATGTGAGAAAGACCAACAACATGGATAGAATATTCCTTGGGTGCAATGTGGTCTAGAGATCAACAGGACTCAGGAAGTTTAGGTTTAAGGACAACATCAGCCATGGAAGTACAGATCATTTTGGGCCAGTTACCCTCTCTCAACGCAACATAGCTCATCTGATTGTTGCTGGTATACTTATGATTTATATTGACTGTTTCCTAATATGATTTGATAGCTTATTTGTTCCCTATGACCAGAGGTGGGTTTCAGCAGTTCTGGAGAACTGGTAGCAGAAATTTTGAGTAGTTTGGAGAACCAGTAGTAAAAATTCTGACTGGCCCCGCCACCATCTATTCTCTGCCTTCCAAGTCCCAGCTGATCGGGAGGAAATGGGGATTTTGCAGTAACCTTCCCCTGGATTGGGGAGGAAATAGAGATTTTACAGTATTCTTCCCCTGCCACACCCACCAAGCCACGCCCACAGAACCGGTAGTAAAAAAAATTGAAACTGCCTATGACTATCATTAAGTATTGTACCTTATGATTCTTGATGAACGTATCTTTTCTTTTATGTACACCGAAAGTATGTGCATCAAAGACAAATTTCTTGTGTGTCCAATCACACTTGGCCAGTAAAGAATTCTGTTCTGTTCTGTTCTGTTCTGTTCTGTTGTGTTCTGTTCTGTTCTGTTCTATTCTATTCTATTCTATTCTATTCTATTACAATGATGACTGTGGAAAACAGGTTGCTTAGCTCCTGCCTCCATAATGCAACAGATTCGCATGGTGGACACTAAATATTGGGTTAAGAACTTGGTGTTTCACTGCACCAGGTAAAACTGGAACACCCTTTCTGGCGGATTAGCCTATATGATCAGTCGCTTATATTTGTCTCAGTCAGATACATTGTGCTGGCATAACTTACTATATTGCAAAGAGAAAAGCCATGAACTGCGTGTGAGGCCTCTGTGAAAGAAGCATCCTTTGCTGATATTTCAGTATAGCTGCTTTTTCAGAAATTTCACTAATGCTGGATAGGAGAGGATTAGATTCAACCATATCAGGGAGCCAAATGCCGAGATTGCAGTGAGGTTCCTGCTGAGCTTGTTTTATTTTCCTTAATACTAAATTGATTCCTGGAATATTAACTGTGCACACTTTCTCAGAAACCCCATCCAGTTTCAGTACGTGGATATAATTTCCCCCAGGAAACAGTGATGGTGCCTTCAATCTTATGTTTATTTATTGCAACCCCACCCTACAATGCAGAAAATGGCAGGGACATTTCTATGAGAATGTTTCAGTCAAATTACATTAATTTCTAATTAATTTTCACTGGTATTTCCAAGAGGAAACCTTTCATCAGCATCATTTAGGCTTTGAAAATTACAAAATTAACTAATTGTAATTAAATAATAATGTATTAATTTCAATAATTTTAATTATCTCCTCTGATTAAATTACCTGTTAATCAGTTCCACACTGCTTTTGTTATTAATTAGCTAATAGAAAAATGAAAGAAGGAAGAAAGGAAAAGTACCCTATGGAACAGTTTTTCCCAAGCAGTGACCACCAAATATGATGGACTCAGCTCCCACCAAATATGATGGACTCAGTCCAACGAATATCCTAGAAGTTGAAATCCAATGTATTGGTCAGCAGTAGGTTAGGTCACTAAGAGAATATTTATATTTTTCCCAAATAAGTCAGTATTCAGTATCTTTAAATCATTTTGACAGCAATTTCTTATCACTGTTTTAAGTGAAAAAGATTAAAGTCTTATAAAATAAATGTTTGGTATAGTACTAAAGAGGTAACATGATGGTTCAGTGGTTAAAGACACTGAGCTCGTCAGCTGCAGCTGACAGAGTGGGTTCAAGACCTGAGTGCCACACGATGGGATGAGCTCTTGTTTTTTGCCCCAGCAGCTGCCCACCTAGCAGTTTGAAAGCATGCAAATGCAAGTAGACAAATGCAAGTAGACAAAATGCTGTTACCTTCCCATTTTGGTGGGAAGGTAAAAGCATTCCTTGTGCCTTGGTGTATAGTCATGCCATGAAAGTGTCTTCAGACAATGTTGGCTCCCTTGGCTAAGAAATGGAGATGAGCACCACTCCCTAGAGTTGGACAAGAGAAACCTTTACCTTTATAGTACTAAAACAGCTGATAAGTATTGAAACGTGAAGGTTCAGAGAGGGGAGAAAAAAACCCAAAAGTACAAAACAAGTATCATCTTCAGCAGCTATTATGGCTTATCCAAAGTCCAAATTAGACATGATGTTAATTGAGCGAATGCAACTTCCATGCACATTAGATGTGTGAATGCAATTATCATTCATGGGTTTTGCTGAAGTGAAGTGAAGTGAAATAGTTGCATAAGTGAAGTGAAATAGTTGCATAAAACTATTCAGTGTCATGCAGGGAACAGTATGAAAGAAAATATTTAACACTTTCTCTTCTTTCCATGGTCATAAAAATAGAGATTTCCATTGTTACCAATGGAGATGTTATGATATGCAAATATGTGCTTTAAAGATTTGATTATTGAGTCTACGGCATGTGAAAACCTTTAGCTTTTTCTCCATCCTCACTGTGGTAAGGATGGAAAAATCAGTGTTTTATTTCCACTGATAATTTAACTTTGAATCTTAAGGTCCTTCTATCAAATTTATAAAGGAATCTGAGAACATGGGCAGTTGTTATTACAAAGCAAGTAAAATGAATTTCTCATATGTACATCAACCTCAGCCAAATTTAATACAGATATCCATCAGCTGAGGAGGCTGAATTGTGAGAAAAAAGAGTGGAAGGGAACGCTAATCTTGTCCCATCATTATCTTTGAATATATAGGAGTTCAGAAGCTTTATATTTTAATGTGGTAAGTACTGAAAAATCTGCCTAGTTACCTTTCATTTTGTTTGTTCCCCAATCAATTTTAAACCACATTCAGTTTTAAAATTCTATACTGTTTATTAAGAATTCTGGGATTTCTTGGTTTGGATTTTGATTATAAAGTACCAAACAAAAATACTGACCTATCATCCATTCCTACTTCAGAAGTTATCCTCTGCAATTTTTAAAACACATGAATCAAAATGTCAACCCTACATGGAAACGAGAGAAACTAAATTTAATACTGGGAAACTCAAAGAAGAAGGAGAAAGGAATTAAAAATCATCCATCTATAGACTTTTATTAAGGCAGGACATGTGTGACTTTGGCATTCATTTGTGCAAACCATATGCATCCACGAGGAAACGTGAGGAAATATGAATCCAAACATAATTCATAGAATAGGGTAGAATTTGCTTTATAATGTCACATTATATATATTTGTTTCTTATTGTGGAGTTATCATGGTTAGGGATAGAAAACTGTTGTACCAGAAGCATCTATACTAGTTAATGGTGAGAGACGCTGGGAATAGTACTTCAGGAAAATTTAAAAAAACACAGAATTCACAAGGTAAGCTAACCTGCCTCCAACCTAAGGACATTCTAGATGGATGGCCTTCAAATCCCAGAATTACCATATTGCCTAGGCACTCTAAGATTAAAATCCAGATATCTTGAAGATTCAGAGTGGTAGAAATAAATTCAGTCAGTTAATCTTCAAGCTATGAAGAAGTTTCCTGCACTAGACTTTTCTTTGATGTCTGTATGTTAAAAACACAGGAGTCCTGATGCCTCTAGACCAGGGGTCAGCATCTGCGGCTCTGGAGCCACATGTGGCTCTTTCATCCCTCTGCTGCGGCTCCCTGTTGCTAGTTGGCTCCACAATTGATAGGGCTTTCAGTTAGGATAGGTAGAGGGAAAACCATGCCATGCTAGGATGAGACTATGATGGGGGAACCAGACTTCTGGTTGGCTCCAGAATTGAACGGGGGCTTCGGGTTAGGACCTTTGTGGCTCTTTGAGTGTTTAAGATTGCCAACCCCTGCTCTAGACAACCAAATTGAAGGATGACAAACCTTCCATTGTTACATATAACCACACTAACTTTTAGAGCTATGTACAATTGAAAATTTCTCTTATAATTTAAGTACATTTCAAAGTGTGACTTTAAAATAAGCACCAAAGCAACCAGTAATTTCTTTTTCCAAAAAGCATCAAATGATAAAAAAAGTAGCTTTCCTACTTGCAAGATGGTTAAAAAAAACATAATGTGCATTTGCCTTTAAGAACATTATCTATGTCTTTTGTTAAGTGATTTGTAATTGTTTCTAAATTGTTGATCTGTCTTTAATGGTATATTTGCAGCTGTGCGGCTGTTTAAATTCTCATTGCAAAAGCAATTTTTGGATTAACGTAAACTATTCATCTATCTTTTGATGTTAAAAATAGAGAAAAAGGAGTACAGGGAGAACAACTGGAAGAAAGAGGGAGAAAAGATTCTAATATGCAATTATTAAGAGATGCATTGTGATAACACCTTTAAATATTTATATAGTTGCTGATTATATATTAAACAATTCTCACATGAACTCCCTGAAAACCCATTAATATTATTATTAGATTTCAGGCACACCTGCAGGCTCCATGTGAGGCAGGGCCCATTATCTTAGTTCCTGTAACTCTACATTATACAAAATCCTTGCTTCATGCCCCAGGTGGCAAAATGTGTAAGCTCAATGGCTTATAAATGGTAACCCAATTTGTAAGATGCTGTGCCCACCCATATTCTAATCTCAAAGTTCTGCTGCACACAAAATGTTCAATAGCAGGGAGAGATGTGCCAACACAGGTATGCAACTTACATGCATGGATTCATTTTATAAAGAAACTTCACCTGTATTCCAGGTGAAAAAGAGCAGAGGGAGAGAGGCAAGTTTTATAACTCCTTACGTTGTTTTAAATTAATTGATTCTGCTACTACAAAAAAAAAAAACCCCTCTCTTACATTATTGAATCAGGATTCTTTAGCTATCCTGTTTATTTGGAACAAACTTTCCGTTTGAATGTTAGGATTGAAAGGTGAAAAGAGAAAAGAGAGAAGCATAAAGCAAAAGAACAGAGATGTCTGGATGTAACCGTTCTAATGTCTAATGTAATAAAGATAGCAATAGCACTTAGACTTATATACTGCTTCATAGTGCTTTATAGCCCACTCTAAGTGGTTTACAGATTCAGCATATTGCCCCCAACAATCTGGGTCCTCATTTTATCAACCTTGGAAGGATGGAAGGCTGAGTCAACCTTTGGTGAGATTCGATCTGCCAAACTGCTTGCAGCTGGTGATCAGCAGAAGTAGCCTGAAGTTGCACTCTAACCACTGCACCACCACAGCTCTTGTACATATAAGATATGGACAGGGCTTTGATCACCTGATTGTGGTGGGGTCTTGATTTTTTTGACCCCTCCTCTCATTACTCTTGATCAGAAATGTAGTATAAAGCAGATGAATTGTATTTGCACATCTCCCAACTATTTTGACATTTTAGCTACTTTACCTCATATTAGTAAATATGTTGTTGTACAAAATCAATATACTAGCCACCTAGAGTTGCCCCAAACAGTGAGATGGGCAGCATTATATTTAATAAATAAATATTTCATATGGGATAGTACACTATTGCTCATTTCTGGACAGTTGACCAAATATTCAAAACACTATTTCCTCATCCAATACAACAAGAATTAAAATGTTTTCTGCTGAATACAATATAACTTATTTCCAAGTAATATACTGGGAGCTAGGTTGTTAGCGAAGCTTCTGTTTTGCTAAGGAAGAACTTTATTTATTTGTGTTCCACTTAGGGTTTTTTTTTCCTTTAACCAAAGCTGTGTTCTTTGTTTACACACAAATACGTTATTGATTTAGACTAGCTCATTCATTTGCTTGAGAAAGTCTGGATCTAAACATTGATCCTCAATTTTAAGCCATGTGTCCTGTGAACCTGACAGAGTTCATGCAATTTAAAAGAGTTTGAAAATAAATATACAAAGCCCAAAGAACTCTGTCTCTTTGTCTTCAAACTCATATTTGCATGCACAGACACGTGCTATGTATATATACACACATACATGCATGCAGACATATATCTCTTGATTTTTATACAAATGCAAAATATAGATTTAGCATCTCTTATTTCCTTATTTTTAGTTATTTATATAACTAAAATATTTATATAACTAAAATATTGTTTATTGTATTGTATTATGTTGTGTATTGGACTGTATTGGGACAAACTTGTGTATTATCAGAACCTAGTTACAGGGCTAGTTAGCAATTCATTGTGTTATATCAATGATATAGAAAATAGAGTTGAGAAAAGTGAATCAGATACCTAATTCACTTTTCTCAACTTTATTTTCACGTTGTCCTGGCACATCTATTGAGAGATAAAGAACTAAAGCTGCTAATAATTATACTGAATACAGAAACAAGTTCCTAATACTTAATCTGGAGCACAAAATAAATTATCTATCTGTTTAAAGAAATTAGCAAGTTGTTTATTTTATAAGACCACCCAAATACAGGGAAGCTACAACAAACTCCAAAAAAGTGCATTTAAAAAGAAGATGATAGATAGATAGATAGATAGATAGATAGATAGATAGATAGATAGATAGATAGATAGATAGATAGATAGACAGAGTGCGTGCGTGCGTGTGTGTGTGTGTGTGCGAGAGAGATGTAGATATTTTAAAAAACTCAATAAAATTTGAAGATGATCTTCATGACTTAAACCTGTCTGGTGGTTAAGCTCTTATATCTCTCGCAGAACTTATCTTTCCAACATGTAAGAGAGGAACTTCTCCTAGTTTCCACCCAAACTGGGGAATGCTGTTTACTCCACCAATCTCTAGAAGTACATCTGTTTCGGCAGGCTTTTAACTGCTCAATGAATTTTAGTACCTATTTTATTGCCCGGTTTAATCTGTGTTTTGTTTTCTCTTAATTTTGTTAGCTGCCCTGCATACTTGCCAAAATAGGGAAAACCATTAAAAAAAAATTAAATAAGTGAGTAAGAAAGCATGACTATAATATATCTTGAAAAAGAGCAACTCAGACCATGGATTCAGTGGAGATAATGACAATACCTCCACTGACAATATATCTTGCCCAATACTTTTTATATATGCATGCAAGTGGCTGTATTAAATATCAGTTCACTTATTTCCAAATACAATGCATATTTCCATATACAAATGCATATTTAACTTTTAAAGAGAAGTAATACTTCTTTTTTCAGTCAGTCAGCTGCCAGAATCATATACCTTTCATACTTCTAACATAATTAAGGGATGGAGGATTTCTTCTCCACCCAGCCTGGTTTATTTACTGCACACTACACCGTGTGCCAGAAGTTGCTCTGTCATGAAATCTACTACCCTGGATTTAGGATACAAAAGACTGGTGTCATGGCTTTGAGCCTGTTGCCAAAATCATCAGGTGGTACCATAGCAATAGGTAAGCAATGAAAATGATCTTAAAATTTCACAGTGGTCTTTGAAGGATTCAAAAATTAGTGATTTTTTCCAACACTCCCCCTTGTGGTAAACCATACATTTAGAAGTAAACTTTCCAATGTAATAATAATAATCTTCATTGACTCCACCCTAGCCATTGGATCTTCTTGTGTATAAAAGAATACTGTATAAAACAACTCCCTACTCCAGTAAAGGTTTGTTCAGCAATATGGCCTTGTTGAATCTGAAGCTATCATTGTTCCAGCGTCTTCTTACCCCTTGATCCTTACTGTAGGAATATGTTATAACTCCTAGCTCAGATTAGATTGCTTTCTGTGGTCTATTTCTGCAAACTATGCAACTATTAAAGAGGACAACAGAATAAAAGTAACGGTATGGTCCAGGGGTGGGTTCTAATTTTTTTTACTATTGGTTCTGTGGGCGTGGGTTATTTTGTGGGCGTGGCTTGATGGTCATGTGACAATTCTTTAGGATTTAGCAGTGGTACTGGTCTACCAGGTTTTTAACTGATTGCAGAACTGTACCGGTCTACTCATTTGTTTTTGGAGGCACTGGTTTACCCATTCATTTTTGGAGGCACTGGTCTACTCATTTGTTTTTGGAGGCACCAGTCTGCCACCACACTGCCTTTTAACATTGATCAGCTGTAGGGCAGTCCTTTGAAGCCCCACGGCAAGAGTTTAAACAGTTTTTTTCCTTCTAGCTGATCAGCTGGGACTCAGGAGGCAGCAATAGATTGGGGGTTGGGCCAAATAAAAGGTAAGAATAACACGGGGGGCGGAGGGGGGCAGAACTGGTTTGGTGATGTCATATCGTCACCGCTACCGGTTCAGCAGAACTGGGCCGAACTGGGAGGAACCCACCACTGGTATGGTTCAGTGGTGAAATCCAATTTCTTTTACTACCGGTTCTGTGGGCATGGCTTGCTGAGTATGACTTGGTGGATGTTGCAGGGGAAGGATACTGCAAAATCTCCATTCCCACCCTACTCCAGGGGAAGAATACTGCAAAATCCCCATTTCCTCCCCACTCCTGGGGGAAGGATATTGCAAAATCTCCATTCCCACCCAGCCAGAGGTGGTATTTGCCAGTTCTCCGAACTGCTCAAAATTTCTGCTACCGGTTCTCCAGAACCTGCTGGATTTCACCCCTGGTATGGTTGGAACTTAAGCTTATTCACTGCCTAAGTACCAATACCTGAATTCACAATATGAAACATTTAGGTGGGCTTTAAAGGTGAGCCACTGATCAATCAATCAATAAATAAAAGGATCAGATACATGTAGTTCATTCAACAAAGTCTGCTTTCTTCTCCACATTACTAGGGCCGTGTCTGGTTGGTTTATCTGATTATTTTTAAAAATATGCAGAAATTCTCATAATTGTTTACATATACTGTATTTAAAAGCTTTTTTAAAAAAAATCTTTCTCTAATTTACATAGCTATTAATGTAAATTACTCAAGAATCTTTTTATAATGCAAATTACCATTCATTCTTTGACATATACATCTCACACTGCAGACTCTTTCAATGTAAATTTCCTGATATGAGCTTATTATTTTTACAAAAAGATGCCTAACACCGTTTCTATGTAGCTTATAGGCTAACATCTACTTCAGAGTTTTTCTTCCAGACTTTGACTAGGAAAGGTGCATGTTACCTCATTTTGATGCTAATAGTAGTCCTGTTGCAAATCATTAGATTTGTGCAATCTACTTCCAACAAAATCCAATGAAAACTTAGCTTATATCCCTATTTTAGGCCTGGCCAATTAAAAACATTTACAGTGAAGATCACAGGTTTTAAAATGGCAGGCATGCCTAGGCATGTTGAAAGAGGACTGGGGCCTTAGTCCCTGGTCACATAAATCATTTTGAACCAGTAACCATTGTTGTGGATTTCCATGCCTATGATACTGGATCCCATCCCACTATTCCTTTGGATTAGAAGTACTATACTTCTAAGACTCCATGGTTGCCTATCTTTGCAATTCTCTCATTGCACTACAATGGAAATTAAAAATATGTGGACTTAGGTGATGAATGTGGGGAAAATGATTTCTAATGAGAATGAGATTTAGGTCCTGAATCCACACAATGGATTCCTCTGGAATACTGGCTAAGTCTACCCCCCCAACCCAATCTCATCAAATACAAATTAAGTTTATCTTTTCTACAGGAGCTATTTACTGGTTACAATGAAGAGTTGAATCTGGGACATATGGTGATGAGTTCTTTATGTTCAGAATTACTTTATAGCACTATTTCCATTTAATTAAAAGAAGTGTTTGTGGAAGAGAGAGAAAATACTAACACCATGCTGTGTGTTTGTGTGTGTGTGTGTGTGTGTGTGTGTACCAAGCTGTACCAAGCTGTTATAAAAACACATTGTTAAACCCTATTAATTGTTTAGAACTATAGTATCAAACAAGATTTTAATAAGAAACCAAAAAGATAAGGCGAAAAGGAGTCACTGAAAACTTCTATATTTGAATTATAAAAGCATTGTTTTCACTGGTGGCACCTTATTTTTCAAGTACATAAAGAGAATGCAAGCCAGAGCAGGGTGAGACAAAGATCAATGCTGAATGTATTACCTGGCAGTGGTCAGACTCGGTTTAATAAGAAAAGAATTGATCCATTAAGCTAAACCTAATTCTTTGCCGAAAATGGTTGAAATCTATTCCTTATATTGCCAGGTTCATAAAGACTTATAATATTTGGAAGAAACAACCGAGAACCGAGTTTAATCAGATTAAATGTATTGCAAAATATACTTAACAAGAGCCTATCAAGTTGTTAATGATTGCTATTAATAGCAAACAATTTTTGTATAGAATTTTTTTTTATTAGAGCTATCGTCAAAATGAAGCCTTTGTGGAATGCAATAGAATGTGGGGAGAAGAGGGGGGGGAGCTTCACAGTAATTTGTAATAGCTACAACTATGGGCCTGAAACATTCACCTACAAGATCTAAGTAATTTATTTCATCAATTCCCTTTTTAACACAAAATGAAATTTTATTCATAAAGTATTTAAGTGCCAGCTGTTAACATAACCAGAGAAGTTCAAAGGGAACTAGAACAGTTGTTTATGGCTTGAGTTTGCTGGAACAATGTGATAGGAGAGCGATAAAAATGATTTCTTATTTTGGAACTCCTGAGAATAACAAAACAACAGAGTTGGAAGGGACCTTGGAGGTCTTCTAGTCCAACTCCCTGCTTAAGCAGGAAACCACAGCTTTAATTTTTAAAAAAATTACTGCAACTTTTCCCAGCCTCCAGATGGGCACTCGTCAAGATGACTACAGAATGGTAGAATAGCAGTACCCATGTAACTGCATCATATTAGATTGGGAAAACTAGTTTGGTATTTTTTTGTTGTCGTCGTTGATGTTTCACATGGAAATATATAGGTGTTTGCAGTTTTTTCTGCAATAGAAATTCAGATCTTTTGATGCTGACTCTAGAAAGCAGAGGAACTTTGGAAAAGTGCTTCCTGGATGGCTCCCTGGCAGGTTTTCTATCAGCAGCAGTCCCCATATATCAATTTGTGATTGACTCCATAACCTGCTTTTCTCTATCTTCCAACACTCAAGGTGGTTTACCCCCCCCCCCCCCACAGAGAGAGAGAGAGAGAGAGAGAGAGAGAGAGAGAGAAATACTCATTAAACAATACAACTAAAGCTAAAATATAAATCATTCATTGATTTCAAAATAAAGACTAGGACCAAGAGGTCAGATGCCATATGGAACAAATCCAGAGAGTTAATATTTGGAAGTGCAGACAGGTAGCCATTCTAAACAAAATCTAGTCCAGAACATTAAATTCGGCTGTCCATTTCAATTTCTCCCTAATAGGTTTTTTTTAAAAAAACATTACCTTTAAAAAGTGTTAGTATAAAACTGTGGTCAGTCAGAAGGCAAGTCACGACATAAATTATGCTGGACAGTCCAAGACTCTAAGCTCCTCCAAATCTAGGACACCCACTGTGATAACGTGGTTAGGGATAGAGAGATACAGATCCTAGTACAATCTAGAATTATTCATGAAGTGTGAGATGCAGATCACCTTCTTTTCTATAACATTTAAGGAGAATTAGCCCTCCTCCAATACATATCTGTAACATTTCTATATATCCCTATTTTCTGGGAAGAATGCATGTGGTGCTGACTTGTATTATACTATTTTTTTCTCAGATGAAACCTGGAGCAACAAAATAGTTCCGGTTGCAGTTCAGATACACCAGTACTCCGGCTGGCTTCTGAACCACAATGTGATTGTATGGAATATGAAACAAAACTTGTTTTCTGTGTAGGCATATTCATAAATATAATTATCGTTGAAGACATATAAAATGATATAATCAGAAAAAAATTCAGTTGATTGATCAATCTATCCTATTGAGTCTATCAACCTATATTGAGTTTGTCATTTATACATTTATAATTGTCTGCAACCAAATAGGTCAGGCACAGATTCCAATGGATAGTTAGGACTGCAGAAAGAACAATTGCAACCAGCCTGCCTATCACTGCGTTTTTGTATTTACCAGCAGAGCTTTTATTTCTGAACTTTCAGACTTACCATAGCTTGCCAAGTTCTTATCAGTATCTACTGCGCATGTATACATTCCATTCTCTTCTTCTAAAACTTTTCTTTGTTCTCCAGCCAGGGAATGCCTGGGGATTCTTTGCCAAAATGTAACTAATTTAGATAGCGAGATGTTTTATTTTCTTTACAATAAATATGAGTTTAATTAGAAAATATATCTTTGGTTTTTATTTTAAGTATATACAAGGAGAACGTCACGATCCGACTCTAATTGAGGGCAATTACCTCAAGCAAAATAATGGGGCTGATTGCCGCTCTGACACTGCCTTCTATACAAGACCTGTATACTGAGTGTATCAGAAGGATGGCTGAGAAAATAACTGCAGACTTTTCACATCCTGGACATAAACTGTTTTAACTCCTCCCCTCGGGATGCCACAGGGCGTTACAATACATGCCAAAACAGCTAGACACGTGGACAGTTTCTTTCCTTGTGCCATCACTTTGCTGAACACATAATTCTCCCAGTACTGTATAAGGTCTATGTACATTTACCCATGTTGTATGACAGTAACATTATTATCCTTATCTTCTTTACTACCCCTTCTTATTGGGATGATGATGATGATGATAATTACTCAGTTGCTTTGCATGTTCACTGAGAGCTTCTGCACTGGAGACAAATTCCTTGTGGTTTAATCACACTTGGCCAAATGAAGAATTCTGTTCTATCCATCCACCAATCCATCCATCCTAAGACAAGAACAAAATGACAACACAACTGTCCTTTTTACTATTATTTCTTAGATTTGAAGAAAGTAGCTCACTCAACTTGATATTAAGCATTACATTAATTTCCATAGACGAGTGCATGAATATCCATACTAATGACTAGAAGGCACTAATATCCTTCCATAAACTACAGTTTTGTGCCCTTTTTCAGCCCCTCAATAGCAAAAAAGTAAACTTTTTACAAGCTGGGTTTGTTTGTTTTGTTTTTGTTTTTTGAGTTTCAGGGTGTTTTTATTTATTATTTATTATTAATTAATATTATTATTATTTATTAATGCAAAGCCACAGAAGTTATGTAGTAGCCTAAGACGATGGAGGTGAACAAATAAGACCTTGCATTGTAAAATTATATTGTATCTACTTTCTTTGCCCTTTCAACAGTCTCATGACATAACAGATAAAAGAGAAAATGAAATGTAAGCAGACTTGCATTTGCATCAGGGAGTAAATTATAAAATCAGATGTATAGATTGTAAGCGCCAAACAAAACAGAAAAAAAAGACTTAAAACTACTGATAAATGTCAGTTTCTAATTCCATCACTAGCACACTCAGCTATATGTTGAAAGAAGCTCTGGAAGCAGAAGTTTGTTGAATTTACTCATAAATTATGTTTCTGAAAGGGATGCGGTGGCTCAGTGACTAAGACGTTGAGCTTGTCGATCAAAAGGTCGGCAGTTCAGCGGTTCGAATCCCTAGTGCCGCGTAACGGGGTGAGCTCTCGTTACTTGTCCCAGCATCTGCCAACCTAGCAGTTCGAAAGCATGTAAAAAATGCAAGTAGAAAAATAGGGACCACCTTTGGTAGGAAGGTAACAGTGTTCTGTGCACCTTTGGCATTTAGTCATGCCGGCCACATGACCATAGAGATGTCTTCAGACAATGCTGGCTCTTTGGCTTTGAAACGGAGATGAGCACCACAACCTAGAGTTGAGAACGACTAGCACATATGTTTACCTATGTTTACCTATGTTTCTGAAGGTTGATGCCAGGGTAAAATTCACGTATCTTCCCTAGCGGTTCACAAACATGTGCGCATCATGCGCATGTGCTGTCGTCCACACATGCACTAAGCCTTCTGTGCATGCGCAGAGGCTTAAAATGTCACAATGCATTGTAAGCCGCCCTGAGTCTCCAGAGAAAGGCGGGATATAAATCAAACTAATAAATAAATAAATAAATAAATAAACAAATAAAAAAGCAACGTCATGACGTCCACGTGGGTGGGCGGAGGTTTGCTTGAGCCAGATAGAACCGGTTGAATTTCACCCCTGGTTGATGCAAAGCAAGACAAATTAAGTTTACTTTATTGTCATTGCATCTTGTACAACGAAATTAAATGCCATCTTCAGTGTACATTATACATAAAAAAAAAAAAACACACACACACATTCTTCACATTCTATACAATTGAATTGAAAACCCCTGATATTGCATTAATATTGCACTATACAGTAGAATTCAATATAGTTACTGCTCTGGGATAGAAGACAAGGCAGTTTACCAGTGGATATTCAGCAAAAAGATGGGGTGCTCTTTATAGTTTCAAAGACAATTTATAAGGAGACATTGGCTGCAAATCTTATCACAAAACAATACTTCTGTCTCCCACACTCTGTTCTCCTTTGGGTTCTATATATCCAGATAGTACTGTATGACAAAAGGTTGCGCTCACTTCATAGGTTATAATCTCCAGATAACATGAAAGAAGATTGGCATGCAAAACATTCAAAGGATACCAGGTTTGGAGAAGGGTTTTCTTTGTTAAAGTCTTTCTTACCAATGTTTCTATGGTGGGGCAGTTAGTGTGATGATGTCTCTTCATAATATATGAAAGGCATTCAAAGAAAAGAATTATGTACAATGAGTGTATTCTTTACTTGTCAGGAATCACTTAGTTTTGACAATTTTCCAGTTAAAATAAATTGTAGATTTACTCTTTATTCTAAGACAGAATAGACATATTAATACATGCAGGTTTCCCACTTCACTATGTTTCAGAAATATTTATCATTATAAAAGGTAAAAGATGACATTCCATAATGTTACCTCTTAGAGTAGTTAACACTACAGGGAAGATATCTGTCTTAGTCTTTACGTTGCATTACTATAAAAAAAGGCAGCAAATGAAGTCTTGCATGTACAAACAAATCACTTGTTTTTGACCAAAAACACTTGACTTTTATGGCTGTAAAATGGTGCATTCCTTCACTCTTCACTTTCCAATACCCAGAACTGAAAGAACCTTTCCAGCAGAAATGGTCTCCAGGTCTTTTTGTCGCTCCCCACTGGTTATAAATTGGGTGGAATTAAAATTCAGCTACATCTGGATATTGTCAATCCCTGCATTGCAAATATTAGTTTAGAACTTAGCACCTTGAAGTTCACAAGACAGGTTCATAATTCTCATCTGAAACTGGACAAGAACAGGAGTATAGACTTTAAACAATTCTTAAAAATCTAATTCCTATTAACCTCTACAAATATCCTATTTTTTTCTTCTTATAGCACAATCATAAGTCTGTCATGGGGTGCAACCTTTCTGGGCTGGTTATAACATCTGGAATTCTTCAATTCTGAATACAGACAGCAAGTAAAGCCCACTCCATTTAGGCCAACTAGAAGTAGCTGCAATTTGGAAATCATCTCTCCCAGAATGGTCTTCTTCATCTTCATCCAGATGTTTCATATAATAGCAATGATAACACTTTAAATAACCTTCAAAAACTGATACTTGGATTTGCTTGATTTTTCTCTTTCTTTTTCCACTTAATACAGTTTTTAATACTGTAAACCTCTAGGCAAGGAATGAACCTCGTGGGAACAAAAGTCACTGCACCAATCTTGTAAAAGAATAATTACATTAAGAATTCCACAGTTTTGAAAGTTCAGGGAGCCTTCCTATCTACATAAAATGTTATCCAAACAAAGAGAAACAATAAAATCTATATCAAAACAGAAATCATAAAATTAATTCTGACTACCCTTTCACTGCCCTGTCAAAGCAGATTAATGAATATCAAGCAACAAAGTATATTAATCTATCAAATCTTAGCTTATATCCATCAATTGTTAGCATTGTACCACCTCTCATTGCTTACTTTTTCCATATTCCTGTTTTAAAAGACAGACTATTGTGTCAGTTCATAAGGGTATATATGAGTAAGGCCTTATTTTATTTTATTAATATTATTTTGCCTCATACTGAAACAACGTAAGAGAATCTCTTAGGCCAGTATCTCAGCCTTGGATGCTTGAAGTTGGGTGGACTTCAACTCCCAGAATCCCCCAGCCAGCAGCGCTGGCTGGGAGATTCTGGGAGTTGAAGTCCATCCATCTTCAAGCATTCAAGGCTGAAAAACACTGGCCTAACAGATCCCCTTATGTTGTTTTCTGATATCCTCATCCTTTGTTTTCTGATATGCTGGTCACTATAATTTCTGCCTGAAGCTTTCTGATAGCTATATAGATAGTCCTTGACTTATAGCAGTTCATTTAGTGACTGTTCAAAGCTACGATGGCACCGAAAAAAAAGTGACTCGTGACTGTTTTTCACAGTTACAACCTTTGCAGCATCCCCGTGGTCATGCGATCAAAATTCAGATGCTTGGCAACTGGTTCATATTTATGACCGTTGCTGTGTCCCAAGGTCATGGGATCCTCTTCTGAGACCTTCCGACAAACAAAGTCAATGGGGAAGCCAGATTCACTTAACAACTGAATTACTAACTAATTAACTGCAGGGGTTCACTTAACAACTGTGGCAAGAAAGGTCGTAAAATGAGGCAAGGCTCACTTAACAAATGAATTACTTAACAACAGAAATTTTGGGCTCAATTGTGGTCATAAGTCAAGAACTATCTGTAGTGGCTTGGTTCATCTTGGAAATGAAATCTTGCCATGTTGATCTAGAAATGGTGAGAGATGGCCAAGAAATCCAAGCTGTGAATAGATGTCGAGTAGGGGGAAAAAGATGGCAATGATAAACTACTTCTGTATTTCGTCAATAAAACTACAAGGTTGTTTCCAACTCAACTTGAAGGGCACTTGAACTTTATGGAGAACCTTGCCAGCTAACATAATCTCATGCCAGTGGCCATGCCATGAGGAACATCTGACAACATCTGTGGCTAGGGGGACCTTTGCATAGGTTCACCTTGTGCTCCAATTGCAACCCTACTTGTAACCCTACTTGGATCGTGTGGCTCTCCTCACGGTCACTTATGCCCTTGTCACCTCACGGTTAGATTATTGCAATGTGCTCTACATGAGGCTACCCTTGAAAAGTGTTTGGAGACTACAGTTGGTTCAGAACACAGCCGTGCGAACTGTCATGGGTGCACCTAGGTACACCCACATTACACCAATTCTCCGCGAGCTGCACTGGCTCCCTATTGGTCTCCAGTCACAATTCAAGGTGTTGGTTATTACCTTTAAAGCCCTACATGGCTCAGGACCAGGGTATCTTTGAGACTGCCTTCTACCGTGTAACTCCCCAATGATCGGTAAGATCCCACAGGGTTGGTCTCCTCTGGGTCCCATCAGCTAAACAATGCCGGCTGGTGGGCCCACGAGGGAGGGCCTTATCTGTGGCTGCCCCAGCTCTCCGGAACCAGTTACCTCCTGAGGTCCGGACCATCCCCACCCTATTGGCCTTCCGAAAAGCGGTGAAGACCTGGCTTTTCCAGCAGGCCTGGGGCCATTGATCTCGCTCTTGTGATCTGGTGAGATCCAGCCATGAATTGTGTAAATGAGTTTTAATGTTTTTAATGTTTTTAATTCTTAAATGTTTTTTATAATGATTTTAAATGCATTGTGAGCCACCCTGAGTCTTCAGAGAGGGGCAGCATTCAAATTGAATAAATAAATAAATAAATACATGTGGCTAAGCTTATGGAACCTAAAGTTACACAAAACTGACTGACAACTCAGCTACCTTTTCCTAAATATAACATTTGATGATGGATCTATGACTCACTACTAGGCTGTTTCAAATCCAGATAATTTTGGACAAAATTATCAGTCACAGCTTCCTGTTTCTTTAAAAAAAGAAGGAATGTAGACGGATTAATATCAACTTTTTAAGGCACTGCTGGGATAGAGGATCGTGTATACATGTACAAGCATCATCTTCTTTATCCTCCTCATCTTTTTGAGCTGAAGCTGAGGCTAAGAAACAACCTTCTCTTTATACTGGAAAAACTACCTTTGTTTTATAATGAGCTCATTAACTGAATGAGCCACCCAAAGTCACATATGAGAAACAGGCGGGTACATAAATTGAACTAACTAATTAACCAGATAACTAATTTTAAACATTTGTATAAATGTGGTTGAAACTCCAGGTTAAAAATATAAAAATGCATAGTCTAATTTCAGATGTAGTTCTTCTAAATTCCTCTGTAATTTTAAGTCCCACTTTTGAGCATTAGAAAAATCATTTTCTGTATTTCAGATACAACTTTGTAAAAATATTTATATATTTTTTTTTCTTAACATCCTACAACACAAGATTTTGGGTCTAATACCTTGCTATATTATATCTAAGGCAAAAACTTAGATGAGTATTTACTCAAACTTGAGCTCTGTTTTATTCAGTCTGGCTTAATCACAAGTAAATGCAACTTAAAGGAACCTACTTCTAAATAGGCATGTGCAGGATTACTCTATAAGTACGTTAAGAAAAGGGTACATTTGTGCTGTTTACCTGACCTCATTTTCCTCTACTCCACTGTCATTTCCTCTGCATTGAATTGTAAATTGCAAATCCTATGGGGCAGAGACCTGTCATTCTGTACTTCATTGAGTGTGTCAAGCATATTGATATTATATATATATATATATATATATATATATATATATATATATATATATATATATATATATATATATATATAAAAACAGTATGAAGCTTCCTCTTGAAAAGTTCTATGTGTAACCTGTGCAATTATGTGTTTAACCTGCATAGGATGACCATCAGAATACAGAAATCATTGATTGCTTTCAACATGATCCAAACTGTGTGTTTAATTAAATTTGCATTCCCATCTACATTTGATGTGCGATTAGTTGCATGACCTTTGGAAGTAATCCAGTGTGTATACACCACTTTTGCATTCAGATATGTACCCAATTGAGATTCACATTTCCTAATATGCAAAGACCGCTACAGGACATCTGCATGTGGATTACCTTCTGTAGATATGAGTTAAGAAAACTCATATGGTATGCATGTCTTTCTGTGTATTTGTTTTTTGTTTTGCATAATTTTATTAAAGACTTTTTAAAAAGATTATAAACTAACATAAACTAATATAAAAAAGAAGAAAAAAAAGTAAAGAGAAAGCTAAAAGTACAAAAAAGGTAAAAGAAAAGTAAAAAAAGAAGATACAAAGGAGTTTCCAATCTTCATTACTATTGTTCCTAAGTACAATTGCAAATTTTCCTTTTATTCTACAATAAGAATGGCTTTCTTCTTTCTACAGTCTGTCTAATCATCAAAACCTTTTTTTCTGTTTCATTCAAAAATCTATAAACTGTTTCCAGGCACCAATAAACATAGATATTGTCTTTTCTCTGATCAAAGACATCAATTTAGCCATCTCAGCAAATTTCATCATCTTCATCAACCATTCCTTTATTGTGGCAGGCACAAAACCTTTCCATCTTTGTGCATACTATAATCTTGCTGCAGTTATCTATCTATCTATATATAAGCCAAATACCATTCATTCATTCATCACAAAATCTCCAGAACCGTAAAGCCTACAAACTTGAAATTTGGGATGTATGTTCCTCTTAGCTTCTAGGTGCCCGCTAAAAAAGGAGTTTTCGAAATGACCATCAGACCATTAGTATTTCATATAAAGTATTATATTCACACGCTCTGATGCTAAGGAGTTAGACATTCTGCTATCTCGCCCCACCTGAAAAGAACTCTGTTCCAGCTGCCAGTTGCCTTAGATTAATACACTCTGATGCTACCCCTTTGCTTAACTGGGCGTGGCTGTGGCCAGTGTATGACTCATTCTGGCCTGCGAGCTGGGACATTCTACTTCCCTCCTCCTCTGTTCCAACTGCCAGGTGTGTTATATCAACATGCTCTGATGCTATGGAGTTACACATTCTACATTAAGTTTCAGGCTTTGAGGTGAAATGCTCCCGGTTTGGACCGGATCACCTGAACTGGTAGCGATGGCGGCAGGTGGTTCGGAGAACCGGTAGCAAAAAATCTCTGTGCCCCCCCCACCATGCCCAGCTGAGCCGCGTGATCATCAGAGGCTTTCTTTTAACTTTTAAAAGCATTTTTTCTACAACCTCTTCCAAAAAAAAAATGCTTTTAAAAGTAAAAAAAAAAGCCTCTGACGATCACGCGGCTCAGCTGGGATCTTCAGAGGCTTTTCAAAGCATTTTTTTCTGCAACCTCTTGGCCGAAGAGGTGGTAAAAAAAATGCTTTGAAAAGTCTCTGATGATCCCATCTGAGTTCCCTGATCGGCAGAAACGCATTTTTTAAAGAGCCTCTATGATGATCCAAGCTGAGTTCCTGATAGGCAGAGAGGCTTTTCAAAGCATTAGAAAAAAATGCTTTGAAAAGTTAAAAAAAAAAGTTGGCCACGCCCACCCAGTCACATTACTTCCCCAAGCCACGCCCGGACTGGTAGTAACAGATTTGGTAGTAACAGATTTTACATTTCACCCCTGCTTTAAGTGTCAATTTATCAAGCCCAATCACATTGTTTCGTAGCAAAGCACGGGCGTCCAGCTAGTTATGTATAAAAACAAAGTTCCATGACGTTTTCCCCCCAACTGTTTTCCATCAATCCCAAAAGAAAAACTTCTGATTTTGTCTCCCTCTGTGTCTGTGTGTCTATATGAGATGGCTTGGAAATAGCTCTTGATGCATTTATTTATTTACATTACTTCATATTGTTAAAAATCATCTATAATGCCATTCTGTGGGAGTTGCCATTACAGACACTAGCAGCTGTTATGGTCTATTGTGTAACTAAGTAATTATGGAATTTACAGACTGTCATGTAAATATGTAATTATGGACTTTTAAAAGTGTGTATTATTCCTTCCATGTATTATTTACTCAGCTTGCTGTAGTTCCTCAGGATGGAGCCCATCCAGCCTATTTGAAAAAAAAACATGTTACAACCAAACTATATACATTATTTGTTCCATAGTATTATTTCAATGCATTAATTAGATGCATTTTAAATGGAAGTATGTGCATAATTAGTCTGGTAACATCCAACAGCTCTCTTTGTTTCAGGAAAAGCTGAATTTAATGTACCAATATACTCATTCTCCAGACAGTGATAATCTTATAGCCCAAATGCTACATCTATATATAACTGGACAGTTAACAATATAATATGGTGAATCCAAAGCTTTAAGTATTACTAAACATTCTTTAAAAAATAATGGGAGGAGAATAGTATGGATTAACAAAGAGTGTGCTATATAGGTAAATGAAGACTGAATACAGTTTACTGCTACTGGCTGCTTAGAAAATGTAGATCATAGAATAGAAACACTCTACATTAGAAGTCATCTAATCATTAATTTTTAAAAGTCTGTTTAAAATTGAACTGAATTATTTGCATGTGAAAGTTATTAACATATATTTATCATCATCATTCATTGATGCATTATTTAATTTCTATCCTGCTGTTCCTCCCAATGGAACCTACAGCAGTGCACAAAGAAATAATTTGAAAATCTGATGTAAAAATATCATTATAAAAGCCAACAATCCTTAGAAACTATGTGGGGGTGTTAAATCATGGTTTATTTAAAACAAAGAAAAATAACAAAAGACTCTACATACTGTTTAATCCTTGAATAGACAACTATTCTACAAATACATCCTGAACTGGCTTTCAGAGGAATTGCTGTAATGCAGTTCACCCAATTAATGATTTAGCCTGGACCAAATTTTGACTTTTCCTGAAAAGAAAAATCAGATATAGCATCAAGAGTAAAACAGCAACATCTTCATAAGGAGATCTGAATATTCAATGTTTAATACTTCTTGTTGTTCTTGATTTGGAATATTCATCTTCTAAAACCCAATTCTTCCATGCCTCTGTCACAAATTAATCCTCAGACATGGTCTAAAATGTAAGTGGTCCTGAGTCCAGTATAGTTGGATATTCTGAAACCTTAAATTCACTTAGATCTCTTTCCAAGGTCTAAGGAAAGTCTGTTCAAAGAATATGAAACATTGGGTTTCCTTGTGGAAAGTGTTTCAGATGAAATTCAAACCATAAGAACAAAAGTCCATGTTTCTGATCTTAACCTCTAAGCACACACACAACCCCCCAAAAAAATCACCTTTCTATTCATGTAGCCATAAAAATTGATAATTTGATACCTTCTGATCAAAGACATCAGTGATAGAGAATTATAAATCTCATTATAAAACAAATTAGTCAAATCCTTTTTTTGCGTCATATACAAACCAGAACACAATTATTCTTTATTTTTTGTACTCCTTGGAATGTTGGGAGAGCAGATTAAAAAAACTGCATACAGAAATGTGAAGTTTGGAGAAAATTGCAGAGACAGGGGGGCAGGAGAGGAGGAGGAGGAGGAGGAGGAGGAGGAGGAGGAGGAGGAGGAGGAGGAGGAGGAGGAGGAGGAGAAGAAGAAGAAGAAGAAGAAGAAGAAGAAGAAGAAGAAGAAGAAGAAGAAGAAGAAGAAGAAGAAGAAGAAGAAATGAAAAGGTGTGTTTAGCTTTTCATGAAGGTTTTTTTTCTATCAAAAATTCCAACCAAATGAAGAAATATAAATAAGCAAAATGATTTGAAATCCAAAAAATGTAAAAAGTGAAACAGAGAAGCTCACTCATCCTGTCCTTAAGAGAGACTTCTAGGTTGGCCTAGATCTCTACTTCCTCAAATGACCGCTCCACAATGAAATATCATAAGCCACTATGACCTCCACTCAGAGGTGGGCTTCACATAATTTAACAAACGGTTCGCCTAGTGCAGAACCAAAACTGTGAGCTCAAGCACACGCCTTCCGTGCTTGCATGCCTCTTTGAACACACTACAATTTCCTGCGCATGGCTTCCAGCACACCTTCTTGGGCAGCCACAGTGAGTAGAGCGGGCAAGGCGTGGAAATCAGCTGGGCTGCATGGGTGGGGCGAGTGAGCCAGAGAGTGAGATATATAGGACGGGATAGCGCTGGTGCGGGTGGGCAGGCTCAGCCAGTGGTCAGAACTACTGGTTCACCCAAACCGATCCAAACCGGCAGCAGCCACCTCTGCCTCCATTTTCTTTAGTGTGATGACTTATTGTTTTTCCCCACCCCATATAAAGCTTTTGCTTCTTTGCAGCTGACTTTCTCTGTGCTCAGAAGTCCACAAATATTGAGTTTCTAGTTAGGGGTTACTTCTTACTGTTTCCAATCACCTTAACAGCACCCTCTGGCAGGTTAGGAGAGAAGTGAGATACTCTCTTATTTGTGTGCAGGTTGAAGATAAGAAATGGTGGGAGTCTCTCCAGTTGCTGGGGGTTGTTATTGTTTTAATTGTTTTGAAAACTGCAGTGGAAATTAGGCCTTTGAGGTAAGGATGTATGATGATGCTGGATGTCCTTTCTTACAAAGGTCTCAGGGCACAGTGAGTATATTTGTGGATGCCTATCAGCTCAATAGAAAAAAAAAAACACCTACAGTATGTCTACTTGCTTATAAATGCCTATTCTGACAGTCTTTAAATTTACCTTCTATTGCTCAATACTTTTCCTGCTGTGCTAATTTCTTCTTCCATATTTTTCTTTCTCTACTTTTGAGTTATTTGCTTGATTTGGGGTTGGAGGAGTTGATCTCATTTTGTCTCTGTAATCTGCAATTTCCCCCCCCTCCTAAGTTTATCTTGAACTGCTTTCAGAAAAAACTGTGTTCCTGCATAATTCTATATTCTTCTCCTGTTTTTATGGAAACTGCTAAAATTCTTCTTCTGGATCTCAACATCTGTTTCCCATATTCCCCCCTGTTTTGTTTATTCTGGAGGCCCTGGTGGCATTCACAAGGTCATGCCAGATATTCCTCGTCACACTATATTGCCTATGCGTGAAATCCTCATTTTGTGTGATGCTCAAAATATATATTCATGTCATAATATCTTAATGTCCAGGAAGGATTCCACAAGCAGAAGCAAGAGAATTCACTGTCTGCCTTCTGCATTATTGTAACTAAACAGCCCAAGGGGAAATGTTGACAGTTCAAGACTGGAAATCCATAAGGAAAGGAGGAAAAATAGAAAGGTTTAAGTTAGTTGGCATTGTAGAACTAGGGCATTCAGCCAAAGAAAGAAAGAAAGAAAGAAAGAAAGAAAAGTCAAGGAATAAATTGCCTATCAAGGGTTGCAATTAGTTCTGTGTGAAGTTGATGTACCAATCTGAAAACGGTGTCTGTATTTTTGTGAAAATAACTGCAGAACCATTTTCAAGGTGGGATTATGAGCTAGAAGCCCCCAGGGGCCATTGCTGCCCATGCAGTAAATCCTCATTTCGAACAGACTTAATGAGAAAGAGAATTTCTTGTAAGGCATTTGGGTATTTTCACTTATTCTCCCACATCAAGACAAGGTTGCACTGTTTGGACAGAATAAAGACAGATCATTTTGTACATGTGGAGGGTGGGGGCATAAATTCCTTCTGCTAAATGCTCCAATACTACAGTACAGGCAAGCCAGAATTAAGAGTTTTCAGTATGCATTAATAACTTCAAGCCAAAGTTTTGGTTTTTTTTTTTAAAAAAAAAAACTAGATTGATGCCTGCAAATTCCGTGCTATATATTTTCGGGATTCTTAGTCATGCCACAGTGGACTTGACTGTTCTGTCTGGCAGGACATGGCAAAGAAGAATGGGGATAGATTTCAGTTCAAGTTCAACATCCAAATTAAAATATTTTGAATCCTGAATGGCAACTAATAATGGTCAGGGCATAGAGACCATCCTGCTGTTACTACTGCATTAAAGCCGGTGGTTTCTATAGTGCTTTCTGCAAAAAACAGATAAATGGGACAATAGTTGTGAAATATCAAGATAAACATCAATATTTTTTTTAAAAAAAGGGCTGAACAGTAGTATCAAAAATTTGGAAAGGCTTACCTCTAATTGAAGACAAAACATGGAGACAAATCAATAATAATAACATGTGGCAAAGGAAAGGCGCACAGGACTTTGTTTCCCCTAGTTTGTAATTACCAAAGAAATTATAATTGCGGTCACAGAAGTAGGAAATATTGATATCAAGGAAAACTCCTCCATTCCACTATTCATTCTATGCTATTACACATGGAGTATCATCAAATACAATGGCTTGGAAGAACCTTGGAGAACATCTAGTTCTAGTACAGCCTTCAGTCCTTGCATTATGACAGCATCCACAGAGATGGCTACCCAGTCTCTATTTAAACATCTCCAGTAAAGAGAGTTCTCTATCTTCCAGGATAGACCATTACACTATGAAAATTCTTAGAAAATGTTTTCAGGTAGCCAGTCCAATTCTTGCCCTATCTAACAGCAGCTTCTTGCCGTATCTTTTTAAATAATTCTGAAAAATCTGCCATGGTTTTTTTTTTTTTTTTTACAAGATAGCCCTTTAGACATTTGATATAATGTCACCTGAAAATTTTCCTCTCCAGGCTAAATACACCAACACAGTGGTGGGTTCTACTTACCTCTGCTACCGGTTCGCAATAGGAGTGCACGCATGCGCAGATCATTCATGATGACATCCAGGCAGGTAGGTGGAGCCTCCTGCTGCCATTACTACCAGTTCGCAAGAATCGGACCGAACCGGGAGCAATGGTAGCTCAGCAGACTAAAAGCATTGTGATTAACACCAGCTGTCTGCAATTACTGTAAGTTCAAATCTCACCAGGCTCAAGATTGATTCAGCCTTCCATCCTTTCTAAGGTAGGTAAATTGAGGACCCAGTTTGTGGGGGCAATAAGCTGATTTAGTATAAATATACAAAAGTATGAAGGCTATTGCTTAACGCATTGTAAGCTGCCCTGAGTCTCCGGAGAAGGGCGGCATATAAATCATTTTTTAAAAAAAAAAAAAACACCACTGCACCAACATTTCCAACCATTCCTCATAACATTTTAATTCCTGCCGACGTCTCATCTTGGCTGCTTTCCTCTGGATAAAATCCACTTTATCAAAGCAGTGCCCAGAATTGGATGCAACATACAAAATATGGTCTGACCAATACAGAACAGAAATGACTGTTGACTTCACTTGATCATGATGCAACATTTCTGCTTATGTAGCTTTTTTTTTTTTACATCTGCAACACAAGGGTGGTTTATGATCAGACAATTCTTCTTTCCTCTTATCTCTATTATTGAGCTTGACTTCTCCATATACTATGTATCTCTAAACTAGGTTGAAAAGCTTTGGGGATTGAATCTTGCCTATCACTCCTTTGTGCATCAAAAAAGGATAAAGCTATTGGCATAGAGGAACCCACATGAATGCAACAATATGGACAAAGAGTTTCATGATACATTGCTGGGAGTGAAGGTTTAAAATCCGATCTGTTTGGAATCTGAATTCTGCATTTATTTTTAGGAAACATTATCTCAGTGACCATCACAACAGTGTTTTTGTTGATAAACGTGTAGCTGCCATGTTAAACTGGGATATCTAATATGTTAATTTTTTTAATAAGTTTTGAAAATTAATAGATTTTTTTTCTCTAATTAGAATATTTAAAAATTATCCAGAAGTGGTGTATCAGATACTGTACCTATAGTGCCTTGTCATCTAACTCCCTTCTTATGTGATGCATGCAAAAAAATGTATAGACATGGCATTAAATGAGGAGAGTATTATTAGCGAAATAAAATGAGAAATGTCCTGTGATTTTTGTGCACTAGGTTTTCTGCAGAATTCATTATGTCTCAGCTTCCCGCTGTAAGCACAAGGTCATGCCAGATACAACTCGTCACACTATATTGCCAATGCATGAAATTCTCATTTTGCTCAACACTCCAAAATATATATTCATGTCATAATATCTTACTGTCCACTTATAGTCTGGGAGAGTGTGCCTATTATATATGCAGCCTGTTGGAAGACAAATCCAGCAACAGATTTGAGATTTCTTCCCTCTCAATACACATGCTAACTCCTATTAGCTGAAAATTTTACACTGAATTCTGAATGCTCTACATTAGACGTGCTTCCAAAATTGGCAACAACAACAAAAAAAAATGGAGGAAATAAATTTAGTTTGAACATAAATGATGCTGCCTTATGACATGTTAGACCATCCACTTACCCCAACACTGCTTTTGGCTGGAAGTGACTAAAGGTAGTTAGTATAGAGTCAAAATGACCCTTTGATTTGGGACCAAGAGCAGAGAACTGGGAAATATTTATTCCTTCACTTGTTAGATTATTCTTATTCATTTCATTTTTTTTTCATTTTATTAGATTTATATACCACCCTACTCCCGAAGGACTCAGGGAGGTGAACAGCCTTAAGATAAAACACATAAATACGAAAATTTAAAATAGAATAAAAACGATTAAATAATTTGGCTGAAACAAATTTAAAACCCCCATAATTTAAAACAAATTAAAATTTCCATTTAAAAAGGGGACAGACTTAGGTCAGGCCGGCTTGATGGAATAAATGAGTCTTGAGCGCATGACGGAAGGTGCGCAGATCCGGGATCCTCCGTATCTCCGGGGGGAGCTCGTTCCAGATGGTAGGTGCTCCCACAGAGAAGGTTTTCCCCCTGGGAGCCGCCAGTCGACATTGTTTGGCCGACGGCACCAGGAGGAGCCCCTTTCTATGGGAGCGTACTGGCTGGTGGGAGGCTATTGGTGGTAGCAGGCGGTCCCGTAGATAACCAGGTCCTAAGCCATGCAGTGCTCTAAAGGTGATAACCAAAATCTTGAAGCGCACTTGGAAGACCACCGGGAGCCAGTGCAGCTCGCGCAGGAGAGGTGTTACATGGGAGCGCCACATCGCCCCCATAACCATCCGCGTGGCTGCAGTTGGAGCCTCTGAGTGCTCCTCAAGGGGAGCACTCATATTGCTTTCAACCAGATTTATTTGTGATAAATGATGTTGGCAGTGTAGCATTGTTAATGCCATTATAAATGTTAGTGCAGCATAAGAGGATGAAGATGTTGGTCAAAACCTGGAAACCCCAATTGTTAAGGTAGAACAGATAGGGAAGGTAAGTGAGCTTCGATTAGCCATTACCAGCTCAATCTTCCTTACAGAGCTGAGATTGCAAGGAGATACTGTAAGAGTTCTAGATATGGTGCCTTGACCTTCTACAAGGAAGGGAAAATATGTGATGACAAAATAAATAAAAATATTCATAATGTGATCTTTGGCTAGGATTACACAACAGTACAAAGAAGTCAAAGTGAAAGGATGCTTTGTGCCAAACAAAGCACTGATTAAAAGTGGATGAAGAATAGAATGGATGAATGGATGAAGTTTTCAAGACATAATAATAGTAGTTCAGGGAATGTTTCAGGACCTCCAAAACTTTAGTTGCTAAGTTGCTAAAGGACTTTTACACTTATACTTAGCAAAAGTTGTTAACTTTAAGTGAAAATTTTACTGTAACATTAATTTCTTTACCAGTCAAGTTTCCCAGTTATAACAAGTTGAAATGCAAATCCAAAGTCAAAATAAATCACAGAAGATTCTGGGGAATCAATTAAATCAAATTTACTGGAAATGCTTTGGAAGGATATGCAAATTGGAGTACAGATTCTACATCTAATATTATTACTTGTATGATAGTGACAGGCTCACAGACGCTGTCAGCCTGGAATGAGAATGTGTACGTAAGCCACTGGAACCTAATTCTCCACCGCTTTGGCAGCAGGTTCTTGGAATCAGTACAAATGGACAAAAAAAATCTTCACTTGAGTATAAAAAAAAAAAAAGTGGAGTGAGACAGCAAAGCAAGAGATGCCACATCATCAGGTGAACAAGACCAGTGGGGGAAATACCAAGAGAAACTCTATAGAAATATATGGAGTATTTGAACTTCCCGGCCTGCTAACTTGATAGAAAACCCATTCGGGAATCTCCCCTGCTTATTTTAGGATCAACTTTCAGCCTCACTCTTAATCACAGTCACCAAGAGGTGGGGGTGGGGGGTAATTTTGTTATATTGTACTATATTAATTTGATTCTTTGTTAGTTTTTATTGTTTTAAATGTGGTTTTATATTCTGTAAGTCACCTTGAGTCGCCATGAGCAAATAGGTGGCAATATAAATTCAATAAATAAATAATTAAATAAATTTCAGTGATAAGGAAGATTTAGCTCTGTACTTCATCTCTATTAGAGGTAACACTGAAAGATTAATGTAGTGTACCATCCCTTCCGAATATGAGCAACTAAGATTCACTTTAATATTGAATACTAATTACTTCTAGACTTTTTTTTAACTGTAGTAACTTACTTTGACCCTGTTTCTAATGTGTTTTAATTTACTTATGTCGATGTCTTGACCTTTTAAAGATGGTTTAATGTCTGTTTAAGTTGTGTTTTTATTACTGTAAATAATCACTTTAATTGTTGGTGTCTTTGAATATGGCTGCATAGAAAAATGTGTGTGTAGGTGTAGGTGTATACTGTATACAGGGAGAGAGAGAAGTCAACTATGCCAGTAAATATGTGTTACTTGGCAATGTCCCAGTTCTTTAACACTTTTTCGTCCTATAAAACTGTTTGACAATAAGTGCACAGGGAACACAGTGATAGTAATTATCCTAGCAATACATTTTACATGTCTATATGTTTTGATCATCAGAATCTCACATCAATTAAATGAGCTGCAATTTTACCTCTAAAAAAAGTAAGTGATGCATTACTTACAATAACATCTAATGTATCTGAATGCCTAAGAGAGTCTAATCAAAAGTTGAATGGGTAGAAATGCTTAAATTTACATTGACATGAGCTTGTCAAGGGAACCAATTTGATTTCTAATAGTTAGTTGTTTGTATCAGATTTAGTCATACTAAGACTAGACCCCCTGTAATGAATGGGATTTAATTTCATCATGACAAATATTCCATCATTTTAAATAGGTCTACTCTGGATTCAGTTCCCCAAAACTTCATTCTTGAAATGATGCAGAAAAAGGAAGAGCAACAAGTTCTAAAAATGAGGGCTAGGACAATGATGTAGTAGTGATAGGTAATATAGAAAATGTTTTGATTTATGTAATTATCTTTATTATAGAGTGAGCTTAAAATAGCTTTTTAGCTTTAGAGATATAGTAATAGTACTCTATACTATCTTTTTAGCTTGAGTTCTATACCTCTAGCCTGTCTCACTTACTTTTAAACATTTTGTTAATTGTTTTGTTCTATACCTGTTTTTGACTGAAATAAAGTTTGAACTGAACAAAAAGCAGTAAGTAGTGTATATATTCAATGGGGATTTGCAAAAGATGGATAGTTTCTGATGCTCCTTGTCTATAATAAAATGTGTGTTTGGTCCAAACCAGGGATGAAATGCTCCCGGTTCGGACTGGCTCGGGCGAGTAGGTAGCGATTGCGGCGGGCAGTTCAGGGAACCAGTAGCAAAAATCCCTTCTCCCCCCCCCCCCAGCCTCCAGTGTGCTTACCTTTGCATGCCTGCCTTGCTTCGCTTCCTGTAATCCCTGCAATCCATTGCATCAGCATGCCTGCAATCAAGCTCATTGGTGAGCAGCTCTATCTGCCTGCCTGCCTGTAAGTTTTTTTCCCCTTTGGGAGCTTTAAAAAAAAAAGTTAATTGGGTTTTTTTTAGTTGTTCTTTTTTTAGACCTAGCCATTTAAAGTTTAGGAAGTTTTAAATTTAGCTGCTTTTATATAAAAATAAAAATAAAATAAAATAATATTTGTGCAGCTTTCTGAGATTTTGTGTGTTTCTGTAGTGTTTCACTCTAACTACACAAACACAAAATCTCACAAAGCTGTATGTGGAATTTTGTGTGTGTAAAGTGTGAAAGTTGGTTTTTTGGACTTTTTGTGGCTGTGTCAGGTTCCTGCTTGTTGCAGGGGCCATTTTGGGTCTAGCACAGCTGCTTTTACATTGTGGGTGAGCCAGTTGTATTGTGTTGTGTAAGTTAAAAAAGGGCAAAGTAGTGACATCGACTTGGCCACCTGACCAACAAGCCATGCCCACGCAGTCACCTGATCACCAAGCCCCACCCATTAATTAAGCCACGCCCACAGAACTGGTAGCAAAAATTTTTAGATTTCACCCCTGGTCCAAACATATGTTTTTCAGGCAGAAGTGTTTTGGAAGTGCTATAGCAGGTGGTAGCTGCTATAGAGACATAGAAAGAAAGGCACTGGAAAGTCCAGAAGAGATAGGAACAGGAATGAAATTCAGCAGGTTCTGACAGGTTCTGGAGAATCGGTAGCGGAAATTTTGAGTAGTTCAGAGAACCGGCAAATACCGTCTCTGGCTGGCCCCAGAGTGGGGTGGGAATGGGGATTTTGCAGTATTCTTTCCCTGGAGTGGGGTGAAATATGGTGAAATTCCAGCCTATAGAAAAGCACTATTTATCTATGGAAAACCCATACCATCATCCTTGATCCTCCCAAAGTTTTCGCGCCAGTGAGTCTTCTGCAAGACACTGAATAACAATAGCAATAGCAGTTAGACTTATATATCACTTCATAGTGTTTTAACAGCCCTCTCTAAGTAAGCTAATAGCATAGTGTTTTAACAGTCCTCTCTAAGTAAGCAAACAAGCTAATAGCAGAGTCAGCATATTGCCTCCAACAATCTGGGTCCTCATTTTACCCACCTCAGAAGGATGGAAGGCTGAGTCAACCTTGAGCCGGTGAGATTTGAACTGCCAAACTGCAGCTAGCAATCAGCTGAAGTAGCCTGCAGTACTGCACTCTAACCACTGTGCCACCTCGGCTCTTTTATACATTTTATCTAAATGTATATTTTATCTATATTTTATGTAAAATTTAAAAGAAAAGTGTTTCACGGTAAATGGAATATTATAAGGGGAATAGAAGGTCCTCTTTAATAGCAGTTCAAAAAAACCCAAGAGCCATATTCTTCAAAATCAGAATTTGTGTAGAAGAATATTCCATTTTTGCTTCATCTCCTTTCTGGAAGCACTAAATTTCCTGCCTGGGTCTGTTCTTGTAGGCAACAGAGAAGACTGATAATGTTGCGTGCTCATATTCTTCCTGGGCTGTATGGTTTTGCATTTCCAAATGCAAAAACTGCCTCTGAAATATATGAAGAATCAATGTTCAACATTTTCCTGGGTCACTAACACTTGTACAGTAGTTTCATAGATCAATAAAGATACTGCTTTTTTTGTTCTTTGGTAGTGATGCTTGAAAACATCCAACCAATCCTGTGTTGCTCTGCTTTGTATCTTGAACTTTGGTACTTAAACACTCTATGCAACTCATTTTTAGTCCCTCATACTGTATTGAAGCATAGTCCAAAGAAGATAGCTATAGTGAAGTGATTTTTATGTGCCCAATCTGTGACAGCATGGTAGAAAATGCAAAGTATTTTATTATCAGTATTATTGCATGTTTTAGTATTTTTTAAAATTGTACTGTGTGCACAAACATCATTACAACTGCCCAGTACCCAGGAGATTTTGACTGATCTCAGAAGCTAAGCAGAACTAGCTCAAATTGATATGTTGGTGAGGGAACAACTAAAAATATCATGGGCTGCAAGCCAGGCTGAAAAGTGAACACTGATATTGTAAGAGGGCATTCTGAATTGGAAAACAAGATGGCAGGAGGGCATTTTGTACACTGCCCAGATATCTACTTCTTATTGAACAAAATGGAATAAATGTGTAACATGTTGTAGCATTAGCTATCGGTAGGGTCCCTGGCGCTCTGACTAGCTTGGTTGTTTTCTTGCAGATGTTTGAAACTAGGTAACAGACAAACAAGCTAATAGCAAACAGCCTAATGAAGGACCCATCAAGAACACTGGCAGCAACATGACAGGGCAAGCCACTAGCAATAAAGAAAGCAAAACTCGCTCCCCTTTAACACTGATGATGTTACTTAATTTGGTAATAAAACCTCTGCAAGAAAACAACCAAGCACAGAGTTCAACTTTGAGCGGCAAATTCTCTTCCATCAGTATAAGATGTCTGTTTGATATTTTTTGATAGAACGTTAACCGACTGACAAGTAAAAAATAGGGCTTTGTTACTTGTTCTGCAATGCAGGAAGCCAAACCACTAGATGTAGGTGTGCTCAGAAGTTGATCTGTTTTATCATGCAACTCCGTCATCGGATGCTCGTTTATGACAAAGGAAGCCACAGCGGTTTGGTTGACCTAATCGAACCTCACTGGGAGAACCAAAACGCCCGGCACGCCTCGTCCCCTTTAAAACTAAGCACCTGTTTTCTTCTCTACGCTTCACTTGGGAATACAATCCACAAGGGCGCTCTCTCAAAAAGCAAGAGGGCTTTCGTCCCCCCCATCCCCCGTCTTTCTTTTCCCGCCTTGTTCCCTAATCTCCGAACATACGCAGCCAAAGTCCTTTGCCAGACGGCAGGGTTAGGACCTCTGGCTGCCTTTCAACCCCCCTCCCCCACCTCCGCGAATTCATTTGCTGAAAACAGGAGAGCTGCGACCCTCGCTTGCGAGATCCAGCCCCCCTCTGAGTTTCTACTTAGAAGACCGAGCGCCCCGATGCGCCCCGGCCGCTGCGCAAAGGCATACGCTTTGGCACACGTCGCGTGCTCCGGTCATTGCGTAAACGATCAGAAAACCTTCCCGTCCTACGACGCAGCTATAACCCATTAGCTCCCAATACTGTCCTAGGGAATAGGGGAGCGGAGGCTAAGGGAGGCAACGGAAAAGGGGGCTTTTTGAAAGGAGAAAGGGGGACTCGGGAAGGGTTTTTCACCGTTACCCCCGGGTTGCTGTCCCACTTACCCGGCCGCAGCGACACTCTTGCCCTCTGGGGGAGTTTTTCCAATCCATAATCCTCACAGCCTTTGAAGGTGCCAAATAGAAACGCTCCGCCATGATTTCTTTTGTTTAGCTAATTCCTCTGCTTCTGGCTTTCTCGCTTACAGGGATCTCCCCCCTCCCCCCCCCCATAGCGACTCCGTTTCCCTTCTTTATTTATATATTTAATTATTTACTCCATCCCTATTTTTAAGTGGTCGCGGTGGCTTCCAGAGATTTATGGAAGATCAGCGACTGGTTAACATTATTTATATTTTAAGAAAAGCTTTGTCACAGCAATTTGCTGCTTTACTTTTGTCCACTCCGAGCAAAAGTTGTTGTAGTCAAAATGGGGGTTAGAAATAGTTCTTGATTTGAAAATTCTTTATAAAGTTTCGGAAGAGCCAAAACATTGCGAAATAAGAGTGCAAATTCCACCTGAAAAGTTGGCAGCTTTTAAGGTGGCCTTTATACTTGCATTTTCTTGATGCATGTAATGTGAAGAGATGTGTCATACTGAAGCCTTAACTTAGTGTTAGGACATAAGAGCTGCTTAGACAGATAGTCTTCGGGTCAGTTGGCAACCCACTTAACAAATGAGGCCCTTCCCCCACTCCAAACAATCAGATTCTGGACAGATGCTTAGCAAATGAAGCTTATCATCCCTTTGTCTTTACGCTGGAAAAGGACTGGCTGAATTTGTATCCCAAAGCAGATGATAAAATCATTGTCAAACTGCCAGGGATAGGAGAATGACAGCCCTAAAAGCATCCTTTAAAATGAATCACATTCTCATATCTTATATAATCCTTGCTACTCGTGTTGGAAATACTTTGTTTCATAAACGGATCCCAGCCCAAATTTTTGCATGTTTCCTGGCTGCAAAAACAATAAAGTTGGCATCCCTTGCCCCACCATTTTCCTTTAACTAATTGCAAGAATTTGTTTGATGTGGAATTATTAGTCTGTAACTGCAAGTGTTGCCAGTTGAAGGTTACAACAGTAATGTAGTAGAAAGTAAACATAATTGAATGGAATGACACTTTGGGATAAACACTTTAGGATTAGGCTCAAACCATACTAAAGTTAAATCCCAGTGAAAACAATGATTTATTTCTGAGTAAACATGGGGCAATACATTTTTTTAGAATTGTCTGTTTTTGACTGACAGTGCTGCTTTACTTTTAATAGCTTCATGGATGAATGAAATTCAGCAAGTTCTCATCAGCACAGTTTCATGCTAATTAAAGCTTTATCTGCTGTGCTTTCATTTGTCATACATAGAGCTTTCCATTTTTTAAAAAAAATGGCAACTCTTTGAGTCATGAAAGGCATAAACTACTGTGTCAGTTTGCTTTCATGCTAAGGCTTCGTTGAATGACTTTTGCATCATGTTTACTTCTGATGCTGCTGTTTTGAGAATCCCTTTTTCTGTTGGCTCATATAACGCTTCATCATCTTTTATCTGTGTGTGTAACATTAGGAAAGATGGCAGTTCCTCCCTGACCCAGGAGATATAATGTCGCATTGAATTAATGAAAGAATTGTTGGGATACCTCTGGCTACGCTATACCTGCACATTTTCAAAATGCAGGCAGAATAACAAATGAGCAAGAAAAACAAAACAAAAACTCAGTTTCTCTGGATGCAAATTGCTTTAGTGAAGGCGTTCATGTCTAAAAAAATATATTTACATCTCTCAATCTTATTTTGAAGAGAGGGTTTTTGATACTCTTTCTGGTGAGCTTCAAAAGGTAAGTAAGATGCAAAGGCTGTAGTGTTCTTTCTTGGATAGAACAGAGTATTATAGAAAACTATGATTAAGTATGTGTTGTCAAGTGTTTTCAAGTCCTAGTGATCACATAGATCTTTTTTCTTGATTCTCTATCCCTAACCTGTTCTTTCAAGTCTCCCAATGGTGCACTCATGATCCAACTTGTTCCTAGTAAACCTCTTCTCTTTCCTTCAGACTTTTGCAGCACAAGGGCCTTTTTCAGAGAGCTGGGTCTTCACATGCTGTTCTTAAAAGTAGGATAATTGGAATCTGATCATTTGTGCCTTGAGTAAGAACTCTGGGTTGAATTGTTCAGTGATCCATTTGTTTCTTTTCTTGGCTGTCTATGGTATACTCAGGAATCTTCTCCAACACTACAGTTCAGAGAGGTTAGTACTTTTCCTATCTTGCTTCTATAAATTCCAACTTTCTCTTCCATAGAGTGGGAATACCATGGTTTGCACTATTGCAATCTTTGTAGAAGTAGATACATCATGGAATTTGAATATCTTTTCCAAGGCTTTCATAGCTCTTCTACCATGGTGCTAGTCTGTGGTGTTAATTTTTTTCCTATTCTCTTTGACTTTTAATACTAGGGCTGTCAGATCCTTTGCATTTTTGGCTAGAGTGGTAATGTCATAATTATAGTACAGATTTTCTGATTTATTTTCCCCAATTTTAAAACCATGCTTTTTCCAACCCAATTTCTTCTTCTTGTGTCATATCGGTCATCGGACGTTGGTGATCAGGTTGCTTCTTCCAACCCAACTACCCTTAATATATATTCAGATTATAGGTTGAATAAATAAGGAGATAGTACACAGCCTTGTCACATTCCTTTGCCAACCTGGAGTCAGACCGTTTCACCATGTTTACTTGGTGAAGTTTACTCTCAGGGCTGTCAAACTCCTGGCCCATGGGCCGGATGTGTCATGTTCTGGCCATGCCCATGCCTAGTTTACCAAGGGGGGGGGAGTCCCGATACGTCACATTACACCACTGTGATGACATGAGTTTGACACTCCTATCTGTATTGCGGCTTCCTTCCCTATATGTAAATTTCTCATGAACACTGTGAGATGTTCTGGGATTCCCATTTTTCTGAACATTTTTCACAGATTGACCTGATTGACACAATTGAAGGTTTTTTTTATAATTGATAAAGCACACACTGGCTTCTTTTGGATGTTTTTTGGCTTTCTAAATTATCCAGTAAGAATCAGCAATAATATCTCATGTTCCTTGAACTTTTCTAAAGTTGGCTTGAACATCTGATATCATTTTGTTCATGTAGGGCTCTAATGTGCACACTGTGGAAAGTTTCCTTTTTTGGGATATTGGAATATAGATTGATGTTTACCAATTGGTTGGTCACTGTGTAATTCTCCAGATTTATTGGCATAGCTTCTTGACTGCTGCTTTTTTTATGCTTGCCACATTCCCGTGGATATTTCATCAATTCCTGTAGCCTTCTAACTTGGTAATAACGAAAGTGCTGATGTAACTTTATCTTCTAATAGTAGAGGTTCTTGTTAAGAAATAATTACCTTCAAAGGTATTTGGGATGTTGACATTTCTCTGTATAGTAGTTTAATATACTGTTTCCATTGTACTTTGATCTCTTTTGAATCAGTTACTATCTGTCCACTGTTGGTTTTATTGTAATATTTTAATTACCAAGAGTCACAGGACTGAAAGAATAAAAATCAAATGAATGAATAAATATGATACAATGAAATACAATATAATACAAGTGACATCTTTATTGCTGAATGCAAAAAGTGCTTCTCGTATGATCTTTTCGTCACTAACTCCCAAAAGAATACAAGAAAATAGTCTCAGATCTAATGCTTGCCATTTTCATATAAGTCTAGAATCCTGCTTCCAATTAGCGTGGCCAGTATGGGTCTAGATGGACTAACTGTCTATTCAAGGCTGCTTCTTACATTTCTAAACCCCGCGTAAAAGCAACAATAACAACAATTCTGTTGATTTTATTGTAAGGCAGGAGGTTAAATAGCAAGTACTGTCCTTTGTATTTGTGGAACTTACTGGGACAAAGTGTCTGGAAGATCTATGAAAGTCGTTCCATATCTGGATTGTCTGCAGAATTCTGTGCACTGTCTTTTACAATCCCATTGTGTTGGATTCTATAAAGCTCTGTCCCTTAGAAATACAAAATAAAATCAATTGTAGACAGAAAAAAGGAAGGTTTCTTCCCCCTTCTCTGTTGTATTATCCTGAGTTACCAAATTGCTGTTTTATAACAATAACTGTACATTAATTATGCCAATTTTCCCCACATGATGACAGATTACAATGAGCAATTCATCATTGTAACATATTAATCGTGAGTATTAGTTTTTAAACGGAAGAATCACATCTGTAACATACTTGTCAGATTAGTGAAAATTACCACAATGATGAAAAATAACTCCCCAGCTTCTACATGCATTGACAAAACAAGTGGGGAGAGGGGGAGAAGCATGATTTGCTATCCCAGTATTCTGTAACTACAGACCATTGTAAAGAATGATAATTTTCTCTGGAAAACTGAAGCATTTGGGATGAGCAAGCATGGTTCTGCCCTTTTAAGAGAGAAAAAGGTGTCTGAATGTAATGTTAAACCATGGAATGTCCCTTGGATTCATGCAGTCTCCCTATTTGCTTTGGGTGGGGTTGTGAGGAGGAAATTAGGAGTTGGGTCCAAGATAATAACTATGGCTATGCAGAGCTTGAAGGGATGCTCTAAAGACTATTTAGAAATGAAGCATTGACTCAAAGCAAATAAAAGGAAGAAATCATAGTACTGCACACTTTGGGAAGACAATGTAAATCACCCTCCAAATGGATTTGGCTGGGTCTTCAATGACAGCCTTCAGTTATGAGATGGTGAAATGCCTGCTTTGCATTACAAACTACCTTCTGCCATAGTTTGGGGTATACTGCTTTAAGAAAAGAGAGCTGAGATGAATGCCAAAATGTTCAATTCCAGACAGATTTACTGCTGAAAACTAGATACAGGTAATCCTTGATTTATAACCACAATTGAGCCCAAAATTTCTGTTCTTAAGTGAGACATTTGTTAAGTGAGTTTTGCTCCATTTTACAACCTTTCTTGTCATAGTTGTTAACTGAATCACTGCAGTTGATAAGTTAGTAACCCAGTTGTTAATTGAATCAGGCTTCCCCATTGACTTGCTTTCCAGAAGGTTGCAAAAGGTGATCATATGACCTTGGGACACAGCAATGGTCCTGTTGTGACCCTGAGCCTGTCCTAACAGAGGGAGAGGACTCAGAAGGTGAAGGAGAGGATTTGGCAAGGCCTCCCTCTCCAGGACCCTCCTCTCTGGCAATGCCTCAGATTTCCTCCGAAGGCCAAGAGATATGCCAGGAGCAAGGCACTTCGGAGCAGCCGCAGATAGAGAGTGAGGGGGATGAGTTTTGGCTAGATCTCAGACAGTGTTGGAAGGATAAGTGCACGCAGCAGAGAAAGAGGCGTGGGCAGGCCAGAGATTGAGCTGAGTCACTGGACCACACCCCACAAGGGATAAAAGGGGGGGTGTCAGCTATTCAGGCCTTGTGACGGACCAATTGAAAGTCTCGGAAGTCATATCATGTTTCTAGAACCCTGTTAGAAGCTCTTTTTGGATTTCTTCGGACTGGACTTCAACAGTTCTTTGCTTTGTGGAATTAATTTTGTATATCGGACTGAGGAGAAAAAAACCTCCCTTAGTGAGTAAAACCTGTTGGCAGGCAGTTCATGGTTCGCTGCAAGACTGTTATCTTAAAGGAATTCCTGACTGTTTGATTCATTAACTCCTGGCTGGCTGTTTGTGTGTGTGCGTGCGATGGGGACAGCATAGGTCCTAAATATAAATCAGTTGCCAAGCATCTGAATTTTGATCACATGTTCATGGGGATGCTGCAAAAGCCATCACTGAAAAATGCATTTTTGAATGCTGTTGTAATTGAACCGTCACTAAACGGACTATTTAAGGACTGTTGGGTTTAATACAGGGGTGAAATCCAAATTTTTTCCCTACTGGTTCTGTGGGTGTGGCAGGGGAAGGATACTGCAAAATCTCCATTCTCACTCCACTCGGGGGCCAGCCAGAGGTGGTATTTGCCAGTTCTCCGAACTACTCAAAATTTCCGCTACCGGTTCTCCAGAACCTGTTAGAACTTGCTGAATTTCACCCCTGGTTTAAAAGCTTGTAAGTCTGCTAGTCTTGCACAGTTATTGCTGTCTAAGAACTTGTACTGAACACACTCAGGCTTTTTTATATTGCTAAAAAGCTAATTTCTCCCTTTTTGTGTTCATCTGTACTTTGTCAGAACCTATCTTGTTCAGAACTGTTTTTAAATAGCAATTCTCCGATATTCTGATCTGGTAAGATGTGAATCTGAAATTTATCGTTGTTATTTATCTGAAATTTATCTGCTGGTAAATATAAAAACGCAGTGACACTCTTACCAGACAGCCTTAAACTCATTCCATTTCGGTGTTGCTGTTTATTAATATCCAAGGTACGTTTTCCTATGTTACAGGTAGGGAAGATGGACAGCTGGGTGATGACGATTCATATGCAGTATACTGTGGATGCAAGCAGATCCTCTGAGTCCACAGCAGTTGCTGATTGCTTTAGATTGCTGATTGTTTTACATGAGTTGCTGGTCAGAAATGGTAAAAGTTAAGGTAAAAAAGGAATTGTAGCAATTGGTGGAGACAATTGTTGATGCCAGGCAACCACATCTTCATTTTAAAAATTCTGCAAAGAATTTTGGGATCCAGCATCCATGGTGAGTAAAATGCTGAAAAAAATGTTAGGATTTAAGTAGCTATGAAGTAATTGTTTATATCCATTGACAAAAACAAGGTAATCTATGCATGGCATGGGAGAATAGGTGAAAAGGACTGTAAATACATGCAGAATGGCACACAGCATTGTGGGCTGGAAATTAGTAATTTCTAGGTCTGTCAGCCTTGCACTAATGAATGCTACCTAAGAAGCCATGCTCAACCCATGCATGCGTTTATACTATATATTGCTCAATATAATTTCTGACTTATATTAGTAGGGTTCATTTATATTGTATCAGGCCAAACTTGTTCAGAATTCTTCAGCTAGCAATTGTTCAGCTAGTTTATCAAGGTCTTCAGTCTTCATATTTCCTTGACCTTGTACTTAAGTTCTATTTGTTAGTGATGTCAATGAATGAACATGAGATTAAAACTAGCCCCATATTACAATGATGCTGATTTATAGATTGCTGTTTTGTTCACTGCCTACATAAGCAACATGATTTTAAAACTGCCATCTGCAAGGCAAATAAGAAATATTTTACTTGGATGAGAGAAAGGCACATTTTCAAAACAATTTTAAAATCAACAATGATATCAAGCTGCTGCTAATAAATACAGCAACAGTTCTAAATATAAATGTGTATTTTTGCAATAGTGGCAAGTATCTGTAGTTCGGGTATACAATGAGAATGAGGGTTTGTTCTCTGAGCTTATGGGTTGGTTCCCAAACATTTGTTACCAGGCTAGTAACATCTTCAGCACAGGTTTGGAGATGTCAGACAGTGACAGCTCCTAAACTACTCTGAAGGTATTACTTAGCCTCCTAATGAAACATTTGGAAACCAACCCACAAGCTCAGAGAGTGAATCCTCACCCTCATAAAAGTATTCATATTTAAACTGTTTTCAAATGCTTTTAGCAGGAAGACATTGTCATGCTTTGACATCCCCACCAAAATGCTTCCTCTTATGTTTTTATAAAGGAGGACTTCTGAGGTAGATCCTGAAACATTGAAGAATTGCAAGTTTTCTTAGGAGAATTATATTCCTGTGGTTAGTATAACTCATCACTAGTACTGTATTGTAGGGAGTTAGCACCCACCTCTCTCCTAGAAGAATGAAATATTCTAGGAAATATTAAAAAGGCAGAATACTATGCCTCCCTGGACGAGAAAATGAGAAACATGCTCTTGGAAAGCAACCCCCACCTTTGTTAATAGCCCCAGAACGACTGAGCCAACCTATCTACAAGACAGAAGCCTGGGCCAGCTTATCTACAAAACAAAAGACCTTCACCCTCAGGACTTAATAGGATTAGCCTTCTTCCCATCTCACTGCATGGCACCTGGGAAGTTTGCATCACCCAGCAAGGTTCAACCAAGCCTGGGACTTCAGACAACCTACGAAGTTACCCCTGCATGGCCCCATGGGAGTCTGACAATCAGTCAGGATACCTGTCCTTACACAGGAACAGGAAGCTTTAAAGCAGGGTCCAAGAGAGGGTATAAATCTCTCTCTCTCACACCCATGTTCTCAATTGCCCAGGACCTCAAATCATGTGGTCCTGTCCACCATCAAACCATCTTTCCAAACAGTCTCCATGTTTCCAGTGTCTTTCTCCCCACTTGGAACTGAACCCAGATGGACATTTCTTCCAACAGTATGATGGAGACAGCGGTGGGATTCAAATAATTTAACAACCGGTTCTCTGCCCTAATGATTTCTTCCAACAGCCAGTTCAGCAAATTGCTCAGAAGGTTAACAACCGGTTCTCCCGAAGTGGTGTGAACTGGCTGAATCCCACCACCGGATGGAGAGAAAGGCAGGAAGACTATTAAAACTTTTTCCCATTTTTTTGCTCCTGCTCTTACCACTGCTAAGCTTCCAAATAAGCAGAAGATGGAAAAGTGTTGGATTCCTAAGAGGATTTCAACAGTTTTCCCTATGTTTTGGACATCTTGAAAAAAAATAGGAGCAATACAAGAAGAGCCATGGAAAAATTGCCTGTCCTTAATTGCTACAGTATTTAGTCTCATGACTTCAATCTTATTGAAGATTTTTCTTAGTAACAAATGACAAAGGTTTTTTTTGGGGGGGGGGGGGGTTGGTTTTTGGGGTCAGGATATCAGCATATAAATTAAATACTGGAAATACAACATTTTCTATTTTGCATTTCAGTTCCATTTATTCCTAGGGTACAGAGATTTATTTAAAATTATTTAAATTCTATCATTCAGATTCTTTACAAAAGAGATTTTACATAATGTTTTTGGCTTTTTATAATTAAGCCACTTTACATCAATTAAAACAGGAATAAAGAGAAATGGAGAAGCAGCTTTCTTTCCAAAAGAACAAACTTGATTTTCTTCCAAAAAGGGATGTATTTTTAACATAAAGCTCTTTTTAAAAAAGTTAAGAAAGTCGTTGTCATAGCAAATGTCAGTTTTTGAGCATTTTAAATGTTCTCATAGGTGTTCATCAGGACTCAAGCAGAAGGAAAGCTGCTTTGGAAAGATACCAGCTAGACTGATTATAAAAATTCATTTTGGCTTTAAATGTTTTAAATCTCTCCTTTTTTAACATCTAAAGCATTTGACACACCACTTATATTCTTCCAGATGTTTATATGTGTAGTAGCTGTTCAGTCTCTTGAAAAAGGCCTTTTGCACCTGACACCTTAGCTTTATTAGGAAGCATAATGGTGATCAGCCTATATGTGGCAGAAAATTGAATGTTGTTCTACAGGAGTCCCATAAAATCACCCATTGACATTCTTCCTCAGGACAGTCTGCTATGGGAATATGTCTGTTTGGTGCATGTTTAAAAGACCCCTTGTAAGAAAGAACTCCTCTGCTCATATGAAAAGGACTCCTAGATTTCAGGTGGATATTTAGGGATCATCTGTTGCGGTGATGATGAGGTCAAAGCAGTCAGATGAAAGCAACATTTTGCTTCAGATTCACTCTCGCAATGTTGCACATAGGCAAAAAAGATGGAGCTGCGGATAGAACATGATGCTGCTTTTTGCCATTTTGTCACTGTTTAGGAAATTGTTAAAGGCTGGTTGTCCTCCCAGGCATTGGGGATAAAGTGATTATTAACTACTACCACCACCCAGTTAATGGTTGGTTGATAGTTGTTGTTTTGTTCTTCCAGTCAGTTGTGTAAGCTTTGTCTTTGTTAGCTGACCTAGATAGATAAACAGACAGACAGATGAAGTTTGGACATCCATCTTGGGAATATTCATGCTGAACTTCAAGCACAAGGAATGTGGGGTTAAACTTTAAGAAGGGATGGATGAACCATTAGGGGGGAGATGAAATGTCAGTCCTGAGAAAATAGAAGTTATGAAAAAGAAAATAAAAATTCCACCCCATTCTATTTGGTATAAGAGAGAGCAGAGATCAGGTTATTTTCAGTTTCTTTTTCAGGTTTTCCACATTCCCAAGATTGAGCTGTTTTGTCTTTATGGTTTAGGCTGTTCTTCATCAAGAATATTTCCACATTCTTTGTACAAGAGGGCATCTGCAGCATCTGCTCCTCCTCCTCTGACCCATGGGAAATGAGGGATTCTGGGATGGTGGTATGCACCTGTGGCTGGTTCATTTGGCATCAAAGCCAGGGGTGAAATGCTCCTGGTTCAGATTTGGCTTGGGCGAGTAGATAGCGATGATGGCCAGTGGTTCAGAGAACCAGTAGCAATAGCAGCAACCACTCCGCCAACCCATCCCATTCTCCAGACTTGGGGAATGCACCTTTCTCCAACTCTGGCCTTGCCACGGAGCCGCTGCCTAATCGCTTCGCCCACCTGCCCCATTCCCCGGAGTCAGGGAATGCACCAAAAGTTACTGGAGTCATTTGCTCTCCTTCTTGAATGAGCCACTCTGGTCCACATACTGGCTGCGCAAGCGCACACCCAACCTGCTGCTGAATTAAATAAACAGTGTCCGCTTGCGCAGCTGGTGCGTAGACCAGAGCGGCTCATTCAAGAAGGAGAGTGAGTGGCTACAGTAACTTTCGGGCGCTTGCCTTCCTGACAGCCAGCTATGGGAGAAAGGTGAGCAGTAGGAGTCAGGGAATGGTGCATTCCCTGACTCTGGGAAATGGGGCAGGTGGGCGGAGCCATGTGGCGAAGGGCGATTAGGCAGCGGCTCCGTGGCAAGGCCGGAGTTGGGGAAAGTAAGGACACGCCAGCAGAATAGAAATGTAAAAAGTTTTCCTTATCGGGTTCTGTGGGTGTGGCTTGGTGGGAGGGGGTCTTGTGACTAAGTGAGCTTGACTGTGAGTGACATCGAGTTGGCCATGCCCACTCAGTCAAGGACCCCCTCCCACCAAGCCACGCCCACAGAACCGGTAGAGAAAAATTTTAGATTTCACCCCTGATCAAAGCCCTCCATGTGTAGGCAGTCAAGCAGCATGTAGATTTTGCATTGGCCGGTCCAAGTGGTGTGCAGCACAGCATGATTAACAATTGGGCATATAACAAAAGGTTCCTTTATAAAGAATACAGTGAAAAGGAAAGAACGAAGTACGAGAAGAGAGAAGCAAGTGCCATGCCCCCAAAATGTAGAAGTTCTAGATATATGTGTAGTTTGTGTGAAGTTTCCATTGCTTGTTCTCAAGGGATACATCATGGCAGAGGTGTCCATCTGCTGAATCTGATTGGAACTATGGAATAGTCCTCTAGAACAAGGCACAGAGCAGAATCTGAAAAGAGTGTGGTTTTGTTGGAGAAGACCCAAATGTCCAATAAAAAGTTCAGTTAAACTTTAGGCTGTAAAGCAAGGCATAAGCTCTTTAGCTTGCAAAACTGTACCTCCAAGTGCATTATAGGACAAGGCAAAAGGTACAAACAACAGAAGTCTGCAAATACTATAGTAAAAATGGATCATTAAAGGAGACATTTACTGCAAAAGTTATAGAACGTAGAAATTTTGTGGTTACCCTATTTACACATTAGGAATAGCTTTGCTTAAATATTGCAATATGTATATGTAGAAATTATACAATTATACAAAGTTACTGCCTCAGTTTTGGTCACCACAATATAAAAAAGATGTTGAGACTGGGAAAAGTACAGAGAAGAGCAACAGATATTATTGGGGGTTGGAGGCTAAAACATATGAAGAAAGGTTGCAAGAATTGGGTATGTCTCTAGTGAAGAGAAGGACTAGGAAAGATATGATAACAGTGTTTCAGTATTTGAGGGCTGCCACAAAGATGAGGGCGTTAAACTATTTCTCAAAACATCAGAAGGCAAGACAAGAACAATGGATGGAAACGGGGCTTCCGGTTTGGTGTCGTGGGGATGCAGTTGGCAGAATGGCAGGGCTCTGATGAGCCCCGCCAAAATCCTGATTGGCTACCCGCCACTGACAGGTCTGCGGACCTGAAGGGACGGGGGAAAAGAGGGGCCCCTTGGGCGGCCAAGAGGAACAGGCAAGTTCCTCGGAGGCAATCCTCTAAATCAGCGGCGAGGGACGGCAGCCATGGCGGCTGCCTCGAGACTGCAACAAATCGGGACAAGCAAAGTGCAGGAGGAAGGAAGAAAGGATGAAGTGCTTCGGAGCCAGGTGAGTGACACCAGCCCAGGCGAGAAACAATGTGTTAATGACGATATTTATAAATAAGACCCCCAGCCTTACTTAGCGACTGAAGATCTGAGGGGCTTGAAGATTTTGTGGGGGGGGAAGGAAAGAAGTTTTAAACTCTTTAAGAACCTTATTTCATCACTGATTGATTGGAGGGAACTGTTTATTAATTAAATAAAGCTGGATATTTGATCTTTTTTGCTAAAACCGAAATGAACTTGAAAAGAGAAAAGCAAAATTAAGGATTTGCCACCTTTAAAAGCCAGACAAAGAGATCAAATGGATTGCTATATTTTTCAAAATGGCGATTGAAGCTGTGACTAAGTGAAAGGGTTAATTACAGAAACTTGTTTTTTCATGAAAAGAATCTATTTGACTTGTTACATATTGTGGATTACTTGGAAAAGAACTATGTTTTTTTTTTGAACTTTGGAGATTCCTATTCTGTCATTTGATGGCTTTACAAAGAAAGAAGAAATACAATGCCTAATACACTTTTAACTAACTAGCATAGCAATAAAAGATTTGGCGCAGGACCAGAAGTGGAGAAGCTGATGTTTTACTGGAAACAGACTTTATAGTAGAATCAAAAAGGATATGCAGAGTTTTAAGCATGGAAGTATTGACTGTGAATTGAACCGCATATGGACAGATAAGGAAAAGAAATAAAATAGATAAACTGAATAGCAAATGTTTGAATGTTTAATTGTTTAAATGGTTCAAAATTTAAATGAGCTTTAAATAAAAACAAATGTTTATGGTTAATAAAGATAGAAATATTATAAAAATAGAAATGGGAAACAAAGGTGACTAAAAGTGATATGTTCATAAAAGCATAATTGGTTGTAACATGCCTTAGTTTTAATTTGATAACAAAGTGGTGGATGATAATTATGATTAATTGCTAATGATTTTTGATGATGTATTAACGTACACAGATGGAAGTTATAATTGTGATTGCATTTAATACATGTTGGGAATGATTAATTTTAAGAAATAAATGGGGATACACCCTGGAGGAATACAGTTGGAAACAGTGGGTTAATAGATAACATATGGATTTTTTTTTTAATAAGTTAGTAGAATAGAAGTTGGAGTTAATGGAGGAGAATATGCTGAGAAATCAGCCAGATAATGAAATGCTGTTAATCAGCCAAATAATAGGTGGAGTTAAGGAGGCGAATGCTGTTAATCGGCCAAAACAATGGAAAATTCTGGCAACCAGCCAAATAAAAGGGGGAGTTAAGGAGGAGAATATGCTGAAAACTCAGCCAAAATAGGTTATGCTGGAAATTAGCCAAATAAATAGGTGGAGTAATGGAAGAGAATGAGGAGAATATACTGAAGAATAATTATTAATAAGGCATGAAAAAGAAAATGTTAGGTGATAATTAAAATGGAATGGTAAATTGTGAGATCTCTGTGTAAAAGTTTAAGAACATGATAGGATAGATTGGGTTTAGAAAACGAAAAAAATAGAAATTTTGATTAACAAATTGAAATAAAAATTGAGTTGTATACATTTTGAAATTAAGATTACTGGTGATAAAATTGTAAGGTAAATACATAGATTAATAGAATAGATTATCTTTGTGTTTAATGTTGATGCTAAAAGGAGCAAGGGATAAAAAATTTTAGATAAAGTGGTTTTGAATTTTGACTTATAATTGAATTTGTAATTGAATATAAAAAGGAGCTTTGCCTTAGTAGGAGATTAGGATATATGATGAGATCTATTAAGACGTTGGAATTTATGTTAAAATTGTTTGTTTTCATTTGTTAAATTAGTGTACCCATTTGTGACCGGACCAAGACTTCATTCTTGAAAAAAATTTCTTTTTTATGTTTATGTTGGAAAAAAAAATTGCCCCCCCCCAAAAAAAGAGAGCAATGAATGGAAACTAATCAAGGAAAGAAGCAGCCTAGAATTAAGGGAAAATTTCCTAATTGTGAGAACAATCAACCAGTGGAATGACTTGCTTTCAGAAGTTGTGGGTGCTCCATCACTAGAGGCTTTCATGAAGAGACTGGACAGCCATTTGTCTGAAATGGTATATACTCTCCTGCTCAAGCAGGGGGTTGGACTAGATGACCTCCAAGGTTCCTTCCAATTCTGTTATTCTATGTATTCTACATAAATGCTAAGATACTGTAAAAGGACAGGAATTACTGAAAACGAGACACAGGAAACATATTGTGACCGTGTGGCTTGTGGTAAATGCCACATGGCTTGTGGTAAATGCCACATAAAACCACATGGTGGTGGTTACTGGACGTGGTTGGATACAAAGGCTTTGAGGGAGGCCTTCTTGTCTCTTATTTTTTGCAGAATTTTTATTTATTAAATGTATGTGTTGCCCATTTCACTGCCCAAGGTAACTTTAGGCAGCTTCTTTGACAAAGCTGTTACAATCTCTACCTTGATGTGTTCAGTTTGGGTAAAGGGCCCACCAGACAATGAACCCAGTGTTGGACTGAGACAGTTTGACAAAAGTCAAGAGTAGAGCAGGAATCATTTGGTTAGGTTTAGAAGCAGGGATCTTGGCTTCTCTGGCACAGTGGGAGAGAGACTATTAGATGATAGGAGGAGAAATCAGCTCAATATTATCCCTCCCCCCTCTATTACTGTCATTTCACGGCATTAAAGTGCAAAGAAGCTGCAATTTATGAAATCCTTTCACAGGTTCTGTGATTTACCAATCCAGTGCAGCCCTTCCCTAACTCATTTTCCTCCCCAACTCATTCTGGCCATGGAATGTTGAAGCTGTTGCTTGATTGTGGAAGGTTTCTGTCCATTTGGCTGATGTTTGCTTCTCCATTCCATGGGTGCATCCCTTTAAAAGAAAAGTTAGAAGGGTATCTGTTGTCTCATGAGTGGAATGAAAAACAGTGCATTAGTTATTTATCTCTTCCCCAGGTCCCCAGGTGAGAAAAATGAGAAATACAGAGAGGCAGACTATAGTTAGGGGATCCAGAAGAAATCTATACTCTGAACAATCAGGCTCTGTTGATATGCTCATGGGCAGGTAAGCAAGTGATGCTTGCCTTGCTTGCAAAGATGGGAGGGGAGAAACCATCAGCTGAAGGGAATGATAGCTGAACTCCGGACAGAATACAGGTAGTCCTCTACTTACGACCACAACTGAGCCCAAAATTTCTGTTGCTAAGTGAGATATTTGTTAAGTGAATTTTGCTCCATGACCTTTATGACCTTTCTTGCCACAGTTGTTAAGTGAACCACTGCAGCTTTTAAGTTAGTTACACGGTTGTTAAGTGAATCTGGCTTCCCCATTGACTTTGCTTGTCAGAAGTTTGCACAAAATTGATCACATGATCAATGGGGCACTGCAACCGTCATAAATATGAGTCAGTTGCCAAGCATCTGAATTTTGATCACATGACCATGGGAATGCTGCAACTGTTGTAAGTTTGGAAAACGACCGTAAGTTTTTTCCAGTGCCGTTGTAACTTTGAACGGTCACTAAATGAACTGTTATAAATCGAGGACTACCTGTACCTGGTTTACATCATTGCCAATTCATTGCAATCTGTATAATGATTTCTTAAGTCAGCTGTAGGTCTGTAGCTGTAGTATCAGCATGGGAGGCAGGCAGCTTAAAGCTGTTGCACAGCATTGTCCATTGTTTTAGTTATTTTATTGCTGTAAACCCTTTAGAAAGCTAATGGAGCTATTATGCCTCCAGATGGTACAAAAAAGAAAGACTGTAAGACTGCTGGTGACTAGTACATTACACTAATTCTGCACCAGTTGCTTTTTTCCCCAGGCCTGATTTGGAAGCTGCAAATGAATTATCTGATGGACCATCTTCCTTTGTGTAGGCCTGTGCAAACAGGCCAAAAAAAAGTAGAGCTGTATACTATTGTTGGAAGAAATGTCCATCTGGGTTCAGTTCCAAGTGGGAAGAAAGACACTGGAAACATGGAGACTGCTTGGAAAGATGGTTTAATGGTGGACAGGACCACATGGTTTGAGGTCCTGGGCAAAAAAGAGCACACAGAGAGAGGGATTGACACCCTCTGCTGAGCTTTGAACTTGCTTCCTGTTCCTGTGGCAAGAAATGTATCCTGCTTGGTTGTCAGACTCCCATGGGGCCATGCAGGGGTAACTTTGTAAGTTGTCGTGAGTCCCAGGCTTGGTTGAATCTTGCTGGGTGATGTAATCTTCTCAAGTGTCATGTGGGTGAGATGGGTGGAGGGCTAATCCTATTATGTCCTGAGGGTGAAGGTCTTTTGTGTTGTAGATAAGCTGGCCCAGTCTTTCTGGGCCTTTCTGGGGCTATTAACAAAAGTGGCTGCTTTCCAAGAAAAAAGTTTTTCTCCTTTTCTCATCCAGAGAAGAATAATATTCTGCCTTTTTAATATTTCCTACAATAGTTCATTCTTCTAGGAGAGGGTTGGGTGCTAATTTTCTACACTATGAAATGGGTACAATAGAATAATATGAAATATGGATTATATGTATTTACACGTGCATGCTTTTAAACTTTCACCAAAACCAAGGGTGAAATGCTACCGGTTCACTCAGGTTCGGCTGAATCGGTAGTGATAAAAACTGGTTTGGGCGAATAGGTGATTAAAAAAAAAATAAGTTGGCCATGCCCACCCAGTCACATGACCTCCCCACCAAACCATGCCCACCAAGCCACACCCACAGAACTGGTAGCAAAAATATTTGCATTTTACCACTGACCAAAACATTTATAGTTTATGGCTTCCTTGCTCAATAATTGTCAGTTATCATTGCTCCAAATGATAATTTTCTCCATTGGGCAGCATATAAATTGAATGAATGAATGAATGAATGAATGAATGAATGAATGAATGAATGAATGAATGAATGAATATGCCCTAATTACCACTGAACTTAAATCAATTCATCTTGCTGCTGATCTTCTTCTCTTTTTCCCCTCAACTTTTCAGCATAAAAGCCTTTTCCAGAGAGTAATGTATCCAAACTAGGATAATTTGAGCCTGGTCATCTGTCCCTTGAGTGAGACCTCTGGATTAATTTATTCAGTAATCCTTTCAGTGTTTCTTTTTCTTGGCTTTCAGTGATATTCTCAAGAGTCTTCTCCAACTTCAAAGTTTGTAAGTGTCAATTCTATTTCTATCTTGCTCCTTCCAAGTCCAACTTTGACTTCTACAGTAATAATGTGGGCTATTGTGACTTTTGTAGATAAAGACTCATCAGAGCATTTGAATATCTTTTCAAAGGCTTTCATGGGTTCCCTAGAATATGATAAAGAATACCACGTACTTGCACTATTGCAATCTTTGTAGGTATAGATACAGCACAGCATTTGAATATTTTTCCAAGGCCTTCATCACTGGTCTAGCAAATGCTCGTCTGTGGCATATTCTTGACTACTTGTTCTTTACCGTTAATGATTTCTCCTAAAAGTCAGAAGCTATGTTAATTCTAAAGCTGATTGTTCTATTTGTTATTGGTTTGTTCTTTTTTAGATTTAATTTTAGTCCCATTCTTTCTCTATGCTCCTTGATTTTTATTTGCAAGAACTTGCAGATTGTTTGTATTTTTGTCTATCAGAGTAGTGTTATCATCACACCACAAATTATTGATGTGGTTGTTTTTTTTTACAGTTTTAAAAACACAGTAATCTTCTTAAAATCAAGCTTTCCTTAATATACAGTCAGGTCCAGAAATATTGGGACATCGACACAATTCTAACATCTTTGGCTCTATACACCACCACAATGGAGTTGGAATGAAACAAACACAATGTGCTTTAACTGCAGACTGTCAGCTTTATTTTGAGGGCATGTACATCCAACTCAGGTGAATGGTGTAGGATTTACAGAAGTTTGCACATGTGCCTCCCACTTGTTAAGGGACCAAAGGTAATGGGACAGAATAATAATCATAAATCAAACTTTCCCTTCTTAATACTTGGTTGCAAATCCTTTGCAGTCAATCACAGCCTGAAGTCTGGAACGCATAGACATCACCAGACGCCGGGTTTCATCCCTGGTGATGCTCTGCCAGCCTCTACTGCAACTGTCTTCAGTTCCTGCTTGTTCTTGGGGCATTTTCCCTTCAGTTTTGTCTTCAGCAAGTGAAATGCATGCTCAATGGGATTCAGGTCAGGTGATTGATTTGGCCATTGCATAACATTCCACTTCTGTCCCTTCAAAAACTCTTTGGTTGCTTTTGCAGTATGCTTTGGGTCATTGTCCATCTGCACTGTGAAGCACCGTCCAATGAGTTCTGCAGCATTTGGCTGAATGTGAGCAGATAATATTGCCCGAAACACTTCAGAATTCATCCTGCTGCTTTTGTCAGCAGTCACATCATCAATATATACAAGAGAACCAGTTCCATTGGCAGCCATACATGCCCACACCATGACACTACCACCACCATGCTTCACTGATGAGGTGGTATACTTAGGATCATGAGCAGTTCCTTTCCTTCTCCATACTCTTCTCTTGCCATCACTCTGCTACAAGTTGATCTTGGTCACATCTGTCCATAGGATTCTGTTCCAGAACTGTGAAGGCTTTGTTAGATGTTGTTTGACAAACTCTAATCTGGCCTTCCTGTTTTTGAGGCTCACCAATGGTTTACATCTTGTGGTGAACCCTCTGTATTCACTCTGGTGAAGTCTTCTCTTGATTGTTGACTTTGACACACATACACCTATCTCCTGGAGAGTGTTCTTGATCTGGCCAACTGTTGTCAAGGGTGTTTTCTTCACCAGGGAAAGAATTCTTCGGTCATCCACCACAGTTGTTTTCCGTGGTCTCCCGGGTCTTTTGGTGTTGCTGAGCTTACTGGTGCATTCCTTCTTTTTGAGAATGTTCCAAACAGTTGTTTTGGCCACGCCTAATGTTCTTTCTGTCTTTCTGATGGGTTTGTTTTGTTTCTTCAGCCTAATGATGGCTTGCTTCACAGATAGTGACAGCTCTTTGGATCTCATCTTGAGTTTTGACAGCAACAGATTCCAAATGCAAATAGCACACTTGAAATGAACTCTGGGCCTTTTACCTGCACGTTGAAATTGGGGTAATGAGGGAATATCACACACCTGGCCATGGAATAGCTGAGAAGCCAATTGTCCCATTACCTTTGGTCCCTTAACAAGTGGGAGGCACATATGCAAACTGCTGTAAGTCCTACACCGTTCACCTGAGTTGGATGTACATACCCTCAAATTAAAGATGACAGTCTGCAGTTAAAGCACATTGTGTTTGTTTCATTCCAACTCTATTGTGGTGGTGTATAGAGCCAAAGATGTTAGAATTGTGTCAATGTCCTAATATTTCTGGACCTGACTGTACATATACATTCATATACATATGAATAAAAAGGTTTCCCTGTCAGTCAAATCCAACTCTAGGATGTGGTGTTCATCTCCATTTCTCGGCCGAGGGAACCAGCATTGTCCAAAGACAATTTCTGTGGTCATTTGGCCAACATGGCTATACGTCAAAGGCAGATGGAATGCTGTTACCTTCCCATTGAAGTGGTACCTATCTACTTGCATTTGCATGCTTTCAAACTGCTAGGTGGGCTGGAGCTGGGACAAGTAATGGGAGCTCACCTCATTGGGTATCAATTTTGGGCTGTCGGTTCTTCAGTTGACACGGTCAGTGTCTTTAATAACTGAACCATCATGCTTCCTATTGGTTGAATATATAAGAGAAAAGCATAAACCTTGTCTCACTCCTTTGCCAACCTGCTGCCAGTCTATTTCACCATGTTCCCTTCATAAATTCTCAATAATCATTCTTTCAATTACCCTGGGGTAGTAGGTCAGTCAGTCTTTTCAGAACTCTTAGTTTAAAGGCATAATTCCAAAAATTAGGATTAACTTTGGCTGAGCAAACAAGAATCCTCTTGGCCATTAAGTCAACAGTTTGAGAGCTCTGCTATCCACTTCCTTAATTTCCTTACCCCCTTTTTTAGCTATTTGGGGCTGACTCATGTTGTATTGAGCAGCTGTTTCTTTATGATTCAGTAATGTTGGAAGACATGAGATAGATTAGGCATATGGGTCAATAGCAGTGGTTGGAAAAGAAGTAGATTTACGTATGCTAAGGCAGAACAAGCCAGAACAAGATGCAAACTTAGTCATTATTTTGCTTTCTGTAATGGAAGAGGCATAGAGATAGAACCACTGGTGGGTTGCCCCCGGTTCGCACCAGTTCTATAGAACTGGTAGTAAAACCGGTGGGAGGCTCCGCCCACCGACCCCAACGTCATCAGAACACTTCTGCGCATGCCCTATTGCGAACCGGTAGTAAAGGTATGTAGAAGCTATCTCTAGATAGAACATATGCTTTATAAGAGATTACCCCATCTTCAGTAACAGTAACAGAGTTGGAAGGGACCTTGGAGGTCATCTAGTCCAACCCCCTGCTCATGCAGGAGACCTGTACTAGGTATTCGAACCACCAAACTGCCTGTTGTGGTCTGCCCGCAGCCTGTGGAGCTGGCAGCGGAGTCAGACAGTGATGAGGCTGAGGAAGAACATGGGCCAGTCCTGAGGCTGGGGAGGGCCTGCATGAGGGCTCTGCGTCAGAGGCAGAGATGGGGCCAGGGCCATCAGGGACTGATGTGAGGACTTTGGAGCCTCCAGAGGCTGACAGTAGAGAGAGAGAGGAACAGGAGGAGACTGTTCCTAGTGCTCCCAGAAGGCAGGAGCACATAAAGCAGAGAAGACGACTCTGGAGTATTGAAGATTACCTCTACATGAGACTTCCAATAACTCCATGGTAAAAAACGGTGGGTTAGATGAAACAACTGCTAATTCAAGATAAGGCAAATTTGCAGTTTCTTAGTTTAATTTAAACCTGGTAGTCTGTTTTATTTTAAAGTTTAACTCCTGTTTTACAGCTTTACAGCAAGAGTTTGACAACATAAGAACTAAAGGGATGATTGAACAACTTGACATTCTTTTACCAGAGCATACTGTAAAAATATTTCAAAGTCAGTTTGACACCTGGGAAAGAAAACCTTAGATCAAGAAATGTCAGTTCGGCACTTCACAGAAAGAGAAGGATGTGATATATTATGTCATTCAGTAGCCAAGGTGGTACAAGCCAACACCAATAAACTTCCCTTACTGAGTGCTACAACACACTATATCCTTGGAAAGTCCAATCAAATGGATCATTATAGATGTTTGTGAAATGTTGTGACATGGAAGTCCCAAAATTGAGACTGACCCATATTTCTCCATCTCGCTTTTATGGTTGAAAATTCTCCTCTTTATCTGGATTGCCCTGCCGGTTTTCTTTGATGTCAAAAAACTATGTTTGGAACTGATAAATGGAATGATAGGCACTCTAACTGTGATGTTTTTCTTAGGGCAAATGAGGGCAGGGTTCTTCAACCTTTAAGATGATATCTGGTCCATGCTATATACTTTCCAGCTTCCTCCAAGGAACCCTCCATAAAACTACCGTCTTGTGGATTTCTCATAATTATAGTCTGCACAAAATGACAGTCCCTTTATGGGAAGGATTTAGAGTTAATTGCATATAAGGAGGCTGTGTCACAAAAGTGAGCAACTTTTTCTGCCTAGGATCCATGACATGATTTGTTATTCTCCCTGAGGCTGACAGGGAATGTGGCCAAGATTGTTCAGATTGTAAGGGAGGGAATTGAGAGGTATCAGAGTAGAATGGGTTATTTAAAGCTTGCAAAGACATAACTTTCATTCTCCTATTTAACGCCTGGGAAATTAAGTGGATGAATTAAAATTTCAGACCCTTTGTTTACACACACACACACACACACACACACACACACACACACATATTCCAATGAAATTGCACCTTAAAACCCTTTTAAAAAATAAAGGAAAAATAAGGGAAAAATATGCCATTTGAGGTGCTTTTTTATTTTGCTTGTAGATTGAGTCCAGGGGGCCATCTTTGTTCCACTAGGCCATAGGTTACTCCTGTGTTGTTAGTTAAAGCTTGTTATTTTAGATAAAAGGGAGTTGCACCATTAGAAATTTCTTCTTCTTTTAAACAAAAAAGGCTTAAGATTAAAGGAGCCTGCCTCTTAAATCTGCCCATTTCTTTTTCTGGAGTTTAAATAGCATCTTCTTCTCATTTCAACCTGTCTGCAATTTGTTCAAAGTGTTGTAATGGCTTATTGAAAGTCCTCATATATACCATAATTCTCTCATGTGTCCTTGCATCTACAAACATTGAAAGTCCTTTCAACCTGATTCTATTTGGGGTGTGTCATGCTATGTCAAAAACATTAAGCACTCTGAGAAGTGCTCCACTACTAAAATAACAAGCCAACTCCCCCCAAGAGGAGCTGTGTAAGAACATTATTATGAGTACAAATGTACTTCAGCAACACAGGACAGCAGAAAATAGAAGCAGAGCACCTATTTTATTTCATTCATTTTTTCACATTTCTGAACTGCTCATCTCCCTATACAATATCTTCCAACAAAATGGATACCCTGGGAACTTTTATCAAAAGTGCCTGATTACTCACCTCACCTCAGCACAACTAACACAAGTTATCGAAAATAAAATAGTCCCATACATAAAAACATCTCAGAAACAATCAACAGCCCATTACAATTACACACCATAACTGTAGGACACAAACTAAAGTATTCAATAACATTTTAAGTAATCCATAAGACCCTGTAACTGTAAGAAGAAGAAAAAACAGGAGTCATCTACAACATCCAATTATGGGCTCTGATAGTGACTATGTAGGACAAACAGACAGAAGATAGCAGGGTGCATCCATGAACACTAGCAGTCAAAAGACACAGTGAAAACTCCTTAATCTCACAACACATGGACAGACTCAACCCTAGTTTCAACTGGGATACTTTGAGATTCAAGATCAAACTAAATAAAAAGATGCTAGGGAATTCCGAAGCCATTCAAAAGAGACAACAAAAAAGCTAAGAAGGAAACAAAAAGGCGAAAACAAAACAAAAACATATCTCCTTCAGTAACCAACGCCCAGATAAACAGGGATTAGGATCAGACAAACAATCAAAAAACAATAGCCTAATCTAGGAACTACTAAAGAGAATACAACATGCTCACCAAGATTGGCAGGACAAACTACAGGGAGCAAGCCCCACACTCACCCACGCTGATAATGTTACCTAATTAGATAATGAAACATCTGCAAGCAAACAACCCAAGTTCACTGAGCATCAAGGACTACACAGTTCAATCCTGAACTACATATATTCTCTTACATCTAAAGAAGGATGCTTCTGTGGATACCCTATCCCAGTTATGACTAATCTTTTTGCCACTGCGTGCCAAAAGCGGGGGAGCATGGGAGGATCGCGCGGGCACCTGCCCACACCCATTATTCAATGCCCCCTGCGCCCCACCCCCTGTTCATGCATGTGCTCCCCCTGCTTTTGGCACGTGATGGCATAAAGGTTGCCGGTGGGCCTGATAGGCCCCTTTCTCGCCCTCCCCAGGCTCCAGAGGCTTTTTTGGAGTCTGGGGAGGGCAAAAACGGCCTCCTCCACCTTCCCGGAGGCCCTCCAGAGGCTGGAAATGGTCTGTTTCCTAACTTCTGGTGGGCCTGGGAGGCCCAAAAATCAGCTGGCTGGCACGCGCACACACACTGGAGCTGAGCTAGGGCAATGCTCGCATGCCCACCGATCTGGCTCCCTGTGTCACCTGTGGCACATGTGTCATAGGTTCGCCATCACGGCCCTATCTTGTTAGTTGTCCTGGATAAATCAGGAACACAACTAGATGAGTTAATTCTACTTCATTATAAGATTATATTAACAGAATCTTGTATATCTAAAGGTACAAATTCCCTGCCACCAGTTTTAACCATTTGAACAATTTAGGATGGGTCCTTCCTAAATTTCTTCCTCTGACCATTAATAGCATTAGCAATAGCACTTAGACTTATATACATAGGAATTAATATACATAGCACCTAGACTTACACTCATAATGCTTTACAGCCCTCTCTAAGTGGTTTACAAGTCAGAATATTGCCCCCAATAACCTGCGTCCTCATTTTATTGACCTCAGAAAGATGGAGAACTGAGTCAACCTTGATCGGGTCAGGATTGAACTCCTGGCAGTGGGCAGAGTCAGCTGCAATACTGCATTCTAACCATGGCTCTTTTTTAATCCTTTGGGGACTCCTGCCTCTTGTTTGATTGTTTCCTAGGCAGCATCTCTCTCATCCCCAAGGTCATCCAAATTCCATTATATTTCCGTAAAGAGATTAAGGCTTCACTGAACCAGTAACTCCTTTGAAGAGCTTTGATATATGGTTGCCTTTATTTGCATTGTTGCTGTTTTCTTATATTTTTTTTGGTTTGTTTTGCTTTTTTCTATGCTAGTTTGAAAAAGGTGAGGGGTAGCCTATACAATATATGAGTATTGGACAAGACCAGGTAAATTTATTATTATTGCTAAACATTGTGTTAAAAAGTTATCTTTGAAATTCCATGTAATTGTTCTAAATTCCTGCCTCTCTTCATGTAACATAAGGCAAGAACTGCTCTAGAATCTTAAGAATGATCCTTTGAAGCTTGCAGTTTCCTTTGAGTTTATCCATTTGTGAAACTAGTTCTAGATAAGTGTTCTTGCTCCAGGCTTTCATAAACTTATTACAAGTATGGACAGAACTTGCTATTACCAAAACAGAATACCCATAAAACTTCAAAGCAGTCTTTTAATTTAAATTTTGCCCATTGCAGAGCATGAAACACTCATTTCCAGAAACAGGAAGCTGAATGTATGAATACGCACATATGTGAAAAGTCTGGGTTTTTTTGTAGACTGAACTAGCATTAAGGTTTTATGACCATCAGTAAAGAGTCCAGATTTCCTGTTTTGTTTTCTTTTGGGGCGGCTACCTTAATACACAAATAAATGTTGGTCCTGCACTACAACAAATGTATGTAGGTAATTCTGAAAGGTAAGTTTCTGTGACTATAGAGAAACTCAACTTAAATGGAGAGTGGGAAAAAAAAAAGATGATCCAAATTGCTTTCACTGAGAAACAAGAGAGATATATGAAGCCTTCACAGCTTTTGCAGAAAACATTTTTTAAAAAGACCACTAGTGGCAAACCAAACTTTTCAGGAGTGCTGTCCCATGAGAGCTCTGCTTGCATCATAGAATTGAGCATAGAATTGTCAGCAGTAAAGTGCACACAAAACTGGGTAGAGAGTGAAATGGCTTGCTTGAATACTATCAGGATTAGACAATAGCAATAGCACTTAGACTTATATACCGCTTCACAATGTTTCACAGCCCTCTCTAAGCAGTTTACAGAGTCAGCGTATTGCCCCCAAAAATCTGAGTCCTCCTTTTACCGACCTCGGAAGGATGGAAGGCTGAGCCAGCGAGAATCAAACTGCTGGCAGTCGGCAGAATTAGCCTGCAATACTATATTCTAACCATGGCTCTTAAGAGATGAAGATGTATTCCAATATTTTCATGTAGATCCAATTTGTAGGGATTATTTTGGAATCAAACATACCCAAAGAGGCAAAGAATGGATGTGGCTCTTCAGACACAGCTGAACGTCCATTCCTATCAGCTGAGTTCTCTTGACTGGAGGCTTTTTTATTATTTGAAAAGAAAAAAAAGGGTGAACAAACAAATAAGGAAAAATAAAAAAATAATTGGTGGGAAAAAAATGTATATTGTTAAGTAAACAAGGGAATTACCAAGAATTACCATATATTTACCAGTTAGTCCTCAATGTATGTTTGATTAGAAATTAAACATAAAAAACAAATTACATTTAATTATTTACATTATTTTAACAATGTAAGTAAAAATTTAAATATTGATATTAGTGCCAAAATCTTCATTATTATTTGTTTAAAAAATATATATAGAAAAAAATAACTACTGAAAACATTATACAAAATATTAATGTTTAAGTTCTCCTTTGTTGTACAATATTTATAGATATATAAACAATATTTATAGATATGGATATATATTTTTAAAAAATTGCATATCTCTGATCTTTAATCAGTTCTTTTTGCAATCAAAAACCTTACTCAAGATACTTACATTTGCCTTGCTGTGATCCATTCTTGCTTAAATTTAGTTAGACTTCTGTTGTCAATATATCCTATTAATTTCTCCATAACTTTATATCTTTCAAGTTCTCTTTCAATACAGTGCTAAATTTATCATTGCCGCCATAAATATATAGCTTGATAAATTGTGATATTTTAGTTAATACACTTTGGAATTATGTTTAGTAAAAATATAGTTTGTTTTGAAATTTGATTTCTAAAAGTCTTTAAATAGTGCTGTATATTTCTTTTTAGCAGTTTTGAGGGTTTTGGTTTTTTTTACATGTCCATGATATATGATAAAATGTTTCTTCTGCCTCATGGAATTTCCAACAATTATTACTAGGTGATTTGTTTGTCTTGGAACTTCTTCATGGAATGGGTAACAGCTATGAAGCATTTTATATAAGTTTTTGCTTAAGCTACAACTAGAGTAAATGGTATAGTTCCAATAGAAGAGAATATATGTCGCTGTGGGGCCCTTGGTGTTTACTTTACAGACTTTACAGATTAACAGAGTTGGAAGGGACCTTGTAGGTCATTTGGTCCAGTCCCCTGCCCAAGCAGGAGACCCTATACCATTTCTGACAAATGGCAATCCAATCTCTTCTTGAAAGCCTCCAGTGATGAACTTCCCACAACTTCCAAAGAGAAGTTGTTCCATTGGTTGATTGTTCTCACTGTCAGAAATTTCTACTTATTTCTAGGTTGAATCTCTCCTTGATCAGTTTCCATCCATTATTCCTTGTCTGGCCTTCAGGTGCTTTGGAAAATAGCTTGAGCCCATCCTGTCTGTGGCAGCCCCTCAAATATTGGAACACTGCTATCATCACTCGTCACTTCCCGCCTGGACTACTGCAATGCTCTCTACGTGGGGCTCTCCTTGAGGAGCACCCAGAGGCTCCAACAGGTGCAGAATGTAGCCGCACAGGGGATTATGGGAGCGAGGGGGCACTTCCATGTGATGCCTCTCCTGCGTGAGCTGCATTGGCTTCCAGTGGTTTTCTGGGTGCGCTTCAAGGTGTTGGTTACCACCTTTAAAGCACTCCATAGCATAGGACCTGGGTATTTGTCTAGGGACCGCCTTCTGCCGCCGATAGCCTCAGAGAGGGACTCCTCAGGGTGCCGTCAGCCAGGCAATGTCAGCTAGCAACCCCCAGAGGGAAAGCCTTCTGTGTGGCAGCACCTGCCCTCTGGAACGACCTGCCATATGGAGATACGAAGGATATCAGATCTCCGGGCCTTTCGCCGTGCCCTAAAAACTTTTCTTTTCCATCAAGCAGGGCTGGCGTAACCCCCCTGCTTTTTAAACCTTTTAACCTATTTTAACCTTTTTAGTTTTAAAGTGTTAATGGGTTTTAGGTTGGGATGTTTTTAAATTTTGGGCCAAAGTTGTGTAATTCTTTTAATAATTTTTAGATTTTGTATGGGTATATATTTTTTATTCTTGGCTGTTCACCACCTGAGTCCAGCAGGAGAAGGGCGGTATATAAATTGAATAAAATAAAATAAATAAAAAATGAATCATGTCTCCCCTGGTCCTTCTCTTCACTAGACTAGCCATGGCCAGTTCCTGTAACCGTTCTTCAACCATTCTTTTAGTCTCCAGTCCCATTACCCAAATACCCAACTAGGTAACATCATCAATGTTAGCAAATGTGAGGTTGCTTAATGCCTTTATTTATCTGAAAATCTGCAGAAAGTTTGCCATTGTTACATACTTTTAACCCAGCCTTTGAACTCTTCTCCAAGGTTAATTTTGGGTCAATAGTGCAAGAAAAAAATGATCATTGCAGATTATCAAATGCTGTTTTTTGAGTCTAGGAAGAATAGTGCTGCCTTCTTTTGCTGTTGTTGCTAATATATTCAACTGAATGGTTTGAAAATCTACTGTTATCCTTTATATAAAAAGGTAAAGGTAAAGGAGCCCCTGTGGATTTTATTTCTGTGATAGTTGAACTATAGGGGGCAGTGCTCATCTCCATTTCAAGGCTGTTGAGCCAGCAATGTCTGAAGATGTTTCCACGGTTATATGGCTGGCATGACTTCATATCCTGTATATAACCTTTTTGATTGTTACATATTACAACCAAGGAACATATTTCCTTTGAAGTCCAGCTAATATTGTCCCAAATGTGCTTTTTCAAGGGGCAACCGTGAAGAGCTGAAGAAACTTCTTGGATGAGAAACTAAATGTCTTCAAAGAAAAACCAGAAAGTCCAGTTGCCTCTTGAAAAAGCACCTTTGGGGCAACCATGACCTGGATGACTGAGAATCTCCATGGACTTCCAGCTAATACTGTTGTAAAAAAATATATAATGTGCATTCACCAAAGAGATAGGTTATATAATTTATCTTTATATTTTCATTTTTGTGTTTATGATTGGTTCCAACAATTCTTCCTCAGGTTCTTCATAACATTGAGCCATCAGATCATCTGTACTTGGTGCCTTCATGTTTGATTTGTTTTATTTCCTGTTTTGTTGTTTGGATAGTTATATATTTACTCAATATAACTATATATTAATAATTAAATTTTTAATAAATGCTCATGGCTGCTTTATCAATATTAGCCATAGAATAGAGTTCCTTCAAAAAAACCCTGGCAGTTCATCTATAATTTGTGAATTTGAATGTAATATTTTAATTCTTTTCTTCATTGCTATCATTGTCTGTGCTTCTTTCTTTTTAATAATCTGGTGTGCTAAACATTTCCCTGGTTAGTTTACATATTCAAAAAAAATATTTAGCAATTTTTTAAAATCTTTCATTTCTAATAAATTTTATTGTGTAACTTCATGCAATGTGAGTCTTTCTCTAATGGATGATTTTAGACCCAACAGATATCTATTCTAGAGCATGACTGATATCTTGCAGAGTAGAAAGTCTATTTTCTCTCATTTGGATTTTGCAATCTCCTTGCATTTATCAGTGCTGATTCATCCATTTATTGGAAAACATTTTGCAGAAGCTTTCCACCTTTCTTCCTGTGAAACAATCTGTCAAAGTTGAAATCTATCATGTCATGTCTTCATGGACAAATATTTTATCTTGTTCCACATCCATTAACATTTGGAAAAATCTGTATTTGTAGCATCAGAAAGTTTTTTAGCCCATCTTTCCATTATTTCAAACTTAAAATCCTTCCTGCTTTATCTTTACATTGACCCAATACTTATTAAGTTAGTGTCATGATGTAAATTATATTTGATTATTTTTGTTTTTTCTATATACTTTTGTCCTAATTTTCTTTGTTTTAATCAGTGAACCAGTCCTATTGTTACATGAGTTTCTTGTAGGTAGACAATATCAGCATTTTGGTAGTTTTTTTCAATTTGTTAAAAAAAATTGCTACATTTTTGTGGTGAATTTATCCTATTGATATTCAGCAACATTAATCTCTTGATTTGGAAATCAGACCAACTATATCCAGTTATCCTTCTTCATTGTTAACAGTATCCCATTCCATGCTGAAATGGTCCAAAATGTCCTGAGCTGTTAGGTATTTTTGCAGTCAGAGTGCTTTTGAAATAATTTTTATTAGAGCTTTCTTTGTGACTCCAAAAAACCTTCCAGTGCAACTGGAATCTTCCCTCTGAATCTGAGTTGTTATGTTCTTGAAGTATCTGTCAGTGATGCAAATTGTTTTCTTTAAAAAAATATTGAGGAAACATTTTGGAATACTGGCTAGAGTTGTAACAGGTAGTGAGAGCTACGTTCTTTTGATTTCTGGAGGGCCATCGATTGTCCCTCCTTGATGTAAAAGCTGGGATATTTAATTCCAGCTTTCAGCGTCAAGATCTCTAAAGCTGAAAAGACAGTGGTGACATATTATGATTTTACCGGACATTTATAACTCTATAAAGTTCAAAGAAGTAGCATGTTATGTGGTCTTAATCTTGCCATTTACCGACTGAACCCTTATCTGGCTGATTAAAGTGCCCAGGAAATGGGCCAGAATCCACACAGTAGTCAATAATTCTTTGAGACAAGGAGAATTGTCTGCAGCTTTGAAAGAAGTGCCGGTCTCAATTCTTAAGAAGCCAAATTTGAACAATGGGAAAAGATGTGATTGAAATCACTGAAATTTACCTTACTGTATGTTGTAAACTAAAATAGGATATTTACAAAATTATGACATTGATATATGACTCCATCAAAATTATCTAGAGTGTATACTTCTAATTTATGTTGAAAATGTGGACAATTGAAGGGACATTTTATCATAATCAGTGGATTTGTAAAAAAAAAAAAAGCCAGAGAATTTGGGGTTCAAATACATATGCATAATCATGCTATTCAAGGCATTGCAAAAAGATAATTCTCCTTTACCAACTGTGTTGTGGGGTTGTGGTTCAGTTGTATCCTCAAAAACACTTTGTCATTCCTTCGCCCAGCAATTTTCAGGACTATATCACTACATATCCCTGCATTAACCAGAATATTGGGTATCTGTCTGTAAGTCTCATATATAATTGTATATCCAATGTTCTCTCCATACAAATCCTCATGCATGTTTTAAATTTAATGTCAAGCAGAGTACTGTATGCTGCAATTTTCTCAAAAATGAGCTAGTTTTCTACATGTGGAGATAGTTATATTTGTTTTTAAACGCTCCTATAAGTTCAGAAGATGACCTTGCTATATGTCCAAGTGGTAATGGACCAGAATTCTAGAACCTCAATCACCTCATTTTACTTAACGTGTAGATCAAATTTTCAATGAGTAATTTTGGTGCCTAGCATTCGAGGCTGAGATGGCTTCAAAATTTTCCCTAAAATACAGGAGATGAAAAGAGATTTTATAACTGCATATTATAAACTAACACTGTTTGTTCCAACTTTTATCGATTGAGACTTTAACCTCCTGCGGCATCTAAAAATAAAAGACTAAAATCTGAAAACTAAGCCTGATGAAAAACTGTTTCAATTGTTATGTACACTTACTACCATTTATCTCTGGAAAAACACAAACACACATGCCAAGAAAGAAAAACAATATGATGACTACAATATAAAGAAATACTTATCTTGTTTTAACAGAGATCAAATAAATGTCATCAATCCAGTTCAGAAGAGGTATGTATGCTTGGTACAAACATTTTTTTAAACAAATAATTATTCAAGACTTGATCCCTCACCGATCTCAAAAAAGCAGCAGAATTATATTCTAATTATATAACCCAAGAGGAATTTTAGATAATTTTAAATTTATTCTGGGCCAGCCATTTCCAATCCATTTGCCTTCATATGTGTTGAAGCTTCTACTCTGACCCTAACCAAATGGGCAATTAAAAGGCTGAATTGCAAAAATAGCAGAAGTTTTTTTTAATTCAATCTAGAAAAAAATGACATGTTATGGTATTCCTGGACCAGTGGTGAAATCCAATTTTTTTTACTACCGGTTCTGTGGGCGTGGCTTGGTGGGCGTGGCTTGTGGGCATGTCAGGGGAAGGATACTGCAAAATCCCCATTCCCTCCCCACTCCAGGGGAAGGATATTGTAAAATCTCCATTCCCACCCCATTCTGAAGCCAACCAGAGGTGGCATTTGCTGGTTCTCCAAACTACTCAAAATTTCCGCTACCGGTTCTCCAGAACCTGTCAGAACCTGCTGAATTTCACCCATCCTGGACTGATAAACCATCACTTTAATCACTTGCCTTGCATATTGATACATGATGTTTGATCATTTGAATTTAAGCTGGAAATAAAATGTTTTTAAATATATGTTTCCTAGCCTAATTAAGAGGTCTTCAAGACCAGCAGCACCAACACCATCCTAATCTCAGCAGGGAGTTTGTTCTAGATGGCAGGAGCTATGGCAGAAAATGCATGCCTCCTGCTCATCAAAAATCAGCATTTGACACATTTTCCAACTGCTGGAAGGAAATTCCCTATCAATAACTGATTGATAAGGAATCCCTCTTAGCAGTGCTCATTGGCTTCCTGAAACTATTTTTTTTTTCTAGAGCTGGGGACAGACTAGTTGAAAGGGCCACTGTTAGTATTTCATTCCATTCCAGATCCACCTGATCCATCTTGTATAGGATTGCTTCAGGGACCCAGAAGACCTATGTTTCCAAAGTTTGAGAAAGCAGCATACTTTGGTAGTTTGATTCAGCTTCTGTAAGGCCCAGCAGTGCGTTATTGCGTATTACAATGCATTATTGCTTAATACAATGCATTATTGCTTAATACAATGCATTATTGCTTAATTGCTTAAGCGGCATTGTAAGCCGCCTTGAGTCTCCAGAGAAGGGTGGCATATAAATCGAACCAATAAATAAATAATAAATAAATAAAACAGCCTCTTTGAGATTATACTGCAATTTTTTACTTGCAGGAGGAACTTGACAGACTAGTGTCTGCATATGAGTGACACATTTAGGCTCGTATCCAGGCCCGGAGAAGGAGTGGTCTGATTTCAGACGACTCAAAACAGTTTCTCTCTGAAATAAAATGAAAAGCTGTGAAGTATGGGAGAAAACTAGAATAGATACTGTATCTTTCTCTGCAATTATCCTGAATTATATCAGTTATAAAAGGAGATGGACAAAGAAGGCTTGAGCAATGCATGGGGGTTTCCTTTTCACTTATTAGAGACTGAGGCCTGAGGGGAAAGGATTACTATTCTAAGTAAATCCCATCTCAAAAAAATGGGGTATAAACAAATGGGTGATTATGACTAATAAAGCCAGAAAAAAATCAAAAGTTCTGAAAGAGATGAAAGGTAGAAATGGAAGTTTATGAATCACTTGACAAGCTTATGTCTCCTGATCTGATTGACAAAACAAATGGGCCAAGATAAACTTGGGGCTCTGACCTCATTATTACCATTTTTTGGAACACTTATTTTTGTTTCCACCAAGATTCAGCAATCAGCAGTGCAAAGGACTGAGGAGCAATTTGGCATTTGGAATATGATTTAGAGGAGGGAGCAAAACACATACAGTAACTATTATTACTATTTCTGTGTTATTTTACTACTCTATTGAACTTGCAGACAATAAGGAATGGAATCTGAATTCACAAATAGGTATATATTCACACCATTGCTTATGAAAGTATAGTTAGTTCTTAAGTGGGAGCTTTCTCCATTTTAGCACACATTTAAATCAAAGGGCAGGAGCCTTTGATCTGAGGAAACAAAAAGCCTTTTTGGATTTGTGCTCATGAGAAGTTGTATCTCTTCATCGCCTGCCCCACAACTCTTCCCGTTGCTGCCTACAACAAAATTGTGATTTACAACTGTATTCTATGTTATCAGAAAATAACACTGTTGCATTCCGGCAGCTATCCCCGGATGTCATACATGGTTACCATTGTTTCTGTGGAAATAAATGATTCTTGGTTATCATGGGCCACTCTGACAAGGTAATGTAAAATCATATTTGGTGCTCTTGAGTTCATGATGATAACATATGTTGCTAATAGTACAAAACTGGAAAACATTCCTTGGAATTCTTGTGTAAAAACACATTCAGATTCTAGGTACAGCAAATTAAAGGATGCTTTTCTTGATACCAGATAGGAAATTATACAGTCAGAAGCTTAGGTTTCTCATTTCTTTTGTAAAAAGAGGACTGTCATCTTTTGTAAAGCAAATACATCATTTTCTAGAACACCACAAAGAAAACATTGCTAACCTGATATTTAAAAAAATAATTCCTAGCTGAATCCTCAGTTAGTTAATAATATCAGGCACGGTTTAGCTGCTTCTTTGAAAATCCTGGAACAAGAAAGCAAAGATCTCTGGCTTCTATCAGGATGGTGTTAGGAATATTTGAAATCGGGTGGCTTTAGAAGAAGGAGAGAAGTTTTTGAGTAAAAGCTATCTTTGGAAATAGATCTAACACAAATAAGAAATTGTTGAGGATGATTACACTCGGCTCTAAACCACTGCTACAGGGCAGCTGAAGTCCTGTCCTGATGCCTAGAGACTGAAAGGATTTGGATGGCACACAGCAGGTTTAAAAGAAATCTTAGCAATACAGAGTTATTAATTGCTGTGGCTCTTTTGTCTGTTCCAGTGGTGGTATTCCCCTAAAAAAGCAAAACTGGAACATTGGGGATTCTACTAACTACTAAAGTAGCAGCAGGAGGATCTTTGCCCAGCTATGGTGGTGCATCAGTTTCAATCCTACTTGGAGCGAAAGGGCCTTGCTATAATAACCTATGCCCTCATAATAGTCTGCTGCAATTCACTCTAGATGCTTCTGCCTTAGGAGACCACTTGAAAACTGCAGTTGATTCTAGCCCAATTACACCAGTGCTGTGGACTTTGCATTAGTCATCAGTAGGTTTCTGGGTGCAATTTAAAGTCCTGGTGTTAACCTATTAAGGCCAATAAACTGTAATGTCAAATTATCTGAACATTTTCCCATTGAAATCAGTGCAGCCAATTTGATTTATTTAGGAGAAGCTGTGAGTAGTTCCTTGCTTTAGAGAAGTGTAGGTTTAGAAGGACTGGTTTTCAAGGACAAACGGTGGTCCTCTGAAATGGCCTCCCAGTTGTTCTCCCTTAGACTGCTTTCTGGATGTTGCTCAAAGCTATCATCTTCTCAACAATATTTGGGCCATGATACATAGGATTGATTTATGGAGTGCTTTTATTTTTATATTTTGCATTTTATCCTTTATTTTTAATGAGATTTTGGATGTGGTAATTGGGTATTTAATTGGGTATTTTTTTATCTTTGTGAACTACTGAGATTTGTTCACAAGATCCAAGAAATCTTGTGCCTGAAATCATAGGGTGAAATACTCCGAAGTTCTTTAAGTATGCTAAAGTAGAATTTTAAAAAAATAATCTGCCCTTCCTCTTCCTCCCCTGCCCTAGTTTTGCAACCTTATAGTGCCTAGAAAACTTGGAAGTTTCATATTATGGGTAATATAGCCAAAAGAGAGAGGCATGGTGGTGCAATGGTTAGAATGCAGTATTGCAGGCTAATTCTACCAACTGCCAGCAGTTTGATCCTGACTGGCTCGGGTGACTCAGCCTTCCATCCTTTCTAGTCAGTAAAATGAGGACCCAGATAGGGGGCAATATACTGACTCTGTAAAACTGCTTAGAGAGGGCTGTAAAAACACTATGAAGTGGTAAATGAGTACAAGTGCTATTGCTATTGCCATATTATGTCAATCTATTCCATACATACACAGAGAGAGAAAGAGAACATGTCATATTTGTGTGATTTTCAATGAAACTTTTAATAAAATAATCTGTCCTGCATACTATTGATACATTCAACTGGGGTGAATTCTCTAATTTGAGGTAATTACACAATCTCCTAGCTCATTTATTTTTTTAGAAAAAAACAGAGGTTTTTAAAATCAGTTTTACTACTTTCCCCTTTTGCACAATATGCTCAAATGGCTAGACTGTGCAAAAAGCTAGTCGCCACTAGTTATGTACCAGACATCCTTTAACAGAAACAGCAAGCATCCAACAGTGATGTTGGATAATCAATAGAGTCTTCAAGGATAAAAATAAGCTGGACAAAATCTATAGTTTTGCTTCTAGTGTGTTTGGGAAACACTGTTAATGAAAAATGAGGTGGATGTACCCACTGCACATTTTTGGATTACTGTTTGGTGCCATCAATCTGAAGCCTAATGAAACATAGACCACCTACAGGGGAGGAATATTGTGTCCTTCTGACAAACAGCATCTAATTTTCTAACTGACACTGGCATCTCTGACTAGCATCAACTGAAAACATTTCCTGTTTCTGATCAAACATTGCAAGCAGAAATCTCAATGCAGCCCCCCATCATACAAGGAAAATCCTTGCTATAGGTACTAAGAAAGGAATTACAGCCAGATGCATTATACTGAAGTGTCAGGTATCTCACCTCCAAGGATGGACACAGTTCGTTTTCAAGTCAAAGCTAATAAATGTCCCTTTGCAATGTTGGAATATGGCTGTCCAGCATAAGTGCTATTCAGTTAACTGCACGTTTAATACTTAAAGAAAATTGCAACTCCATCCAAATCAGCATCCTCTGAAGCCTTAAGAACAGCTCTCTAGGTTTTGATATTGACTTGTCTATTCACTATGTATGCAAAAAATTAAAATGTTGATGAAAACCAGCCCTTCCAAATGGTTGCCTAAAGATGGTTTGGATTTTAGCTCCTATCAGCCATAACAAATATAGCCACTGACTCTTCCAAGGGGAGCAGAAAGTTGGTACCATTTGGTTCGTTTCTTACAGAAAGCATTTTTAGAGGAAGCATATGTCTTGCATATGACTGGATTCCAGGTTAAATAGGACTTTGGGCTGAGCTCAAAAAACCTTTATTTAAATCACAGCAGAACTTCAAAAAGAGGCAGAACTCTCTCCCCCCCCCAAGTTAATGAATCTATTTTACATAAGAAATACCTTTTGTTTCTGCATCTTTTTATATCTCAGCAATCCTACCTTATTACTGTATATCTTTTTGACAGAGTGAAGAGAACCATTTGGAACCACAATTTATTGTAATTAGGCCTCTTGCCACCGCTGATAGTAATTATGTGCACCTGCACAGGTGTAAGAGTGCAAAGCTTATGAAGATAGCTGCTTTAATGTTCCTTATGACACATCAGATCACAAGTCAATGATGAGATTGTAGAGCAATGTTATATTTTATTCATTCAGTATTTAAAGTACATGATGGTTTTTTTGAAGGGTTTTCAAGGGTTTTTTCCCTTGAACTTCTCTAATTTTATGTGCATACTTAGGATATATGCATCGTAGCACATGTGCTTATACATTTCCTTATTGTTGTCTTCTACTGTGTGTTTGAGGAGTATGGAAAAAAACGTACCGCTCACTGGAGACTTAATATTGTTATGCAAGAAACAAGCATATTTCTACTTGAGTTTGAATGGCCTATTCTCAGTAAAGACTAATAACCTTTATCCAAATGCCTAAAGCTAACCTAATTTCAGCCGAAGTATGGCAAGGTGAGATGCCCTGCCTGAGTGGAGGGTTTTCAATGGTCTGATCTCCTCATAAAAACCAACAAAACCCAGACAATGTCTGTGCAAGTTTCGCAAAAAGTTACAGACCAAGAATTGAAATGGAAGTGTGAATTCTTAAAGTAGACTTCAGGTACTTTTTATCTACTGTATTTTTCGGAGTATAAGACACACTGCAGTATAAGACGCACCTACCTTTTTTGGTGAGGAAAAGAAGAAAAAGAAATTTCCCTCTGCCTCTGAGCAATTTTGCCTAGTTCCAGCACACAGCAAACAGTCTCTTTTACTTTCATTTTTGTTTTCAGCATAGCTTGATTAGTCCCAGGAAAAAAAAATCTGCTTCAGCAATTTACCTCTTTGCAGCAAGCAGCAAAGTCCTGCGCAAAACAGCTGAGAGCAAATCAGCTGAAAGTCGGGAGGCTGATCTAATCAACTTGTGCTAATTAGGCTGTGCTGAAGCTGAAAGGAGCTGTTTTTCTTGCTGTTTTCTTGCAAGGAGGTAACTGCTGCAAGGCAGAGGCCAAAGGGTGAGGGCAGTGGTGGGTGGGGCTACATTTGGTGTATAAGGTGCACTTACATTTTCACCCCCTTGTAGGGGGGGGGGGGAAGGTGCGTCTTGTACTCTGAAAAATACTGTAATTTTCAGCTGTGTTGAATTCATTTGCTCAAGATTAGATCTGTATCTGGGTGTAAACATTAAGGAAAATCTCCTAATGCAAAGAGGTTTGTAACGTTGGGCTTTTTCCCCATCCCAGAATTGGTATCCTGTTATCAGATTGGCACCCTGTTATTCATTAAATTCATAAACGAATATGGATGGCCACTTCCTGCATAACTGAATAAATGAAGTGCAATGGTTTACAAATATTCCTAAGGAATAAGTGAGACTGGGAGGCAAAGAACCAATTGGGCATCTGTTGCCCACACTGGTCATAAAACCATCTCCCTTCATTGGAAGTAGATAATGGTAAAGAAAAAGGTTCCCCTTGCACATATGTGCTAGTCATTCCCGACTCTAGGGGGCGGTGCTCATCTCAGTTTCAAAACCGAAGAGCCAGCACTGTCCGAAGACGTCTCTGTGGTCATGTGGCTGGTATGACTAAACACCAAAGATGCATGGGACGCTGTTACCTTCCCACCAAAGGTGGTCCCTATTTTTCTACTTGCATTTTTTATGTGCTTTCAAATTGCTAGGTTCGCAGAAGCTGGGACAAGTAACAGGAGCTCACTAGGGCTCCCGTGGCACTAGGGATTAGAACCGCTGAACTGCCGACCTTTGAATCGACAAGCTCAACATCTTAGCTACTGAGCCACCGTGTCCCACTGGAAGTAGGTAGTATGCGGCTTAGTCTAAATTCACCTCAAATTAGTACCAACCGTATTGATTATGAGAATGCTGGTTTCATCCTTATTGGAAACCAGTACATATACATAGCTAGATCTGTTTCTTCTATAAGATTCACCCTCATAGTGAATTACTTTTAAAGGTACCCAGATCCTGGCATTCAGCAATATTTCTTGTTTTTATCTTGGAACAGTGGCATACGGAGCTCAGTGGGGGAATGCCAGTCATTTACCCCCTGTCATGGACTGATCACTATCTCCTCCAGCTGGGCTTCCACTATGCCATCCCCTGCCGCTGGGACATGGGACCGACCATCTGGTTCTGCCCCAGGTGCCTGATGGACCCTGAGAGGTTCCAGATGGAGCTTGGGTCAATACCTATCTCTCTTTCCCACTCCCCAGTTGAGACTCTGGTGGATGCCTGGGAAAGGGGGACCTCCGGGGCTCTCAACCATGTCGTGACTTTGCGGCCGCTGACCCGATGCAGATCTCGGTTGGACCCTTGGTTTTCTGAGTAGCTCCGGGAGATGAAGCATCGGAGAAGAGGCCCAGTCGTTCCGAATCTGATCGCACTCAGTTAACATCCTTTACACGGTCTTATCTAGTGAAGATGGAGGCAGCGAAATGTTCTTATTTTTCTGCCCTCATCACATCCGCAAATAATCACCCAGCCACCCTGTTTAGGGTGTCACGCTTCCTTTTGAATTGGGGAGCAGGGGATGGCTCTCTACGGGGGTGTGCCGAGGAGTATAGTCAGCATCTGCTGGACAAGATTGCTCAGATTCGGGACGGTCTGGACTCTGACTGGGCAGGGTCAGACAAGGGAGAGACAATGGGTCTTGTCATCTGGGAGGAATTCAATCCTGCTACCCCTGAGGAAGTGGACAGGATCATGGGTAAGCTGAGTGCTACCACATGTTTCTTGGACCCATGTCCCTCCTGGCTTGTTTACGCAGCTCGGGAGGTTACATGTGACTGGATCCGGGCAGTGATTACTGCATCTCTGGGTGAGAGTAGCTTCTCTACTGCCTTGAAGGAGGCGATGGTGAGGCCCCTCCTCAAGAAACCTGCCCTGGATTCATCCATTTTGAACAACTCTTGTCCTGTCTCTAACCTTCGCTTTATTGCAAAGGTTGTTGAGAGCGTGGTGGCACAGCAGCTCCCGTTGGCCCTGGAGGAAGCATACCAGTAGATCCATACCAGTCGAGTTTCAGGCCCGGGTACAGCACAGAGACAGCATTGGTCGCGCTGATGGATGATCTCTGGATGGCCCGGGACAAACGATTTTCCTCTGTCTTGGTCCTATTGGATCTCTTGGCAGCCTTTGATACCATCAACCATGGTATCTTGCTGTGACACTTAGAGGGGTTGGGGTGGGGGGCACTGTTTTACAGTGGTTCTGCTCCTACCTCTCGGGGCGTTTGCAGGCAGTATTAGGGGGGGCAGAGGTCGGCCCTGAGGCCCCTCACTTGTGGGGTGCCCCAGGGGTCAGTCCTCTCTCCCCTTCTGTTCAACATCTATATGAGGCCGCTGGGGGAGATCATCCTTGGTTTGGGGTTGAGGTATCATCAGTTTGCTGATGATACCCAGCTTTTTATATCCACCCCGAACCAGCCCAGTGATGCCCCCAACGTGATGTCCTGGTGCCTGGAAGCAATGCTGACCTGGATGGGGAGAAACAGGCTTCGGCTCAACCCTGCCAAGACCGAGTGGCTGTGGGTACTAGCATCTCGGTTCGAACAAGATATTCCATCTTTGGTTATAGGGGGTGAGGTGTTGACCCCTGTAGATAGGGTGCACAACCTGGGCATCCTTCTGGATTCACGGTTAAATTTGGAAGATCATGTAATGACCGTGACCAGGGGGGCATTTGCCCAGGTTCGCCTGGTGCGCCAGTTGCGCCTACTTGGATCGAGATGCCCTATGCACGGTCACTCATGCGCTCGTCACCTCTCGTATTGACTACTGTAATGCTCTCTACATGGAGCTGTCCCTGAAGACCACTCAGAGGCTTCAGCTGGTGCAGAATATGGCCGTGCGGGTAATGACGGGAGTGTACCGACACTCCCATGTTACACCTCTCCTGCGCAACTTGCATTGGCTGCTGGTTGCCTTTTGGGTGAGATTCAAGATGCTGGCGATTTCCTATAAAGCCCTACATAGCCTAGGCCCAGGATATTTGGCGGACCATCTGCAGACAGCAACAGCTTCCCATCACCTGGTGCAGTCCCACAGGGAGGACCTACTCAGGGTGCCGTCGGCCAGACAGTGTCAGCTGGCGACCCCCAAGGAGAGAGCTTTCTCTGTGGGTGCATCCGCCCTCTGGAATCAACAATTTCTGGTGCTCTGGGTGGCCCCCGACCTTCGCTCTTTCCGCCAAGGGCTGAAAACTTGGCTATTTCACTTGGCCACCTTGGACTGATGGGGGTTTAATCTGGGTTTTATTGAATTTCTTAATTTTAACCTGGACTTCTGTTTTAATGGTTTGTCTGTTCTGTTTTTAATTGTGAGCCACCCTGAGTCCTGTGGAGATAGGGTGGCATACAAGTCCCAACAAACAAACAAACAAACAAACAAACAAACAAATTTCAGGAAGGGATATATAGAATTTATCAGAACGATATATAGAAAAGATATGTATCCTATAATAGTATACAAATGGATTCTATATTAATATGGTATACATCATTATTTTTAGCCAGTTGCTTTTGTTAGAGAAAAACACCTCGGATCATCATGATTATCTTGTTGATTTTAGATACAGTGCCTCTTCCATATACATAACCCTGAACTTAGGCTAGTATGTTACCTGTACAAGGTAACTCTTTTGAGCTGAGTTTGCCCCCCTATGACTTCAAGGACATATTCCTGCAGGGTTTTGTTTTGTTTTTTGCAGTTTTCTTACAAAAGTATAATACTTTTTTGTGGCATTGATTTCCAAATCAAACATCTTCAGTCTTTCATCAGATTTTTGTGGGGCTTTGTTTATGGTCTCCACACTACAATACTTTGGTTATTGGTCTTCTTTAGACACACTCTGGTTTTTTCAGTGTAAGACAATGTATTTTTCTAACAGAAAGGTAGGATTCCTTTTTAAGGTTCTCATCACTGTGAAATGAACTTGTCTTTCCCAATATATGAGATTAATTGTCAGTAACTGAACAGAGTTTGGATGCTAATTATGTAAAAATTGGTATTAAAAGTATACTAATGGATTGATGGAGTTTAGCAGTTCATATTTAGTTTTACAAATTACATGAGTTGAGAGGCAGCAGTAAGAAACAATAAAAATCCACTGAGAACTGCTAAAGTAAATTAAGGTTTACTAGTCCTTTGAAAGACAAATGATCCAAGCATATAATCCAGAGAAGGTAGTAAAATTGTTCATGACATTTACTATAGATTTAAAATATCAAATGGTCTTGGATGCCATATGTTGAACACATTTCCTTTCTATTTTCCTTTTAGGATAAAGACATTTTTATTCCAAAGGATAGTAAAAATAAAGGAACCCACCCTAAACTCTTCTGACTCTAAGTTTCATATGTTGCAGTAGGAATATTTGAAAATCTTATGTTTTTCAAACCATGATCCAAAACAATGCTGTTATTCTTCTGAAATTCATTATGTATTTTTCTAAAAAATATTCTGGAAAACTCACTTTGAAAATAACTGGTATAAAACAAAGAACTAAATGCCAGACACATTCTGGAGTTCTGGTTACTCTGAACAAATGGAGTGGCAATATCTGCCATTGCCTACATTATCATTGCCCTCTCTGTTAATCTTCTATCTAGCTGCTTGGGACTCTTTGGTGTAGTTTAGGTAGAAATATATTGAAGAAAAGAAGACATAGAGACTCAATCTGCAAAACCCGAAGTCTTCCTTCATTCATTAGAAAGTTTCCATTGCAACTTGGTTTCTCCAAGTAGAAGAGAAACAGCTCTATTTATGGAGGAGCAAGTTTAGATCTGACGCCATAAATCTCTTTGATAAATATTCAACTGGCATGCTTATATAAGGCTATTTTAAAATATGAAATATATTCATGGATGACAAATAAATGCGTTAAAGGTTGACACACAGTCTTTACTAAAATAGTTGCAATGAAAAGTATCCTACCAGAAATATTAGGATGATAGCTTTTACTGGCAAACTATGTAGGGCAAAGAAAAATATAGCAGCTTTATAGGTTCCAACATTTTCACAAAACTATATGTGCCATGTAAAGTTCCACAGCTGATGAGAGAGAAAGCAAAAGTTAAGTTTGAACAGATGGTAAAATTGGATGTTATCAAATGAAATCAGATGGTCAACTGGTCTTTATTATAAAACCAAGAAAGCCAAATGTTTTTAAAGTTCAAAAGCACAAGGGCAGAAATGGTGCATGAAAGGAAACTACTTGCAGCTCAAGAATGTGTTTGAGGGGTTCATGTACAGACTCCAAATATGAAAAACCTTTCCCTCATTTTGGATGCAGACCAAGAGTTTTGGGAGGCTAATCTTTATAGTAAATATATAGAATTCTGAGCTTCCTTGCAACAGCTGTTTGAGAAAGCAAAGTGTGATCCCCAGAGATAAAGTAATAGCAAAATGCAATGTATGTGTGAGGGATATATTCAGATAAATTGTATCTTAATGTGGGTTTAGCAGATCAGCATCAGAATTGGGTGTCTTTGTTAGAAACCTATTTTTTCATCAAACACGAACACACTGTAAACCAATCTACATTCATTTCATCATTCTGAAACTGAAGTATTGAGGGATATACATGGGAAATAACATTTCTTCTAGAACTGGCATGGTAAAAAAAACTAGAATATTTGCAAGAAATATATCTAGTCAAGAGACAGACATATGATCAGTTTTATAGTTTATGTTACATTACCATATAGTAGGCAGTATAGACTACACATTGGCTAGGCTTTGTGGCTACTTATGGCTATCTATTTTTGCCTGGCTGATTGAGATTTTGTATCTCAGATATTACAAATCCAGAGCTAAAAACTAATATACAACTGAATATAGCCCAAGGTTGCCTTGACATAGTTAAAGAAAGCAAAGAGTAATTCAAATCTAGGCCAGTATTTAAATCCAAGGATAACAAAGCAAACTGAAGGATTACAGCAAGACTAAACTTTTTCTGTCTTGCTTAGTAATACTACTGAGAATTCAGTGTAGTCAAACCCAGTACAATGCAGCTGGCTCAGATTTCCACAATGATATGTGCCAAAATGCAAAATGAATCTTGATACCATAGGAGATCCAACCTGAGTGTTGTATACTGGGCATATGCTAAGCCATCTTTTCACAACCTGGTGCTTTCCAGATGTGGTGGGACTAGCACATTCAGAATTCCCAGTCCATATGTCCTTTATCCATGCTGACTATGATTTCTAGGAGTTATAGTCCCACCCCATATGTCAAAATAGGGGACTTCTGGGGAGGAAATGGCAAACTGAAGATTGTCACATGAAGAATCAGTGATAGACTGGCTCTTTGTAATTTGTCTCTGGACAAGGAGAGGATTGCACTCATTCACAAGTACACCATACTGTTGTCCCTCATGAGGAAACTGTAAGACAGTGGTCTCCAGCAGGCTTAGAGCCCTAGAGATGAGAAAATAGCTATCTTGTTCAACCCACAGTCAACACCCTTAAGGACCCTAGGTTTGCATACTTCCTTTTGTAATCACATTTAGAACCGCTGACTGCCTTTCAGCTATTTCAGAGATGCCATTTCCGTGATGTCCTGTTGCCTGGAGGTGGTACGGGCCTGGATGGGTAGAAACAGACTCAAATTCAATCCCTCCAAGACTGAGTGGCTGTGGATGCTGGTATCTCAGATTTCAGAAGCCCCATCAATTTTGATGGATGGAGAAAAACTTGCCCCTGTTGATAGGGCTCACAACTTGGGTGTCCTCCTGGATGTTCGGCTGTCCCTAGAAGACCATCTAACAGCTGTGACCAGGCGGGCCTTCGCACAGGTTCGCCCGGTGCGCCAGTTGCGCCCTTTCCTGGACCAAGATGACCTTCGCACAGTCACTCATGCCCTGGTTACTTCCCGTTTGGATTACTGCAATTCCCTCTACATGGGCCTGCCCCTGAGATGCACCCAGAGACTCCAGCTGATCCAGAATGCAGCCGCACGGGTTGTTACAGGAGCCCCTCGTTACTCCCATATAACATCCCTCCTGCGTCAGCTGCACTGGTTACCAGTGGTTCTCCGGGTCCACTTCAAGGTGCTGGTTCTCACCTATAAGGCCCTACATGATTTAGGTCCAGGATATTTACAGGACCTTCTTCTGCCTGCTTCCCACTGTCCTGTTCGCTCACATAGGGCCGCTCTCTTCAGGGTTCCAACAGCAAGCCAATGTCATCTAGCGGTGCTCAGAGATAGGGCGTTCTCTGTGGGTGTTCCCACCCTCTGGAATGAATTACCTACCAAACTCTGGACGGCTCCTGATCTCTGCTCCTTCCGTCGGGAGCTGAAGACTTGGCTGTTCAAGCAAATAGGCTGACTCTGATTCTGGGTTTATTATTTATCATTAATTAGTTATTTGATTTAAAGTGCAATTTTATTGTACATGTTTCTTAACTTGTGTTTGCCGCCCTGAGTCCTTCGGGAGAAGGGCGGCATATAAATATATGTAATAAATAAATAAATAAAATATTAGCAACCTTTGGATTGACATGTTTTAGAGAACTGTGTGACTTTCCCTCAACCCTTAGTGATGAAGTTTTAATTACAAGTGTAAGAAATTGTTTTTTTCTGGAATTAATAGAAAACAGAGTTGGAATGTACATTGGAGGACTTCTAGTCCAACCCCTGCTCAAGCAGGAGACCACACACCATTTCAGAGAGATGGTTGTCCAAATTCTTCTTAAAAACCTCCAGTGTTAGAGCAAGTCGTTTCACTGATTAATTGTTTTAGCTGTCAGAAAAAATTTCCTTATTCCTAGGTTGGTTCTCTCATTGATTACTTTCCATCCATTACTTCTTGTTCTGCCTTTAGGTGCTTTGGAGAATAGGTTGACCCTCTTCTTTGTCACAGCCCCCTAGATGTGGAACACTGCTGTCGTGTTGCCCCTAGTCTTTCTTTTCATTAAACTGACAGCAAAATGATGATTAAAATTTTTATTTTATAAAATTACAAACTTACTAAAAAACTGAATGGAACAAAATATTTTAACATTTGAAATATTGAAGGATATTTTTGTACAATGGACCCCGAACTTAATTTTAAGAATGTTGGCCTTGATTGATGGATTAGGTCTAAAAGATGCTATGGAAGAGGAACAGGTTTTATTAGGCAAGACCGAGGCTGATCTGGATTTAGAATTGGATTTAAAATGGATTTAAAAATAACAAGCTAAAAGAATATGGAAAAAGATGCTACATAAAAACAAAATGGATGTCTTGATAATTGAAAGGGATTATATAAACAACAGGATAATTTGGATAATGTGAATAATTTTTCTATATTGGTTTTACAAAAGAGGCTTGTTAAAGCTTTGCAGATTTTTACAAAGAACAAATGAAAATAAATCAAGTTTTAGAACATGATTTCTTTGTTCAAGATGAAAATGTAACTAAAATTGTTTGTATTTGTTGTGATGAAGGCGGAATAATTCTATGTATTGCTTTTTTCTTTACTGTATTATTTTTCTTATCTATTTTTACTGTTTGTTTTTTACTGTTCTGCACATATTTTTTCTTTTTGTTCTTTTAGTTTCCATTATTCATTTACTTATTAGATTTCCACACCACCCATCTCATCTTAGTGACTCTGGGCAATTTGCAAACAATACATTTAAAAACAAAAATAAAAAACAAAGTTTTAAAAAACCCCAAGTTATAAAGTTAACAAGACTAAAAGGTTAACGAGCTGCAGTGTGCACCCTCAAGCTACCAGCCATTCCCAGGATTGCAAAGCACTCCTCAACCCTCACGCTGACTGGCAAATCTTAACATTTTTTCTGCAAAACCAGAAGCTCCTCTCTCCTCTGGGGGTAAGGTGTGCCAAAAGGCAGGTACAACAGTGCAAAGAACTTCTTCCTAAACCCTGCCAGTCAAATTTCTTTAACCAATAAGATACACATTATGGCCTCACTGTCTGACCAGGTGGGAAGGGTCGCTGTAATTGAGACAAAGTGGTGATAACCAACACCTAGAATAGGACTCAGAACTGGCACCCAGTGCAGCTCGAATAGCAGAGACGTTACATGCATAACCCTAGCATGTCCAGAAGTATTTGCACTGCTTATTTTGCACCAGCTTCTGGATACTCTTCAAGGGTAACCTAATGTAGAATGCATTGCAGTAATCCATCTGTGAGATGAGATAACCAAGACATGAGTGAGTGAGAAGAGAGCTTCTTGATTCAGGAAGAGTTGTAACTGGTACATAACCCAAAGTTGAGCAAAGGCCCTCTTAGCCACAACTTCCACCTATTCCTTCAGTAGGAGTCATGAATCCAGGAGAACCTCCAGATTACATAACTGGGTTTGTCTAGGGCAGTGCAAGACCAAGACCAAAGACAATAAACCCCCAGATACAGAGGAATCTCCTACCCACAGCCATTGCACTTACCAAGGTTCAGTTGAAGCCTGTTGTTCCCTACCCAGGCCTCCACAGCCTTCAAACACTGCAAGATCTGGAACTTTACTAACTTTGCCTAGGATGGAGATGTACACCTGGGTATCATCTACATGCTGATTCTTTATTCCATAGTGATGTATGATCTAACCCCGTGTTTTCATGCAGATGTGTGTGTGTGTGTGTGTGTGTGTGTGTGAGAGAGAGAGAGAGAGAGAGAGAGAGAGACCAGTGGCACCCAACAAAGTAGGCCACCCCAGCTGAGTCTCTCACTATCAACACCGATTAAGACCCGTCCCAGAGGAATGACATGAATCAGCACAAGACTTGATGCACCTTTCTTGATAATATTTCTTATAAAAATGCATAAACTTTTATGAGCTTCAGCTCATTTCCTCAGAGATGCCTCAATGACATTCAACATCATTGCTCATTATATCTCTCTGGATGGAAAATGAAACATTGTATTACAGAGTTCTAGTTGAGCCCTTAAGACCACTGCCAAGAATGTTTAGCATATATTGTGTGATGTTCCACCAATTTCCATTTTCTGGCTCTTAGTACACAGTATATCATCTATCTATCTATCTATCTATCTATCTATCTATCTATCTATCTATCTATCTATCATCTAATTTATGATCTGCTTAGTGCTACTATAGTTGTTCACAGGGAACCACTATAGTGCTACTGTAGTGCTACTATAGTGGTTCATCAGGGAAAAATCAGTGGAAAAGGCTGCTCAGACAATTGGGAGTTGCATCCTTTTATGGTTGATAGAACAAGAATAAATAGAAGTGTAATCAGGCTTGGTTTTCAGCAAGTTCTATTTCATTTTTGTTTTGTTTTTTTACTAACAGTTTCCAGTGGGAGAAAGGATCATAAGACTAATCATAATCACTGTAGAGAAGAGATAGTGATTAGGCAGTTGTGTGGAATTAGATGTTTAGTTATGTATGTAGTGTTTTCAATTCAGTTTTGTAAGTAAAAACATTCCTCAGTGCAAACTTGAATGAATATCACCATTTAATGTAGATTTTTTTTCTTGATCTGCTCATTAAAGAAAAGGCCTTTGAGTACTGCATATCAGGATCTTTCATCACAATTCTAAATCAAAATTTAAAATATACAGGGACTTCCCTTTTTGGATTGGAAAAAAAAACCCTTCATTGATGACAGACTATCTTTGAAGGTTTGTGCTACCGCATCAGGAAGACACTGCTGAGTCCTTGTCGGAGAGAGGGCGGCATATAAGCTTAATTAATAATAAATAAATAAATAAATAAATATGCTTAGTTAATTCCTAGCTCTAAGAAAAATGTCAAGATTGCCAGTTAGTCAAAAGAAAAGTGTATGTGTGTGTGTGGGGGGGGGGGGGGGGATGAAATATAAAGAACAAATATTGCCCAAATATTCTATTTGGAGATGTTTAATAGCTAAATGATGTCCAACAAATAAGTTATATCCAGATTCAGTAGAAATGTATTGTGTACAGTACTGTATTGAGAATAGGTTCCCAAGTCCTGTTATACTATCTCATCATGATGACTGTGCACGTGCAATCCTGGGAGGAAGGAGCAAAAGGCATTGGATGTGTATGCCAAAAGTGTGTATTTCCAGCAGGGTCACTAAACCATGAAGGTCATCCCTGCTGCCAAGCTAAAGCAAAAAGACACATATATTGGGCAGCAAAGACATAGCAATGTGCTGGAGGCAAATGATCAGTTTAATGACAATAGTAAAGACATCACTTCATATTGTGTAAGAAAAGGCAATGATAAACCACTCTTGAACTCTATGAAGAAAACCACACGAACAGATAAGATAAAGTGACTGATGATATAATGCTATATAATGGGTTTCTATAGTTAGATGGCACTTAATATCCTACTGAGAAAAAGCGGAGAATCTTTTGGACTACTAATGGGTTTATAACACGGCTAGAATGAAAACTTTCAGACATCTACTTGCCAATGTTGCCATACAAAAACAGAACAACCAAAGCTGCAAGATCAGAATTACAACTGGAACATAAAACATGCAAAGCATGAACATGTGAAAAAACAACATAGTGAAAGATGAAATGAATCTATTTCATATTGACATCACAGGCATTAGCAAATTGGACACTGTCAGGCAGGAGATTATGCTGTTTGTTACTCAGGATACAAACAACAACAATAACAAAGCAATGGTACTGCTTTCATACTGAAGAACGATATAGCAAGGGCAGTACTTAGATACAATGCATTCAATAACCAAATAATATCACTTCATTGACAACCCATTAATATGATAGTTATCCAAGTTTATACTTCAACATTAACAATGGTGAAGAGGAGATGGTGTGCTTTATGATCAAGTTTAACATACCATGCAAACAAGATGTGCTGCTTGTAGTTGGAGACTGGAATGCCAACATCGGAAACAGTAAGGAGAAAACTATAGTTGACTGTGTAGCCTAGAAAACAGAAATGAAACAGGATAATGACTTATCACTTTCTGCCAGTCCAGTGATTCTTTCATTGCTAACACATTTCTTAACTAAAATGAAGCCTATAGGCATGAACATTAGCAGACAGAATACACAGAGAACAAATTGACTCTGATGGGAGATGAAAGAACGTTACAATATATTACTGTAATCCATGTGGGATTAATACAATTGCATTGTTCTTTATTTTGTACAATTGCTTTGGAAATATTTCTAATAAAGAAAAACAGGCCAAACACTTTCTAAATAAGTAAATAAATAAGAAAAATAAATCAATATCTAGTACAGTTTATTTGCTTATGTCCTGGTATGTAACTTTGTGGATCAGGATTTGGAAGCAGACATATAAACTATATTGATTATCCAGAAAACACTGAAAGTACCGTATATAGTTGGTCACCACCTTTAAAGCGCTCCATGGCTTAGGACCTGGGTACCTACGAGACCATCTTCTGCTACCAATAGCCTCCCACCGACCAGTTCGCTCCCACAGAGAGGGACTCCTCAGGGTGCTGTCAGTCAAATTATGCCGACTGGCAACCCCCAGGGGGAGGGCCTTCTCTGTGAAGGCTCCAGCCCTTTGGAATGAACTGCCCCCAGAGATATGTAATATCCCCAACCTTCGTGCTTTCCGCCATGCCCTCAAGACATGTTCCAACAGGCAGGGCTAAACATGTGAATGATTTTTAAATTGTTATTTAATTCTGGGTTTTTATTTAATCGGGCCAAACTATGTAATAATTTTAATTAGCAATTTTATGATGTTTGTGTGTCTGTGTTTTTACCTTGGCTGTACACTGCCCTGAGTCCTACAGGAGAAGGGCAGTATAGAAATAAAACAAACAAACAAATAAATAAATAAATAAATAAATAAATAAATAAATAAATAAACAAACAAACAAACAAACAAACGGTTTGAAAAGTTATCTATGGACTGAATCAGAGAATAAAAAAAGAGAAAATTGCCAGAATGCTGAATTTTAAACTTGGTTGAAAGAAAATCACTTTATTCTGATCAACTGATTACACAGAACAAAAAACAAAGTGAGAAAGAAAAAAAAACTGGAAAGGATAAAATTAAGGCAAAATGCAATTTAAAAAGGAAAGACATGTTTTTACATTCTCCCCCTGCCTGCGCCTAACTAATTAAAATTATAGTCAAAGCGAAAGAGACTAAACTTGTATCTTTCTCCTACTGATACTGTCTTTTTAATCATCTTAGTATTCAAAGATGTTAGTTTGTTCATTAGAGCCTTACAATTCAAAATTGTTTTATTTCATTTCTTAAAATGTTTCTTCCTAAATATGAATTTGGATTTTCTCAATTGTTTTCTAACCTGCTTTCCTTTCTTCCCTCACTTACATTATATCATATATTATTTCAATTTGTGGCTTATTTTTCTCTAAAATTTGATTCCCAGTGATGGATTTCTCAAGATTGTTTATCTTTAGTCATGTTTACATGTAAATTTACTAGTACTATCTATTTGTACTTTGATGAGAAAATGTTATAGGTAAGAAAAGCTATAGAAACTGTAGCTTTGATGGTTAAAAAAGGTTATGCTAAAACTAGGTTTTGAAAAAGGATTCACAGAAACGTTTTTTAAAAAGAATGTTAATGCAAAACTTCATAAAGATCTTATTTGATAGTTTCAGGATTTCTACCTGCTGTTTCTGAAGAGAAAGCCTTCATTGGACAGTCTGGAAAAGCTCCAAGTATTTTCAAGGTTTGGAAGGGATTAAGAGCATCCTTTTGGGTTTTCAAAATCAGTACAGCATATGGATTGGTCTGGTTTTACATTGTTGCCTATGTCTGTAAGGGCTTTTTTTTATATAATTCAAGGAGATATAAATGAGTCATTAGAGAACCTATGTACTTTATGTGTGGAAGGCAACTGATTTATATGGTTGTTATTGGACTTTTGCCAGGAAGAAATAATTCTGGGGAGCCAAGATCAAGCTTTGTATATGCAGATAGATAAATCTCAAGGCTGTACATTTTAGAGAAACAGGTACCAATATCTGTAGTAGAGAGCAAGCTGCTGTTCAGTCCATCTTTTTCTGCTGATATGGAAATTGAAACTGGTTCTTAATGTTCAGTATGAAACCCTCTTCATCATCTTTGTTATTCTCGCTGGATGAGATGCAGTTTATATTGTTCATAACCTGTGATGTAGTTGAAAGCAAGACTGACTTATATCATTGCATATTCTAATTTGGATATTGCTGTCAGTGTTATTGTAGTTTTGAGAGGCTGAGTTTGGTTTTATATTTTTATTTTTGTGAACTGTGCTCTTCGGGTAGCAATTAGCTGATAAATAAATCAAATCAAACAACACAGTAACACTTTGTTGTTGTTAAAATGACTAGAAGACCAAAAGAATGTGGTATTTTATAACATTGTTGCTGGCTTTAAAAATTTCAGGACCAATACCAAAGAGAGTGTACACGGGAGAAAGCACCAAGATAAATAACAAACAAAAAATTATTAATGAAATCCCAATAGTTAATAGTATTGGAGAGATCTCTTTCAGACCAGAAAGAAAAACCAAATGTACAGGTGCAGATGAGATGAAACTTGGCTCAATAAGCAGTAATTGTGAGAGGGGTCTTGGAGTTCTAATAGACAACCTTTAAATATAAGCAAGCAGCGTTTGGCAGCAGCCAAAAAAGCCAATGATGATCCTAGGCTGCAATAACAGAAGGACACAATGAAGATCACATGATGTATTAGTACCACTTTATAATACCTTGGTAAAACAACTCTTGGAATACTGCATCCAGTTTTGGTCACATTAAAAAAAAGATGCTGAGAGTCTGGAAAGAGTGCGAAGAGCAACAAAGATACCTGGAAGCTAAAACACATGAAGAATGATTGCAGGAATTGGGTATATCTAGTCTAGTGAAAAGAAGGACTAGAGGTGACATGATAGCAGTGTTACAATTTGCAGGGCTGCCCCAAAGAAGAGGTCAACATATTTTCCAAAGCACCAGAAGGCAAGAGAAGAAAGAATGGAAGGAAATTAATCAAGGAGAAAAACAAACTAGAACTAAGGAAAAATTTCCCAACATTGAGAACAAGTAGTGTTCTCGGTGGAACGGTAAGTAGTGGAACGGTTTGTCATACTTCATCATTGGAGGCTTTTAAGAAGAAACTGCATAGCCTTTGTCCAAAATGGTACAGGGTCTCCTGCTTGAGCACAGGGTTAAATAACTGTTAAATAACCACACATGGTGAATCCTAAAATGTTCGCATATCTTAATAATCACCATATAATATATTCAGCATATGAAGAACGTATGGCCATTCTTCTACCTGATCTGCTAATTCTTTATTCTTGATAACTATTTTTATGCCTTTTATTATCTATTTTCTGTTATGTGCTACTTATACCTAGTGTTTTAGGTTGGATTAATGCCCAGTTATGTTTTATGACATGGATGGCCGTAACAACTGAAATGAGTAATATATTTGGTTGCACGTACTAAAAATTATTGATATCGTCATCAGAAATTTAAGAGATGCCCACATTTTGGGCTAGTTGTGTAACTTTCGAACTTCTCTCGTGAGGCAGTTCTATGTAAGGTGCTTTAAATAACTTTAAAAAGATTAGTACTATAGTCTGAAAAGAGCGAGGCAATTTTCTCACTGCCAGAAAGGCAGCCTGCCGGCGTCTTTAAAGACCTACTAAATAACAAGAGTCTGCCCCTTCATAAGGAATTTATTTCATGAAGACGAAGCACACCCAATGGCAGAGGAAAAAGTTTTATTGGACGGAAGTCAAATTTTGATTTCAACGCAATCTACTTTCGACAACCTGCAACAGAAAGAGACAACCCCCGCGGGACGAAAGATAAACTGGGCGGCCAAAAGCGAGACGCCGGCGAGACTTCTTACTTCTCACGAAGCCCCGCCCCTCGCGCGGAGGTGCGGCCGTTATTTCCCGCGCGGCGCTGTGGCCGTCCTGTCCAATCAGGAGTAAGCAGCAACTTGCCGCTTCGAAAGAGAGGGCGGGGTTGCTTTCTTCCTATCGGTTACTCTACTTTTCGTGCTGCTTTTCCAAGGTTTTCTCCCTGGCTAAACCGAGATTAATCAGAAAACGAAAATAACCAGTATTTTCGCCCGATAAATACAGTGTGTTTTCCTAGCGAGGGAGGAGAAAGAAGCGCATGCGCTTGTTTTGGCGGGCCGGGGTGTGCCATTCGAGGGGCGAAGGGAAAAGGAACAGCCGAGAAATGGCTGCTGGATTCGGGTCATTGCTGCGCGAGTGCCCGCTCCTCTTGCCCCAGAACCGGGAAAAGAGTGTCTATGAGGGCTTCGTCACCGCCCAGGTACCGAAACACTCGGGGCGGGCGAGGAGGGGTGGTGGCGGCCGGTAGCAGTTGGGGTATCTCAGTTTCAGTTCATCTGTAGTTTTTTTCTGTTCGTTTTCCAAGAATGTGGCGTAGCGGGAATGGGATAGAATGGTCCCCGAAAACCATCCTGATGATGATTTCTGTGTTCGTTAAGAATTGAGATCCTGTGTTTTTTCGGAAGTCTTGCATTGGATCTTTCCGGCGGCAGAAAGTGTCCGTCCTCCTATGGAAGAGATATCCCATAAATGCCCTGGTTTTCTCTCTCTAGCATCTCAAATGGCATACACACAAAACAGATATTGTAGAACAAAGTTTCTCAACCTTGGTAGCTTGAAGATGGGTGGACTTCAACTCCCAGAATCCCCCAGCCAGCAGCGCTGGCTGGGGGATTCTGGGAGTTGAAGTCCACCCATCTTCAAGCTTCCAAGGTTGAGAAACACTGTTGTAGAAGGACAGTCGCATAAACCTCTGGTATCAGAGAAGAGAAGAGTAGCCCCTTTACGGCTTACCAATTTTATTCCAAGATGTAATATAGTAAAAAGTCTGTAGAGAATCTCAGTCATCTCAGTCTTTGGTGCTTTTTCAGGAGGCAACTGGACTTCCTTGTTTTTTCTTCGAAGACTTTTCGCTTCTCATCCAAGAAGCTGCTTCAGCTCCAACGGGATAGTATAAATCCTTTCATTCCCCACTATCCTATCAGAGCTGAAGAAGCTTCTTGAATGAGAAGCAAAAGGTCTTCGAAGAAAAAATAAGAAAGTCCAGCTGCCTCCTGAAAAAACACCTTTGGGACAACCATGACCTGGATGACTGAGACTCTCAACAGACTTTCAGCTATATAATTTGGGATGAACTCCCTTTAAATGGTCTGGGAGTAGGAATGGATTTCCAGAGGGAAAAACTGCAGACTACAGGAATTGGGAGCAGTACTCAGGTGACCCTGAGGTCACAGATTAACCTCCAAGTGCTTCAAGGACCTCTAAAACAGCTGTCAAACTCACGCACTGGCCATGCCCTCACCCGGTTTAGCAAAGGGAAAAAGTCCCGATACATCACGTGACGCCATGAGTTTGACGCCCCTGCTCTAAAAGGATGCAAATGACCAGCTGTCTGCAAGGATATAAATCCTTCCATTCCCCACTATCCTGTCAGAGCTGAAGAAGCTTCTTGGATGAGAAGCAAAATGTTTTCAAACAAACAAAAAAGTCCAGTTGCCTCCTGAAAAAGCATTTTTTAGGACATCGTATAGTAAGCAACCTGAAAGTGTTGGGCTTTTTGAAGCACTGGAAAACCCATATACAGTAGGATTCCTAGCCTTAAGTTGTTAGCCTTCCAGTTCTGTCCTCCACATTAGGTACACTGCGATCTCTATTTTCTGTCAGGATAAGAAGGCCTATTTGTTTAGAATCATGGGATATACAGGTAGTTCTCAACTTACGACCAAAATTGAGCCCAAAATTTCTATTGCTAAATGAGACATTTGTTAAGTGAGTTTTGCCCCATTTTACGATTTTGCTTGCCACAGTTGTTAAGTGAACCACTGCAGCTGTTAACTTAGTAACATGGTTGTTAAATGAATCTGGCTTCCTCATTGACTCTCTTTGTCAGAAGGTCACAAAAGGTGATCACATGACTCACCAGGACATTGCAGCTGTCATAAATATGAGTCAGTTGCCGAGCATCTGAATTTGGATCACTGACTGTGGGGATGCAGCAATGGTTGTAATTGTGAAAAATGGTCATAAGTCACTTTTCAGTGTTGTTATAACTTTGAACAGTCACTAAAACATCTAAATTGGGGACTATCTGTATTCTACAGCAGTGTTCTGCGAGTTGAAGTTAAAGTGGTTAAGGTTGAGAAACCAAGCCCTAGGGAAACAACTGATGGAAGCAATAGTATCAAGGAAAATATAACTTCCTATTATTGGGAGAATGTCCTATCATAGGAGAAAAGAGTATTATTTAAGCATACATTACTTTTATTTTATTTTATTTCTACTTTTCAAAAGAGTGTGCATCAATCATTTTCTAAACTACCCATGTATTTCTAGCTTACAATATAAAGTACACTTGGAAAAATACCCTAGTTTGCAAAAAACAATTGGGGAAAAGGAGAGAAATATTCTCCCCTCCGCATTTAATATTTTTAAAGTTACTGCCCATTTATTCATGTCTACAATACATTTATTTTTTCCAGTAAAGGGGGGAGGGTTTGTAGGTTTTTAAAAAAAGTAATGATATGCCAAATTATAGTTATCTGACCTTTGCAATTCACAATTACATTTGCTTTTTATTTTTTAAAAAAGGCTATTTAAATATAATAGAAGTGAGAGTTACAATATACTATGAAACTAAAGGCTATAGGATAATTAATTATGCTTCTCTGTACTTCCGATTACACTACGACACGTTCCTTGAAATTCTAGTGTTTTGTAGAAATATTGAAAAAAAATAATGTTTAATCACCAACCTTGGCATTAATAGTTTTTCAAATTAGAACTTTATGAACTATACTAGGAAACTAACATTTTAGTTTTAGTGATTTTATGAGAGTACACAAAATTGAAATGGCAGGATTTTATACATTTTCTGTATTTGTTTTCAAGTTCCATAACCTGTAATATTAGCACATGACAGTTTAAATAGTATATTCAAGTGTTATTGAACACATAATGTCATTCTAAATTGTAGATTATATTTTCTGAGATATGAACTAGTCTTCTCTTTCATATTCAATATCTATATAAATGATACAGTGAAAATTTGGCTAGCCATATACAAGAGGTATCTGGATGTTTGTGGGATTTACAAGCTTTATAAATGTATAACGTTTATAATAACTAGGAAAACAGAAAACAAAATTATAATAATTATATACCATGTTTCTCCAAAAATAGGACCCTGTCTTATATTTTTTGAACCCCCGAAATAAGTGCTTGGCCTTATTTTTTTGGAGGGGGTGTCTTATTATTTTGGAGGTGCAGGAGGCGGTGAGCTGCCGCTGGAAGTCCCGTTGCCGCTGTCACCTCCCTGTTCTTTGTGCCGGCCGCACACTTCGTTGCATGCTGGTGTCGCTCATGGTCAGGAGACGAGCGGCTGGCCGGTGCTGTCCTGATATGTCCTGCTGCCACCGCCTTGCATGTTGTTGGACTTGCCAGCTCCGATAGTTGCAGCTCCATGCCCCCCCCCACCCCAGGTATAGTGAGCCCTGGATCAGGACTCGACAAGGGGCCCTCAGCTGCGAGATTGTCTGGTGCTGCAGCAGGGCTGGTGCTGGAAAGAGTATGCAAGAAACACCTCCAGGCGCCCAAAGAGATAGAACCAGAGGCAGTTCCCAATCAGGTCAGCTGATCCGCAGGTCGCGATTAAGGGACCCAGCTGCCATTAGCTGACCGGGGAAGGGAAGGGCTGCTTCGTGTGCTGGCCATGCCCATTCCTTCACTAAGTCTTATTTTCAGGGTGGGGGCGGGGTGTTATTTTAAGCACATGTGTTCAAAAGCCCAATTGGGCTTATCCAGGGAGATCTTATTTTTGGGAAAACACGGTATTAGCCATATGCGAGAAACATTTATAGGAAAATGAGAAGGAATAGAATAAAGTTTAATCTCCAACTAATCACATTTAAGCATTCTGTGCCTTTTTTTTCAGAATCTGAAACATATTTATGATAAACAAATAGACCACTGGAATTAAAAAGATATATTCTTAAATGAGATGATTACAGGTAGTCCTTGACTTAAGAGAACAACTGACCCCAAAATTTCCATTGCAAAGCAAGGCAATTGTTAAATAAGTTGTGCCTTGCTGTGTAATGGAAAAGATGTTAAGCAAATCATCACAGTTGTTAAGTGAATTATGCAGCTGTTAAGCAAATCTGGCTTTTTCCATTGGCTCCAGCTGAAAGAAGCCAGCTGGAAAGGTACAAATCACATGACCCTGGAAGTGTGCAACTGTCATAAATACATGCTAGTTGCCAAGCACCCCAATTTTGATCATGTGACTGTAGAATGCTGCAACAGTTATAAGTGTGAAAGCTGGTTATAAGTCACTTTTTTCAGGGTCCTAATTTCGAATGGTCACTAAAGGAATGGTTGTAAGTCAAAGACTACCTGTAGTTTAAATGAGAAGCTGGGATCATGGACAGCCACTGCCCTGCCGCTGCCCCTTGCCTCCCCCACTGCCCAGGTCTGGAATAGATCACTGTTTCTTATTCTCTCTCAGGACCCCATTCCTACTATTAAAAATTATGGAAGATTCCCAAAAGAGCTTTTCTTTGTATGGGTTATATCAGTGCTAAAATCTAAAAAAAAATTCCCTAGCAGTTCTATGAACGTGACTTGATGGGGGATTCCTGTGACTGAGTGGATGTGACCAACTTGACGTCATTTACAGTCACACCCACCCACTCACTCACATGACCCCCACCAAGCCACACCAACAGAAGCCGGCAGGAAAAAATTTTAGATTTCTATTTTCTATTCTAAAACCCTATTTTACCCTGTCACAAGAAGCCTGCAGTCGTAGTCTCTTTTTGGTGCACCTGGAGGCGTTTCTTATGCAGAAAGATGCAGCAGCTGCAGGCTTCTTGTAGTGAAACTTACCGGACCCACACTCCCCTTCATTTCACCCCTGGGTTATATTCAAGAGTATTGACTATTTAAAAAATCTTGGTTTTGTTCCTAGTTTCTTTTTCCTTCTCTATCATGTCTATCATGTCTTCCTTTTATCAAATCATAAGTAGAAAACCTATACAAAGTCTGATTATTGGTCCATTTATTGCTATACTTGTCTCTTGTTGTTGAGCAAATAATCTTTATTGTTTTATATCGACAATTTAGTGCCAGAGTGTTAGTTTTATTATTATATACTGTGTAGGTTTTAAATATATGAATTTAAATGTAAATTAAATTAAAAAGTATAAAAAATTAATATTAGAACATATCTTTTAAAATTCCTGATATGCTCAAACATGTAGGCTTTGCTAAATACATATATCTGAAAATATTATGCCTAATATGGTTTTGTATTTTCAGGGGAGAGACTTTCACATAAGGATATTGTTACCAATGGATGGTCAGTTGAAAAATGCTAGGTAATTGCTTTACATACTGTTTTCATTTCAAAATCATTTCATTTTCCTACAAGAAAAGGAATGATCATTAATTTGACTTGAAGATATTTTCAATATGTCAGCAATTTTAGTGACTGAATTGTTGTTACTAGTTAACTTGATACTAGTTAACTCAAATGTAATTAGTCAAGTCATCATTTGAGAACACTTAATGCAATTTATGGAAATGAGGAAATATTTTCTAATTCTGGGAGCTAGAACTACAGAAATATAACTAGAAAGATGTATTTGTTTGTTTAGATTTGTATACCGCCCTTCTCCTTCTAATTTGGTCTTAGAATCAATCAAATTGAAGTTATATTCAGGTAATAACTGACTGTTAGACAACTAAAATATTTTCATTGCTTCCAAGAAAGCAACATCTTCTTTTCCCAACTTGACAGTAACATATACACTACAGTGTTTTGTTTCATAGCACACGCTATTTGTATGATGTATCTATTACATCAGGATGCATTCATTTTTCAGATAATCTCTCTCAGATCTAGATAGTAAATTCTGCATTAATGTATGGACATTCCTATCAAGTCAAGCCCCATGTTACTGCATCATTACTGTTGCCAGATTGACTCATAAGATAACTTGCATGTCTTGCTTTTCAAAGTTGAGTCAAAGTTGCACACACTGTGTGCAAGAGGTTTAAGGATCAGCCCAAGTTTGGCTTTCTAGGGCTTTTTAAATTCAATTTTTTATAAATATGCAGAAAGTTGAGCATCTAAAATTTGATTAAGATAACAAAACTCAGCATCCTTATTTAAGGAAAGGAAATGGGAACAATTGGGGAAAATAGGACATGAAGAAATGTCTGAAGATGTTTCAAAGGTAGAATGTCTTCTAAATTCTGACATTGTTATCACAATTTGTTCATTGATATTTCAGATTCAGGGTAAGGTGGAGGAAAGGTGTTGGGGAAAGCAGGCTTTAGGGTGCTATTTTGTTCCGGGAGGTTAGATGGAAGAAGAAAAAGTCCCTGGCCTTTTTAAATTTAGGTCTCTTTATCTTTTTCATTGGTCTCAATCCGTCTTTTCTATACATGGAGAAAAACTTCTTTTTCTTTTCCTCTGCGCAAGTGATCTCTTTCTATTTGCACAGACTTACCCACTTGTGTCTGTTCCTACTTGTGATTTGATGCCAACTTTCTTTGGAAAATCTTGCGTTTAGAATTAATTTACTGAGTAAAATCTAAGCCCCCTGAGAAATATCAATTATTTGTATTGATTAAATTATACACTGTCCAGAGCACCTCTCTGAGGGAGTTAAAAAATGTGAAAAAAAAGAAAGAAGAGAAAGTGCCATGAACATAGCACTTATCTGCAGCAATTCTTATACCAGATATTTCAGTTGAACAAATAGGAGGAGCAGGATTTCATAATTGTTCATCATAAGAGCCCTTGGTTGCAATATACTGCTTTTTGTTTTGTATTTGTTCTTGCAAAGTCTAATGTATAAAAATGAAAGTTATTGAAATAAAATGCAATAAAATAGTTTTCAAAAACCTATAAAGTAGTTTTCAAAAACCTATCAAGTTTGCATTATTTCTAGAGATTTAAAGTGCTTCAGATACAAGCTAAAAAAGTGCTTTCAAGTGGGCATGGGCCCCACACTGTACCTGCCTTTGTGATAAGAAGACACTGACGCTTTGTCCATGTCCACTATGAAGCTCCAGTATCACCATTGCAGGTTTTCCCTGCAATTGCACAATTACCATGCCCACGATCTCTCTGAAGGACCTTTTCAGCTTTAGATCCATCACACTGCACAGCCATACTAATTTCCAAAGCATAAATTTATTAAATCTATCATATATAGGTACCATGTTTATACGAAAATAAGACCCTGTCTTATATTTTTTTTTGAACCCTGAAATAACTGCTTGGCCTTATTGCCATGCGCTCGAAAGGAAGGAAGTCAAAAGACTTCCAAGAAGTCTTATTTTGGGGGAAACAGGATAGTTCTCAACTTACAACCGATCGTTAAAGTCATGATGGCCTCAAAGGAGTTTTATGGCCTATAAAGCATTTTCAGTTGTCATAACATGTCACAGCCTCTTCCCCCACTGTCACAGAACCCTATATGACGGGATTCCTTAACAATTACATGATTCAACAATTCAGAAACTTTAAAAATTGGGTCTGATCATGTGGGTGCTTTGACTTATGACCAAAATTCTGGTCCCATTTGTGGTCGTAAATCGAGGACTAGCTTTAAGCTTTACAGAAGTTTTACAAATGCTGTATGGTAACACTTCATAGAGATATGTTTCTCATTTATAAACGTATATAATATAAAATTTCTAGTTGATGTTAACTTATAAGGCGCAAAGTACTAAAGATAATTATGACCCAGTGTATTTTATCTCTTGCCAATGTTATATATATATATAATTTGAATGTTAGGTTGAATTAATCATGAAAACATTTTATTTCTATAGGATTCAATGTAGCTGGCATCTGAAAAAGTTGCTTCATGGATATCTTCTGATTTTAAAGCAGGTATCAGTTCAAACTTTTTTTTAAAAAAATGATAGAATCTACATTTATTTGAAAATCATGACTGCTATATTGATTTTTATTGAAATGTTTCATAGTACAGGGATTATGGGTTTTATCAAAATCACAACAAATTATGACCTTAATTCTAAGGAACAAAAAGAATCCAACAGTGAATACTTCTCTGAAGTAGGAAAGTCAGTTCTGGAATCATACGTCTATAACTGTTAAGGCAAAGAAGAATGTATAGGAAATGCTGAGCAATAAGATCTATCGAATAAGGAAATAAAATGTCAAAAAATGTTTGGAAGAATTTAAAGCACAGATACGGTTTTGGGAAGCTCATCCTGAAGCTGCCGCCTCAGCATGTAGGATCTGGTTTCCCAAAGCCTAGCAAGAGCCAGGAGAGGTTTTCAGTCTCCTAATGGGCAGCTGATCAGGGCAGAAAGCCACTGCCATTTTCTGCAAGGAATTGTCAGAACCTGAAAATGATGACTGCTTCCAGGAGACATGGGGACCAGGCCCAGGTATTGCAGGGGTCATATCAGGGCAGAAGGCGGGGCAATGCAGCATTCCTGTAGTCAGTCATAAGAGTAAATGATCACAGGCCCTGTAAACATTGTAACTTTAAAATAGGGTTGTATGTGCGATGTCTCATAACTTTGTACATTCGGTAACTGACTGTTGTATCTCTAGATCTACCTGTGAGCCTTCATTGTCTATATTAAGAAAATTATTGTCAGGAAATAGCTTTGTACTCTAGTGCAGTGGCCCCCAACCAGGGACCAGTTTCATGGGAGACAAGTTGTCTATGGACCTGGGGGAAGGGGGATAGTATCAGGATGATTCAAGTGCATTACATTTATTGTAAATTTTATAAATAAACAAACAGTGCACTTTATATTATTATTACATTGTAATATATAATGAAATAATTATACAGCTCACCATAATCCAGAATCAGTGGGAAGCCTTGTAAGGGGACCTAAACTGTCACCTGGGGGTGATGGGAGATAGTGACCCCTAAAGTGTTGCTTATGTTCAGTCTATTCTGTAATCTTGTTTTAGTTGCTGTCACTGCAGAAAACCCTGCTTCACAAAGATAGGATGTTGCAATTACCAAAACTCTGCCTGAGACAAGTGCGCAGTGTGGGAAAGAGGCATGGACAGAAGTGGTAAATAAAATAATAGGCGGGCCATGCACAGACTAAAATAAGTATGGGATTCTGACTTAAGGCCTGCCACCAGATGATTTTGTTCCAGAGGAAAATCGGAATAAAAACACAGGGAAGCCTTCACTAGAAAAGGCTTTCTTTTGCTTCGGGGGAAATGAGAATAAAGACATGAAAAAGCTTTCATGGGAAAAGGATTTCTGCTTTTGCTCCAGAGGAAACTCTCAATCAAAGATCCAGGGAAGCAGAAAGAGGTGTGAATGACCACTGCCTGCACTTTGCAATGGCTCAGCATAGTGTTTCCTTTCCAGATTACACCAGACTTTCTGTTTCTAAGAAAGTGGGAAGGAATTGGGGGAAAAGAAAGAATCCTAACTCAGCCTTCCAGAAAAACCAAAGACCCAGCACGTTAGGAAGTGCTGAGAAAAGAGAGGGGGGGGGGGGTGTGGAGAGAGAGAGAGAGAGAGAAAACCAATTCTGCATAGAGCAGTGCCAGTTTTCAAAGAAACCTGAAATGCAGAGCCGTCTCAGCTTGCAAAGACTTGGTTTCCAAGCAGTGAAAGCCTTCTAAACACATACACACACAAATACAGAGACAAGCACATATACCAAACCAGACTGCGAGAAGCAGGCAAGCTGTGGCCAAAACACATGAGGCATCCTTGGGTATCAAAACAAAAGCGAGAAACGCGAGTTGAAGCATAACGGAGCTCAGTGGCCTTGGAAAAGGTTCAAACTAGAGAGCGATTCCCTTGGAAATGCAGCACTTAAGGAGAAAAGTAGCTTCTCCCTACTCCTATTTGCACCCTGAGGAAAAAACACTCCCCTACACACACCTTGGGGGTCACCAATGAGGCTTTGGTGGAGCCCTTGGTTGCAAGCTGGGTGGCACACATTTGGTTTGCAAATCTGGAGAGTTGCATGAAGGGAGCGTGAGTCTGGTTGGGATGCCGGGAGGGAGAGAGGAGGAAAGTGAGGAAGAAGAGAAGGAGAAAGAAGAAGGAAGATGAAGAGGTAATAGAAAAGCAGGAGGAAGAAGGACACGGAGCCCAGGACTGGCAAGCCATTTACAAGCATAGCTGGCAGGAAACCTTTGCACTGGGCAAGACAGCTTCTGCCTTGCTGTTGTCCTGCCCCAACCCCTGCAGACTCACCGCATATCTGGAGGTGGAAGACAGGCCTTCAGCTCACCTCCAGCTCTGTGGCCTGGTTCCTAACTGGCCATGGACTGGTATTGGTCCACAGACTGGGTTTTGGAGACCCCTGTTCTAGTGAATTACTTTGATGTATATTTAACCTCTTAGTTCCCTGTCAGTTTTTTTTTTCATGAATGCTTTCAACCTCCACTTTTCCTAATTGGGAGTATATACAAAACATTTTTGGGGTAATGGTGGAAATCTATTTAACTGGCAATGTCCAGAAAGAGGTAGACACTTTAACTATCTGCCGCCTTCTGAACTATACACCAGTGCTAATTTCATGTGAGTCATCAATCTCACTTGCCAGCTAAATGTTGAAAAAAAAATAGTCCATATCTAGCATATTATAAAAAGAAATTGCATGAAGTCATTAACAAAAAAATTGTTTTTCAGAGATTGGAACATTCATCAGATCTAGTCAGTTTCATGGTAGAGTTGAAGACTATTTTGGTGAGTTACAATTTTGCAAAGGACTACTGATACCAATTTGTTGATTATCATTAATGCTATAATGAACAAGGTATCCATTTCATTAATAATTTTAATACCTACGTTTTAAAGTAAAATCCTTGTAAGAAATAGTTATCTGTACAGGATAATGCTATTGCTTGTAAATTTCACTTTTCAAGTCAATAGTTATAAATCTACTCCTGCAAAACTAGCTGTTATAAAATCATTTTTGTGATGATGAATAGTCAATATACAAACTAGATATTTATTTTGTTATTAATAATAAATAGTCTTCAGTTTTTCATGGGTAGGATCAATATTGATAAGACAGAACAAGGAGTATCTGTATTCAGTGTCCATTTTTCTTACTCCTTGTGTGCTTATTAAGAGTTAGCTTTATGAATCTAGTAGGTTATGCATATATATACAGTACATTTAGTAGCTTATGTATATATTTACAGTACATTCTTGAGCACTACCATGTACAGTGTATGATTCTGATACAGGGGTACATCTTTCATTGTTATCTTGAGGTAAGATAGGTGGCCTATAAGTTTAATAAATAAATAATAATAAATAACAAATTCCGATTTTATAGTGGTAAGTAGAAATAATAACTTTAGTAAAATTAAGTCTGGTGACAGGTTCCATAAGAACTATTTTCATTCATGTCATACATAAAATATGAATATTTCATTTGTAGCAAACTTCACTGCTTCAGTGTGCCTTCCCCTTTTAATTCCCTTTTCTGAGCCTGTAAATAATACTTTGCTTAAAATGTTTAGAGTGCAATTATTACTGCAGAGGATTTGACTTTTCTCTTTAAAGCATAACAATATTTCGCTGCTCAGAGAATGTCATTCAAGAAAATATCCTTTGTAGCAAATACAGCATATAATGTGGTATAAGTGTACCTTTTAGATAGTTCTTTTGACATTTTTATCATAGACTTTTCCATACCTTCCATTATTTTATGACTTTTCAAAATTATTAATTCTTTTAAAGATTTATTGCTCCCTTATTGTAGCACTCATATAACCCTTAAAAGAAGACTATAAAGAGCACAAGTAAGGCTCATGTTAACTAGTCCCTTAACTCCCATGAAAAAGCCTATCTTTTAATTATTATTTTGTATGTTAATTGTTTTCTAAGGATATGCCCTTCCCTCCCTCTGCTATGAAATCCACATCTTTATACTTTCATTTTATAAAAAAGATTAAAGCAAAAAAGCCAGTTTTGTCCCGCACAAGGCTATTGAATGTAAAAAATTAAGTGTAAATTCAGCATTGTAATGCTGCATAGTTTGTGGTTTGCATGAGTACATTACCTAGAGAAAACACAATTTATTGCAGATAATCCTTTAAAAATTGAACTTTTAGAAACTGAATTGAAATTGGATTTTGTAGTCTTTTCTGTTTTTAGCCATCTTGAGCACATGGGTGGTGATAGAGGAAAGAATAATAAGAGGAAAAGAATCCAATGTTATAATAATATCATAATAATACATTTATGAGATTGTTATCAGATTACTTTTAATTTATTTAGGTTATCTTTTATTCTCAAATATGGTCACCAAAAATTTCTTCTTAGCTTCATTTTTTTTAACTAAGTACAATTAAAAATCTGCACTACACTCCTAGAGGGATTGTGCTGATGTTGAGAATTTTCTATATGTATCTTACCATTAAGACAGCCATTCATTTAATGGATCCCTTTCTTTTTAAAGTGTGCTTTTAGCCAGAGTGTTTGACTATTACCATTTTTTAAAATATGATACATACTTCATATACATGCATATATGCATGCAATAATACCTGTTTAAAATGTGAAGGGGTTGCTAGCCAAGTGTTTAAAAGCAGTTTAATGGATTAAGGATTTTCTGTTTTAGCCAAGAGACTTTCCTGCTATCCGTCTAAAATTGTCATGACTAGAATTGCAGCCAATTGATATCTATGAGAAATGAATCCAACTGAATTGGGTTTGCTTTCAGATGATTGTATAATTATTAATTTATGAACATTTACCTGCATCTAATCACTTTGATTATTTTCAAGTTATTTCTGAGTAATGTGAATAGCTTTAGTGTATGTCATACTGAACAGGAATATAAGAAGAAATATTTCTGGTTTTAATTTTAAGATTCATAGATAGATTTGGTAGATAATTAGATAGACAGACAGATAGACAGACAGGAACCAAGTCACAAAAAATGAACTAAATAAACTTTTTTTAAAAAATAAAAACAGGAACTTGCTTTGAAAAACAGAGAAGAATTGTGTGCTCAACCACCTCCACAGTATTATTCTGGCCTCATCGGAGATATAGAAAATTTGGGATGGAATAAGTATTCATGTTTATTATCTTCTGCAAATACCAAAAAGTTAACCTGCCAACTTTTAAAATATTTATATACAGTATACTGGATTTTGCTCTGATTATTTCAGTACTTACAGTATTGCTTTTTAAATAGTTATAGTTAATCAATATTTAATAAAGTTTAAAATCTTAATACTATATAAAAGCTAATCTCATTTATACTTATAATAGCTCTTCTTCTGAATTTGATAACTTAGAGCAAAACTCCCACTTTACTTTATGATATTAGTATTTTGTGCTTCTTGCTCTGTACTTAGGGGAACTGGTATCTAGCTTAACTTTTGGCTTATAAGAACTGAGTCTGACTCCTTTCCAATTCAGCCTGATTTCTGTCAGAAAGTGAGAATGTTTTTTAAGGAAGAATATTGTTTGAGGGTCACTTCATTTATATTCTGCTACTCTACCTGATAGGGTAAATACAAAGATAGTGTACAGTATATTGCTTCATAACAGCTATCATTCTGTTTTGGAAAAGCAGGTACAATATGCCATGATAGCCTTTATATTTCTACCTATCTCACCTTAGTAACTTTCAGTAGCGACTGCCTGGACTAATGTGATTAGTACAGACCAAAATGAACAAGGAAAAAGAAATATTATTATGTGGACAGGCAGGTGAGAGAAATAACCTTGATGGGTTACAATTAAAACTTTTATCCGCCATTTTCTTTCCTAATTTTAGCTATTACCATTTTGAATATCTATCTCTAGATTGAATTTTAAAAATAATTCTCTCTGGACTATTTCACTTGTTTGAAAGAACGTTTTATGTTAAAGCTAGTTTTATAGCTCCAGGCAAAACAGTGTTGTGAGAAATATATTTAAGAGTATAAACCAGTAGTGTGTGTGTGTGTGTGTGTGTGTGTGTGTGTGTGTTTATATCTATATACCTATATCTAAATATCCACTTCGTAGTATTTACCTGCAAGTGCGGGTCCTGGATCAGTATATAAAAAATAACTGTAAAAAAGGATGAAAATTTTGCCAGGAAGTGTAATATGTAGCGAAATAAAGGCTGACAGAACCATACTTTATATGCCAAAGGTTCCAGTGATAGAAAACTGAAACATGGTGTTCATTTCCACAGCATGAGTTTGACACATCATATAAATAACTCAAAAAGTATATGACTGAATCAAACAGTTTACTTACATATTAACAGCAGTAAATTTATGACAGCAAAAAGGACTCACATAGATGATTTCCAATTAATATATTTAGAAAAATTAATACAAATTGATTACTAATAGAGTTACTTCAGAACTTGTTTTCTTTCTTATAGGGTTCTGTTTATTGATCCTGCTTTTAGTACGATCAGGTTAAAAGCTGAAGACTCTTCTGGTCGGGATCATCAAATCACTTTGAAATTAAATTCAAAAGTAAGAGTTTTTAAAATGTTGGGGGGAAATCATAACTTGATGAAACTGCCACACACAAGATTTTATGGCTATTGAATAATCATATATAATCATTTGTATCTTAAGAATTGCTTTTGTTTTCAATTTAAATTATTCAGCAAAATTGAAACATAGAGGTTTCTAATATAAAGAAGCTAATGCTACCAAGGGGGAATTCTGGATTTAGCTTGAGGAATTAATGATCTCATCTAGGCAGTGTTCTAGATTGATATGAGAATTAGGTTTCTCTATTTCTATTCAGTCGGATTTGAAATATTTATCAGCGGCTCAATTATTTTACTTAGCAAGTTACAAAATAGATTGAATTTTAGTAAGAGTTGACAAAGTATGGGACATCAGAGGATGTATTGCAGGGAGAGTTGTTAGGATGTGACAAATGGGGAGATAGATGTTGGAAAAAGAAATTATGGAAAAGAGATTGAAAAGGGTCTCTGGACATCTCAGGAAATGGTTTCCAGCCAAGACATTGTTGGATAATGATGGAGGTGACAGCCAGTTCTTGGCAGTTCTTCCAGCAAAGGTAACTTGAGGGAAACAGTGAGAAAACAATGTAGTGATTGCCATTGTTGATCACACAGCCATAGATTGTGAGATAAGCAGCAAATAAATTTAATAACAATATTGGACTGCAAGTGTACTTCTGCAAGGAAGCTAAAGAAATAGTGGACCACCTGGTTAACTGCTGCAAAATGATTATATAGACTGACTACAAACAAAGACATGATAAAGTAGCAACTATGGTGCATTAGAAGAGATACCATTTGCCTACAAGCAAGAACTGGTGGGACCATAAAATAAAATCACAATCATCATGACAGTATTCACTTTCCCATCATTCACTATCAATCACACTTACTCTTGCCTTCCATGTTTTACTATCTGTAACAACCCATTAAAATCTGTCAAAGAATCTCACTATTCCAATAAGTAAACCATGAATTTCCCAGGTAGTGACCGCTTTGCAGCTTGCTACCTTTCAACTAATTATTCACAATCTATCCTGCATGGATTTTTTAGCTGTTTGTTCCAAATTTTTCTCTACATCTTCAAGTCACCATAAAACTGTATTTGGAAACTGTTGCCAGAAGCATTCCCAGCTCCAAATCTACCATTAGATTTTTACACCTTTGTCCCATTGAACCTTTTTTACAGCCTCTACTTAGTTATTCTAACCACAACCATGACTTCTTCTATTACTAGAGTTCCATGATGGCGAACCTATGGCACACTTGCCAGAGCTGGCACACAGAGCCCTCTCTGTGGGCACGCGTCCTGTCGCCAGCTACTCTTTGGGCTTCCAGCGCTCACATGCGCACTGGACAGTCCCAAAGTTCAGTTGGCTGATGTGCAAATGCTCCGGAGCATGTGAAGACCAGCTGGCCGGTGCACATGCATATCGGCCAGCTGGTCTTCAGGTTTCCGGCGTGTGCGTGCATTCCATTTTGGGTACGTGGTGCTGAAAAGGTTCGCCATCACTGCTATAGTTCGTTGCGCAGTTAACCAGGTATTCAGACTGGATTTGGCATTTGTTTCCACCTATTGAGTCTTTTCCAAGGACCTGGTTTGGTAGATGTTGATATTTGATGGTGTTAAAAATATTGTTGCAGGGTATAAGGAGTTCTGAGTAAAACTGTCTTTTTAAATTGACTGATGGTTATTTTGTCAATGCCAATGGTGTCCAAGTGATGATTCAATTGTTTTCGGATTACACCCAAAGCATCTATTACTACTGGTAATACCTTTGCTTTTTTGCCACAGTTATTTTATTTCTATTTGAAGGCATTTGTATTTTGTTATCTTCTCCAGTTCTTTCTTTTTTAATCTGCTGTCTCTAGGTACTGTCACCATTCAGAATTGTTAAATCTGGGATTTTATGTGGTAGGTGGTTTAAATTCTACAGTCCCAGAGTATTTAGCTTCTTCATTTTCTATTACTTGTAGATGTTTCTGCCAGTTTGGCATGGCTATCTAGAAAAGCTCTTCTGAAGTAAATATCAGTATAGGAAGCCCTTCCTTAACAACCATTTGTTCAGTGACTAATTGAAATTGAAACAATGCTGAAAAAAATAACTTCTCGGCCCATTTATGACTTTTGTAATGTCCCTCAGTCACATGATTGCTATTACAATAAGCATGACTTGCCAATGCCTGACCTGTGTTGTTTTTCTCCTTCCCTCCTCCTTTCAGAGCAGATTGACAGGAGAGGGTGGGATGGCAAAAATGTAAGCTGTTTGCTCTTTTACATTTGAAAAGCAAGAGGCTAGAAACCCCTGATACACTACACAGTTTACAGTACTTTCTAGAAGTTATTTTCTCTCCAAACTTTCTCCTCTGCTGGGGAATAGGGGAGGGGAAAAAAACAAGCAGTTTCAATAGGTAGTCCTTTTTCCTTCACCATTGCTGGTGCAATTTCATTGGTCTTGATTTGTAGAAGAACAGACAGTTTGCTGCCTTGAAATATTTTTCTCTCCAATCTCTTCTTTGCCTTACCCTTCTGCCCCTCCCCTCCCCTAGTCCCAATTAGGGTCCTTAAGCAAGGATTATCTGTAAAAAGGATATAGTCAGAAGGCAGGCCTTTTCTGTATGATGGAATAAGTTGCTTTAAATATATGCTTGGCCACTACCTTGCTGATGTTTTAGCCATTCTTTTCCTGTTGCACTTTGGGCTGGAATGAATCATGGAAGACAGCTAGCTAGGTTTTGATGGCTTTGATGTTAATTTGGGGTGAGATGGGGCATTAGTTAGGCTAAGCCTTTTTTTTTCCACTTCCCAGAATCTGAGTAGAGGTGGTCTACAAATACTTTAAAATAAATAAGTTTGATAGCTTTATGATAGCCTTATTAACTATGCATGCTCACAAAGCAGAGGCTCGGTTTTATATAACTTCATAAATGCAAAACTGTGGGTAGGATTGTAGTCTAGATCAGCTGCAGAAAGCACTTTATAGTGCTTTTCAGTTGAAATAGCTATCTTCTTAATTTGTCATATAATTTTTTTTCTAATCAGTAATATGAAGAGCAAACACTTGAATGAAATCTTTAATGAAATCTTTTAAGTTAATTTGATATGTTTATGTACATTTAATTAAATATTATGGAATAAAGTTTAAAATGCTGTCTATGTCTTTTGAGGCAGCACTTATAAAGCAGTACTTAAACCAAGAACATTCAAATTCAGTTTCTTTTATACTCTGTTTTATGTTATCCAAGGTGAAAATATTGGCTGGAAAGTTGTTTTAGTTGCAGCTTGCAAAGAACAGATTATGCAAGTATCTAGTTGAAACTCATGATCATCAATCAACTCTGTTTCACAAGATTATAGTGATGAAAGGATCAATTGTGTTTGTCCTTTTTAAAAATGTGTCTGGCATTTAAACTTGCCACTGGAGAAAATTAATATATGAAACGTGTGCTTGATGACATGGGAATTTGATTTGTAGTAATTTATGTAATAAATGTTCTGAGCAGTTCATTCATATGTTACATTTATTTAAAGAAACAAAAGCAATATTATTTTTTTTTTTTTGTGGACAATTCTGCCAAAGTGAAATACATTCAAGGGCTATTGATTTCAAAGAAGAAATTTAAGTATACGTTAAACTGAATTCTCACTGAAATCAATAAAGTTAAAATACCCTCTTGTTTTAAAGTATTCTAAAATTATAAAGGGAATTTATAATCAGGGAATCCCTTATTTATTTTATGTTTCTTCAATGGAACAAATAACTTTATGTGGATTTAGAAAGGAAATTGATACAATTCTGCCTTTTGCTTCTTCCTCCTCTATTTACCTATGCTGATTTCCCCCAGCTTCCACACATAGTTTACAGGCACAAACCTAGTGGAGATTTATGAAATCATGCACAATGTGAAGAGAGTACATGGAATTTTATTTCCCTCTTTCCATAGTGATGATTTGATAAATACAGTTATGGCATTGATTGTATGGGAAGTAAAATGAAAGAAACTACTTTTTAATGTAACAAATAGTTCACATTATTCTGCTCTAAGGGCAGATGTGGGAGTTGTGTTCATGTCATACTTCTCAGAAGTAGGAATTCAATGATTAGAATTGGGGCCCTATATTTGAAGCCCTTTAATTTAATACTAAAACCTCATTTAAGTTTTTAACATTTACCACTTGTTTTTCTTTCTAGTATTAGTTACTGCAGATTTCACTGAGAAGCTAACCTTGCCTACAGAGTACACTGATTCAGAAGAAAACAAAAATTACTTTAGTAGCCAATACAATTTTAATATGCATAAAGAAATATTTTGTATTCAAAAGGAAGCCTTCATATTTTGCAGATTGGGAAACTAAATATAATAATATTTAGAATAAAACATTTTCAGATATGCATAATACTAGTAAAATGGGACAAAATAACTTCAGATTAATGAAGCAGTACTTTAAATGATATTTTGTTTGAAATATTGTGGATGGATTATTAAAATATTGTATGTTTTATTTCTTTTAAAGAAATAGATACTATAGAATTCTTCATTAGAATGAAATGATACTAATTGAAATGATTACTTTTTAATTTAATTCAGACATTACTTTTGAATGTCTGAATGATATACATGTTGCTTACATATTTGGATTCATATTTGATAATGGGAGTTAATATAATTCTTAAATTAAAAGTAGAACTTGCAAAGACATGGAACTACTAATTTTCTTACAACATTTTTATCATCAAGAGTTATTATATGGAAATTTTTGCAAGTACAATAAGAAATGTAAGTAAATTGTAAAAATATATACACATGAAACATATGTACTCTATCTGTATCTGTGTCTGTGTGCGTACATATAATTATATTGGATAAATAAGTTAATAATTTATCCAATGTAAATTATTCTATGGCCATGGACCTGACCCAGGTAGTTAAAGGCCCCACCCACTTGGGAAATCACACTCTGGACTTGATTTTTGTCTTGGACCAGTGGCTGAATGATCTTAAAATAGGGGATATAGACATCAAGCCCTTGTCATGGTCTGATCGTTCTCTCCTTCACATGGACTTTCGGAGATGGAACCGACCAAATGGTTCCGTCCCAGGCGCCTGATGGACCCCGAGAGGTTCCTGCGGAGCTTGGGACATTTCCTGAGACTCTGGCTCATGACTTGACTGAGGACCTAGTGGTCGCCTGGGACAGGGCGGCTACTGGGGCCTTGGACCGCGTCATGCCTTTGCGGCATCTGACCCGATGCCGATCTCGACTAGCTCCTTGGTTTTCCGAGGAGCTGAGAGAGATGAAGTGTCGGAAAAGACGCCTGGAGAGCGATTGGAGGACAAGCCGATCTGAATCTGGCCGAACACAGGTGAGATCTTATATTAAGATCTACCTAGTGGCGATAAAAGCGGTGAAGTCTAGCTACTTCTCCGCTCTTATTGCATCTGCAGAGAACCACCCAGCCGCGCTGTTTAGGGTGACCCGCTCCCTACTTCAGGTGGGGACGCAGGAAGATCCCTTACAGGGATGAGCTGAGGATTTTGTGCAATTCCTGCATGATAAAGTCGCTCAGATTTGGGGTGGCCTGGACTCCGATTGGGTAGCTCCAGGGGAGGAGACGGGGGTAGGTCTTGAGAGCGTTATCTGGGAAGAGTTTGACTCTGTAGCTCCTGAGGACGTGGACAGGATTCTGGGAAAGCTTAACGCTGCCACATGTTTATTGGACCCGGCCTCCCAGGAGGTTACCCAAAGCTGGCTCCAGGGAATTGTAAATGCTTCTCTGAGTGAGGGTTTCTTTTCCGCCACCTTGAAAGAGGCGGTTGTGAAGCCCCTCCTCAAGAAACCTTCCCTGGACCCAGCTTTATTATCAAACTATCGTCCAATCTCCAATCTTCGCTTCGTTGTGAAGGTTGTTGAGAGTGTGGTGCCGCGACAACTACCCCAATACCTGGATGAAGATGCCTATCTGGATCCGTTCCAGTCGGGCTTCAGGTCACAATACAGCACGGAAATGGCATTGGTAGCATTGGTTGATGATCTCTGGAGGTCCCGGGACAGAGGTTACTCCTCTATCCTGTTCCTATTAGATCTCTCAGCGGCTTTTGATACCATCGATCATGGTATCCTACTGCACCGGCTGGAGAGGTTAGGAATAGGGGGCACTGTGCTTCGGTGATTCTCCTCCTTTCTCTCTGAGCATTTGCAGTTTGTGTTGGCAGGGGGGCAGAGGTCAACCTCGAGGCACCTTATTTGTGGGGTGCCACAAGGGTCAGTCCTCTCACCCCTTCTATTCAAAATTTATGTAAAACCGCTAGGCGAGATCATCCGTGGTTTCGGGGTGAATGTTCATCAATATGCTGATAACACTCAGTTATACATCTCCACCCCAGACCACCCCAACGATGCCCTTACTATAATGTCCTGTTGCCTGGAGGCCGTACGGATCTGGATGGGGAGTAACAAAGTCAGACTCAGCCCCTCCAAGACTGAGTGGCTGTGGCTTCCAGCGTCCCAGTATAGTCAGCTGGTACCATCACTGACAATTGGGGATGAGACCTTGTTTCTCACAGAGAGGGCCGGCAATTTGCGTGTCCTGGACTCACGGCTATCTTTAGAAGACCATTTGACGGCCATGGCCAGGGGGGTCTTTTATCAGGTTCGCCTGATCTGCCAGTTGCATCCCTTTCTGGATCGGGATGCCTTGCGCACAGTCACTCATGCCCTAGTCACCTCCTGTATGGACTACTGCAATGCTCTCTACATGGGGCTCTCCTTGAAAAGCACCCGGAGGCTCCAACTGGTCCAGAATGTAGCCACGCAGGTGATTATGGATGCATCTCGTTGCGCCAATGTAACACTTCTCCTACGCGAGCTGCACTGGCTCCCGGTGGTCTTCCGGGTGCGATTCAAGGTGTTAGTTATCACCTTTAAAGCGCTCCATGGCTTAGGACCTGGGTACTTACGAGACTGTCTTTTGCCACCAATAGCCTCCTACCGCCCAGTTTGTTCTCACAGGGAGGGACTACTCAGGGTACCATCAGTCAAATTGTGCCGACTGGCGACTCCCAGGGGGAGGGCCTTCTCTGTAAGGGCTCCAACCCTTTGGAATGAATTGCCCCCCGATAGGCGAAACATCCCTAATCTCCGTGCTTTCCGCTGTGCCCTCAAGACCCTGATGTTCAATCAGACGGGGCTAAACATGTTAACTGGGAATGATTAAAATATTATCTAATTCTGGGTTTTATTTAATTTGGGCTAAACTATATTATAATTTTAATTATCAATTTTATGATGTTTATGTATCTTTTATTTTTTCTTGACTGTATACCGCCTTGAGTCCTGCGGGAGAAAGGCAGTATAGAACTATAATTAATTAATTGATTGATTGATTAATAAAATATACAGAAGAATTGTAAGATATTTGTATTAATTAGTAACCAATAACAAGATCTGTACTTTTGAAGTATAATTATTGGACTTTTAATAAACAGTAAATTCCATTGAATGTTCCTGTTATTCTTCCAATTGAACAAATCCTTTATATTGCTGAATTATCTACTACCAAATTCATATTTTCTACAGGTTTTCACACAATTTATTGTCATACATTTTTTTAGTCGAGATTTTTTTTTTAATATATGAAAGGCTGAAAATTCACAGATTCCTTATTTAAATATAGTATTGTTTTCCACAAGATTTAGATATTTAAAGTAACTTAATTTATTTTTCCAAATCCGAAAAGTAGTTTGCAGAGGAAAAAAATGGTATATGGCTTCTCATCTGTGATTCAGATGAATTCCCTTAATCATTCCCTTTCTATTTTGTTGCTTGTTCAAAAGTTATTAATGTAACTGACTGAAAATATCATAACAACAAAGCATAAGAGCTTTTGCAAGCCATAAAACTTTTGTTTTTAAAATGGAAAGTACAGCAGGGAACATAAAACATAGTATACATAATAAAATATAAGTGCAAATTTGAATACCAAGTAGCCAGAGAAATGAAAATAAATTTGAGTGTAACCTAGATGAGGAGCAGGTGTGAAGAATCAGTGGGAGATTACTAGAGGCAGATATAGAGTTACAGAGAAACTGAGGTTCATTACCATAAAAGTCAATTGGATGTGGTCTACTACTGAATTAAGTTAGGGAGACTAAAAACAAAGCAGAATAGTACTTTATTCAAAGTAGTAGGTGGCAAGTCTCCAAGATTTGGGTATATATATTTCGGAAGATTTAAATTGTGTTTATATTTAACATTGGTTTCTCTAAACATATCAGATGTTCTAAGTTTTAATACTGAGTTTTATTAAGGTGAATTAGGGAAGAGTATTGATATTTTAATCAATGCATCTATTTTAGTATTGGCCATATTTGTTTTATTGTTGCTGTTGTGCTCATTTCAATGTACAGAGCTCATATCAGTTGAAACAGAATTTTTGAGAGAGAAAATGTGTGTGTGTGCCTATGTGTGTGTTTGTGTGAATACACACATGTATGCACACATGTACTTATACATAGACATGCACATAATGAAATCAGTAGTAGGATGTGAATGATAGCTTCTGTAAAGCTAGACAACTCAAGTTTTGTTTTGTTTTTTATTTACATTGGAAACATTTTTCATTTTTACTGGTAAATAGCAACTTTAAAATACCATGTAAAATGTGTTTTTTATTAGAATTGGATGAATTCTGAATAATGATATAGAAATCCAACTATAAGGAAATTCTTTACAGTTGAATCAAAAATTTGAATAACCAACAGTTTCCTGACAAGAAAATAGTTTTAAATAATATGTTCCTACATTTAGGAAAATATTTGGAAAAATCGTTACGTTCTTTATACAGTATTTTAGAAGTTGCTGGGAATCAAGTGGCATATACATTTAATTAATTATTATTAGAATGGCTTTTCTTTTTTGTTTATGAAAAAGAGGTAATGTGTTTATTTCAATCTATTGTTTGCTTTTCTGCAAAAAAATTTCATAATGAATAAACATTGTGGATGTTCTTTTCTTTTTCTGTGTCAGTATCCCAGAGAGCAACCAGACTGTCTTATTGACTTACCAGTTCAGTTTTCTTTTTCCTGGACTCCACAGGTAAGCAAGCATCCATTTGTTCCCCTGTGAAGTATGTATGTATTTTAGAAGATGTTAGGTTCATATCTAATATATAGTTTAAACAATTTCTACTGTATGAATTAATAATTCAATTCAATCTTGAATGTAATATAAATGGTATAGTACCCAGTGAACCGTAAAATGAGTTCCTGACTTAAGAGTATGTTTGTATGTCAATTATTCACCATTTTGAATAAAATAAAATTGAAAGAAAGAATTTTTCTTCCAGTGAATTTTATGGATGTATATCCAACAGTATTCAATAGGAATTATTGGAATTATTAATCTGGAATGAGCTCCCTCCGGAGATAAGGAGGATTCAAGACCTACGCACTTTCGCCGCGCCCTAAAAACATTTTTATTTCAATAGGCGGGGTTGGCCTAACTCTCCCTTTTTAAATTGGGTTTTAAATGTTTTACTTAAATTGGATGTTTTAAATTCTTTTGGAGCCCAAATTATTTAATCTATTTAATAGTTTTTAACTTTTGTATGTTATTGGTATCTTATTTTGGCTGTTCACCGCCCTGAGTCCCTCTGGGAGTAGGGTGGTATATAAATTCGATAATAAATAAATAAATAAAATAATCCAAGTGGTTACTGAACTTTTGTTTCATTAGTGTAACATTACTTCTAAATCCTATTCTGTGGTGACAAAATTATCTCCAATCTCATATTAATATTTCTAAAAATAAACGGGTGTAATCTGAGACACAGAGCTAGTTTGGTTTAGCCAAACTAGCTATAGTGCTAGACCAGAAACCCAGAAGATATAAATTCTGGCCCTGGGCATGAAAACCAGCTGAGTGACTTTGGGCTACTCATACTCCCTGACCAATCTATTTCACAGGGTGGTTATTGTGTGTTTGGGGCAGGGTTGGGGGGACAGAAGGTATGCTGCTTTGAATTGTACAAAAATAAAGGAGAATGTACATAGAATCTGAAAGCTGCAATAAAAACTGATAGTACAAATGTACTTCTGGGGCAAAACTGATTAAAGTGTATGTGGGCTATTGACAACCTACCAGTTAGATGTTCAACATTCAGAAAGCACTTTAGCAATATATAATTTCCGCTTCTAAGGCTATGGTAATTCAGATTCTGCAGTTTCTTGTTCAAGTTAATTGCAGAGTTTACTGGAAATTCTGACTGTTTCTTAATAGGTCTGATGACTTGAATGCAAGCATATTACAGTTTCTAAATCCTCAGCAAGCATTGCGGTGGCTTTAGAAATATTCTGTGAATATATAAAGATGACTTGGAACCTTTAATAAGATACACCTGAGACAGGCAAAAATAGTTACAAGATACAGCTAATCAAAAATTACTTATGACATAGTGAATACTATATCTTATCCTAGTAGAAAATGTTGCTAAAGATAGATTCTTGTAAACCATACTTTATTTTCACACAATTAAAAATCTGCTGCTGATGGGATGCCCCCCTCTGGCAAGAATGCAAAATGCTTAATTTTTCCATCCTTTTCATATACTGTATAATGAATATTTTTGGTATTGTTCTTACACCATCAGTATAAAGAGAGCAGCACAAGAACAGAAAAACTCATCTGTCTTCAGCCCTGATGCACACACACTTTTTAAATAAAGGCTGAAATGTAGCTGTGTGCTATATGAAATTTCAAGATACTAAATGTTAAAATTACACAATAATTCATGCTCACTGTCTCACCCCAATTTCCAAAACCTGGTGTTTGGTTTTATTTCTAATCAATGGACAATTGGCAGTGTAGTTCCCTTTTCTTGAAAAAGCCAATTATAATTTACTCACCTTATTTGCTTTCTAGTTCACAATCACTTATGGTGTTAAGCCTATGCCACTGGCCAACAGAGCCTTAAATTTCTAACCTATGGTTTCCTTCTTATTGTAGCTTCAAAGCTGGATAATCTTTCTTTCTTTTTCCTGATGTAACCAGCCTTCTAATTCAGTAGCATCTGATTTCTAAGCAAAATATAGTACATTAAGCTTTAAGACTGTCTATTATATTGATACAGGGACTCGGTGACTCAATGGCTAAGATGCTGAGCTTGTCGATTGAAAGGTCGGCAGTTCAGCGGTTCGAATCCCTACTGCCACGTAATGGGGTGAGCTCCCGTTACTTGCCCCAGCTTCTGCCAACCTAGCAGTTTGAAAGGACATAAAAAATGCAAGTAGAAAAATAAGGGTCACCTTTGTTAGGAAGGTAACAGCGTTCCGTGTGCCATTGGCATTTAGTCATGCCGGCCACATGATAATGGAGACGTCTTCAGACAGCGCTGGCTCTTTGGCTTTGAAAAGGAGATGAGCACCGCCCCCTAGAATCGGGAATGACTAGCACATATGTGCGAGGGGAACCTTTACCATTACCTTACTATATTAATGTAAATTTGAAAAAAAAATTCTTTACACAGGTAAATTTTGTGAATATTTATGTCAGGATCTATTAAAAGCTCTGATAATCTCATGCATTTATTTAAAAGCTTCAACATCTTCATTAAAGTTTTCTTGTTAATTTTATAAACTGAACAAATACACTCTAACAAAAAAGCAAGCTATTTAATTTTGACTTGTAATTGGTAAAAATAAGAACTATGTCCTAATTCTGTGTAAAAGTATTCATTATGTATATAGTTCGTTACCATGTTCAACAAATAAGAAATTGGTGTGTATTGATGTACTGCATGTACTTCCTAACTGATTGGATATTGGCAACAATATATTGACTTGCAAGGTAGTCTGTGGAGATCCTAGCCTGCCAAAAATAGTATGAGTATGCATGATTTCTTGGGAAATGCTACAAGACCCTGTGTGCTTCCTCCTTTCATAGTCAAATCAGGCTGACACATTTCATCCTGAGAAGATGGTTCCTACAGTGTTCTGAGCCAAGTATATAACATCATGTAGCTCAAAACCTTAATTAGACTTGTTAACCAGAATAGTGACAGAGTATTGATGTTACTTTACAGTAAAGTCTCAACCTTTTAACATCCTGGTATGCATTTTCTATCAAATACTGATGTAGGTAGGACCCCAGCTATAGCTTTTCCCTGCTGTTCAAATAAGATCCATGAATTATGAATTACCCCAAAGTCAAAGACGTGAAGCTTTATTAGTATGGCATCCTTACCTAGAGCTATCATTAGGGCCATCCTGAGCCAAGATGTTCATTTGGACAAAACTATAGATTGTCTTACTGGTATTTAGCTAAGCTTGTGGTTTGCCTGTCCAGACTTATAATCTCCAAAAAGCAGATATATACTAAAAACATTTCCAGCTTCATCTGGTTGGTGAAATATAACTGGGTAACCTTAACATATTAATGATACTGATTGAATAACAATACATGATCTTCTCTTATTAGCTCTTAAATAGTAGTAGGAAGAGAGCCAAACTCTGGCACCCATATTGTTCTCTCACTACTGTTAACTGAGGTACAAGTTGAGTCATACAGTAATAGTGCTTTCAGATCCTATATTACATATAGATAATCTAGCAAAATAGCATGATTAGTAGTATTAGAAACAATGGTGAATTTTAACAGTACTAGGAGGAGACAAGACCCCTACATTCCAAGTCCTAACAGAAGTCATCTGCTAGAGTGACTGATGCTAGTTCAATCTTATGCCAGACTGATTGAGAGGTGTGTACAGTAGCTAATCTGATTCTCTGCCACCAATAAAACCTACCTAGAAAAAGAAATTTGGGATGATGTCACTCTGAGGTCAAAAAAATTGAGAAAACTCTTGTCTAGTCCAGTCCAATTCAGCCCTACTGGAGTTGAGTAATAAATTTCACATCCTCTCCCTGGAAGAAAACATGCAGGCATATATAAAGAAGGGACTTTATCAAGTATTCCAGTAGCAAGAAGAAAAGTAGCCAAGATTTCCCCAAAGAAAAAATGGCATGTGTTGGTGATAGGTGACTTACTTTTTAAAGAAACAAAATCAGCAATTTGTAGACCAGACCGATCTATCAAGGGAGGTATGTTGTCCCCAGTTACAAAGATGTAGCAGAGAGGCTTACCAAAATAATGAAGCTCACCAATTATGCCTTTCTACTCTTTCATGTTGGAAAAATGACACGACAAAGAGCCTGAAAACAATATCAAGGACTTATGAACAGCTAAGTAGGAAAGACAAAGAGGGCATACAAAGTTCTCATCTGTACTTCCTATGGAAGGTCATCATCCAATGGGGGAGCAGAGGATTCTAGAAGTAAACTGCTGGCCCAAGTGCCGTACAGAGAATTTTGGATTCCTAGACCATGGTTTAGATTACCTACAGGAAGGGCTTTGGCAGGGAATGGACTACATCTCAGAAGAACTGGGAAGAATGTGTTTGGAAAACAGTTGTCTCATCCAAAGGGCCGGGTGGATTATCAAGAGCATATTGTCCAGATCATTTGCAGCAGTCGTTTCACTTAAATTTTGTAGATGAGATTAGTATTTCAGTAAGTATTACTGTATTAGTATTAGTAAGGGAAACTTCCATTCATATATGAATGATTCCACATTGTTGGTTAAAGAACTGGAATGATTGTCAGTGAGTATTAGATAGATTGTAGGACAGTGAGAAGGAATCTGAAAACTAATATATCAAATACCAAGGTAGTCATATTTGACAAAGAAAAGTGACTGAACAATTGCAAGTTATATGTAAACAGCAAAAAACACAGCAAGTAGATAGATTTGTCTATCTTAGTAGAAATTGGCAAAAGATGGGAAAATCGAGACTTTTAAGTTAGACAAATGCTAGTAAAAAGATAATAGATAAAATGTGGTCTGTTGCAAGGAATGAATAAGTATCAAATAAGTGAAAACAAGTGAGTGTAATGAGTCGTGTTTATTTTTGGTTTGTTATTTCTTTCTTCTTTTTTGCACTTTGCACAGCATTGCTTATGCCCAAAGGGATATATGTATTAACTGATACACAGGTTAACTTTTTTCCCAAAATTAAAAGATTTGTATATGTTCAGTGAGCTATTTGTTAGCAGATTCTCATTTTTTCTTAGTATTATGTATATTCAGCATATATATTCTAACATTTGATGGGTATTTAATTTTAACAAGTATAGGTCATCTTAATGAAAATGTTGACAGGATCCTTAACTCAAAGAGGACAAATGTCAAAATTTGAATACTAGCACAGAACTTCTTTTAAGAGAATCTAAATAGATTTCAGATATAATAATTGATTTCCCCCTAACATCTGTTTCTCATTTTGTGTTCCACCAGTACTTTTGGACTCAAAGCTTGATGGTGGTTTTCCCCCCTCTTGCTTTTTATATAATAATAGACATGGCTTTATGGCGTCTGTATTAAAAATGGGTAATTTTCCTTATGGTCCCTGTCTTCCTGCTGGGTGGATAATGTTTTGATGTATTTTTCTTGTGCTCTGATGAGAGGTCTGCTGCTGCTGCTCTGACATATTCATTTGGATGAATAATTATAACGTGCACAATGTCAAGCTGAAGATGGTAGGGTTTTGTGCATTGTGACAAGCCTAGTAGCCAGTGCAGGTGTCTCACAGCAGGATCAGCAGCAGCCAGTGGATTCTGGTGCAGAGGAGACATTTTAAAATAGTCAGAAATCGGTACCAAGGGCAAGGCTGCTGCCATTGTTCCAGTTGCCATATATACAGAGCTTTCCAGTGACAAGTCCCAGTACAACTACTTACTTCAGTTACAAACTTTCTTTTGTCTAATTAGCAAAATTCATTTGCTGTCTATTTCATTTTTTAATATGTCCAATTACTGCAGGTATTTATTCATGGGTTAAGGCACTGCCTGTTCCTTTGAATTTTTAGTCAAATTAGTTCTACTAAAATACATAAAGTGGATTTTCTAAAGAAGCATGGAGGATTTCTACCTTTGATGACTAAGTCTTCAGTGAAATTATTGAATATTAAATCAATAATATATACAACATGTCTGACAGCTGGAGATGTTTAATTGAAATCTGGTACTAATTTTTTTGGTCAACATACGAATCAGGAGAAATAGTGGAGAAAGGTTCCCGTTCAAGTAAATGACAAAAAGAAATAATTTTCCAAGCAAATGTGAAAAAAGAATAAATTAATAGCAATCTTGAGGGTTATCTAATCCATATTCTTGCTGGATTCTTCCGGACCTGTTTAGTATAGTATGTTTTTCTTTTCTTTTCTTTTTTATTTAATGTTCCAACCAATGTAGTGGATAATTCCTATCTAGTAAGTCTTTTGCACCATTATTATGTTTAAAAGAATATTTTCACATAAACTTCTGTCCGTGGTCTTTTACCTTAAGTTATGTGGCTTGGTATCCAAAAGAATTATTGCAAATCATGAAAGCATTTACAGATTAATGGATTGTGAAGCACAAATGCTGTTTAAGATATTATAAGGAATATTAATAATGAATATGTTGGTAATAGCAGGTATATCTCCCAGCATAGATTTTTGATGTAAGCTTACCTGGAAAAGCTGTTGTTTTTTAAAGGCAGACTTTTCAATATTATATTTTTTTTTAAATTAGTCATTCATCTAGTAATATGCCAATCAGTTTGGAAGCAAGATGTGGTAGAGTGGCCTCTACATAGTTGGAGACTTTCCTGGTATAAATTTTAAATAAAACAGTTAAAAACCCACAAAATTATCATGCAAGGTAATTGTTCGCTTATAAAATGTTGATGGAAACTGAGCCAATAAACCTTTGACCATGCTGGAATCTGCAATTTTAGCATCTCTGAAGGGCACCAAATTGAAAAGATAATGATGGTGGACAAGAGCTGAACAAATAGAAAACATGCAATAGTGTGAATTTGTTAGTTCAAACCAGTCTTGTCTTGTCTCAGACAGGAATTGCTATAAATCCTAATTATTTTGATGACCTTTTGAGGGCATTTTACAGCTCCATTTTGAAACGTGAGCATAAGTTAAAGAAATTTTAAAAATCCAAGTAAATTGACAGACCATCTCCTGCCTGTTTTTTTGTACCCACCCCATCCAGTCTGGCAGGAGGGGCATGGTCCAGCTCCTATCTGCTAAGGGGTGTTTTTAGCAGGGGTATCTGCATTTTATCATTCTTCCGGGGATTAGATTGGTGATGTCTGGTTTCCAGAAGGCCTTAAACACTTGCCTCCATGGTCAAGCCTGGAGTCCTAAGTGTGTGCCCAACATGATAGTGGTTCAAGTAAGCAGCAGTATACATGATGCTAAAATTTCATCTATTTATACATCCATGTTGGCAAATTATATGTGAATTTTTTTCCAGATTCAAAGTGCTAAAATTTTATGACATGATTTTCTAGTTTTTTAATATAAAGAAAGAGTAAGCAATATCAATCTATTAAACCTGCAATAAGATAAATCAGTGATGTGCAACATGTCCCCTGAGCCACATATGTGATCCTCAGCATATTGAAGCAATAATGATGTTATTCATTCAATCTTGCCCGATTCTTGGCAATTCTATCGGCCAGGTCTCTCCACATCTTTTGATCTTGTACAACTTCTTTGAGTTTCTCTATATTCTGGATGTTGTCAGCTTTGATGGCATCCAGCCATCGTGTTTTTGGCGGCCTGGTTTCCTTTTACTGCTAACTCTTCCAAATATAATTGCTTTCTACAATGAATTCCCCTCCATGACAGGGCCACTGTAAGTAAGATGCAATTTCATGATTTTGCCTTCTAGTGGCATATTTGATGTTTTGGTCTCATACTGGAATAATGCCAGTATTGAACTCTGATGGCAAAATAACCAAAATTTCACTTGTGTGTTTCCTCCCCCAACCCCCAAAATAGAGGATACTAATGTTAGTGTGGGATCCTTACGAGGCAACAGCTTCTATCCTATGGTGGCTGCTATAGCTTTGTTTAATACCAGTTATAGTTTAATGCCAGTTATTTCTCTCGAGAGATAATGGTGAGGGAGAAGAGGAAATGAAGTTTTTTGTTGTTGTTTTTTAAATGACCAGCAGGGCATCTATTTCAGCTTTTCATATTTTTTTTTAGGAAACAAAGTCCCATCACCATTCATAAAAACTAAATTTTTGAAAATCAGTTTCAAAAATGGCAACTTCACACTATTTTTTTAAGATTTAAATATAGTTTGTCTTCCAGAAGCTCTTGCTCTTATTCTAATCATCTTTGCATTTATAGAAAAAAAAAATCTTCCTGCCAAATTGCCCCCTTCCATTCTTGTAATGTTCCACTTGTAACCCAATTGTTTTTTGCAGCATTCTTTAAAGATTCCCAGGTCCCATGTTCCATAAAATAAGAATTGGAAGTTGAGAAAACCGATAGGGTTGCTTCAGATTTCTGCTCTTGGATTACTTTTGTTGTTGTTGTTGTTGTTGTTTCCTCTCATTCTATTCATTCATGTCTGATTCTCAGAGACTGCCTGGACAAGCCCCCACAAGTTTTCTTCGCAAAGTTTTTCAGGAGTGGTTTGCTTTCTTCCTAAGGCTAAGAGAGAGTCACTGGTCCAAGGTCACCCAATATGCTTTTGCTCAATGCTGGATTAGAGCTAGTCTTATGCCTTAACCAACCTGTTTCTCAAATTTGCTTACCGTTGAGTTTAACATACAGGTGAACATTTTCTTCCACTTACCAATATGCCCTTAGAACTTTGGGGGGAAATTTTTAAAAAGTGGATATAGGATCCTGTGTGCTCTGAAATTATTGGAGAAAAGAATTTTGGGCTGCATGCAGATACACTAAATGGAGCAGAACGTTTTGAAGTAGAAAAAGAATGGAAAAGTTCTTTATCCTACTCCAGCAATCTACTCCATTTCTCTTAAGAATTCATGAAATGTCTACAACTTTTCTAGAATTAACCTCCAAATTTTGTGGATTTTCCTCTTGCCGTACCTTATTTTAAAATACAATGTGTTCAATAGAGCTTCACTAGCACTACTGTTTTAGAGAAATGCATATAGTTATTTTCATATTAGTTTGAGTGGGAGGGACATTGTATATCAAACTTTATTTACTGCCTTGAGATAAAGTTACGGGGCAACTATAAATATGCTAAGTAAATAACACTCATGTTAAAAATCATGAGGCAGCAGATTGGCTATTTCATTATTGAATCTCTTGCCATGGAACACATGTAAATTATTTAAAGGAATATGTACAGAAACGATCTAATTGAAGTGTAAAATTAGGAATAAATTCTTTATAATTTGCATGACAAAGTAGTGTAAATGTTTTTAACATAGAGATTCAGCTATGCATATGGAAAGGCAACTACAACATCAATGAAACATGCAAATAAGATCAGATGAGCAGATCACTCTAAGATTTTGCTACCTTTCAAGGAACATCACTGAAAAATTGCAATTAGTATTAAAATTAATTGGATTTCAAAATTCTAATCCCTTGGTGTCTCTTTATTTTTACTAAAAATTCCTTTGAATTCCCTAAAGAAAAAGATAAAAATGGCTATTAAAAGGATTTATCTGTATATGGGGTAGGAAAATGTAAAAAATCAAAATGGAAAGCAACTGTTGCAAGTACCAGAAAATTATGCTATTAATTTAAGTGTCATCAGAGCACAAAAGATCACATTCCAAGACAGTGTGAAAATTATTAAAATACTGGAAATAATAGTACTTAAGATGAAGATATTATGCTGTAAGATCTGGTTAAGTGACTGACACTATTATATCACTTCAGGTATTATAAAAGTAACAAAATGCTTTTAAAGATAATAAGCGTTACATTTTGAGATTGGCAGTATTCACACTTTTCTGCTTAAGTGCTTTCTCACTTTAATATAATTTAATAACAGCAGGGAGAATAAATCCAACATGTTCTTTCTCAAGCTCTGTCCTTCCTTTTAAAAATATTTTCAAGTGTGTAAAATCCTGAAAACTCACCTGAGCAATTTTTATATCACCCACAACTTTTTTTTTGACATTTTGAAGAAAATAGATGAAAAGATCCATGTTTGTATATTCCTCATAAAAGTATAATTGCTTATTAAGCACATTCCACTGCTAAAACACTAGGCTTTTTTCTGCTGTAACTGGGGGGGGTGGGGGGGGGGAAGTTTGGTGTTCTCTGTTTTGGAGATGTGCATACTATACAATTTCCCCTTGTTACCCCCTGTGGATAGGGCTCGCAACTTGGGTGTCCTCCTGGATTCACGGTTGTCTCTGGAAGATCATGTAACGACCGTGACCAGGGGGGCATTTGCCCAGGTTTGCCTTGTGCACCAGTTGCACCCTTACTTGGACCAAGATGCCCTACGCACTGTTACTCGTGCGCTGGTCACCTCCTGTCTTGACTACTGCAATGCTGTCTACCTAGGGCTGCCCTTGAAAACCACCTGAAGGCTTTAGCTGGTGCAGAATGTGGCTGCGCGGGTTGTGATGGGAGCGTCCCGACACTCCCATGTTATACCCCTCCTGCGCGACCTGCATTGGTTACCCGTTGCCCTTCGGGTGAGGTTCAAGGTGCTGGTTATTACCTACATTGCTCTTCATGACCTAGGCCCGGGATATTTGTCTGACCCCCTTCAGCCAGCGACAATTCCTAATTGCCCGGTGCGTTCCCACAGACAGGGCCTCATCAAGGAGCCGTCGGCCAGACAGTGTTGGCTGGCGACCCCCAGGGGGAGAGCTTTCTCTGTGGGCGCACCCACCCTCTGGAACCAACTTCCTTTGGAGCTCCGGATGGCTCCTGACCTTTGCTCGTTCTGCCGCGATTTGAAGAGCCTGGACTGATGGGGGGGGGCGGTTCTTAATGAATTTTAAATTGTTTTAAATTGGATTTTTAATTTTATATCGTTTTAATGAGAAATATGCATTTTTACCGTTGTGAGCCACCCTGAGTTCTTGGAGATAGGGCAGCATATAAATTGCATTATAAATAAATAAATAAATTTATTTCAGAATCTCTTGTTTATTTAGAAATGTGTTAGATTTAATGAGGAAAAATTAGAAAAAATAGGCTCCAATTATTGTTACAAGACATGTTTAAATAGAGACATACTGGATTTGCAGTACATTTTTCAGTTGTTATAGCATTTCAAATTACTTGGAATTTTGCATGTGAATAATTTTAAGGTGCTTTGCAAAAATAAAGCTGCAAGTTACTTCCTTATTAATTCACAGGGATTCTTCATTAAATACAAAAGAACCTACTTGTTACATGATTGTACTCTGAATACTTTTAAGTTTTAATGTAAAAAAGAAGAAATATTTTAAAAGAGGTTTAAAAAGTGAATGTTTATAAAAAGGGATTGAAAGATTAATTGTAATATACATATATAATTATACATGTATGCATTATGTATAATTGTAATATATATGTGTTTTATAATTGTGTGCTAGATTTTGAAAAGTTAAAACCGTTAATAAACTGTACTTCTGTATTGCTTTCTTAAAGACCACTTATAATGTTTCCTTCCATACTAGAGTTCCTTACTGAGCATTCACAGTCAGTTCTTGGCAGCATTAGAATCACTGAAGGAGTTTTGGGATGTTCTAGATGAAATTGATGAGGAGACCTGGGTCCTTGAGCCAGAGAAACCCACAAGGAGCTCCACAAGGCGAAGGATTGCAATTGGTACGAATTAAAAAAGACAACTGCTTAGTTGTCTTTTTAGGTTAAGGGTTAAGGGTTAAACAAAACTTTAAGAAGTCATGTTTCTACAAAAGGACCTTTTTTTTTTTCTGTTAGACATAATATCAAAATTTAGATTATGACTTCACTGAAGAAGAAACCTCTCATTCTCCCTGGTATTGTTTTATGTCTTATGTATAGTTAGTAATCCTAATAGTAATAACAACTGTTTATACAGCTTCTCAAACTGGGTCATAACTTTCAGCTGGTTTATATTCTACTTTTTTTGTGGTATGTGTCTTTTTTAAAAAAAGGTTATAGAAACAAAGTAGGTACCCAATCAAACAACTGCCCACTCTTGTATTGCTTAGACAAGTTTTATCCCCTCTAGTCCACTGAAACTAAGCTACGACTACTATTTTCAGGAAAACTTTAATTTTGCAAGACACATGCAAAATTATACTTGCATATACCATACTTGATACATTTTCAGATCAGCTTTTATAGCACAGAAGGAAAAGTTTCCTAATATACCCACCACATGTAATTTTTGTGAATACGTGAACTAACTATATTCAATTACGGTATTTTTGTAGAAATACATGAATTTCAAATGTGCTGAAATATGTCGTTGATCTAATTGAGAAATGACTTCAAATAATCAATTTTAAGAAATAAAAAGGAAGTAGGTACATAGGTCAAGTCAATCTGGACTTGTTACATACTAAGATGCTAAAATCTAGTCACTCACAGATTTAGAAGTGGTAGGTAAGTATTTTGAATTCAAATGTGGAATTGTAATTCTTGTAGTTTTGGTATACTGTGCACAACATTTGTACAAATAAGAAGAATGCCTTTTTTAAAAACTATATAGACTGGATAGCTATATACTTTAATGGGTATCTATCTGTTTCAGGAAGCAACATTTCACTAAATATAGAGGTAGATCCCAAGCACCCCACCATGCTTCCTGAGTGTTACTTTCTTGGAGCTGACCATGGTAGGATGGCTTACGTTGCAATGTCTAATATTTTATGCTAGTATAAATTAATCTCTATGTATGGTAAACTGAATATATTTGTTTCAGGCAAGCAATACAAAATAACATCAGCATAATTTTTATAAAATTCTCTATATATTGTTCAGAAAATCATTAAACATTCAATATATAAAGCAATTTACACTGTTTTGGATGCATTTAACTGCAAAATAGCAGACGTCATGTGCATAACATGTTTTATAAAGTGTTATACATCACTTCTCATGCCACAGTAATAGTAGAACTGCAGGACAACATGGGGGATATAATTATGGCTGGAGGGAAGTGGATGGCTCCCTGCCACTGCTTAATTCTTATGTCCAGGTCTTTTCTTGATGATTTTTTTTAAAATTTTTATTCATAAAGTTAAAATACAAACTCCAAGCAAAAGGAAAAAAAATAGGCAAGAACAAAGCAAAACTATACAAAACAAGGAAAAATGTGCATAAAAAACACAAACATATATTGTCCCCCCAGTTGAATACTGATAAATGTATTTCAGCAATAATAATATCCCCCCCCCCGCAACGCAGTCTCACAATGTTATGAACTTCAACACCTCTGTTTACCTTACAATCATCTCTGACCCATGTAGCATCAAATATCCTTAACTAATTCTTAAATGATAAAACTTTACTGTAAAAGTTTTAATTGGAATCTTTCCCAACAATTGCATCTCATTCCCCAAAGTCATATATCTCTGCTTTAAATATTTCCACAGCATTTGTCTCGGGTACTTTTTTCTTCAAAAGGCAACTGGACCATTTTTTCCATGAGGAGGAAGAAGAAAACATTTCACTTCACATCCAAGAGAATTTTCTTCTTCTTCCTCAAGGAAAAAACAGTCCAGTTGCCTTTTGAAGAAAAAAGCATCTTTGAGACAATTACGACCTGGATAATTGAGAATCTCCACAGACACTCTATAGCATTTGTTGTTCAAAGAATCTTCCTACAAGTTGAAATGCAACATCTCGTCACTTGTTTTCTGATTGGATATAATAAATTCATTCCCCAATCTCCATTAATCTTCTTAAGAAAGTCCAATCCATCACTCATCATTTCTGCCATCTTCTAGATCTTTTGAATTCATGCCTTTCTCTAACCAGCCTGCAATTTCCAAACCAGGCTCCTTTCCCTTCAAATCTGCCAACAACAAATTAGATGCCAATTCATCCGATTGTAAGTCGGGTATAACTGTTGTTGCTTATATCTGAGTGCCATTGAGTTGAATTAAAAGAGTTGTTAATTTATCAAACCTTTTTTTCCAAGTTTTCAAGTAGATCTTGTAAGTTGGAAAGAGTTTTTTTTCAAAGGCTTCCCAGAGGGCTTTATCATTGATCGGGCTCTCACTTTTCTTTTATATCTTTTTATGGACATTGTAAGGAATATATGACATATAATATTCAAAATCCTTATTAAAATGTGTGTTCAGGTCAAACCCATAATGCTTCCGAGTATTCTGAACTACTTTTTTCCTCCTCCTTCTAAATATATTACTAGGGCCTGCATCAAAAATAGGTAGAATATAGGCCACTCAGGATCTGCTACTTGTTTAGATCATTAAATGATTTATATGACCCAGGAAGGCACTTAACATATTTTTAAGCAAGAAGTGATTCTTGGCATCATTTAATGCAGATTAATTATGTCATAAATGTTGAAAGGTCTGTGAATGCATTCTTGATTTGTAAATTAGCACATTAGTGAACCACAAGAATCTAATTTTTTAAAGCACACACATGTATAGGAATAAAAGTAAGCTATGCAAAACGGTTCTCTCAATCTTTATCCATGAAATTGTTTTTCTCAAGGGACAGTTCTTACGATTCTAATGGGGCCATTTTTCCTTTTTTTGCCCCTTGTTCCTATTGTAGAAGACTTGAGCTCTGTTTTAATGCAGGGATATTTGTCTTTTCCTGTCTGTCTTTTATTATTAGACATATCAAAGGAAATTGATTATTCAGTTCTTGTGTGAAGGCAGCAATAAGTGCACAGAATTGAGAAGACTAAATTATCTAGATGTTTTATCAAGACCAGAGGTGCTTCTTTAGTGGGATTGTGCAAACTTCAGTGGGATGATTTGATCAAATCATTCCTCTAAAATATACCCTTGAAAAAGGTGACAATTTCCAGTTCATGTGGAAAAGTCACTTGGCTTCAAACAAAATAGCCATTCAAATAAGATTAGTTGAGTGAAGCTCTAGGACAAGTCGTACAAATTCGGGAGTTTCCCAATTAATTTGGAAAAAGTCACTTAAGTTCATGCAGAAATGTTCTGAAGCTATCTAATTTTCTTTGAGACAGACGTAAAATTCATAATGATATTATAAAGTTGGAAGCATTCCTTCAGAAATTTGATCAAATTATTTTTTAGTCAAATATCTAAATTGAGAAATTTTACAGTCACATTATCAAGTCTGTCAGATGTGCATATCTGTTTATATTAATTTTCATTGTGTGTATGTTGATGAGTTCAGCTCCAAATAATTCTGAAACAAAATTAATAGTTAATGTAAGCAGCAGCAAACCCTTGAAAATGAAAACAATTTATTCAAACCAACTCTCATATTCACATGTACAACATTGTGTAGAGATACTGAAAAAAATGAATATTGAAGATATGTTACATACATGATGCAAATGCATTAAAATTACATAGTGGTGCAGTTCTTTGGTTTGAATTTGAGAACACATGCAGAACATTCCTTTCATTGAAAACGTCATTATTATCTTAATTATTTAATTTATAACTTGTTTTATGAAGTCAGCTACTTTGTGCCTCAATATGAGAAAAGTTGTGTATGAATGAAAAAAAGACATTCTTGATCTTGAGTCCATTATCTGCAAAATTAAGCAGCCAGCTATGAACTATAGAACCATCACTCCTTCATGAATTAGATATTCTGAAAAATAATGTTTTCTTGTGAAAAATGTAAACTTGTGCATAATTTGTTTTCAGTGGTAAATCCGTTGAAAATCAAGCTGAATAGCAATGTACATATGTGGTAAGTATACCTGCTTGTAAATATGTTTGGTTCATAATTTAATTAACATAATTATAATAGTATTTCCTCCTTTTTTAGGAACCCGGAAAATAGTTTATTAAAAAATTTAAAAGAGATTTTAGAAATTGATTTCCCATCTCGAGAAGCTCTAGAAAAAACTGTAAGTTATCTCATACTTTTTATGTTCACCATGCTTGAATACTACGTATTTGGAAATAATTATTTTTCAAAGAGACTGGAGATGATTTAAAAAATGTCTACTTGTACATGGGGACTATTTTCCCTCTCTATTCCTTCAAGGAATAAGGAGTCTCAGATAGCTCAACCGGCTGAATAGCCTGTTATTAACATCCAGTTGTCTGCCATTACACCAGTTCGAGGCTCAAGGTTGACTCAGCCTTCCATCCTTTCTAAGGTAGGTAAATTGAGGACCCAGTTTGTGGGGGCAATAAACTGACTTTGTATAAAAAATATACAAAAGTATGAAGGCTATTGCTTAACGCCTTGTAAGCCGCCCTGAGTCTCCGTAGAAGGGCGGCATATAAATCTAATTTTAAAAAAAAGGAGATTTGGAGTAGTGTATGTATATGTGGTTATTTTGTATTTTTCGCATTAAATGTATTATATTTAAAATTCTGATATCAAACAATATATAAACGGTTTTTGGTATCAGAATTAATTTTAAATGTAATACATTTAATACAAAAATATTTTAAAAATCTGTTTCAGGTGAGAAAGTGCACTAAACTCAGAGAAAGATGTTCACATTCTTCCATCCATTTACTTCCCTTTTTATTCTTTCCTATTTTGGAAAATTCTGAGAACAGGCTAAATAAAATATGATCTATTTATGTTGGGTAGCTGTGCAGGAAGGCCAGTGGACTCTTAAAAATCCATAAACTTCTAAGGATAAAGTGAATCTTAATTATTGGAGTTGGCCTCCTATTCAGATTTATTCTTTGTATTGCTCACAGTAAATGACAATAATAATAATAAAAAATAGGGAAAGATACAGTTTCTTCCTTGCCCATAGAATGTCGGGTTTGTAAATGCTCTGACTAGGTATAATTTTGGAATATCTCAGTATCATTTTATGATGTTGTTTATTCATGAAGAATTTGTAATATCTTGCACATATTATATGTGACACTCTGCAATAACACATTGGTAGGTTACCGTAATTTGAGAGCTTTCATATCACCTAATGCCCTTTCCTATAAAAAGATGTATACATCAAGATCAGTTGAGAAAGGAATTGCTTGAGATTAATCAAAGCTCCATTTGAATCTTTATATGCTATGATTTCCTATCTTCAGTCTACTAATAGAAAATCTGTAGTAGAATATCATAAAGGCAATATTTGTCCATGTATCCTGCCTTGGGTCTCATTGTTTTTATCATCCTGTGAGTGATAAAATGCAAAGCTATAAACTGATTGAAAGATCTTAGTTAATTAAAGAAGAATACAAAAAGTTAAATTTGCATACAAATAAAACACTGGATGGGAAAAAAGAATACTTATTTCTAGATGGCCTCTGGTGATGCATATATATCTATTATCTTAGAAAAAAAACACTGTCTCATCTAAAATGGTGGCTACCATATACCAGTTTTATAAATACTGATTAAAACATTTAAACTTGCTTTAAAAGACACAATTAATTAGAAACAGCAATGTGTATTTTAACCAATTAAATTTAAGACTAGTTCTTCATTGTAGCTCTGTGATTATCTCACATGGGATAAGACAAGAGCCTGATCAGAACAATCTAGAACTTAATGGGATTTCCTGGTAGGAGTTCCGTCCCATGTGAGACATGCACAATAAGGCATGCTTCCTTTAATCCCTTTACTTTTATTTTCCACCAACATAGTAATAGCACCTTCACTTTTAGAAATAATTATTCTTTTAGAAATTTTCCTTTCCTTCACTTTGTTCCATTTCAAAACAATTATATATCTTTGTTTCATGTGCGGGGGATTGTGGGATATAGGTTATTGACTCCATTCACATATGATCTTGAAGGTTCCATTCCATAGCAAATGTTCCCCCCAAAGGATACAACCTAGTCTCTTGCAAGCACTGCCAGGTATTTACAAAATGAACTTTGTGGTGGTTCAGATCAGATTAAAAAGTGGATTTGAAGTACATGTAGAAAAAAATATTACACAAGGAAATATTATTCCTTTTGGAATCAGATAAGATACAGCACAAAATGGGCTTGGCACAATAGTTTCTCCCATATATAATCCATTTTTGGGAACAAATTCCTTAACATATTTAAGAAATTTCTCTTGAGTATGTGCCTTTAATCTCTGTCAACTCTTATAGATTTTCTCCATAACAATTTGTCTCCAACCTGGTTATTCAGATCATCCAATGGTGCATTCATTGCCTCTGTAACTATCTGCCTTGCTGCTGGTCAACTTTTTTTTTTTGTCTTGTCTTTTCTTCTCTTTCCCCGCTTTAGAGCCTTTCCTCTAAAGCTCTATAGATGGGCAGCTCTATAGATTTGAATTAATAAACAGTATCCAGTGACTGTTTTTGGCTTTTCAGGGTCTTTTTCTTGGCATTTCCCAAATAGTTTCAATTATCAAACTTTGATACAAGCTAAGTAAGAAATAATGTCCTCTCACAATCTCTGAGCATGTTCTGGGAACTTCAGTACACATGTGACCATTAGAATTGCCTTTTAAGAATTTTTCAGGGAAACTATCTATCTTGGAAGAAGCCTTCCACTTTTATCCAATAATATTGTCTGGAGCTCTGTTCTCAGAGGGATGAAGCCATTGGAAGAGCGTTTCTTTCTTCACTTAATTTATGAATACAGGTAGTCCTCGTGTTATGACCAAGGACTTAGAAACCTTTAGAAAGCTTTTGTTGCTCCCTATCAAACACCGCTTCTGCTGGGGCCACTTACTTGGTGCATGTTTGTGCTTTAATCACTTTTTCTTTAGAGCTGAACTTTTTCTTCAGCTCCTCAAGGTAAACAACTTTTCAGAAAGATTTTTTGTTTCCTCTGTTCTTCTGTCTAGCCGTGAATGATCAAAGTAAATAACTTAAGAGATTTTGTCACTCTCTTTCCAGGCAAGCACTAAATTTAGCAAATTAAGTGGTTATTTCAACATTTAATTGGGGGGGGGAGTTAAAGTCTGCTTCTCCCACTTTTTATTGAAGAAATATGAGTTTCTGGCAGAGGAAGGAGATTAAGTAATGGAAAGGTTTGGAGAAGCTGCATTTAGGCGGCTGGCTTCTCCAAAGATGTCTACAATCTCCTGATGACCATCTGGTTGGGGCAAAGGCCCAGCCAAGTTTCACTGGCCAAGCACGGAGGCTTATTTGGAAGCCTCTCTGGCATTGGAATGCAGTACTAAGCCCTAATATAGGTGGGCTCTTTTCCCCTATGTGGGTTGTTTTTGGCTTTGCAAAGCTTTTTCCAGCTTGTTTTATGGACCCAGCTAGGTGGGAGTTTCCCAGGGTTTTTAATAACAAAATTATAAGTAACCAGTTTGCCTCACAAACTCTTAAGTTATACTGTACAGTGCTATATAAATGATAAAATTAATGTCAAGACACATGATTTTTTTAAAAAGAAAATGTTAACATGTATTACAACTTGACATAATTGCTGAACTTTAGAAATGCTGTTGAGCCATCATGTAATTTGGTTTGTTTTAGTGTATTGTATAACCTTTGCTATTTGTGTTTTTCATAAATCCTGGTTTGGTTTTATAAATCCAAACTTTGGTTTGGGTGCAGTGCATGTATTAAACCCAACCATCTCACTAATACAGTTCTATTTTATATTTTTAAGGACTTCTCTATGGATTGTGGTATTTGCTATGCTTATCGTCTGGATGGGGCTATTCCAGACCAGGTTTGTGATGACACTCATTGTGGCCAATCTTTTCATCAAGTTTGTTTATATGAGGTATGATTATCATAAGCATTCAATATTATTTTTATTCTAGGAATTTAACTCCATGCAGTAGCTGTACTACTTTAAAACTAAGGGGAATCTAATTGCTTAGGAGAGAACAAGTAAATTTTTACAACAACAATATATACTGATATGGAATATTATTGCTCACTGTTATGCATTATTGTTTGCTATTAATTTTATCTCTCAATCTTTTACGTAATAATTATTGCAAATTCTACCTTTAGATGAGTTTTAGAATTATTTTTAAAACAAATGTAACCGTAAGTATAACCAAAGTATCAGAATTGGTTCTCTTAAGTGTGTGTGTGTGAGAGAGACAGAGACAGAGACATGTTGAATCAGAATGTACTCTTGATTTAAAGCCTTGAACAGGAGATATGCTTATCCTGTTTGCAACATAACACCTTGTTTTATTCTCCAGTGGTTACGTGGGCTCCCTTCAAGTCGACAGAGTTTTAATGTCATATTTGGTGAATGCCCATATTGTAGTAAGGTAAGCAAAGATGAATAAAAATGCTTCCAAATAAATTTGAAAATAATACAATTATAATTCATGGGAAACTTCATTATAGGCTTGTAATACATCCCAGTATACAAAACATTAAACTTGGAATGGTGTATATTCAAATGTTTAAAATCTATAACATACTGGAAAATATTGTAAGCAACTTTATATATTAATCTGTACATAACATAATTTTGCTTTGGAAACAAATTTATTCCAGCAAATCACACTGAAAATATCTACTAAGAAAATCTGAATACAAATGGATAACTGCATTTCCTGAGCGCTTACTAGGAAAGGTATCAAAGGAAATAGAGAGACAGCATTATTAAGACGACAAGGGCAACAATGGCCACAATATACTGAAACAGTTTTCTATGCATCCCAATCTGAGAGGGGCAGCATGTGTAAGAGCTAGTCAGACTTTGAACACGTTCTGGTCGATGGACTGCTGAATATGTGATTCCATTTTCTCTACAATTTTCTTCAACATTCTGGAAAGAACTGCAGGAATCTGTCCAGGGCAATGATTTTACATAGTCCTGAAAAAGAAGACAAAACATTACTAGTGGCAATTTGTCTAAGAGCAAGTGTTCAGTACTTTGTTGCTAGAGAGGTTGTCTAAGTATTTTCCCCTTTGTTCTTCCCTTATATTACCAAAGCTAACTAAAAATAGTAACTACATCATTTTCTTTTTTAAAAACAATAAAGTGGAATGATCAAAAAGATGTATCTGAAGAATCTTCTGTTAAGAATGTTTTGCTGCAAACTGTGGCTAGGGGGTTATAGCTATTCCACTTGGACAAATTGGAATTTGTCTCAAACAAGCACTTTGTGAATAATCTTATACCAGAAAACTAACATGTCAACTTTTATAAAGGGTGAAGAAAATAGAAGTCTAAGGACTGTTCCCATTCCTAACCACATGCAAATCAAACATTTCTATTTGTTTCTTGCAGACCATTTTTAGTTTATATAATCATGGAAAATTACAATTTTCCAAATGTGTAGTGTTTGAAGCACTGCATAATACCCATTGTATTTAAATATCCTTTAAATAACCTAGGTACCCATTAGTTTGTAGTTTATGAGTTACAATACTGAAATATTAAATATTTACAATTGTAGGAACTTTACTATATGGGCAATATGAATTCAGGCTTGGTTATCTTAATCTCGCACTGAGTAATAAATATATAATGAAGTTTTTAAATTTTAAAAGATTTGAGTAAAAATCTGGAAGCCTTTAAATTTAGAAAACACCATACTAATTTTAATGGAACAGAATATTTGTTCTTAATGGTTTGTTAACCCTGGTAACATCTGTCTGGGGCATTAGCCATATTATTTGTTTAATAGTAATTTCGAGCAATATTCCCATATTCATGGAAAGTGTCTTTTTCAAGACAAATACATACTTGATTTCCATTTATCATCTATACTTCATGTTCTTCTAGAATAAAAGTAAAATGAAAAAAACAAGGTTTTAACAAACAATTTAATGCAACATAACAAACTCACCATTGAAGCTTGAGTAAACTTATTCAATCTAACCAGTTCTGGCTTATCTTGTATTTGGCTACTTTTCATTTGCACAGTGGCTTTTCTAAGATTAAAAAACTCCTTGTTCTCTAGTTGGCTTTCTTGTCCTTTAACTTGCTTCGGTGTTGGCATCAGCAAATGAGCCTATTAAATGTACAAATTAGCCATCCTGAGTGCAATCCACGAAATTATACAGTAGCGCTGCAGCCTTCATCCACTGAATTAGTTTTATGTTAAAAGAACCTGAGTGAGTCCTAACATGAAATAGATCATGCACAATACTAGAAAAAACATTGCTAACATTAATGCAGCCATGCAAGGAATAGACCAATTTTATGAAATTAGCAACTATTCAAGATTATTACAATTTACTTTCCTAAGGCAGCATTACTTTTAAAAAAATTGTTTCAGTATTTTTTTAGAGAAATCGAGGTGACTGTTAGTAACCTTTAGTAGAGGTGAAACCAAGTTTGTCAATAAGTGACATTGTATTTTAATTTCAGTGTCACAAATGAGAAAATACTAAAGATTTTTCCAAGCTTTTAAATGTAATTTATTTATCTATAACATTGATAGGCAATATCTCTTTATTTCCTTATGCCTCTTCCTTTAAAATTTCCTATTACATTAAAGCTGTTGGTTTACATGTATCAGGAGGCTGTTTGAATTGAAATCCGAACAGCTGCAAAATGCATTTGTGCTGTGCAACCTAGAAAAGAGCAGTAACAGCAAAAGGAATGGGAAAGATTATCAAATTATACCAATGTTTAGATGGAGTAAGAGATATAAAGTAGGATGCATTGGCAATGCACTAAGACCATCAAATAAAATGCACTGGATGAAGCACAGACTTAAATCTTTATTTCCAATTCCAGTATTCCACTCAAGAGTTGTGAATTATTTGCCAAAAATGGGCAAAGATTTTTCATCTCTAATTCTTCAAATCTATTTTTACAAAATAGATTTAAAATTTTGCTCCAAATACCAGGGGAAAAGAAACGTTTTAATTGGGCAATGAGTATGTGTTACTTTTTACGCCAGTCTTTTTTAACAAAAAGATACTCCAAGCCAGAGATTTTAAAATTATCTAAGTAGGTATCAATCCCCATATTTATCAACACACCGATACAAGACTAATTTTAATGTAACTGGTAGATATCTAGAATCTAAGTTTTTCAAAATTGAACGACTTGAGGCAATAATTCACTGCTATTGGTAAAGATGTTTTTCTTTCATATAAGTATTTCTAGGCTAGAAAAATCCCATTCATCATTTAGCAAATATTCAGCTTTGAAGCAACTCTGTGTCTTTATTTGTTTAATCAAGGATTTGCTGTATTATGACAAACACCAGACATATAACAAACTAAAGGAATAATTACTTTTTATAAACTCTTGCCAATATTATTAAATCTCTGCTTCTGCTAGCTCCATATTTGGAATATGAAGCATCATCTTCCATCTTTTTTTAATGTTATGGAGAGGACAAAATGGATTTATATTGTATTTTCTATCATATATGACATATCAAGTAAATAACGTAAAATACACCTGGTACAAAATTATTGTTATTATATAAATTATTCAATATTACAATACTTTAGTATGGAACATTATTTGTCCTACTTCAATCCCAAATCTGAATTGCAGATCTCTTTTTCTCTATCTGAACAGATCTGAAGCAATTGCATTGGTAAAAACTGACTAAGAATAGACCCCACATATAAAATTTGTAATTAGTGGAAGCTTTCTATTGAAAATAGACTTGTTTTTAGCAACACGTAGTAACAGAAGCTGTGACAATTGATATTTTTTTGTCATGAAGTTTATATGTACTTGCAAACAGCAAACCCAATGTCCCATTTTCATATCAAGATTTAACAGTAACAGTTGGAAGGGACCTTAGAGGTCATCTAGTACAACCCCCTGCTCACACAGGAAACCTATACTAGGGATTCGAACCGCCAACCTTTCTGATCGACAAGCTCAGCGTCTTAGCCACTGAGCCAACACTAACCTGAGATAGGGTTTAAGCTAACCCACAGAAAGTAAGTTTTCCATTTTTAGATTAATCATTGCCTAACAAACATAACCCATTCCTATGTTGAAATCATAAAGGTATTACAACTGGGATAAGTAATGCTGTTAATGTTCTTTTCTGTACCCCTTCCTCACCTTTAGTTTTACTGCCTTCCAGGACAGAATATATGTTGCACCTCCTGACACACATGACTATATTATTAATATAATTGTTGCAAATAATTGTAACAGATGAGGTTAAGTTTGTTTCTCTGAAACCCCCTTACCACTGCAATCTTGCATGGCAAAAGCACAAACTGAAACAAAATACAGCTTTAAAAGCACGTGTATTGTGACATACAAACAAGCAGCTCAAAGGAAAAAAAATCCTAAAATGTCTGTAGACCACAACCTCTGGCTAGAATTCCACTCCTTGTTCCCAGCCAAATCCACCACTAATTTATTTATTTTATTATTCATTAATCGAGTTTATAAAGTGCCAATTTCACTATCAAGTGACTCTTAGTAATTGATAGTTTTTGTATGCTTCATGAGTGTATGTGTGCGTATATATCCATATCCAATTACAATCTATATCACAACACTTCATTTATGCAGGCTGTGTCCTGTTACTGGTAGAAGCTATTGTAAAACTATGAGGCTCACTTAATGGTGTTTAAGTATTTTCTGATACTTAAAATAAGTACATTGCAGGCAAATTGGTCTAAATTTTCTCCCAAGTCCTAGACATGAGAAAACTCATAAAGACTTGTGAATCTTTGGATGTTTTTCTTCTGGCATTTTATAACTTTCAGATTTCCAAAGTTTGGAGAAGAATGAGGAGGCAGGAGGCTGAATCTGAGAATGGAAGTCTGCTTCATTTTATAAGGAGCTTCTATAAATCCTTGGACACTGTTTCAGAGGTTTATGGTCTAAGAGCAGCTTTAAAGTAGAATTATTAAGAATATTAAGGATATTGCTATAGCTTTAATAGAATCACTGAGTATAACTTAGATCTGTGTTTACAGATGAAAGAAGAAGTAAACTTTGTCAAAAAGATTTCTTAATTAAAAATGTGCATATTTCAATTAACTTTAGAAAATTGTACCAATCACAGATACAAAAAGGAGCTGCTCCAATTAATTTAAATTAAATGGCAACCACAGCAGCAAGGAAATAGCTTTTTGCTTTGTGGAAAAAGTGATGAAAAAAATACCAAAGTCTATAAAACTCTGGGAAAAAAAGTCTTGGCAATTACCAAGATCAAAATCCAGTGGCTTTTTATTAAACATGAACTTTTGTTCTGCTTTTCTGCACAACGTAAATAGTGTTGACAATTGGGTTTCCAAAGGCACTTGCTACAATAAAATGTAATTGTATCATGAGAGAAAGGTGACAATCGGGAGATCATGAAAAAATTACATATTCTCAGTGGTAGTTAATTAGCCATGCAAAAGCCCCTCAAACAGAGATTCTCTTCTATTAGGAATGATTACTATGCAGACCTACCAATGTCAATACCAGAGTCATTCAAATACTTCTTTTGCTACTAATTGAAGGTTGTAAAGCTTTGGTGCCAAGGTTTGGCTTCCAAAGAGCTAATTTATGACTAGGCTGCTATTTTATGTCTTCAGTTGCAACAGCTACAAAACTCAGCAAATCAAAACCATCTGTGCACTAAGATTTGGATCACCATTTATCTTACAACCGATCAGTCACTTTAGTTTGCATCCCACATTTTTTGACTAACATATTATTGTGACAGTCCAAAGTTCACTAGGGATATTAAAACTGAATGACATCTTGACCTTGCCTTAATGAATACTCATCAACAAAGACTTCAGACTTATCCATATGGCAAGAGACAACTATCTCATGTTTTTAATTGGGGTTGGGAAATGCTGTTAATCATATTAATTCAAGATTAATAATAAAGATTTGTTACTGCGTTACTACTACTACTATTACTGTAAGTTTCCAATAACAAAAATAAGGAGCACTATAGTATCACAGTTAATTTATATTGAGACATATAATCCAAGTATAGAGCTTTTGGAAGGCAAGAATGAAAATATGGCAAAAAAATTAAATCTCAAGATTGGTGCTAGTGATAGAGAACATGAAATAGTTGGAACAATAAAAAGTAACTGCTTTAAATATGGTCTGAGGAAAGTTACTAGCATTCATTATGATTCACAAATACAACAGAATACAAACTATATTATGCAGAAAGAAAATGAAATTAAACGTATCTGCTCCAAGGAAGACAATATCCCCCAACTTGACTGACTTTCTGTTTTGCACCTGTCCAAGAAAATGTCAAAGTTTAATAATGTACTAGATTATCTAATCGGAAGGTTTAGCACTTTAATACTGAACAATGCTTGTTCCACACCTTAAATCAGAAACTAATGCTTAAAAATGTAGCATAATCTACTTTACAGTTTACTTAGAAGCCACAGAGTCCTTTTTTTGCTCCAAATGACTGGATCAACAAATGCTCAGCATCTTAATCTGTCTCTAGCAATAATCTGAAGCTCTTCCAAGGTGAAACTCCTGTAAAGCAAGCTTAGTATTGAATGGCTTCATGGAAATATTGATGCAGTTCCTCCGAAAGCATGATTGGTTACTGCCCCTTCTGGAATCGTTCCCCCTCCTCCAGTCTAGTCTATTTTGATATTTCATGGAAATCTTCAATCTATGTACAAACCTGGTCCTTTTGGTCCTATGTAGCTTTTGAGTCAGGTTTTGTTAGCTGCTAAGGACATATCAGGGATCTCTTTGAGCCTTACCTCTGTTGTTTTTTTCTTCCATTTCCCTCAAAAGTTATCACATTTTCAATTCAGCAATTAAAAGGAATAATTTGAAAAAGACATCTCATATACTCCTTCCACAAGTTTAATTTCCCCAAATATTAAATTTGATTTAAAATTAACTAATCCTTACAAGATGTATTATTACCTCTTATTTATTTAGACTTGACCTTTATTGTTTCATTACTTACTTTCCTGTGGTGAATTGTGCATTCATTTAGAGAGGTTTGAACAGAGGTTAAATCCAGTGTCTCCTTGTAACAAATTCCTTTTTGTTCCAGGCCATTCAAAAGGATTTTCCTCAATATTTCATACTCAGGTTTTTCATCATATCTTAAATTAGAGACATTTTTTAAAAATCTGACTATTTCACCTGGAAAAAATATAACATACCAGTTAACACACACAAATAGTCTAATTTTAATCATACAAGTATTTACTAGATTTAGGTATATATCTCTCTAGTCCCTCATTCTACTTTCAACACTGTCTAATCAAATGCCTTGGTGACAACTAGATTTTTCCATTGTACAAAATACACATATTTTATCAGGCATTTTCACAGAATTCAAAGAAATAATGCAAAGTTTATATTGCTTTTCATGTCCCTATAACCACTGGTTACATCATGGTCCACTTAGGTTCATTCTGTTGACCAATTAAAAGTGCATTAGCTTAATGTAGTTACTTGACAGTTTGGAATGAGTAGCTGAAAATTTTGATGTTTCTACAAGACTACAAATAAATACACACCAGTTTATTTCATGCCATGTAACATGAACATTTAAATATGGATGAAGTACAAAATCAGAGCATAGAGTTAGTAATACTGAACTTCAGATTTTATTCTAGGAGGATATATTTGAAAAGAAAAAAAGATGGGGGTAGGGATAGAAAACGCAAATATTCCTTTAAAATAAAGGTGAGTATATATGAGCAAACCCTTTACTTAGTATCTTAACCTAGTTGAGAAGAATTGGAGACAAGCACATTGAAGAAGTGTAAAGAAAATAAACATTCACAATTTGCAGTTGAGGCTATTTGATCCAAGGTACAAGTCATGCTATCTCTGTTTCCTTATAACATGATCTCTTGACTTCCTTGCATTTTTGTAGTGTTAACATTCAAAAATGAAATTGATGTGGCTGCTATTACACCTGTAGCATGGTGGGAGGGTTTTTTTCCTGACTTAAGAACAAATCCCAAAAGTGGATTATAAATAAACTATTATGTTCTTGTGAGCCACTCGGGGTTATATTGCAAGTCTTTTCAAACAAACAACCCACCAAAAATGTTAGGATTATCTGAATGTTACATTAAAAAATGAGATATTTTATGTAAAGTGGAAACAGTAATCTTCCCAGAAAATTGCAAAATGTACATTCCACATCTAATAAAGGTGATATCCAGGACAATTGTCTTCATAAAGTTATTAATTGAACAAAGGGGAACGAGATATAAAGCCTAATGATACCCAGAAGGTGAAATAAGGTCTCAGCCAACGGCAGCACCCGTTAAAAAGGGTTAAAAAGGTTATCTAGACTTAGCCCTGCTTAGTGCTCGTAGAGAAGACTACCCAGAGAATTTTAGTCTTATTGGAAGTTTTAAAAAATCCTAAAAGAAGGCAATGAGAAATTACATCAATATAATTGTTAAAAAAAACCCTGCCTAGTCATCAAAAATGGATCAACCTGAGAACATCTTAATCCTTTTATTTCATAAAATGTGTTAGTAAATCAGATGGAAATGGATTTGTCAAATAGGGAAGTCCAATGTAAGAAACTTGTCAAAAATAAAAAAATGAAAGGCTACCATCTCTCCAGAATGCTTGCAGTTATTCAAACTTATAACCAGAAACCTTGCTAGACTGTGTATCACAACTTAGATAATGTAATCAAGCCCCAAAAAACTACCAAAGTAGTTTCTATGAAGCATCGAACAAGCTAATAGTAAAAAAAAAATTATAAAAATCCTTTGTAAAAAAACAAGAGAATGGAGTATAAACTCAGAAGGCATGCATGGACATAATATGGGTTACAACAAACAACATAACTTAATAATTGTGGGCTAATTTGGACTAAGAGCATTAATAATTAAAATTATAGAAATACCTTCTAATGAAGTTATAAACGGTTGGGTAGTAAAGGAGACAGGGACATGAAAAAATTATCAAGACACTGCAGAGAAACTAAATGAATTAACCTGGAAATGTATGACAATATTCATATTTGAATTAATACACATAGAAACTCTGAAATAGTGACATAAATAGTTCCTTGAAATTCAGTTGACAGGACCAGATGGTATTCAGCCACAGACAAGTCAAAATGTATAAATGCTGATCTCTTAACAGTATTACATGTCCTTAAATCAACCTCTATTAGAAAAAGTACTAGAGGAAAATTCATCTTTAATCCAGGGAAAGTACCATAGTTAATGGTTTTAGGGAGCAATGTAAGAAGTGATAGACTGCTTAGTTTAATATTTGTTTCAAGTGAACTATTAGAAATGTTAGCAAAACTTTTCAAGGCAATAGGACAAACCTTGCTGAAAAATAATTGTTTTTATAGAAACAATACCACTAGGTTCCGGTTCTTCTAAAAGTGTCAACAAGTCTCTTCTAAAGGAGACTGCAATGGACATTGTTTACTTGAATTACCAAGTACTGATGCTACTGCTGTTCATAATCCGGAGGTGGCTAATTTTGCTGATTACACCAAATAATTCAAGCCACTTAAAACAGATTACTCAAGAGTTTCCAGCAAGGGGAATTGGCATTAAAATAGCATATGTACTCATAGTAATTTATTTAAGATTTTAAAATTGCATTAAATAAAGTTTTCCTAACAAATAACTTTAAGGAAGTAGACATATCTTGGTAAATGCTATTCAGTATACATTTATGGGACCAACCCCCCCCCCCCCAAAACCCCAACCATTATCACATGCAGGTTGATGGGATTTTAGGCAGGTGATTGGAAACGGAGTTTGTGATTGTGATGGATGCTCAGTATTAATACTGAACCAGTTTTCATCTCCTACAAAAAAAGGCAAATTCCATGTTGGCAATCATTAGGAAATATAAAAGTACTCTTAAATAACATATATTTTGCAGCAACATACATTTTGCAGAATCATTCTTTCCTAATAAGATATAAATGTCTTTATAACAAAATAATTTAGGTTTTGCCAAACTGAATAGTCTGCTGGTATATACTATATAATTACTGCATTTTAACTTCTTGTGTGAACATTTTGTCTCAGAATCATAGAGCAAGTTAAATTGAACAAACAGAAGCAAGATAGCAACCTAGCAGCAACACTGTTCTTTAACAAGACAAGAATAAATATGGTATTCAGTATCCACTTGTTTCTAAGTTCCTTTCAAAACCATAATCAGCTACCTATTGTGGGATTTTGGTGTTTTACAAAAAAAATAACATTAGCGATCTATTCCTTTCTCTCACTGAAAGAGGTATCTCTATGGCATGTCTGTAAAGTACACATCACTCTTTTCTTTTAGAAAAACACCAAATCAACTTGACTTCAGGTGACTAAATATCAAGGTCAAATATCAAGTATAGTTCACTTTTATGAAAGGCATAAGAGACTCTTTTCATTCATGGTAGTTCTAGAAAACGGGTGGATCCTGCAGGCTGGATCCACGTGTGGCCCTCCCAAGCTCTGTTTTCGCTGGCAGAGCAGTTGGGCCACAGGCCAGTCTGGCCTGACTAGAGTGATGTTGAGCTGGCCACACCCACTCTGGCCACAGCCACCCTGCCCCAGAGGTCAAACACAACCCTGATGCGGCCCTCAATAAAATTGAGTTTGACACTCCTGCTCTACAAGGCATTGTAGTATGCTGTGCCCAGCTGAAGGCAAAAGCAGGAAAGTAAGAGAAAAAGATTTTGACCAGATCCATAGATTGGTAAGCTTGGAGGAAACAGAAGTGTATCCTTTTCTTGTCTACCACTGTGAAGGTACACCTTTGAGCATTTTCAAGCCAAGTTTGAAATAGAAATATTGGCCATTTGGAGTCATAAACTAGGCAATTTGAGGGGCCATCCTCAAGGGAGAAATATAATAATGCTCACATGTGTTTACACTTACCGCAGCTTTCTCCTGCAGGAGCCCACCTTGTTACTGAATCAGGCAGTTCATCAAGAAGCCTAGAACCATAAGAATAAGCCACTTGTGAGTTTGGGGGCAAAATGGTAATCCTCCCTTTGGAAGCTAACAAATTCTTTGGGAACCAAGAATAGTTAGCAAATCACCCTCTCTTCTATATTAACTCTTTACAGACAGATATTAGACTAGACAGAATAATGGCTAAGAAAATAAATTCACAAGAGCTCCTGCCAAACCTTTTGTAACTAAGAGAAGAAATTCCTCCCAGAATAAGTTTGCTTTCTTTCCTATTACAGTATAGATTAATAGCCACATTTTAAAAAGTTCACCTAATTCCTCCTTGTTGCTCATAAATGGATTTTATACACTGATGGTATTTGATAATTTATTTCTATTCAGTTTAGTGAGGCTTATTCTCAAGTATATGGAATACCAATCTAAGGTAATTCCAAAATTGTACCAAATCAAGAAAGTTTCTTGCTTAATAAATTTTTAAGTTAGCCTCTACATTCTTTTCTATAGCAGAGAATGCTATAGCAAAGATTATGCCTACCTATGAATCAAACCAATGTGCCTCTTCTACCTTTTAAATTATTTCTACAAGGTAAGGACTGAGAAAACCTTGGGATTTATGCATATCGCAGCTTTCAAATCTTCTCTAAAATATTACTTTTAACAGGAAAAATTAAAATATTTAAAAAGAGACAGACCCAAAAATGGACCTCAAAGCTCCCAATATTTTACCTTTTTTTCACCAGGAAGTTTCCAGTGGCTTTCACCTCCTATCCTGACACCATTGGCTATTCAGAAGCTGGCCTGAAGTCAACATGTTTCTCAATTGCTTGCTTATACAGGCTTAATCTACCCCAACATCCACATCTTTCTGTTCTAAAACAAGTGCACACACACACACACAAACACTCCCATACACAAATTCAGTAGCCCAGAATAAACACATTATAGCCTTTAATACTGGAATGTACTGTACTGATCGTTGGTCTAGATTCCTGTCAGTTCCGTTATGCCTTAAAGACAGGAATCCAAAGGAAAGAATGCATGGCAGAGGGTGCCCAGCCTCCATTTGAGCACATCAAGCAAAAGAGAGACGGATCATCATCTTTCACAGTAATCAGTTTCACAGTTTAAATGCTCGCATGAATCTTTGTTTCTTTGGAAATGAAAAAAGAAAACTTTTGTAATTCAGCAGTTTTAAGTTATTGTTTCTTTAATATGAGGAAGATTCAACAGCAGACCTATTGTCTATAGCAGGGGTCTCCAACCTTAGCAAAGCTGGCTGAGAAACTCTGGGAGTTGAAGTCCACAAGTCTTAAAGTTGCCAACGATGGAGATCCCTGGGCTATAGCATCTGCTTTCTTTCAGAGCAAGACTGGCCAGTAATTAAGTATAGCTTTGATAAGAAGTTCTGTCCTACGGTTAAAAAACACACACAATATCATTAAATTTACTGTGAGAGAGGCAAAAGAAACCAAATGCCTCCTACTGGTCTAGATATGGACCTAGGGGTGTATGAGGGAGGGGAAAGCATACTAGCCAAAAGAATAAAAGAATAGCCCACGTGCAAGCAGATCTCTAAATGTAAGAATATGCTGCTCCCTTTAAAAAGGCTCATGTACGCTGAATGTTTGTCAGATCTGAAAACAGATACTAAGAGTGCTCAAATAATTATTTGCAATTGGTTAAATCAGAGGCAGACAATTTGATATAGCTATCCCAACAATATCTTTGTCAATACAAAGCATTTCCATTTAGGTGGGGCAAGGCAACTGATGTTTGTCAACCTCTCTTCCTTACTGCTGTCTGTCTATCTACCTAAATGTCTTTAAGTCAGTTCTGACTCCTGGCAACTTCTTGGACAAGTCCCTATGGTTCTCTTCGGCAAGGTTTTTTGAAATAAATTTACCATCACCTCCTTCCTAAGGCTTAAAGAGAGAGGCTGGCCAGTTGTCACTCAGCTGGTTTTGTGCCTAAGGTGGGTCTTCTGGGTTCTAGCCCATAGAACCCAGGGATAACAGGGAAATACACCATGAAAACAACTTCTTTACTTCAGCTTTTATGTAGCTTTAGATTAGACATGCATGGCAGACCAGGGAAAATAGCAAGAAAAGTATTTGGGAAAAAAGAAGTTGATGGATGCTTAAGTTTTCCTCTTGACCCACTTCTCATTTTTCTCTGAATCCACTATTGTAGTGTCCAGTATGAGAGCTGCCATGGGCAAAGAACTTAGAATCCCAAGAATCAGATATGCCTCCTCTTTCTTCTATCCAGCACTCTCTATCCCATCCACCCAATATGCTTCACCAGGCCACTTAAAGATTTATCAGTTATTTTCACATAACATATTAAACTTCATTACTTTTAATTGCTGGGTTCCCTAAAATGCCAGGAAAGCAAGGATCAAGCCCACAATCCATTTCATCAGAGGTCACATGTGAACACTAATCCCAGATAACAAGGCTAGACATTGCACCAGTCACCACAATACACACCCATACGAGGTCAAGATTTTTACACACCCATACAATGTCAAGATTTTGGTGAATATAAGGACCAAAATGCTATGATGGGGAAGCCAGATTCATTTAACAACTGTGTTACTAGCTTAACAACTGCAGTGATTCACTTAACAACTGTGGCAAGAAAGGTTATAAAAGGGGGCAAAATTCACTTAACCAATGTCTCATCTAGCAACAGAAATTTTGGGCTCAATTGTAGTAGTAAGTCGAGGACTACCTGTACAGATATTTAGCCTGTCCTTGTTTAATTGTTTTAAAAATCGATGTACCACATTATGCTTATGCCCCATTGTGTGATCTATGTTATGCCAAATTATGAGGAGCTGCTTCTTTCCAAGTACAGGTGTTTAACCACTACTTCTGGAACTTGTGACAGTGCTAAACAAATGGTACTTATAATTGATTATCAGTTCTGGCCCTCGCAATATCCCTGCAATCACGTGACAGTGATCTGGAGACTCAGTGTCTGGCTCACAATTTCAACATCACAGTAGGCTGCAGTCACATGATTGCAATTTCCGATGTTCCCTGCTAGCTTCCCACAAAAAGTCAATGGGTAGCCAGCAGGAAGCGGTATGTGAGGTTCTCACTTAACAATTTACACAGTGTTTGCTTAGCAACGGCATCTGGAACTGTATCGCTAAATGATGTGGTCACATGACATCACACTATATAATTATATTACTTAGTGCAATTCCAGTTCAGTGCCAATTGTCATTGTTAACAGAAAACTATCTGCAGCAAATCTGCACCAAATCTGGGGTCCTCCTGTTGCTTAAGATAGTAATTCCTTTCATTCCAGAAAGACTAATGCATGCTAGAATCCAAAGCCATCTTTGGCAAAAAGCTGGCTTAACACCAGACAACTTTAACTTCATAAATTCTCCAGCAGATGCTTTCTTCATTCCTTTTGCCCAAAATCCAATTAATTGACTTGTCAAATACCCAATATAGTCATTTGGCTAAATACTGCATCTTATCTGACATAAAATTTATCCTTTCTAATAAAAATAAAGATGTTTCATATAAGAATTGAAAGGGGTGAAAGAGATATACAGATTTACAAAACCTTTTCTCTGCATTAGGTTAGTTAATTTATATAATGTTGCCTCATACCAAGCGTGCAAGTTAATCAGATTAATGGAGAACTCATAACTACCCGAGTGTTTAATTTGAGAATAACCAAATCTGGGCATTCAAAACATGGGTCTATAATTTGTTCTTCAATCCATATTAGCAAGATAAACATTGAAAATGATATTTAATTTTTTTAGTAAAATATCAAGAATATCAAAAGAACATATATATGTATAATGTAAAGGAACTTTGAGAAGGAGATGTACCATCCTTTCATGGGGTTAACAGTTGAGTGTAGAATTAATAATTTTTAAGGATTACATTGACTGAATACGGAATTGCATTAAGAGGCAGGTAGTGGGGAATTGTAGTGATCAAGAGTTTTAAAGGAGGAAATATTAAACAATACTGTACAAAGTCAACATTTACAGATACAATCTGTATTATCTGCAGCCTGCAGGCTAACCTCCCTCCCTCTCTCTGCAGAGAGACAGTGCCAAACTGAATGTGCAGATTGATTTCTTCAGAACAAGCCATCCCTATTGTGTACCTCTGTGGTGACTTGCCCTATTTAAAACTTTGCTGCCTTTGCCACTTGTAACTCTCCACTGCAGCATAGATGGTATATTATGAGCCAAAAAACTGCCTGTGTGGGGCCCAATAATACACTTACATAGGTCCCACAGTAAGGGCAGAGAGCCTGCCACACAAGTTCCATTTTGCTGGGGCTAATTACATGCTTTCAGGGAAGGAAGCAGGTGGAATTCCAGTTTCCTTTTATTTTTCACACTTACAAATGGCCTTTCTGAAAATACCCTTTAAAAAGAAGGGAATAAATGGGGAAAATAAAATTGCATTCAAAAGCAAGGTACCAATGTTAAAAATAAAACTTACAATAACTTATCAACAACCATTTTTTGTTATCCAATAGTAATCAATGTCACATGCAAACATGTGTTCCATTCAAGTTAAAGGTAATTATACAAAGTCTCTCAAATAAATAGAACATTGTAGTTGCAACTAATAATTATCCAATTGTATTCAATGAGACTTTGCTGCAGGACTGTATTTCAGAGGTTAGTTTGTATTTTAAAAATTCAAAACACTAAGATTCAAGACACTAAGATAGCTCAGCTGTCTTAGCTATCTAAGGCTGTCAAGAAACACTCCTGTACAGACTGGTTTCATCTATTTAAATTAAAGAGATATGCACTACAGAGTAGCGGAAAACGGATGGGAGTTAGGATGGATAGATTTAAGCAATGGGATGCTCAGAACTGGCCATCTCACAATATTGTTGTGACAGCATGTAACCCCTATCCTTGAAAGATAAGTTTCAAAAGTTTCATAAGAATAAGAATTCCTTGGAAAACAAATGGGATCCAAGTGTAGGTGAATACATATACATACAGCACCTTTGTAACAAAATTAATCAGAATGTCAACTTTATGAGGCTCCTCAGAAGAGTTCTCTAGGCTGTGATTTAAGAAAAGTTGGGGATTAATCCTGGAGCCTAACACAAGCACAACCACACATGGGTCCCCTTCCAGTGACTGGGAATGCATTAATGTTATCTGATCACGATCTGACCCACACTCGCTTGTAGGTAAAGCGACAACTGCAAAAGAATTTGTGCTTCGTCAAGAAAAGGCCTCATCTGTGAACCTCCTGGCAGCTTAGCAGAACCTTCTCCTGTCATCTTCATTAAAGTTGCAGCTGCTGTCTTTTAGCACAGATAATACAACAGAGGAGAGGAAGCCATTCAACTCCCTCAGCAATAAGGAGCTTGCTTTCCGGTGGATTTTTACAAAAGGGGATCAAGTATTAATTAAAATAAGAACAATAAACACCATTAATGTTGACTGTATTCTTGCAATTCTTTCAGAAATGTAACTTAGGGGCCAATGCTTTCCATCCAAAAATGGATTTTATTTCATACAGCTATACTTAGGCTTGCTTTGATTCGCTGAAGGTGGTTTTTGTTTTCGGCGGGGGGCAGGGAGAGAGGAGGAATTGATTCTTTACAAAGGGTGATCCCTGCAATATACAATACAATATATACCCCATCCTTTCAACCTGTCCTACTTTGCAGAGTTAGAGGAGAACATGTAATTAAATAAATAACACTGGTTTTTTTACTTTGTTTTTGCAGCCTGCACAGCCTCGGGATGCTTCAAATTCCGCTCCCAGGGTAGACTTCCGCAGATCCACTGCAACATACAGTAGCCCAAGGTTTCAAGGTCCCCTCTTCGGGATGGTGCTAAATTGGGGATTTGAAGGAGGAAAGAGAAATTATTACTGTGCTAGCTTCCCCATCACCACCACCACCACCTCTTTAAAAAAAAAAAAAGAAAGAAAACTAATGCACTACTTCAGCAAAAGAGGGAATCGGGCAGAATTATGCCGTGTTTTTTCAGCTGTCCCAGGAACTCCGCAAGGCCTGTCTTTTGGCTGCAGTCCACAGACAGGCAGCGATTTGTTGCTCCTGGGGAGGGGCAGCTTCCTCACCTCCTCCATCCCTTTGCTTGCCCTGTCACATGAACTTGATCCCCATGGCCTCTGACATGATCCAGACAGCCCATAACCCGGCACCAACACTTTTTTCCAAGAGCCAGGCAGTAAAACAAAGAAATAAATGTCTGCTCCTAAATTGCTAACACATGTTCCAGGAAGTCCATGGGGTCCACATTGGTCATGCCGAGACCCTTCGAGAGCAGACTAAACAGTGATGGCCTTTCCTGCTCCACTAAACCAGAGACGCTTGATGGCTGACAGTATGACAACAGTGCCCTCTAGTGGGCTTACAACTTGAGCAGCAAAATATCTGCACAAAGAGACAGGAATGCTTTTGCATAGCTTGAAAATATAAATCCCTTGGCTCTTTTTGACTGAAGTGTTCATTCAATTTAAATCTAGCTTTATTTCCAAATTATTAAAAGGAAACCATTTATGGTAGGTAGAATTTAATAGCAGAGCTAGTATAAACCGCAAGCCGTCTTAAAGATATGTAAGTTTCTCAATGGCTCTTTCTAGCAACATGCATCTAAACACTTTATTAAAGATAAAGTAAGACTCCAGGAGACATTAGTTAGACTTGTGAGCTAGGGTTGCAAGAGAAGCAACACACACATGCATATACCAACACGTAACAATCTTTTTTTCCTAAATTTTTCTAAACAAAAGACAGAATTCTATACTTGAATGAATATATGCATTGTACATACATTCAAAACGACGTTCTCCACTTTGCAATAACAAACGGGGAAAGGATAATACTACACAAATAAACAAAATCCATGCCTGGGAGAGATGAAAGTATTTATAAACCAAGATATCTGGAAGTCTCTGTTATCAGGAAAGCCTGTTTTTTTCCAATTCATAGTTCTGCACTAGGAATCTGGCAGTTTAGATCCAGGATGGGATGCAACAGGCTTGCAAAAAACTGATGTCCCAGAGAGGATATTCCCATCACTGACCTAACAAGTTCTGTATTTCATTACCAAAATTTCTCAGGTGACTCTGGAACACAATATTTGATTAAAAAATATGGAAGCCTAGTCTAATAGAACTAAATCCATTCCTGCACATAGGCACAGGTCTTTTTTATGATGAAAGCACATAAATTCCTACATGTTCTGTCTATATTAACTGCTGTTCAACTACTGAATTATGAAAGTCAGTTCAATCTACCAGGACACTATCTTATTGTCTTGAGGGTCTGTTTTATTCTAAATTAGCTTTCATTCTGTTCAAACCCAAAAGCATTGCTTGTGATATTAAAATAAACAAAATCAATCTTCCACATATACAATTCCATTGTAGCATTTTATGTGAATTCCAATAATAAAAATTAAACAAATGACTGTATCTATATCCCATCTATGTCTATAAGTGCTATCCTAACACAATCACTTCACAATTCTCAAAATGTTAATAAAAAACATATCACAAATATGGAGATATCATAGCTAATCTCCTATACAAGAACTGTCACAATTATAGAAATTGTACTTCTCATCTATCATATAAGGAAAGTATCATATTATAATTAATTCATAGTAAATATCCAGTCAGTGATCTGTAGCTTCAAAAGTGAAACATTAGATAATTTCAATTTTCCCAATTCTGTGACTAGGCAACAATGCAAAAAGCATTGTTTATTTTCCAAATTTTAGATGTACAAGCCCATTTTTCTTTGTTATTTTATATTCATGTTAACCTATAGAGAACGAAGTGGCTGGATGGAAGTCACTGAAACAGTAGGCGTGAGCTTAAATGTACTCCAGAGGATGGTAGATGACAGGAAGGCCTGGAGGAACTTTGTCCATGGAGTCGCAATGGGTCGGACACGGCTTCGGAACTAACAACAATCTACAAAATCACAATATTTTGGAAATTAGCATGTTTTCTAAATTCTTCAATCTTTAGGAAAAAGAAAAAGGGTTGCTATTTCCTATATTTAATAGAACTCTGATAAAATCTACATACTAAATATTATATTGTCAAAGATAAGGAACAGAAACAAAATTACTGGAGTTCCCAATTTTTATTCTTAAGAAAAGGTAAATCTGTGTATGTAAGAGGAGAAAATAACATGCTTCATCATTTTAAGATGTCATAAACGAAATGACAATTTGAATAATTTCATGTCTGAAAAATGTCCCTCTCTATAATCTAACACTTTTGCAAGCCTATATTTTGCTAACAAAAAGCTAACTTTCATTTAGAATCAGGTTGTGGTCACTTTCTGTAGGCAAATAGGCTTTTTCAACTGGAACTATGAAAAATAGATACTGTATTTTCTAAAGACCAATAGTTTTTCCCAAATAATTTATTTTTAAAATGGGTGAAATTAAAAGTGCAGAATGTTTATTTTTGACTGCTTAACTTTTCCTTTGGGGAGTGTTTTCCTGAATAATTCTAAGCCAAATAAAAATTGTTGTGTGGTAGTCATTTAACAGTATAGATGTACTTTAAATTTCTACATGTTACAATCCACTTTTACCTTATCCCAAAAAGTGGCAATGAATTCAGCACGTTGAGAACTTTTGCTTTCAAATTTAACATAGAACATGAATAGTTGGAAGGGACTTAATCCAACCCCCTGCACGAGTATTTCACTACTATACCATTACTATATCATTTCAGACAAATGGTTGTCCAGCGTTTAGTGCTTTTTAGTGCCATTTTGCTTTCAATTTAGGTGCCAGGGAGTTTAACACATTCCCTGATCCTGGAATTAAAGCTATTGTTGGCAACAGTTTCAGAAATAGTGCAATCCTGGCATGGAATGAGATGCAGCCTTGCATAGGAATGAAGAAAATGAATTCAACAAGAGTTTTAAAATACCCAGCAATCCTTTTGATGACATCAGTCTGGAAGCATTTCGTTACATGGATCAAAATTTGGCCAAGAAAGAGGAAGGGTAAATTCTACCTCTTATAATTCTGCCTTAGTTTTGTCTGTGACCAAGTAGATAGAGAAACAACTGTGATACAAGAAGTCTCTGCTATTAAGTAAGAAGTTTCCTTATCTGCAAGGGGCTCTATATGAAATATTTTACAATATATTTCTCAACGGGACAGAATTATCTTTATGGTCAGTAGAAATCAGTTCTCTAAAGATCTTTTTTTTAAAAAAAAAAAGACTATATTTATTTTTAAAGTACATTTTGCCTACTTGCACAGAAGAGCAAATTACATAAAAATAAATAACTTAAAACTATAGCAAAAGCCTAAGCAAATAAGATTAATACAAAAAAACAGAGAATTAAAGGCATGCTTATTTTAATATTTCCTTGGCACTGAAAGCACATCAAACTTCTTATATCACAGTTAGAAAATCCTGTGCACACTTGCAGAGAAATGCAAAAGAAAAAAAAAAGGAGGGGGGATTCCAAGGAAGAGTAAACTCATCAAGCTGCTCATGTACAAGATTAGGTCCTTGTAACAGATTCAGCAACTCTCCACAATAAGCCCCCCAAAAAAACCCTCTTCCATACCTAATTTACAGTGCAATGCTGGGCAGATGCTATTCCCTCACAGCCAGTTTCTCTATTGCAACAACATTACAGTATCAGGTTGGAGGAGATACCAATACAGTCTGTGATTAGACTGGTGATATCTTCTCCAAAAATGTGTTGCACCATCACCATGAAAATCACCTAAACAATCTGCCTATCTCTGCATTATGTTCACAGAATCATAAATTCAGTTAAAACATAGCTTCAGTATGCAATTAAGTCAAGAGAAAAATGTGCCCGCCCCCCATACTTTCAATTAAAAACAATTTTTTATCATGCATGATGTCTCTTGCTGTGAAGAATTTCTGTTTACTTTAAAATCAGGGTGGCTGGACAAAACAGCTTCTCTGTTGGTGAATGGCAGAGCAAATGTTACACTTCAAGTGATTGGCTGTTCTGAAAGTTTTCTCACTCTTACCTCACTTGCTCTCATAAGTGAAGGCTTCCTACGTTTTCACTGTATCTCCAATAATAACTTTTGTTACTTTATGAATAAAAAAAAGCTCATATATTTATACAACACTCATAAAGCAACTCACATATTTTTTCATAGGTAGCCTTTATATTCACACACACACACGTAGGTCTTTGGTTATTCAGGTCTTCTCCCACGTAAAATTGAAAGTGTCTTGGCGATGTTTCGACGAAGTCTCATTCATCAAGGAATGAGACTTCGTGTTCCAGGAGCACGAAGCCGAGAACACCAGCCTGAAGATGACGAATGAGACTTCGTTGAAACGTCGCCAAGACACTTCCAATTTTACGCGGGAGAAGACCCGAATAACCAAAGACCTACATACAAAGAAGTCATGCTTCGGGTATAACTAATCTTGACTACTTCAATATTCTTGATATGGTCAATTGACTAATCAATAAAGCTATATTACCACTGGAGTACTTCAGTGTACTTTCCGTGGTCTGTCATTGAAAAAGATTGGGAAATTGCAAACTGGTGCAATAGGCCAGGCTGCATATTGGTGGAAGAGAAATCATGATGCCTGTATTAGAAGATCTGTATTACTGGTCATTTTTTAAAGGTGCTGGCACCATCTTTTCTACTATGAACTTGCCCTGTTACTCAAATCAGTAGAAGAGGACCTCTTTAAGATCTTTCACCTACCAGAACCTCATTAAGTACTTTAGACAGGAAGTTTTTCATCTGACCACTAAATCATACATTACATTTACTGCTTGGCCTTCATTCTCACCACTTAGGAAGATGTTAAAATACATCTCTTTCACCAATCTTTTGACTTTGTTTTTCATTGTATTAACCTTATTGTGTTTTATTCTCAGTATTTTTTAATTGTCCAAGGCCTCCTAAAGCAGTATTTCTCAACCACAACAATATTAAGATCTGTGTACTTCAAATCTCAGAATTCCCTGATCAATACACCGACTAATTGCTGAGATAGTGAAACATTGGCCTTAAAATAATAGAAAGGCAAGATATAAATTTAGTAATAAATAAAAAGGCAAATTAAATTAAATATATCTTCTAGCCAACCATATTACCCTATTTCCCTCAAAATAAGACATCCCCTGATTAACCCAATCAGGCTTTTGAGTGCATGGCAATAAGGCCAAGCACTTATTTCAGGGTTCAAAAAAATATAATGCAGGGTCTTATTTTTGGGGAAACACAGTACTAGGCAAGAAATACAATGGTTAGTTAATTTAGCTAAGCAAATTTCTTTCACAGCTTCTTCTATAAATAAATTGTAACCTTTTAATCTCAAGATAACAACATAAAAGTAACCAGATAGAGCCAGAAATTTTGCCTACGGCCATCTAATGAATGGTTTCATGACACTTGGATTTAGTCAGTAAGAGTTCAATTTGTGTGGATAAATCCAGATTCTTTTTCTCTTCAAATTTCATACATTTTTTACTTACAATACTGATTTTAATAATACCTTATGTAGCTTTTGCCATCTTGATATTATATTAGTTATTTTTTATACAGTTTGTTATGTATACTGCTTTTCAGTCCCTGCCCCAGAAAAGCAGCATTTAAATATTTTAACAATGATATTTATTCAGTGTGCTTCTACTTTGATTTACTAGTCTAGTCAATGTAGTAATCTAGTCAATATGCTTGGAAAAAAAAACAGCTGTGCCAGTTCTAATCTGCTTTTTGCTTTTGTTCTGCATTCCAAAACCTTGTATAATCTGCATTTTATTTATTGTCTTAATTTTGTAAGCTGCGCTGTACATTTTTCATAAGAGAAATAATACAAAGAAAAAAATCCTCATAATAAATTTATCTCAAACTACCAAAGGCATCTCCATCTTGGCTGTTTCACGACTGAATGTGGTTTTGAATACAAGTCTGAATTTCATATTAAACTCCGTATATGGAACTGCCATACTCGTATTTTAAGCTACGAACAAGCCTGCTTTGGTGCTGTTTTCCCAAATTAATAAAGCATAATGAGATGTTGATTTGCAGCTCTTTTAGAGAAAGAGTAAAGCTGCTAACATCAGTTCTGTAATTCATTTGTTAACAGAATAGGGCAGACGGCACCTGAATTGTCTCACCTTCCATCCTGCCCTGATATACACATGCTGGAACAAATTTAATTCAGACAGTTCATACTCCTCTGATGTCCATCAATGATGGCAAATTAAAACCAGTCGTATGCACTTGGTACGCAGAGCCTAGAGTATTTAAAAGAAGCTCGATACGTTGAGTGCAGTATATCTCCTGAGAAATTAGGTATTGACTGCATGCCTCACTGAGTAGAAAATCTACAAAAATCCATACACAGCATTGACCCAAATATTACTTTTTAACACTACTAACTATGTAACAAATTTTTAAGAGGCATGCTTGATACAGGTATAATTCTCTTTAATTATCAAGAAACAAGCAGGAAAAAGCAACACTATTTTCACAGTGCAACATTTCAAAAAATGAATGCTCAATAAAATGCAGTCAGGTTCCATGATAAAAATAAGGCAATTGTATAGTTGCTTAGAGCTATGGTCTTAAGGACAAGAAATTTAATCTGGAGGAACAGGAGCAAGAAATGCTAAATGTTTATTACTTAAACAGCATTTTTATGAGTTTTCAGCTGTTTTTATTGTATTTATCACAAGATAGTCATAATTCTGCTTTAAAGGCCAAACAAACCTTAGTTATGCATGCAGAACAGAAATATTTCTTTTATTCTCATCTTAGGAACACAGGCGGGTATCATATAATAAGCTGATCTGTTAATGCATACAGCCCAGCATTAACCATACAGGACTGTTACTTAGGTAAACCAGTGATTGGAGTGGGATTATTTGTATAAAAAGCCTGTGTTCTATTTGCACTTTATAGGAAGAGTCTAGCAACACCTGCCATTCCCTCCAACATCCTTTCTTTTCCTGCTATTCCCACCCCTTCAGAGAGATTCCTACAGGGAATCCTAAGAATTGGGGAAGTATGGCTCCAGGAAGTTACTTCTGCAGACTAAGGAAATTACATTTGAGACTCCATTCATCTCCCAAAGTGGCTGCTTTTTTGTGGCTATGATAGGACTGGCCATGGCTCCTCTTCTGAAATATGGGATTCTCTAACTATACAGTCAGGAATAAGAGTTCCTGTTCTGACCCGGCTCCCCAAACACAACAAGCTCGCTGTTTTTAACTAAACATTCCCTTGTGTAGGAGCGCCAGCAACCCCGGCAAAGAATCTCTCTCTCTCTCTGTCACACACACACACAGCAGGATAAAGAAGTCTCTAAGTGCCTGTGGAAAGCGAAGCTCATGGCCTTTCCCCCTGAAATGACTCCAACACACCAGGAGTATCTCTCTCTCACCACACCTGTAACGGAAGTCCTGGAAGGTGGATTCGCTCTTTTTCCTGCAGTGGAGACACACACACACACACACGCTCCGATGGCATGCCTGAATCTCAGCGCCACAGATTCCAAGAAAGAATTTCAAAACAGTTCCAGACAGGATTCAGTTCGGACTATCAGTGGCTGACCAACAGGAAGATGAATAGTTGTCTACCACACCTATTCGTCTCTGCCCCCTGACTTTTATCATGGGGTTTAGTTAGCAACAGTGGTTCTTCTGTCCTGAGGACCAGCCCAGAGAGTCCCACTGCTCTCTTCTCCTCTGCCTTCTGGGCATCCGCACATCAGGCACAGGGCCCAGCTGTTCTTCCTCTTCCTCATCAGCCACCTCCAGACCTGGGGGTTGTTGACTCTCTATCTGGGAACTAATGGACAGCCCAGTCTCCACCTCTCTATCTCTTGACAGCTCCATTTCCTCTTCTCCCTCAGAACTCTCAGATTGCCTTGATGGTGGCCCCGACTCCCACTCTGCTTCATCTGATTTGGCTGCTGTAGGGTTAGCGGATGACAGGCCACAACAATTCCTATGCTTTGTATGTTTGATTCAGTGTAGGAAAGGATGGGGTGGAAGGAGAAAAGCCAGAAAGTTGGTTCTAAATTAACTGATCAAGAGCTCATATTCTAGGACTGCTTCCATAGCATGTGGATAGTATGTGTGTGTGCACACGCACATACACAAAGGTCATGTAACTCTGTTACCTTCCCACTGAAGTGGTACCTATTTATCTACTCACATTTGCATGCTTTTGGACTGCTAGGTGGGCAGGAGCTGGGGCAGGAATGGGAGCTCACCCCATAGCATGGTGCTCAGGTCTTGATAAGCATCTTAACTGCTAAGCCCCACCCACCCACCCCAGTTATGCTAAATGGAGATAAAATTTGGAAGTAGTCAATATTTATTATTAATATCTACTGCCACAAAGAAAAAATGTTGGAGAAAGTTTTATCCCCTTAGAAGCTAAAATTAGAAACTATCTCAAATTGCAGTCAGAGTTTAAAATACATCATCTTTCCCTATAGCTTCAACTGCTTACAACTACAGAAACAGAAAGAAAATGACTTCTGCACTAAAGAAGTACATTCCCACTTAGTGTGGGAATGTTCTCTTGTCAGAATACATACTCAACTTTTCCTTAAAATATAGAACAATTTCTCTGTAAGGACTTAACTATAACAAAATAAATATGCCGGGTGTGAGTCTATAAGGCCTTTTAACCCTTTTGGCATCCTATCTTATTCTGCAGAAACCCAATTCCACATACAAAAGAATGTTTCTCACTTAAAGCATCTTCAATAGAAAAATTTGGGAACAAGTAACTCACAAAATACTCTGCCATGAAATTTCAAAATGTTAAATACCACACCAGATTTGATATTTTGAGAATGCTACTGTTTTTCAAAATGAAAATCTACTTGCCCAAACATTTTTTTAGCTCTCAAAAGTTATAGACCCTGGAAGATACATGCACTATTTGTTTTGCAAAACTAACACATTAAATAACATGACAGACTACAGAACTAGAAGCTATAATGCAAATCCATTTAACTCTGTCCGAGAACTAAGCAATAGAGTCCCCCTGTGCCACAGGAATAGCCACCCGATCAGTGGCTACAAATCCCTATTTTTCAATCAATAATTCTGCATAAAATATTGGAGTTGCTTTTCAGCAAATAAGGATTCCCCAGCTTTAAAAAAACAAACAGTAAAAAAAAAAAGCACAGCATTAGTAGACAACAGATTCTTATTCTCCTTATCCCCATTGTCCGGGTCAGGAACTGCTTGGCCATTATAGCTTCTTTAGTCCAAAATGCTTCTGGTAGGTCAAACAGTGCAATTGTTTCAGCATCAGGGAGGCACAAGAGTCCCATTTCATTTCTCCTAATGACCAGCCTTAAATGACTACAGGTCTTAACAGTGCTGGCAAATTATCAAGGCCTTCTACATTACATGGTCAATGGTCCTTTTAATAGAAAAAGCAATAATATATAGTTGTTTGCGCCAAGCAAAACTCGTTAGAAAGTATTAGTTTAAGATAACAGTTCAGGAGCTATTAACAACTACAAATGTTTGCAGAAACAACTCCCCCCCCCCTCCCCTTTCAGTGAGTTGCAGAAGATGAGGGACGTGAAATAAAGAAATTCTGCATTTTGTACCATAAGTGACTTGCTGGCTGAAAATGTGTTGTTAAAAGTTCAATAAATTTGGAGAAGACTGTGTTATGCTATTGTAAATTGAAATGTGGACTATAAGACGGTTAAAGGAAATCATACAGAGGTGGACAATGAAGAAAGAAACAGATAATGTCATATAGGCACAGCGGGAAGTATTTCTAGGTAGAATTGAAAGAGACCAAGAATCTCAAACAAAAGTCAAACTTTGCCAATAATCACTTTTATTTTTTCATACTAGCATAACATGAGAATTGACTTTGTGTCTTGCTGACATAGCAACTAAGAAAGTCGTGTTGCATTGACCATTATTGATTGCAAGCAATGCAAGCTGGGGGGGGGGGAGGGAGAGAGGGACACCTACGCCATACCATATATTTTCAATATTGACCTTCCTCTCCTTTTGTATGGCTCTTTGGGCTGGCTATTGAATTTGGACTGCAGTGTAATAAACAGCTGAGGTTTAATTAATGGTAAATGAATACAAGACACAGGTTATGACTTTAACTAATTAGGGAATTGTTGAATTAAGTCTGCCTTGGAATGCAAGGCAGTACAATCAATACCCAATAAAAGGACTATGTATGTAATTTACCTGCAAATGTGTTTCCAATACCATCAAAGTGAGTTTAAATAAGTAAGATATATGAAAGTCTACCAGAAAAAGTTTTTTTTAAGTTAACACTTCACATAGCTTATAGAACAATGAGAGTAATAGAACTAGTTTAATATGAAAGAAGACCAATCTTGCCCATAGACTCAGCGTAAGAGAAGAAGTAAATGAAACAATCACCAAGTCTAATAAAAGCAAAATGATGGACTGCAAGATTAGCAAGCTTTGTGGTTGAATGTTTGTTATGAGGAGGTAGGAAACTAAGTCAGGAAGAAGACAGCATGTGAAAGTGATGCATTCTCCTAGCTGATTCTCCTATTGTTTGTGAATACTGGACACACTGAGAAGCTTTATATCAAACCAGTTAACTCTGATTGTTTTTAGGCTCTAAGTATCCAAATAATCCCCACTAGGGAAGCTTACCTCTCCAGTCTGTTTCTCTAGAAGCATGACTAAATTCTATCTTTCTGGAACGTTTGTGTAAATGCTATGGTCTTTTAACATACAGTATATTTCAGAAATGATATTGTGCATTTTCAGCTAGTCCACATATACGGGTGGTCTTTGCTTAATGACCATTCAATGACTGTTCAGTGACCATTTGAATTTAAGATGATGCTGAACAAGTGGTAATTACAACCGCTCCTATGCTTAAAATGGTCAGAGCATCCCACAACCATGTGGTCACAATCTGGGTGTTTGGTGAACAATGCATAATCATGACATTGCAAAGTCACCTGGCCCCCATTGGCAACCTTGTTTACTAACTTCCTACAAGCAAAGTCAGTGGAGAAGCCTATAGGTGGTCACAAATAGTGACATATGAGCCTGGTGGAGCAGTGGACTAAAGTGCTGTTAAATAGCACTTAGCTGCCTGCAATTACTGCAAGTTCGAATCTCACCAGGCTCAAGGTTGACTCATCCTTCCATCCTTCCAAGGTAGGTAAAATGAGGACCCGGATTGTGGGGGCAATAAGCTGACTTTGTATAAAAAAGAACACCGCTTAGGGGGGCCCAAAAGCCCTACTAAGCAGGTATATACAAAAGTATGAAGGCTATTGCTTAACGCATTGTAAGCAGCCCTGAGTCTCTGGAGAAGGGCTGCATATAAATCAAACCAATAAACAATAATAATATCACATTTAACAACATTCCAAGATTCACTTAATGACAGCAACTGGAAATGCTGCAACTTCCATTGCTAAATGGTATACATGCTTCTCCCTTGTCGTGGTCAGATCATTTCCTGCTGAGGTCAGACTTCAGGACACTGCTCCTCATCGCAGGGAGGTGGAGCCAATTAAGTGGTTATGCCCCAGGCACCTAATGGACCCTGAAGGGTTCCAGAAGGAGTTTGGGGAAATACCTGACTCCCTTGTCCACAGTCCGGCTGAGTCCCTGTGGCTGCCTGGAATAGGACAGCATCTGGGGCACTGGACCTCATTGCGCCTCTGGACCTCTCCATGGACATGGATCCAGGAAAGCTCCCTGGTTTACCGAGGAGCTCCTGGAGATGAAGTGCCAGAAGAGACATCTAGAGCGACGCTGGAGGACCAGTAACTCCGAATCTGACCGAACACTCTTAAGAGCCTTTATTAGGACTTATTTAGTGGCGATACGGGTGGCAAAATATTCACATTTTTCTGCACTTATTGCATCCCCTGATTCACGCCCAGTAGCCCTATTTAGGGTGACTCGCTCCCTCCTTAATGCAGGGGGAGTGGAGAAGACCTTGCAGGGTAGAGCTGCGGAGTTTGTGCAGCTTCTGTCGGATAAAGTCGCTCAGATTTGGATGGACCTGGACTCTGATTGGGCAATTACAACCGAGATGACGGGGGCAGGTCTTAGTCCTATTGTGTGGGATGAATTTGAGCCTGTGACTCCTGAGGAAGTGGACAAGGCTGTAGGAGCGATGAGTTCCTCCACTTGTTTGTTGGACCCGTGCCCCTCCTGGCTGGTTTCGGCCAGCAGGGAGGTGACACGAGGCTGGCTCCAGGCTTTAGTTAACACGTCCTTGAGGGAAGGGGCCTTCCTGCAACCATTAAAGGAAGCGGTTGTAAGGCCCCTCCTCAAGAAGCCTTCCCTGGATCCAGCAAAATTAAAGAACTTTCGTCCAGTCTCCAACATACCCTTTGTGGGAAAGGTTGTAGAGAAAGTGGGGGCACTTCAGCTCCCGCGGTCATTGGAGGAAACCGATTATCTAGACCCTTTTCAGTCTGGCTTCAGGCCTGGCTACAGCACAGAAACTGCCTTGGTCACACTGATGGATGATCTCTGGCAAGCCCGAGATGGGGGTCATTCTTCCATCTTGGTGCTACTTGATCTCTCAGAAGCTTTCGATACCATTGACCATGGTATCCTTCTGGGACAACTAAGGGAGTTGGGAATGGGAGGCACCATGTTACGGTGGTTCTCCTCTTATCTCTCTGGTCGGTCATAGTCAGTGTTGGTAGGAGGACAGAGATCGACCCCTAGGCCCCTTTTTTGTGGGGTACCTTAGGGCTCGGTCCTCTCTCCCCTCCTATTTAACATCTACATGAAGCCGCTGGGTGAGATCATCCAACGATACGGGGTGAGGTATCAGCAATATGCTGATGATACTCAGCTGTATATCTCTACCCCGCATTAATTCAGTGAGGCGGTGGATGTGAAATGCCGCTGCCTGGAGGCTGTGAGGGTCTGGATGGGAGTCAACACGTTCAGTTTTAATCCAGACAAGACCGAGTGGCTGTGGGTATTGCCTCCAAAAGATGATGTTGATTGTCCGTTCTTGGTTCTCGGGGGGGGGGAGAAATTACCCCCCTCAGAACGGGCTCGCAATTTGGGTGTCCTCCTACACTCACAGCTATGATTAGAGCAAAATCTGTCAGCTTGGCTAGGGGGACCTTTGCACAGGTTCGCCTGGTACACCAATTGTGACCCTACCTGGATCAGGAGGTTCTCCTCACAGCCATTCATGCCCTTGTCACCGAATGGTTAGATTATTGCAATGCGCTCTACATGGGGCTACCCTTGAAAAGTGTTCAGACTCCAGTTGGTCCAGAATGCAGCTGCGCAAATTGTCATGGGTACACCAAGGTACACCCACATTGCACCAATTCTCCGCGAGCTGCACTGGCTCCCTATTGGTCTCCGGTCATAATTCAAGGTATTAGTTATTACCTTTAAAGACCTACATGGCTCAGGGCCAGGTTATCTTTGAGACAACCTTCTACCGCATAGCTCCCAGTGACTGGTAAGATCCCACAGAGTTGGTCTCCTCCAGGTCCCGTCAGCTAAACAGTGCCAGCTGACAGGCCTGCAGGAGAGGGCCTTCTCTCTGGCTGGCCCAGCTCTCTGGAACCAGTTATCTCCTGAGATTCAGACCCTCTCCACCCTATTGGCCTTCCGAAAAGTGGTGAAGACCTGGCTTTTCTGGCAGGCCTGGGGCCGTTGATCTCACTGTTGAGATTTGGCGAGATCCGGCCATGAATGGTGTGAATGGGTTTTAATTGTTTTTAATGTTTTAATTTTTAATGTTTATATATATATGGTTTTTAAATGCATTGTAAGCCGCCTTAAGTCTTCGGAGAAAGGCGGCATACAAGTTGAATGAATGAATGAATGAATGAATGACACAGTCACATGCTATTTCATTTTATGATTGCTTTACTTAGCAACAGAAATTCTGTTTGCAATTATCATCATTAAATGAGGCTGACCTGTGTTTAAACTTTTTAAATTCATTATATTGTTGGGTGCCTTAGAATTCAAATCCATTGACAAGAGCAATCGAAAGAGTATGGATATCAGGAAACCAGTCCTCCTCCACAACTGCTGATGAGACAATTTATTTATTTATTTATTTATTTATTAATCAAATTTGTATACCGCCCTACTCCCCGAAGGGACTCAGGGTGGTGAACAGCCGATTAAAATACAATGTCATACAAAAGTTAAAAAATTTAAAATGAATTAAATAATTTGGCTGAAGCAAATTAAAATCCAATTATATAAGACATTTAAAAACCCAGTATAAAACCCATTATAAAGGGGAGGTTTAAGCCAGACCAGCCTGATGAAATAGGAGCGTTTTAGGGCGTGGCGGAAGGTACGTAGGTCCTATATCCTCCTTATCTCAGGGGGGAGCTCATTCTAGATGGCCGGTGCCCCCACAGAGAATGTTCTCCCCCTGGGGGCCGCCAGTCGACACTGTTTGGCTGACGGCTCCCTGAGGAGCCCCTCTCTGTGGGAACGGACTGGTCGGTGAGAGGCTATTGGTGGCAGAAGGCGGTCCCGAAGATACTCTGGTTCTAAGCCATGGAGCACTTTGAAGATAGTAATCAGAACCTTGAAGCGCACCCGGAAGACCACTGGGAGCCAGTGCAGCTCGCGCAGGAGTGGAGTCACATGGGAGCGCCACGTCGCCCCCATCACCACCCAGTGATGACTAGGTTCACAGATAATATCTACCCATTATGTACTTGACAACAGTTCATTGAATGAACAACAATGTAGCATATTATGTGAAGTGAAATAAATTCAATCAATCAAACCATACTTGGAATCCTCTACATTTTTGATCCCATAAAATACTTTTGAAATTTTGAAAGCATATTGCGGATTCTTGCACAAAAGGGGTCTGGGAGATTATTTGTTCAAAAAGAGGTTGTCATGACCAAGTACAGCATGCTATCAGCCATTTCTCTCTAGTACTCCTTCCTACCCCTTCCTTATGTATTTTTGTTTTCCAGGGTAAATGGGTGGATTTTCAACTCCAGGTCCTCTCCCCCAAATTTTCCCATCTGATGCAACCTCAGAGGCATGCCTTTTTCATCACTGCCCCAACTCATTGGAACAGCCTTCCACCTGAGATCAGAGAGATCCCTACCCTTAATTGGCCTTCAGGGTGCAGGGGGAGGGCTTTAAAGAGCTGGCTCTTTCCCCGAGCATTGGGATAGGATGGGAGTTCAGCTGTAAGGATGTTTGATCTGGCGGGAAAGAGTACTTCTGTTTGTAGCCATTTTGGGGGGGATTGTCGCGAGCTGACTAAAGTCACTGTATGAGATAAGTGGTGTATAAGTCCTGTAAAAAAAATAACCAATCAATCAGTAGGATACAGTCATCCTTATTTATACGTTCTAGTAATCTTTATACAGAAAACCATTTGGTTTTCTAAGGAAGCTGTCCTCTGAGGGTGAAAAAATGGTATGAGAGCATGTTGCTTTTTAACATGTCAGTTTCCAATTTTTAATTAAAATATTTTTAAATATGTAAATATTTAAAATATGTATTTTCTTTCTTCTCACAGCTAGGCAGTTAGACTTACCCTACCAAGAGATTTCAGAAAGATATGAAATTAGTCACTCGGTACTTGGAAAAGAAGAGACAGGTGGCCTAAGGATCAACTTAATGTAGGCTTTCATGTATGCCAAGGTCAACTGTAGTTGACTAGAAGTCTCACAGTCCCCAATCAACATGGCCACAGTAATTGGCACCACACTGGTAAAATCTCTTTTGCTGAAGTGGGAAGACCCAAGTTGAAGATATCAGAGGACTTCAGGCCAATGTTGGAGAGAAACCACCCAAGTTAGGAAGTTAGGAAGAATTATTCTGGACTCATTACATAAACATAAGAGAGCAATGCCTTTGAGCCTTAGATAGGCTTTCCCAAGCAGAAACTGCCAGTTTGGGCAGATTCCAGTAAAATAGGCATAGAACAATAAAGTAGCTAGTTTGAGTTCTACATATGTGGGTCTAGTTATTCATGCCTGGCAGCCAATCACTATCTCTCAGACTAATCTAGGGGATATAGCTATGTGATAAAAATTGGAGAGAGTATTTTCTACTGTCTTGAGCTTCTGGAGAAAAAAATGGGAGGCAAATATATTGAATAAAAAAAATAATATTAGAGACTTCTACAGGCAATCCTCCATTTACAACAGTTTATTTAGTGATCATTCAAAGTTACAACGCCACTGAAAAAGTTACTTATGACCATCTTTCACACTTATGACCTTTGCAGGATCCCCATGGTCACATGATTTTCATATGGATACTTGACAACTGGTTCATATTTATGATAGTTGCAATGTCCTGGAGTCATGTGCTCCCCTTTTGACCTTCTGACAAGCAAATTCAATGGGGAAGCCAGATTCCCTTAACAACCATGTTACTAATTTAACAATTGCATGATTCACTTAACAAATGTGGCAAGAAAAGTCATAAAATGGAGCAAAAGTAAAAAATGGGGCACTTAAGAAATTTCTCGCTTAGCAACATAAATTCTAGGCTCAATCATGATCGTAAGTTGAGGACTACCTGTAGTTGTTTGTATGTATGTATGTATGTATGTATGTATGTATGTATTTTATTAAATTTTTATACTGCCATTCTTTCGCAGGACTCAGGGTGGTGTACAGCCAGAATAAAAACAACATATACCATAAATTTTAAAAAGTTTAAAATGTATTCAATAATTTGGCCCTATTTTTAAAAGCCCCAAAATTAAAATACCCAATTAAAATTTCACTTATTTTGTCAGCCTGTTGGAATAGTAGAGTCTTAGGGGCATAGCGAAAAGTATGGAGGTCGGGGATCCTACGTATCTCTGGGAGCAATTCATTCCATAGGGCGGGAACCCCCACAGAAAAGGCTCTCCCCCTGGGGGTCGCCAGTCAATATAATTTAACCAATGGCACCCTGAGGAGTCTCTCTCTGTGAGAGCGTACTGGCCGGTGGGAGGCTATCTGTGGCAGAAGGCGATCTCGTAAGTACCCATGTCCTAAGCCATGGAGTGCTTTAAAGGTGATAATCAACACCTTGAATCACACCCAGAAGACCACTGGGAGCCAGTGCAGCTTGCACAGGAGAGGTGTTACATGGGTGCATAGTGTCGCCCCCATAATCACCCGCGCGGCCGCATTTTGGACCAGTTGGGAGCCTCCGTGTGCTCCTCAAGGGGAGCCCCATGTAGAGAGCATTACAGTAGTCCAGACAGGAAGTGATGAGGGCATGAGTGACCGTGCGCAAGGCATCCCGGTCCAGAAAGGGACACAACTGGTAAATCAGGCGAACCTGATAGAAAGCCCCCCTGGCCACAGCCATCATATGATCTTCTAAAGGCAGCCGTGTATCCAGGAGGACACTCAAATTGCGAGCCCTCTCTGTGGGGGCCAAGATCTCACCCCCATACTCAGCGTATCACATGCAAAAAAAAAAAAAAAGTGCCAGTTTAACTTTACTGAGAGCCACCATTGCTCCCACATTTCACAAATTCAGAGTAATTTTTGAAGTGTTTGAAAGGGGGGAGGAGGAAGGGGGAGTGGAGGAAAAGAGATGGAAGAGACTAACCTACTCCCTTGTGTGCATCTATGCTGGTAAATTCCATTGTACCATTATGGCCCCTTTTAGGATTTTCCTGATATTCTTTGTGGTTCCCACTGGGACAATATCTGTAGGCAAGTCCATAATCAGCAAGATAAACCTGGAAGACATGAGCAGAGACATGAATGATGCTTTCGTCCTCTGAAAAAGTATAACCTTTCTAATTAAGCCAGAAGAAAATGGTGGCTTAAGGACACTGTTAGATCTGCATTTTATTAAGCCAAATTGCACCTCAGGATAAAATATGTACATCTGGGGGCTATTAACAGCTACTTTCCCCTTCTAAGTTGTGTGCCTTCTACGCGCTGCCTTATTTCCAAGCAATACAGAATAAAATCACATTTTGTTCTTAGGCTCCTTTCTCTCCAGGTGGGTATCCAGACATCATAAAATGCAATATGTCTTTTATCTTTCTTCATGCTACTTATGGGAGCCTTCCTTCTCACAAACTACACTCACATACAGATCCCACCTTTCAACAACCAGCCCTGCAACAAGTTCAAAATAGATTCAGTTACAGGCAAGAACACAAGAAAAAGTTTTACAAACATCCATTGCGTTAACATACCAATTTCCTTTCCAGAAAGTATCCTAAAGAAATGCATCTCTCTACAATTGAACAGCTGATTTTCAAAACTTTTCTAAGGCAATACCATCCCCCAAGTGAAGATTTATCATCCTAAAGTGAACAGTATCATTCTAAAAAAGATGAATTCTGCAATACCTACATTTGGCAGAGATTAACAAAACAGAGTGCTAGTTTGATGTGGTAATTAAGGCATCAGGCTAGAAACCAGGACAAAGTGAGTTCTAGTCCAGTTTTAGGCACAAAGCCAGCTAGGTGTCCTTGGGCCAGTCACTTTCTCTCAGCCCTTAGGAAGAAGGCAACCACTTCTGAAAAACCTTGCCAAGAAAACCACAGGAACTTGTCCAGGTAAGTCTCCAACTATTGGACATAATTAAATGGAGGAGGAGGGAGAAGCAAAATTAAAATAAAACAGTAGTCCAAGGACAGAAACCTAAGCTATACCAATTGACCTCTTAACATCTTATTTTTATCTTATGACACATTCAGCGAGAAAAATCAACTTGATATATTTATGATAGGATTTTCTTTCTTAATTAGTTTAAATTTTTCTATTTAATAGAAAAACATGTTAGTGTTAACATATAAACATGTAATTACAAAAAAAAAAAAGCAATTTAAACTTATAAACTATCACAGAATGCAAGACCTCTACTTTAAAACATTTTGTTTCTAGGGCAGAGTAAGATTTTGTAAGAAGGAACAGACAGCCAAGAGAAAGAGAAAGAGAAAAAGTCCTGTTTTGGCATATTCTTCACCTACTTCTCCAATTGAATGCTTTCCATTTCCACATGTATAATATCAAATTTTAAAGGAAGTATACTCTCTATTTGCACTTCATATTTCAGTCCACTATAAGAATTAGGGCAAGAATAATTCAACCAGACCAGGAAAAGACGCATCTTAGAATGATATTTTGTTTTTCACAGAAGCAACTAGTTGCAGGTAAAAGATGGAAATGTATTTCCTCCTACTACTGTTCCCCTGCAATTGGTGTTTAGAAACATACTATTATTGATTCAGAGGCAATATTAGCATTTCCTCCTTAGTAAATTCTAGCGTGATCAGCCTGCTGCCACTATTAATAGTTTGGTAGAACAACAACTGTATACTTTAAAGTCTACAAGGGGCACCCTGTCCTAGACTTTTTAAGACTACAACTTTTGACAGACCTGTTCTCAAGAATTTATTCTATCTTCCTTTAAAACCATCCAAGTTAGTGATCACGGCAGTAATTTGTGTAAATTCCACAGGTTAATTCTGCAAAATAATAAGAAACAAAAAATAAAGATCTTGGAAGTGTGTATTGATACAAATGGAATGCCAGAAAGAAAGAAAAAATGTTATAGAAAAGTATCACTTCTTTCACTTGCACTTATTTATTTATTTATTTATTTATTTATTTATTTATTTATTTATTTATTTATTTATTTATTATTTCAATTTATAAACCGCCCTTCTCCTTGCGGACTCAGGGCGGTGAACAGCCAGAATAAAACATGGTATACAAAAGTTAAAAACAATTAAAAACTATTAAATATTATTCGGCCGAGAATTAAAACAACCCAATTTAAAATCAATGTCAAATTTAAAAACGGAAGATGGGATCAAGCTAGCCCAGCTAGATGGAACAAATGGGTTTTAAGGGCCCGACGAAAGGTCCGGAGATCTGGAATCCTGCGTATCTCCGGGGGTAGGTCATTCCAGAGGGCGGGCGCTGCCACAGAGAAGGCTCTCCTCCTGGGAGTCGCCAGCCGACACTGTCTGGCCGACGGCACCCAGAGGAGGCCCTCTCTGTGCGAGCGTACTGGCCGGTGGGAGGCTATTGGCGGCAGAAGGCGGTCCCGCAAGTACCCAGGTCCTAAGCCATGGAGCGCTTTAAAGGTGGTCACCAACACTTTGAAGCGCACCCGGAAGACCACCGGGAGCCAGTGCAGCTCGCGCAGGAGAGGTGTCACGTGGGAGCGCCACGTCACTCCCATAATTCCCCGCACGGCCGCATTCTGGACCAGTTGGAGCCTCCGGGTGCACCCCAAGGGGAGCCCCATGTAGAGAGCGTTGCAGTAGTCCAGGCGGGAAGTCACAAGAGCATGGGTGACTGTGCGTAGGGAGTCCCGATCTAGAAAGGGACGCAACTGGCGTATCAGGCGAACCTGATAAAAAGCCCCCCTGGCCACGGCCGTCATGTGTTCTTCTAAAGACAGCCGTGTGTCCAGGAGGACGCCCAAGTTGCGAGCCCTCTCCGTGGGGGCCAATGTCTCGCCCCCAATAGTCAGCGATGGCGTCAGCTGGCTATATCGGGACGCCGGCAGCCACAGCCACTCAGTCTTGGAGGGGTTTAGTCGGAGCCTGTTTCTCCCCATCCAGACCCGCACAGCTTCCAGACACCGGGACATCACTTCAACGGCATCGTTGGGGTGGCCTGGGGTGGAGATGTACAGCTGGGTGTCGTCAGCGTACTGATGGAATTCCACCCCAAAGCCACGGATGATCTCACCCAGCGGCTTTACATAAATATTGAACAGAAGGGGCGAGAGGACCGACCCCTGCGGCACCCCACAAACAAGGCGCCTCGGACTCGACCGCTGCCCCCCTGTCAACACAGATTGCGACCGGTCAGAGAGATAGGAGGAGAACCACCGTAGAACGGTGCCCCCCACCCCCAACCCCTCCAACCGGCGCAACATGATACCATGGTCGATGGTATCAAAAGCCGCTGAGAGATCTAATAGGACCAGGATAGAGGAACAACCCCTATCCCGTGCCCTCCAGAGATCATCCACCAACGCGACCAATGCCGTTTCCGTGCTGTGCCCAGGCCGGAAGCCGGACTGGAGCGGATCTAGATAGACAGCTTCATCCAGGAACCGGGGAAGCTGCCGTGCAACCACACTCTCAACAACCTTCGCAACAAAGCGAAGGTTGGAGACTGGACGGTAATTAGCCAAAACAGCCAGGTCCAGAGAGGGCTTTTTGAGGAGGGGTCTCACCACCGCTTCTTTCAAAGCGGCCGGCAGAACACCCTCACTCAAAGAAGCGTTAACTATCTTCTGGAGCCAGCCTCGTGTAACCTCCCGGGAGGCCAGCACCAACCAGGAGGGACACGGGTCCAATAAACATGTGGTCGCATTCAGCCGTCCCAGGATCCTGTCCATGTCCTCGGGAGCCACAGAGTCGAACTCCTCCCAAACCACACCCCCAAGACCTGCCTCGATTATCCTGTCCGGATCTACCCAGTCAGAGGCCAGACCTTCCCGGATCTGAGCGATTTTGTCATGCAGATACTGGACAAAGTCCTCAGCTCGACCCTGCAAGGGGTCATCCCAAGCTCCCGGTTGAAGGAGGGAGCGGGTCACCCTAAACAGGGCGGCTGGGCGATTATCTGATGATGCGATAAGAGCGGAAAAGTAGCTAGACTTTGCCGCTTTTATCGCCACTAGGTAGGTCTTAATATGAGACCTCACCAGTGTTCGGTCAGATTCGGAACGGCTGGCCCTCCAACCGCTCTCCAGGCGTCTTTTCCAGCGCTTCATCTCCCTCAGCTCCTCAGTAAACCAAGGAGCTGGCTGAGTTCAGCGCCGGGTCAGAGGCCGCAAAGGCACGATGCGGTCCAAAGCCCCGGCGGCCGCTCTATCCCAGGCAGCCACCAGGTCTTCAGCCGAATCATGAGCCAGAGTCTCAGGAAATGGCCCAAGCTCCATCTGGAACCTATCAGGTTCCATCAGGCGCCTGGGGCGGAACCACCTAATCGGTTCCGCCTCCCTGCGGCGGGGTGTAGCGGTTAGAAAGTCTAGTCGAAGGAGAGAGTGGTCCAACCATGACAAGGGTTCGATGACTATATCCCCTATATCAAAACCACTCGACCACTGACCAGAGACAAAAACTAAGTCCAGGGTGTGTCCGCCCGTGTGAGTGGGGGCGTGAATTAACTGAGTCAGGTCCATGGCCGTCATGGAAGCCATGAACTCCCGGGCCACCTCAGACGTTTCACCAGCAGATGGCAGGTTGAAATCCCCCAAGACCGAAAGTCTGGGGGTATCAACCGCCACCTCGGCTATCATGTTGAGTAGCTCAGGCAGGGCTGCTGCTACGTGGCAGGGAGCCAGGTACGAAAGCAGCAGACCCATCTGAACTCCGCGACCCCACTTCACAAGGAGGGATTCACACCCGGTTATCTGAGGTACAGTGGACTCCCTCGGATCAAGACTCTCTTTTATGATAACCGCCACCCCCCGCCCCTGCCCTGAGCTCTCTCTATGCCCCTCTAAATCACAGATGTGCATCTCTAACCAGGCCAAGCTATAAATGGTGTTTGAAGATTATTCTTTAAATAACAATGCAAAGATGAAGAACCAAGATAAAAATGTAGTTTCATTTCCTTTCATTCCACATTCAATTAACACAAGATAATATAACAAATTAAGTAAAAAGTACATTAGATTACCTTAGTCATAACTGCACAGCATACAACATTTCATGTGAATGATATGGACAGTATGATCAGTTATGGCAAAATTTGGGCTGCCTGTTGCATGTACAACCAAAGCCCGGAGTAGACATACTCTTTTATGCAAGCAAGGGTCTCTAAATAATACCTTACAAATTAATGGATTAAGAGCACTTTGGTACAGTAGATAAGGCATAAGGCATATAATTAAAACTCAGGAAATTGAATTCTATTCCTGTTTTAGGCTTATAGTCAGCTAAATGACCTCGGGCTAGCCCTAGGAAGGAAGCAAGACAAACCACTTCTGAAATCTTGCCAAGAAAACTGCAGGACTTGTCCAGGAATCAATGCTGACTCAAAAGCATCAAAACAATAACAATTACAGTCCACTATTGACTGCATCCCATCAATTATGTACAATTGGGATTATTTGGGTCATATGCCTTACTGTTGTGACCTGTCGGCCACCAAGGGAGCTCTGAGGGGGAAGAGGGAATGGAGGTGGTAGAGAGAGAGAGAGGGAGGGGCAGCGCGTGGGACGTCCCATCAGCCCTCAGATGGAGAGTCAACAGCCCCCAGGTCTGGAGGTGGCTGATGAGGAAGAGGAGGAACAGCTGCGTTGATACAGAAGGCAGAGGAGCCTGTGTAGCGTAGAGGGCTAATGCCTCCTACTAAAGGCAGCAATTAACACCAGCTGCCTGTAATTTCTCTGAGTTCAATCCTAGCCAGGCTTAAGGTCGACTCAGCCTTCCATCCTTTCTAAGGTGGGTGAATTGAGGACCCAGTTTGTGGGGGCAATAAGCTGACTTTGTATAAATATACAAAAGTATGAAGGCTATTGCTTAACGCATTGTAAGCCGCCCTGAGTCTCCGGAGAAGGGCGGCATATAAATCAAATTAAAAAAAAAAAAAAATTAGCAGATGCATACAATGTACAGACACACTCAAAAGAGTTTAAAAAAGCATAGTGGCGTGAATATGTCACCTAAGAGACATGTAGTAGTAGTAGTAGTAGTGGTAGTAGTAGCAATAATAATAATAATAAAATAATAGTAATAATAATAATAATAATAATAATAATAATAATAATAATAATAAATTCAATACCAAAGTTAGTTACCAAGCATGAAAAGGTATGCTGAAAAGTATCAAGGTCAGGGTTGGATATTGTTGAGAGCCTCAAAAAAGAAAGAGATAAGGAAAAAAAGTGTTTATGAACTGATGTATGCGTAGCTGCAAGGTATGAAGGGATATACTGAATGGTGTCAATATGAACCTTATTAAGATTTTTTCTTTCTTATCTCTTGCTTCTGATTTGTTCTGCTGACTATTTTTACTGTTTTTCTGTGTTGCTGTATAACTCTACTTGCCTCAAAAAGAACATGATGTCTATGTAGGCATGTCTCATTAAATATATTCCTGTATTGAATAATTTTATATTTTTGTCATAGTAAAAGTTACAATTAGATGCAACTTCTGGGAACCTCTGAGTATTACACTCAAAACTTTTGTGGGCTGCATGTCCCTCTAATTTTATACTGTTGCTGTACTTCAGGGGTGTCAAACTCAAGGCCTGTAGGCTGGATCCGGACCATGAGATGCTGATATCTGGCCCATGGGGCCACCCTGGAAACAGCAAAGGACAGCCCACACTGCCTCTGCCAGTGAAAGCGGAGCTCCATTTTGCTGGTAGATGGTAACAAAACAAAACAAAACGAGAAATGTTTCCCCTTTTACATTTGAGCATACAAGAAGGGACAGGAAAGCAGAAAAGGAAAGAGGAAAGACAAAGAAAAAGATGAGAAGATGAGAAGAAAGGAAGGAAATTATAATGAGAGTGAGCAAGGGTCTGAGGGAAGTCCTGCCTTAGCACTTGGCCATCGCAGCTGCCCAAGTGATGTTGAGCTGGCCACACCTTCCCAATCATGCCCCCAGCTCCCAGAGGTCAAACACAACCCTCATGCGGCCCTCAATGAAATTGAGTTTGACACTCCAGCTGTACTTCATTCAATGAAGTGTTTCAAAGCATTAATGGATAGTAGAAGAATGAAGCTGGCAGTATATAAATTTAATAAATATTATATGGCTCTTAATGAAGGTCAAAAATGGTGCCAATCTATGTGAAGGAAATATTTTAACTATCAAAAATTCAACAATGATTGTTATTAGAACTTTTAAAATGAGTTTTACACCTTAATGAGAAACTATTTAGCACAGGGGTGTCAAACTCGCATCATCACGTTGTCGCAGGGGTGAAATGCTCCCAGTTCGGACCGGATCTCCCAATCTGGTAGCAATGGAGGCGGGCAGTTCGGGAACCAATAGCAAAAATCCCTGCCCCCCCCCCCCCACACACACACACCACCATTGCCCAGCTGAGCCATGCAATCATCAGAGGCTTTTTTTTTATTTTAAAAGCATTTTTTCAGCCGAAGAGGTTGTAGAAAAAATGGTTTTAAAAGTAAAAAAAAAAAAAAGTTGGCCATGCCCACTCAGTCATATTACCCCCACCCACACCAAGCCACGCTCACAGAACCGGTAGTAACAAATTTTACATTTCACCACTATGGTGTATCAGGCCTTTGTTCCCCTTCGCTAAACTGGGCGGGGGCGGGGGCGGGGCCAGCATGTGACCCATCTGGCCCGTGGGCCACAAGTTTGTCATCCCTGATTTAGCAGAACTTGAGAGACTATCCTTATACTGTACATACCCAACACAGTTTGGAAATAACTGTTTTCACAGACAGCTAGCATGTGGGTACTGTGAGTTGGGAAAGAGGAAAGTGGGAAACAGTTCTAATTTACCATCTACTATGCTGAAGAAACTATTTTTTATACCACTCCTTAACTATTTTTGTTCCTCCTAGGAGGTAGGTTCCTGTCCTAAAAAATATGAACATCTCAAGAAATGAACTTGCTCTTCATTATGTTGCTTTTGATGCTCTTTCTCTGATCTTTTTTTTTAAAACCAAAGGGAAATAAGCAAGTTATCTTGTAACCGATTCCGTTAAAACCATTAGCTCCTCTCTGGGCTTCAGGCAAGTTTTAGAGTCTTGAGATGGCTGAAGTAGCATGTTTTAAAATATCATTTCTTGTTGCAGCATCTTCTATGCATATTGAGAATGTGATACCAGAAGCACAATGCTCTTTATTTCATAGGATTGTTCTTTTCAGATTACGCCAAAGATTATGATACAAAGACTGAAGATTGGAGGCAGCATCTGGAATTCTCAGAAAAGGCAAAATGCTTTATCAGGCTGACTGTTTGCCTCTATTTGCTCTTGCATTTTCTGGTGGATTCACTTTGCTTAGTATTCAACCTAGACAATAATGCATCAAATCAATGTGATGGAAAATACAACTTAGTGGAATTGCACTAGTATAGCAACTATACTACTGAGCCTATCAATTTAAGATGTAGCCTAATTTCAGTGTAATGTTGACATAAGAAAGTTTTTGTTATATATTGCATCCAAGCCCAAACAAACTCCATCCATAATTTAAATTTATTTAAATGACAAGCAATGTAAACCATGGAACAAAAGGATTCCATATAATTATCTCATGTACAAGGGAGTAATTATTTAATCTAATCTACCAAGAATAGGAGAGGAAGTCAGTGCATTAAGCTTGAAGCAGGGCTGTCAAACTCCCGGCCCGAGGACCGATGCATCACACACTGGCCACACCCACGCCCAGTTGGCAAAGGGGAAAAAAGTCACAATAGAGCAAGTGATGCCACCATGACAACACAGTTACAGAATACTCAAGCTTAATAGCAAAAACTGGAAATGATTAGTAGCTTTCAAATGACATGCCTTCAGATATTAAGAGTGCCTTAACAAGAAAATTAGCAATGAAAAACAAGCTTCTTTGAAAACAGCTTGTCCAGTGCTGATTTCCCTCTGCAAAGCATTCCCTCTGGTACAGGATAACATTGCTAGAAATTTTCAAAACATCCTCATTCATTAGTAGTCCTCTGCATTATACTTTCTTTCATAAAAAAGAGGAAAGCTTCTCATACTGCATTGCTGTGTTTTTGTGGAATGCACAATAATTGAGCTTGAGCTTAACAGCCAAGAAAACAGTGGAACTCTCTCCACAAATTCTCTGGAAAAAAAGAGTGGGGGTGACATGATAACAGTGATAACATCAAAGAAGCTGCCACAAAGAAGATTGGGGGGGGGGGTTTGAACCTATTCTCCAAAGCACCTGAAGGCAAGACAAGAAGGTATGGATAGAAACTAATCAAGGAGAAAGCAACCTAGAAATAAGGAGAAATTTCCTGACAACAATTAATCTGTGGAACAGCTTGTCTTCAGAAGTTGTGGATGCTCTGTCACTGTAGGTTTTTAAGAAGAAATTGGACATCCATTTGTGTGAAATAGTATAGGATGTTCTGCTTGAGCAAGGGTTGGACTAGAAGATCTCCAAGGTCCCTTCCAACTCTGTTATTCTATTATGTATTCTGGGATACTTAATAGAAGAAAAGAAAGAGGGAAAGACTCTTCATGAGTGAGAATTGTATACATGAACAGAGAATCCAACTTAAATCTTTAGAATTCATAAGCACCAACCTTATCAGATAAAAATACTTCATTATAAAACAATATACGCTTGATTTTATTGCATAGCACTAAGTAGTAAGAGAATTATAACCACTTTTTTTGTATTATTGCAATAAATTACTATTAATAGCCCTAAATTATAAATACCAACAACTGTATTCAAATCCATTAGAAGGAAAATGCAGTACTGGGAATATTCGTACACAAAAGACTAAAAAATATCCTGCCCTTTTGCTTACCTGTTTATACAACAGCATTCTAAATAAAAGCTCTGCAATGACCTCCGGGAAACCAAAAATGTGTTTTTAAATATTCACATACATGCCTCAATTATCCATGTTCAAGTTTTTACTCATCATATTTAAAGGCAAAGTATCCACAGGGTAGTAGAACACAGTTTGAAGAAAAACATAACAAAAACATGGGAAGTATTCCACTTTCCATTTTTTTTTAGTCAATGGACTTGCCATATAAACCTGATGAGATATATTGCTTTGTTAGCACAGTAATAAATTTGGATCACCAGTGTATTAGGAGGCCAACTTAATTAGGCCGCAGAACTCAATGACAGCGTTATTAGCAGTAAAACGGCAATCAACTGCAGCACAAGATGTAAAACTTGATCTTCCCAAAGCATTTATCCCTGGGGGCAAGGAGTTCTGATTGACTTCTGGGACATTTGTAAGCAGGGAGCCTGATCCAGCTGTCCCATGCAGAAACAAAATCATTCTCTGTTGAAGTTGCAGGGATTACTCAGCACACAAGTCTCACAGCTGTACTGTATAATTTTTTACATTGCAAAACATATTTAAGTGTCTAATTGTACACTTCAAAATTTAACTATGTTTGTTCTGTCATTATTTTCTGTAGAGTTCTATAAAATAATCTGCATTATTTTAGAGCAAAATTAAAGCAGTCACTATGTATTCTATATTTAAAAGTGCATATTAACGCCCACGGGGTTGTCTCCTTCTTAAAAGTATAAATGGATCTTATCTGATAAGACTTAATAGAAAAAAACCCAATGTCAGTATCTCAAAAGCAGTAGTTCAACAGAGTTTGTTGAGACCATCATTTTGAAAATACTCATCAGAACTAAGAGTAACATGGTTGAATCTGAGTCAATCATGGTTGCTCACTAGAGGCTACAGAAATTAATGAAGTTTGAAAACTTTGAATCTATAGGTTCTCCAATGAACCTTTGAATCTAAATGTTTTCCAATGAAAAAATACTTTCTTTAAAGACAGGAATTTCCTAAGCCTATCACTGTGATTTTCTTTGGCAAGCCAAGTTTATTCAGTAAGTCTGCCACAAGCAAAATACCCCGCAACCATGGATGCCTTTAACACTAGATTTGGCGACTAGCACCAGCCTCTCAATTTGTCAACTATGAAAGAAGTAAATAGGAGCGAAATACTTTTTCAACTGCTAAAATATGCATTTTCAGCATGCTAATTAGCTCTACATGCATTTTCTCATGTTGATTTCAATGCATCTATATGAAAAAAAAAATGAGCACATAGAGCAATTTCCTTCACATATATAAACAAGGCATCTAATTCTTAAAGCCATTAAAGATTCAGATGTTTTGGAAAGTTTTGGTAACAAATCACTTCATTTAACTACTACACTCAATGTTGTTGAGCAACTGTTATTCATTGAAAATAACAGTTTGTAAATCAGACTGTGAATCTCATCAGAATAAGAACACAAATCCCTCATGCTTTCTTCTCCTTAGCAACAATGCATGCGGTTTAAGCAACAACCAAGTCTACACCATCCTGATTTTTTTTGCAAAATTGAAAAACATTTAACAATGAAAAATAAGATGTATGGACAGGGGATACAATATATTTATTTACCTCATGTGAATTTTTGTAGTCCAAAAGTAAATTTGCTGCTTTAATATCCCCATGCACATATTCATTTTCATGAATATATTCCAAGGCATCTAGCTAGTAGGCAAGGAAAGACTGCATTACAAAGGAAACCAGTATTTGTATTTATATTACAATCATCCCCATAATATTGTTTAAAGACTTAACAAGTTTTCTTAAATACATGAAGGGAAATATTACATATAGTCTTCAATTTACAATTGACCATTGAGCCCAAGATTTCTGCTGCTAAGCGAAATCATTTGTTATGTGATTTTTGCCCCACATTATGACTTTTCTTGCCACAGATCTTAAGTGAATCATTGCAGTTTTTAAGTTAATAGTTTGGTTGTTAAATGAATCCAGTTTCGCAATTGAGTTTGCTTGTCAGAAGATTGCAAAAGGAAATCAAATGACCCCAAAATACTGCAATCATTATAACTGTGAGTCATTGTCAAGCTTATGAATTTTGATCACTGACCATGGGGAAGCCGCAATGGTCTTAAATATGAAAAACTGTCATAAGTGCCATCGTAATTTTGAACAATCACTAAATGAACTGTTGTAAATTGAGGACTACCCATATTTTGAAGGAAAAACATTTCTTAATCCAGTGAAAAGGCAAAGTAAACTATTTCATTAAACATATAAATATATATTTTGGAAGTATACTACTAGTATACTTTGAATAATCACTTAAAAGGGGTGAGTAGAGAATAATAGCCAATTTTTAGATTTCAAGTAATAAAAATGTATGTAAGACATGATCGACTAAAAAATCTTTTAAATATGAAATGCAGATGCTCAGCTCAAGTTTTAATTAATTAGCTTCAAATCATTACATCAGAGAAAGAGAAGAATGGAGAAAGTCCTTCTCCTTTGTAGTCATTCTTTCAAGCAAAATTAAACAAAGACCATTTAAAAATACATATCCAAGAGAGTATTTAGAAAGGTCCACTGATCCCCATCCCAAGTTTACTCTGAGGTTTTATACCTACCACTTGTATCCCAATATGCAGAACAGTTTCCTTGTTAAATTTTCTCCCTTGTCTTTCAAAGATGGTTTGAACATCTTCTCCTAATCTTTCCATCACCATAAATCTGTAACTAATATAGTATGACCATAAAAAAAACAGTGAAAACATACTTCTCTTACATAAAAAGTCAACAACAAAAGCAAATGTATATGAGTGAAATAAACTGATTTGTTTTACTAGATTAGATATTAATCCACCTAATGTGACAGCAGTCTCCAAGAGCTTACACAAAGCATATCCTTCTTTGACATTATCCTAAAGTGTTTCCTCATTTTTTTCAAGGAAGGTCTATTAAAATTCCCTACCCCACAATTCTTGTTCAGCTCTGCTGTATTGTAACATCTTCCTTACCTTTTACCAAGATGTATGACTTGACCTGATCCCAAGAAAACAGGAATGCCTAAAAATGTTAGTTGTTTCAGCTTCATCCACTTTTTGACTGACAAAAGATAAGAGGAAAGCAGGTTCTTTAAAACTATCCAGCTTCTTTTTTAAAATAAAACATAACTATGATTTTTGGAAATATCAGAATACAATGTTATGAAAATGTATTTACAGATTAGATACATTACATTTGCTAAAGGTAACACTGAAATAAAGTTAAATTTTCATAAGTAATTATTCCCAAACTATTATTCCTGAAAAAGTATTAATAGTAGCTTGAAATAGGACACATCTGTTGCCTGACTTACTATGTTCTTGTTTTGCAGCTCGTTGGTAGAATTTCAGTTCTGAAAATAAGGGGCCATTTTCAAGATATTCCTATACAGATATATATAAAAAAGCACAAAGTTTCATGTCAAGTATGTGTTACACATAATTGAGTGTTACACATAAATAGGGAAAGTGTTAAGACGTAGAGCTTGATTAAATATGAGGAGAAAGGACAACCACACATCAGCTTTGTCTAGTCACCCCATCTAGATTTTGTTTGACTTGAAATCCAGAACAACCAAGGCATTCCAGTCTCCAGTTCTGCTTAACTATGCTTGGCTTGAAACAGTCTGGAAGAATTTTGTAAAGCAGACCTTTTGTCTGGATTATAAAAAAATATTTTCTATGTTTCTTTATAACCTTTGTGTGGATAATGCCTTCCGGCTATACATTACAGAATTTTCAAAAAGGAATGAAATCACTAGTATGGGACACTTTGATAACTGAAACATCTTTTGGGAGACTGATTTTGCCCTTCATGGTCCTTCTAGGAAATTCGTAATTTCTGTTGTCTTTGTCTTTCAGGTCATAGAGAAAGCCACAAGCGAATCAGGTATCCCTGACTTCTTATTAATCAATAGGAAAGATTTCAGTATTGTACTAAGGAGATTAAGGTAAACTTCCCATGTAATTTTGAAAAGACTATTTTAATTAAATATACCATTATTTTTTCCCCAATCCAAACAGATTTGAAAAAGACACTAAGTAAAGTTGCTCAAACTCTGCCCATCTATCTATTGCACAGTAACTCCAAAAATCTGAACACAGCAGAGCCAGATTTGGTAGAAGAAGCTAGCAAAAGAAAGATGGAACGAACAAGCTGGAGGCTATAGCTTTTCAAAAAATAAATAAATAGCTATCTCCATCTCTAATTGAGAAGTGGATTGGAACATTACTGAGTACTCCATTCTAAGTGTTATTTTTTTCTGGTCACAAGATCCAGAGCAGACCATACGAAGCACACTGTATGCTTTCCTGTCCACACACCATGTGATGGAATGTAATAGGATCGATTCCCAAGAGGAAAGGTCTGCATTCCAGAGGAATAAGAGACCAACTCAGTTCAGATAGTTTGTGTGAGAGAAAGAGAGTTTAAGACAACCTTTTTTTAACAGTTCCCAAAGTAAATGTTCATGTAGGTAGTAGCCTGCCTTAGTTTGGCAAGATGCTGTCTATAGGTGAGGAAAAATAAAGAAATTGTTGGAAGAATCACTGTATCTTTCTTGTTTTTGGAGCCTGAGACACCAACATAGACAGATGTAACATAAGAAGAGAGCTGAAACACAAAAGTCCTCATCAAAAGGCAAGATCACCAACAACACAATCCCGATACCTCCTATAACAACTGTTAGTAAAGTTTTGAAAGAATACCAGAATCAGGGTAATACCTCGTGCTAACTTTTCTAATTTTCTTTTTTCTTCCTTTGATCATTTTGTAAGACTGTGATTGATAGAGCAAGGATTGTCTTGCCCTAAGATGTTCTGTGAATCTTCTGTCTAAAAGTAATCAACCAATGGAACAGCTTGCCTTTGGAAGTTGTGGCAGCTTCATCACTTGAGACTTTCAAGAAAAGATTGGACTTATAGGGTTTCCTGCTTGAGCAGGGTTGGACTAGATGACCTATAAGGTCCCTTCCAACTCTGTTTATCTGTTAAAATCTGTTAGTATACTCACTTCAAATGAACAAAAACATAAGGGAAGCATGCAATTCGTTGGATTAGAAACAATAAAAAGTATTTTTAAAGTTGTAATAATTACCACTTTAATGACATACACAGCATTGTTTTCTACAGGAACATCAAGATAAGGGGAAGCTGCAAGATAAAATTAAGGCAGAGAAAGTTATGGAAGACTTGAGCCACTTTATCTAGAACTGAATTTCAACTCAACAAGAGAAGATATGATGAAGTTATATTCCTGCATAAATATTAAAAACTGGAAAAGCATTTTTCTTTAACAAGAATTTGGCTATCAATGAAATAATGTAATTTGTTATTGTTTTTTCATAATATGTGATAAAGCTTTATCATTAAAATTATTCTTATTTTTACAGGATTTAAAGTAGTATACCAGGAAGTCACCAGTTTGACTTCAAATTATTCAGTAAATGGACTAGAACAGACTTGGAACAGCAGGCATCCCCATGTACATAATTTAAGACAGCTTTTCCTAAAATGGATATGATTAGATACCTGGAGTTCACGCCTCCTACCACTTTCAACCAAGACTAATTCTGGGAGTTGAACACATATCTGGCGGGGGGGGGGGGGGAGGAAACTTTTCTTTTTGAGGAACCTTGATTCAGAATCTAGAACTCCTACATGTAAAGCCTTCTGAGCAGAAGTAATTAGTTTGTCATCCCCATATTGGCTATATCCATATTTTCCTCTCCTTATCTTACAATAGGAAATGGATGACTTCCCATGGGACACTGAAATTCACCCCAGTCTAATTAGTCCTTTTGCATTAACTTCTGTCCCATGTTTTATGAAAATATGTCAATGATGTCCAATTAAGAAGCACTAGTATTCAATTGACATGATTCATGGCAGGCCCATTCCAAGTGGATCTTCTCCAGATATCATTTCTTAGAAACTCAACTATTAATTCTAATCAAATTACGATTGTTTTTTTTACATAAACTTCTTCTAACCTATATATAACCTCATACAATTTTTAAGTTCTGGTCAAAGTAATTTAGTAAACTTTGAATAAAGAATATATCAATATAAGCAGTTGAAATCCAAATCAGAATACAGAATAATTGAAAGGGGAAGAAATTAGCTATCTTCGCCCTACCATGTTATTCTATCATTTTGACCACCTTCATTGGAAAAGATGATAGGTGTACTTGCAGGATATGATGAGGGCATCTAATAATAATCTCTAGCTATTCAAATCAAATGTTTTAATCTTTCATTTGCACTTCTCTTCCATTTTATCCATGTACTTACTTTATAAATGAACCCAATATTGGTTTGGTTATACCGGTATAAACACAAGGTTTTCTTAATTTGGGCAAATAACTTTAATAAAAAGATATCCCAATGCATCCATTTTATACAGAGTAAGACATCTTTTATAGCTAACCAAATATTAGCCACTGAAAGTGGTCTTGCTCTGTGATAAGGAAAAAAAAAGTATCCTCTGCCTGCCCAGCATGAGTTTTGCCATTAAGCCATGGCTGTTCCCCATAGCTTTTGTTAGTTTCACATGCAAAAGTAACATCAGAGCTCACTTCTGGAGAATATTGCTTTTTTTTCTCCCCACACAATGATAACCTGGCACCATGGCACCCAGAAGTCCGACAAAGTAACTTGCTGGTTCTGCTTGCCAGCTGGAACCTAAAAATTTCCATGTACAACAGTTTATTTGGGTAGCAATCATCTCCTAGAATAATGGAAAAAGTGCCTGCAGTACATCTTGTGGAGTCAGTTTGCAGGCAAAGTTTACACAGAGGGAAGAGGAAAGCAGTGCCTATTGGCAATTAAACAGAATTCCCAACTCTTGTCCACAGCTGATCTCATTGCCACTGCTGGAGCTCTGGCAACAAATACTCATTTTGCAAATATGGATGGCCTCAAGAAAGTGGAGGTTTGTTCGCGAGCATGCTGTGGTTATAAAAATTTGAAGAGTAATAATTTCCTATGGGTTTTACTTATATGCTAACTTCACAATATCTACAATCTGTAGACATTCCAAGATCAGAAAGTACCAATTCTGGTGATTTTTTTTTCAAAATTCTTTACTACTTTTGCAAAGTAACAGCTAGGAAGACAGGATTTACTTTTATGTTTTCCTTCATTTTTTTTGTATCCCCCTTCACTAGTCCTTCAGATGTGTTAGAAAAACTTATAGAATTTCCATCTGATAAGCCATGATGTATAAATTAAATAAACCTGAAAGTCCTCTGGTCAAGGAAATCTTATTTACATACTTCTCCTGTCCTAATCTTCCACTTCTACTCAAACCAGCAATGAAGCTAAATGGGCACAAAACTGTTTAGTACTCAAGCTGGAGACCAAGGAAATATCACTTTAACAATTTTCAGTCCTGCAAAACTAAAGCAAGGCAATAATATTTATATAATGTAAAATTATTTTAATCAAGGAAAGTAAAACATTTGCTAGCTTCTGCCTGGGTACTAATCCTATTAAACTATCCATCTGGCATTTAAGGTGCCAGTTCTTTAATCTTATCTGATATACTCCTGGTTTCTTCCCCAAGTGCAAGTGAGAGAAATAATCATGTTGAAACCAATCCTGAACATGTTCCCCATCAATTCTCCACAACTCTCAACTCTGCAAGCAGGGTTTGTGGGGCAAAATAGAACCAATAGAATAATCAACCACTGGATTCTTTTGCACTATGAAGTACAATTATATAAAGAAGTGTTTGAAAATTACTCACAATGGAAGAAATGGATAGTGAATATCCTGGAACTTGCTGAGATAGTCAAATTGACTCCTTTAACTAGAAATACCATAGGACCGTGATGGTGAACTTATGGTACACGTGTCTGAAGTGGCACACATAGCCATATTGCCTGGCACGTGTGGCGTCGTCCCGTTCCTCTTCCGGGTTTCTAGCACACAGGTGCATGCAAAGATCAGCTGGCCTTTTTGCATTTGGCAGTGCCAGAAACTGGAAGAACTGGTTTTCCATTTTCCTGCGTGAGCATGCACACCAGCCAGCTGATTGTTACGCATGTATGCACACCAGAAGCCTGAAAAACTAGCTGGCCAGCGCACATGCGCCCACTGGAAACCGGAAGTTCATTTTTGGACATGTTCATGCACCCTGGCCAGCTCCTCTTCCGGGTTGCAGCCCAGACAAGCACGCACACATATACACACTCCCTTTTTGGCACTTGGTGCCAAAAAGGTTCACCTTCACTGTCATAGGACATTGTTAAAAGTTAATGATTGAAAACCTCTTACTGACTCTTTACAAGAAACAGAAAAAATAATGCTATATGAGTTTGAAAATTAGAATAAAAATAATATTGAGAAAATGTACATAATGCTGTAATCATAGAGCTAGAGATTTTATATCTATACTTATAATGGCTGTAAAAGAAAGTAAAGTCACTTCTTTATTTTTTATTTTCTTTTATTTTTGCATCATTGTCTTTGTTCTTTCTCTTTCTTTCCTCTCTTTTTTATTCTAAATATTTGTTACTAGTTTTAATTCTGTATTCCAAATTAATAAAGTTTATCAGAATGAAATATTCAGAAATTTTGTGTTTTTATTTATTACAACATTTGTTTTGGAACAGCAATTTTAAAAATAGCACAATTTGATACTGAATCAGAAAAACAACATGACTCAATTTCATATTCAAAGCAAGGATTCAAAGTTTCTTTGTCAAGATATGATAAAGTACTGTAACTTAAAAAAAACTTTCAGCTGTTTGAGGTTGCAAACAAAAGTAGACCCTTAAACAGAGGAAATGTCTAATTTCATGATTTACATGCAGAGGTTTTGGAAGGAGGCCCTTTAAATCCTAATTATTATTCAGATTTATTATTCAGGAAAGTAAGTTTTCCTCCTTTAATAAAGTGAGATCCTTTTTATAATGTATTAAATCTCTTTTGCAGACAAAATATAAAGCTCAACATTCACATCTGAAGTGTCTATGATGCCATAGTGGACTTCTAAGCCAAAAAAAAAGGTGGGGAGGACATAGAACATATCTATTACTTAGTTACATTGAGAGATAATTCCAATTAGTAAGTCTCACACACAAAATATTTCATATTACATGTCTTACCCAGATAGACCAAGCCAAATCCTCCATAAGCAATCATAGGACCCAGCCTCCATTTCCGTTTTTGGGTATCTGTCAATATTATTCCTTCTTGAAGAGGATCTGGGAGGTTGTTTTTCCCCTTTTTGGGAGGCATTATGCCTGAACATAAGAAATCAAAGACAATTCTTAGAAAAAGCAGCACATGCTGTTTCTCCATAGACTTATATTTAAGAAAACAAAACAAAACAAAACCCACCATAATGCAGATACCAGCAAGCTTAACCTCTTTGTAACACCTTAAAGTGATTCAGCTGATGATATAAGAAGTCCTTGCTGAATATAATCGAAAAGGGCAGCTTTGGCCATAATACAAATCACCTTTAGATGTGAGCAATACAAGAGATAGAATGTTACAATAAATATATAACAGTGATAATTTGCCTTGTCAGTTTCAGCTGTTCAAAGTGAATATGCCCAGATGTCTTTAGTAAATAGCACCTCTTCCCTTGTAAACTACAAGCATTTGACTTGATTCTAGCAGTGATGTTTAAATGGATCTTCACTTATCAGATACATTTGGTAAGAATGTATCTGCCCCCTCTTCAGTGTACATTTATCTAACTTTGTTTCTTATGAATAATAGGCAGTCTTTTCTTCTTGAGACAAAGTCTGAAAACCCCTTAAGATAATTGAAACTGAGCATCATGCAATATTGCCTGTGATGTTTTGAGCAGTATTATCAATTTATTACACTTTTCGGTTGCCTTTATGTACACAACTGCTTGCTTATACTTTAGTTGTAACTACAACATTTCAGATAAAAACCTTGAGTGATTTTGATACAATGCATGGTTGCACTGAAACGTGCTCTAAATCCATGTTGACTAGGCAGCCAAAAGTAGCACATTGTGAACACTTAAAATACACTCAGAGCAAAAAGTATCTTTAATACCTTTGCAGGCTTGGATTCTCTCCCCTCTTAAGATGCAAGAAGAAAAGGGATCAGTTAACAAATGCGAGGAGATAACATTTTCCTTCTACTTTCATTAATCCCACACCACAGGAATTGGGGAGGTTCCAATTCCAAGACTGATATCAAAATCCCAAACCTAATTTTTCACCAAAAAATGGTGAACATTTTACTTTTTTCATTAGTTGTATCATAACATCTGTTTGTTTTTTAAGGGAGGGGGAGGCATTTTTCCTGCCATGGAAATAAATAGAAGAAAATGTAATTGCTTAATGTCTGTGTGACCGCAATTGAAAATAAAGTGATAAGACCAAGTTCACAAAATGGAACTGACAATTCAAAAATTAAAATTTTAGAAAGCGAAACAACTCTATGCTTCTTCTTTCATTCAAATCAGGGCAAGACAATATTTAAAAGCAAAACCAAAATTGATTAAAAATATGTGCTGCAACATAGTGTTTCCCAGGAATGATAAACTCCAGCCTCTATGGTCCCAAGGCAATATGGTTATTGTTTCAGGAATTGTTAACTATTATTATTATTATTATTATTATTATTATTATTATTATTATTATTATTATTATTATTATTATTATTGCAAAACTCTTGACTTCCATATAAAACTAAAGGCAACTGTGACTCCAGCTGGACCAGCAATTATATAAGTAAGAATAGTAAGTATTTTATATCCACAGTGTACCTGAAGAATGATTTATACTGTAGATAAATTTGAAATTAAAAATAAACAATACAGTTATAGATTACTTGTATTTTATTACTTTTTATTTAAAAAGAAATGTGCTTTGCCTCCAGAGATAAAATATAAATAAAAGATATATTAATATTTGTATGTATTCATATAGCTCTCAATATTCAATAATATCTCAATATTCAACTACATTCCCATCAACCAAGAAAGGAACAGTCCAGGATGAAACATGCTAACTATGCTTTGGAGTTTGAAGGATTCCCTGGAATTAACATGTTAAGTCAAGCTTTCCTTACAACTCTGTCCTCCATATGAGGGAATAGACTACATGTATTCCTACAGAGCATCCAAAAAACAGGTGGGAGGCATTGTGCCCATCCTATCAACTCCAACAAACTCCTATCTTTGCGGAGGCTACATTTATGATAGGATACTCCCAGCAGCAGCCTTTAAAGAGATAATTCATTCTTCAGCTTTCCAGCATCTATAATAGTACCTACACATCAGAGGTGGGTTTCATCAGGTTCTGACCAGTTCTGGAGAACCGGTAGTGGAAATTTTGAGTAGTTCAGAGAACCGGTAGTAAAAATTCTGACTGGCCCCTATCTATTCTCTGCCTCCCAAGTCCCAGTTGATCAGAAGGAAATGGGGATTTTGCAGTATCCTTCCCCTGGAGTGGGATGGGAATGGAGATTTTACAGTATCCTTTTCCTGCCACGCCCACCAAGCCACACTCACAGAACCGGTAGTAAAAAATTTGGAACCCATCATACTAGCACCAAGCATTTTGGAATAACTTCTCAGGGATATAGTCTAGGAGGGCTATTTGGGGACGGGACACGTTAAAAACATTTACTTAAGAAACTTTATATAGCCTCCCCACTTCCTCTCTCTCAGCGAGTCCGGGCGGCTCACTTCACTTCCATTAAGCCTGCAAACAGCGAGTAGTAGGCAAGACAGAATTAATTGAGGAGGTGACCAAGAAAAACCACAAACGGAGCAGAGTCGACCGTTGAGCTGCCCACAGGACAGCGGCCAGTTGCCCTTTTCCCTTGACTCTCATGTTGTTTACTGACACCATTACTCTGGCGCCCAAAAATTGCAAAAAGTCAAGACAAGGAGAGAATGCGCGGAAAGCTCTTCGCTTGGGAGACTGGAGAAGTTGAGGAAGAGCAACCCACACATTAACTCTTCTAAGGCGAGGAACAGTTCTCTCCGGGCCCCACAAGGGCACAAAGACAGCCGTTTACCACCTTCGCCGACTCCCACCTCCCACCGCCATCCACCATTCCCTTGTGTGGAAAAAGCCGTGTCGCCACTTACCCCCCTGGAGAAGTAAGGCCACGCCCCCGCCTCTCTCGCACGCGCTTGGCGCCGCTTCCCCTTTTTTCCTCTTCTCTCTGGAGTTCCTCTGACGCTGGGAAATCCCAAAGCAAGCCTTTGCGGCTGGCGGCCTATCAGAGGAAAGCGTATACGGCCGAGCGCCGTTCGGCTCCCAGTCACGTGATGCGGCACCGAAAGTTACCAGTCTGGGACTAAAGTAACGGCGGTGTGAAGGAGAAAGGCCAGTCAGCGAGGCGATTAGTTGCGCTTGTCCTCTAGCCCAGGGGTTTCTAACCTTGGCAACTTTAAGCCTGGCGGACTTCAACTCCCAGAATTCCCTGGCTGGGGCTGGGGCCAGGGGATTCTGGGAGTTGAAGTCCACCAGACTTAAAGTTGCCAAGGTTGGAGACACCTGCTCTAGCCCAAGACCAAGCCAATCGGAAAAAGCAGAACCCATCTTCTTTCATTGAATAGAATAGAATTCTTTATTGGCCAAGCGTGATTGGAGAAACAAGGAATTTGTCTTGGTGCATACACTCTCAGTGTACATAAAAGAAAAGACACATTCCTCAAGAATTATAAGGTACAACACTTAATGGTAGCCATAGGGAACAAATAAGGAGGGCAAGAGATGTAGAGGGCTGAGATGAGCAAAAGAGAGAAAAGAAGGGCTGCCAACCAAACTGACAGGTATTGCTTTAAATCATAATTATTTATTAAACTTGTATGCCACCTCAGTGACTTTGGGCAACTCACAACAATCAAATGATAATCAAATTAATAAATCAAAGATGGGATGGAGATCGAGTCGAGGGGACGCACAATCACTGGTCAAAACCCTAGGTTGAAGAACCAGGTCTTCCCAGCTCTTCTATTCAACAGCACAGTGGCAGCCATCTAAATGTGGGGTGGAGGGAAACTTCACTTCAGAGAGTACCTCTACTGCTATAGAGAAGGCACTTTTCCAGGATCTCAATAGATGACATTGTTTAATTGTCGGGACTTGAAAGAGCTATAATGGCAATCAACAATGAACTAAAGGGCCACCATCAGTGAGCTGTTGGCAGCATTACTTAGTCTGTTGTGTGGATGTTTGGGTGGTTTAGGGGTGGGGAATTTGTGGTGGGTGGTGGGGTGTTTGGGGATTGTTATGTGTGTTGAACCTGGTCTTTGGGTGTTAAGTGAATTTCGTTCTATGGGTATACTGTGTATACATGTACAATGAAAATAAAGTTGTTGTTATTGAACAAGCCAACCCTGAAGGGTAGAATTGGTGGGGCAGATGCTATAGGTAGGAGTGGATGATCCCTCAGATAACCAGACTTATTCAGTTAGGGCTTTAAAGGTAACAACCAGCACATGGGAGCAAAATGGCAACAGTGCAGTTCAGAAATCAGAGGTGTTTCATAAGCATACCAAGGCATGCTCATTGCTGCTGGTTCCACTGCATTCTGGACCAGTTGAAGTTTCCAGGTGGTCTTCAAGAGCAGCCCCAAATAGAGTGCATTGCAGTAATCAAGCTTCATACTTCTCAAGAATTTTAACGGTTCCTTTTGCCTATCATGGAACTATTTTAATATGTGATTACTACATATAAATTTTCTAGGTTTTTTTTAATCCCTTCAGCATGTGAAATTGAATCAGTTGCTACCAGCCTGTGTATATCCTGCTTCACAGAGATTTTGTAGCATAAGAGAGATGGCTACCCCTCTGGCTACATTAGAGAGTTGTGAGGATTAAAAAGGTAGAATTATGTGAATGGGATGTAAAATACCGTTCATTGGTGATCTTGGTGGCACTTTGTGGCCATTTTGGACTTTTGCAACCCAGAAAGTGTATACCGTTATATGGCAGCAAAAAGAGGATCCTAAATGAGTCTGAGTTGACAGGAGTCCACCCCTTTATAAAGTGATGGGGGCCTTCCCAGAAACCAAGCTTTCTCTGTTGTGGCCCAATCTCTATACAACAAGCTGACAGTGAAAATAACTTCGACTTACTCTCTGGATTTGTTTACATAAGGCTAAGCTGTAAATTGCTAAGTATTTTAAAATGTTGAATGAAACTATTATGGTCAATTTATGAAAGATAAATATGCAATGATCTACTTACTTTTTCTTTTTCCCAAAGTCCATATATAGATTCAGAATCCTGTTCCAGTTCAGGATTCTATATATGAACTTTAGAGTAATACCAGCAAAAAACATTACCCCCATCTACCCTCATACACATGCATTACAGGCATTTACAATCACCCCATGCATGTTAAAAAAAACTTTAAGCCAGTGTGGAGCCCAATTTTTAAGAAGTGAACAGAAGAGGAGTTATAACCGTCACAACTTTGTAGAAGCCAGTCCCAAGTAGAATTGATATCCTATAACCCTCACAACTTTGTAGAAGCCAGTCCCAAGTAGAATTGATATCCTGTATATTTTCCCACAGTAAAGCAAAAGAAACAGGAAAATTATATATTTTATTGGAAATAAATTGAAATTATTTTGTCTAAACTTAAGTGAAACAAGCTGTTGAAGAGTGACATGTAAATTTGACAATAAAGCCAAATGCAGTTTTAGGTTGTGTGGAAGAGCAGGCTGTTTAACTAAATTTCCAGTACTTCTACTGCTTTTTTTCCACTCCCATTTTAGCCTTCCCAGCATCAGCACAGCAGAATTGCTAATAAAGCTGCAACTTTGACACAACTGTGGAAGGAGACGTGTTTCATAGCTCCACAACGACCAGCAAAAAAGAAAGAAAAGCCAAAGGAAAGAAAGCATTTTCCTTCAGAAGGAGTGGGCAGTCCAAAAGAGAGGAAAAGTAGAGCAATACAGCAAGACAAAGCACAATGTTAAAAAAGATGGAAGAGCTCTACATACTGGTCGGTAATAGAAAAAGAAAATAAATCTTAAGTCTGCCTGCCTTAAGCCCCGTCTTTAAGAAAAATAAATATTAATGCATACCAGTAATAGCATAGAGCATAGTATATAGGGGATTGTAATAGGCAATAGAGTAATATATAATATTAATTGAACATTAATAGTATAGAATAGTAACAACATTGTCATAATATCAGTAACTGAAGAGGACTAGTATATTGTAAGAGTAATTATCATAGTATAGTACTAGTATAGAGGTAGCAATAAAAGCACTCATATAACACTTTTATAAGTTTATTTTTACAAAATAAAAGTCTCCAAAATAAAATAAAGAAGCCATCAGTACTTTTGTGTGCCTCTTGATTTTTGATCAGTCTAATATTTTTTTTCTTCTTAGTATTTTCTTGCAAATTCAGCCTCTCTCTCTTTTTTTTATCAACTGAGTGTTAATCCATTGTTGCAACAGGAATTAATTGACTAGCTTGTTGTCTGAGCCTGAGTTCATGGGCTGAGAAAGAGATTGGCCTGAAATCACCCAGCTGACATTCATGCCTATTGCAAGACCAGAACTCAGTCTCTTGGTTTCTAGCCTGAGGCCTTAACCACTAGACAAAACTGCCTCTCTTGCCTCAATCTAATTGGATATAGTTTTAAAAAGAATCTATTACCAGCTGCATCAATGGAAGTGCTATTTATGTATCATGGGAAGTATAACTATGAGTTCCATTAGTTTTACGCCCTTTTCAAGTTCTGTGCCCATTTTCTGGCATTACATTTCAAAGTAATGTAAAATGTGAAAAAGTTGCAAGAAATTACAATTGGGGGGTAGCAACTAAGTGCTACAAAGAGAGACTAAAGGAATTGGGGATATATTTAGTCAAGAAAAGGGAAATCAAAAACCTAGAGGAATATTACTAAGGAGTATCTGTTATTTTTATTCTAAGACTACAGTTACAGTTAAATAAGATACAGGTTAAAAATTAAGTAAGAACTAATAAAACAAGTCAACAGTGGGACTAATTATTGAGAGATAGTGAATTTTACTGGATTTGTTCAAACAGAAGCAGGAAACCAGTTATCAGGGTTGCTTTCATCTGGATTTTTCACCAATTGGGAGCTGAGTTTGAGAGACTAAATGATACTTTTCAATACTTTAATTCCATGTATTACGTACAGTTATTTGGAGGAAAACAGAGGAAATCAGTGAAAGCCAATATGATGGTCAGATGGGGGTTTGTTGATAGCTTGAAAATATTGCTGCAATCCACCAAATTCACTGCAGTTGGCCTTGAAGCAGGCATGAGTAGAACTCTGTAGTTTAGTGTCACTCATTTTAAGAGCATAAGGAAGTCTGATGTCATCTGCCCTGTTTCCCCTAACAGCAAGTACACAGAAGTATAAAGCTTCTGAACTCGGTGCAGCCAATGTATCTAATAGTTTAGGTTCATCTCCCTTGAACTTGTCTAATCCTAAAGCTATTTTAGCTTGAAGCCAGCATGCCACAGTAGATTCCTTCTAAATGATGTATGAGATAATTCATTTTTATAACTTACTTGTGCAAGATCACTTTCACAATCACTTACTTGAAAAAGAGGGAAATCTCTATTTTTGCTACTTGCAGTTTCCAACATGCAGCATGGCTATTTTTGTATTGTAGACTTTCACTTCTCTAAAGAGCCTTTTTGTTGTTGAAGAATTGCTCTGACCTCCAGCACAGCTTATGCCTTTATTGCAATCCATAGTCATCAATGAAGTATGGTGGCTTTTGGGTCATCAGTAATGTCAGCTGCAGATCTCACAGGCTGTACAGAATGGATGGCAGAGCTGCAACTGCTTACACTGAGTTACATTATCTCCCTGCAGAGGAGAAAAGAAAGAAGAAGAAGAAAAGACCTCAGTATTTTTCATAAATCCAGATATTTTGATTTTCTAAAAAGATATTACCCACTCAGGCTAAAATATTTTTCTTTCTTTTCCCCCTATGTTTCTTTTAAAAATCCAACATAATATATAACGGGGTTTTTTGTTGACAAGGTTATATATATATAGACAATGGGTAAAAAAACCTGTTGCCTCGGAATGTGTCTGTTTTCTCCCCTCTAGCCCATGGTTAAGATGCTGGAGGTCCAAGTTCCTCTTCTCAATGATGGAAATGAATGGGTAGCTTCAGTCACTGCCTCTTAGTTCAACATATGTCATAATGCTGTTCCTGTGAAGATAAAATTGGAAATAGAAACGCTATATATGCGGTCTAGAACAAAAACAGTCAAAATCAGTTCTGAGTAGCCTATCTGCTATTTTATAAAAGTACCTGGGATTCATTCATATGTGTAAAAAGATAAAAACAGAAAACAAAAACTGCTGCAAAGCTAGAAGTTTCTTTTTCCCCCAGAAAAAATATGCCCTGTTTTGTAACTATAACTTCCAAAATTCCAGCAGGTAAATTTTGAAATTGGAGACCCAACACAGCTGAGTTATGCCAGGCAGGCTTAGAATGCCAGGCTAGGATTGAACCAGTCACCATCTTTGAAGAAAGAATGGGATTAAAAAATAATAAAGTATTCTTTGCCCAAAGATGCTATTCAGAAGGCAACTGGACTTTCTTGGTTTTTTTTTTCCCCTGAAAACATTTCACTTCTCATCCAAGAAGTTTCTTCAGTTCTTGGATGAGAAACAAAAGGTGCCCTTTGAACAGTACCTTTGAGACAACCATGACCTGGATGACTGAGAATCTCCGTAAACTATGTATTCTTTGTGTTTGCTCAATACATTCCATCATATACCTGGATTAACAAACTACGTTTTGTTTCCATGATAAACCATATAATTCTTAATGATGAGTTGGTTCCCATAGCATTTAGGATTACAGATTGGGGGTAAATGCTCTCAGTTTAGAAGTAAATTTATTTAAATAGTTGTACTTCGTACATTTAGATTTCATCTTTACAAAAGGATTTTTTTTTCAAAGTGGCTAATATTAAACAGAATAAAAAACCACGAGAAACTTAATACATGGGCATTTTGTCCCACGGCAATCCAAAATCTATAGAAAGAAAAATGGTATATGGCATGAAGAGAAAGCTACCATTGCATATTGGTCGCACAGCAACCTTCTAATATCATCTTGCTATGGGGAATAAAAAAATTTCTGTTCATTTCCAGTCGACTCTGAACTGCCATGAGGGTCAGTAAGCAACAGCAGCTCTGTCCTTCCCTAAAGCAGAGACTGAAGAGAAGATTAGAAGGGAGCTTCAAGGTAGAGCTGCCTGTAATTGCCTTAGGGATTGGTGACCACTACAGCTGCTGGGAGGTTTCTTTTCACCAGATGTTTCTGTAATTGGCAGGTGTATGAACTTTGGCTAACACTGATGTTTAGACAGAATGTAACTTATTTTTAAAATGCTTCAAAAGGTGATAGTAATACGGAATATCACGGATGTTGCTTTAGATTTAACACGTTTTATTATTCAGTATTAAAAACATAGTATATTGAAGCTAAGTTCTTTCACATTTCATATTTTTCATTACATATATATATATATATATATATATATATATATATATATATATATATATTGTTTTGCTTTTTAGCTACTCACTTCAGACTGGAACTGTGGATAACAACGAATGGTGCAATTATCTTGAAACCTTACCGTTTCACACCTACACTTGGAACAGCAGTTGCAAGCGACGTGTAACTTCTCACACTGTTGCCTAGCGTGACACCCTTGTGGTATTTAACACTGACATTTCAGCACTTTCTCTATTCATCCTTTTTCCCTTTAGCCCCAGAGCGCTTAAAATACCATTGCTAAAATTACACCAAGGGAATTCACTGCCTGGCACAAAGAACATCAGCAATGCAACAAGGGAAGCATGGAGTGCGTTCCTTCAAAATGGCAATCACAAGAGATTTTTTTTTTCCCTTGTCCATATACGATGCTGGTTGGTTGGCAGTTTGGTTTCATTGATTGGTGTGTTTTTTTACTTGCTTCCACCAAGTTCTCTAAAACTTTTCAGGTAATTACTCCTCTAGTACCAAGGGGTCTTTAATGTCCAAGGAGTATGCCCTGCTTTTCTGTCAATGTCTGGGATGTACTGACACCCATTTGAAAAGCTCTGGCACAATTTCACATGTCTGGCCTCATGATTGAGATTGTGCAATTACAATAATGAAGGACCTTCACCTCAGAATATTATGAAAGTGACCCATCTAAACTGAAGTCCATATGGTTAGAAATAGCTAATGAGTCAGTTAATGTACTATGTCTTGGAGAATGTGTACTAAATATGGATGGCACACTGGCGTAATTTGCCGATGTTATATCTTATAAAGAGTTTCTTTTTCCTCCTTGCGCCATTATTTTCCCTATCCCAAATGAACAACCGTTTAGATTCTCTGATGTGTTATGCATTCAGAATTCTAAACACAATTGTGTGTGACTCTGATTGTTTATGTAAAACAGAGGAAAGGGATTGAAACTAGAAAGGACTTGATCAATGGATTCTTTCAAAAAATCTTAGCTGGCTGATCAATTAAAAAGGTAAAGGTTCCCCTCGCACATATGTGCTAGTCATTCCCGCCTCTAGAGGTCAGTGCTCATCTCTGTTTCAAAGCCAAAGAGTCAGCACTGTCCGAAGATGTTTCCGTGATCATGTGGCCAGCATTACTAAACACCAAAGGCGCACAGAATGCTGCTACCTTCCCCCCAAAGGTCGTCCCTATTTTTCTACTAGCATTTTTATGAGCTTTCGAACTGCTAGGTTGGCAGAAGCTGGGACAAGTAACGGGAGCTCACCCTGTTATGTGGCACTAGGGACTGCTGAACTGCCAACTTTTGATCGACAAGCTCAGCGTCTTAGCCACTGAGCCACTGTGTCCCTTGGCTGATCAATTAACTATGAATAAATATGTAGATAACCCAACAGATAATTGTGAAAATGTTTAGCCATGCCTTTTGTGTTTCTAAATAATGTGTACATAACATTGTAGCATTTCAGAAAAAGTATATCTACTTTCCTATTTAGGAAGAAAACAGGTAACTGCCTTATATTCCAGATCAGACCATTTGATCCAGTTAACTCAAGGTCCTCTTCTAACTGGCAGTGACTCCCCTGGGTGGGTTGATCATAATTAGTGTAAAAGGGGCTCCATTCTAAATACTACCGGTAGCTGCCTACGCCAGGACCAAAGCAAAATTTGATTTCATTTTATTGTAATTTACATGTGACTAAATTAAATCCAATTCATGGAATTCCTCTTCAGACAGATATTTAAAAATACATACCATGTCTTTAAAAATGTGGAGGCTCACAGGAGCCATATCTAAGGAGTTCTATGTAGTCCAGAGAGTGATTTGCCTCCTGATTCTCTCTTGTATTTGAAATTTCAATCCTAGACCTGCATGCAAACCCAACGTGGAATATTAATGTAGAATGCGGTGACTTAGTCATTGCTATATCACACCATTTCTGAAAGAAGTGCATTGCAAAGGTATAGACTGAACTATTGCAATTATCAAAGGTTGCTCTTTTGATCATGCCACATTAAGCAGATCTCAACTAGGAAGACAAGTGCCTAAAATAGTGCTCTAGTATTTTTTTAAAAAAAGAAAAACTATGAAAATGTCAATTACAGATATATATTTCAATATTTTTATAGTAAGCATGAAGATTTTTTCTTCACAAAATATGTATTTCTAAACATTTCTCTCAAACGTTGCATTTGTTAAAAAAAATATAAATATTTGGAGCCATGATCTGTGTCAGAATATTTGGTACTTATGAAAAGAAACAGCTTTCCCAGTCCTCTGCACCAGTGGTGGGCTGCTACTGGTTTGCCCCGGATTGGGAGAACCAGTAGCGGCAGTGTCGGGAGGCTCCACCCACCCACCCAGACGTGGTAGAAACTGGTAGAAAACTAAATTGAAACCCACTACTGCTCTCCATGTTAGTCCAAAAAGCGAAGTCGAGTCAGTTCATGTCAGGCTCATAAAAATAAAGCTCAGGTTTCTCAGTGTTTCCAATATCACTCATAATGTCATAGACAATTGGGATTTTAACTCTAACATATTATTCCTGCTAATGGAAGGCTCTAAACCAGGAGTGAAATCCAGCAGGTTCTGACAGGTTCTGGAGAACTGGTAGCAGAAATTTTGAACAGTTCGGAGAACCGGTAGCAGAAATTTTGATTAGTTCAGAGAACCATCAAATACCACCTCTGGCTGGCCCAGAGTGGGGTGGGAATGGAGACTTTGCAATATCCTTCTCCCAGGAGTGGGGAGGGAATGGGGATTTTGCAATATCCTTCCCCTACCATCCCCCACAAGCCCCGCCCACCAAACCACATCATGCCCACAAAGCCATGCCCATAGAACCAGTAGTAAAAAAATTTGGATTTTACCACTGCTCTAAACTGAGTGGGTCTCTCCCCAAGTCTGAGGTAAAAATTTCAGAATCATTCCAAACCAACTTTTAGTTTTAATGTGACAGAAAAGGAAATTCTTAAATATGTGCGGAATAATCACAGTAAGTTTATTTAATGTGTTATTAAGTAAGTCATCAATTTAGCTTTTGTCCTAGCCTCACCTATTTTGGAGAACACAGACCTGAGGTGCTTCTCAACAATAGGCATCCTTTCCATAAAATGTCTTACTTAAAAGTGGACTACTTCTCTGAAAGAGAAGGGCTGGAAATGGTAAACACTCCTGTTACGTTAGAATTGCTCTAATACCAGTGGATATTCCCCAATTTCTATAGCAGTTAACAATATCCATCACCTTGACTGCTTCCCTGGGTGTCAGCATATTTTCACCAACAATCTGGGCCCTCATTTTGCCAAAGAGAAAAAGTATTCTCTTTCTTAGAAACAATACTGGTTTTTTATTCAACATTTATATCCCAGTTCCACAGACTCTGGGCAGCTCATGTAAAACTATAGCATAAATATCATAAAAAGCAATCAGTTAAAATCACATTAAAACAGCAGAGTGGGCACTTCAAATACCACCAATACCTCATGCAAACCCTACAAAGAATATTTGGTCTGTGCTCTTTTCCCTCCTGGAAATGCTTGTTGTTTGTTTACGATTCATATGTCACTACAGCAGGTGATTCTGAATCACTTACATATGTCAATAAGGAGATTAAAAATTAATCAACACATCAGAAGTAGCCATAATTGCAGCACTCAAGGAGCAAAAGCATACAGAAATCCATCAATGGAGAGGTCATTTTTTAACAAATTTATTTCTAAGGTTTTCTGGAATAGCCACATGGTAATGGCTTTTCCAAAATCAAATAATGTGGTGCCATCTAATTCCAGGCCATCTGAAGAAGAAAGGAGGGCTGAGAATGAGATGACACATTTCATGTTCCTTGAAGAGGACTTCAAACCCCATGATTCTCAGCTAGAAAGGACCTTCTTTGCCATCAAGGAGCAATCAGTGCAAGATCTTTGTATCATCTTTGATTGTCCTTTTGTAGAAAATGCCCTTTCATTGGGGGTGGAGGATAAAGAGTGCAAAGGAAGAGAAAGCGGTAGTAGATCCTTAACTCTAAAAGTCTCTTCAATTTCAGGGAGCTTCAGGTTGTGAATTCTGTAAATGCTCAAATGCCCCTTTATATGTGAGACATTTGTTGTCTAAGCAACACCTCAAGTTTATCATGTTGTTTTATCTTTATCCTGTTGACTACAAAAGCTAACATCTAGAGAATGAAGAACACCCTACCCTGGAATTTCACTACTTCACTACTTCTGAATGTCTGCTGCAAATAAGGCTTTTGGTATTCACACATCTCTAATTCACAATATTGGAAAGTAGTTATTGCAATACCTCCTCCTGTTCCCCCTTCTTTTGGCTCTTCCACTCATATAATTACACCACTGTGTCTATAATAATAACTTAAATGCCAGCAATATGTTCTCCATTCAGTAGTTCAATGTGTATATAGTGCATCATGCAGTAAAACAAACAGCTGTACCCTGTGTGGAATCATTCAACCTTCTGAACAAATCTCTACAGTAAGTCTCATTTTATTGCATAGGGAAAATGCTCTGCACCATCCACAAGCATTATTTTTTTGATGGAGGGCTAGCACTTAGCTTTTGGAAAACCATTGGCTCCGCATTTTGAGGACATTACTTGCGGGCTATAATGGTGGGTACCCAGCTGTCTTTTCTTTTTTAAAACATGGCATTATTGTATTATCATGTATATAATTTATACTTGGAAGCAAGTTAAGCAGAAAAGTAATGGAATCTGGATGTTGGCCATCTTTTCAGTAAAGACGGTTGTGGCCATGTATAAGAGGACATGTTTATGCCCTAAACCTGGAAAAGGTTTGTCCACAGAGTTAATGTGTATGCCAGCAGCTTTTGCCTTACCTTGCAAATGGGTACCCAGGCTTACTTTGCCCATATAAATATGCAAACATTTCCTCGGGTGGGATAAGTATACTAAGTGATTCAAGGACCATCCAATTGTCCAATATGTGTAACAATTGTATTGTTATTAATATAATTAATATAATGCAATGTAATAGAGGCTTAGAATTCCTAGTAATCTAGCTGAGAATGTAGGTTTCTGGAACATTTAATGTCTTCTGAATTGAATATAATTTATAACAAAAGTTTTCTTCATCTTGGAAAATAAAATAGGATGTTAGATGTTCTCAGTAATGATACTCAATAAGCAGCTTTCTGTTTTTGTATTCACAAAAATATGAAAAAGTTCTTCCAGATTAGAAAAATTCTCAGTGCAATGCAATATCCACTCAAATTATTTTTCTATGAAATGTAGAGGCTTCCCCCTCCTTTTAGACTAATTTAAGAGCCAATAAAGATTCTGATATGTATTCCATATAGGCATTTATATCTGCAGTATTTTACTTAATTGTTTGTTTGTTAAGGGGTTTTTATGTAACTTGAGCAAAAACTAAGCAAGGTGCAAGCCTCTAGTATTATTTTGATTTAAAAAGTCCAAATTCATTCAGAGAAAATAAAAGAGTGGCTAGCTACAGCTTAGTACTCTAGTTGAAGTACGCCTATAACAAAGATACAGGATAGAGGAGAGCATTCTGATTAGAAGCAGAAAGCAATCTCCTAGATTTTATAGTGTGGTAAATGGTATATTGTGCCTGGACATTTTCTGAGAGTACCCATTATATATTGTCAACATTCAAAAGGTGTCCACCATCCCTACCTTATTTTCATTTCCAAAAAGATAGTTCAGGACTTCGATTTATTTATTTACATAATTTTTGTTCTATTTTTTCCTCACTTCCTTTTCTGCTGTGGTGAGTTCTCTCTGGAACAGTCTCTTTTCTGAAATGTGTTTGGCCACAAACTCTGTTAGTCTTCAAAAAAGATCTAAAAGCATAGTTTTCCCTTTAGGCACTGTGCCAGGAGTCTGGTTGTTTCGGAGGTGGAGCCCTAACTCTATGATGTTATGTCAATTTTAGCTTTGTTCCTGGTTATATTGTTGGTTTAAGAATAATTTTGTTTTACTTTGGTTTCATTGATATATACTACCTGAAGTCATATTTATGCAAATAGGGTGGCCATATAAATACATATATTTAAAATATATATTTGCAACAAAATATTGCAGCTAACTCAGTGCTTTCATTCATGATTCCAAGAAACCTCCAACACTTCCCTGAAATAAGATCAAGCAGGACATCACGGACGTCTTTTCTTTTCTTTTCTTTTCTTTTCTTTTCTTTTCTTTTCTTTTCTTTTCTTTTCTTTTCTTTTCTTTTAACTGACATGCAGCATTTTTGGCTACCAAGCTACTTTATGGGATTTTTAGACACATTCCCTCCCCGCCAAAATTAAGTAAATATTTCAGATCTAATGTTTTCTTCAAGCACATTGTTAACTTCCAAATATTTTGCCGTTTGCCTACAAACCTTTTATCTGATGTAAGAATGAGAAAAATTCATGTTGATAATATAGTATGATGCAGTACTGGTACTCCATCCTGGATGACATGGGCTGATTCCTTGAACCTCTGGCCAGTAACACCAAGATTTTTCTGGTCATACTGATCTCTTTCTTCAGAATAATTCAACTAAATCTATTCTGCATAGTTATTTAGTGGTAGAGAGACACAGATATCCATCTTTGATGTCTGTCATTGATTCTTCTGGTCCAGTCAGTGAGTAACATATCAAGATGCCCAGGCAAGCACAGGACTCCAAATGTTCCCTCCTAAGTGTGTTCACACTATTCTCCTTATGGCTTTGAAAGGGCCATTGAATACAGAGGCAGACAATGATTATATTTACAATAAATGAAATTAAGGCAGAATGCCCACCTCTTTAACTTTATGCTCCTTTAATGGACAATCATTCTTCATCTTTCCCCTTCAAGCCAGAGGATGCTCAAAAGGCATAAAACTGGCTTCATTTTAATAAGACAAAATAAGAGGCCTGCCAGATCGAAAATGACTAAATTATGCTCAGTTTAGGGGTTTCACTTTGCTGTTTTGCCTCAGGCTTTGGGGACATTAAGGCCATGTTATAAATCCTGGCCAGTGCTTTCTTCTAAAGAGCAAAAATGAGAGTTTATTAGTATCACAGTGGTTGCCTCAATAATGACAAAACAGTTGCTCATTACTGCTCATTAGATTCATATTAGATTCATTTGCAGGAGTCATACATCTTCTATTCAGAGTCGATTGCAAAACAACGGATATGATTTGACACCTGCTGTAGGACCGAATTCATTAGATGGTAATAACACAAACAGGAATTCAAGGGATGGCCTTCTGCTTGGTCCCGCTTGGAAGGTTTGGAAAAGTTGCGGAATTTGTATAGAATAAATAAAGACAGCAATCAATCATGTTAAATACTACAGCAAGCTAGTTTGATATAACTGACTGTAAAGTCCCCACCATTTTGACAAATACAGCATATGTATATATATATATGCCACTTGAGTCCTACATATCTTCTGAGAAGTCCATGCAACTCAGTGCACTGACAGGTAGTGCATCCTGAAGAACAGCAATGTTTTTTAACCTAGGCTCTCCAGTTGTGTTATGTTTACAGCTCCAAGAATTCTCTGTTGCTGGCCTTGCTAAAATCAAAGCCAGGTAACAAAGCTGCAGTACAAGATCTTTGCAATGGGGACTTCAATGGGAAGCCATTGAAGATTTATATGTAGTGTTCTAATATCCAAGGTGCTACTACAAAGAAGAGTGGGTCAAACTATTCCCCAAAGCACCTGAAGCCAAGACAAGAAACAATGGATGGAAGCTAATCAAGGAGAGAACAACCTAGAACTAAGGAAAAATTTCCTGACAATTAAAGCAATTACTGAGTGGGATGACTTGCCTCTAGAAGTTGTGGGTGCTGCAGGACTGGAGGTTTTTAAGAAAAGATTGGACAACCATTTCTCTGAAATGGAATAGGGTCTCCTATTTGAGCAGGGGGTAGGATTAGAAGAGCTCCAAAGTCCCTTCCAACTCTGTTATTCTGTTCTGCAAGTTGTATGAGCACAACTCTATTTTTAGCCTCTTGTCACTTCATTGGTGAAATTTCCATTTTTAATAGGATTAAAAAAAACCTTACAGACCATTAATATGTAGGATCACTTTATTTCCCTTGTGCCAAATACAAAACATTCTCTTTGATCTCTATTTTAGGGGTTTTTGGTTGAGATGGGCAGGAGAAAGCACTGCAAATATCCATAGGGTTAGTTTCTATTACTATCCCTTTAATATAAACCTCCAAAATGATCACTTAAATCAATAATTATTTAGAGACCTGGGAAAAAATTGATTCTGCGGTAAGTCATATATAATATACTGTATGTCTCATAACACTGTATGTGGATGAATAATAAATCATGATTGATAATTTCTCTTCAAAGTAGCAATAGCATAAGGTGATAGTAATACTCTACCTGATTAGCATGCACTGTATTGATTTAGGATAATAGGATCACTAAGTTGAAAGGGACTATTTAGACCAGTGTTTCCTCACCTCAGCAACTTTTAAGATGTATGGATTTCAACTCCCAGAATGCTGGCTAGGGAATTCTGGAATTGGAATCCACACATCGTAAAATTGCCAAAGTTGGGAAATGATGATTTAGACCATGAAGTCTTAGCTCCTGCTCAGTATAGGAATTCAGTTTAAAACAACCTACAGGTGATTGGCCTCGGTTTAAACACATCCAATGAAGATTCCACCCTTGCTCTGGATAATTGGCTCCATTGTTAAACTACTCATATTATTAAGAAATGTCTTCCAATATTCATTTGGAATCTGTCTTCTTGGAGCTTAAATGCCAATTTTTCCATATACTGCCCTCAAGAATGAAAGAGTAGGCCTTGGATTGCTATCATATAGCTTTTTTTTTTAAAGTTATTCACTTCTTTCAATCTTATTTCATAAATCTTAAATGTTAATTTCCCAATAATCTTCATTTTCTCCCTGAATTTAGTCCAGCATTTCCTAATCCTTCTTAAAACATGGTATTCAGAATTGGACAAAGTATATATGAGGTGGCATCTAGACAATGAAGAATAAAGTGAAACTAAGGCTTCTCATAATTTGAAACTAAAATATTAACATTTTCGGTTCTTCATGAGGTGAACCAGCTGTTAAATTATGTTAAGTCCCCCTCTAAATCAGCTTTATCTTAAACCCATTCTTCAGATTCAGACCTCAGAAGAAAGAAAATGGCCGTACCATATTCCATTATACCAAAGACTTCATTAATAGGAGAATATTGTTAATCAGGACTTCTTTCTCTTTTCTTTTTTTTAGGAAGCTCACTCTTTCTAAATGCTGAGGCCATTTTTATTTTCAATAGTGTTCAAATTAGGCTCCAGAGAAATCCAGAGTTTTCTGAGCATTTATCAACAGTGACCATTAATGGTACACAAGATTCCCCGCAAATAGGCAAGTAGCAGAGGCAAATATGGTTGCCTGCTGCTACTTCTGAGGTAACATGGTTGGATGTATCTAATATAGAAACTGATACACCTTATCACCTTCAGATTTTTTCAATGTTTTTTTTTCCTGTTCTGAAGATTGTTTCATCCCATTTGTATGTCCATTTGCAATTTTTTAAAGTGAATATTGGATCATAATAAAATAAGAAATCATTTTCAACTCAATTTCTTCATCTGCATTTACAGTATATACTTTTCTTTGATATGCATTCCGGTATAAATATTTTGCAAACAATTTTCTGCAGTGTTATTCATGTTTATATGATATACATTATGTTTGTAGCAACATTTCCAATGAGAAATTTCTCACTGCAGGAGTTGTGCTGGTTAAAGCATGACACTTCCTGCAGCAGATACCTAGGTTTCACAAAGTTCTGTCTATGTTAATGGCCAAATGTCCAAAACCCTCCCCATGTTTACTGTTGAGACAAGGCTACTCTACTTCTCTCTTGCTGTCCAATATTGTGATTGATGTAGTCATGTGGAAAATCCGTGCCAATCAGCAGGGTGTCAGTTTTGGATAATCTGAGTTCATTACAGATCTAATCAAATCAAATCTTTATCACAGTCAAAGCTCAGCATAAGGAGGTAGGGTTCAGTCAATTGAAAACATAGAAGATACATCAGTCTTAAAGAAAATTTGAAAAGCAGAATGTATTCATAAAAGCTTATAAAGATTTAAAGGAAAGATAGGAGCCTTAGAGTATAGGGAAGCATAAAAAGTTAGTATATGAAAGACTGTATCTATATTTGATATATGGCCTTGGTGGTGCAGTGGACTAAAGCGTTGTTAAATAGCACTTAGCTGCCAGCTGCCTGCATTTACTGCGAGTTCAAATCTCACCAGGCTCGAGGTTGACTCAGCCTTCCATCCTTCTGAGGTAGGTAAAATGAGGACCTGGATTGCGGGGGCAATAAGATGACTTTGTATAAAAAAAGAACACCGCTTAGGAGGGGCCAAAAAACTTTTTGTCCCTTAGGAGGGACAAAAAGTATGAAGGCTATTGCTTAACGCATTGTAAACAGCCCTGAGTCTCCGAAGAAGGGCATATAAATCGAACCAATAAATAAATAAATAAATAACCAATTTGTGAACTAAGTGCTCACTAGGCCTAGTTTACGGCAAGTCATCATCCCATAAATTTGGAATGCTGCTGCATAGAATCTGGCAGCATTGTATGTTGTGACATGGTTGGCATCTAAAAGTATCAGGGAAGTGTAGAATTGTCCTGGCTATTAATAACGGTGGGATGAAGCTAGTATGAATGTCTCTGTAATACAAGCACTGGAGAAGTTCATGCTCTGTTGTTTCTGTGTGTCCAGAATTACAAAGTATTGTATCTCTGGGTGAGGAATCTTCTTGAATTGGCCTTCAAGGACAGCTGAGTGGAGGGTATGATAATGCCCTGTGGTATTTAGGAACTTCAAATTTAGTTAAGAATTACACAGGGAAGGGAGAGTACCTATTGGATTTATAGACCGTAAAGGCTGAGGTCCTGACTAGAGCCAATTGGGCACTCTGTATCTGCTACATGCTGCTTAATGAGTATTTTGGCCTGATTGTATACCATGCTGAATATAACATCTGGAGAAAAGCCAGGGATGACATTTTAGTTACCACTACCTGTTTCCGTGTGGACTGAAAATTATCCCTCATAGTTAATGGGCAAGCCAAGCCAAGGAGAAATAAAGAATAATTTGAGCCAGTAAGTGCATATGGTCACCCACACTCTAGCCTCCGCTTTCATGAAGCCTGTCTCAGAGATACAAGGTGACATTAGAAACTCAGTTTGAGACTTGAAGTGCTGATCTTACAATTTTGGATTGTATAAATTCTAATGATACAAAATTGGAGAATGGGACTCAGCTGGGCATCCTAAAGACATTGCCTGTTGGCTTGGCTTCCAATGGTGCTACCAGCATATACCTAGTGGCTACATCTTGGTTTAAGAAATTTAAGAATGGCAGTTAATCTCCACTGTGCATTTTCAGCAACACAGTTCCTGAGGGATTTCCTATTGTCAGCAGAAAGGATTTCTCCCAGATATTTGAAAGAGGAGATATGCTCAATCTTGTGGTTATCTATGATCTAGGAGTAGCTCTTGGGCCTTTGGTAAATGCCATGATTCTAATTTTTGGATAATTGATTTCTACTTGGCCTTCCTTGCAGTACTGCAGTGTTTCCCAAAGTGGGGTATGCGTACCCCCAGGGGTACGGGAAGAGTTTGGTGGGGGTATGCGTTGCACCGGAGTTTAGTGGGGATCACGTGGGAATATCCACTGCACCGTGCTTGGCTGCACCCACAGAACAAAGAAAGAAATAGGCGCATAACGCTGAGGGGTACTCAGCGTTACAAAATTATAGAAGGGGTACACATATGTCAAAAGTTTGGGAAACATTGCAGTACTGCATTGATATTTTAAATGCTCTTTTAAGGCTGATAGGTATCCTTAAAATACCTGCAACATCTGTACGGAGCATAACAGAGATCTAAAGTTTGTGGACACAATGTGATTTTGCTGAGAGTGAAAAAGAATCCAAATGTAAAAACTCCATACAGCTCAACTATCAATAAAGACAAGACCAAGGTATTCACAACCAATGGCTCTACGGCAACTATCCATTTTGATAGAGCTCAACAATTTAAATACCTTGTGTCAGTAGTCCAAGAACATAAAATAGCTGCCACAGCTAATAACAATCAATCAGCTAGGCTACCTCAGCTTTCAAAACTCCTGTATGGTGCCTTTGATAAAAAGGCAGCATAAGCATTGGCATGGAAATGCACATCTATCTATCATTAATACTAGCAATGCTCCTTTATGATATGGAATCTTGACTCTTGCTTCAAAATGATTGCTGTTAATGGTTTTTTTTTCTCCAAATGCATTATCTGCACCAAATATTAAGGATTTCAGTCCATCACAAAATACCTGAAACATTAAAGTATTGCTGCAATATCTGCACAGAGCAGAACAGAGATGTGTCTTCCAGCAAGTTTTAAGGAGTGAATGTTTGTGTTGTGGGGATCTAATGTTTGTGGACACAATGTGATTTTTGTAGACAGTGAAAGAGAAGTTGCAAGCAACCTGCAGTGGCTGATGAAATTAGAAGAATCAAATGTGGTGGTTTGGACAAATCTGCTGCAAGGCCACTTCATAACTTCCTTTCTGATTGCTCTGGAAATCAAGTCTCGAGAGTTATAAAGTAGAGCTTTAAAAAAACCACTTGGCTTAAGGACATGGAAAAAGATTTAGTGAAAGTTAAACTCAATCTTGATAGAAGCAAAACTGGCCCACAATACACAAAATGAAAGAAAATGCTATGCGATGTGATTGATGTCAATGGACCTGTAGCACCTGTAGGCACATGCTAGTTACTCTATGACTCTCTACCAGATGTGAGCTAAGCACTTTCAGTTCAGGTTCAAGGATATTATTCTAACATTTATTTTCCCAAATATGTACATTAATTCCCCATCCCACTCTTTTGCATCACAAAATTCAGAAAAGTATGACAATTGAAGGATGATTGCATCCAGTTTGCATTTCTGTTTAGGTAAATTAGATTAAAATGCAAACAAGTGAATTTCTCCATACTCCATGTTCAACATGGTATGTCTGAAAATAGATCATAGGTTCTAAAATAAGCCTCCAAATATTTCATGATGCTCAGTATCAGACAAGCTGATGTGAAAAAGATTTTCTGCAAATAACAAAACTATTTTCTTGTTTCTTTAAGGGATGGGTCCTCAAAAGAAGGAAAGATAGCTCAATGGGAGAGGGTGTCTGTAAGCAGAAGAACTGGATTTCCTGACCTGTCTGGGTTCAATGGATTGGGTAGCTAGAGAACTGCTGCCAATCAGAGCAAAACAATTCAAGGTCAAATGAGCAATATTTTGACCTGGTATAAGTCTTCCTTCTATGTAAAACCTTCTGGCCTGTCTCTTCCTGACAGTGGTTTCACTCTGAGGAGAAGTACATGATGAAAACAGCAGTACTGTATTCCCATTTCTCTTTCAGCCAGATATTACATCTTGATACTGAACAAAAGATAGGGCATGCTTATTTGTTTTTGTGGGCTTTGATTCATTGATCTCTTTTAAAAAAAAAAAAAACAACAACAATTCATTTTTTTAAAAGGCTAACTTTCTAAAACTAAAAGAAAAAAAAGTTTTCACCTACAAGTGTGACAGCAGTTCTGCATATGTTGCATCCCAAAGAAAAATTCTGTCAACATAGAGGCACTGGCTACTATAATACTATCAAAGACAGCTTCCAGTTACCAAAGGTTTAGTAAGACATGAATTACTTTAGCCTTATTTCATCAATGTTATCTGGTGAATGTTTGTTTTATAGATCATTATGGGTTCACAGTGCAATATCTATATCCATATACTAATATGTCCAAATATTATTTGGAAAAAAATGGTTAAAATATTTAATAAATTCTTAAATATTGTAAAATGATCCTAAAAAAGAACTCATAATTTGATTTTGCTATCATGCTCAAATAGAAAGTAAGCAATTTTGTTCTACATATAATATACAAATTAATATTTAATAAAAAGGCACATTAACTTAATATTACATACTTATTACTTCAATGGGACTGCATTCTGTGGGGACCTCTGTAACAGATATGGCAGCATTGTAGTCCTATACACATATATTTGGGGATTTCTAAATCAACATGGTTTGTTTTCATTGTCACTTGAATCAATTTCTGAAATATTTGGGAGCAATCACTTCAATCTACACAAAGGATCTCTGGGAATATTAGTCCTGAAAGAGTTATGTTTGATCCTGGGATATTACTATCTCCATATGGTAAATGTCTCATTAGCTCTGATGACTGAAAATAAGACTAGGAGAAGCAGAAACTTCCGCTAAGATCACTGTTGTCAGCAATAATGAAAGGGAAGGGAGAACCAATCACAATGGAGACAAGGCCAAAAATGAACGTTTATGAGCAAGAGCTTCAAAATCAAACTCAGATTAAGACACTGGCTAACTATTTCAATATGGTTGTCAAAGAAAAAGGCATAGATTTGACTTTCATTTTAATGAGTTTGGGTGGAGGATATAGGGAACATTCTTGAAGGACAAGCCACTACTGAGGCAATAGGAATGTGACCTTGGGCCAAGAGAATAATTTTAGAAAACAGGTTAAATATTCTAATGCATTTGCTAATGCAGGAGATAGGGCAACGAAAATTTATGAAGAACATGTTTTGCTGCCAATACTTGTTTCAAATATAAATGCAGGAGCTACATAAAGTCAATACCAGATGGACAACACTGAAATCAAATAAGGTGATCAGAGCAATATCATAAAAGCATACACCTAACCTATGAACAGTAATCTTGGAAAATATCTGATAGAAGCAAGTGAAATTGAAGAAAAACTGAAAGACTATACTAAATTCTTTTATAAATGGGATTAGAGAAAAATAGAAATATTTGTATCTATAGAGAACCTAATGAATCAGTCCTGCACTAAATAAAGTTTATATGATTAGCACACAGAAACTCATATATTTTGAGCAGGTGAAACAAGTGGATGATGGATTAGAAAAAAATGAATTGACTAGGTTGAGTAACATACATTCTTGTAAGCAGGGGTAGGCTGCTGGGGGTTTGCAGGGGTTTTGGAGAACCTCTAGCTAAGATTCTATGCAGTTCAGAGAACCCCCAAATCCCACTCCTGGCTGGCCCCACCCACCCCACTCCTCCCCTCCCCTCCCAGGAGTCCCCACGTGGCCCATTTTGGATGCAGGTAACTGCAGGGTGAATGCAGAGGCTCGGGGAGGGTGAAAAATGGACCTACCGGAAGTTTGGGAAGGTCAGAAATGGGCCCCTTTCCAGCCTCCAGAAGGGCTCCAGAGGCTGAGGAAACTGTTTTTGCCCTCCCAAAGCCTACAGAGCCTGGGGAGGGCAAAAATGCAGGAGGCTGACTATAGCACGGCCACCATGGCCACACCCACCCAGCAACCAGGCAGAGAACCCTTTGCTAAAATTTTTGAAGCCCACCCCTGCCTGTAAGAGATGGATGGCAGAGACGATGGGAAAGCTCAGAGCAAGTCAGCTGATAGATTAATCTTCTAATTGGTAATTCAACACAAGTAATGAGACCTTTAAAGAAAGTCAGGAAATCTATATAAAATTAAAACTTTGTAACCTTCAGTTGGATGAAATAGTACATCACGGGACAATTTTTGATCCAAGGAAGCCTAAATAAGTCGGTGTGATTGGATGTGCAGCTGCAGAAGGAGCAGGAGCACTGTGGCTTCCCAGGAAATAAGAAAGATATTCCAGAGAGGGACCCAAGGTAAGAGATTGTGCAACCCTGAATTGGCTAGAGGAGAGAAGAAAGGATTCAGGGTAGCTACAGCCTAAAATCTTTTTTTTTTAATATAAATTTGCAAGAAATCCAGGATAGGGGGTTTCAAACTTTGCAAGCAAGGGAGCTTGGCACTCCTGAAAGTCAATATAATGCATTTCTGGTCCCAGTGAGAATGTAAATTGTGGATATGAAACCAATCCATCCCAATTCTAAAGGGAAGGGCAAAGAGAAAGCCAAATAAAGAAGCACATATTATTTATGGTTGCAAATAGTGAACAGAAGAGCTTGTTCACAAATTGGCCCAAAACATAAGAGCCTATCATTTATTACTTCAATTTTCACTGAGTGTTCTACAGGCTCAATGGGAAGATATATTTGCACACCATGGAACCGTTTATTAAGTTTCCAACCAGAATCTATCAGGATTTGAAGTTCTTTTGCAAAATCAATCTCAGTTTGAAGAATAACAGGGAGGACAAAATGTATTTAGCATCACAGCTTTAAGTCCTTCTTCATTTTTTCCCCACCACTACCACCCAACTTCTTGATTGCTAAGGGAGGGCAGGATTTATTTATTTTCTGATCATGGAGCACATGGGACATCTGCTTCCAAATGCTGGTTTTACTATAAGACCAGCAAGTTCTTAATGAAAAAAATCATTAATTCATTAACTACATAGTAAAAGTGTCAAGCCATATATATCATATAGCAAAATCAAAATTAATTTCTTATATATTTGCCAATAAGGCTACCTCTGCACACATATCAATATGTCTCTACTTGTCTGCAAAGAGCATCTAGAGGTAGAGATAGCAATTGCAATAGCACTTAGGCTTATATACCGCTCTATAGTGCTTTACAGCACTTTCTGAGCAGTCTGCAATATCAGCATATTACCCTCAATAATCTCACTCTTCATTTTACTGATCTTGGAAGAATAGAATCCTGAGTCAACCATGAGCTGGTCAGGATCAAACTCCTGGCAGTGGGCAAAATTAGCCTGCACTACTGCATTCTAACCACTGTGCCACCATGCACACACATACACACAATAAAATCACAACAGAGTCTTTAATATTAAATAGTTATTTTAAGATTGAAACTTTTATTATGTAACAAATAAACAGTGATTCTGTTTTCAATGTTAGCTAGTAAGATAGTTGGACGAGCAGGCATAAAAACAGCCTGTGGCTTAGGACCAGAATACATATGAGACCACCTTCTGCCACTAATAGCCTCTCACCGACCAGTACACTCCCATAGAGAGGGGCTTCTTGGGCTTCTCCCAAACAATGTCGACTGGCGGCCCCCAGGGGGAGAGCCTTCTCTGTGGGGGCACCTGCCATCTGGAATGAGCTCCCTCCGGAGATACGGAGGATCCCGGATCTGCACACTTTCCGACGTGCCCTCAAAACATTCTTATTTCAGCAGGCCAGGCTGGCCTAACTCTTCTCTTTTTAATTGCTTTTTAAATTTGTTTTATAAATTGGGGTGTTTTAAATTTGTTTGTGCCAGAATATTTAAAGTATTTTAAATGGTTTTTAACGTTTGTACTACATGCATTTTATCTTTTTGGCTGTTCACTGCCCTGAGTTCTTTGGAAGTAGGGTGGTATATAAATTTAATAAAAGTACAGTAAAGTAAAAGCCAGGTAAGTGATTGAATTCTGGGAAGAGCACTTTGTCAATCAACAGGAGTGCTGATTTATCACCAGCTTACCAAGTACTTAGGAGTCAAGGACTGGGCAGTACAAGCAAAAGACAGCCGGTAACTTAATAGCCAGTCATCAACACACCCCAATCAACATCTAAAAAACCATATACAACAGGCATCACATAAATACCACACACAGAATAGCACACCCTCTGCTAGAAAGTTGTTCCCTAAAGATGGGCTCCAGCACGAGTCCAAAAGTTTGGAAGACAAAACCTCTGGTCCCGGTGACCAACCCAGATCGGATAGCAATAGCAATAGTACTTAGACTTATACACCTCTTCATAGTGCTTTTTACAGCCCGCTCTACGCGATTTACAGAGTCAGCATATTGCCCCTAACAATCTGGGTCCTTATTTTACCCACCTCAGAAGGATGGAAGGCTGAGTCAACCTGGAGCCGGTGAGATTTGAACTGCTAAACTGCAGCTAGCAGTCAGTTGAAGTAGTCTGCAGTATTGCACTCTAACCACTGTGCCACCTCGGCTCTCGGATCCTACAACATTATCCTGAGACACATTATCCTGAGCCTTCATTCATTAAACTTGTAATTGGAGGACAAGAGGGGACAACAGGGGTGGTATTCACTTACCTTGGCTACTACTTTGCAAATGTGAGTGCATGTGTCGCCTCCACACATACACAGAGCCTTCTACGCATGCACAGAGGTTTAAAAACGGGATGTGATGATGTCCAGGTGGATGGGCGGAGCCTCCTGCCAGTGGCGCTGCCAGATAATAATAATAATAATAATAATAATAATAATAATAATAATAATAATAATAATAATAGTAATAATAATTTTATTGTCATTGTACGTGTATACACAGTATACCCATACAATGAAATTCATTTAACACCCAAAGACCAGGTCCAACACACATAACAATCCCCAAACACCAACTCACCCACCACAAATTCCCCACTCCTAAACCACCCAAACATCCATACAACAGACCAAGTAATGCTGTTCAACAGCTCACTGATGGTGGCCCTTTAGTTCATTGTTGAGTACAATTATAGCTCTGGGATAACCGGATCGCACGATCTGGATAGAGCCAGCTGAATTTCACCACTGGGGAACAAGTGATAAATATATGTCATGACACAAATTCCATCCCTTTTATATTTGCATATAAAAATATATATATCTGCATGCAAATTGGTGAATTTCTGAGAATAGACAGTGTGTGGTATCATGACATACATTTCATCATTTTGCATTATTGTGATTTAGAAGGGACAGGATTTATTTATTTTTTTAAAGTAATCTCTCATTTTCTTATCACTCAATGTTTTTATCTCAAGATTAAGGCTCATTGTCTACTCTAATATGATTTTGATTATTAATGTATTTATACCACAGAAAAACATTCACTTTTTTTTTTTAGTATTTTATCATAGAGTGAGACATATGAGATGTGTGATCCAAATTTGGATCACAGTTGGCTATAGTGATTGCTTGATAGCTTTCATAAAGTCAATGCAATTCAAGGATCATTATGATTACAGATGAAACAAAATGAACAAGAGGAAACATTTGTCATGCATTAGAACATGAATAATTTCTAATTACACTAAAAGCTACAGATTGTACTAGCTGAAAGGAACAACCTTTTTATTAATGATATGAAAATTGTTTCAGAGTCACAAGTTTCCATTACAGGTCTGAAATTTTCAGAAACTTCTCCAAAGAACATCACAAAGAGAAAAAAACTCAGAGAATCTAAGAAATAAGAATATGGAATAATGCCACCTATTGGACAAAGTTATTGAATGCAGTCACAGTAAACTTGATTTAGACTGTCTCATTCCACAAGGACAATACTCAAAGCCTCAAAAGCTGTTGCTGGTGTTTCATCATTCATTACCCCACTAAGAAATTTCTTAGTGACCTGTGTCATTTTAGATGATATAACTTCAAGTTTAGATTAAAGACTGAATAAAGAAATTTTCCTGTTTTTTTCTCATTCAGTTTGATGAAAGAAAATTTGTTTTAGAAACTGTAACAAAAAGGGAAATTTTGAAGATATTATGGGGGGGGGGATCTTTTGCATTCCTGTGCTTGCTTATTTATGAAGTAGCCAAGGTCGCTGTGTGAGAGATGATGTTTTATCATTCACTGTACATTTATTTTTATTTTCTAGATATGCAGTTTTCTTGGTTCTCCATTCATCAATTAAATCCCAGTCATCAACAATGTCTCCCACTGAAGTTTTGTAGGAGCTATACTATTGCTACAACTAAGGCAGAGTCTGACCCTTGAGAAATTATTGAACAGTTTCTTCTTTGCCTGGAATTTGGCAAAATTTGGCAGAGGATTTCAAAAGGTTATTACTGCCCTGCTCTTATTTTGACCACCAAATGTCAGAAATCATATTAACAGCTTTCTACCCAAAGTATGAAGGAGAAAACCGGACTAGCTTTTAGCTTTCTTTTCAGCTATTGATACACTCTAATCCTAGTTGTCAGGTCTAAAGGGTGAGAATTAGCAAAAGGTTAGTGCCAGAGGAAGTTCTGTAGACATATCAGAATTGTAAGCAAGAGGCTCTTTAGTTGTAAAGTGTTCCTTACATCAGGGATTTGGAACAAAATCATTGTTGCTGCAATTACTACTTTTTTTTTTTACCAGTTATTGTTGTTCTTTTAATCGTGTCTAATGCTAAATAGCTTTTTGCTCAACAGATTCTTGGAGATCTGCAGACACACAAGGACATGCACACATACCCACACACGCGCACGCACACACACACACATTGCCACACAAGTTGGACAATCATGATACCATTAGAAACAAAAGAATGAGAAGAACAAAGCTCTCCCTCCCTTCCCGTCCCACTTTGCCTTCACCCTGTAAAGATTCTAAAATCACACACCAAACATTTGTTCTGCTCCAGCTCTTTGTGAACTAATTGGCTCTCCTAGAGGGACAGGTAATTGTACTTGACTACACAAGCTGTCCTGAAGCTTCCATGGAAAGCTCCAGTAAGCTTGCAGCCTTTTTCGCCCTCAAGGATTTTACAGGTCAGGCATCCGATCGATACAGCTAAAAGCAGCAGGGACTGTAATGTCGACAGCAGGCTTCAGAAAATGCTGCAAAGTGCCAGTTTGTCCCCCCACTTCATGCAGAAGCTCAAGACAGCTTAATTAACCTTGGAAAATACAATTTATCCAGGGGCTCTTTGGGCCTATACTAGGCCTGATACTGAAACTGATAGTAAAAATGCCAATCTGATCAGTCCTAAATTTCATATACTCATGTACAAGCACCCCTTTTCATTTTGCCTTGGTTAGGGTGCTGCCCTTGCAAAAGGTGGGGCGGTGCTGATGTTGTCTTGAAGAGTGTATGTAAGGCAGCCAGAGAGGATATTTTGTTAACTATCTTGGTGATTTCAGCTGAAGCCTGGCACAGTGGGGGCACTGATGTATGTGTGAGGATGTGGGAGGGAGAAAGAAGGAGAATGAAACACAGGTCTAAACGCTTCCTTGCCCTCTTGTAAAGACGTTCCCTTGTTAGTTGTCTATTTCTATTGTCTTTAATACTGCCCAGCCATGAAAAGCACAGGCAAGATCATTTTCTACATCCCCAAACACCTATATTTTAAAAGGCAAAACTCATGAGGGTTGCAGGCCAACAAGAAGTTGGCTCTGTGATGTGATACTTAAATTGGGCTCACTAAAAAGTTTATTTGTATAATCATATTGTTGAACTGCCCATCTCCCTCAAAGAGGAACACTGGGCGGTGTACAATAAAACATCAAGATATAAAATAGAATATAAAATGCTAGAGTTAAAATTTTAGAATTAAAAATTTATTTTAAAAAAGTAAGGGGGTAAGAATAACTAAATTGCTAAAAATTAGTTGACACAGGCAAAGGGAAGGCTCTCATGGCATCAGCCAACCTCACAATTGTTAACGGACTATGTCTTCTCCCATTTTCTTCCCCCTTGTGTGCTTTATTTCATGCTTGTGGAGTGCAGCAAACATGATATTTGCTGTGAGGCAGTTCTAGGAAATTTGCATCCAGAAGAATAAGTCTCTTTACTCTGTCTTCACTGACTTGTCAAAGGCATTTGACACTATAAACAGTAAACAGGGAGATTCTCTGGATCATCCTGACAAGTTACGGATGCCTGAGGAAATTTTTGAAATCGGTTCAGCTACTCCACAACAGGACAGGTTCTTTATAACAGTGATACATAAATTGCATTGGGGTAAAACAGGGTTGTGTGTTAGCCCCAAAGCTATTCAATGTGTTCTTTGCTTGCCTGCTGTCATATGCTGTCCAGGGTCTAAAGAAGGGAGTGTACGTCAAGTGCCAATTTGGATGGATTCTCTTTGACCATCACTACATGGACAAAGTGCCTCATACAGTCTAAGAAATCCTCTTTGCTAATTACTGTGCAGTCTTGGCACACAAAGACAATGATCTACAGTTGATGTTGAACCAATTCTCAGATGCATCTATACTCTTCAGTCTGACTATCAGCCTGAAAAACACTGAAGTACTTTACTAGCCCATGCCAAATACCAAGCCTGTAGAACCACAAATCAATGTTGATGACACCTAGCTGACAAATGTAAACAGCTTCAAATACTTGGGAAGTGTCATCTGGAGCGACTGGTCTTTGGACAAAGAAATTGACTCAAGGATCAGTAATTCCAGCTAGGCACTGTGGCAGCTTATGCTACTAGAGTACTTAATCAACATAACATCTGTATCTCCAAAAAGTTGAAAGTCTAAAGAGCTATGGTTATCTCTTCTGTCTTATACTGATGTTAGTCCTGGACTTTGTACCGAAGACACATCAAACATCTGCAGAAAGGTCAAATGTGTCCTCTCTGCTCCATCCTTGGCATTTTTCGACATGACCATGTCTCCAGCCTGAAGGTTTTGGATCCAAAGGAGTCTGTTTGAAACAGTTGTTTCATTCTGCCAAACGATAAGACTCACTCTGCTAGAACAACAGTTTAAAACTGTTCCTGGGCATGGTCCTTCATACATTAGAGCACCAAATAGGCATCTTTACTTTCTATTGCTAAAATGAATTTATGCCCTCTAAAGTGCTGACCTTAGGATGCTTTAGTTTTTTCATGCAGTTAAGGTTAAAGTTGGATTGGGGCCAGTTTTGGATTGATGATTGTCACTGAGGTCCTTTCCACATAAACTTGCCTTAGCAGTACTAATTTTTGGCTGAAGCAGATTAAAAAGCAAACACTGGGAATTTTCTGTCATACCATTATCATTCGGAACTGTGTTTTGCTTTATTTTGTCCAGACCAGGAAAAAGACAATCTTGACCAATTCACCTGTTTCCTCCTCTGCAAGTTGTTTCTTTTGCTATCTGAGCAAGGTGAGAATGTATGTGGAATACCCAGCTGTTTGACAAATAAGTAATCCTCAGAAAGAAAAATGCTAGTGGTTTCCTTCTCAGCCCCCTTCCACCACACATAGACACAAAAGCCATTGTGTGTTTGCAGTAAATATACTACAAGCCCTTTGTAATCAGAGCAAACTATCTGAATCAAAGGTAAGGCCAGCACTTAGCCTTTGGAGCCTGGTTTCAGAATTTTACAACTGATCTTTAAAAGTGATCTTCTCTTTCTTTAAAAGAGAGAGAAGTCAGATAGTCATTATGTACTGTAGTCATTTTGTTAAACTTTACAGTTGAAAAGATAAAAACTAACACAAACTAAAAAAACAAAGAATAAAGAAAAGGAATGAAAGAAAAAAAAGGAAAATAAAAGGAAAAATAAGAATATAATAAACAAAAGAAAAGACACATCCTGGAGACTGAGAAATTCCCTGAGGATAGGCTCAAGCATGACTATGAAAAAATAGAATAGAATTTCTTATTGGCCAAGTATGATTGGACATAGAAGGAATTTGACACTGTTTAGAAGAACAAACAAACTTCTGGTCCCAATGACCAATTCAGATTGGCTCCTGATATATACATGTGTGTGTGTGTGTGTGTGTGTGTGTGTGTATGTATGTATGGCTCAGCAGCTAAGACACTGAGCTTGTCAATTGAAAGGTCGGCAGTCCAGCAATTTGAATCCCTAGTGCCGCATAATGGGGTGAGCTCCCATTACTTGTCCCAGCTTCTGCTAACCTAGCTGTTCGAAAGCACGTAAAAAAAATGCAAGTAGAAAAATAGGGACCACCTTGGTGGGAAAGTAGCAGCGTTCCATGCACCTTTGGTGTTTAGTCATGCCTGCCACATGATCATGGAGACATCTTCAAACAGTGCTGGCTCTTTGGTTTGAAACTGAGATGAGCACCATCCCCTAGAGTCGACAATGACTAGCACATATGTGCGAGGGGAACCTTTACCTTTGTGTGTGTGTGTGTGTGTGTGTGTGTGTGTGTGTGTGTGTTCTGCCCCAGCTCTGGATTTCCGAGGATATTGACACACACCAATGATCCCTATCAAATTTATTAAGTAGCAAGAATAAACCAAAGTCCAGCAAAGGTTGGCAACCAGCCCAGAAAACAAAATACGATAAGACTTTTCCAAAAATGCTCTGATGATAATTACAAGTTGTTTCCAGCAAGAAACTTACCACGTGTGATTTAAGTAGGTTAAGGGAGTGGCCAATTATCCTCAAGCCTTACTCTAGAGGAGACCTCCTCCTCCTGAGTAGCCACTCCTGCCTTTTGGCAGCCCTGCGTGCTCGAGCATTGAGAAGAGGCTCCTCAACTTAACTCTCTCCACTTGAAGGAATCTCTGGAGGTTCTGAAGGCCCTGGCTGAGTCTCTGCCTCTGGCACCACATCCTCTTCAGCCTCCTTGCTGTCCGACGTGAGCGCTGGCTGTGCAGGCTGCTGGCATGACACCACACCAGCCTCCTTGTCATCGGGATCAGCCACAATCTGCACAGGCTGCTGGCGGGCCACAATAGTGTGTGTGTGTGTGTGTGTGTGTGTGTGTGTGTGTGTGTATGTATATATATACACACACACACATATACATACATACATATATACCGTGCTTCCCTGAAAATAAGATTCTGTCTTATTTTTGAACCTCGAAATAAGTACTTGGCCTTATTTTCGGGGAGGTCTTATTATTTTGGGGCACGTGGAGCAAGACGGGGATCCTCTTTCTGTCTTACCTGATTTCCAGCTCTGACTCCCTAACCCTAACCAGAGAAAATGGCGGGGACCAGCTGCACATGCATTTAAATATTTTCAGGGAGGGCTTATTTTCAAGGGAGGGTTTATTTTCAGAAGAAGCCTTATTTTTGGAGAAACACTGTATGCATGCATGCATATGTATATGTATATGTATATGTATATGTATATGTATATGTATATGTATATGTATATGTATATATAATCATTTTAGTTATTGTCTATCCACTGCAGGATGCTTGTTATGATATATACATGTATGTATGCATATGTATAGACATATGTATATATAGAGACAGAGACACACAGAGAAAGAGAGTTTAGTAATTTAGTATCATCTTCTCTTAAAATCCAGCAAATGATCTCTTCTTCCCACATTTCATCTCCTTTCTATAAACAAATTATTTAAAATGTCATTGTTAAGTCCTGATCAGAAATCACATTTCTTGCCCTTGCTCTCTAACAATACTGTAAAATCTGCATTCTCCACATTGTTTCCCACAGAAGTAGATAAAACATAATGGATCCAAGAAACGTCTACCATTCTTAATGTGTTTTTATCATTTGAAAATAAATGACAGATGCTCAGGGAATGAAATTTAAATAAATTCTACTCATCATTCTTATCCTATGACAAACATTAAAGCAAGTTGAGGAGTATCATAGAATCATATGGCCGGAAGGGACTTTGATAGTTTTCTAGTTCATCGCCCTGCTTAAGGCAGAGGCCCTTACACCATCCCAGACAAAGGGTTTTCCAATCTTTTCCTCCATCAATACAGGACCAACAACACTGGAATGGAAGCTGTTGCATTGATTAGTTGTTCTCACTATCAGAAAATTCCTCCTTAATTTCTGATTGGATCTCCCTTTGATGAGCTTCCACCCATTGCTTCTTGTCCTGATCTCAGGTGTTATGGAGAATAAATCAATGTACTTTACCTGCCCTTCAAGTATTGGAATATGACTATCATGTCTTCTCTTTGTTAGGTTAATTTTAGTAGGTAACAGAGTAGTAGGTACAGCCTATTCAACTTCTACAGAGCAGAAAATCTATGAAAAGTAAAGGATTTATAGAGGATGATATTATTGTGGATGAATGCTTAGATGGTTATTGTTGTTAATATAACAAACAGAATATTATAGAATTAGAAGAAACTTAACTTAAAAAGATGCCTTAGTTTTGGAAAGGAGATATTCAACCAAAAATGGATTCTGAAAATGGTATGATGCTGTCAGTAAAATGAGTCTTCGTAATTCCTCTTATTCAAACCTCTCTTAGTTACTCCCAAATGTCCTTTTAATTTGGGCTGTTGGGAGTCCCTACATCGGAAAGACAGATTTTGCATTGCCTTGACACCCCTGTGTCCTGCACAAAAAGTTGATCTTTATATCAGTTTGGATGGCAATCTTTTTTATTTGCAATATAACCAGCAATTTTTTAAAAAATGATCTGAAAAACACAGCCTCTTACAATTCTGTCAGAAGTGCTGTGTTCCACTTTATGATTTCTGCAGTAATAACTCTGCAAGAGGTACATGTAGCAGCCGATTATTGACTTTGAAAGCATTCTTTACTGATTGACTGTGAACTAAAGCCTTAGTTTTTGCAGCCACCCCAGCACCTGGATAACAACCCATTTTTGCACCTTTGACTTGATTGATATCTCTTAGCAGTAGGACACTGAAGTATTTATGCCATCAAAGTGAGGGAAATTGAATATTTGATGCCACCTATCTGTGACAACATGGCAAAAAGAAGTTCAGTCAAATAAAAGTTCAGATTGTTTCGTTAGTAATATGAGGAAATTTAGAAGCTTATATTAGTTTGGGGTTTTTTTTTTAAAGCTTTCAGGAATACATCATAAAATGCGACAGTAGGAAGAAACATCTGTCTTCAGTTCCTTAAAATGACAACTCATAAAACTACACAATGTCAGAGCAAGAAAACACAATTGTGATCATTCTAGTCATGAACTGTAGAGTTATCTACTTATCATCTGAGTGGCTCAGAATTTGTTCAGCTAAAATGCTGAAATACATTTAGAATTTTCCCAGAGTGTCTTGGGGAACTGCACTCTCTAGGGACCTCACTACACTCTCTCCAATTCAATTCTGAATTAAGATGAATTTGAATTGTAAAGAATTTGAGCATCACTATTTCTTCCTAACCAATCTTTGTATCTCCAGCACCATCAGCATTCTGGGAACCAGTGAGTTAGGGCACATTAACTACAGTCAAGTTTTACTTTTGATCTAAGCATCTATTAATCCCACAATGTATTTGATGTTGGCAAATGCATTTGCTACACTACACTATGGAAGTATAAGGTGTTCACCTTCAGGAGAAAATGTTATTAAGGAACAGCATGAAGATACCTGGAATTCTGCCAGAACTTATCCATTCAGAGACCTCTTGCTTTAATTTTTCAAAAGGAACATCTATTCTTTCAGAGTGCAATAATGCCCCTGGAACATAAGCAGTTCTTTTCTTCAAGCACAAAGCTTCAAAGAAGTTCTCTAAAAGGTCATCACAGTTTCATAACATAGCTTATCTTTCAAGTTTTGACCTAACAATCCTTAGCACAGATCTGAAGTGTCTAGTTATCCAGATATATCGTGTGACATCCACGTATTCTTGGGTCATGGTAAGACTTGTGCAAATAGCACTTACCTTTATTGGAGCATTTGATTATTTGAATATTTTGGATGTCCTCCAATCTCACTTGGACAAATGAAGTCATACTGTATCCACTTTTTGTTTCACATTGTCCTGAGGTGTCTCTTAAATGTCTTTCCTAGTATCTTTATGAGCATTCCTCACCTTGATATTTTGCAGCTGCACTGAATTTCAATCCCCTTAATCCCTGGTGATGGTAGCCAGCTTGCCTTTAATAATCAAGATGTTTAATTTTATGAGATGGCCTGAAAATGGACTTGAAGAAAGTGGTTGCATGTTTTTATATTAATGGTTTTATAGTGTCCCTCAGCATTCTATCTTTACCACAACATTATTTGCCAGCAGGATATCTTATGTACAGCTGTGGATACAATAAATAAAAAGGACTATTACTGCCTTGACCATATTTGTATCTTTTTAAAATACAGTTGGTTGGCAACTTCGTGATACAGTCCTAGACTAGATGAACTAGTGTCATGATTGTGTCTATAGAGATTCTCAGTCATCCAGGTCATGGTTGTCCTGAAGATGCTTTTTCAAAAGGCAACAGGACTTTCTGTTTTTCCTTGAAGACGTTTCGCTTCTCAAGCAAGAAGTTACTGACTGTTCTGACTTCAGAACTGATTAAGCTTCTTAGATGAGAAGTGAAATGTCTTTAGGGAAAAATTAAATGTAAATTATTTCAAATGTTGTCTCTCCATCTAAATTCAAACCTTAAAATTCAAACAGTTAAATAGAATTCAACATGTTTTCTATTTAGTTTATACTTGAAGTCATCCCTTTTCTGCTTCAGATCTGTAGCCTTGCTGCAAAAATTAAGGTTTTGAGTGGTGTTTTGAGATACATAGCCATAATAATCAAAGCCTGACTATTGAAAAGCGAAGGAATATATTTATAGATAGATAATCTAATTGTGGAATTATTGAATGATTTGTATGTGTTGGAAAGAAAAGAAACAAATTACAATAGAAGTATATTTGGGTATTGTTGCTGCTCTTGTTTGCTTGAACAATATAGCATCTCCTATACTCAAGAGAAAAGAGGAAAAGTTTCATAGATGTCTTCTGTTTGCTAGCCCAGAAATCTTCACTCAACTCAAATAACTCTTTGTCTCCTCTTTTTTTTCTGGGGTGACAATTGATTGCAACTTTTTTTTTCTTTACAAAGAGGCAAGAAGATCAGTTTTAAAGACTCTCTGTAAATTCTGATGAGATAATCTGCCCAATTTGACAAGTTCTGAACTTCAGAATTTTGAGGTTCATTACTCAGCTAAAACCCAGTCCAATTTAGCTGTAGCTTTCTTGTCTGTTAGTTTAACCCAACGTCCATCAGAAATGGATTATCAATGTCTTGGGAACAATTAATACCCTTTTCCCAACAAAGAGGGTGTTCTTTTGATAAAAAAAAAGTACTAAGTGGTTAAAACATATTTAACAGTTGAATTTTCGGTATACCAAGTGGAAACATATTGAAACCTATTGGGAATATGCATTTAGCTTAACATGCAACTAATACGTATTATTTTATCCAAGCAAACAGGGAATAGGGTATCAGATATGCAAGCTTGAAATAATACTTATATTCAGTGCTGTGGAAAAGGAAGGAGAAAATAAAGTTATAGAGGCCATTTAAAAGAATATACTGAAAAGTATCACTAATACAGATTTAATATGCATATGAATATTGATCTGGGGGGTGGGGAGGGAGAAAGGCAGAGAGAGAAAGAGAAGCTTTCATGAATAATAGTTATCCTTCACTGTTAGAAGTTCCAGGAGCTTGGGAATCAAGCATCAGCTGAGGAGAAATTGATGGATTTCGACAGGTCAGACAATGTCATTGTAAAAGCATCTAATCAATATGGACAAATGTGTCAGAAAGGTGATCTGAAAAAAAAAAAGATGACTTTATAATAAAGGAAGGAGAAAGCAAGGTACTTCACCATTCCTTGCCTATATCCCATATTTTATGTTGTCTATATTTTTAATTATTTTATATTTTCCTCACATTAAAAGGGAAAAATGTCTCTGTGCTTTATATGTTAAAACATCATATCATGCCAATGCATGCTATTTAATTAGAAATCAAATGCAGCTTATTTAGTTTTAAGGATGACTAGGAAAAGTAGCCAGTTTCTGGTTCATATCATGTTAATATGTGTTCATGAGTGAATAAATTCAGTTCTTTTTGTCCAGTAAACCATGCCATCATCACCACCTCATAACAAAAACTTCAGGAAAATCCACATTTTATATATATTTTGAACATATTCTCTCAAAATCTTTTTTGTAATGTAAACACACACACAGACACACACACATTCTCTCTTTGTTTTTTTTAGAAAAACCAAAAACTCCATCAAAATTCATAAAGTGAGAAATCCAATAGAAATTTAATTTCAAGTTTATACCAGAATCTGGGGCACCAGATGTGCCAGGGCTACAATATTCTCAATTTCCAGTCTTTTGGGCACTATATATCTCTGAATTCCCAGCCAGCATGTCCTTCTAAAAATTAAAGAAGAGTCAGTTTTAGAGTAGGATAGCCTTCTATAATTTGAGGATCTCCAGGTACACTGATATATTAATTTTAATTCCCAGAATTCTTAGCAATAATCATGTTGCTTGGGAAGTCCTGGGAGATGAAATCCATCCTTTACAAACATGGCTAAATAGAGGGAGGCTGTCTTAGAAAGTGTAGATTAGAACTGAGCATATTGTAAATATCAGAGATCAAATTCCTTAAATATTTTTGTGTCAAGTTTAGTTTGTTGCACCTCTGATGAAAACATGGATGGAAAACATCTGCTTTGTGGACAAAATGTGATCTTCTACATCTCTTGGTCTAGATTTGCAAAACTCTTCTTACAACCTGGACCAACTCCTGAGGCTATGTTGTTTTCTCCCCAGGCCCTACTACTGTTCATCTTATTGGCAACATTAATTTAGAGAAAAACTTTATCTTTTTCTCCAAGCTTCAGAAACAAATACAGGGTGTCTTACATTGACAAAGAAATATGAGTGATTGAAAATGTCTTTTCTGCCATTTTACTTCTTGGATACTGGGCAAAGTAAAGGTTACACATCTGTATCTGGATGCTTTGGCTGTTGGAATGTAGACATTACAAATGAAATGCCTTTTCTAATGGACTTCAGCTGAGAAATAATTCTGCCTAAAAGGCTGGGGAATGGCTACTAGATAAGATAGTTCTGGACCAAATGATTGTATTCAGCAAAAGACAACTTCATAGACAGAAGCTTACATCACCATCACGACGCTTCCTGAATAGCATGAAATAAGAATCTGATAATGATCTAAGTGCTTTCAATAGGAACATGGAAATTAATTTTGAATTTGGTGGTTTGTAGCCTGGCAGGTGTATTGTTGATAAAGCAACTTGTTGTATTCCATGCAGATACAAAAGGAAAGGAAGTGCAAAACTTTTACAACTCCCTCATGGGGAAGAGAAGAGCCCAATATTGCCATTAATTTCAGTTCATTTTTTCAAAGAATTGAATGAATCTATTGTTTCTTTGCACCATCTGGAAACAATAGGAAGCATAATAAATAATGGCGAACAATGGAATCAGTTTCAAAAGATTCAGATTGTAAGTATAGGTATTAGATCAGTAGATGGCAAATGCAGCATGGAAGAGCAGAATTGTTTGGAACAAGACGCCGATCTGGGGAATATTTTCCTAAACAAAACAATTACACGGCACACTGATTAGGGGAGGGTGGGAGGGGAAATGATGCAAAGCTTTGTTATGAGGCCACTGCCGAAACAATGGGGCAAGTGTGAAAAAAATGAGCATAGAAATTTGGATGCCATTTGTATAGTTCATGTCAGGTTATTCTCCCAAAGAGACAAAAACAAGATAAATGCCTAATAACAATGACTTTTAATAGATGAAGGCCAAGATAAAAGAAAACAAACAATGGCATTAAATTATAGTGGGGTAGATTTAGGTGGAAGATTAGGCAGAAGAGAACAAAGAAAATCCACATTCCTCACTTTGATCCCAGTTTAGCAACTAAAGAAGCTGTCTAAGCAAATTGTAAAAGGAGATTGCCTTTCTAAGATACTTTAAGAAGATCTCTGATAAGTAGTTCAGTGTTTTCATCCTGTGCAAATTTATCTCAATATTCTGGGGCTAGTCAGGGACTGTGTTCACAGAATACACTGAATGTCTTTACTAAAGTAACTCATTTCTCAGTTCAGATATCAACTGAATCATACATTAAGTAAGTGGACTTGGTTATTCCTAGTTGAAATACCACTATGATTCAAACCAACCAAGTTTAGCATATTATGCAATTGTAGTTGCTAGGTCTTTGACTAACCTGATTAAACATATTATATGAATACAGCTAATGAAATAGGATCCCTGAGTTATAAAGTGACTTGGCTGGGCTCAGCTGAGGGAGTAGATTTGAGCTACACTGGACCTGTTATAATATATTGCCCAGCATTATATAAGAACTAAGTAAGCTTTAGTTAAATCTTTTAGAGTTAAATGCATAAGATCATATGTAATGGGCTATATTGAATCTCTTTTCAGGCAATATTTCATTATAATGGCTGCCACTTTCTAGGGAGTCCAGAAATGAGACATGGCAAGTAATGATGATAACCTCCCATTCAAATTTCCTCTTTTGCTTCTGATCTGTGAGATAATACAGCTACCATGAGTAGTTGCTATTGATAACCTCACATTACTCCGGTGCCCCCTCCCCTTGCTGGCCATCAATCTAGTTTGTGACAGTAAATTTCAGCATATGAAGATGCATTTCTCCTACTATTTGGTTTTACTGATGCCACAGGTTTTTTCCACACATGCATCATTTTTATAAAATATAATGTCTTAGTTCAATCTGTTTTAAATTAAAAGTTGGAAACACTGAAACACTAATTAAAAGAGGAAGCTATTATAAAATAATCTTTCTACCCAAGACTTTGGGATATGTTTGTGTTAAGTGTTTTTCTACTATAATTGATGAAGAGGTTAGCAAGAAGTGACCTCCACCTTGTAGGTCTATGGTTGCAGTGAGACAAGGTTGGTTTATGCAATTTCTTTAATCTTATTAAATGATAGTTCTACACTACAATTTTAAAATATAGCAGAAAGTAGAATGGATAATGAAAGTAAAAAATCTGTGAAATGAAAGAATGAAAAGACAACTTCTAATAATCCATCTACAAATTCTAAAAGTTTAACATGGTACATTAAAGCAAACCAAGTGGGCAGCAGATGAACTTCTTTGGGTATCACATATGAAGAAAAAACACTCTCCTTAATTTCCACTTACCTTATCTCTAATGTCAGGAGGCTATAATTACAGTACCAATGGATTATTTTAACAATAGAGCAAGCTGATACACACTCAAGTAATTATTAAGGTCTGTCAGATCTGCTCAAAAGAAAATCAGCAACCAGTGAAGGTTTTCAAAACTTCCCATTAAACTACACCACCACCAAGAATTCCGAATCCTATACTCTAAATCAATAGTAGAGACTTAACACTCTTCACAGATAGGCTTGTTTCTGTTCTATTCTCTTGTGGTGGGTCCCAAAAGATGGATGGTTCTTCTCTCTTCTCTCCAACTGTCCATACAGAAATGTTCACCTAAGGGACCTTGGCATAGTATCATCCATTTGATGGAAAGAATGACGTTACTTTTGTTGTAGTTTCCTTTACTTTAAGATTAACTCCTGGTGACTAATCATGCATTTTTTAATCAATATTATTGAAAATGTTTGCTATAACCTTCTATGGCAGGGGTGTCAAACTGGCAGCCCACAGACCGAATGCAACATGCTCAGGCCACTCCCACCCCAGCTCCATGAAGGGGAAAATGTTGCAATATGTCACATGATACTGTGAGTTTGACACCCATGTTCTGTGGGATTATCACTGTAATCAGAGGTGGGTTTTAGCAGGTTCTGACCAGTTCTGGAGAACCAGTAGTTTTTGAGTAGTTATCAGTAAATTTTGAGTAGTTTGGAGAACTGGTAGTAAAAATTCTGACTGGCCCCGCCACCATCTATTCTCTGCCTCCCAAGTCCCAGCTAATTGGGAGGAAATGGGGATTTTGCAGTAAACTTCCCCTGGATTGGGGAGGGAATGGAGACTTTGCAGTATCCTTCCCCTGCCACGCCCACCAAGCAACGCTCACCAAGCCATGCCATGCCCACCAAGGCACACCCACAGAACCGGTAGTAAACATGTTTGAAACCCAACACTGATTGTAACCCTGGAATTTCCTGATGTTTTCAGTCCAGATATTACCAAGCCTGTGATTGCTAAGCTTCATGAAATTAACCAAGATTGGTTAGCTGCTGTCATTCTAATGCCTCCTTTACCCCCCACTCTTGCAGGACACTCTCTTAAGTCTGTCTATTTTCACCCCCCCCCCCTGCTTTTTAAAGCAGGTGGACTTATTTCCACATAGTAGATGAATGGTAGCCAATCTTCATTATCTATCCAGAAAGTTAATTTGAAGGATTTTTCAAAAGGTATGAAAAGTTGAATGAGGCAGGGAACCTGGTGAGTGTCTAGGATGTTATACGCATTCTGAGTTGGAAAATCTAGAATATCTCACAAAAGGTTTGCTCCATAGTTCCCAAATAACAATTTGGGAACAATTATCCAATTAAAAGTAAGTGTTGTATTCAATAGAATTTATGAGCATATGCTCTAGATGTGAATTATAGCGTTGGCAATTTTTTGAACTCAAAGAGCCGCATCCAGTACGTTTAACATGGCTGATATCTGTCTACACATCCATGCACACAGATAGATATATGAAGATACAGAAAGTTTTGGGGAAAGGAACTAGAAGGGAATTTTATCTCTCCCAGCCATTCAAGACTAGATGCTGGTTTCTTCATTATTGCCAGCAGTAGAAAAACAGCTGCATCAGGAAGGATGGGCCTTTATTTGTTATGCTGTCACAGATCAGAGGCAAAAACTGATAAAAAAATGTTTATGCATCTCTGTACTTGAGTATGTGTGTATAAGTCAATCTCTCTCTGTTTGTGTATTTGTGTGTGTATATACACACATATACATATATATACACACACATATACGTATATATATGGCTAGCTGATGAAAGCTAAAAAGCTTGAAATAGATCTATACTAGTCTCCCTTTATTTCTTTATCAGCAAAATATAAATTTGGTATAAAATGGTTTGTTGTGAATGCGACTGCTTGAGGGCTCCTGGATTGGAGCTGAAAGGTGAAAGAAGCAGAATGCCCCCTCCCACATGTTGGGGTAGACCAGGTGTCTCGATAGAAAAGCACTTTATTTATATCTATATCTATATCTATATCTATATCTATATCTATATCTATATCTATCTGTATCTATATATCTATATCATCTATATCTATATCTATATCTATTTGTTTTCTGAAGTTTTCGCAGGTGTTTGTATGTAGGTCTTTGGTATTCAGGTTTTATATAGCTATATATCTATATCTATATATTCTCTCTCTCTCTGTCTCTCTCTCTCTCTCTCTCTCTGTAATATTCTGTAGTATGAAATATATTGGGGAAGGGGATGAATCTCTATTTGCAGAAACATGAAAAAAGAAGCATAATTTCATCCCCCCATAGGCAATGGTTTGCGAGGGTGGATTTAATTTTAATTCATGGTACCACAATAGTTTGACTAGCTGATGCCATTACCAGCCTCAATGAAAAAAGATGGAGCTAGAGAAATCCGCTGCTGAGCCTCTGTGCACTTCCTTCTCTGTTGATGGAGCCTGCGCAGGGAAATGCAAATGAAACCGGAGCTCTCTGTTAAAATGTAGGACAGGCTCAAAAAGAAGGTATGCCTGCATTCTTTTAGCCCATAGGCCTGTCTTTGAAATAAACTGCGAACATGGTTACCATGTAATTAGCTGAGCAGTAAGTTAGGTGTTTAAAAATATTTTTTTCAGGTGCCTTTTTGTATGCACACCAGCATCTCAGTCTCAATCAAAGCTGCAACTGAGTTTATCATAAATTATCATGAAAAGGTTTTCTACTGAGTAGATGGTTAATTACTGCCACATTTAAATATTTTTACATATTAATGAGAAATGAATGAAAATCATTTTCAGATTTTTTAACTTCAGCCTGGGAACCCGTTGAGATAATGTGCTCTCTTTTAAGATATATGTGTTCCAGTTTCTTTCTTTTTTTTAAAAAAAAAAAAAGCTTTCCTTCTAACAATTTGTTTTCAATTGGTTATTAATGACACAAAACACTACTCAATTAGGCTATACAAGTTTATTATGATGTTTTCTGTGCCTAAAAAGAAAGAGAAGCACCAAAAAGTAATACAGGTAAAATTGTCTGAATACAGATTTAAAGTAGCATCTGAGAAGATATTTCCTTGGGTATTTCCTATTGCAATTGATGGGAAAAATTTTAGGGTTTAAAAATAGCTTTGCCAGTTCTCCTTAATTAAAACCCTAGTTAAGTTTGATGACTAAACTTTTAAGTGGAATTCAAATTCGGCTCAGGCTCTTGATGGTGTGAGGGGCTCCTCAGGCAGTGATTATAACGGACAATATAAAGAAATATGATTATATCTAGACTCCATTCATTTGAATATCAAAAAATATGATATCTAAACTCCATTCATTTGAATAAAATTGAATATGAATTAACATGTATGACATAGAAAATTAATTACTTATTTTAAAAGACATGAATGAGAAGCAAATAAAAGCTGTTGTTTTAATTTGTTTTTATTTTCATCCCCCTCTCCATTGATTTTTTTTAAAGAAGCTTCTAAGCCAACTTTTGGCACCAGTAATTGTTATATTTTCCATCCACCTTAGACTTCTCAGCAATGTCTATGACACCTGAAAAAAGGAGGAGAAATGTCTATGACACCTGAAAAAAAGGAGGAGAAAATTGGAGGGAAAAAAAGCAAACTCTACTACTTCCTACAAGCAACAGATGTGCCAAAGACCACAGAGGGTCTAAAAATAGGGCATTCTGTCACAGATGTGATATATAAACTAAACCGCTTGCTTTGAACAGTAAATTGAGGAAGCTGCAAACAGTGAGAGGCACACTTGGAGAAACCATGAAATGTTCAGGCTTGTCTTTGTATAGATCAATGCTTTTCTAGCGTGGCAACTTTTAGATGTATGGACTTCAACTCTCAGAATTCTGGCTTGCTGGGGAAATCTGGGAATTGAAATCCATATCTCTTAACATTGCGAAGTTTGAAAAAAACACTGGTCTAGCTCTGAAGACATCATTTAGTCTGATAACAAAATGCCTGCAAATAAACAACCAAGCTCCAAGAGCATTAAGGATTCCATAGAAGTATTTAAAAAGATCAAAATATATAGAGTCACTCTCTACCCAACAAGTAAACATGCTCGATAACTTAGAATGTTAACTGGAAAATAAATCTCCAGCTTTGTTCCTACAACTTATTTCTTTTCTTTTTCTTCAAGAGGAGAGAATGTTTAGAGATGCAGTCTTTCTATCAATGCATGCAACTTCCTTAACAAGGTTTATTTGTAGAGGGTCTTTCTTGACATTAACATATTGCCTTCAATATTACTAATGAACTTGATTTTAGTTACATCTATATTCTTTGCTACATATAGTTTTCAGTGAATAAATGGGAAAATGTTAACTTGGGTTACCTCAGAATTTTCCCTGCAAAATTCTGTATAGCTTTCTCAAAGCTTTAGACCAACAATGTTCCTCTAAATCTCCCTTATATTTAGATAAAGCATTGGAGTGCCAGTCAAAAGTGATAGAAGCAGTCCACTAATTATTGTCAAGTTATACTCTGTTGTCTTCTTCTGTGGTCTCCTTGACTGCTCATATTTTATGTTGAGACAAATATTAATAAACATAATGCATCTGTCTTTGAATCACCTAAGCTTTAGGAGAAGGTTGGACAACTCAGTGCTAATAATGAAGAACCATTTTTTTCCTTAAAAAGCTTTCCTATTTATCTCCAATGTTACAAACACTATTTAATAAAATCAAATTTATCTCAGCATATAATCATTTTTCTTTATTTTTTAATAAACAAACCAAAGACAGTACAAAAGGCAGATAAGAATGTTTTGCTTTTGCTAAACAAGAACATTAATTCCTCACTCCAGCAATACAATTTTAGTCAATGCCATCTTCGGTAATCAATATAATCATGCTATTTTCACAAAAGTCAAATACTGTGGAAAAGTGAGGAAGAACAGGAGAGAAATGATACAGTTACAGGGATATTGCTGTACACAGAAAAGATACTGGATTATAGGTAGTTTATAGAGATTGATTGATAAATTGTTTTATTTTTTAGATTTTTATCACAACATAAAAAAAAAGAACCCAGAAGTTTAGAAAATACATTTTTAAAGCTTTTAGGTGTGCTGTAGTAATTAAACAGTTTGATTAGGCCTAAGGTTAGGGAGTCCCAGGATGAAGTACTTTAAATCCTTGAGTAACTTTGGGGCATCCTGTCCTTTTTGTGTCAACTCAGCCCACCACAATGCTTCTTGTGGGGAAAGCTAGAGATTGAATTCTGCATACAGTGCCTCGAGCTCCTAGAAAAAAGTCAAAATAGCTATAACAAATCATTATCATTATCTTCAAAGAACTCATAAAATAACAGAAGTGGCATAAATAAAAACAGTCAAGATCTAATGGCAAATGTCTTAGATTTAACATCAAAAGTATAATTCACCTCAAGTCTTCTGTAATCACTCCCTTTTAATATGAGCTTGAGGCACAGAAACTGCTGTCTTGACTGGCTCCCTTTTTTGCCTTCATTTTAGAGTTACTGAGAATCAAAAGAGTGATTTATGTACAGTTAGGAAGACAGCAAGGAGGCAAGATTAACAGAATCAAGGAATGCTACCATAACCTTTCCCACTGTGGCATCTTTGTGATGGCATTGATTGTGTAAATCCCAGGATTCTCAATCCAGTTTCTGACTATGGCAGTCCACAAACATCTACAGGGCCCAAACCCACTACATTGGAGAAAGACTGCTCTAAGATGAGCAGTGAAGGTTGTCTATTGTCCTTGTCCCACAATTTCTTATTTGCTGTATGTAGATCGTCTATGTCTAGCATATGTGTTTCTTGCCTTCAAGTCAGTGTTGACTGTTGGTGACTGCCTGGACTAGCCCCTAAGTTTTCTTCACAAAGTTTTTCATAAGTTATTTGCCATTACCTCCTTTCTGGTCCAAAGTGTCTGGCCCAAAGTCACCCAGTTAACTTCATACCTAAAGTGGGACTAGAACTCACAGTCTCCTGGTTATAATAGCAACCAGATAACATTTTAATCAGCTGAAAATATTATCTTTTCTGCCACATGATGTGTTTTATGTATTATTTTCTGATGGGATCCTTTTGAGAATGGTCCAATCCTTAAGCATTTGCCCAGGTTCGCCTGGTGAGCCAGTTGTGCCCCTACTTGGACCATGATGCCCTATGCACAGTCACTCATGCGCTTGTCTCCTCCTGTATTGACTACTACAATGCTCTCTACATGGGGCTGCCCTTGAAGACCACTTGGAGGCTTCAGTTGGTGCAGAATGCGGCCGCGTGGGTAATGATGGGAGTGTCTCGACACTCCCATGTTACACCTCTCCTGCGTGACTTGCACCTGGTTGCCCTCTGGGTGAGATTCAAGGTGCTGGTGATAAAGCCCTCAATGGCTTAGGCCAAGGATATTTGGTGAACCATCTGCAGCCAGCAACAGCTTCCCATTACCCTGTGCGTTCCCATAGGGAGGGCCTACTCAGGGTGCCGTCGGCCAGACAGTGTCAGCTATCTACCCCCAGGGAGAGGGCTTTCTCTGTGGGCACACCCATCCTTTGGAATCAACTCCCTCTGGAGCTCCGGGTGGCCCCCGACCTTCTCTCCTTCCACCGTGGCCTGAAAACGTGGCTATTTCACCTGGCCGCCCTGGACTGATGGGGTTTTAATAGAATTTTAAATGTGTTTTATTGAATTTTTGTTAATTTTAACCTGGATTTTTGTTTTAATGGTTTGTTTGCTTTGTTTTAATTGCTGTAAGCTGCCCTGAGTCCATTGGAGATAAGGCGGCATACAAATACCATTAATAAATAAAATAAATAAATAAATGAGAAAACCTTATCCTAAAAACAGAAAATCTTGAAGAACCCGAAGAATATAGTACATTAGGAATGACAGCCAAATTATTTGTTTGATGTGTTAATGGACACAATCCCGGAATTAATGCTAGATTCATAGGGAGGTCTTGGGTTGATACTGTATTTTGTTAATAAGCCTATACTCATCTGTTTCACTACAGAGATCAGTCAGTATGAATTCATTATGGTGTTTGTTATCCAGGTACAAAAGGGACAAAATACATTGCAATAACATTTTCCCCTTTGCATTATTCCTCCTCCCAATCATTAACTTGCTCCCTCAGGGGCAGTACTTCTCCTTCATGAGATGCTAGAAAAGCTGACAGACAACTACAATGAATAAGCAGCATTTCTGCCCCTGTCTTTTTTTAGCCTGTTTTTCATATTCCTAACTGCCTTCAGTTAAGACAATGTCCCCACAGTATCTCCAGTTAGGGGTATCTTTTAAGTCGGGACATACCAGAGTTTCCTTCAAAGGTGCTAACAATACCTTGTCCTCAACAGAGGCATTGACAGATTCACAGATCCAAACTTACATATGACAGAGGTGATCCTGGAGAGTGTGCTGCCTATTTTATCAGTCCAAAGGTCAAAAGGATGCTCAGACAATATGGGCAGTTTATGGTCCAGTCCTATTGAACCTCACCAGGGGTAGGTTCTATTTACCTTTACTACTGGATCACATCATGCCTGTGCACGTCTGCTTGCTTCACTCATGCGTGCATGCACATCCTCTTCTGCGCATGCGCAGATCATTTTTGATGATGTCCGGGTCAGTGGACAGAGCCTCCCACCGGTTTTACTACCGGTTCTGTAGAACCAGTCCGAACCAGGGGCAACCCACCACTGGACCTCACCATGTTCTGCCAGCTGCATTGCTGCTGTCCTGCTCTTCCCTTAGCCACAGAACAGTTGATTGACCTGCTGGGCATTGAAGCACCCTTCTGTCAACTGGCTCACAAAATTCCAGAAAATTTAACAATTGGCTCTTGCACATTACTGGACTTCATGAATGTCAAGACTTTGCTATATCTTAGTGTCTTTATTGACAAACCAGGGAATTGGGGACCCTAAAGAAAGGTAGGTAAAGGTAAAGACCAGCACATACGTGCTAATCGTTCCCAACTCTAGGCTTCTGGCCATCAATCTGGCAATATAATAAGAGAAACAGAGCTGCTTCACTTCTCTTCTCACCACACCAGTATGAAATCTCTTCTGCATCACATTGCAGTGTTCCCAAGTAAATGAAAGAACACCCTGGGATTACTCAGAAACTACTCGGGAGCAATCTTGTCAAAGCTCTAAGTCCCTTCTATTGCCAGTGAGCAGCCAGGCAATCAATGGAGCAGCCTGCCAGATATTTTGGAAACTCCCCAAGTGCCTTCCAGAAACTTTTAAGATCCACGAAGAACCTAAAGTGAATCATTCTAATTGATCCAATAATTCAGGGGTGGTTTTCGATTGGACCAAGAAGTGATCTGACCATAGCACAATTTCTTAGAGGAAAAAGCAAGGTTCAAACTGAATCTCCCTGCATACATGAGACAACAGATCATCTAGGACAAACCTGTGCTCACCATGGTAATGATTAGTTCCCTAAGCTTTGCTGATCCAATTCTCAACATAGGATGGTTGAAGTCACCCAATACTGTTTGCTGTTAAACTAATACTTACCTCATTGCTGACTGACTTTCTAACCTTGTTCCTAGTTATGTATGTTATATGGACCCAACCAAAAGCATCTGATAGAAAATACAACATTATATATGTATCATGATGTGATTGCTCAAATTATGCAAACTATAGATCATAACCTACTACTAGATAAAGTAGAAAAATGTGGGTTAGACAGCATCACCATCAGATGAATTCGTAACTGGTTGACCAACCGCACTCAATGTGCAGTCCTCAATGAAACTGCATCTACATGGAGGGAAGTATGCAGTAGAGTACCCCAAGGTTCTGTTTTAGGCCCAGTTCTCTTCAACATCTTCATCAATGACTTGGACAAGGGGATAGATGGGGAACTCATCAAATTTGCAGATGACACCAAGCTGGCAGAAATAGCCAACACTCCAGAAGATTGGCTTAAGATACAGAAGAATCTTGACAGACTTGAACATTAGGTGCTTTCTAACAAAAGGAAATTCAATGGTGAAAAAAGTAAGGTTCTACATTTAGGGAAGAAAAACCAGAATGCACAGCTACAGTATATGTGATACCTTGCTCAATAGTAGTAACTATGAGAGGGATCTTGGAGTCCTAGTGGACAACTATTTAAATATGAACCAGCAGTGTGCTGCAGCTGCCAAAAAAGGCAACACATTTCTAGGCTGTATAAACAGAGGGATAGAATCAAGATCATGTGAAGTGTTAATACCACTATATAATGCCTTGGTAAGGCCACACTTGGAATACTGCATTCAGTTTTGGTCACCACGATGTAAAAAAGATGCTGAGACTCTAAAAAGAGTGCAGAGAAGAGCAGCAAAGATGATTAGGGGACTGGAGGCTAAAACATATGAAGAACGGTTGCAGGAACTGGGTATGTCTAGTTTGATGAAGAGAAGGACTAGGCGAGACATGATAGCAGTGTTCCAGTATCTCAGGGGCTGCCGCAAAGAAGAAGGAGTCAAACTATTCTTCAAAGCACCTGAGGGTATGACAAGAAGCAATGGATGGAAACTAAGCAAGGAGAAAAGCAACTTAGCACTAAGGAGAAATTTCCTGACAGAACAATTAATCAGTGGAACAACTTGCCTTCAGAAGTTGTGAATGCTCCAACACTGGAAGTTTCAGACAAATGGATAACCATTTGTCTGAACTGATGTAGGGTTTCCTGCCTAAGCAAAGGGTTGGACTAGAAGACCTCCAAGGTTCCTTCCAACTCTGTTATTCTAAAAAAAATTCTATATACTTTGCATCAGATGCATGTTAACATCATGACAGTTGTCATTTGTCCTCCTTGCCCCCCTGCTTATGAACCCAGCAACGAATAGAATTATACAAGAGTACCTATTCTGCTGTCTAGGTATTCTAAATTTAAACTCTTTACAACAATGGTTTATGATCTAGTGCCTGTGTCATTTTATGTCCATGAATGCCAATGAATCACACATCTTTGAGTGAAATAACAGCAATTGGCCCGAAAAACATTAAGGCAAAATTGGGTTAATGGGGAGATATTTTGGAGCTGACTAAAGGAGGGCATGAAACAATCTCATTAATTTCCTTTTTGGTAGATAGGAGAAAATAATGACTTGACTTGTTCATTATGGCAGCTCATTTTGAATGGGGAACTTGTCTCCCTTTGCCCCCAATAGCCATTCTGTGACATTCTCTCAAATTTCCAACTCTGTAATTCATTGAAAAAGTTTATCTACTCTTGGTACAGAGCGTAAGATATAAGATGCTGCCTCCTTATAGTCTAGCAGCAGACTCAGTGAGGGGATCATCTGTGGCAGAATATTTGAATGCCAGAAAGGGACTTATGGGAACCATCAATCTAAGTGACTACTTTGATTTCCCCAGTCTATTTTCACACCATATTTCCCTTTAACTCTCCTTATCTTGGCCTTTGTATACGAACATTATAAATTAAAAGTCAATATCATAAGCTTTAGTATGTCAGGCAGTTGGATATTATATTTATATTCAAATAAGATAACTAGCAAAGTTAGGTAAGATGCTCCAGAAATCAAAACAGCCAATATTAAATATTGCAAGTACAGCTGTAGTTTTTAAATATTTTATAATCCAATCAAATTGTTTGAGGAATAATGCATTTAAATGTTGTTAGGGAATTCTCTCTAGACTTTTTAAAATGGTTACTTCATTCTTGGCTTTGCTATTTATGAAATTCATACAGGATGACATTTTTAATAATAGACCATTTAACTTACAGAGTAGCTGTTTTTTCTCCCTGCAGATATAATCTGTAATTTTCTCACTCCTCTTTGAGAGGGGGCCAGACACATATTATACTTTTATTAATGAATACATGCGTCTGTTGTTGTTGCTATAATTTCTCTGACCTCAAGTGAAATGCTCTTACGTTTCATTCAGCTTTTTAAAAAATGTTTGGATTTTCAATGGTTTACAGTGAAATGAAAAAAGACTGTACTGTAATATGAACATAATAAAATCTTAAATAAGAAATGTGTGGGGCTTGAGCCAAAAATATTGCTGATGAATTGCTCATCAACTACTTGCAGTGTTTTCTGAGAGTCTAGGCAACTAGTCCCTGTACTTAAGATTCAGTGTAAATATTTCATAGAATTTTTATCAACTGTTGTTACTTTATCACTTGTACATGTGGAAGTGAGCACCTCACTATGCTTTGGATACATCTGGACAGAAAGCTATAAGCTATAGTTTATAACTATATAGCTATATAGCTTATATAGCTATAAGATGTTGTCCAGGGGATGCACTAATGTGTTAACAGCACACATTCTTCTAGGAAACTCCTTTCATGTTCCAACAAAGAACAAAAAAACAACACTGGATGGAACCAATGGAGGAGCTGGGACCTGTGTCTGACAAAAGCTGGGAAGAATGGAAATCATTGAATAGACTAAGCACACTTACAAGATCCAGAGACACTCTAAACAAATGGAGCTATTGGATTCCTTCTGCTCTTTGTGTGTGTCTGCCTTTGTGTTCCGGTCAGTGTACACTTGAGGACTTCATGGCAGCACAACAGAACACAATTAATGTTGCTAGTTCGCGCAAGATCTGTTTAATTTGTACATATTTTAATCTTGTATTTTATATTTTATGACATATAGTATGCCTTATTTTAATTGTGATTAAAATTCTGACACAAATAAACAAACCAACAAACCACTCTACACAGGAGTCAATCCACATATTATTAAGGTGGTTAATTGGGGACCCTGAATGTTGAATTAGAGTATATCAAACTTCAAGCAAGATAATGTGATCATTTTTTAAAAAAAGATTTCTCCTTTAAAGAGCCCTCTGGATTGTAATCAAATAGTCAAGAAATATTCAGCATTGCTTTCAGATTAAAGAGCACTTCCAAACATTGGCACATCAGAATAGAGGAATATAACTATATGCTTCTCTTCTTTTTTTTTTCAAGATTACAGTAAAAATGTCAGAACTGATATAATCTATTTTGAAACATTTAGGGCTCCAAAGAAAGTGCTCTAAAAACAAGGTCACCAAAACAACACTGGAAAACCCTATTGTAATAGAGTTGGCTGTAGGTTAATAGGTGTAAATGCAAAGGCTTGTATGATGAGAGAACATACATCATATATATGTATGTGTTAGTGTGTGCCTGCATGTAGATATGAATAATTGCTATAAGCTGATGTGCATGAATCTGAAAATGGAAAGATCTTGCTTTCTTTTTGTTTCATTCTTATATATTGCTGGCATGTGGGATTTTAAATATTAGCCCCCAGGCGTGTGGTACTAGATAAATATTCTCTTCCAATACATAAAGGGCACATATAACACCAGTTTAAATGGATGGGAGCTAAATCAGAACCTCTTTTCTCTTCATAGATTTATTCTGAACTATGATTAATTTGTGGAAGTGAAAGTTGGTTCTGGTTAAGGGAGAATAAGTAGTACTTAATAATAATTAGAGAGAGAAGGCGATTCATATGATGCATTGGCTTAATGTGCTAAAGAGACAGGTCAGTAAAAAAATTGAAGGGATAATTTTACAAATTGGCAAACATTTTCTTGGAGAAACATTGCTAATTGTGCTTTTTAAAAAAAATTTTGCACAGCTCTAGGTAGCACTAAATCCCAGCAGAGCTTACTTACCTTTAATTGTAGGGTACCAGCCACACCTCTGTGTTGCTGCTTTGTAACCCAGGTGCAGGATGCAAAGTATAAGAGGCCATAAAACAGTTGTGCCCTCTAAGTGATTTAGATTACTGTTTTTTTCAAACATAGCAATTTTAAGGCATGTGGACTTCAATTCCCAGAATTCTGCAGCCAACATGCTGATAGGAATTGCATTTTGACCAATCTTAGCAGGCACTAATCTTAGCATACCACTAAGCTAGAAAAAAAGAAATGATACTCCTTAAACAGTACATACACTTCTCTATTAGACTTGTTCTCAAGAATTGCCATCAGGGGAAAATCTTAAGAGATCTAGAGCCCAGCTCAGCAGACCGAATAAGAGGATTTCTAAACATACTATAGAAGAGCTGGTTGACTACCATTTGAAGCCATTTTACTATTCACTTTAGACCTACTGTTAGTATATAAAGGTTATATTCAGTTAACCTTTATTTGGATGCTACTGCTTCAGGTTTTAGGGTTTCCATGTGCTTAAATTAGCAGATTAAATATTTAACGCATTTGTACTCCATCTGATTGTAAAATATTCACAACCTAACATAACAAATAACAGAACAATCAGTATAAAGCCTCCTAACAAGCAAAGGCGCATGTGCAAATACCATGTTAAAACAGTGCTCAGTTAAAACAGAATTAAAACTCAAAGTAGCATAGAAAATTACACTGGTTACTTAGATAAATATTTTTATAAGAAGGTTATCAAGGAGTAAACAATAAAAATGGAAAGTCTGGGCAAGTTCTGCAAAATATATATATATGATGTTTTCAGCATGGAAGACATACTGAGTGATGTTTAAACTATTGACATAAATGCAAGGTTTAGATACATGGACCGTCCTCCTACACATATCACATTGTCTCACTCTGTGCCCTTCATGAATACGAAATGGGCCTCCATTCACAAAGCAATATGAGAAGATCTTTCCATATCATCAGGAAGCATGTAGAACAGTGGTCTCAACGTGGAATAGCAACATGCTATACAGATTTGCAGAAGTTACTCAGGGTTAGGACTTTCCTACCTTGGATATTGGGATGTATGGTTGAGAGGATGAGTCAGTTGTAGCTCCAAGAGCTTCTTAACAATCCATAAAACCTTTCTAAACAATGATTGATGAGGACAGTTGCCTATTATCTGATGATTAAATATATAACATTACAGTATGGCATAGACCTAAAAACGCTTAATACAATGTTTAAAATTAGTGTACTTCCAACACATTACTCCAGAACCACAACACCAATATGACACACCATCCTATTCTTTTTAGTAGTGTTCTCCAAAGCATTCTTCTCCCAACTAAAACAGCATCCAGGTCTAACAAGGAATCCAGAAATATCCCCAAATTGCAAATTTAATTTTCAAGGGAAATGCAATAATATCCAAAATTCTTCTCTGCATGTAAATAGCTTCTTGCCTTAAATAATGCATTTAGGCAGTGCTTGACAAACCAGTGTTATGGATGTGCGTGTGTTTTAAAGTACACGAATTTTCATTTTGTGTTGTTTTTTATAGAACAATTTCAGCAATTAAGGTGTGAAATGGTACAGTCCAGAATTAACTTTACTATCTCAGTGAGATGATCTAGGATCAAAAATACACACACAGTAGTGTTATTCTCAAATAAGAAAGGAAAAATCAATTTAGACACTCTCATAAGCAACCTTACAATAACCAAACAGCAGGTGTTCATGGGTATGAGGGAAAAAAGCAGATTTTGATAAGAAAATCATTTTTTTTTTAGTTCAACCACCAAGTGTGGTTTAGGAGGAGGATAGAGAAAAATATTTAGAGAAAATCATTTTAACCATTGAGTGGGGATGAGCAAAGGTGTTTTCTTGTTGTTTTTGATGCTTGCCTGAAGATCTTTTGATGCCAACAGATGTTCATCAAATCATGCATGCAGTTACTAAGACTGCTATAGAGAGATGTTTAATCACAGTTTTAAATCCACAGATAAAGGATATTCTGCATTGCTAGATGCACATGGAGACCCAATGCACAAGGAGGGCAGCAAGAATGAGGATAGAAGAAAGCATCAGAATATCAGTCTTCCAGCATCCTCCTCCTTGCATGTAAGCTTTTAATAGTTTTTTTCAATGCAAAAAGACAGCTACTATTTCAGTGTAAAAATAGAATAATGTATGCACTGTTAAAATAGCCCTTGTGATACCAGAAAAAACTATCACCACCACTATCACCACTGTCATCTTTATACTTCTAATCTGTCCAATAACTCTCAGAAGGTTACCAAGTTAAGGGGAAAAAACAGGAAGAAAAATAGTAAGTAGTAAACATCATTCAGTTTCTTCTTTTCTTGAATGGTGTAAGAGATGTTTCCTACAGAAGGGGAACTGGTGTGATGGATTACAATGAAGCAGCAGTTTCCTCAGAAGGAGGGAGCACTTTCCAGAAAGGAGGTGGGGGGCAAGAAGCAGCACAGCCCATAGCTGGATAGGAGTAAGGGGAAGAGAGCAAAGATAGCCACTGACTAGAATCTCACAGGGTGAGAGATTCCGTTAGGGTGAGAATAGTAGGGGTTTAGTCTGGCAAGAGCCTGTTCATTGTGTGTAAGCAAATAAAGAACTGAACATTGACTGGATTGTTCTATATCCTTCTTGGGCTTAACTTGACAATGGTGATGAATCATTGCTTGAAAGGAATCTAGGAATTTAGCAACAGGAAATTATGTCCACTGCAGGAAGTAATATCAACCACACACTGGATGTGGATATTATAGCACCACTCAACCAGCTCAAATGAGAAGTGATGGCAGCCTTTTATGACATTTGGTAAACGTTAGAGCGATGTGGTAAGTCTCTCTCTATTTCTCTACTTCCATGCACTGAAGTGAAATGTACAACTTTTAGTAAATAGGGTTGTCATCTCAATCTAATGGTAAATGAATGAATTTCTATTCAAACTACACAGCACATACAAAAATCTCATTAAAAAAGATTGATTACATGCCATCAAATCAATGTTGACTGTTAGTGACCACATAGATTTTTCCCCATGATAATCTGTCCCTGCACATATTCCAATAGTGCAGACATTATTACAATAATGGAGTCCATCCACCTTGCTGCTGGTCACCCTCTTTTCCACATTAGAGCCTCTTCTAGAGAGCTAAGTCTCCATATAATGTGTTCAAAGTAGGATAATTTACACTGGTTGTTCGGATCTTGAGTTAGAATTTATGGTTGATTGATCCAATGATCCATTTGTCCATAGAATACTAAGGAGTTTCTCCAACACCAAAATTCAAAACTATCAATAATCTTCTTATCCTGCTTCTTCAAAACCAAATACAGAATCCAAAAGGCACATTTATTTCATGAAAGGATACAGACTCTTGTTCTTATAGCTTTGGCTTGGTTGGAAATTCATGCACAGGAACCAGAATGACTTTGCTTACTTGTTATGTGGAAGGGACATGCACAGTTCATTTTAACTCAGACTTTCCTAGCCTGCTACTTCCACACATCTTGGAACTATATTTATCATAGGGCCATTCTAGAAGTTGCAGTCCCAGGATATCTGGAGTTGAGGAAGTTGATTTCAATGTAGTAATATGAAAAGCTGACAGTAGAAAAAAGCCAAATCCCAGAGATCAGTGTGTTTGTGTGTGTAAAAATCAAGATAGTGGCTACAGTGGCATAATTAAAGCCCTACACATTTTTTTATAAGTTTCATTAGTTACACACGTAAAAAGTGGCAGGGCTTTCATTGTGCATTCACCATCACCATCTTGACTTTTTCCCTCTTCCCTGTAGATGCCCTTGGATCTTTGTTTATTGAAATATTGAAAATGGTTCGGAGTAAAATTGAATTGGATTGCTGGAGTCCTATCAGGGGTGGGTTCTACTTACCTTTACTACAGGTTCGCATCGTGCCCGTGCGGGCACTCACTTTGCTCATGCCCGCAGGTGCTCTTCTGCACATGCACAGAAGCTTCTGCGCACATGCAGATCACCTATGATGATGTCAGGGGCACTGGGCGGAACCTCCCACCAATTTTACTACCAGGTCTTGCAAATCAGTCTGAACTGGTGGCAACCCACCACTGAGTCCTATCATCTGTTTGCATCTCATTTCCAATATTACAACCTCAAAGCTTATTAGCATTTTGTTATACTTCTGGAGTTTAGTTTTTGTTTCAATAGAAGGGGCCTTATGAATAAGTATCTTTCCCTAACCAAAACCTTAGATATATAAATTCTTTGATGCCTTTAGTCCTTCTAGTAGATCTAGAAACTACTTAAGCCCTATCTATCTTTTAAAGTACAATAAAGAAAACTAGACATTTCTTATTTCACCATTGCTGTGATTTCTGGATGATGAAATCCAATTCATTTAGAAGACCCACTTGGGAAAAATATTTATATTATTATACCTTGACCTTGTACCAGTATTTGGCAGGATTTAACATCTAAAATTTATTGCAAAATATAATTATAATGGATTGTGGCTCGGTTGGATATGGATTTTGGGAATAATTATCTTATTAACTAATAAGATTGCCCCTTCTTTTAAATTCAAAGATTTCACTATATTATTTGGAATATTAGGAGCAATAGAGATAGATAGATAGGTAGGTAGGTAGGTAGGTAGATAGATAGATAGATAGATAGATAGATAGATAGATAGATAGATAGATAGATAGATAGATAGATAATTATTTGCCTGATTAAAGGATCTCGGTAAGCTGAAGAAATTCTCAATGGGTTGCTTATCTGAATGAGGAATTATGGCTAGTTAGTTTCCAATCCAGATTCTTAAGCCTTTTGGAACAACTTTTGGCTTTACATTCTGGTCTGTGAGATGAAATTGTGAACAAGCCAGGGAAAGATTCTCTGATTTGTTTAGCTGCTCCTGCTGCCTATATAGAATAAGTCAATTCCCTCATCGGGGATTTCTAGTCACTTAAAGCATCACTCATCCATCTGGTAATGAAGACAGTCTTTGCATTGCTACAATGAAGGTTGTCTGACATTATAAACATTATAAATTAATGGCAAGAAAACAGCTTAAGGAAGAATCATCAGAATTCTGAAGAATTTTGCTTATTTGCATGTCCTAACTGGCAACGACGCAATGTATTTAAGGCTTTAAGAGATAATGCTGAGTAGAATAATATTATTTTAATTTTTGGCCTTGCAGAGTCCTGACGAGTCTCAGAGAGACTCATTTCTGGCAGAGTTTGGGGGAGAGAAAGAAAGACTTCTACTGCTTCTGCTGCTTTTGTTGCATGCAGCCAAAAGTTTGCAAAAGACAGGAAAGTGAAATGCCAAACTCCAATAGCCCCCTCCAGAGTGGTGCACTCCTATTGGGGCCCCAGGCCAACTGGGACTGCCAGATCTTCAGCCCTTTGGAAGGTCAGGAGTGTGGATATTATCCTGGGATTACAATGTTCCAAAGGATGGGACTTTGAGGTTGTCACCTTTAGCTGACAAACAATAAAAATGGGATGAAAATCAGCAAAATAAATAAAAGTAATAATCAAAGAAAGTTATTTTAAAGAAAAATGCTTCTAATTTAAAAAACAAGAAAAAGATCCCTAATTATAATATATTGAAGTCCTGTCAATAATGTCCCAAATTACAGAAGCTGACAACAAAAAGTTGTGGTCAAGATAGTTTTTGTAATCAGCCTAAAGTCCACTGATCGGAACGGTGAACAGGATGGGCCTTTGGTCTAATATAGCATAACCACTCTTCTGTTTCATAGAACAGAATGCCAAAATTAAGGAAATCCCAGATGAATTGCATTTGGCATTAGAAGTGAAGCTAAAGATATCCTGATCTTTATACAACAGCATAGACTAGTGGCAAAAGGAAAGATTGTCATTTCAGCTGGCATTCTCTTTCTTCTGTGATATTGTTTATGCTTAAACTACAGTCAAACCATGCTTACCTGAAACTTTCAAAATAACCTTTCTTGGGGAGCTGGGTGCTAACAGTATAAATGATAACCATTTTAATTACTGTCAATCTTACTTATCAGTGAGCGAGAATCTTTTTTCACACGCAAACATAAAAATCCCTCTCGTCCCTCCCTCTTTTGGCTGCTACAGTTGAATGTGACAGTGGGACAGAAGGGTGTTACTCATTTTTTTAAAAAATAACCTTTTTTTTAAACCATTAGACAGCCTGTTATGCGACGTTAGCCTGTTAAATGAAAGAACTGGATACTCTTCCAAGTATGAATGCCATTGAAATGAGAGGGACCCTAGAAGGCCTTTCACAAATATTGTACAGAATTCCATTTCTTTCCCTGATTAAAAGGACCTGTTTTTATACTTCAGGATACAATATCACAATATCTACCCTTAAAGGCAGTGCACTGCAATGGAATTGCATGTCCTTGTATATTGCTTGAATATTTGTTTAATTTGAAAGGGAGAAGGATAAAGGTGAGTGAGAGTTTATCCAGAAATAAAACCAAATATGATGACCAAGGAATTAGACACATTATGCTGCTTTTAAAAAAACACACACATTCTTATATGGATGGACTTGCATCTCTAAGAAGGCAAAGGTTGACAGGTTGCAATCAGAGAAGTTTGTCAATAACTTTGTGTAAATACACTCAACTTGCCCTCCTACAGTTTTGTTAATTATTCCAATCTGGATCCAGGATCTATTATTTTATGAGTAGAAGAAACCTGGATTATGAAGAGGCTGCAGTAAGGCAGGAGAAAATCCTTCCCCCCCCCCCAAATAATCCTAATCTTCTATTGTTCTACCATATTACAGAAGAGATGTTTTAGTAAATATGGAGTTGACGGAACTAAGGAAAAGAAATAAATAACGCTTCATTCAATAACAGTGGAACTCTAATTCATTATCATCATCGTCTCAACATTTCTCATATTCATTGTGAAATATTTTGCATTCCTCAACCAATCTAAACATTATTGGGTTGTTCTTCCAGCAATTTAAAGGAAGCTTTAAATAGCCACCATGACTAAAAATGGGAGATGGATCCTCACATGCATATTTGTGCAAAAGATAAATCTTATCATTGTAAAACATATCACTATCTGTACTCCCCATTGTGTTAGATAAGGCAATTGAAGCCAAGAAAGTGTAGCTAAGAAAGCATTGCTTAACCTATTGATTATTGGTTGGATTCAGACAACACACTGAGGACAACTAAACAAATCATTATGGCTTATCTTGATGCATGAATCTAGCTAATTAGAGTGAGATGCAAATTAAGCACTTCTTGATTCATTGCTCATTCTCTGCTGTACATCACAATTATGTGATCATGGCTGCTATCTTGATTCTTTTGATCCATCTGTGGACACTCCTGGGTCTTCCTACTATCATGCTAAAGAAACATTTGTTTGATTTATAAAATCACTTTTAAACAAAGCCTCTCACTTATCAGTTGTAGCTGAAAACAGTTTACAATCTTCAAAACATTAAAACGCCCAACTGGTACCAGAAAGATATACTATGTGTGTATAATTGAAAATAATAAGGATAAAATTATAGTAATGATTATACATTTCTATATAATTTTTGAATCAAAATTGCCAAAACAATTTATGTGAGAGAATAAAGTAAAAGTACAGGTGAATATAGGTCAACAAATAGTGGCTATAAAGGAAAGACTAAAAAGGAAATTAGAATTTAATGGCAGATAAAAGCAATTTGCGTTGCAGCAAAATATAAATACTGATCAATTCTAAATCAAAGGGAAATTGCTGATTATTGCTAGAGACCTAGAGTGTCTGCTCTATCATACACTCATATTTAAGAAATGTTGAAATATCTATATATTACTAGTTGTTTCATGGAACATCTAATTCTGTTCTCATTTTGGGTTAGGCTACCTTGATGTTTAGTATTGATGTTGCCTTCCTGTCCCCTGTGTTCCACCCCAAGGCCAGGGAATCAGAGAACCAAAGATTCTACTCTTAGCTGCTGCTAATTAATGCATGGCCAGTCTGTAATAAAGCTTGCCTTATCTACAATTTAATCATGAATGATAGGCTAATTTTGTTTCCATAACCAAAACCTAGCTGGCTCCGACTCATCTGGTTATGCAAATAAAGGTGCCAAACTAGGTTTTATTGGAAGCTTGAGGTATAGCAACTATCATCTGAAAAATCTTTGTAGCCTTCAGGGATACAGCTTTCCTGTTGCATAGAATCCTTCCTGCTAAAAATGCTAGAATCTGATTGTCCCAAAGGTGCTTTTTCAAGAGGCAACTGGACTTTGTGGTTTTCCGTTGAAGACATTTCACTTCACATCCAAGAAGCTGAAGTGAAATGTCTTCAAAGAAAAAACAGAACTTTGGGAAAACCATGACTGAGAATCTCCACAGACATTTAGAATCTGGTTGGCAGTGGAGTTCCCTAGATTGGTGCCCGGGATAGACTCTCCTGTGACTTTCTATGTCACAGCAGAGTCTATCCTGTGGTGGTCATTATCTATAAAACCTACAGGTCATATGATCAGGGTATTATAGGACTACCTTTCTCTTATGGTTTCTTCCAGCCTCATAAGCCTAGTAGAGAGGGCATGCTCTAAGGCCCTTCTGTTCTAACTGTGAGAGGGATCTTGGAGTCTTAGTGGACAACCATTTAAATATTAGCCAGCAGTGGGCAGCAGCTGCCAAAAAAGTCAACAGAGTTCTGGGCTGTATAAACAGAGGGATAGAATCAAGATCACATGAAGTGTTAATACCACTTTACAATGCCTTGGTAAGGCCACACTTGGAATATTGCATTCAGTTTTGGTCGCCATGATGTAAAAAAGATGTGGAAACTCTAGAAAAAGTGCAGAGAAGAGCAACAAAGATGATTAGAGGACTGGAGGCTAAAACATATGAAGAACGGTTGCAGGAACTGGGTATGTCTAGTTTGATGAAGAGAAGGACTAGGCGAGACATGATAGCAGTGTTCCAATATCTCAGGGATTACCACAAAGAAGAGGGAGTCAAACTATTCTGCAAAACACCTGAGGGTAGAACAAGAAGCAATGAGTGGAAACTAATCAAGGAGAGAAGCAATATAGAACTAAGAAGAAATTTCCTGATAGTTAGAACAATTAATAAGTGGAACAACTTGCCTGCAGAAGGTGTGAATGCCCCAACACTGGACATTTTTAAGAAGATGTTGGATAACCATTTGTCTGAAGTGGTGTAGGGTTTCCTGCCTTGGCAGGGGTTGGACTAGAAGATCTCCAGGGTCCCTTCCAACTATTCTATTCTATTCTATTCTATTCTATTCTATTCTATTCTATTCTATTCTATTCTATTCTATTCTATTCTATTCTATTCTATTCTATTCTATTCTATTCTACTATTAGACAATATCACCTTGTGAAATCATGCCTTCTCAGTGGCAGCACCTGATTTAATATCTCTCTCCTCCCTGCTTTCTCTTTCATCTCATAGAAGAAGATCCTTTGGAGATGGAAAGTGTGTTGCAACTTTCATATCCAGACTGTCTAATCTGACCTTTCCAGAAACATTTTTGTCACCTCCTTGTTAGATCTGTGGTCCTTCAGGATTTTATCGGTGACTAGCTGCATACAATGTAAATGCTTGGAATATGCTTTATGTGCTGCTTTAATGATTTATGATATGAACTTGGCAATATGTCAGGAAACTGATCTGCTTCCTTGTCATTTGCAACAATTATTTGTTTCCTTTCCATAAAGTGTTGAACTGTAGTATAGAAATCCTGCTAACATGTCTGAGGAACAGCTGGTTTCATAGTTCTGTAATGGATGATGATCCTTATTACTCTCTGATACTTCTGCCCCAGACTCCCAGACCTGAGTTAGCAACCATATGCCCCACCCAAAAAGCCCACATTTGGATCAGATTCATGCCAAAAATAGCAAAAGTGATTTCATATAGAGAAATGTGGAATTTGGTGTTGCTTTTAATATTTGTGACTTGTAAAACTCTGGCAGTAATAAAACTGAGGAATCTTTCCTTTTACAACGAAGTGGTTTTCCATTGACTGTATACTTTCCAGATTTGTTTTCAAATCCCCAAATTACTCCTTTCCTGGTGGTTTCCTATCCAAATGATGACCAGGTCCAATCCAACTTTGCCTCAGCAAGATGTTGCTACCTGGTGTAAGTCAGAGCATGATAAATGTATCCTTTGGATTGCTCAATTTCAGAATATAATCCAATCATATCTCTTTTTCCTTTTGACATAGTTATGATTGTTCTTTATTTTTTCCAACACTCTGTATTTTTCCATTCTTTATAGCTATTTAGTTTTTTTTAAAAATAAATAAATAAAAGAAGTAAGCATAAAGGCAGAGAATTTTTGTGGTGCCTAAATCAGGGTTTTTCAATCTTAGCAATTTTAAGATGTTTGGATTTCATTTTCCAGAATTCCCCAGCCAGCATGTCTCATCTCAAAGTTGGTAACTGTGAAAAGAGTTTTCACTGCGAGGGATGGACACACATGTGTCTTGGTTGACTGAAAGCTTCTCATAGGATTTGAGATACTCCTTATCCATTTGAGGACCTACCTAAAGGGATACCAATACTTTGCTTCAGAAGTCAATACAATGCTAGTGAGATAGTAGCTAATCAGAAGAGCAGATACTTAAGGTTAAAACTAACTAGCCTTTGCAAGAAAAATTCACACATAGATTTTCCAGATTATTTTCCATTCTTTCCACATCTCATTTTTGCCTATTTATTATACATACACAGGCATTTTTTAATTTCTGACCCTTCTCTAGTCCTTTGAAAAGCACTCTACATCTTTTGGCAGAGTGCCTAAAGACAATTCTCTCTCTCTCTCTCTCTCTCCCTCCCTCCCTCCCTCCCTCCCTCCCTCCCTCCCTCCCTCCCTCCCTCCCACTCTCTCCCCACATCTCTCTGGAAAACCAGACAGTGAAGCCAAGGGCTTAAGCCCGATTCTATCTTCTGTATTCATATCAATAAGCAATTAATTTGGGGCATTCAAAACTCAGTTGCATTTAGAGTTGGTTACTATAATAGCAGTTCAACTAAACCTGTAGCTCCTTACACTCAAGATATTCACTTCCATCTTTGACAGCAATGCAGCAAAGTGAAGCTCAGAGTAGTCTTACACAATGTCTCTCTTTGGTTTGGATTGAAGGCAAAAGTCAAGCCACCAGGCTATGGGTTCAGAGCAAGATTCTCTTAGACTTAAATAGATATAGACTGATATGCAAATACACTTCGGAAGGAGCTCTGCTGACCGCAAAACATATTCACATGATGCTTTGGTAGGTTAGCTAATAATGTAACTATATCACCGTTGTCCTTCAAGATTTTTTTTTTTTTTTTTTTGCTTTTCTTGCACTTTTCATTGTAAACTACTTCTGAACCTGTTGGCGAATAGAAGCTGATCATAAACAGTTTGAATTAATTTTTAAAAAAGGACAATTCCATTGCCTCTGTTGAAAGTGACTCCATGGAGGACTTAAGACACTGTCCATTCCATTATGGCACCTTTTTAAAATATTTTTTATTTTATTGAAATTTTATTGAAGTTTACAAATACAAAGAGGGAAAAAAAAGCCTAATATAAAGTAAGACAAATATAAAAAGTAAAAAAATCAAAACTGTAGGGAAAAAGAAATAGAGATATATAAAGAAATGACTTCCCTTCCCATCAATATAAACTACTTCAGTAAGTTATCATCCTCTCTGATTTTTTCTTCCCATATGTCATCTCTTATTAATAAACACATTATAAAGCCTTGTCATTCAGTCCTAATCAGCCCAAGTCCATAACGAACTACCAGAAACAAAAACACACGTGCTGTCGAGCATCAAATACTCCTTGACACAGAACTTTATACGATGAACATGACGACACAGAACCTTGCCCATGACGGGGAGGGTTGTTCAGGAGAACATCCAGAAAGAAACCAAGTGGTGGAGCACATTGGAGGGTGTTGATGCAAATAGGAAAACACATTGATGGTGATAGGTGACGGGTTGTGTAGGGAAAAGGGAATCGGGGGGAATGAGTAGTCAGAAGAGCAACGTCAACGACAGTGATGACATCATATACCAGCGTCTTTGGATCCCCGGGTGGGAGGGAATGGGCGGTAGATTCAAATATGCTACAGCTGCAACCCATTCCCAAGGCCAATAAAACCGAAGAGACGGAGTAGCCAGCCAACTCCGTCTTTGAGGTGAAGTCACGGCGCCAGTGTTTCCTGTAAACTGTCGAGTTCCAAGATTAAACTGGGTTGTATTTGCCGATCCATTGTGTGTGTGTGTCATGCATTACCCGGCTTTGGACAGGCTGTTCCAGAGATGCTGAGACGTGCATACATATAGTTTCATCAAATAAATGCAATTTGTGTTCTTTCCATTTACTTTTTTTATGAATGTTGAAATTTAATCCCTTTAAATAATATCCTACAAGTTGATTTCTTATCATTTTCTCTTTGCTTCCTTTCAGAAAATTCTTCACAAGTTTAACATGTCTCTTTTCTGAGTCCAAGATAAGAAAGCTATCCAAATCACTCTTCTGGTTTATTATTTGAATGTCCCATTTAATGATTAAGACCACCATCAATAGTTTCATTTGTAAATTTCATCCCCCCACTTCATGGCACTCAGTCATTATATGTGCTTGAAATGAGGGCTCTTGGTTGGTGAGAGGTCTATACTTCTATTTCTGTCTGACCAATTTTGTGTGGCAGGTTAAGTCCTATCAAAGCTGGTGGGGACTATAGCCTTCTTTGCTTTGGCGCCTGCCTTCTGGAACATTCTCCCTTCAGAGATTAGGATAACCCCAATCCTGTTGACATTTTGTCAGGCCTTGAAGACCTGTAGTCTCCACCAGCTTTCGTTATATGCCAAAGCCTGGAGCCCTGAATGTGTGAAGCATCTATTTCCTGGTTATATTAACATCTATGATTATTTTTTTCTTGGTTGCCATATATTTATTTTTATACTAAATTGTAATTGTTTTTATAATTTTCTACTTGTCTGAGATGGAAGATAGGAATTAAACAAATAAATAAACCCAGTGTATCAATGTTTCCCACATCATTTTTGTAGCTTGACATTTTAAATCCATTTTTCCACATTCAAATCAGCCTTACTTTCTGTTTTCCATAATGACATCTGAACTACTTTCATTCCTGCCTGTCACAAAGGGAGCTGGAACTTACACTTTGCTTTTTCTCTCTCTCTCTCCTCATCCTTTTCCTGTCATTTATTTTATATTACAAGGTTGATCACTCCCCATACTGATATTTATGAGTTACTTTAGCAGTCATTTTGGTTAGAGAGCAGAATTCAAAAGCAAGCAAAAACAAATGGAAGAGATACTACTTTATTATTATTTATTATTGAAGAAATGTATACCCATCATATCATACTTTCCATCATATTCACAATAATCAGGAGATATATGACAAATGAAATGTAAACATGTTTACAAAACACTAAATTAAAATAATGCTATATAAAAGAACTTTACAATAAGGCAATGTCTTTTTTATTTTATGACCATGTAGCTGTTTGATGCCCTTCCATTATATGATGTGTAAGAGACAGTGTGTGTATGGATCTCTCTGCAAGTCTGTCACAGAATGGGGAAGAAATCTCCATGTATATGTTTTATGGATTTTTTTCAGATTTTATAAGAACAATCCGAAGATTGTATGAGTGGAGTTCTACTCTTCTTCCCTGCCATGAACTCCTCAAATGACTGAGAATTTCTAGCATCACTTATTGATCTAGCTATAAAAATCAAGCAGAAATATGTTATTATTCGTGGAGTTTTTACCCATAAAACCATCATATAATGATCAGAACCCTTTGTTTCACTGTTTAAGACGAGGAATATTTATATGATGAAAACGCAGTATACTAGCAAACCATCAACATCTCCAAAATTACCGAACCCTAACCTTAACCCTAATAAAAAATATTAATAATAATAATAATAATAATAATAATAATAATAATAATAATAAATTACCTCAGAATTAGCCACTGATAGGTACAATAAATTCTCCTATCTAGAATGACAAATTTAGTTCTCTCCCTGAATTGATAATTTACTGAGATTGCTTCCACTACCAGACCAAGACAATTAGTAAACAGCATTATTTACCAAAAAAAATATCTGTCATCCATAGCTTCAGAAACAGTGATTCTCATAAACAAAGAGATGAATATGGGAGGGGTTATTGTAAAGATGAACAAATCAGCTGGCGTATAAGACTCTGACATTATTGCACCAATGTCCTATAGTGGCAAATGACATAACATGGCACAAATTACATAACCATATTATTTGCACAATAAACTCATGGCTCATGTGTTAACAATATGCCTTTACTTGGGCTTGTAACAGGCTCCTATAATGGAGTTTGCTTTGTTAGCACTTTACCCTGAACAATCAGATCAATTAAGAATAAAGTACAGACAAGGAGTAAAGAATAACTGTAAAGACATAGTACAAACCGTATAATATCACTGATGCCATAACTTACAGTAAGTTATGGTTATGGTTAGTAAGTTACTGCCATTACTTACTATGACTTCATCATGCATCATGGTACGAGTTATGTCTTTTTTATAATGGTAGTGGTTGTGGTGACAAGTAAACCTCTTGCCCTCTTCCCCAGAGAAATTTACTAAGATCACTGGGACACAGTAAACCTAACTCCCCTTCCTCTGGGAACATATAAAACTAATAATAATTCTATTGGCCATTTCCCCAAAATATTTGGTGTATGGGAAAACACAGTATGCTGGTAGTCATTTGTGAATCACACACTGATGATCTTTAACAACCACATGTCCAAAGCTACAGAATTTTGTCTCACTGATAGAAAGAAGTAGTCCTTTAGTACCTATGGAAAATTTCAATCATCCAGATCAGGAGTATCAAACTCGCGGCGCAGGGGCCAGATGCGTCACATGCTGGCCCTGTCTCTGCCTGGTTTAGCAAATGAGGGGAAAAGTCCTGATATGTCATGTGACACCGCCATGACGACACGAGTTTGACACTGCTGAAACCAGATCATGGTTGTCCCAAAGGTGTTTTTTTCAAAAGGCAAGTGGACTTCTTTCCTTGAAGACAACTGACCTTCAGAGTGCTAACAACCAGATGATTGCAAAGAGTATAAATCCTTCCATTACCCACGATTCAGTCAGAACTGAAAAACTTTTGGATGAAAAGTGAAATATCTTCAAAGAAAAAACTGAGAAAGTCACTTGCCTTTTGGAAAAGCACCTTTGGGTTGTGAATGTGTCCATATTGGTATGCCTGAGTGGTCTCCAACTCACACAAGCACTATTTGTGACTCTCTACCATCATCAACTCTTAAAAGTGAATGGTCAGAAAAAAGCACACATCCCGATTTTTCATTTAGAACTTACTTTAAGACATGCTGTATATTTGGAGGAATAGAATTGCTTGGGACTTACGGTAAATGAGCAAGACTTGCAGAAGAATATAAGAGAGTGGTTAGCAGTGGGGGAAATTAAAGGATGTTTTGTGAGTGGGTAGAAGGGGAATGACAACATAGCCAAATACTTGGCCCTTAACCCAGGACAGCTGCTAGACACTTCATGTGGATAGGTAAAGGGCAAAACTATATGGCTGTTGTTAAGCAATTTTAATTGGTTCAGTTTTGGAACTTTGACTTCAAAACCCTGTTTTGGAAGTTCGGGCTTCTCTAATTTGCTCCAGCAATTTTAGCATGACTTAATTTGCATTAAACAACTCAACTACATTTAATTTGCTGTGACAACTTTGATTATAATATGCTGGGGGTTTTACTCTTCTGCCAGGTCCCCAAGATCAGTATTATTAGTTGCAGCACAGGGTCAAGAAACCCAATTCACTCAGACGACTAGATCTAGACTGCAAAAATACAGGCAGAAAAGAATTTGTTTTTATATAGGCTTGCTGCCCTCTGGTGGCCATCCTGATTTTTGTAGCCCAGATTAACAGTCCTATCCATCACAAATGTGTTAGAATGTTGTGGCTTAAAGCAGGGATGTCCAATCCGTTGAATGTGGCCCTACCAAGCTTTGGATGTGGCTGCCAGACTGTTATATTAAGGAAAAATGGTTCCATAGGTTGTAATCATAATGCCTATAATTAATTTGAACATATACCAGATTCTGTTTTGTCGTGGCTCTTTCCACTCTTGTAACATCCAGCAGGGATAAGCTTCATGAGCAAGGACAAGCCTATGAATGCTTATGTTCCCTCGACCTAAGATCAAGCCCTGAGTTGCCTAAACCTTTTGAGCCAATTGCAATGTTTGGTATATTGAGAGCTCATGAAGACCTCTCCCAGGCCTTTTATTGTCATGGTGGGTTTGACAGAAGACAAAGAAAGAACAGGCTGTGGCCATCCATTCTTTTATTTTCTAAGGATACTTCCAGGGCTTACGTGGACTCAGAGGCATTATATCTAAATTTGCTAGTGTGCAGCATGCTTAGTTCACACACACCTTTTTAAAAAAAATTAAATGAATTTTTAAGAAGTAAAATTAAGTCTGACAAGCAGTCCTCACATTGAGGACCTAGTTTGAAAGATCTATTCCTGCTACAAAGCCTTTCAGACTCAAAATAACACACAGTTCAGTCCTGGATTTGAATTTGATTGTCCATGCCCCAGTTTATCCTTCACTTGTGCTGAGCCAATAAATGTTTTCCTATGGATTAATCTATGAAAATATACAGGATCCTATTCTTAGAGACTAATCTTCTGGACTGTCTTCACCTTTCTTGGTTGTCACTGGGGAATTCTAATATCAGGGATGCCTACCTGAAGCAACAATTTTTTTTTTCCTGAGAGTTCTCCTACAGCTTAATGAGAACTTTGGCTTACTGCTTTCATCCAGGCTCTAGTTGTCTATTCCTTTGGTCCCAACTCTTATCCCGTAGCATTTGGCATCCATCTCACCCTTGCTATTACCTACAATCCAGTTCTACATCTAGTATGAGAACATCGCAGCTCATGTAGAAGAAAGTTGGTGAAGAAAAAAATATACACAGTCCCATAAGGGCAAAGAACCAGGCATCTTAGCCATTATTTTTTGAATGTTTTTTGATGGGGCAATAGAAGTATCTTCCTTCCCCCCACACCCCAAGGAACAAAAGGGGAAGATTCTGACTACTGAGGCAATTTAATTAGATTTAGGGATAATTAAATTCATCCCCCCCATATTAACCATGTTCACAAATATTATTGCGTCTCATTAGATTTCATTCTTCTATCCTTACCGAACAATATTCACCAGTAGTTTCAGCTTGCAATAAGTTCATTATGAAGATAAGGTGGAATTAGTGTAGGAAGCTCAGCTGGTTGAAGGGGTCTGTGCTTTAATTACTGCAGAGGGTGTGCATATTAATTACAACACAAGTGATATTTACTGTACCTCAGGAACATATGACAGGGTAAAGATACTGACAGCACTAGCTAATAAACTCAGTATGATAATGAGGGAGAAAAGACCATAAAAATAGAAGGAAATAAAATTATTCATAAAGTATATTGATCCCAAAGTAAAGACATTAAGCTCTGGTGAAGGGCAACAAAAGGGAAGCTCCTCACTTTATCAAACAAATAACCAAAGGAGAGAAGTGTTAGCAGAGAGACAGATTGTCATTATACCAGTCACGTGAGAACGCTCCAGAGGATGCAGAGAAGCAGTTAAAATAAGTTTTTGAAAAACTTTAAAATTCAGTAGAGCCATCACCTGCAGAAACAGGGGTGAAAGTGACTAACAGGTCAGGCTAATTAGCTTTCTCCAACTGTTACCCTCCAGATGTGTTGGACTTTGATTTCCATCATTCCCAATGAGCATCAGGTTATGGAAAGTTGGGAGGGCACCAAGATGAGGTCAGCTATAGATCTGGAGAGCTCTAAGAAAACAAGGCACACCACAAAGGTCTGAGCATATTAAGGTAATAAACATGAAACATTTCAGATCGTAACTACTTTTAATTCTAGCACACAAAATTGTGCATGTTCTTTTTCGCCAAATTTATTCAGAAGCCATCTCAAAAGGATGAAATGATGAATATTATAGTGTAGATGTTTTTTCAGAAGAAAGATTATATTTCTTCTGGTTGCTAATCAAAATACCTGAGAATGTTTGTCTCCATTTTCAGAGGCAGATTCTCAGTTATTAGGGATAAGCTATCTTGCTCAAAAGTTCCAATATAATGAACTTTGACTTGATTCAGTGAGGAATGCCAGTATTTTTATATATTGTACATATGAATTCCTCAGTTTTTACAGCCAATAGAGTACATAATAGTGAGAGTACATAAGACTATCTCTGTATGACATATGAATTCCAGGAATAGAAAAAGAGCAAATCTGGGCACTTCCACCAAAGGTGGGTGGTTTTTTTTTTCCTTTTAGGATTTAGACTCACTATTTTTCAGGAGCAAAATGGACAGGAAAAAAGGAATGAGATTTGAACTCTCTTCATACATTCTTTTCTTTCAAGGTGTATTTGGGCAAAGGAGATGAGGATCACTGGATGTGTCTTTTAATCCCAAGTGGTATTACTTACATTCTAGTGATAGAGATCTTTAGTGTGACAACTGTAAAGGATTATTTCTACAGGTCTGACACAATGTAGTTTCTGTGGAACAAACTTTGATTTTGAAGTAATGTGAATCCATAATACTCTGTTCTCAGCAGGAAACACCCAGAAAAGTTGTTCAATCATTCCATGCCAGAATCATTCTGATCATTTGAGAAGGGTTCTTGAGCTTAGAACATTTTGTGAATGGTGACAGCAGCCTTGGCACATTTCTTAAAAAGTTGGAACAGCTGCTTGAAGCTTGAAATAAGTTATTTAAATGCAAAACATTTTGAGTTCAAAATGTTTATATTAATACCTATGCCTAACTACCTATGCCTAAGTGCTCCATACAATAAGGACTTCTACTCATAGAATCAGTCAAAGAAAGCAATAGCATACAGGTAGTTCTTGACCTATGACCACAAGTGAGCCCCAAATTTCCATTGCCGAGCAAGGTGGTTGTTAAGTGAGTTTTGCCTTATTTTATTGCAGTTGTTAACTGAATGACTGCAATTGTTAAGCAAATCATGTGATCATTAAGCGAATCTGGCTTTCTCCCATTGATTTTCTTGTCACAAGCCAGGTGGAAGGTTACAAAATGGTAATCACATGACCCTAGGACAGTGCAACTGTCATAAATACATGCCAGTTGCCAAGCACCTGAATTTTGATCAGGTGACCATGGGGAGGTTGCAATGGTCATAAGTGACTTACAAATACCCTCGTAACTTCAAAACGTCTTTAAACAAATGGTTACAAATCAAGGATTACCTATATACATTTATACAGGAGTGGATGGCTATCCGTAGGCATCTGTTGGGCAAGAATTTTGTCAGTAGAAATATACCAAAGCCATAGTAAATGGTTTATTCTGAATGAGATATTTAACATATAAAGCCTATCTAGGATTATTAGGCACTAGGAAAACTTTTAAAGTGCCTTTTTTATCCACTGTCCCTTATTCTCACCTCTTTGAAGTGTGGTGAGGACAATTCTTTTTGTTAACTTTTAATTATATAATTATTTCATGTGCTGGTTATTGTTTATGATTTTAGAATATACCATATATTATTACTTATTTTGTAATGTTCATTAAACTAATGGATTACATAATATCTGGAGGGCCATACCTATGGCAAAAGAGAAATGTCATTCAGAAAAGTAATCCCTAAATAAATACTTGCCTTCCTACTATTTGATAATAACAATAATAACAAAAACAGGTTGATGAAATTTTCAATCCTGGATGCAGCTGCTGCAAAATTTTCAATCCATTAAGGGGAATCATTAAGAAATGAACTGAAAATAATGCTGTTAATATCAACTTGAATAACTCTAAACACATTAACGAGATTCAAAACAAAACGCTAAACTGAAGTTTGTGTAAACCACAGTTGATAGTCTGCTTCACATGTAAAACTAAGGCATAAACCATAATTTACAAACTGCAGTGGCTTAATTCATGGAGCTGGCTAAATAAAAAGGAAATAAACAATGTCCTGGTTTAGTGTGATTAAAGCCACTCATGTTAATGATTGTTCTTATATTTCCAGTTTAAAGGAATAATGCCTTTCAATGCTAACTTTTTAAGGTCATGAACAAAAAAGCCAAAGCACAATATCTTATTGTGGGGTTTCAAATGATCACTATAAGAAAAACCATGGAGAGCTTTGGTCGGATTCTGGAGAGAGATTTTTTTTACATATTCTGTTCTTCTCCAGAATGGGACAACTTGTCATAGCCAACTTGCAGTAGCCAATTTGCCACTGTCAATTTGCTGAGGCCAACTTACTATGGCCAACTTGCTGCAGGACAGCTTGTCACAGCCAACTTTCCATGCGACAACTTGCCACCGGACAATTTAATAATTCTATTTAATTATTTAAAATAAATAAAAAATACTTTAATTTTTGTCATTCATATTTCATTCTACCTCACCTTTTCCCTCCTTTCTTTAATGATTTTATTCCACCATTTTTTTGATATTAGAGTAACTCTTATGCTGCAGAAACTTGTCCCATGGACAGTTGGGACAACTTGCCAATTGACTGTGGCAAGTTGGCCGAGGTGAATTGTCAAAGACTCATTCTTCCCTACATCATCCTATCAATCACTTCTGTCTCTTGCTGTAGGAGTCTGCAGTCTGCATATGTGCAGGAATTTTCCTATCTTGGATGCAAACCTCAGATAAGGAAAGTTACTTGCACGTAGGCAGGATTTGGCATTTGTAAATAAGACCCTAAGTCTGTAAACAGGAGGAGAGGAAATGGGATATATGTGTATTAGACTTTAATTAAAGCTAACATTATAAGTGCTTAAGCAAAGCAGTAATGATTAACTAAAGATTCTAGTTACCTGGACTATTCTGTGAGCCAATGATATGCTGCCAAGTACGTTGTAACTTGTAAGTAACAAACTATATAATGTCACTATGTAAGACAATAAAATCACCACATACATTCTCAACCTATATGTGTGTGTGATCACTCTACACCTTGCACCTTGAATCCTTTAGAAACAGAGTGAAGAAAATCAGCACTTTGATTTATATTTAAACCACATTTTTAAATTATTTAATTAAAACTTACAGTCCTAGTTTTATGATAAAGTACCCCCCCCCCCAAAAAAATATGTGTCTATATAATTCTTCCAAAGTGGTTCAAAAATAATATAAGGAAGAAAAGAAAAATAAGAATGAACATTCTTACATCCTAACAAAATAATTAAAACAACTGCAGGCAATAAGATAGCAGTTAAAATAGCCCATAAAACTTAAAAGCTCTGAAACAGCAGCAACAGTGAAACACAAACTTTCAAAACCTGGGCTATACAAGAAAGATCATCAGATCACATATGTAAATGAAAATATTTTAGGATAAAGACAGGATTATTCTAATAGAAGTTACCAAATTTCCTATGGTTCTCTCCAGCCATTTGACCAATAATAGTGAGATGTTTGCAGAAGATCTTCTACAACTAGCAAAACCTAAGAAAGCCTTAGCACAAATTTATCTTGTTTGCCAGTTGTATCCATTTCTGAATCAGGAGGCTCTACTCACAAATCATTCATGCCTCTGTCACTTCCTGTTATAATTTGTTCTTCATAGAGCTGGCTTTGAATAGCATTGAGAAAATGAAAGTGAGCTTGAATGCAGCAACATGGGCAGGTTTGAGTGAGTCATGCTACACTTATCTAGTGTCCCCACTCCACAGACTCCTGGTAAGTTACCGGGCCCAATTTAAGGGATTGGTTATTACCTATAAAAGCTATATTTGTGGGATGGCCTGTTTCCAAGTATTTTTGCGTATTCATCAAATCAACAGGGTGGATAGATTTTGCATATTTATTGTATATAGTTACCCATTGCATACAAGTAAATTTGGTTTACAAAGATTAAAAACACACACGATTTATAACCTCAGGCACTCCAGGATAACAATAACCCTACTTCCAGGGATACAAAAACAAAACTTTGTCAACTGCAGAGCTCATCTAACCACCTGATCCAAATGCCTGAGGAAACAGCCAGGTCTTCATGCCTATGGAGATTCTCAGTTATCCAGGTCATGATTGTGCCAAATGTACTTTTTCAAAAGGCAATTGGACTTAGGGTTTTTTTTGAAGAAGTTTTGTTTCTCATCCAAGAAGCTTCTTCAGTTCTTCATGAAAGTTGTATAAACATACACGCAAACAAGCAAAAAGCCCAATTGTTGTAAAAAATACAAAATCTTTTAGATATTGGTATTCTAACTACACAAAACATTAAAGCAGGTATAAGGAGCAATGGTCTGTCCAAATATCATTAAATATTAGTTTCCGTCCCTGTTGTCAGGAAGAAGAAATAATAATACAGGATAGTTTTCCAAGATACAATAATGAACCATCTCAGGAAGAATTGGCAAATATCTCCAGAACAATGCATTTCACTGGCTTCTTGGCATTTTTTATTGACAGCCAGTTCCTGACTAATTGCCAAAGGTACAGCAAGGATTGCCAGGGTCTTTCTACTGGATTGAACCAAAAATCCTTGAACTATTGCCACCCTCTCAAACGTGAATATAGTTACTCTCTTTCCTTCCTTCCTTCCTTCCTTCCTTCCTTCCTTCCTTCCTTCCTTCCTTCCTTCCTTCCTTCCTTCCTTCCTTCCTTCCTTCCTTCCCCCCCTTTCTTTTTATATCCAAACAGGGTTAATGAGGGGCAGATGTAGTTGGTGAGGCAGACAACTGTCTTTGCAGAGTTCCAAAACGGCTTTCGTCTGCTCTCATTTTCTATAGATATGACATGTGAAACCCACCTAAGTCTTTTTTTATATAGACCATCCTCTGCCAATGCTTGACACCCTGTGGAATGATTGACATTTCCTTGTTATTCTTAGCCCTCCAACTCCTGCTAAGCCATACCTTCATTTCTCCCATCTTCTTAATTGGCCAGTTGTAACTTCCTATCTGTGTTAGATGATATATGGGCATGCGTGCATAGGTGGAAATCACAGTTTAGGTAACAATGCTGAAAGTAACACTTGTCCCAACAATATTGGCTTCTAGAAGCAAATTATAGTGGAACTCCTTCACAGTACCTTTTAAACTACAGTAGTTAAATAATACCATAGGACTGTTGTAGGCTGATTAATTTCTTTGTGGTTCACTGTTATTGCTTTTATTGTTCTCAAGTTGTGCATTTTGTGTGGATGTTTTGTTTTCTGATGAATTGTCAAGAAGCATGTGATGGGATCTTCTGTAATTTATCGAGATTTTTCTTACTGTTAATTGGGTACATAGGAAAAATCAGATATCTTTTTCTCTTACTCCCTCATGACAGGGGTGGGTTCTAAAATTTTTTACTACCGGTTCTCTGGGCGTGGCTTATTTTGTGGGTGTGGCTTGGAAGTCATGTGACCGGATGGCCATGGTTATGTGTATAGGGACTACTCAGAGGGCTGAAAAAAGTCATTTCTGACAGTTCCTCGTGCTTATGACTGGTCCTCACACTTAGGACCATCCTCACATTTATGCCCCTGCAGCATTCTTAACAACCATGTCACTCATTTCACAACTGCTTCTCTTCAGTCCTTAAGGAGAAGGGCGGTATATAAATCTAATAAATCTAATCTAATAAAACTTCACCATGGTGATAAGATAGGGCAAAAAACATAAAATGTGAGGACAGTCGTAAGTTTGAGGATTGGTCAAAAGTGTGAGGACCAGTCAAAAATAACTTTTTCAGCCCTCTGAGTAGTCCATATGCACAAAAGGACTACCCAGAGGGCTGAAAAAAGTGATTTCTGACAAGTCCTTGTACTTTTGACCAGTCTTCGCACTTATGACTGGTCATCATTTATGCCCATTGCAGCATTCTTAACAATGGTGTCACTCATTTCACAACTGCTTCTCTTCATCATGGTGACAAGATAGGGCAAAAATGTAAAATGTGAGTACAGTCGTAAGTTTGAGGATGGTCAAAAGTGCGAGGACCAGTCAAAAATAACTTTTTCAGCTCTCTGAGTAGTCCATATGCATAAAAGGATACAGCAATAGAGAGGGATGAAGGAAGGGAAGGGAAATTAGAGTAGGAGTGAAGGTAAGAGAGGGAGGAAGAGAGGAGGAGAAGGTGAAAGGAAGAGGAAATAGGGAGGAGAAGAAGAGGGGAGGAAGAGAAAGGAAGAAGGAAAGAAAAGAGAGAGGTGGTAGGTTTCAGGAGAAAGATTGCTGTACAATAAAAAAGATGAAAGGGAAGAAAGCCAACCCCAAACAAATATAAAGATATTAAGATAAAGAATGAATAGTTAAACTTTAAAGAATAAAAGAGAACAAATATGAATAAATAGCAATAATTAGAAACACACATACAAACATACAATGTATTTTCTTTGAAAAGAGTATTTGGCCAGTTCACAAATTTAAACAGTGTTTAGTCATTTCAACTAAATCTACAATTTCTATATTTCCTTTTTGCCATATTTATTCGTCATCTATTTTTTAAAAAACCAATATTACCCTTCATCCTCATCTCTAATCTTAATCAAATTCAATTTTTCCCTTCTAGTCTATATTATACCCCTTCCCATTGTCATTTATTTTTATATCCATCCTCACATTGGTTAATTGTGTAATATTACAGTTGTTTGATACAAATTCAACATTTTAATATTAATCAATTAATTATATAACTATCTTTTTTGTATATTAATCAATAAGAATATAAATATTCCAATTATTTCTATGCAATCCAATTTCTTTCAAATCAATTAATTATATTTACCAATAATAATAAACCAAATAATTTCCCCCATATATTCCTCCAAACTACAACTTAACCATTTCTGCTTTCAGAAATGGTTAATTAGATACAATTAATAGTATCTCAATTATTACAATTCCCTAGTTAAATAGAGCTTTTTTTCTTTTGTGTTTTAAAATCTTGAACTCTCCTCTTTTGCCCTAAATTTTCCATTGTTTGCAGTTTTGCATCTACCTTTTTTGGTGAGGAAAAAGAAAAAGCAATCTCTCTCTGCCTCATTTTGTCACGTTGCAGCAAAGACCCTGCTTTACTTTCAGTTTCGCTTTTAAGCATAGCTGGGGGGGGGGAAACTGCTCCAGCTCTCTTTGCTGCTACAGAGCCCTGAGCAAAACAGCTGAGAGCAAATCAGCTGAGAGTCAGGACACCAATCTAATCAACTTGTGGTAATTAACCTGAAGCTGAAAGGGGCTGTTTTTTTCTATTTTTGCAGGCACCAGTCTATTCATTTGTTTTCTTTTAACACTGATCAGCTGTAGGGCGGCCCTTTGAAGCCCCGTGGCAAGAGTTAAACAGTTTTTTTTCCCTCTAGCCATCAGCTAGGACTCAGGAAGCAGCAATAGATTGGGAGTAGGTGGGGTAAGCGACCAGCGACCAGGGTGGGAACCAGTTCGGGGGCGTGGCCAGCCAATCTTATTACCGGTTCTCCGAACTATTAATTTTTTTTACTACCGGTTCTTGCGATCTGGTGCGAACTGGGAATAACCCACCTCTGCCTCACAACCTTTGTAAAACCTCTATGTCAGAGGTGTCAAACTGGTGGTCTGTGGGCCGGATGCATCATGCACCACACCCACCCCAGCTACGTGAAGGGGGAAAAGTGGCAAAATGTCACGTGATGGCAATGTGACTCGGCAAGTTTGACACGCATGCTCTATATAAAGCAATAATGGCAGTGCTGTTTTCATGATGAATTGAAAAAATGCTGATTTTACTAGTAGCAACCTAGTCTTATGACTCAGTTGAAAAAGCTAATGGTGCAGCATAGGAAGAAATAGGAAAGGTAATTAAAAATTAGAAGCAAATTGATACATTTACACATAGACTTGAATTCTGTTAAGAGGAAAGACAAAGAGGCTATGTTAAAGATGTACTGGTGTGAAATATTTGGTGCAGTAGTTGAACTTTGAACAGGGAGGTTCAGATTCAAAGCCCTTCACACTTTGAAGTTCATTAGATAGCCTTGGGCCTACCAATGTTTCTCAGTCTAACCTATCCACCTAGGATTCTTATGGAAGTAAAATAGGAATAATATGTCCCTGTAATTCCTTGAAGAAAAGTAAGCTATTGTTATATACCGGTAAATAAGATTTTAAAATGGGAAAAAAAGAGAAGGAAGAAAAAGATATTGGATATTTTCAAGGTATAGAGCCATGGTAGGAACAGAATTTGAACAAAATAAATGTTTAGACTTGAGGAGAAAACAGCAGAGGGAGATATGATGGCACTATTCAAATGTCTGAATGATTGCCCTATCAAAAGCTGAGACTTGCTCTGTCTCCTTCCAAAGTGCAGAATACATGATAATGGATTTAAGTAACAAGAAAGCAGATTTCAATCAAATGTTAGCAGAAGGAAAAACCTCCCTAACAGTAAATTTGAATCCTTGAACTTAGTAGGTGGTTGGAATCAATGTCCTAAATGGCCCCTTCAAAAACTAATATTCTGTGAAATAAGCAGCTAAACAGGATAGGTCCATAATAGGGAAGACAGTGGACTATGGCCAGATTCAAAAAGATTCATACTAGCATACTATGTGGAGGAAACAGAATTCAATTTCAGAATTAGTGTCTACTAACATAATTTAGGTGTAAACTCTGAGAAATAAGGTGTAGGAAAATGATAGGGTTCACCCAATTAAGATAAAGTGCTGGGAATACTGTAGTGGACAGATGGAAGAGTGATAATGGGAGATTTCAATTAACCTGCCATCTAGTGAAACTCTACCTCTGCCAAGGGTCAGAGGTTCAACAAATTCTTGTCTTCTATTGCTGACAACTGCATTTATCAGAAGGTTAGAAGAAAGAAGAAGATCTGCTATTGTAGACCCAATTCTCACCAAGAGGGAGGAATTGGTTAAATGAGTGAAAGTGATGGGAGGGGTGGATGATTGTGTTCATTTCAAATTCTTCCTTGAACATGTGATGCTCAGAGGAAGAAGTTAGTCAGACCTCGATGTTGAACACTAATCTAACATCTAACCTAAATTAATCAGGAAAAAAAAATTCTGATTCATCTCAAAGAAAGGTAGACCAAATTCAGTGGACTGAATATTCAAGAAGTATGATAAATAATATGAAATGAGATACATGGGAGAAATCTGAAGAGGCCAGCATGGATACACACATAACTCCCTAAAATGCTGAAATGATAAAGAGATATGTACAAGACATAAAAAAGAATACTTAACCAAAGTATGATTGCTTATTTATTTACTTACTTATTAGATTTATTTGCAGCCCATCTTGCCTTAAGGTGACTGTTTATTATGAAAGACTAAAATACTAAGTGAAAAATACAAGAGTGATCACAGTTTCTGTCTATTTTTTTAATAGTATCAGAAGTAGATTTTGGGGAGAAAATCCCTTTTGGGAATTGAGTGGCATATAAATTCATTTTAAACAAACAGACATCTACAGTAACATGGACATGGGAGGAAAGAAAAGTTGTGAAAGAAATAAGAGTAGAATAATTGCAGGAAAAGTTAGGATGAAATTTGTGTTACACTGCATTAAATGATAACTTAATTTTTCAACAGAATGAAAATGGATGTTAGGAAAGAGACTATGGAATTCTTCGAAAAGAAATATATTACAGGAGGCCAGAAAAGAGTAGAAAGTTATACTAGCAGGTAGCATGAAAAAGAATGCTGGGGGGTGGGGGGTGGGGGGTGGGGTGATGAAGAGAAAGAGGCTGTGGATTGCTAGAAAAATAAGGATGAGATAAATATATTCTGTAATGCATATATACAAAAAGTAGTAAAAGTAGTCAGAGTAACACAAAATGATTAAAATTACAAGAAGCAGCAAAATGGAATAGTTTTAGTGGAAATAAAAATTGTTTTGGAAGCCTGTGAAAGATATAAAAAAGAGCTTCCATCAAGTTGAATTGAATGAAAAAGGAAAGAGGTGAACTTATTTGAAATGGAACGGAAGTGAGAGAATGCTGCTAATAATATTTTAGGGAATAATATATTGAAGAATGGACCTTAAGTAAATGCTTATAAGTTAAGATCCAAGAAAGAATAATGACAAGAAAGTCATAAATGCTGCAAGTGTAGATTCAGTAAAATATTAAATATAGATATGGTATGCTGATAGAGTCGTCGTGCAAATAGTTTAACATTAATTATTACATTAATTTATTATATTAATTTATTTAATATTTTATAAGTTTTACTGTTTTTAAATGTGATTTTTATATTCTGTAAGCCGCCTTGAGTCACCATGGGCAAATAGGAGGCAATATAAAATAAATAAATAAATAAATAAATAAATAAATAAATAAATAAATAAATAAATAAATAACATATGTACTAAAAACTATTTCTGTGCCTTACAAATGGAAGAATCCCATTATTAGGTAATAAGTATGAAAACAAAATCTATTAGGAGGTTAGTTTGTTAAGTATTTCTGGAAAGATGCCAGGATTGAGATGATTGAAAGGTACAAGGATACAGTGAACAAAATTTAAGAAGTACTGTGCATTTTATGGATAGGATGTGTGAAAATTAGAGTAGAAAACTAGTGTTGCTTTTATTGGTTCCCTGAAAAGTATCAACATGAGAAAGTTCGTTGAGAGAAAGCATAGGATAAAAGGAACAATGGAATGTTTTCATAAATAGAAGACTGTTGAAGGTCTGAATGAAATACTAGCTGAGCAGTACAAATAAAGCATCTTGAAATATCAAACAAAGAAAATTAATGATAATGGACTCAAAACAACTATAAAAGGGAAAAAGGAAGAAAAGGAAGACCTAAAACATTATGGATAGACTTTTTCAAAAAGAGAGAGGTGAGAATGAAAGACATGTATGAATCAGTGTGTAGAAGTAATGGAAACAAGGATGATAATGTTAATGCAATCCTAGGTTGCATTAACAGAGGGATAGAATCAGGATCACGTGAAGTGTTAGTACAGCTTTATAAAGCCATAGTAAGACTACACTTAGAATACTGCATCCAGTTTTGGTCACCACATTTTAAAAAAGATTTTGAGATTATGGAAAGAGTGCAGGAAAGAGCAACAAAGAAATTGGTGGCTGGAGGCTCAAACATATGAAGAACGGTTGCAGGAACTGGCTGTGTCTAGTTTAGCAAAAGGAAGGACTAGGGGAGACATGATAGCAGTGTTGTAGATGCTTCATCACTGGAGGCTCTTAAGAAGAGATTAGAGATCCACTTGTCTGGAATGGTATAGGATTTCCTGCTTGAGCAAAGGCTTGAATTAAAAAACAGCCAAGGTCCCTTCTAACTGTTACTCTATTATTCTAATTTGCAAAGACAGAAAAGTATTGGTTGGTGTACTGAACAGTATTGTTATAATCCAGACTTAATTATGTTTCCTTTTCTTCTCTCAGGCCTTAAATTTCTTTGCTCTATGATTTCTTTATTGTTTTTTGCACTTTTCTCCTTAAACAGAAACAGATAATAGCAATAGCAATAGCACTTAGACTTATATACTGCTTCATAGTGCTTTACAGCTCTAAGTGGTTTACAGAGTCAGTATATTGCCCCCAACTATCTGGATCCTCATTTTACTGACCTTGGAAGGATGGAAGGCTGAGTCAACCTTGAGCCTGGTGAGATTCGATCTGCCAAACTGCTGGAAGCCAGTGACCAGCAGAACTAGCCTGCAGTAACTGCATTCTAACCACTGTGCCACCACAGCTCATTTAATGCATAAAGGTGTGTGTCTGTGTCTCTGGGTGTGCACCAGGGGTGGGTTCTACTTACCTTTACTACCAGGAGCGCATGTGCAGATCACCCATGATGACGTTGTGGCAGGTAGGTGGAGCCTTCCACCGGTTTTACTACTGGTTCTATAGAACTGGACAGAACCAGGAGCAACCCCACTGGTGTGCACCTGTATGTGTACATATATATATAGTTCATTTACTCTCACCTCTGTTTCCTGTGTACCCTGTCAAAATCTGATGTTCAGTTCCTCCAGACTTATGTTTGTAGAATGAGTGCCTGTTTCTTTCATTCAAGACAGCTTCATGGGCATAATGCACTCAAAAAATATGAAGTTCCTTTGGATTAACATCATAACTTTTATATAGGTAAGGCTACTTGGGATGTAAAACATTTGAAAAACAAAGAGCAAAGAGATACAGAAAAGTTCCCTGTTGGATAACCTATGTGTAGGCATGCTTGCTTCCACAGTTTGCCCCCACTGAAATACTAAGTACTATCATTATTTGCACACTTCATATTGTAAACCATTCAACAGCTGGGGTGTGAGAATGCTTTTCCCCCACAGCCCCCTGGCATTGTACCATGCAATTAAGTACATTATAGGGGTGGGGGAAGTGCAGTGCTTTTTTGTTAAAATATCTAGTACTGGCTACTATTATAAACAAGACACTGTTTCAACATAAATCATTCATGGGTTTCTCTTTTACAGCAATTTCTATGTTAATTGCACATTGATAATTTTTTAAAAATCTACTACTGATTCTCTATGCAAAGAAATTCTGCTTAATTTTCTTTGATGCCTGGCCTTTAATTAGTTTAAGATTGTGCCCTTTTGTTTTCATGTTTGGCACTGTGACAACTTGGGTGCTTCTCGTCATAATTTGGAATTGTGAACCAGAACTACTAGGAAGGCTTAGAATCAACACAGAATTTTGCTAAGAAAACCAACACACATACAAATCAACACCTTCTTTTTTTTTCCACGATGGCAACCCTTGTTTAATATGAGTAACATTTCAAAGCCGAAAATTATACTTGCCACTGAAATCCTTTGTTTAAAGAAAGCAACAATATCTTCTAATACAGTAACAAATATTCTGCAGTTCAAATGCTCGATGAAAAGAGTATCAGTGGTGTCATAAGTATTGCATTATTGAAAGGACTGTGCATGTTTCAAAAATAATTTGAAGCGGTACCTTTTCTCAAGCTCATGGGGAAGTCTGAAAAAAGGCTGCCTTAATAAAGAGCAGATAAGTCTGTTCTTTCCATAAATTCACAAAACTTCTTCTTAATCACTTTTGAAGTGTACAATAGTCCTAACTATTGTGACCAACGGCCCTTTACAGCAATAAGGAACAAAGATTCACTATAGACTACTGACTATCATATTATGTTAAGACAGAGAAGACTGGTTCAGAGGAGATCTATCTCATCATGTATGGTAGATCACTAGGCAACGTGTATCATTCAGGCATTATTTCACTTCAATATATCTCCATAGCAGAACTTCTGTGTGACGAAGAAATTGAAGAAGAGTTTTATGAAGGCCATGCTTCATTCCTGGAGGACAGGCTAAGTATAAATATAGTGAATACAACATACAATGTTAGAACTGCAACAACCACTATGTAGGACAAATAAGCAGAAGACTGGCAGAACTCATCTATGAACACCAACTGGCAGTCAGAAGACATGATGAAAATTCTTTAATTTCACAACACATAGACAGATTTAACCATAGTGTCAATTGGGAAAATGTGACAATCCTAGACTGGGCCAAGTCCAAAAATGCTAGGGAATTTCTAGAAGCCTGCCATTCTCACAAATCAGCAATCAACAGACGCATAGATATTAACAACATCTATAAACTATGAAAAAGAGGCAATCAATCAGCCCAAAAGAGAAAAAAACTCCAGCACTTCTCCACCAGTAATTAGCATTCAGATCAGCATAGATTATAACTGTCTGGTTTGGTTCTGCAACCTAATAAGACAGACACAGACTTCAGAGGATAATTAGAGCTGCAAAAAAGACAATTACTACCAACCTGCCTTCCACTGAGGACCTGTATACTGCACGAATCAAAAACAGGACTGTGAAAATATTTATAGACTCCCTTGCATCCTGGACATAAACTGTTTCAACTCCTACCCTCAAAACAACAGTTCTATAGAACCGATAGTAAAACTGGCAGGAGGCTCCGCCCACCGACCTCAACATTATCAAAACACTTCTGCGCATGCGTAGAAGCTTCTGTGCTTGCGGAGAAGAGAGCACACTCACAAGCAAAGCGAGCATGCACGTGCGGCCCCGCTGCAAACCAGTAGTAAAAGTAAGTTAAACCCACCCCTGCTGCACACCAGAACAATTAGACACAAGAACAGTTTTTCCCCGAATGCCATCACTCTGCTAAACAAATAATTCCCTCAACACTGTCAAACTAGTTACTAAGTCTGCATTACTATTAATCTTCTCATCATTCCTATCACCCATCCCCTCCCACTTATGATTGTATGACTGTAAACTTGTTGCTGGTATCCTTAAGATTTATGTTGACTGTTTCCTTATGACTATCATTAAGTGTTGTACCTTATGAGTCTTTATGAATGTATCTTTTCTTTTATGTACACTGAGAGCATATGCACCAAGACAAATTCCTTGTGTGTCCAATCACACTTGGCCAATAAAGAATTCTATTCTATTTTATTCTCTATTAACTCCAAGGTTAACTTCAGATCAACAATCAAGTAAGAAATACCCCAATCAAAAAACTTCCAAAGAGCCATCAGTAAACAGCCCAACCAGAGAATCCCTAAAACCACCCCCACCCACACAGAATATAAACTGACAGCAAACAGCACTCTTTACTAACATTGATGATGTTACCTAGTTAGGGTAATGAACTGTCTGCAAGAAAACAAGCATGCTCAGAGAGCACCAAGGACCCCTCATTTCATCCCTGAGCTACAAACATTCTCCTTTATTTATAATGAATACCTTTTAAAAGACATAGTTCTTTTAGATTAATGGTTGATGTCCATATCTTGCATTTTTGTCAAGAGAAAAGCTCTTTGTATCTATTGATGATTTCCACCACGCACTGATTTCTGCTAGGAATTTTCATTCAATTTCTTTCTTTGAAGCCATCTTAAAAATCTCTTTTGGAGGATAGGGAGATCTTGAAATCTGTGCTGTTAACAAAGACAGTTAAACTGGGGGATCACATGTATCTCTACTGATGATGGCAAGTGCTGAAAACCTGTAAAACTTTTTCCCAGTGCAAAATTGAAAGTGCTATCCGAATCTTTTGGTTAGCAGATTAGCAGAAATTTTTTTCAATATAACATTTTTTATTTCCACTGCCAACTCCTGTTCTGAATCTACTACTATTTTTTGTTTGGGTTTGTTGCAGAACAATGATGTCCAGATTACAAGCTCTTAAGTTGTGATAAATAAAAGTACCCCTTCTTTCTGTCTTGGGTGAAGATTCTGTTTGTCTGGGACTTCGCTTCTCGTCCTCCGGAGAAGCCACTCATTGGCTTTTTCTTCTAAAAACATATGCTCCACTGAAATGACAAATGTTGGCAGATGGTGAGGCCTGCTCTTTCACATTCTTACTACTTCCTCAAATATTTTGAACATAGCACCAGATCCAGGGTGTTTCATGATGGGGAAAACACAAACAACAACAAGAAGCAATTAATGATGAAGAAGAATGCTGTGGACTTGCAAAGAGAGGATTGGGCTGTTTCTATCTCCTACAGATTATCTGACTGTTGCTGATAAAATTATCAATATTTTTACACAAATAGTATGCACCAGATTTTATATCAGTTTCTCCTGACAATGGAGATTGGGAATAAGACTTTTTGATAAAGTTTATAAAGCTGTTATGAAAGAAGACAATTGAGTGCCATGCTTCAAATGTATATTTATAAGTTTTAATTTTTACACCTTTTTATCTGATGGTGTAAACTGGCTTGAAAGTTTTCTCTTCCATGGAAGAGATGGTTTTCCAGATATCCCTTGCATTGATAAAATAAAAATTGATCTTGTTTCAAGCTGATTTCTTCTGACCATGTCAAAACCAGCTTCCCATGTCTTAGAACTGCCACAAGAGCAAAAACATTATTTTTACACCGGAACAGATGAAATTACCTAAGCCTACCTTACTGCATACATTGACTGAAGATGGCATGAATGGGACAATTTATGGGAACACTGCAGAAAAAATAGTTGCCAGAGCAAGTTTTTCCTATGATTACAGGGGACTTTCCATGTGCCAAAACTCTTTCAATTTTGGTTAAATAGCCATCATTTAAAGAACTACAAACAATTTGAAAACATCAGCAATTTCTCTAAATTGTCTTGTAAGAGATGGTTGAAATTAGGAAAAAAAACCTTTAAGTTTATTGTTTCATTTCTATTAGAAGTGAAAAAAAGAAATACTCTTAAGTATTAATGAGACCAAAGGTATGATAGGGGCCTGAAGGAGACACTAATGTATTCTATTTTATTCCTGCCACTAATATTTATACAGTATGCCCACATAACCTATTGCTAATTTATAACATTAATGTGAAATCATGCCAATTTTACTGCCTCTTAGTCTCTTACTCACTGTTCCTTTTTTTGCTATCTATGTAAATAATGAGATCTTCCACTGTACATGTTTTGCTAATGTTCTCTGTGTGTGAGAGTGTCAAATACTACTGTTTTCAGCATGAATTTATCCAGAATGTATTTAGTGTGAAATATCCTTACTTGTTGCAGCTTATATATTTAAGTAAAATAAATAAATAAACTTTATTGTCAATGTATGTGTATACACAGTATACACATACAATGAAATTTACTTGACACCCAAAGACCAGGTCCCACACACATAATCCTCAAACACACTCCCACCCACCACAATTCCCCACCCCTAAAACCACCCAAACATCCACACAACAGACCAAGTAATACTGTCCAACAGTTCACTGATGTGGCCCTTTAGTTCATTGTTGAGTGCAATTATAGCTCTGGGATAAAAACTATTCAGAAAACGTGTGGTCTGAGTTTTCATTGTTCTGTATCTTCTGCCAGAAGGCAGCAGTCCAAAAAGATTGTTAGCAGGATGGGAAGAGTCTCTGAGAATGTTATGGAACTTCCTCAAACAGCGAGATTCGAAGATGTTGTCCAGGGCTGGTAGCTGGAGTCCGATAATATTCTGGGCAGTTTTAATGATTCTCTGTAGAGCTTTTTTGTCTGCTACAGAGCTGCTCCCATACCATGCAAGAATGCCTTATGTCAGGACACTCTCAAATATATTTCCTGCCTTTGATTTGCAGACGACATTACATTGTTCAAAACATCAGGATTTGGCACTTGCCTAGACCAAGCCTTGCTCATCACTGTCTTGTTGTCAACTCACCATTATATACATGTTAGCAACAGTGTATTACTATTGTCAAAGGGGCCAGGCTGTCATGTTGATATTTAGACATCAAAGATTTAGGTGATAATGTTTGGCTGGAGCAATTCGTCTGCACATTTTGAACTGAAGCATTGGAAAGTTTAGGCGGTTTTACTGTTAAAACATCTGAAAAATCAGCTGCCAATGTTTAAGAACTTTGTTTTCTTCCATATCTTGTAAAAGCTTATACAAACAACTCTGAGGGGATATATATGAGATTAAAGCACGTTCCAGAGAGTCAGTTTGGTGTAGTGGTTAAGATGTTGGACCAGAAACTATGTGACTGAGTTCTAACCTTTCCTAATCCACAAAGACTTGTTGGGTGACCCAGGTTCAGGCACTTTCTTTCAGCCCAACCCACTTCACAAGATAGTTGTGAGCAGTGGTGGGATTCAAGTAATTTAACAACCGGTTCTGTGCCCTAATGATTTCTTCCAACAACTAGTTTGCCAAACTGTTCAGAAAGTTAGCAACCGGTTCTTCCAAAGTGGTGCAAACTGGTTGAATCTCACCACTGGTTGTGAAGGAAATATTCTTACAAAGTATTATGGATGCTGTTTTGAATTGTAGCAAAAAAAAAAAGGGGGGGGGAGAGGCTGCACACAATTCTAAATGGATAAAAACCAATGGCATCCTATTAAGACCTACATCATATGGATTAGGAGAAGATAAGCTCAGAAGTAGGCAATTGGGACCCTTCCAATGTTTTTGATCTCCCTTATTATCAATCCCACCTAGGATAGGCAATGGAACAAGATGCAGGAGTTGTAGTTCAAACATGTCTGCCACTCAGATAATAATTCAGCCAAATAACTTGTGAGAGCCAAATACATAATGTACATAGCATGCATTTATAATTAGATGTGTTTGGGTAAGAGGGAAGTGAGGTATTAGAAATATAATATATATGAAAGGAGGGTTTGTCTTCTTTTATATTCATTTCAACCACTCTGCTCAGGAGTTCAAAATCCCTGCTGGCTTCAATAGCAATATTGTTGATTAAACTTCATAGCTATATCAGTATAGATTTATGATGGGGTCACAGAAGAGAAGAGAAGGGATAAGCTCTCCCCCACTCCTATGTAGCAGTTCCAGTTGTCTTGTTTTATGGGTAAAGACAGCAATAAAATACTTTTTAGAAACAGTTTGACAGCGACATAACAAAAATCAAGTCCTTACAAACCTAATAAGAAAGCTATTTCTAGATAGTTTTGGAGAACAAAGAAAACAAAAGAGTCTAAGACAACCAACTAAAAGGATTACATGATAAGTGGTTATCCAGGGAAGAGTTTAGGAATGGAGGTTGTAAACTGTTAAATTCAACCACAACAATACACGAGCAAACAATACATACAAACTCAAGGTAAACCGCTCAAAACTCGATTGCAGAAAATACGACTTCAGCAACAGAGTGGTCAATGCCTGGAATGCACTACCTGACTCTGTGGTTTCTTCCTCAAACCCCCCACAACTTTAACCTTAGACTGCCTAATGTCGACTTCACCCCGTTCCTAAGAGGTCTTTAAGGGGCATGCATAAGTGCACCAGCGTGGCTACTGTCCCTGTCCTAATGTTCCCTTTTATTTGTATCCTTCTTATACTTATATCTGTATTCAGATATAAGTATAATCCTATACTTATATCTGTTAGCTAATACATGCTTGACAAAATAAATAAATAAATAAAATAAATAATAAATAAATTCAAAAAGGTGCTTCACCCCACAAATATATTTGCAGGGTGCAGCTATCCAGAAAACATAAAGTTACAAAGAAACTTAAATGTTTTCTAAATGATTTTCAAAGTATGGCAAAGCTCTGTTCAGAAATATGAAGTTTACATCAAGGCAGAACTATTTTAGTTATCAGCAGTACCAAAACCTTGCCTGTCTATACAGCATTGGAAGTTGGGAAATAATGTGGGGCTTAGATTCCATAATTGACACATTATGTCAATTACTGACAGTTGACAAACTGGACAAGTATCTCTACTCTCAGAAAGTTTCTATTGTAAGCGAACACTGCACTTCTGAGCCTGCACTTTCAACAGACTTTTTTTTCTTTAGGATGAGTATGTCTGTATTTATGCATGGGATGTTTTGGGGGGTCATTAACTTAGCTGCTATGTTTTCTACAGCATATTTTGATTCAGCATCCAGGAAAAGCATGATACAAATAATTAGTGGGAAAGTTCAGACTGAACAATTTTATGTCTCAAACTCAGAAAAGGCAGTAATCGCAGTATTGAAAGTTTGGCCTCATCCCACTGAATATCACTCTGTAATTTTCAATTGCTGTAATGGGATTTAACTTTATGTGCCGCAAGAGATTACACAATTAGAAATGGGCAATCATTTGCTTTCTGAAAGAATCCATTCAGGCTTCAAAGGTTATGTCTACACAGAGACAATATACCTCCATATACTTCTAGATAGGCATATATGTGATTTATCATACTATTATAAGAAATACAATCTCTGCTTCAATGATGTAATATTACCCTTAAAGACAGTACACAATGCTACCCTTGTGATATTATTCTGGCAGACAGTGCAAAATAAGGTGGCTGGAGTCCTAGCTGTAGAAACCAATCACTGAAGAATGGTACACTTCTTGAGGTAAAGCAGGGGTGAAATTCAGCAGGTTCTGACAGGAGAACCAGTAGCAGAAATTTTGAGTAGTTCGGAGAATCAGCAAATGCCACCTCTGGCTGGCCCCAGGAGTGGGGAGGGAATGAGGATTTTGCAGTATCCTTCCCCTGGAGTGGGGTGGGAATGGAGATTTTGCAGTACCCTTCACCTGGAGTGGGGTGGGAGTGGACATTTTGCAGTATCCTTCCCCCACCATGTCCACCAAGCCACACTCATCAAGCCATGCCCACAGAACCGGTAGTAAAAAAAAATGAATTCCACCACTGAGGTAAAACCATGTAAAACCATGTATAGCATAGCACCAGTATACATCAGGGACAGCCTTCCCATGGATGAGTCCATCTGTGCCATCTGAACCTCTTAGGAAATTTGCTAAAGATTCTACCCCATACCCTGTAAAGTCAGATGAGCCTGAGCCTGGCAATGTTTCTCAATCTTGGGATGTGATTTCAGCTCCCAACTAAAGAGACCTCTGGGAGTTGAAGCCCACTCTGGGATATCACTAATGACCACACACAAGTCACTGGGTTCCTACCTTCCTCTCATTCAGAAAGGTTTTTCTTCTTTCAAACGGCCTTTGAGCCCAGCCTGAACATGGCTGCCCATTTATTTCTATCATCATTATGGTTGCTGATTACTGGAGTTGTTTTTAAAATGTTTTGGGATATTCTGCATATTTTGAGTGATTGGAGGAGTACTCTTTTTTGTACACTACTCAGAGTCAGTTTGGGAGAGTATCTAAATAATAAAGCAAACAAATGTGATGTACTTTTTGTCCCATTTGTTAAGATTATGGCTCCATAATGAATGTGGTACCTTCCTGAGATTTATCATATTTCCCAAATATAGAGCAGAATGTGAGTTTTCTATTTTACTTTGAGTCATATTCCTGCCTAACAAAAATAAAGTTTTAAAAGCCTTTTTGTTACACACAGGTCTATTAATCCTAGGCATTGACACTATATGACATAATTTCACTGTATAAAAATTTGGAAGGAAAGCAATATTCACAAATGAAGGCAAATATACATGTCCCAGGATAATGTTGCAGGATCCAATCTGGGTCAGTCACTGGGACCAGAGGTTTTTTCTTCCGAGCTCTTGCAAGAACACAAGCCAGATGATGAAACCTGAACTCATTGGTAGCCTCACACTGTAATGAACAAGGACACACATTCAATTTTTGCAGCTACTAAGATTGTTGAACGAGCAGGCATAAAAAGAGCCAGGGAAGTGATTGAAACCTGGGAAACAGGCCCCTTATTGGTAAACAGGTATGCTGATTTACTATCAGTCTATCAAGTACTTAGAAGGCGAGGGCTAGGCAACACAAGCAAATGACAGCTAATGATTTAAAACCCAGCCATCAACATCTAAAAAGCCACATACAACAGGCAATATAAATATCACACACAGGGCAGCACACACTCTGCTAGAGAAGTTCTAGCAGCATGAGTGGGTTCCAGTATGAGTCCAAAAGCTCAGAAGACAAAGACTTTGGTTCTGGTGACCATCCCAGTTGGGATCCTCTAATATTCCCTCTTTGTCATTTTGAGTTCAGGATAGTATGTCCAGCATGATAAGATGGCAGAAATGAAGACAGGAAGAGACCTTTGATTGAGTAACTAGGAAAAAAATGGTTGTCCAAATTTCTCATACATTATTAAAACAAAGTAAGGATTATGATGATGAGAACAATGATGATGGCAACAAGAGGCATATAACTTGTCCCCAACATTGAAGTTCTTTACTGGAGTTATAGTAAATCTAAAATATGGTTATTAAAATAAATAATTTTCCCAGTGAGACAAAAGAGCTTCTGCAAAAATTTCACACTGGACACAGGAAAGGATACTAATTGACAAACTAATCCATGAAAACTATAATAAACTAACTTTTTAATAGCTTGGATATAGAAAGTCACTTGACTAAATCCCCCATACATCTTTAAAGATTTAAAAATGCTTGAAAAGTTTTGGAGTAAGAGAAATAATAGATTATTTGAAATGTTATGGAAAACCAACCTTTTGGAGAAGGTTTGGATGAAGGAGAAATGGGGAAGGAGGAAACCTTGGTTAAAATAAGAGTAAAACAAGATTTGTTCTAAGAAGACTCAGTCAGTGGTCGGTTACCCCCGGTTCGCACCGGTTCTCTGGAACCGGTAGTAAAACCAGAGGGAGGCTCCACCCACTGACCCCGATGTCAATCAGAATGCTTCTGCGCATGCGCAGAAGAACACACATGTGCGCAAAACAAGCGCATGTGTGCGGCCCCATTGTGAACTGGTAGTAAAAGTAAGTAGAACCCACCTCTGGACTCAGTACGATATTACTCTTGTCCTGGCAATGTTTCACTCACCAGTATTCAGAATCAAGCCATCATGGATACCTAGTCAGAAAATAAAGCCCAAAATCAACAATCTGTTATCTTTTGCGTGATCTAAAATTATATGGCAAATCACAAGCTGAAATTGTTCAAATTATATCAAATGAGTGAAAACAAATTAAATTAAACTAAGTGGCAGAAATATTGTTAAAACAATAAATACACTGGGCACTGCCTGTAGTTTTTCTATGCAGTGGGGATAATTGAATGGAATTGGACATTCCTAATTTTAAAAACACAAAAAAACTAATTAACAGATATCATGCACTTCACTCAAGAAGTGGCATTCATAGATTATATGTACTCTACAACAAAGGTGGCAGAGAACTATTGCAAATGAAATTAAAAAAACTACAGAAAAAGAAAAATAGTTTAAACAATTACAATAAGGAAAGAATAGATTCTGCTTATGGAGGGTTATCAGAAAAGGGTCTACTACAGGGTGTCAAACTGGTGGCCCATAGGCCGGATGTGTCACACACAGGCCATGCCCACCCCAACTTCCTTAAAGGGGAAAATCATTATGATACATCACTTCACGGTATGACACCACGAGTTTGAGACCCATGCTCTACTAAATCTGAAAATATTAATAGCTGGAAAAGCAAAATGCTCCATGGTCAAGAACATGCTTGATAGTGAAAGAAATGCAGTTCAGAATCAAACTATCATAGACCCCAAGCCATGTCTTACCACTCTGTCCATGGTTCTCTTTGAAATTTGGAATACTTAAAAAAGAAATCAAGGGAATAAGCATAGCAGCTGAGGCACAAGTTCTGCAAACCAATGCCATCAAAGTCAAAATTGAACAAATTTCTGACAATTTCAAATACTGATTGGTTAACATTAATAGAATACAATAGAATTCTTTATTGGCCAAGTGTAATTGGATACACAAGGACTTTGTCTTTGGTGCATATGCTTTCAGTGTACATAAAAAAAACAAGATACACTTGTCAAGAAACACAAGGCACAACACCCAGTGACAGTCATATGGTATAATAAGCATTCAAACCATATTAGGAAACAATCAATATAACTTGCAAAGATAAAAGCAACAAAGCTACAGTCATGCAATCATAAGTGGGAGGAGATGGGCGACAGGAACGATGAGAAGACCAATAGCAATAGTAATGCAACCTAATGTAAATAGTTTGACAGTGTTGAGGGAATTATTTGTTTAGCAGAGTGATGGTGTTCAGGAAAAAACTGTTCTTGTATCTAGTTGTCTTGGTGTGCAGTGCTCTATAGTATCGTTTTGAGGGCAGGAGTTGAAAGAATTTATGTCCAGGATATTAGGGGTCTATAAATATTTTCACAGCCTTCTTTTTGACTCGTACAGTATACAGGTCCTCAATGGAAGGCAAGTTGGTAGTAATTGTTTTTTCCGCTGTTCTAATTATCCTCTGAAGTCTGTATCTGTCTTGTTCGGTTGCAGAACCAAACCAGACAGTTATAGAGAATGCAGATGACAGACTAAATAGTTCCTCTATAGAACTGTATCAGCAGCTCCTTGGACAATTTGAGCTTCCTGAGTTGGTGCAGAAAGAACATTCTCTGTTGGGCTTTTCTGATGACATTTTTGATGTTAGGTGTCCATTTAGGTCTTGAGATGATAGAACTTAGAAATTTGAAGGTCTCTACTGTTGGTTCTGTGTTGTAAGAGGTGGTAGTATGGGAGGGTTTCTTCTAAAGTCTACCACCATTTCTACGGTTTTGAATGTATTCAGTTCCAGATTGCTCCGGTCGCACCACAAGGCTAGTTGTTCAATCTCTTGTCTGTATGAGGACTCATCATTGTCTCAAATGAGACCATTCAATGTTGTATCATCTGCTAACTTCAGTAATTTAACAGATGGATTGTTTGAGATGCAGTCATTGGTATATAGAGAGAAGTGGAGAAAGCACACATCCTTGTGGGGGGGGGCTGTGCTAATTGTACAGGTATCTGATGTGATTTTGTTTAGCTTCACCTGCTGCTTCCTGTCTGTTAGGAAGAAACTATAGATCATCTCATCAATGGTTATAGTAAAATTATTCAAAGTACAAACAAACCCTTGATAAAGATACAAAAATTGTCCAAGGAGTTTATCTAGAAAATTTGGCTCCACTATTTGTAAAAACTATAGGGACCATGTGCCTGAAACAGCTGTGAAAATTTTGTGGGATTTTAAAATTCAAACTGATAGGATTTAGAAAATAATGCAACAAACATTACTGTTATAGGAAGTAAATGGTGACTCATTGATATGGCAATACTTGAACACATAGTAAAGTGATTTAAAAAACAATCGGAAAATTGTTTGGAAAACAATTGGAAATGTGATTGTTATATTGATTGTAATAGGAGCTCATGGGACAATACCCAAAAAAATGCCAAATATTGATGATTTTTAAGCTTTTGGGACTTGACACCACTAATTTTACAAAACAAAATAAAAAAACCTATTTTATTTGAAACAGAAACTACATTTTATAGTAATATCTCAGAATCCTGCCAGGTTAGCCTACTACTGTTTGAATATAGGAGGTACTTGGAGGACAGACTACTAGGAAATCTGAAGGCTGTAGGTTAACTAAAACATAAACACACTCACATTTGGAAGAAGACAATGACCAATTGGATAGGCATCATAAGGGACAGATGATCCCCTAAGTAACCCATTCCCAAATAATGAAAGCAGAGGTGGTATTCAGCTGGTTTGGATTGGTTTGGGCGAATCGGTAACAGCAATTTTAACTGGTTCGCCGAACTGATAAATACCACCTCTGGTTGGCCCCACCCCACCCTGCCCACCCACTCACCCGCTTGCTGCTTACTCACCCCGCCCGCCCACTTGATGCTATATATTTTGCCTTCACCATGCGGCCCAGCTAATTGCCTCACCAGTCACCTCCGTGCCTTGCCCACTTGCTCAGCTCACCAAAGGTAAGCATGCTGCCCGCTTGCCCTTCCCTTAGGTCGGGGACCAGGGCCCAGGGACACGCCATTCCCTGAGGCCCTGGAGCCTCCATCTGCCCACTTGCCACCCGCCTCAGCCGGGTTGGGGAACATGCCATTCCCCAACTCCCACCTTGCCCCGCAGCTGCTGCCCCTCGCTGCCCACTCACCATCTGCCTCACTCACCTACCTTCCATTCTGATCATCTTGGTGGGGGGGACATGGTAAGGCTCGGCCACCTTTCAGCCTTCAGTCACCAGTTGTTTTTAGCTGCCTTTTTACTTTCTGGCTGCCTTCCAAACAGCTTTGCTGCAACGCCATCCCTCCGGCACAGAAGGTCATTCTCCTGGCCAGGTGCAGCCATGAGTGACATCAGCAGGTAATGGGGTGCACGTGCATGGCTTGCATGAAGAACAGGGTGGTGATGATGGTGACGGTCACAGGACAAGTCCCGTGACAAGTCCCGTAACCATTGCCACTATCACCGCCCTGTTCATGCTGGCTATGCATGTGCATCCCATTGCCTGCTGGTGCTGCTCGCAGCCAGACCTGGCCAGAAAAATGACCTGCTGCTTGGAAGGCAGCCACCACAGTCCTTAAGGTACTTTGACACAGGAGGTGGGGGGGGGGACCTGAAGGGACAGGCCACAGTAGTTGCTTTCTGAGCAGCTCCACTGTAAAGGGAAGCAGAAAAGTTTGGCTTCTCTGCCATAGCATTCAACATGGCTGCTTCTCTCCTCCTTTTCTGCCTCATAGACACAGAGCAAACATGAGAAGTAGGCGAGAAGCAGCCAGGTTGAACGTTAGAATACTTGGCCAAACTTTTCTGTCAGTTCTGTGGGCATGGCTTGGTGGGCATGGCTTGGTGAGGAGTTGCTGCCCCACCTTGCTATGAGTGACATCAAGTTGGCCATGCCCACTCAGTCACATGACCCCTCCACCAAGCCATGCCCATAGAACCGGTAGGGAAAAAAAATTGAATACCACCACTGAATGGAAGGCTTTAGTTTAACGGTAATCACTAGCAACTTAAATTGTACCCAGAAGCATATTAGTAGCCAATATGGCTCATGGAGCAGAGATGTTACATATGCCAAATTTTTAGGAATAAGACTATTACCTAACTTGTTGGGTTGGCAATATATAAACCATCAATGTATGTTTGCAGTGTATTGTGTTGTATTGTATAGCTTTAAGATTGCTGCATTGCATCATACTGTGTCCTGATTGGTTAGCTTTGTTGCCAATGTCCTTAAGAGGGAGCTAGAAACATGGTTTGTTCTCTTTGTTGTTCTTGCTCTCTGATATCTGTATCTGACTTACTGTATTACTGTTTGCAACTCCAGAAGAACTGTTTACTGTGCATGATTAATACGACTGGTATGAAGACTTTGTTTATTGGACTGTGCTTTATTTTTCCTGAATGTAAACTGTGATACGACTCAGTGTATCTGTGTGGTGACTGTGCTTATTCATAACTACTCTCAACTGCTTTCATGTGCACACCCTTGCTACTCAAGGGTTATTCCTTAACACAAATGATTGGCACCCATAACCTCATGAGCTGTTGCTATTGTTTTGCACCAACTAAAGCTTCTGAACACTCTTCAAGAGCAGTCTGATGTAGTGTGTGTTCCAGTAATTTAAATATACAAAATACAGATTGTATTGTATAGCTTCATAGGAAATATAAATATTTCTCTTCCTGTCCCTAACACGTTTCTAGTTCTCATTTAGAGAACACGGATGGTCAAACCTGAGACAGGCAAAAGGGACAGAAGGAACAACCGTAGTTAGTTTGTAAGGCTTCCCTTGAATCAGGCTTGACTTCTGTGTCTACATATTCACATCTATTTAGTTTTCTTGGCAGTAATGTGGTGCTGGTTTGTCACCATCTTCTTCCCAGATGTGTGAGAGTTAATGTTCAAGTTTAACCTTTAGATTTGAGATTTCTTAGCAGTTTCTCTTCCAAGTACCTCCCATATTTGTCCAGGTTTAGCTTTGGGAAGCAACCAAGGTCATCTGGGAATAAATGTGAGCAAGTGCACATGTTTATTCTTGGTAGTGACACAGGAGGAATGTCTCCCATTCAAATAATTAACCTGCTCAGTCACAATCTTTCCTTTCTGTGTCCCTTAGAAAAGAAATCCATCTAACCCTACTGCAAAAAAGCCAGGTTATTTTCCATTATATCATAATGCAAAAGTAGGCATGTTCTGGGAACTGTCTCAACAGAACCACATCGCACAATATTTAAGGAAAGTATTTGCCTTTCAGACTGCTAAATCAGGGCTGCTGTCTGAAATCTTGACCTCTTCTCCTAACATGAGACTAGAAAGCATTTATTTGGGTATATTTCAAACCCTCTCTTTCTTTCTATTATTCAAATCCTCTGTCCTCTTTATGTATGTCAGTATAGGGTATTGCAGCAATGATTAATAAGAATAACATTAATGGTTAGCTAAAGAAAGAAAGAAAGTGGTACAAGGCATTTTTTTTCTGTCTCTCTCCTGTTATCTTCTGTTGCCTTTTGTCACCTGACTTAGCAAGACCCCTTTCTATTACAAAAGAGCACCATGACATTTTCAAAACATACTGTCCCTTGAGCCTGGAACCTAACACAGACAAGAAAGCTCAGCTTGGTGCCAATAAGACTTTGTAATGTGTAGGCTTCTATTTAAAAAAAAAAAACCTAGGCTACAATAGTAGCTAAATGCACCCAGCTGAATTTTTCTGCCATAGTTTAAAGGTACAGCACTACACATTTTAAATGGGTTTTCTCAATTAGCCTGGTTTCCCAGCATTCCAAAATATGTGTATTAATAAGGAAGCCTCCAGATGCTTTGGTTGATTGTGGCTGAAAAGTTAGTTGATTCTCTCTTTCTTGGGTTCATCCCTTTGGGAACCAATCAAAATTCAAATTGATTTCCAAGACACTCATAGGAATCACATTTCCTAGGAAGCCCAAACTTGATTGGATAGAATGTATTGATTCTGTTGCAGGAAACCATTCCCTACACTGGGGTCTCCAATCTTGGCAACTTTAAGACTTGTGGACTTCAATTCCATAAGTCTTAAAGTTGCCAAGATTGGAGACCCCTGCCCTACACAATGTGCACTACCTTTCTGTGATCATACAGGGTATTTTTACACAGAAGAAGTATAAACTGTCTTCAGGTGCATCTTATTCATGCACCTGAAAGGATACATCTAACTTTTATTTGTTCTGAAAAGTTGACGGGTCCTGATTTTTTAAATTAAAACTCCCTGAAAGAAAAGAGGGCACAGATTCACATTGATCCCCTTGTCTATAGCAAAGCAACCCATACAAGTGTTTTTATTAAAGACTACAGGTAGTTCTTGACCAGAGAACCACAATTTCCATTGCTAAGTAAGGTGATTGTTGAGTGAGTCATGCCTCAATTTACAACCATTTTGGCCTTGGTTGTTAAGCAAATTACTACAGTTGATAGTGAGTCTTGCAGTCAGTAAGTGAATCTGTCTTCTCCCATTGACTTTCCTTGTTGGAAACCAGCTGGGAAAGTTGCAAATGTTGTTCACATGACCCCAGGATGCTACATGTGTAAACACATGCTGGTTACCAAGCGCCTGAATGTTGATCAGATGACTGGGGGAATGCGGCAATGGTTGTAAGTGTGAGCATCCATACTAAGTCATTTTTTTTCAGTGCTGTTGTAACTTTGAACAGTCACTAAACAAATGGTTATAAGTTAAGGACTACCTGTGTTTGATTTTTAATTATCATAGATGTATAGAAATAATAATTTCCCTGGGCACAATATCAATGAATATCTTGGAGAAGAGTTGATAGCTGCATTAATACCCTATGCCAGATTTAATCATCTAGTCAGAACCTGTTTTGATCACCTTCTACCAACAAAATGAGAAAATACCCTTAATTAGGACCATATTCCATGTCAGAATCATGCAGGTCTTTTTTTTCTTTTAATCAGGGATTGTGAATGACTATAAAACAACTGAAAATAGGCTCCACCATGAGTCCAAAAGCTCAGAAGACAAGGTCCTCTGAGAGGTCACTGGGACAAGGTTCTCTTGGTCCCGATGACCAATCCAAATTGGATCCTATAAAACAACTATTCAATCTGAATTTTGTTTTGAATGGCTTTTTCAAAATATTTCATCCAGTTGTGTACATCATATCTTATGTAGAACACTGACAAGCTGGTAAATGTTCAGAGGAGAACCACTAAGCTTAGCGAGGGGCAGGAAAGAAAAAATCCTGAAAAAAACTAGGTGACAGGATACAACTTAAGTTGGACAACAGAAGACATATGGTAGTTGGTGTAGAAGACTTAGATAGTGTGTTCCAGAAGATAGAAGAAAATGTAATGGATTTAAATTACAAAACAACAACAGCAACAACAAAACCACAATAACAACCAGATTCTGGTTGGACATCATGAAGAATGTTCAAATGTTAAGAGCTAATCAATAATAGAAGATAAGAGAAGCTGGTTACCCACATGTGCTATCCAGCATATTATTATATATGCTTGACAAAATAAACTTACGACTTATGAATTATGTGGTTGATGCTTTAATAGTATATTCCTGCATTGGGCTAGAACATCATTAGGTGATATTCACAATCCCTTCTAGCCATTACCTTTCATGGCTCCAAAATGTCATGATCTTTCTTTCTGCAGCTTTCAGCTGCTTAAGTTAGTATTAATTTTTTTTAAAAATGCAGCCTGTACCTGTATAATCACAATGGAGTCAGTAGATTCTAGACATTTTAGGTAAAGATGGATAGATATTCAGTTCTGATGTTCTTCTTCTACAAAAGGAGGTCACAGGGGTAGCATTTTCTCTCCAGACATTTTTATACATGTTATATATGAATAGTTTATTTGTGGTGACTGAAAGAGTCAACTGTATTCCTTTTTCTCACCTTGAACATTCAGATTACTACAACTATAGGTTCAGAATCAGCCAATTTTCAAGTATTATCTTGTATTATTTTGTTGATCTGGGACATTGCCCAATTTAATAAATGTCAAGGAGCCTTGTTGTTCTTCTGTTGTGATGTTCTTTTCATCTGCTAAGGACCTCAAGAGTTACCTGACAATCAAAAGGAAAGAGGAAAAGGAGGAGAGAAGCAACAGAGTTATCCACTTCTGTTTTTGAAAACTCAGCGATGATATTCCATGCAGTCAAATGAAAATATGACTTTGGCAGAGAATGGCCATTACAATGTAAAACCCCATATGCCATTATACAGTGTGTTGCAATCTGTTTTACGGCCGCCTCAATTCTAACGAGTGAATACTGCCAATAAAGCAATTGAAGATAACACTAATTGCTTATTTCTGTGATCCATAATTTTTATAGTCTCCTTATAGCTCTTTAGTCAAATAGATTGGGGGAGGGGGGAGGGGAGAGTTGGTTTTGTCTTTTGGTTTCAGCTTCCCCCACCCAAAAGATAAATAAATAAATAAATATAGAGCTCAGCTGCTGGGAACACTGGAGACAATAACATATCTTGAGCCAAAGGTAACTTTCCTCCTCTCCCTTTTTCTCTTAAGCTGATAAATTGTTGAACATTAGTAAAGAAAAGAGTAAGTCCATCTTTGACATTAATTCATATTTTAAAATACAATTTTTATTACATTTAACAGTGCTAAATATTAGGGTCTTAAAAAGTGATAGTATTTTCATAACATTTCTACTCTGTTCTTTCAGTAGATGTGTATTTGACAGTCTCCTTGTACAAAATTGTCATCAAATAAATGTTGCCTTTCCAAGTGATCTGTTTTTGCTTCCGAAGTCAAATTGGTATGTTTTGAATTTTCTCCCATTCTTATCTTTTATTTCTATACTTTGCTTGCCACTCTTCCATAGACTGATCTCCAAACATGTGTCTCTTTAACTCACATACTTTTCAGAGAACATGGGGCATGGTGAAGTTTATATCTCTTGGAATTGCAGGAATTGAAGTTTAATACATTTGGAATTGATAACATCAAAAGGGCTGTGCTACATCTATAACAGAATAACTTTCAGTGTCTTCTTATCAGTTTGCTTTCTACATCAATAAAACACAACAGCATTTTGATGCATTAGCATTCATATACGGTTTGCATTGATAAATGCTCCTATTCCAGTGTACAGGAAAGGAAAAGAAAAAGAAGAAATGTGAACTTACACTTTTAGCTGCATTTTGATTTTTTTAATGCAGGATTTTACAAAGATTGTATTTGGCAAGTGTAACAGAAAAGGAGGACTAAATGCACACAGTACAAATTCTCTTCAAATGTTATTTTTTCTAATACAATAAGAGCCTTATTGCTTTTCATTTATATTGCTCCCTAACAATCTGGGTCCTCATTTTACTGACCTCGGAAGGATGGAAGGCTGAGTAACCTTGAGCCCATCAGGATCAAACTCCAGGCTGTGAACAGAGTTTGCCTGCAATACTGCATTCTAATGACTATACCACCAATGCTCATTTTTCATGCCTAAAGTGGTGCTAGATGTTATGGTTGATTTTGAATTTGGAACAGGGTATTTAATTATTTTTCTATGCTAAAGATGAAACATCTGTGAGATTTTGGGTTGAACGTTATGTACCCAGCCATGAATATTGTTCTTTTTAGATGATAAGTAGGAGCTTAGTATAAAAAGAGAGAGAAAATAGGTTTTTAAAATTAATTCAATTAAACTTGAATTACTACTAGGCTACTCTTGAACTGGCAAGTGGGTATAAGAGTCGTGGTGGCACAGTAGAATGTGGTCAGAGGTGGTATTCATCAGGTTCTGACCAGTTCTGGAGAACTGGTGGTGGAAATTTTGAGTAGTTTGGAGAACTGGGAAATACCACCTCTGACTGGCCCTGCCCCCATCTATTGTCTGCCTCCCGAGTCCAGATGATCGGGAGGGAATGGAGATTTTACAGTATCCTTCCTCTGCCATGCCTACCAAGCCACACTTACCAAGCCATGCCATACCGCACCCACCAAGCCATGCCCACAGAACCAGTAGTAAAAATTGTTTTGAATCCCATCACTGAACGTGGTATTGTAGACTAATTCTGCCAACTGCAATTTAGCAGTTCGAATTTCACCAGGCTCAAGGTTGACTCAGTCTTCCATTCTTCTGAGGTTGGTAAAATGAGGACCCAGATTGTTGGGGGCAATATGCTGACTCTGTAAGCCGCTTAGAGCGGGCTGTAAAAGCACTATGAAGTGGTATATAAGTCTAAGTTTTATTGCTATTGCTATTTTACATGTTGAGACTACAACTTTCAGATTTCCCAGCTAGGTGCATGTTTGGAAAGGATCATATTGAGAAAGGGATTCTCCAGAATCTTGGAAGTAGAACTATTGTGCTAATTCTAGATCCATGTCCTTACCAACTCTTTTTTTAAAAAATCATGATAATGTAGACAATGTGTAATTAGGTGCTACTTTTTAAATCTTTTTTTAATGGAGTGGAGATGGGAATCCTGTTATATTTTCAAGGTTATTAAGCAACTACTGTTTTAATGTGACAGAAAGTTTTCTCTCCCTGTTCCCATCTTACCTTGTTTTCAAAAGAACAGGAAAAGAGCATTATTTTATGACTGCATCAAGCCACACTTTGAAAATGGGAAGTACAGAAAGTGTCTAATGCACAGATGGTTATATTCAAGCAAATAATTAGAGAAAGAAGAGAGAAACACATACAACAGCACTGCCACTGCTGTTATGCTATATCAGTTTTATTGGCTTGTATCTGAATTTTAAATTCAAATGAGCCTGTTTTAACTATACATAATAGAAAAACAGTTTTAATAAATGTGTAAGCTCAAACAAGAAATGGGAACTCTTAGGAGAACTGGAAACACTCAAAACAAACAAGAAAACAGATACATCCTTTCTCCTGTCTTGCCTTGATTTACCTTGGCATCATCATCAATAACAATAACAATAACAATAACAATAACAACAACAACAACAACAACAACAACAATAATAATAAACTTTATTCATTAAACATGAAATTCAGTCAACTGAACATTCAAAAAATGCATCAAAAATACCATTGACTGGTGCTAATAGTTGATATGGGCTGCTGCCAGAATCCTATGTATCAAGTAAGTGCCTTCTTAAGATATACAATGTTCCAAGTAGCGCAGTTTTTTGCAGTTCCACTGGTGTTATTGCAGGAAGCTGCAATTTGTTGATGTATATTATTATTATTATTATTATTATTGGTTAATCTGTAGTGAGATTCACAGTCTTTGAGGCTGGTTATAGCTCAGCAGCTCGAGTCCTAACCAAGGACCTAGGAACTGTTAAGGTATCATTGGAGGATTTTATTATTATATTTATATTATATATATAAAATATAAATAAGCAAAAATATTATATATATATATATATATATATATATATATATATATATATATATATATATATATATAATATATATTATATATATAATATTATATTATATTATATATATGTAGGTCTGTTCTGTCCCCGCTCCCACGAATACACCCACTCAGACAGTCGGAGGTTAAATAAGCTGGCAGGCAACCAAGTAGTCTGATAAGAAGCTTGGCAGCAATCCCAGCAGCTGCTTGCCAAAACCTTTATTAACGTAACAGGAAAATACATACCACAAAATGTCCAGAAATAAGAAGCTGAGATGCAGGAAGATCTGAAGCTGGGATGCAAGAATATCTGTTTTTGTCCGTCACAAAGTTGCAGGCTGAACTCACTCTCTTTTATAGCCTGTGGGGTGTGGTCCAGTGAGTCAGCTAATCACAAGCACGCCTTGCCTTCTGTTGGGCACGTTTCTCCCTGCGTTGCTGGCGAGGATCCAGCCAGCACTTATCTCCCTCGTTACTGTCCACCTGTGGCTGTGGGGATGTGCTTGGCTCTGGGCCTATCTCTTGCCCTTCGGTGTCCTCCAGGGGCATTGCCAGAGAGGAGGGTCCTGGAGAGGGAGGTCTTGCCAATTCCTCCCTTTCACTCTCAGAGTCCTCTCCTGATGATGACACAGGCTCAGGCAACGGAGCCACAACAAGGTCTTTGGTTATTCGGGTCTTCTCCCGCGTAAAGTTGGAAGTGTTTTGGCGATGTTTTGACAAAGGGGCTTGGTTGTGCTCTGATCCAATCAGAGCACAACCAAGCCCTAACCAATCAGAACACACCTCCACCCAATCAGAACACAGCCAAGCTCCCACCCAATCAGCTCACACCCCCACTAGCAGGTAAAAGGAAGAGACAGCTGTGATCTCACATTGCTCCTGGAAGCACGAAGCCGAGAACACCAGCCTGAAGATGACGAATGAGACTTCATTGAAACGTCACCAAGATACTTCCAATTTTACACGGGGGAAGACCCGAATAACCAAAGATCTACATATATATAATATAATATATATAATATATTATATATTATATTATATAATAATTATATAATTATATAATTTTACTATTATTATTATTATTATTATTATTATTATTATTATTATTTCAACATATATAGGCTGCTGTCTCTCAGGTGTTTTGGATAATATCTCCCATAATCTATGACAATTAGCAATTCTTAAATCTCTTATCCCAAAAAGGCATGGACAAATTGTGGTAACATTGTAATAAATCATGAGAGTATTAGAAATAATATTATTACCCTATCTTCTCTAGATCAAAATCAGCAAGTATCCAATTTAGTAATTCTGATGTTTTCTAGAAGTTAATTGACTTATTTAAACAAAATCTGTATCAAACTTTTATGTTCAGTTTTATCAGTTTTAAATGAGATCAATCTTCCAGTTTTAAAACTGTGGTATATTCTAATATAATGTTAACACAGCACTGCAGAATATTATTACAATCTATATTCCAGGCAACACTTTGGCCATTTTTACTCTTGCTATGGATTCTAAATAAGCTAATATTGTAGTTCTGATTATAATTTAATTTTTGCACAGGAAAATAGAAAGTACTATGATGTCACAAACATTTCTCATGTTATTTTTTAAAATTATTTTTAAGGATGCTTTTGTGAGCCCAGAGGCTTTTAGTAGACAGCTTTTCATCTTTAAAAGAATGGAAGAAGTCAGATAGGCAAGATCTAGTGGACATTAGGAGTAATTTTTGACAAATAGTTATGTGCACCTAATTTATCTAAATGAAAAATTGTATTTCACTATGTGTTTTCAGATTTGCTCTTCTCATGCATTTCTACATATTTCTAAATCTGTGCTGTACTAAAATATCTATATTCTTACATTTAAAGTTTTGTTTTAAACTGACTTGCAGAATTCAGATAGATCCTGAATTCTATGTTAGTATGAATCTGATCAATTCACATCCATATTCACAAAGAATGAAGTTCTCAAACACTCAAAACCTAAAGCAGCAGTGAACACAGTAGTGCCTCCCCCTGATAAAACATCTATAGAGTCAGACTGCATGCAGTACAAACATAATTCAAGTTCCCAAGTACTGTATCTATTAGAAGAAGCAGAGTGTTTGGATAATCTTTCAAACTTCTATTTGAAAGAGAAATTCCATAAAGAATTTACAAAATCTGAGGTTAGACAAAAAATTTGAATCTCTGAATCCAGTTTATTTTATTTTTCTGTCTCACTGATTATTTCTACAAAATTGTAAACTGATTTTCTGCACTGATTGAACAGTCACATTGGATTGAACTGATCCAAAGCAAATTGATAATTCCAGTTAGAACCAATTTGCACCTGTTTAGCAACATGAAACTACTGGGTCTGGAATTCTGGGTATAAAGGAAGGAGACAGAGTTTCTGCAACTGCACTTCATTCTTTTTCAATAGTAATTGAATTTGGTACATTAGTGGCAAAATATTTTTTACCCATATACCAGTACACACACACATTTTTCTGTGTTGTTTGTCTGTCTTCTATCTCCACATTGCCCCAGGAACTGTTGTCTTCTACCGCCATGTTGTCCCAGGAACTGAAAGAACAAATAAACCCTTAAGGGAAAGAAAACCCTTGATGTTATTTGCCTTTGTGTCTATCCACCAGCAAATAGTGGTGGATAAAAGGAGGGGTGTGAAGTTGTAATCTGTGGGCAGAGGGCAAAGAAGAACTCCAAATGGAATGTAAGGGACAGTCTCTGTAGCCCTGGTGAGCCTGGAAAACAATTTTGTTTTGTTATCTGGAGGAAATTCTGGCATGGCTGACTTTACTGAACCCAGAGAATTGTTCGGTATCTTCCGGTGTTAGCCTCGTGTCCTTGTCAGAACACCTGCTGTACGCTCCCAGCAAACACTGGGGCCGAAGCATCTCTTTTCTAATGACACCTCATCAATCCGCTCCTATCAACGTCCCAGCCACAGGAGTGACTCAGAGTGCTCTGGAGCTATAGAAAATGTCACCGTTTGGGGAGAAAAGGTCAGCCGCAAGCTCCCCTCCCTTTCCTCCCCTGCCAAGCCACAGTGGGCCTGCCGTTCATTATCCTAATTAAACCCAGCAGCTGAACATCTTCTTATCTGTAGGGGAGGAGAACAGGGGCATGATGCAATAGGGTTGATTTGCATATCCAAAGTTAATTAGTGCGGAGGAGCAGGTGTACAGTAATAATAATTATCACACATGACAATCACCTGTGACCACTTCCCAGAGCTCTTTCCAGGACTCGGTGCAGTGATTGCTAGATGAAGCTTTTCACCCTCTTCCTTCTCTCTCTTTCTTCCCTTTTCCCTCTCTCTCTCTCTGTGAATTATCCCCCTGTCAGGCAGTAGATGTCCTTGTTTGAAAGCTTATGGTAAATCGGTTTGTTGTTCTTAGTTTTGTGTTGGTTATCAGGTGGCTTTGCCTTCTCTGCTTCTTGTCTCACATGTACTTTGTTTGGCCTCTCCCATTCACTTCCCCCATGCCCTTTTAAATTTTTTAATTTTTAAAAAAAATTATTTTGACTGACATCAATCTGGAAGCTTTCTGCCAACGTGTGAGCTGAAAAACAATGCAACAACAACAAGAGCAACAATAATAAATCACATTTCTCTAAAAGGGAGTTAAAACCTTGCTGGCTATAGAGACAAACTAAGTGTGCATGTGCCTAACCCCCCCCCCCGGCCCCCCTTCAATGTGCCACATTTAAACCTATCTGGGGGTTGGGGGAGGGGGGAGAAGAGTCAGATTATGAAAATGACATTATAGAACAATCTTCACCTGAATGGAATGTTTGCCACAGAGCTGCTTTCTGCCAATTGCACTGTACTGGTTGCTTTTCTGTTTGAATCTAAATATATAAATAGCTACAGTCTGAAGGCAGAAACAGGTAATCTACCCAGAAAGTCATTGTAGGGGAGAGCAGAGGAACAGAATTTCCAAGCAGTTTAGAGGATTTATTTACCTTGGGGAATAAACTTATTTTAAAAGACCAGGAACACAAGAACATTCAAGCTAAGAATGTTGCCTTCAGGCTGACGTTTCTGGCTGTCTCAACTTACTATTGAAACTCTGCTCAAAGCAAAATTTAAAGTGAACTGAAAGATATCTTCCCAGGTGGGGTATCTGAACAGCTTCCAGAGAAGGCAAAACACATTTTTCTAAGAGCTGGAACAGGAATCAACCAGAAGAAAAATTGTTCAGTCAGAAGTTTTTTGGAAAATCTATGAGCAGATTATAAAGGCTTTTTCTAACTCTTAGAGAACAAAAACTGGAATTCAAGAAAAAGAATTCAGATATATTGTATGAGAAAACTTCATTTAGTTATTAAAGTATTTGAACATTTACAGGTAAAGTCTATTAGATTAGTCCTTTAACCCAATCAAACTTTTTTTTAAAAAAATTGATTTATATGCCGCCCTTCTCCGGAGACTCAGGGCAGCTTACAATGTGTTAAGCAACAGCCTTCATAGTTTTGTATATACCTGCTTAGTAGGGTTTTTGCCCCCCCCAAAGCGGTATTCTTTTTAATACAAAGTCAGCTTATTGCCCCCACAATCCGGGTCCTCAAATTTCCTAAAGGATATAGTGTTTACTAATAATAGTAATTATTATTGATAATTGCTCAGTGTTATTGAAAACATGAAACTTGGGGAACACCACCTCTCTCTCTCTCCCTCCCTCCCTCCCTCCCTCCCCCTCTCTCACTATCCAGCAACATGAAGCATATCACAATATAACAAACTGTGAATTTTGTTGGAAGCCTTACAGTAAAAGAAAAGAATGAAAATAACTAATCGTATAGTAGCTATATATGCATGATAACTGACTCAGTAGCTTTACAGCCTGGTATCAGAGCTGCATAAGGCATTAATCAAAATGGAAATAGGATCTAAGAACCAGACCTGGGATTTAATGCTAGGGAAGTAAAGCCAGCTATCAGGCTGAGGATTAAAGCCAGAACAAATGAATCAGAGTTCAGAACTGAGATTAGAGATATACACAACACAAAGAATATTTTGAGCCAGAACAAACAACAACACATCAAGTATTCCATCAGAATTTGGCTTAAATGTTCTGTTGAAACAAATATATAAACGTGCCATGTGTTTGGCCAAATGAAACAATACAAGTCTGAATTTAGTGGCATTTCCTTGTTTTTCATCTCAGGCCCACAGAAGCACATTCTAAATGCTATCTGGCATCCAAATGTAAGAAAATTTGGCTAATGAGATTGTTTGTAAATTAGGCACTTTTAAAAATAAAACATAAATCTTCATAGGAAGGCAGGTGAACACAGCACTTTGCTCTGACTTATTCCAAAATTTATATTAGAAGCTGTTATCCAAAAGGTACAGAACAGACAGAGGTTTTGCATAATTCAAATAAAACATCTGGTTTATTCAGCAAGCAGTTAATAGGGAAAATATTATTTCTTTAACATATTTCTCTATGAGGTTTAATTAATATTTTGATGTTTTAAAAATCTCCTCTGATCATTTTCTGGTACCAAGACAAGCAATAGGTTTTGCATTCTTAGGTCTCTGTGTGTGGAGAGGCTGCCACACCCAGCAAAAGCAACTATATTTGTTCTTTTGTTATTTGTTTTATGGAGGGAGGGAGGGAGGAAGGAAGGAAGGAAGGAGGCAAGTTACTATTTCTTATTGCAAGAATGATTGTTTCAAGACTGGAATATTCTGGGGTCAAAGTATTGAGTATCATGTAATATCTACATGATGAACACTCTGAAAAACATTATAATAGCTTTCCCCATCCTGATGCCCTTGAAATCAAGTTGTCTTAGTTCATACATAACACTAAACCACATTGGATACATTTGAGCACCCTGTTAATTTTATTCCTACATATATTATTTATATTTGTAGGTATTCTAGACATACCCATTCACACATTCATTTACACACTCTTACGTGAAGGTGTTTAAAAATATTGCACCGAAATTTAAAATGTCTCATTGAACTTTAATTTTTTTAAAAAAATAAAAAGTAAGTTTGGCTGTGTTACACATTGAAATGTGTGGTTCCAATAAGTAAGGAGAAATAACATTAAATACACATGAATGTTATGATTAAAGGGCAGATGTTAAAATCCATGAAATGGTTTCTCATTTGTGTGTGTGTGTGTGTGTGTGTGTGCATGTGCACAAAGAGCAATATTTTTGCCAATCAATTCAAGCAGAGTAAGTTCCTCCTTTCTCATGCAGTTTTATTCACGTCCCTTTCTCACACAATTTTAATGATAAGCAAAAGAACAGGCAAAATGGCACTCAAGTGCCTACAGAATGCATTAAAAATGCAAAACTTTACATATAAGTCTTTTATTAAAACTTTCCATAATTGGGTAAAATTATTTCCCCCACTGGGCTAGCTTTCAGTGTGGCATGCAATTAGCTTGCTGTCACAAACATAATTACAGGTTTTGGTTCTGATTTCCTTCTTTCTTTTTTTCCTCCTATGTCCTTAAAAAGTGGAAATGTAGCATTTTTAAAACATTAAAAAATCCCACAAATCTATCCATTTGCATCAATGATAACCTACCAAAATGAAAAATTAAGCAATTATCAAGCAGGGGGAAAAGCAGTGTATGTTAATTTCACTTATAGATATATGGAATCGCAATCGAGCTTGAAGAAACATTAGACTTTTTAGTGGCATGGTGAAATGTTTGTGCTGAATAAAATAGTTAAACTTGGACAAAATGGCCTCATCATCTGTCCTTCACAACCTACAAATGCACTTTTTTTTTATAATTGTGTTTTTGAAATTGAATATACTGACATATTGATATTCTCATGATCTGCTTTGCTTGGTTGGCTATTTCTTTCCTTCCTAGAATATCAAAAACTTAGCTTTTTGCAACAATACAACAAATCTTTTCAGCACATTGATCCTTTTTTCTGAGGATATTCTTCTTTATATACATTTTCTAGGGAAAAATAGCAGTCAATACTTCCTTCTTCAGAACTTTGCTGAGTAAGCCACAATTGGCTAGTATTTAGTAACACGTAAGTTCTAAATTATGACTTTATGGTCAACAATGATGGAGTTTGCACAATTTGCAAAACCGGAAAAAGCAATAAACAACCTCTTTTGAGCTTAATATACACCATCAAACAAGTCATTGTGTGGTAAAATATCTGGAGGTAAATATATTGTCAATGGATATTCTGGATTAAAAAGAAGATTCCAGAGGCCATTCTGTTACTGTCCTCGATCATAGCACACCTAAAGAAGTGTTTTCTCTTAAATTTTAAAAAGAGATTGTTTTTCACCTGGCAGAAATATGTACAATTGTGCCCTGGTAATTGCTTCCTTGCCACCGGAACAATACCAATCCAGATGTCCATCAATTTTTGTACATTAAGGAGAAGAACTGACGGATTAATCTGCTGTTGCTTTCCTTTCTTCCCAACATTTGTCAGCCGACAGGGAATTTTATAGTTTTGTAGTTACCAATTGCTCTTCTTAATGTGGGATGAGGCTAGTTAGATTGGTAGGTTCAACTGTGTATTCTGGTTTTTGTTCTAAGGTTTTCTACAGGCCTGTTCAAAAGGAGCCTGTCAGTTGTTTTTGGTGAATAGTCAGACTTCTTTGGAATAGGGGTTTGCACTACTTCAAAAGGAGAACTAATCCTGTGTCCAAAAGAACAGAACCCAGATTTAACGCTATTCCAGAAGAGTGTTAAATCTATGTTCAAAATTAGCCCAAAGAGCAGCTGACAAATACAGGAAGGATTACATTGTAAAACAGCAAAGTTCTCTGTCTCTCCAACCCCAGTGCTATTGTTGGCATTCAAGCTGATCTATGGTTCAGACTTCTGGATGGTATAAAGAAGATCTCAGTTAGAAAGCACTTGTCTCTCCTGCTGCCAAAATCAAAATGGCCCTTAAGGTCATTTCTGTACCAGTCTAAAGATCAATGGGAGTTTCTGTACCAGTCTAAAGATCAATCCATGCCAAGCTGATTCTTATCTGAATGGTCTTCCTGATCTGCAAAGTTGTACATCCTTGCACCAGGGGTGGGTTCTACTTACCTTTAATACCGGTTCTCAACAGGGCTGCACACGCAGAAGCTTCCTAATGACATCAGGGTCGGTGGGCGGAGCCTCCCGCTGGTTTTATTACTGGTTCTATAGAACCGGTCTGAACCGGGGGCAACCCACCACTGCCTTGCACTAAATAAAATTAAATCACATAATCTGTATAAATTATGTAGATGAATATCCAGTTACAAACTTAAGCTAGAAACTTGTGGATGTTTAATTGAAAATAGAAATTCTGGGAATCCTAAATAGTTTGGCTTACCTTACTCTATTGCGTGATATTAGCAGAAGAGCAGAAACTAAGCTGAAATTATACCATTTTCTGTTATGCTCCTGATGAATTTTTGTGACTATGTGTGAAATCAGAGTAGACAGGAGGTGTGATATGAGCCAACAGCAGCATTAAAAAAAAAATCAACAGAACTTTTCCCTGATGCTCATAGATGCAGGTTACACACCTGTGCAGACTGGGGGGTGGTTGGGCAGGTCAGAAGCAGCAATTTGATCATGGGAAGCAGAGAAATAGCACTTCACCACTTGTCAAGTGATTACTTGCCTCTTCAACTCCTGCAAAGCATGTGGGGAGGGGGGGGGGTGAGCTTTGCCTTCACCTGCAGATGTTGCTATAGCAAAGACTAAAGTATGAGCAGCAAAGGGAACAGCAATAAACATAGAGATGTGGGAAAGGAAACAATAAAAGAACAGGACCAGAGGAACATAGCTGTTAAATGAGGCTCTTCCCAAGTAAAGGAAGGAAAAGCTGCATAAAGCACTATAATAAAAGCATAAAGAGTAGGAGGACAGGGAGAAATCTTCTCATTACACAATACCTCCCCCAGTTTATGCAAGTTATTTAGAAGAAACATGAATTCCAGCTATTGGTTCCAACCCAAAGTTTATTTCTATCTTCTGATTCACCATCAGCAGATATGTAATGTTGGTCAACCTGCATATTGTTGGTCAACCAGAAGGGAGAAAGCAACATAGTCCATTCTTGTTTCTGGTGCAGCTGGCTTTCAGTAGCACATTCATGTGTCTTCATGTGTCTTCAAGGGAGAACAGAAAGAGCAAAACCAGATATCTTAGAGGCATTTGCTCCTATTGTGCTTCACATCAGTTCGACTTTCTATATCTTTGAATCATATTTAGAGAAAGTCAATCTTTTTCAAGCAAGTGTAATATTTTATTTATTTTTTCCTGTGTTTGTTTAGTTGTTCAGTATATTATTACGTTGTCTTCCTTGTTTCCTCAAACCCTCCCTTCCTTTCCCTGTATCTTTCTTCATGATCCATTCTCCCCTCTAGAAAGCATATTTTTAAAAACTATAGTGTTGTAGTTATAATAAATGTTATGAGATCCTCAGAGAACTCCTGAAAGAAAAAGCACACATCTGATGTAATTAATTATATTTCCGTTCAAAAGATCTCCTTGTCTAATGTCACTTTGGTTGTCCCTTGCTATCAGTGCCTTTTCACAGGCATCATCCTTCTTTACAAAAATATTTGTCTTTTCACAAGAAAAGACCAAATAGATCAGTGCTAACATAAGATGATCCCTATGTGGACGCTGAGAACTCATATACTGTACATACACATAACCAAACACATCCAGCCCTCTATTATTATTATTCTGACCTTAGAATACTCCCAAATAAGAAAGAAAATAAGTTTACAGCACCAAACATGTGGCTGCTGAATTGTGGCTCATTAACACAGCCAACATGGTTATTTTGTGATCTTAATAAAGACTATGGGTGGTTATCTCCTAACAAGTAATAATTATCTTTAATGTATGTCACATAGCCTCCTTGTTGTTTGAGGGAGGGTATCTTTTCCTTTATTATCTTTTTGTTCTGCTGCTATCATTAAACCCTACATCTATAGTTCTCAGTTCATGCTTTTATGTTTATGTACATGCAGTCTGAATCTAGCATCCCACTGCTATAAATTGGACCTCAACAATTTATTTTGTTCTTTGACATTGGTTGATTAGACTATATATTTTACTCCTCCTATCAGGCCACTTATTTTCAGTCTACTGTTGTAAAGCTGATTGCTTCAGTGTCCTGCACTTCTTCCCATGTACCTTCTTTCCCCCCAGAGCCACAAAGTAAATGGTGGTGGTCCAATAAAAGAAGGCATCTTAAATGACCTTACTTTTCTTGTTTCTGACCTAAGGAAAATATGAGTAAATATGAGTACACTCAAGTATCTCCTGTGCTGCCTTACACTAAATACAGTTAGAACCTAGATACATGGTGCCAGTTCAAATTTATCTCAGTATTGTGTATTCTGATTAGAAACGGTGATCTAAAGAAGCATTGGCTAATTTCATGCTCTCCAAATGTACATAATTCCATCTCTTGTGATTTCTAGAGAACATGTTGGCTGCAAACTCTGGAAGTTGTTATGTGATGCATCCAGAGTGTTAAAGATATTGTTGTTGTGTAACAACTAGCAGAGTGAAGTGCACAGAGAAACGTTGCTGAGAGCAATGAGATAGAGATACATACAAACTGGTGTTATCAAAAGTTTTCTTTATAATGGAAAATAAACAATCCCGTAGTCTTCTAAACAGTCCAAGTCTTTACCGGTTAACTCCAAACAAACTCTTACCAAACAAACAGTAGTTGGTTCACAAACCCCGGATGGTAGCAGATCCACCCACACGTGCACGCACGCAATGGCAGCTTATCATCCACTGAATACCTTACAGTACCCTTCTTAAATACATTGTTAAATTATAGCATGACTCAGCATTACAGCATGATGTAGCATTAAAGCATAAAGTCACAGAACACATATATTGCCTGGACAACTGTTAGGCCCAAATCATATCCTAACATGCTCCCCTTTGGACAGGCCAATATATACAGTATACAGTTTAGATACAATATATACAGTTTAGATCCTTAATCCATAGCTTTCACAACATGCTTTATGTTTGACAGCACCTTGGCATACTACAGTTGCCTTATATCGATCTGGTGGATGCCTTTACCTAGTAGATCTTCTAGGCAATACAGGACTCAATTCAGATGTTTCAGTTTCATCCTCCCCTAAACCTACTTCCTGTTCCTCAACCTTAATAGAGGATTCTATAGTATCTATATCCTCAGGACTCTCATCAGGAATATGATGTTCTATACTAACAGTATTATCATGTCTGAAATCTGCACGCTCTAATTTATCCCATCCTTCGTGCTCTAGAAATTTAGCACTTGCACTACAGTAAACGCTAGTAGTACCCTGTGCCCAAAATCTAAAAGATCTATGATTTGATTCATAGCCAACAAAAAACATTTTTCTGGCTCTTTGTTGATCCTTTCTTCTAACACTAGATGGAATATGTACCCAAGCTGGGGCTCCAAATGTGTGTAAATAACTAAGATTTGGTTTCCTCCCATGCCATAAGGTGAATGGTATCTCACCTGTAGAGGAATGAACCACGTTGTTTAGCACATGGTTAGCACACATAACAGCCTCGCCCCATAAATTTTCAGGCAAACCAGAATCTGCCAACATAGTTCTAATCATGGCTTGTAATATTTGACCTCGCCTCTCAATATAGGAATCATGCTCTGGTCTGTACGGCGCAGATCGTTTATGCTGGATCCCTGCATCCTGCAAAAACTTTTCTAACCTTTGGTTAGTGAATTCTGTACCATTATCGGTCACTAAGCATTTCACTTTAAATTTCTGCTTCCTTTCCACAAAACGCAGCCAGTTGTTTATATGCTGGAATGTTTCAGATTTTGTTTTCATAAGATAACAGAATCCATATCTTGAATAATGGTCTACTATGCTTAGAATATAGCAGGCACCTCCTATACTGGGTTTCTTGGGTCCAATTAGGTCTATAAACATGACCTCTAACGGCTTTGTAGTTTTAAAACCATTAACACGGTTTGCTGGTGTAACCCTACTTTTCTGCTGACTACAGGCATTACAGTTCAGATATTTACTACATGCTTGTAGTTTTATCCCTTCCGATAATAGCACTGTCTTCTTTAACGTCCTGAAATTTAAGTGCCCAAGTCTCCGATGTAACAGATGAATACATTCATCATGTGGTTTAACATTCTTATAAACAGACTTAGACTTAGCCACCAATACTGGGTTCTCCCTTAAAATGAATAAATCATTTTCTAGATTTGCAGTAACAACCCTGCCATCTTTCTCTATAAGACACTTATCATTTTTAAATGTTACTGTAAACCCAAATCGTACCAAAGATTTAACAGATAATAAATTGAATTTTAAACCAGGAATATATAACATAGGCAATGGTTCATTACTAAATGACCAACAAGCAACACCCTCTCCAGCGACCTTAACCTTCCAGCCATTTGCTAGTTTAACATGTTGGTTACTATTCTCCATTTTAACAAAACATTTTCTATTTCTAGTAATAGATTGAGAAGCACCACTATCAACAACCCAACAATCCTGGTTAACATCAGTAGTTGAACTAGATATAGCTAAATTACAACCCTTCTTGGGTCTATTATTGTCCCTAACAGGCATTTTCTTATTTTTACAATATTTAGCTATATGCCCTTTAGCCCCACAAGCAAAACAACGTTTTACAACATAAGCAGTTGAGTACATTTTATCTTCTCTTGGTTGTTGCACTCTCAACTGATCCCTTTCTTGTCTTCTTTTGGATTCTTCCAACAACCTACCGGTTATGCCAGCCAATGTCAGTTCATCTCTGGACAAAACCTCTAACGAAGAAACAAAGTTGTCATAACTATCGTCCAAAGAAGAAAGAATTATGTAAACTTGTTGTAGTTCAGAGAAAACAAGTTCCTTTTCATGCAGCTCCTGGAAACTTCTGGTCATGGATTCCAAATGAGCCATCATATCTCCCCCTTTAAGAAGATGTTTGTTGAATAATTTTCATGTGAGATATATATGAGCACCCACAGAGTCACGAACATATAGTCTCTTCAACTTGGTCCAACACCTAGCAGCAGACTCTTCGCCACGGATATGGACAAGTTGCTGGTCACACAGTGTCAGTCCAATAATACAAAGAGCTCGTTCATTGTCTCTGTTAAACTTGGCTACTTTCTTGGCATCTTCCTCATCAGCAGGATCCCATGCTGTTACATCCGGTGGATTATTAACTATGTCCCACAGTCCTTCTCTACGCAAAAGTAGACCACATTTTGTAGACCAGGATACATAGTTTGTTCCGTCCAGCCGGGTTATCATGGAAAAATTTGCTGCTTGTTCTAGTGCCATCTTCACTTAGATTGTTTATCACAAACACAGTTTGTACTACTCACAAACTCAAACTAGCTCTCAGTGTAACTCTGAAAAAATCCTAGTTAGTTCTGGTTGGTTGGCTCTGGGCCCATAACCAATGTTAAGGATATTGTTGTTGTGTAACAACTAGCAGAGTGAAGTGCACAGAGAAACGTTGCTGAGAGCAATGAGATAGAAATACATACAAACTGGTGTTATCAAAAGTTTTCTTTATAATGGAAAATAAACAATCCCGTAGTCTTCTAAACAGTCCAAGTCTTTACCGGTTAACTCCAAACAAACTCTTACCAAAGAAACAGTAGTTGGTTCACAAACCCCGGACGGTAGCAGATCCACCCACACATGCACGCACGCAATGGCAGCTTCTCATCCACTGAATACCTTACAGTACCCTTCTTAAATACATTGTTAAATTATAGCATGACTCAGCATTACAGCATGATGCAGCATTAAAGCATAAAGTCACAGAACACATATATTGCCTGGACAACTGTTAGGCCCAAATCATATCCTAACACAGAGTATATCAAGTTAGAGAGTTCTGCTCTAAGACAGAGATAAGGCACCTTTAAGAGAGGGTGTTCATATTTGGTGTTGAGGAACATATTTTATTTGTTCTCACAAAATGGCTGCCATGGGATGGACATGGTCACTTACAAAGTGTTAATTTATTACAAGTTACTAAATAATAATTCTAAACTAAATAATTAGAAGTTTTGTCTTGAAAAATCACCAGCAAAGGTATTAGGTTAGCAAATTCAGAACAAGGATAATTTTCATGCAATATTTTTAACCATCAAATGGTAAAAGATGCCACACCAAATTTATAGTCTTCTTGGCCAGCAATCCAGCCTGTTCAGTGTCTCTCATTTTCAAAGTAAACAAACTATGAAAAAATAAGAACCAGATGGATAGGAATGTGAGTTTCCTATGCTTTTTGATTCAATTATTTAGTAAAACAACCAGAGGAAATAACCAAATCACCCCAAGAAAAAATTGTGCACATGAGAAAGTTGCAAACACCCAGATGTTTTTGCCCAGGGGTACACTAATACAAATATTTTGGATTTTGTTTTTCACAAATTTAAGAAAATAAAATTAGGATTTTGCACATTCAGATTGCTCATTTCCCAATTTTGTGAAAAATTTACCCAAAAGTAAGCTTCAGTGTATACAGTGGAATTCTTCCTCGTGTAAATATATCTAAGATTGCAGACTTCACTTTGACTTTTACATTCCAAGATACACTAACTGACACAATGAAGGGATACAAAACTCTTTAAGGTCATATAATGATACAACCAAGTTACACACACACACACACACACACACACACACTCCCAAAAGAGGAAGCAAAGAATATGCATTTTAGTTTCTCTGTACCAATCAGATCCCCTTTATCTTTCTGATCACATTGATACAGAGTTTACAGAACATTTTCAAGGAGCAAATATTGAAGGAAGGAAAGGAGGACTAAAGGAAGTACCAATAGTTCAATGTACAACAAAGATGACTGCTTAATCAAAACAATGTTGTGCCAATGAAATCATTAGGTCATATCCACAAATAATATTATTTCCATTCTCTTTATATGAGCTGCCAGGACAGATTTCAATTCGGCAGTTGTCACATAAGTGGAATAAATTAAGCAGGTCTTATCTAGTCTTCAACATCTTGGGGCTTGTGAGAAGTGATTGGCCTACATACTAGCTATTCTCCTACACATTTTGACTAGCCTATAAGATCATATTGCTGTTTCCCATCATTTTGTTCTAGAAACAAGAAAAAGTGGGCAGGAAAGGAAGGTGAGGAACCCAGAACAAAATCAATATAAATCTTGCCAAAACACACTTTCTGGAACTGTATGCGAGGCTAGGTTGTTATGTATGTATATATGAAATACATTACAACAAAATGAAAAAGACCCTGATTAAAAAAACCTTTCTTGAAAAGTATTGTTGCTGACAGGAATGACCTCTGTGAGTCGGTATGTTTACCCATAATTCATAATTAACAAAGACATTAGAACTGCCACTGGAGGATTCTGGGCTTTATTTCTTTCTAACTGGGCAGTACTAATGTTGGAAGTGCTCCCAATCCAGTGATTTAACATTTCAGGGAATCTCGGCAAGGCAGCAGAAGCCTCCTTATATGGCTCATACTTTGGGGGGTTGGTTTAGTAGAATATGGCTGGGATAATTATTCAGCACTTGTTATTGCTGTAGCTCTGCACCTGATCCCCGAGCCATTAGAACACTTGGCAGGTTATTACAACTATCAAACATCAAGGTCTCTCTCTCTCCCTCTCTCCCTCCCCCCCTCTTGCAACATTCTCATTTAAATCCTCCATATACATAAGGAGAACTATCACATGCATACACATACATACAGTTTACCTTTTGCATTCTGCCTTATATATGCCTACAAATTCATGGAGAAACAACGTGAGGGCAGAGAAGAAACCCAAGAAGAGGTAATATACATGCATTTTCCTGACCAGATTCCTACACACACACACACACATACATTCTGATTGTAGCCAGCCGATACAAAACACAATGAGGAAACATACATTGTGACATTAGGTAAGCTCTGCATGCTTGTGTGTGGTCTATATTTTGTAATTGGGCCCCCCACCCTTTGGTTATGATCCCAATTAATCAATAGAGATACAATGCTCCTCTCCAACACACATACTGTTACTCCATTACACAGAGTACAACACAGAGATTTCTTATGCCACTGCTGCTAAAGGTGATGAAGATAATTGTGGGAGCCATGCTTTGCATGGTTTCCCTACCTAGGTAATTTTTCATTTGTTTGTTTATCAAGAATTAAAGTGACTTCCAGATACACTAAAAAGGTAAAATAGAAAAATGTAATATAATGTTAAACATCAAAAATACAACATAAACACATGGACCTGCAGGCCATACATAGCCTCTTCTCAACAGGAAGGAAGTCACAAATCTTTCTCCCAATCCTTTTTGACTGAGTCAGGTCTCTATGATCTTCGAACAACAGATTGGGATCATCTTAACCTCTCAGGCAGGGATTCAGCAGAAGATAACTGGCACAAAGCAATTGGGCAACTATTACATCAATGACTCCAGAATGTGTTTGTGGGTGTGTCCAAAAAGGCAAGTTGGCATTGCAATTGTACAATTAAAAATCCTGTCCCTTTTTATATGCATTGCAAATGTGTTTCAGTTATTAGATTGTAGTATGACACTAATGTTTCAGAATCAGTTCCGAAGGCATTTCAGAAAAAAAAGGTATTTTCAACTTTCAGAAGCCTGCACAGATTTAAAAATAGTACACTACAGTGTGTAGTAATGTAAAACAGCTATGGACAAGAATCAGTCTCTATTGTTCATCCTTAGTTACCAGTGCAACCAGACTCCGTCCAAATATTTGTAATAACATCAACCAAAAGCTCTATCCAGGGGTATGGCCAATGATGAAGGATAGTGGGAATTGTCATCCAGAATATCTCGATGGTAGTACTAGCCTATTCCTGTTCAGATACTATAAATAACATAATGCTATAAATATAAGTCTTGCAGCACCCTATATTACTTCATCAGCTTTTACAAATGATGAGTTTTAATACATGGATGTCTATATTATAGTAAAAATAGAGAACTAATAAAAGGTCACAAAACCAGATCACTGGCTTTCTACAGTGGATCAAAAGGACATGCTCTTCTGGCAATTGCATTTTTAAAAAAAATATCTCTATGAATTGCATCTGAAGAATATAAAAGTTGCTGATCCTAGTGACAGAAACAATAGAATTCTTTATTGGCCAAGTATGATGGAACATACAAGGAATTTGTCTTGGTGCATACACTCTCGGAGTACATAAAAGAAAAGATAGATTTGTCAAGAATCATAAGGTACAACACTTAATGATAGTCATAGGGAAACAGTCAGTATATATCTTAAGGATACCAGCAACAAGGTTACAGTCATACAAGTATCACACTCTGAAATTTGGCTTGGAGGAGGAGGAGGAGGAGGAGGAGAGAGGGAGGGAGGGACCATCAGGAACGCTGCTGGAGCCAAAAGAGTGAACTGTTCTACCAGGGGAGAAGAGCAGTTTGCAAACAGCAGAGCAAGAAGATGAAAAACCATTTATTTGCCTTGTTTAGAACTGCCAGTAAGTTGTCCCAAAACACATTCGCTAACAAAGATATTTGTTCTGCCAGCAAATTAGGAAAATATAGAAGACACCAAAAAAAATGAGAATGTTATTTATAATTTTATTTTATTTTCTCTTTTTTAAAAAAGAGATGTACATTCAATTGTAAATATATAGGTAGTAGTTTCTCTGCAATGCAGATTTTGTTATATTTTTTAAAAAGGATAAATATATATATCTATTATTAACTAGATAATTATAGTTAAACTACTAAAGAAAACTAAAATATAATTATATGCACTCATGGTACATTTAAAAGGGAATAATATCATCCGGAGGGTTGTTTTTTTTAAAGTGGCGTATTTGTAAATCTGTACTAAGGATATAAGATATAAGTTATCAGAAGTTTTCATAGCTTTTTTGCACCTCAGAGAAGACAGGAGGATGGGAATTGTTGAATGATTCCTTTCTTCTATTGTCATAGTAAAAGATCTTCCAAGGGTAAAGTTTTCAAACACTTTTTTAAAAAATAAGGCAGCACAATATAATATGAATATATAATATGAATACATTCTTTCATTAGTATACAGTAAGTAGTTAGCATTAGCATTAAATTATATTTATGTTCATATTGCATAGGGAGTTTATTTTGATTATGTGTCATAAACTTATTCCTGATTCTTCTCCAAGATGATCTGTTCACAACCTACCTTCTCAGCTCTTCCAACAGTACTGCCACTACCACTATAATCAAGTTCATCTTCCCCACTACTCCTCTTTTCTCTTTCCACCTTTCCCAGCATTATGGACTTTTCAAGAGAACTGAATCTTTGCATAATGTGTCCAGAATATTACACTTTGTGGCTGGTCATTTCTTCTGGATTGGTTTGTCCTACGATACATTGTTTATTTTCTTGACTATTCTCAATTCTTCTCCAATATTAAAATTCAAAAGCATCAATGCTCTTTCTAAACTGCTTCTAACTTTTGCTTAAACCAAACTTTTGTTTCTAATTGAGTGTCACAGTGAAAACTATTCCTTACTGCAGTGGTGAAATCCACATTATTTTCTATGGGCTATGTGGCTTGGTGGGGGTGGTGTGGCTTGGTGGGAGTGGCAGGGGAAGGATACTGCAAAATCTCCATTCCCACTCCACTCCAAGGGAAGGATACTGCAAAATCCTCATTCTCTCCCCATTCTGGGGCCAGCCAGAGGTGGTATTTGCCGGTTTTCCAAACTAGTCAAAATTTCCACTACTGGTTCTCCGAACTGCTCAAACGTTCTGCTACTGGTTCTCCAGAACCTGCCAGAACCTGCTGGATTTCAACCCTGCCTTACTGATTCTGTTTTTTGTCGGTGTAGACATATCACACATCTGAATAGCTTTTCCAAGGCCTTCATTGCTACCCTACAAATGCATTGTATTTCTTGACTGCTGATTCCTTTGCTATCAATGATTGATCCTAAAAGGCAAAAGCTATCTACCATTTCAATATCTTCATTGACAAATACAGCTTATATTGTGTGCACGTAAGTGTGGAGATTGTGATTATATAAGGTTCAATCAATTCTTTTAAAAGAACTCATTATAATTTGGTGCCATATGAAAACCAGATGATATCTACATCACTAATCATAAAATTATCCTATAATTAATTAAACTATCCACCTTAAAAGTAGAGACAGACACTAAAGGCTTAATTTTAAAGGCTACTTATATTACACAGCGTGATCCTATTGAAGAATATCAAAAAATGATTTACTTATTTTCTAGGTCTGTTGGAGATTATGTAAATTGACTGGAAAATGTACATAATTTCCTTGTTGGGAATTTATGTAATCTTTATAAGAAATAATATTCTAATATGTACTTATGTGTTTATATGTTTCTATATGTATAAAGGTATAGGTAAAAGTTCCCCCTCGCACATATGTGCTAGTCGTTCCTGACTTTTGGGGGTGGTGCTCATCTCCATTTCAAAGCTGAAGAGCCAGTGCTGTCCAAAGACATCTCTCTGGTCATGTGGTTGGCATGACTAAACACCAAAGGTGCACGGAACACTGTTACATTCCCACCAAAGGTGGTCCCTATTTTTTCTACTTGCATTTTTATGTGTTTTCGAACTACTAGTTTGGCAGAAGCTGGGAAGAGTAACAGGAGCTCCCCCCGTTATGCGGCACTAGGGATTCAAACTGCTGAACTGCAGACCTTTCGATTGACAAGCTCAGCTCACTGAGCCACCGCATCCCTTTTATCTATATGTATATGCACACATATATATTTGGATTATATAGAGAGAAACATACAAACATGTATTAGTCTCAATATTTATGAAATATTGAAATAAATATAATTTTGTCTCTATTAAATGAAATAATGGTAATGATAAAATGCAGCTGAAATGTTGTAGTGTCCTTTCTCATGCTTTACTAGGTTAATTTGATCTTGTTGCCATATTCTTGAACAGAAGCTATTTTCAACTACAGTCACCGTAGGACCATAAGTAGAGTGACTTTTACTTAGTTACTATGTCCTACTCTACAAGATATTATAAAGTTCTTTAGAGAATGACATGTTTTGTAAAGGTCAGGGGAACCTCCCTGAATTCCTTAGGAAAAGGGTGGGTACATGGGTAATAAACAGTAAATTAATAGTTTTAATTGATTTGCAAAAAACCTCCTCACACGTTTTATTGCATTCTTTTCAGGTAATAGGTTCTTCCAAGCAATATTTGCAATTGCAAATGTATTAAAAGTTTGCCATAATGGGGTTCATATGTTGAAGGTGGGAACAAAGATATAAAATATTTCTTCTTTTTTAAACCAAGATTTCATTCTGTTAAAATAACAATGAATCTGTTAAAATAACTAGTTAGTCTTTGTTTTCCAGCATTTTCAAATGCCACTTCCATTCATGTGGTCATTTAGAATATCTAACTAACCTTCTAGATCTTGGCCATCTTCAGTTTTGAATTACAAATTCCCAAAACAGACCTGCTGGTTTGGAATCCTAATTGTGTAATGCAGATCCATGAAATCATCTATTTTGAGAAGACTCTACTGAAAGGGATGGCAGAAATGTATTGGAAAAGGGTACAAAATTGCACCCATCAAACTACCCTCCTTCTCCCGTTTTTTTTTTTTCCAGATAATTTCAGTGATTCATTGCAGCCCTTAGCTTGACTGGTGCCGGCCCTCCCACACACATATTAATTAGCCTTCAGCCGCCTCTTTGCAGCCTCTGGTTGTAATCGGTTCATGACACCTTTCTACCCCCTTGCCCTGTTTGTTCTTCATAATTAAAACTGGGGGAAGCAGATGGAGTGAATAATTATAATCAGAGCCTCTTTTTTATTTTACATTAGAGAAACTCTCTTATACAAAAGAGCCTTATAACGAGGGCAGGTCTCTGCATTTTGTGTCTCATGCATATTTAGTACAATTGGAAGACTATTAAAAAATATTTTTCCTGATGCTACCTCTCTGCTTTGGCAGCTGTACTTCTACACCTAAACACGATTTAGCTTTTCTATTAAATAAAAAAATAGAAAATTAAATGCAACCCTATTCCTCATGCCTTCTTTTCCCCCCCTTCATTTAATACATTTTAACATGATCCTGTAACGTTCCTGGAGGGTCGCCCTGCTCCAGTCTCCCTCTGATGGTTGCTGTAACACATGGAAACTTGCTGGCCTAATCTTGCAAAGTGACACTACTGGGCCTGGATGACTTCCAATTGGCAGCCAACCCCAGCCAAGAAATGCCAATATGGATAATGCAAACAAGGGAGATTTGGGGCACATTTCGATTTCACCATCTGATTTAATTGACAAAATAAATGCACCTGTCATCAGGTAATATTCTTGTGATTAGTTTTGGCTGCTGTGATGAGATGATTTTAAAAGAATGTCAGAGCAGCCTGTCCTGAAACTTCCACAGAGGCAGGTCAGCAAGGACACAATGCTCATAGAGGGAAAAGCTCACAATTCACCTAACATATTGCAACAAGTCTAATCCAACAAGAACCGTGACTGCTTGTGGAAATTAATGGCAGTTTTCTGATTAGAATGTTATGAAAAATATAACATGAAAGAATCACCATCTTTTATATGTGCTAATCAAAGATAAGATTGGCCCCATTTTTGCTGAACTTCTAGAGGTCCCTTAAAACATGCTTGCATCAGCAGATCTGGGTGTTGCACGGGAACAATGATCGGATAAGGTGATTTAATTGATCATAATCTGAGCCTCTCCCTTAGCCTTTTCATAATTATATATTTTTGTACTTTTCATATGTGCTTAAGGATCTTTTAATCTCTTTGTAGGCTGCCTGGAGGTACATCAGATGAGAAGGGGTATATAAATATGATAAATAAAATTTAAAAAATGTGTGTTCTATTTTTAAGAAATTAAATCCAATCAAGGCACTTCAGGTTTAGTCCTGCTAGCCCTTTTAGAATGTCCTTTACCCCTGATAATTCATTTTTCACCAATACCCAAGACCTAACATTAGTTGTGGCTGAAAGAAAAGCAATTTTTGTAGCTTTAATTAAAAATATCAGTGTAGCCCCTGACTAATCCTGATAGACTGGAACAATTAGCCTTGATAGCAAATGTTAAGTTACTTGATAAATAACAACTAAATTATAATAACACAAATGACTAGGGTAGAAATAACTGTAGAACAAAGCAAACAATTCTTACTTAAGTCTTAAATTGTCATATTTTGGAAACATTACACAAAGACCTAACTCTGTTAAGGAATCCATAATGTTAGGGAAAGTGAAAGGAAACCGAAGACAACCAGCAGCAAAGTGGATGGACTCAATTACAGAGATGATGGGTGTACCATTGGAAGAGCTGAAGGGCTAGGTTGAGGACATCTTGGAGAAGATCAATGTCTATGGTTGCAAAAAGTCAATACTAATTTGGCGGCACATAATCAATCAGAAAGCAAATGAAGGACAAATGAACTTTCTAATTTCCTTGTGGTTTTTCAGGCATTCTATAACTGAATAAATGTATTTCTACCTTGTAGAGAATCTTAACAAATCATTTCAAAATTCTCAAGAAGCCTGCCCTCAATCCGGCCTCCTTGAACAACTTTCATCCCGTCTCCTACCTTTGCTTTATAGCGAAGGTTGTTGAGTCTGTGGTGGCATACCAACTTCCACAATTCCTGGAGGAAATGGATTACCTAGACCCGTACCAATCAGGTTTCAGGCGCGGACATAGCACGGAAATGCTATTAGTCATTCTGGTGAATGATCTCTGGCGGGCCTGGGATGGGGGTTATTCCTCCATCCTGGTCCTATTTGACCTCTCAGCAGCTTTTGATACCATCGACCATGGTATCTTACTGCGACGACTCGGGGGGTTGGGAGTGGGGGGCACTGTTCTGCAGTGGTTCTCTTCCTACCTCTCAGGTTGTACGCAGTTTGTCTGGGCAGGAGGTCAGAGATCCTCCCCGAAACCCCTTACATGTGGGGTGCCTCAGGGGTTGGTTCTCTCCCCCTTGCTCTTTAACATCTATATGAAACCACTGGGTGAGATCATTGGTGCAGTTTTGGGCTGAGGTATCATCAATACACTGATGATACCCAGCTTTACATCTCTACCCCGGGCCAACCCAGAGATGCCCTCTCCATGATGTCTAAGTGCTTGGAGGCGGTGCGGGTCTGGATAGGTAGGAACAGGCTCAGACTCAATCCCTCCAAGATGGAGTGGCTGTGGTTGCCGGCATCTCATGATCTAGTGGCCCTATCACTTTTGATGGGAGGGGAGTCGCTTACTCCCTCTGAAAGGGTGAGTAATTTAGGCATCCTCCTGGATTCATGGCTGTCCTTAGTGGGCCATCTGACGGCCTTGACCAGGGGGGCTTTTGCACAGGTCCGCCTGGTGCACCAGTTATGTCCTTTTCTAGACAGGGAAAGTCACAGTCACCCAAGCTCTCATCATCTCTCATTGGACTACTGTAATGCCCTCTACATGGGGCTGCCCTTGGGGTGTATCCGGAGGCTCCAGCTGGTCCAGAATGCAGCTGCATGGGTTGTTACAGGAGTTTCCCGTTACTTCCGTGCAACACCTCTCCTGCATGAGCTGCACTGGTTACAGGTGGCCCTTCGGATTTGCTTCAAGGTGCTGGTACTTACCTATAAAGCCCTACATGGCATGGGCCCAGGGTATTTACAGGACCGCCTTCTGCCTGCCTCCCACCGCCCTGTGTGCTCACATACGACTGCTCTCCTCTGGGTGCCATCGATCAGACAATGTTGGCTGGCAGTGCCCAGAATGAAGGCGTTCTCTGTGGGCGCACCGACCCTCTGGAATGGGTTACCCACGGAGCTCCGGATGGCCCCTGACCTCCGCTCTTTCTGCCGAGAGCTGAAGACATGGCTTTTCCAACAAATTTGCTGATCTGATGGGTGATTTTTAATTGGGATGGATTTTAAATTGATTGTCTATGGAGTTATTTTTATTGTTCTCATTGTCTTAATTTTTTGTAAGCCGCTCCAAGTCCCTCAGGATAAGGACGGCATATAAGTATAAATAAATAAATAAATAAATAAATAAATAAATAAATAAATAAATAAATAAATAAATAAATAAAATTAATATGTTCCATGTTAACTTTCTTCAAACTGGGCTATCTTGAAGGCCACACAGAAATAAACCCAAGGACTCCTTGTGGATTAAAGCTTCAGGAACATTGTATACTGGGCAATAGAAGCAAATGGTTCCAGGTAGTCACATATGAATGAGAGTATATATATGCTTTGATATTTAAAATGATCAAATGGACAAATGTTTGTATGTCTTATATGAAATTCAATCCCCAAGCCTGTCAGAGCCATCAAGAAGGATCCTGATGGGGTGAAATACCTTCAAACCAAAACTAATGTAAGAAGATACAATGAGGGAAACAATATAAAAATCTCCAGACATTCTGTATTGTCTAAACAGAATATCTATTTATCTCATCTGTCAATATAAAAAGGGGCATTGTCATTTTTTAATATACCTGATCTAGAAAATTTCACAAAGTCCTCCTTCACTTCCTGTCATTCCAATATTTTCTACTCACTTTTACTGCTCAAGATCAGCTGCCTTAAATGACTAAAACAGAAGTCAGAAAATCAAGATTTTGTCAAAAAATACTTTGGATAAAGACAGTATTAAAATACATTGTTCATGTATTTAGTACAACAACTACATCAATATCCAGTAGAAGGCAGTGTTTATAAGTTTGTAGTTGCATCTATGGTATACTCTATGTCTTTTCTCTCTATAAAGTTTCCTGCTTCCTTTTTGCAGTAAGCAGAAAAGTACATGTGGACTGTGCACTTTCTGTTCTCTAGGGCTATATACAGAATTTCTAACAGGCAGATGAATAGATAGCATACCCAGTTGAATCTGGATCCAATTGAAAGGTTTTGAAAGATAAAAAAAATGAGAAGACAATCAAGATGCCGACATATTTAATACTTCTTCCTCCTCCTATTTTGCCCACAAGAGCAACCCTCTGAAGTGAGTTGGGCTGAGAAGCAGTCACTGATCCAAAGTCACCCAGCTGGCTTTTATGTCCAAGACAGGACATGGTATCCCAGTTTCTAGCCTGTTTCTTAACCACTGGAACAAACTGGCTGTTTGTTCTCTGTATCATTACAAGATTTTTTTTCTCCATGATTCCAAACATAGATTAGCCTTTTTCAAGGACCTGCCACTGAAGTTACTTGCTTCCCCCCACATGCTATGATTTTTAGCAAAAAAAAAATATTAGTTAATAATATTAACAAATATTAATTTGTTCTAACCAGATATTTTAAATTTATTAAATTGTTCAATCTCTTGTTTTTTTTTTAAATAGTCTCTTTAAAGTAAGTTCATTCCTGGTGATTCATGGAATGTCCATGCAATTTTCTTGGCAACAGTAGAAAGAGGATTGGGATTGCCTCTTTATAAGATGTAAAGTTTACTTGCCAGGAATCTCAACTCTGGTATTTCCTGGTGGTCTCCCACTCAAGTAATTTCAAGCTACCAACTACTTTCAAACTCACTTTATAAGCAAGATTGTCCTTTGGGGAACAGAGAGGGAGAATTAGGGTTGAGATGGCAATAGGAGATCTAAAGAAAAAAAGGTCCAGTGAGTATCAAGAGCATCTTTCTTCTACAGAAAGCAGAAAAGAAAGAGGTTTCCAAAGTCCCAAGAGGCTGAAAGATTTTCTATTGTATTCTCAAGTATCAAGGGAAGTAAAAAGAGATGGGTTTAAGTTTTGTTCTCTTGGTATAGAGTGGAAAAGGCAAATATATCTACCTGTATCTTTCACAAATGAACTAAATCAAAAAGTATGAAAATGAATAATACTGTGGGGTAGATCTTTTTTTAAAAAACCCACCTCCTTAACCCAAAGAGTTACATGCTTGCTTTCAGCCTGGGTTTTAATATTCAGTGTGAATCCATTATCTCCCATTTGCTATACTTCTGTCCAATTGCATCATTAAATCTAAGAACAAGCACAGAAATGTATAGCATGAGCTTTATCAATGAATATATTGTTTTACATTTTGAGTATATACACAAGCTATTACAGAACTCACTGATGCATGCTTGGAAGCAATATGTATTATTGTAGATTTCAGTAGATAACTATTTATAATTAATCCTGGAGGAATAGCAGTCCAAAAATGAAGACACTGAGAAGGCGAGTTAGTAGAGGGGAAAAGAAATTCTTCAAGTTCATTGGTTTCCACGGACGTTGAAGCATTTGGCTTGGTCAGCTATAGTTCAAGCTGTGCCTCCTGGTTATTGAGAATTCCTTGCCTGTCATAACATTAGCAGCTGCAGATACATAAACGGTTGTCTCATTAAATGAAACATTTCCCAATCAGGAATTAGAATGAACAACTTGTCTGAGCATTCGTTCATATATGCATGCACATCATTTTGTTCCTCTGCACTTGATTACTGTACACTTGGGCCCACTTAATACATTCTCTAAATTGGTGAAAGTGATGATGTGGGAGGAGAAGCAGACACCTTTATTTTTGCAGTTCAGATAACCTGACTGTTGGAACTCCTTTCTCTTAGCTGAGAGGAGCAGGACTGCTTCTGTTTTGTTTCCATACTGGCAAAATCAAGTGCCAAAATTTGTGCACTGAGTGGAACAACACAGAAGGGTTGGACAGGTGGATGTGAACCCTTTCCATGCTAATCAAAATTCTACGTTTGGGCCTCCTCGTTATATTACCCTTTCCCCATTGCCCAACAGGGTTGAGTGTATCATTCTGTTCTGACCTAGGCTTCCTCAGTAGCCCGAAGCCGAGTCCTCATCCCTATAAACCTCTTTTATTTAATTTACTTTTATTTAATTCTCCAGCAAAGTCTTTCCTCTCCCACAGTCTTTCAAGATAGTTCATAATTACCGACTTTTATCAGGCTTGGAGAGTGGCCAGGCTGATATCTTTCAGACATCACAATACTTGGTAAGAACACAGGAATGAACTAATTGTCTCCTGCAAACACCCCTCCCCTTTTGCTCCTCTTTTATTCCCTATGGGAGGGGCCCTTTATTGTCCACCTGTGGCCTTACTCCCAAGTTGACCCTTGTTCCTTAGCTGTTCCCTTCATCTGGCAACTCTGCACATGCACACACTGGGAAGAGCCTCCAGCTGTTCATCTGTCTCATTGATGTCTGACTCCAAAGGCAGCTGATACCTGTCATGGCCCTGGCCCCATTTCTGCCTCCCACACAGAGCATTCATCAGAGCCTTCCCCAGACTCCAGGACTGGCCCATGTTCCTCCCTACCTCCTCACTGTTCAAATCTGCTGCCAGCTCTGCTGGCCAGTGCCGGGCCACAACACATTCTTAGAATAGCTAGTCACATTTGGAGTGCAAGAGTTTGGGGAGGATGGTATTCCTCTACAAACTTGTAAATATATTGAGATATTCTATTTAGTGCAAAGCTATTGAATATGGGGTAGAATGAACAGCCAGCATTAATGGGAGAACTGGTGGGTGTGACTGTATTTCTCCTTTCACTTGTATTGTTTTTGATATTATTATATTTTAAAGCCTAAAATAGTCTATAGAAGGGAAAACAATAGTAAACATGTATTGCTATTGTTTTATTTAATAGACTATCTTCCTACTTTTCATGATATTCACCCTCCCAGGACAACAAGTGACATTAAATAACAATAAAATCTGCTTCAGATAAAAACTGTTATTACACGTTTCCACAAAATTAAAGAAACTTATGTTCTGACCCTATTTCCCACAACAGCTTTTAATATGAACGAATACCCTGAGGGAGATCATACGGTATTAAAAATCCACTTTGTCAGATGAAATTGGTGCTTGAGATTTCAGGTATAAGTAAATCATATGTGTCTGTCATTTGCCATTTAATAAAGAATTAAAATAGTCAACTGATCAGTAAGTAGGTTGATATATACAGGAAGATTTTTTTAAAAGCTACATAAATGAACAAAAGCTGCAAAAGTCAGAAATTCAAGTTTCTTTCACCCTTAAATTTTTTTCACTCAGAAATGCTTCTTAATAACAGTAAGATCTGTCAAGGTCACCATGCCTTTTGTACCTCATCTTCTATCTCTTATTTTACACAGTCTGCAACTAGATTGTAAGTACTGAACCCTTCACACTAGGAGCTGTATGTAGGACAAGAAAATTGACATAAGAAAATGCAGGTTTTAGCACAAGAGATTATGAGGGCAATCTGAAATCTATATGGAGAGGGAGAAAACTGTATTGGCAAATTATGCCACTTTACTTAGCATGGTAAACCAAGGGCTTCATACTTATTCATTGTGGTCAGCTAGTATTACAGGAAACAGATTTCACAGAGCTCAAAGATGTAACTGCAGCCACAGCTGGCACTAAGTGTTGAAAAAGAGATGCAAAATTATTTGTTTGCCAAATTTCATCTAGGGCAAACATTTTTTAAGGAAAAAAAGTCATCTTAACTGTTGCATAATTCCTGCAAAGAAGCCACTTTGTGACGCTGAGCTTCTCTGCACTTTAGTGCATGTGACATACTGGTACACATGCAATTTTCACTGCATGTGTAAATTGGTGTGAGGCTGAACTTAAAACAGCTCTTTCATTTCATCACCTATAACTGGATGAGATATGAACTGCCAAGAAATCAACAAGACCCTGTGAAAGTTAGGTAACGGCCTGTTATGAGCTGGGAAGAATTTGGGATGTTCAAGTAAATAGGGTATGTCATTCAATGCTACTTTTTGAGGCAAGAAGCATGGATCTCCTCTCCTGAACCAAACTCCCCATAACAAACAAACACAATACATTTTCAGTCATGAAATACTTAGATTGATACTCTAAATAGATTTTTAATAAATTAACTGAGAATAAGAGTTGATTAAAGTACAATCTTAGGGAGAAGGAGGAAGGTGTGAAATGCAATAGGTAGAAGAATAACTGGGAGGGAGGCATCTCTTTCTTGTTAACGAAATACATGAAGTTTGAAATCAGAAAATATCACAATCACCTTTGACCTTGGTGTTTGTAAAGGAATAACATGTTCAGGAACTACAGACCATTGACCTGTCTTGTTTTAAAACATGCAGTCTGTTCTACTATTCACTTCATTAAAATAATCACAGGGCATCTGTGGAGGATGGACAAGGGGAAAAACGATAAAAAACAGAGTTACAGTCAGTAGTGGAATTCAACTGGTGTAACAACTGGTTCGCTGAGCGTATGTGCAGTGCGTTTGAATTCAGCTCTAAAACTTACCTTCTACTGCAGTCCTGGAGGAGTAAAACAGCTGAAACGCAGCAATCGGCTGTGCTGCATTGATCAGCTGGGCTTCAAACAAAAGAAATAAAGGTAAGTAAAGTGCAGAGGCGGGCAGGAAGACCCAGTTGATCATTGGAGAGAACTGGTTTGATCCCAGCTGATCATTGGAGCTACCTGACACTGTTGTGTCACAAGTCCTGTCTGTTTAGTATGTGCATTACGGCATACAAAAAGGACAAAAGTATGCATCTTTGGGACATATTAAAAAGATGTTGGGGTACAGTGTTTCTATGGCTAAACTGAAAGCAATTCCCAAGGAACACTTCCCCTCTTCCTCTTCTTCCAACGCCTCTTCTACCTTAAAATTTATAAGATGTTTTCACATAGCTCTGCTTACAAAGCAATAACATTAAAAAAATCTGTTATAAAAACTCCATTTAAACTTACACCCAGATAAAACTTTAGAGGCCTGCAGATTTAAAAAGTATTATCAGTCTTACCAGATTCACCAGAGAGGAAATACAAGCAGATGAGCTTGTGCTCCTTTAGTGTAAGGCTACATTAACAGAATCAGTCTGAAATCTTCCACCATCTTCTTTACAATCTGAGAAACCTCTTGCTCCCTCCCATTATGCAGCTGCAGGCTATGCCATCTATTATCTATCTATTCCCTAGGCAGCATCTTTTTGCCCTGCCTCCCAAGGTCTTTTCCACATACCATTACCAATATTCAGGATTAGCCAGTAATTTCAAATGCATGAGGGCTAAAGCATTGCAGCTTTGCTATTTGGCTATACATTTAGATTTTACATCCATAGTTTGTTTACTTGTTTTTAATTCTAAAGAGATATGTTGCATTGGCATCAATATTTCATCACTTTCTACAGAGTTTTCTATTTTTAGTGTTATAAAAAATTCTGACAGAACTCAAGAAAATGTGTAAATGATCAACATTTTACTGATTGTTTTAATGAAATAAAACAATAAAACAAATAAGATCTGAAGATTGCAGACAAAAACTCTGTAAGCACCATTCCATAAAAAGAGATATTTTCTCCAAAGAATAAAGGGAAAGACTAAATGGCACATTTAAAGATGCTTCAGAGGATGAAGGGACTAAGCATTTTTAACTTGCCTATTTTTGTGGCTCTGAAGATGAGAAACAGACAATTCTCCCTGAAGCCCTTTAGTTAATTCCTTTCCCAGTGTTCCATAGGAATAGTCTTAGAATAATGAATCACCTAAAATACTAAGCACATTAATGAAAGAAAATTGATCATCAGAATTATATTTGAAGGAATGAAGCAAGGAACTCTACAGTATCACAAAGGAAAGCATGAAATAGGAAGCTCAGAGGAGGAGCAATTTATATTAATTAATTAATTAATTCATTCTTTGATTTCTATAGCCACACATCTCAACAAATAGTTAGAAATAAAATAAAGGGAAAGAGAATTAGTTGGAAATCCTGAAAAATGAGGTTTCCTTCTTATGAATTCTGATGTTCAGATTTACATGTCTGGACCACAAAATGAATTAATTTACATGGCTGTGTTACAAAATAAATAACTAGTAAAACTGAATTAATTTTGAAACTGGATTCCATTGGACACTTCAAAAAATAAATGGAGTGGGGCTCTTAATATGCCCCGACAGTGAAAAGTTTTGTTTCTTGTTCTTATTTCATGGCATTCTAGATGTAGAGTCTATGGTTTGCTCTGGATGCATAGATTATTTTTAAAGACTGTAGGCAGCACTAATGCAACATTAAACAATATTGTAATGAGAATGCCCAACAAACATTTCTGTCTATAATTACAGGATAAGCCTTGTTGATTAATTAACTTCCAATTCCTTTTGTCCTGTTGTTCATTGTGACCTTGCAACTGTATCAATATTCCTGCTTTGATATAACTTTATGCAAAATCATGAAGTTATAAACATTCAAAAATATATGTAAAGAAAGCCCATTCCACCCACTTGATCAATCTGAACAAAATTAAAACCGAAACTGAAAAATGCCAACTTAATTTGAAATTGGAAAGATAATGTAATATTAAAAGAATGCCTAGAACAATTTCAAGGATTTTTTACTTCACCATGTACTAATTTTGGTAGCAACATGTTAGAGTATATGGTGTATTCCTTACCATTCAAAAATCTTTTTTATTGTTTGCTTAAATATCTGCTTACTCAAGAATAAAAGTGGTCATCCTTAGATCTTCATCTAGTAATAAATATTAGAGCACTACTACCAGAAATATTACTGTGCTATAATAGAAACATAGTAAACAAACAAATCTAATGGGAAGAACTGATTGGGGAATTCTAACATATATGCAACTAATATTATCCTTTGCCTATTTAAATACTAGCAGGACATCATTAGAATCTGATACCATCTTTTCCAATAACAACTAATAGGAAAGGTGAAATTAGATGACTTCTTTTATTACCTTGTTTAAGAATTGTCACTGTGATATTTTCTCCCAGAACATACTCCTCCTGTAGCCAATCAACCATTTTTGAATTTCTCAATCATTCTCTTTCTATAATATCCATTTCTTTTATATCATATTTCCTAGATTCTAAGTTGCTGTATCTTTTATATAATGTTGGTAATGATGTTGGTCATCATAGTAGTAATGCTATTTCTCCTCTAATAATTTGCCCAAATAGAAAAACAACATGTCACAAAACAGAAAAAAGTACAGAAATCTTAATCAGGTTTCTTTAAATCTGAACATCTAAATATCTAGGATATTTAAATAATAAAAATAAAAAAGGAATTACTCATTAAAATCCAGTAAGAGAATGTTTTACCTTCTATCCCGATTTTTAAAGTTTTGTCTTTATGCCGCTTCCATTTTGACTTTAAAAATAAGAAGGAAGGAAGATTACTTTAAACTGTTGCAAAATAAACAACATGGACAACATTTCATTCATTTTTACTATTTTAATTTATTTTATTCTTAGACTATTCTCCTTTCCCAATAAAAACTTTAAAATGCAACCCAATAGTTATTAAAGTATATTTTGGAACTGAATAAGCAATTATTATTTCTATTACTGGAAAATGATATATAGAATTGATAACTGGATTATTTTGAAATAATGGTCTCACAAGAAAAAGGATGGTAATATGTCTATTTCGTGGCACTAAGAATGCTGCTACATCTGTAAACAAAATCAAATTAAACACTGATGGGGACAAAAGAGACAGAAAGCTGTGAGAGCAAAATAGAAAATTGAGAATATAGTACCAGCCCATTGTAGGGAAAATATATGAAAATGAAAAACCATAGCCATCAGGTATGTTGACTTGAATGCAGAATTTTAAAGCAATCAAATATTGAACTTTTGAAATAATGTAGTTAAAGATATAGGAAAAAAGAATTGCCCATATCTAAAAGGGAGAAAAACTGAAATGTTGTATAATCCTAAAGTAAGCAGCAGTATTCATAAGACTGAAACAATAGTGTGTTTCTTATATCTGGTGACTACTTTTGACTTTGAAATTTTGTATCATATTAAACCAGGAATTTCTTTGTGTGTTTTTTTCTTTTTACTTACTTTTTATTGTTACTAGATTTGAAGCTCAATCCCTGTAGCACCTTTTACTTTTAGAAACATTCACCCTTCATATTCCCCATATATTCAAATGTCATTTATTCTTGTGACACATTGAGATACTTCCAAACCAAATTCAAATAATCATATAGATGTGGGAAATAAAGGATCAGAAGGCCATTTCCACTAAAAGAGTGGGGGAAAGAGATAGAAGGCACTTGAAAATGCATAAATAGTTCAAATTTACAGTGATGTTTTAGTCATTACAGGAAATCATTCCATCTCCATAAAGATATTACAATGCTTAACGCATTGTAAGCCATCCTGAGTCTCCGGAGAAGGGCGGCATATAAATCGAACCAATAAATAAACAAACAAACAAACAAATAAATAAATATAAACAGAGGTACTTGTGATTTTCTATACCCTAACCACAAAATGGAATTATTATGTATTCCAAAATAATTTTCAGATGAGCATAAAATGCTTTGTATGGAATTATATTTTTATTTCATTTCTTTTGTTTGTCAACTATTTTAAATATTTCATGTTATTACCTATTTTAGTTTATTTAGTTGTTATTTAACCTTTTGTTTAAGGACTCCTATTGTTCTGATGCTATATTTTGTTTCCTATGCTGCTGTGATTCCCATTTATCTTCAGGATTATGGTGTCTGTAGGTTCTGTAAAGAAATATTGCATTCGTTACATTAATATATATATATATACACACACACATATATACACACACACATATATATATACACACATATATATATATAAAGCTCAGCATGCAATATAGGGCATGGCAAGATAAAATAGCTAGACCAGGAAAGCTGTAGAAAGAGCTGTGTTAGAGAAACTTTAACAATGGATCAAGAGCATTGTCATGGCAATCCCAATTACTATAACTTTATTCTCATTGTTGTCTTGAATTTTGCATGTTTCAGCATTACATGCAAATAATAATGATAAGAATTGAGATTTATCTTGAATTATATGTAATCAATTTCTCTACTTCTGGGTGAAACTACAAAGTACATGGCCAATCAGGTCTAATTTGAATTAAATTTTATGGGCATTCAGAGGTTGATATGAAGTAAGAAATTCTCAGTGTTGACCTCTCATAGCCTCTCTATAGAGATCTTAATAGAAATATATTTTAAATTACAGTATGTTCCAATTATTGTACATTTGTGGGACGATGTGAGCTCCCTCTATGGGCTAATTTAACGTCGACAAATTCCAATAATTCTTTTCTTATAACAAAGACTCTGTGTAGCCTAGTGGAAAAGGTGTCTGCCTAAGGTGTCTAAGGTTATGCTCTTTTGAGCGTGAGCAAAATGGCTGCCATAAGGATGTTTGAAGCTGCCACATTTGAAGCTGCCGCGTGTGTTTGAAGCTTCCGGGTTTGAAGTTGTCGGGTTTGAAGCCGGTCCGTGTGTTTGAAGCTAGCGTGTTTGATGTGGCTGAGTACGCTTGTAAATTTGAGGCTGACTTTAATATTGTTAGACGGTAGGGGAGTCCTTTTCAACCTTTTCCCCATTTCTCACTTGAACTTTTAAAAAAGTTTTATTTCAACTTTTTTCACACACACACAAAAAAAACTCTATCCTATTTTAACTACTTACATTAGGGGAGAAATGCTGGGATTCTCAGCCATTATTGTAAGGAAGCTGTTATATATGTTTAGCCTAGGACCATAAGGATTCTTTGAGTGACTTTGACTGCAGACAACAATGTGGAGAATAATCCTGACTGTGAAACATGCTGTTGGGGCTGTATAAAAATATAGAATAAGTGTGATTAGGGACAATTGTAGCAGCTTTATAGAAGAAAACAATAGCAGAACTCTGCCTGAATATTGAACCTATGAAGTGCTAAGACTGGAATTAATTCCTAGTATAAGTAGGTGGAGATATCTAAAAAATGTGATAGTATGCAGTTAGCCAGAAATCTGAGATTTCTTTCTTTCTTTTTTAAATCCGAGGGAACTGCCAAGAAGAGAGTTCAGTAATGATAAAAGTGGAGAACATTAACAGTATGGAAGAAAATATGAGAAATGATATCAAATTTCTTGAAATACTACAAACCTTGCTAAGGAGCGTCAGCTAACTATTTAAAAAAGGTCTATATTGAGATATCTTTCCTAAGAATAATTAAACTGTTATATATGTTTGAAGCCATTCTGGAGCATTCAGTTTAATTATCAAGAATTATCTAGAAACAGGAACTGCAATTTCTTTGCAAAATAATAAAATATACCCTGTGCATTTTAAACAAAAATCAGTCATGGTTTCTATTTTCTGTAGATGTAGAAGTTGACAATGTTAACATTCAAGGATCTGCGGCACTTTAAAACAGATTTGATTGGTACAAATAGTACAAAATTCAAAAGTTTTGATTGTTGTCCCTTTGTTTACTTTGACATGAGACTTCATTAATGTTAATTTGGAGAGCTACCTCCCTTAGCCTTAAGAAAGCTATAATAGAATTTCTAAACTCTTTAAGCAGCAGCTACATTTAACTCAATGGATGCTTTTGCAAACATTGACGGGTGAGGCTTCCAATTAATATATTAGGGCTGAGAACATGCTCCTAGCATTATAATAGTGAAGAGCTTGTTGCTTGCTGAAAGCTTACCTCATTATAGTTTACTGTTATCTGATTTTTTTCCTCTGTTTTATTCTTGTTCTTCATATGTCATATTATTCGTTTCTTCATTATGTTTCACTATTTTGCTCAATACTCTATCCATTTTTGTCTTTCCACAAAAACCAGTGGTTTTTGGAAAAAATAATATTCCTGTTGTTGTGCTGCCTTAAAATTGGAACACTTACATTTCTCTCAGTGGCACATCTTGTAAAAGATAGTTGAAATTCTCTGAATCTATTTTTCAGTTCAATACCCAGACCCATAGGAGTCTGAAAGCACAACAGTTTCTTGGTTTACCTCTTCAGCATGTTTGTTTGCCATCTAAGATCATATTGTCTTCAAGGCTCTCCAGAATGGCTGTCTCTTTACATAATGAGGAGGGTAATAATAATTTTTCTTTACTTTCTTGTTTCACGTTAATTTCACATCCTAAGGGGTGATTATTTTTAATTATTTTGTAATATGTCTTTCATCTTTTTGTCTTTTAATTGTCCTTTACATTGGTCAACAATTTCATCCTTTTTGAATTGGAAAGCTATTCTCTCTTCTTTCTATTAACATTTTTAATAAACTTAGAAGCAAATGCAACCAACAGCATGTATGTTTTGTCCCTCTTGCCCCTATAATCAACCCCGCAATATATAGTCAACAAGTGTGAATTGTAAAATCAAGAATGTAACTCATTGAAACAGTAATGAGAAAATATAATCCCACAGAGGAAAGATAGGCTAGATTGAGAAACAAAAAGGAAGCTGTGGAAATGAAAAGAGAAAATAGTGGAGACTTTTTAATGTACAATACGAATACTAAACATTATAAATAGTATAAGTAAAGAGGTGAGAAATTAAGAAAAAGATAGATTAGTAAGGTATGTATGAAAGCTGACAACAAAGGCAAATAATTGTAGAAAAAAATAAAACATTGTTTGTCAAATCCAGATGAGAATGTGAAACTCCTTGCAGCTAATTTTTCTGTCTCCCTAAATATTGGCAAGTTGATAGCTAAGTATTGGAATAAATAATATTTTTGCTCCAAATATCAACTTTTTCATCACCATGTGGAATCATAATATACAAATCATTTATCATGAATTGTTAATATATGTATTAATGAATGATAAAGTTTGAATGACAAACCCCCTCATTGCATCGATGTTGTGCCCACTTCATTCACCCCTGTGAAAGGAAAGAGAAATACAATAATTTTGACTGATCAAAGCTACCTTAACCTATAAGCCTTGAGTATATAATTTTATGTAACTAAAGAGGGTATCTCTGAATGTTATAAAGAAAATTTTAAAGTTCTCATATTCCTTTGAAAGCAGTTATCTCAATTTATTCTTAGCATTTTCAATTCTTTGTTGGAACACATTCTTTTCTGTATTTTTACATCCAGTGTCACAAGTATTAGGGGTTTAGTAAAGATTTTGGCTTCATTCCCTGAAGGTTGAAAAGCATAGTTATTTTGTGAAGAGGTCCCTTTTTAGAATCAGATTAAAATTATAACTGTTGTGTGATTGTTCAGCTTGGATTCAGCTTTTCCACATACACACCCATTCAGTCTGCTTAGGTTGATTTTCTGTCACTTTCTCCCCTTCTAAATCTGTTGTATTTTTTGCAACTGAATTTCTACATATTAGCAAACCTGCTCATTCCTTGGTTTATACGTGGCAGTTTTCAGTTTTACATTACCAGTTTCTTTCATTAAGGAAATGACAGTACAACAATATAGATTACAGATAAAAATGCTTTTATTTTCTGAATTTGAAATGGACTCAGGTCCTAGGGAAAATATTCAGAAGTATATTGAAGTTGTGTATAGGGAGAACTTGTGATACAAGAGTCTTTTTTTGAGGAATGGTTAAGTTCAATGTTATTGTCTCTCCAAATTTCTATGATTACAAGTGATATTATACAGGTGAGAAGAGGCTGCCTCTTCTTTCCAGAATGAAAGGTGTCACACCATGTTCTGAGAATTTGGAATCGTCTTGCAAAAAGAAACAGCACTGCTGTCTATTAAGCCTGAGGTTGTCTGCCTTCAAATCATCTGCTGTTCCATTCTGCAGTGATTGTATTTTAAATAGCCCAGTATTCAAAATTAACAGACAACATGTGATACTCAGATACACTGGTGCTTTGGAATTTAGATACCAACAAGGATGTTTTTATTTATATTTTATTTATTTAATATTCATGAAGGTATATTCTGCTCAGGATTCATGAAGCTTTTTTATGGCTTTTATGGCTTATGAATTCATTCTGAAATTGTGAAAAAGGTCTGTAATCATTTCTAATTTTTTTTAAACAGAAAAGAACATTTGGTTTGTCTATATGTATGAATGCTTTGACACTTGCAGTCATGGAAATACAAAGGATCTGTGACATGAAATTTAACCATGTGTTCTAAAAATAGACAGAAAAAGACTCCCGTGAGACCGATTTGTCCTTATACACAACCTCAAAAGTTTCCCTAGGACATCCGTTCACGTCAGATTCAGAATATACATGTAAAAGGATTAAATGGTATTTTTTAATCTTCTCAATTGAAGATTTCCAGATCGCCCATTTCCTAACCCTCTATGACAGACATTTAAATGAAATTGGAACACTTTCAAGCTGCCTTTCCCTCTTTTAAATATCTTAATTATGGTCATGTATTTAATGCTGTGTTCCTATAACTTGCTGGAAAAGTTAGCCATTCAGTATTCACCCTGCAAGCTCACCAATGGATGAATGTCTTTGTGCCTGCTCCTAGGTCCTGCACTTAGTTCATTTGATCATGAACAGGTTGCGAATTAACAGAGGTCCTATTATTCATGATTGATTGCAGGTATTACAGTGCTATTCCTGATGTTTTAACAATACCAATGACTTTATGAATTTCAAAGGAACATCTAATTTTTCTTTCTCTGGAAAAATGCCAAGGCAAGAAAGACCATATGTCAGGTTAGATATGACATAGCTTCTGTGTTGTGCAAACTGTCAGTAGATGGGTTGTTCTTTTGGCAGCTTAAAAAAGACATCAGAAAACCTCTAATAAATTATTTTTTCCCAATCAGAACACTGGCCCAAATAGTTCAGTATTATCTACACTAACCAGCAAGAATTGTGTATCTTAATTTTATATATTGGCTATGTTTTTTTTTTTACCATTACTTGCTTATTATTGATTTTTCCATCTCTCTTGTAGTTTCCATGGGTGCCTCTGGTTACTAATTTCCATAAGATAAATTTCCTCAAAATATAACTCTTGCAATTTAATTGAGAATACACAAACACACACTCACATACATATACATATAATAACTATTCATATATACCCCTTGACCATCTCATAATTAAAGTGCACACACACACACAAATAAAAGCAAAATATTTTCTTTTTCATCACATGGAAATATAAAGATTAAAAAAAAATAAAAGAATTGACCCAGCGATAGTATCAATATTAATGTTATTACTTTCATAGATGTTCTTTGACTTTTTCTAAAATTTCTTGTATCTCAAAACTACCACTCCTTGTGAGCAAATGCATGCTGATACATTTTGATTTTTGTTTTACTTGAAATTCAGCTACAAACTAGAAAAGCATTGATGCTTCTGATCCTTCTTTAAGTTGATCAAAACTGAATTGACTTCCCCCCAAGTTAAATTATGTTGGAAAAATTTATGAGAAGCTTTTTAGTAACAATTTGGTAGGGGTCTATATAACTTTCTCTGAATACTATGGTATGCACTATAATATCAGAATGCTCTGTAATATATATTAAAACTGTCTCCAACTGGCTGGCTGGCTAGCATAACAGGAGCTTTTGGACAACCCTCTAAAGGGCATCAGGATGGTTTTATATGTTGCATTGGGTTATTTTTTTCTTGTTTTTGGATTATACAGAGGCAATCCCTGATGGATTTTACATGGAGCATGAAATTCGAAAGCTTGGAATCTGTCTGGAATGTAAAAAAAAAAAAGGAATAATTTATATTTAATTGGTCTAAACCTACCTTTCCTAGGTCAATAAGAAGAGGAAAAGCAGCAGCATTAATCAAGATAAAATTATCAGCTGATTAATCAGTGTTCTAATTACTGCATAGTTCTTTCCCTTTTCAATTTTAATTACTAAACTTCATTGTCTTTTCCATATGGCCATCCTGCTTTTTCAGTGCACTTTCCACCTCCCTTCTCCTGGTGAGATCATTAATATAAAAAATGTACATTTAAAACACTACTGAAAGCATAAAGGATTGCTGGTACTTTTTAAAATATACAGCCAATGATGCTACATACCAGAGAAACTTGCTAAATGTATTAAGACTTCCTTAGAAACAAAGCTTAAAAATGTGCTTTTGATGGTCAAGGCAACATTTTATTGTTAGCAGTGGGCTTATTTCCGCAACCATCTGGACATAAGATGAATATGGAAGAAAAACCTGTCCTCAGTACAATATATGGTAAATCAGAATTGGAGCTATCAAAAGCTATAGAACTATGGATTCCTCGGTGCTCTCTGACCTTGGTTGTTTTCTGGCAGACATTTCATAACCCTAAACTCTAACAACCATACTCTTCTTTGACTCCAAATGGTAGTGAAAGATCATTTGAAAAATAGGAAGACAAATTTTAGTGTGTCTTTAACATGATCAGTGACCAACTGTCATGTCCTTCAGACATTCAGTCATACCTATAAAAAGGGACCAATACTGGTCCGCTATATTCTGTATTGAGATCTACTAGGCAGATTTTTTTTCCCCATATTCCTTATGAATTCAGACAGCCATGTGGATAAGCTCATCATTATAAAAATCTGCCTTCATCTTCAACAGTATAGCACCGTTATGTGCTATACTGTTATGTGGCGAACCTATGGCACGGGTGCCATAGGTGGCATGCAGAGTCATATTGGTGGGCACGCGAGTGTTGCCCTAGCTCAGCTCCAGCATGCATGCGCACACTGGCCAACTGATTTTCAGGCCTTCTGGTCCCATCGGAAGTCGGGAAACTGGCTGTTTTTGCCCTCCCCAGGCTCCTAGAAAGCCTCTGGAGCCTGGGAAGGTGGAAAAGCTGGCCTACCAGGCCCACCGTGCCATTGCATGCCAAAAGCAGGAGGAAGTGTGTGTGGGGGGGTCACGTGCGCATGCGCAGGAGGGCGGGATGCATTGAATTATAGATGTGGGCACATACACCCACGACCCCCCATGCTCCCCCCGCTTTTGGCACGCGATGGCAAAAAAGTTAGCCATCACTGGTATAGCAGTTACCAGCTCTGCTAGGATTAAATGAATCAACAGGCCAAAAGTATCATTTAACACATTGTGTCAGTTTGACTTCTTTGGATAGGTGCAGTCTGCTACTCTCAAACTATCTGCTTCATTCTAGATATACAATTATAGGGAAAGGTGATTTTCTAATGGAAGAAGAGCATTTTAAGTATTTCCAGTTGTAATTGTTCAAAAGGTGGTAGAGGAAAAAGCACCTTTCAGTTATCAACAAAGAAGTGCCCTGATGGTATGTAAAAAGGGTGTCCCATAGTAAGAAGAACCAAGAAGTTTCTAACATTGTTGTCAGGCTCTTCCCCATCATATGGTATCAGAATTTTAAACAGGGAATCTTAAAATAATAACAGCAGTAATGTTTGTACACTTTTCTATGGGAAAGACAAACCTAGAGGTTATCTACTTCCTAGCAGGGGTGAAATCCAAATTTTTTTACTACTGGTTCTGTGGGTGTGGCTTGGTGGGCGTGGTGTGGTTTGTTGGGTGTGGTGTGGCTTGGTGGGTGTGGCTTGGTGGTGTGGCAGGGGAAAGATGCTGCAAAATCCCACCCCACTCCAGGAGAAGGATATTGCAAAATCTCCATTCCCACCCCACTCTGGGGCCAACCAGAGGTGGTATTTGCCGGTTCTCTGAACTGCTCAAAATTTCCACTACCAGTTTTTCAGAACTTGTCAGAACTTGCTGGATTTCACTCCTGCTTCCTAGTCTTTCTGAATGTTAATGGTCAAAGCAAAATGTTGAGCAGCATTTGAATATTACTTTCGGATGGGAAAACCTTTCCAGTTGAAGAGCCAGAATGCCTTCTGGAAGTGCATGTCATCATTGTTCATGAGAAGATCTTTTTCCTAAAACCTTCTTATTTATCAAAGAATAGTGATTTGATCACAGAAGAGATCAATCTTTTCTTCATTTATTGAAACATGTTATATATTCATTTCTTTCCTTATTTTTGGTCCCACCAATAAGGATTCAGAAGTAAATACATTACTAAGCTTCTGAAATTCTTTTATCATTTCTCAGAATTTCCACAAATGTTTGTAGTAGGCTGATATTACCTCAAACTGGTCAACTTTAACCAAGAATGTTGAAAAAAAAAGTGCTGAGGGAATAGGGAATGGCCTTGAAGGACAGGAGAAAGAGCACTACCAAGGCAGTGGTCAGATAAGCAAGATTGGAACCAAAATACTAATTTGGGTAAAAGTCTCAGACAAGCTTTCTAGTTCACATAAAGATAAAGCAAGAGAGGGTGGAAAACATATTTAAAAAAACATATTTAAGATTTGTCATTATAGCTATTACAATAATAGCCCGACCTACTGTATATGACACTGGCTTCTTGGTCTGACCTACCTTGTGGGGCTATGTTTTATTGGTTGTTTTGAAGGCAATTATCTTCACACACAACAAGATAAGCTTCTTTTCCACAAGCCATTTCCAGCTTGTCTCTTCAACAGTGACTGCGAAGTGCAAAAATCACAAATGAAGCAACATTTTCTCTTGCGTACCTATGTTACTTTTGAGAATTCACACACTGAACATCAAAAGTCAAAGAAACAATTTATTACAAACTTGTTTGTACTCCCTTTCTTTAGTTTTAAATTCCTTATCTCTTATCCTTTTTTTGTTTTTGAAACCCACATCTGAGTGGGACATCTTTTAAGTCCTTTCCTCCTGAGGGATTGATAGGCAGGCAAGTTATTTAGTTAGCTGATTAGTAATTGAAGAGCTGAGTTTGGAAATCATGCAAGTTTTTCAATGAATATTCATAAAAAATTAATTAACTCACATACTCATTTAGAAACCAACAACAGTTTGCTTCCATCTGATTTTTTTTTTTAATAGAGGAGTTAATTATATGTTGAGGTTTATTTGCTGGGCGATTCAACTCCTAAGCAGCAATTGACTAACTGTATCTAGTGACAATAACCTTATGTGGGTTTTTAATACTCTTCCAATAGAACTTTGCAGCTGGAGGGAGCTGTTTAACCATTTGTCCATAAGATGCAATGGTTCCCTAATGTGAATTTTTCTCCTTCAAACCATCATCCTTGAGGGATGTTATCCTTTTTTTTCAGTAAATGTATAATTAATCCTCTTTGATGCTTATTAACTATTAGTAAGTAGTATATTTAATTTGAGGAGTATATGACTTCCAGTTACCCTGTTTCCCTGAAAATAAGACATCTCCTGATAATAAGCCCGATCGGGCTTTTGAGTGCATGTGCTAAAATAAGCCTCCCTCCGAAAATAAGCCCTCCCCAAAAATATTTAAGTACAGAGCTGGAAATCAGGTAAGACAGCAAGAGGAGCCCCATCTTGCTTCATGCACTCCAAAATAATAAAACCACCCTGAAAATAAGGCTAAACTCTTATTTCAGTGTTCAAAAAAATATAAGACAAGGTCTTATTTTTGGGGAAACACAGTGGCTCCATGAGGATGGCCAATATGCATCCTCTTCCTAGAGAATCTGGAATAGCAATTATTAATTCAGCCCAATGCTTTCTTTCAACCCCCTCCCCCAGATTATGTTATGTAATGACATAATTCTTGAGCACTTTAGAAGCCACTTACTGAAGCCACGAGATTTGGGATCACCTGCTTTTGATATTTATTGTACGAAAGCAAACCCTTTGGAAAATCAGCTTGAAACCTTTGCATGAATTGTACAGTTGCATGAATAAAGAAGTAGAATTTATGGTTCCTCTTTCACATCCCGAGAATGCTTGAGAAAAGATTCCTTTTTCCTTGTTGGATTCTCTGTTCCACCTGATTTTTTAGATTAAGGAGGATTTTTTAAAATGATAAACTGGTATGCTGCAACTGGCTAATTTCTATCACTGCCTTTATCTCTAAGCCTCATAAACATCTCATACACGTTCTTAGAAAATAAAAATAGCTTGTTTTGGAAATACATCAGTCATCCAGAAGAAAAGTCTAGACTTCGATGGGATAAGAAACATTCTACCAAGCAAAAGAACAAACTCCCTAACTTGAATACATCTGTTGAGTCTTGAGAAACCTTTTAAAACCTATATTGTATCTTTTCAGGGAGTCTTGTAAAGTTTTATTGTCCTGAGGCTGGATGAGAGCCAGTAGCTTGTTTTAAGTTACCAATGAAGGTATTCTCAATTAGAATGCAGCACTACCATTTCAAGAATAGTTATATTCCCTCCTCTTCTCTGTCCTGACCTCTTCTCCACACTGTCTTATGCATGACCATCCTTTTCATGCCGGTTTCCTGATCTTGAGCCAATTTTTCCAATATATAAGGCACCAATGAGGAACATTTTAGCCAGACATATAAAGGCCTCAGGGATGGGCTCTACTTACCTGTACTATCGGTTTGCATCGTGACCACGCTCACACGCTCTTCTGCACATGCACAGATCACCCATGATGATGTCTGGGTCAGTGGGTGGAGCCTCCCGTTGGTTTTACTACCGGTTCTTGCAAACCGGTCCGAACCGGGAGCAACCCACCACTGAAAAGCCTAATGGAAAATACCTTATTAAAACTTGCCTAGATGTTTTTTGAACTTTTTCAAATGCTTTACTTGAAAAAAGAAACCAAGGGAATGAATTTAACATTTCTCTTGAGGCAACATTTTGGTTATAATTTTAGTTTATAAGAATTTTGATATAAGGAACATTCAGAGACTGGAGGGTATCACAAATCTGGATTTAATACTAATTTAAATGGAGAGAGATTTTTCATTCTGTATAAGGAAACAATGATCCAAAATCCCTGACAACCTTTTACATACTGAGTCTCACCCCTCCCATATTTTCATTGAGGAGTCTTGAAATACAGATCTGAAGAATTTCCTTTACAATTGGACTAGATACCTGGATACCCATCTCTGTCAAAAAGGAACAAATTAATTAAACTTTGTTAGAACTGAAATTATTTTCAGGTTTAAAAATGTGGAATTTCATGAGCATAATCTTTTCTTTTTTACAGCTGAAATTGAGATTTGCATCTGAGCCTTATACATGTCACTGAGCAAGGTTCTTTCTTCAAACTCCTTTTTTTAAAATTTACAGACCATTTATTTTGAATTCAACATCTCACTGTGCTTGTTTATGGCTAAATTCCATTTTCAGTTGGCAGAGCAACGGTGCCACCTAGTGCCCAATGCTCTTGCTAGGCCTATGTCTCCCCCACCTTGTTTCCTTGCCATTTTTTTTAAAAAAGGCTTTTATCCCATCAAGGAAAACCCGGTTCTTGGAAAACAACCAACTCTGTTGGAACTCAGAGATAATAATCAGTTTCTCTGGGCTTGTGAAATTGGCTCATTAAGCGTGCTTTTTAACGGAAAATATTGGAAGCGATTAAGTCTGCTTTACTGAGTGGGCATGAAATGGCTAACCTTCGGCCACCCACAGCTCCTAGGTGCCTGGCGTCGTTTTATGCATGCAGCGTAATGTCTTTACTTGAAGTGCTGTTTATTCATCACCTGCTTATTTATCTCTTTGCGTTTGGCAGGCCCATCGATCAATGTTAAACTGTCACACAAGGTTATTTTTCTTTTACATAACTGTACGGGCCTGAGGTAGTGGCGTATTAAAAGTAATAACTTTCTAACTTGAAGCTTGAGATGACAGCCCCATTTTTACATGAATATATTACAATTCAAAATTTGTAATGTGTGTGTGTACATATATACATGTGCACTGTAGTAAGTATTAGTGGTGTTTCAAGGTCAAGAGCTGACCTTGAAGGTATGCTTCATATTGTGGTTTTGGGTCTGTGTCTTTCTGTGTGTACATATGTGTGTTCAGTGTGTGGTTTCTTCCTCATAACATGGCACTCACAAACATTATTGGTCATGTAACTAGACATTTGACATAGGGTGTTCTGCACATAATAGGATTAATTAGTTGACAGTCAAATGTCCTAGGGATTGATAGCTTTTTTAAGATTGTCACCCAATTAAAATTTCCCCACAGTCCATCTGTGTGGAGTGTGGTCCTCAGAATGGAAGATGTCCTCTCAGCGATAGATGGATGGACAAATGGACAGATAAATAATTACATTTACATGTATTTGTTTGCTCCTTTGCTTGTTCTCAGCCTCTCAATGATCAAAAATCTTTAGGCAATTACATGAGGATAGGATAAAATTATGGGAACATTAAAACAATATGAATTGCAAAATCTATTAATAAATAGTCCTGGCAAAAAAATAAATAAAATTATTATAGTTGTTGTTAATTTATTAAAATGGTATACTACCTGTGAGACAAAATGTTCCCACTCATGCCACCCATTCCACTCCTTGTCATCCGCTGTACTCACAAACTCTGACTAATCTGATCCATCAGTGAATTTGCAAACAAGAAAACACCAACAAAAAAATAATGTAAGTCTTTCCATCAATGTCGGCACATAGGTTCAAATTAACTATGCGGCAATTTAATCCTAACCAATAAAAATCCCTTCAAGATATGGAAATCCCCTTTCCACACAATGCAACTCCTCCTCCTCCTCCTCACCAGATTTATCAACCATATCAGGGGTGGGTTCTACTTACCTTTACTACCGGTTCGCAACGGGGCCGCACATGTGCTCTTCTGTGCATGTACAGAAGCGTTCTGATGATGTCGGGGTCGGTGGGTGGAGCCTCCTGCCGGTTTTACTACCAGTTCTATAGAACCGATGCGAATCGGGGGCAACCCACCACTGGACCAAATTCAACACTTAGACACACAATGGGATAAAATGGGATAGCCATATCCTGCAGGATGAAGAAACTGTGTTTCCTCCCTTCCGGATCCTATGCATTTCTCAAACATACTGGCAGTCATATCCACACACCTCACAAACCATGAACAGATTTTTCCCCATAAATTTTATGATCTCTGCCCCTTAACTGATGGCCATCTTTGATTGCTGAACTATCTGTTAAGCTAACAATTGTTTCCTCTGTTTCCTCTGTTGTCCTATGTGCCCATTGGACCCTGGTTGGAATAAACCAGGGTCCAATGGTTAGAAGACTTTTCTTCTAACCCACCCAACTCTCATATAGCTAAAAAAAACCCTATCATTTATTAGTGAATGCAGGCACATAAAATTAAAACTCACTTCAAACGTTCCTGGGAGTCAAAGAAAATCTTAGCGTGGTACCTAAAGAACATCAGTGAGTATGCCCAATTTGTATCTGACTGAAACATGCTGGGTTTTTCTTTTCTTTTGAAAAAAAGGAACATTTGAATTTCAGTGGAACAACTGAATTAAAACACATGTAATATATTAAATGTTATATATTACAGGTAGTCCTCGACTTACAACAGTTCATTTAGTGACCGTTCATAGTTACAATGTCACTGTTATGACCTTTGAAGCATCCCCATGATTATGTGACCAAAATTCAGATACTTGGCAGATGGTAAACACTTATGACCATTGCTGTTTCCCAAGGTCACCTTTTGCAACCTTCTGACAAGCAAAGTCAATGGGGAAGCCAGATTCACTTAACAACCATGTTATTAACTTTTCAACTGCAGGGATTCACTTAACAACTGTGGCAAGGAAGGTCGTAAAATGGGGCAAAACTCACTTAACAAATGTCTCACTTAACAACAGAAATTTTGGGCTCAATTGTGGTTGTAACTCGAAGACTATCTGTATGCCTGCATTTTGTTTTGATGGTTTCAGATAGTTTCAGAGCATGGAAAATCACAAATGTTGCACTGTTTGTAAATCCTTAAAGCAGGTTCCCAGAGTGATACAGCTTGTATGAGGTCAGACAAGGTCTGAAACACTGCAGGTAACAAATCACAGAGTCCTGATGGTATTCATCACCCAAATGTAAAAATGCTGAAGTTGTAGCATAAATATGTAATTTATCTTTCAGATTATACTGTAGTTACTTCCAGGAGTTATGATGATATGAATCAAATCAATCAAAAAAAAAAAAATCCAAGCCTGATGGAGAAGGGATTTTCACTCTCCCTTGCAAATGGCCTGGCTAAAGAGCCAGATCTTCGTGGCTCTTCTGAACAGTAGCAGAATGGTTTGGAGGGAACCTCATTTCAAAGGGCAGGCATTACTACACTCCAGTGTGCCCACAGGTGGCATTGGTTAATTGAACCCATAGTGCACCAACTGTGCAAAATCAAAATGACCAGGCAGATATAAGAGAAAGGCGGTCCTTCAGTTAATTAGGTGCTATTCAATATAGAACTTTATATTGAATCACATCCAGAAGCAAACTAGTAACCAATGTTACGTGAACACATTCTGGACTTATAAATTCTCCCAAGTAAATTAGTCAGGAAACATGAATAAAAGTAGTTGAGGTAATTTTATTTTATTGTAACATTACCTTAACAGATGGAAAATGAGGAAAGACCTGACTCATAGAATCACCAAGAGTCAGGCACAACTGAATGGATAACATCATCATTCTCACATTAAAAGAAGCTTAAAAGTTTTAAGGTAGAAACTTCTTGCCATCGCATTAGATCGATTAGGGGAAATCCATCCTAAATTTGTTTCTGTAACCATTAAGTGACTCTCTTGTCTGATTGTTTTCTAGGAAGATTCCCAGATTGAAGACTAACCTTGAAGGGGAGGTAGTACCCTATCCAAGATCAAAGTTGCAATAGCCCCAGATTTAGGTTGTCCAAACACCCATAGTCACTTAGTCTTGGTAGGATTAAGTTTGAGATGGTTCACTCCACAGAAACCGACACAGCCTCCAGGCACTGGAATAGAAATTATACAGTTTCACTTGGCTAGTCTAAGATTGAAAGATATAATTGGATATCATCAGTATATGGATAACCCTGAATCCTAAACCAGCAGATGAACCCCAAAGCAGCAGATGATCTCATCAGCAGATTCATGTAGATGTTAAAAAGGAGGGGAGAGAGAGTAAAACACAATGGCACCTCACATAGGAGGAGCCTAGAGAACAGTTTTTCTCCACTAACCAACAGAGGCTAAAATTGCCCCTGAAGAAAGAAAAAGAACCACTATAAAAGGAATGCCTCCAATCCACAACACATAGAGCTAGCTCTAAAAATACAATTGTTGATGGTATTGAATGTTATTGAGAAATTAAGGAGCACAGAGATGGATATGTCATAACCATCCCAGCCCCGCCACAGGTCTTCTAAGTGTGTGGCCACATAGAAGTTGCCTCAGTACTAAATCCTGGACTGAAACCTGACAGAAAAAGATCTTAATAATTTCCTTTTCCTGTAAAAAAAAATTGTTTTGAAATGATAGGCCATCACCTGAGAGAGGTCACCAAAAGTGTGGAGAAAAGTTGAATAGATTACAGTATATTACACAAATCTAGGTTCAGATCCTTAGTTGGATATAGAAATTGTTAGCAGGACATCGGACAACTTTGTGCTTTTTACAGGTTAATTTACTCCACAGGATTCTTGTAAAAGAGGAAGAATAAGTTATAGGGTAATTGTCAGTGATGAATGCTCATTGCATTAGACATGAAAAAAAGGTCTTTTTTGGATCATATTGCTTGGATTATATTGCCAAGGAGCCCTGAGGATGACAAACTTCCTGTAAGTAGCATCTGCTTTGAAACATTTATAGCAATATACAAAATTCTTAAATTATTTCCTCTTTTCGTCACTGCATTTCATTATATTATCAAACTTATGGCCTGTGCCAGATCTGGGGTGCTTAGATCCGGCCAGTGGGGCTGCCCTGGAAACAGCAAAGGACTGGCCCATGGTGCCTCTCCCTCCTGAGCTGGCACAGCACTCTGGCCACTACGGGTGCCCCCAACACAAGTGATGGCGAGCTGCCCCCACCCCCCGGTCACCCTGAGGTCAAACACAACCCTGATGCAGTCCTCAATGAAATCAAGTTTGACACTCCTGCCTTAGAATACAATACTCGTTTGATAGCAGAACTCAGCATTTCTATGATTGATAAAACTCTGTGATTATAAGATTTTTGTACTTCCCCCCCTTCTTATGTGAGCTATGATTACAGCATCTAGGTCTTAGGGATCCTTAAATCAACTAACAAGTGCAGATAGTCCTCAATTTACAACAGTTTGTTTTGTGACCATTCAAAGTTATAATGCCACTGAAAAAAGTGACTTATAACCATTTTTTACACTTACAACTGTTGCAGCATCTCCATGGTCATGTGATCAAAATTTTATTTTATTTTTTACATTTATAACAGTTGCGGTGCCTCAGGATCATGTGATCACCTTTTCTGACTTTCGGACAAGCAAAGTCAACAGAGAAGCCAAATTCATGTAACAACTATGATTCTAATTTAACAGCTGCAGTGATTCACTTAACAATTCACTTAACAGTTGTGGCAAGAAAGATCACAAAATGGGGCAAAACTCACTTAACAACTGTCTCACTTAACAACAGAAGTTTTGGGCTCAATTGCGATCATAAGTCAAGGACTACCTGTAATATGGAAATCCTGCTATTAGTTTAATTATTATTTTTTAATACCTTTGCTTGCTTTATCCATTTACATTGGTCCTAGTATTTCATTGTTTTCAAACATTGCCTTAGCTTTGATATAGTTCCTGTCATGGATTAAAGCCAGGCAAGTGTTCTCTGTACAAACAACTTTTCCTTTTATTTTCTAGCCCAGCCTAAAAATACCTACAGAAAGAAGAATGTCTGATCTTTTTTAATGTTGAATTTCAAAGAGGTCCTTACAATTCCTTTTCTCGCCTTGATCTTCTCTTTGGATTGCAGGATAGTCTAGCAGTCATGTTTCTAAATATATACAGTGGACAAATGCTTTCTAGTAATAAAACGAAAATAAAAATGTCTAGTATACACGGGAATTAAGCACACTGATCTTTTGATCAGGTATTGTCAATACATGGCAATTCTTCAAGTCCATGTGCCATTTTGTGCATCTAGTTACCAAGCCAAAGTACAGTTTGCTGTGTGCTGAGGCAATACGGTGGCTGGGTTCCTGAAATACAAATGGCTCAGCTGAAATCCTGCTCTCTCATGAACATGCAGTACAACCTTTGAAGAACATACTGTAGTGGGAGTTCAAGTATTATAGGGATGAAAGAATAGGACTGGGATGAAAAGATGCAGGTTCAATCTTCATTTGACCATACAGCTTACTGGTGACTTTGGGCCATTCAGGGAAATAGGGTTACTATTATGATTTAATTAAAACTCAGGCACGAAAGCCAGGTTGAAACTACTCAAATGGAAAATAGGAAAGGTTTCTCTGATCTGGATCTACCAGGTCAGATTCACCCCGTCTTGTTTCATCTTATTTTATGAGGATAAAACAAGGGGAGATCTCGGGTTGTTTGAAGAAAGGTAGGATATAAACGGAATAAGTAATACAGTAACAGTAATGAGTATTGTACTGTTGCTGTGTTAGGGACAACACTGTACTTAAGACTGAGATGAACTTCTGTCAGACAGAATTCTGGGCTAAATAAAAGATTTGACTTAAATAACTTAATTCCTATATACTTAACCATTTGCACAGAAACTAGTAGAACATAGAAATTACTTAATTGCCGGCTGGCGACCCCCAGGGGGAGAGCCTTCTCTGTGGTAGCTCCCACCCTCTGGGACGATCTTTCCCCAGAGTTGCGAATGATCTCAAACCTCCGGACTTTTCATCGGGCCTTAAAAACTTACTTTTTCCAGTTAGCCAGACTGGCCTGATCCCATGGTTAATTTTTAGAGTTGATATTAAATGCTAATTGAACTGTTTTAAATTTATGGGCCAAATTTCATATTAGTTGCTTTTAAAATTGTTTTAACTTTTGTAAAATTGTTTTTTATTTTTGGCTGTTCACCGCCCTGAGTCCGCAAGGAGAAGGGCGGTATAAAAATCTAATATATAAATAAATAATAAATAAATAATATATGAAATCATAGTGAATACTGGTTGATCCTTACTAGTTCAGGAAGCAAGTATACATTTCATTTCATACATCAAAGCAAAGCTGAATTTGAATAATAATAGAAAAATATCTTTTATTCTTTACTTTTCTAAACTAAACTAACTTCAGTGACTAAATTGGGCAGATGGAATTGTCTAAGGACTGAAAAACTTGGAGAAGTACTCAGAAATTTTACAGTCCCCAGAGATCTGATGGAAAAATGTATAAATATGTGTATCCAAATGTGAGCATGTGTACTAACCAGTACTCAAATGGAAAAAACTGTTATATAGTCTGATATTTTTCAAAGGTTCCTCAGGCTGTTCTATTTCACCTAGACAACTAACAGGTCAGTGGTATTATGCCAAGGGACATGGTGTGGTTCAGATTTTCCAAGAACATCAATAGAACATTGCAATTTCTTAAAATCTAAATTTTTCTGGCTGTTAATCTTCTGTACTGCACAGTCATCCTAGGCATTTTGAGCTCAAAATTAATGTAGCAATTGTAGGCATGTGCTTTAACATAATACAGATAAGACTAGGCTTGAGGAGCCTTCAAATTCAAGAAAAATTTTGAACAAGTGGTAATTATATATATATTTAAAGTATTATTGTTCACTGCTTAAAATTGTATACTGGAAGTGTTATTCCTGGAATTCTGAATAATCAGAGAATGTGTGTATTCCTAAGATTTTTAAAAATTGAATTAGTCTTTTCCTTAGATAAGACCACTTAGTAAGTGTTTCACAATCTTGCAACTTTAAAATGTGTGGACTGTTGGCTAGGGAATTCTAGGAGTTGAAGTCCACCAGTTGTGAGTTTCAAATTTTTTTACTACCGGTTCTGTGGGTGTGGCTTGGTAGGTGTGGCATGGCTTGGTGGGCATGGCTTGGTGGGCATGACATGGGAAGGATACTGTAAAATCTCCATTCCTACCGAACTCCAAGGAAAGGATACTGTAAAATCTCCATTCCCTCCCCAATCCATAGGAAGTTTACTGCAAAATCCCCATTTCCTCCTGATCAACTGGGACTTGGGAAGCAGAGAATAGATGGGGTCTGGGCCAGTCAGATTTTTTACTATCAGTTCTCCAAACTACTCAAAATTTCCACTACCAGTTCTCCAGAACCTGCTGAAACCCACCTTTGAAGTCCACACATTTTAAAATTGCCAGTTTGAGAAACACCCTTCCTTCCTTCCTTCCTTCCTTCCTTCCTTCCTTCCTTCCTTCCTTCCTTCCTTCCTTCCTTCCTTCCTTTCTTTCCTTTGCTAAATAAGCAATCTACTGAAATAAAAGAAAGGAAGCTGTTGGCCTTTGTCTTGCGAATATGGGAGTGAATAGCCTTAAAAAGATTAGTGCAACTCTCACTCTTTCTTCTTCTGTTTTTTTTTTTTTTTTGAATAATTTGCATCAAAGTGGTTTAAAGTGGTATGTGCCTCACTGTCTGGCTCTTTTTTTTCAATCTGATCTGTAATACTGATTAGACCTGAAAATGGAAGAACATATGTTAACGTAAAATTAAATACACACTCTGGAAATGAGGATAAGTAATCAAAAGCTCATCTGCAACTGTTTAGAGAAAAGCATTTAAAGGTCCTTCTGGAAAAGTGAAGCGGAGAAACAGCTTCTTCTCAGACCTGAGTTGTGTTGTAAGAAGAACCTTTGGAGTTGCTTCATTCAAGCTCTGGATATATGGAAGACTGCTTAATATTTCCAGCCTGTGACTATAATGATGGTATTGTAGACATCAATGGGCTTATTTTGTAGAACATTGCTGATGATACTAGGCTTAGAATTTATAACTATAAATCTAAGGATAACTAGAAATGACTGAATCAATCTTTTTTCTTATGTGTATTGTCTATTTTGTCCAATAGTTGTATGAATGTACACTCTTAAATTTTCAAATCTTCATTTATTTATTTATTTTATTTATAATCATACTTATATGCCGCCCTTCTCCCAAAAGACTCAGGGCGGCTCACAACAATAAACAAGACAATAAAATGGAAAACTAAAATAATCCAATTAAAATCCCCGAACGGTTAAAACTAAAACTTCCAGCAGATCAGGAGATTTGTTGAGAAAGCCACGTCTTCAGGTCACCGTGGAAAGAGTAGAGGTTGGGGACCGTCTGGAGCCCGGTGGGTAAGTTGTTTCAGAGGATCGGTGCAGCCATAGAGAATGCCCTCATCCTGGGCGCCAACATAAAAAAATCTAACATTTTTTTCTTTAAAATTCTTTAAATATTTTTTTTGTATTTCTTTATGTCCATGGTTGCAGAAATAGCAAAAGAATCTATAGCACACCAGACCTATCCGGATACAAGAAGACTGAAATACCCAGAATCATGGATTTCATCAACCTTTTACCTACTATAACTACTTTCAGTTTGATGGACAAATATACCAGCAAATCAGAGAAACACCTATGAGACAATAAAAGAGACAATACTGTTGAATACTTCTTTATAAACTCCTGAAAAATAAACAACAAAAATTGGTATTCCTACCAGAGATAGAAAAAATCAATATTTTTACAACATTTACCAATTCTGTCTGTCTGGAATTTATTTCTCATAAATTAACAACTAATAACGAGTTTTTAATAAATAAATAATACACATTGATTGAAAGCACTATATATTAAAACTTCTTATATGCATCAAACAATAATTTAACAAAGTATAATATCCTGAAAAATAAGTAGAAAAGTTATCTAGACTGACTGTGTTTCGAGAGATTTGGAACTGATTATTCAAATCTTGAGAAAGTTATTAATTTTTGCAATGGAGAGCTATTACCTTTGAACATGAGAGTCAGGAGATTCCTGGATCTATATGAAATATTGCTGACCTGTCTAAAGAACATAGCATAATGAATCTTCTTGTACTACTTACATTCTTGGGAATATTTACATGACCAGAAAATGTCATGTGTCACCTTTACCATAGTGTCCTGGTTATAATCAATGTTTGGTATTCTGCTGGATTTCTTTGTAATAGCAAAAGGAGTTGAGCAAAAGTATATTTTGGCACAGAGTCACATTAGACCATTGTAGAAAAGCACGACTGATTATGTCACTGGAGACCATGGTGCCAGAAATATTTATTCACTTCAAACATCTGGCAAACTCTTTAACTGAAGAAGACTAAAAAGCATTGCCAAAGAAAATAAGGCCATGTAGGAATAACTTCTATACAAGTGATCATGAACTGAAAAAGTTTGGTAAGTTCAAGTTTGTAGAAAGAAGTCATACATAGATATATACATTCATAGATATTTATGCATCAACAATCCAGGGTTGGCAACATTATGCAAAACACAGAAAAAGAGTAAAAAATAGAGAATAAAGGAAAATGAAGACATCCAAAATAAAAGGACACTTACATAAAATTAGTTTTCAATAACACCATTCACCATATTTCTTCTTTGTAAATCAATCATACTTCCATGATGATTCTTCACTAGTTCATATATTGCCGTTCATTCTTTAAACTCCTCACTTTTAGGATTTCATCAATTTCAACCAGCTACATTTTTTATCTTTCCTTTACACTTAATCCATTCACTCTTGCTTCATATATTTGTTTTGAGAGTGAATCTTCAATGTTTTTCTGTCTTATCAAACCATCTCATTGTGCTTTGTCTATACTTGTCACATAAGTTTGCATTCAAACTAAACTCCTTTACCAATTATGAATTCTTGACTCTCTTTTCTTCCTTTATCATATTTTTTAAATACTTAAATCCCATTGCATTCAACTTTTATATTTCTCAAGACATACCTTACTCACAGTTCTATACACAGTTCTATTTTTTTCAACATATATTCATTCCTCACAATAGACCTCATACTATCCAAATGTTTCTACCAACATTTATACATCTTAGAATTTGTTCATCCATTTTTTACTTTCAATCAATGTTCTTCCAAAGTACACAAGTTCATCTACCTGTTCTACTTTATTGCTATCACGTAGAACAAATTAATCCTTGTGTGGGTTTTCCCTTTACCTTACTAACTTCCCTTTTGTATATGAGAAATATAACAACATTTTCACTATAGCAGACATAAAGTATAGGCTCACACTTGTATTTGTCTCATTGCTTCATGGGTGTTGGTGCTATAGAAAATCTTTGGACAGGAAGGAGAGCACTGCTTCTCACCCATTGCAAAAATGGAGTGATATAGACGAGACAAAACTGATGTAGATAAAAGGATAAAGAGAATAGCCACTTCCGTGTTAAGTGAATAAAAGAAAAGTTGCAATGAATAGATATGACATGATTATATGTGTCTCCCTGCATCAGTTTCTGACATTTATAGAACAAAGGAACAAGGAATCAAGATGCTAGATTTTGAAACTTATATCTTGTCTCTTTTGCAACACTCCTCCCTGGAAGCCAAACACCAGAGAATCCACCAGTGTTTTAAGTTTCCTTTTCTATTAGAAGTTTATTTTTCTCTACAATTTTTTAAAATGCAATTAATATTTTTTTCCTAGAAATAGCATGGGCTATTCTATATACTTTCTCATTTTCTACTAATACCTCATTTTCCTCAGGAATAAAATGTCATTACTGTTCTCAAAGGACAGGTTTCAGGTACCTTTGTCAAATTGGGCTTTTTCATCTAAGCCTGGTTTTCTTGCCATCAGTATGGATGAGATTGATGCAGGCATGGAGTTCACACATACTTGGACATGTAACCTCGGGAATGTCTGGAAGAAATGGAGAATTTCAACATGTCATTAAAAAGTTGTGGTCATGAATCATGTGGGTAGCTGAGGCATGTTTTGAAGCCAGTGCCAGGTGTGATGTTATAATTGTTTGGGGATAAAATAATGTCCTTATCCAAGACAAGGCATTTTCTAGCACCATGGATATTACTATGCAGTGAAAACTTTTGATGGGTAAAGGTGGCAGTAGGTGGCTGAGATGGGAAACCAATCAATACTCAGAGCAATCGTATTGTCCTCCTTAAGAAATGACTTTGCCTGTTTTTATCACTTTTGCTTGCATACTATCATTCATAGCTTTTATTTCAGTTCCATTCTTAGACATTTTGCTACTATATTCTACTAAATCTTTCATGACCTTTGATAACAGTAATCATTGTATCTTTCGAAACTAGCTGTGGAGAGTTGAAGTGAGTGGCACAGTGTGCTGTTAATTCTATTCCTCTCTTTACGGACAGTTTCAGTTGATGTTGGTGAGGCCAGAGAGGTCCAGTCTTAAGTCCATTATTTGAGGGCTATCTCAGAGCTCAAATTCTCATTCCTCCACCATGCGACTGCTGCAGAAAGTTATGTGTTGTTTCAGGATCTGGTATTATCACACTGCTGCCTGAATTGCAAACATCAAGTTGCTTTCAGAATGAAAGGATTAGCTGCTGACATCACTATTGCCCAGGGGATGCCCAGTTGGTGGCTCCTTTCATGTCCCTAGCAGAAGCTGGAGCAAAGGACAGGAACTCACCCCGCACCATGGTAGCACTTGGGTTTCGGACAACTCCCTCAATTATATATCATAAGAAATCTGATGGGAAATGCAGTTCAGGTTCAAGCCTAGCAAGATCAAACAGCTACATTTGCTTATTCTTGGTTATAGAAACCATTGACCTTTGGTAGTGAATCAGATTTTATTGATCTGCTGAGAACTGGAATCTGGAGATCTTGGATTACAGCATTAGTTCCCGCTTGAGGAGTACATAGCAACTGTGGCCAGGAAAGTCCTTGCACAGTTTCATCTGGTACAGAGAATCAGGGACCTAGAGGAAAATAAGCAAGTTCTAGTATATAAACAAAGAAGACTGAATAATTCCAAAGTAGCATTTGGAAGAGACTCAGTCAAGCTCCTTTCTGATTCATTAGGATATAAAGGGGAGGGAAGGTAAAGAACAACCAGGCTTGCAAGACTAAAGTATTATAGTAGCCTACCTCAATAAAGTATTGTTCTAGTCTTGCAGGTGGGTTTGTTTCGGGGTGAAATGTAAAATTTGTTACTACTGGTTCTGTGGGCGTGGCTTGGTGGTGGTGGGGTAATGTGACAGGGTAGGCATGACCAACTTTTCTTTTTTAAAAAAAACTTTTCAAAGCATTTTTTCTAATGCTTTGAAAAGCCTCTGCCGATCAGGCAACTCAGCTGGAATCGTCAGAGAGGCTTTTTAAAAAATACCTCTCTGCCGATCAGGCAACTGAGCTGGGATCATCAGAGACTTTTCAAAGCATTTTTTTTAACCACCTCTTCGGCCAAGAGGTTGCAGAAAAAAATGCTTTGAAAAGCCTCTGACAATCCAGCTGAGCCACGCGATAATCAGAGGCTTTTTTTTTAACTATTAAAAGCATTTTTTCATTGGAAGAGGTTGTAGAAAAAATGCTTTTAAAAGTAAAAAAAAAAACCTCTGATGATCGTGCAGCTCAGCTGGGCATGGGGTGGAGGGGCAGGGATTTTTGCTACCGGTTCTCCGAACCACCTGCCACCATCGCTATCGGATTGGGCGATCCTGTCCGAACCAGGCGCATTTCACCCCTGGTTTGTTTCCTTATTTAATCTACCCTGAAGGGCTGACATCAATTTTCAAAGTCCTCTACTATCTTTCAAAATTGATTTCATTTTTTTATAAGGAGACCCTGCAGGCTGCACACTTGAGCCAGATAAAGAAAATGGAGCAAAAATGCTCCATAAAATTTTGAATACTGTTCAGCCAAAACTTTGGACAGAATGGATTAAACATTCTGGTAAAATTGACAGAGCTCCCCCCATTGTATTCCTTATTTATTTTTGTTTCTATTTTTGTATTATATTGACTTTTATTCAAAAGTATTCAAAAAAAACCTCTGATCAATCTTATATCCTTCATTAATTCTCTTAGTCTTTCATTATAAACAACCAAAACAATCATGCTTCTAGATTTTTACTCACTCCTTTGCATAGGTATGTATAATCTTACATAAAATATGCATGTAAAGCAAAAAGACATTTTTCTAAACAGATGCTCAACAGACAGTTACCATTCATATTTATCTTTGAGTTTCTCAATGGCCTAATTGCTGTTTCTGTACTCACTTGTCTTGTTCCCACTGATCCCTTCAGGTCATCTATCAGTAGTAGAATAATTTTGTCTTTTGGGGTGTGCTAATTTAGAATATGGCACATTTTTCCCCTCAAAACTCATTTCTAGTACTCCCATTATTGCCATTCACTTATCACCAACCTTTGCATTGCTATTTTCATATGCCCCTCCCAACAAGAACATGTGCAGATACATAAATTCATAAATAAAATATGTGTGCTATTCATGTTTGAATATGTAACTTAACATATCATGGACTTACAAGGGACTCTTGGCCATGGAGTCCAACCCCTACTCAACCCTCAATTTCTAGAAAGCTCAGACAAGGTATTTTACATCTCAATGACAACAACATAACTAACAATAACATAACTATCAGTTGGAATCTTTAAAGACCATTATAATGTGTGCCATGGTCAACTATTTTCCAAAGCACCAAAAGACAAGACAAGAAACAATGGGTGGAAATTAAGCAAGGAGAGACTCAACCTAGAACTAAGGGGAAAATTCTTAACAGTGAGAACAATCAACCAATGGAATGGCTTGCCTTCAGAAATTGTGGGTGGGTGCTCCATCACTGGAGGCTTTCCAAAAGAGACTAGACAGCCACTTGTCTGAAATGTTATAGGGTCCCTTGCTTGAGTAAGGGGTTGGGCTAGAAGACCCCCAAGGTCCCTTCCAACTCTGTTATTCTATGTTCTATGGGGTCTAAGACTGCAGAAATATAAGTAATATTTTATGAAGCAGTCAACAGGTTCAGGTTGAAGTGGAAAACAAGGTGGGGAAAAAACCTAAGCACAGCATTACTGGAGGGAAGGGCAGATCAGAGTGAATCATTTTGCAAGAACAGCATACTTAGCAGAAGGATTGTTTCCTTATGGCACTCTTGGCTATGGTTAGTTTCACACCTCCAGCTCTGGGTGGGTAGCACTTGGGGCCTGCTGGAACATCACATCATGAAAATTTTATCATCAGTTTAGGATAAGAAAATAAATTTGCTAGCCAACCAAACTTGGCAGGCTTGCTGCTACCTTGTCACATTCCAAACATCTCCAGGCCTGGTTGGAGCTGGAGAAAGTAGGAACGAGAGCCAGCAACTGTCTGATAGACATGCTGTTACTTGAAGAATACTGATGTGCAATATTGTTTTTAAAAGGAGGCAGTTTGGTTGGGCTGGGATGGAAAAAAACCCTCTCTATTTAGAAAAGTTGCATCCTGCCATTTTGATAACTTTCTTAACAAGGCTCAGAAATTAAGGTTTAAAACATCTGACATAATTAAAAGGATAATAAAAAATATGTAAATTAAAATAATGCATAATGAAGTCTAAGTAGTAGATCTAATCCATGAACTTGGACTGAAATGTCACAAGATCAAATACTTCCCAAATCGAAAACAAACAAGTAATAAATACATGGAGGGCTATTGATATTTGGAGGTACTTTTGTCACTTAGGAATTTAGTATTATTATTTTATTTTTTAAATAAGATTTGGAAGCACCCAACTCCTAGATGACTGCAGGTGGCTTGCATTAATGACTATGAAAGAATAGAATAGAAAAAAATACTTTATGAATCATAGTTGAATGTATAAATTGGCTTCTGTAAAAATACAATAATGTTTGGTCTCTGCTATGAATTCCACATGACTTAATTTGGTGATTAAATTACTACTGGATTCTGCTATTAATGTATGTTCACATTCAGCTGTGAATGTTTGACTTTATTTATCTGATTGCATCCTTTTTTGTCTTTAAGAAATGTTCTAGTATAGAAAAACTAAAAACATATAGCTTCTTGCTGTTATTGATGATAATGCCACTTTGGGATTTTGTATTATATAAATGTATATATAAGATTTCATAACATTTTAAAATTATCCGCAGACTAAAGAACGAATTATAGGAATGTGACTATATATAGTTGTTATGGAACAAGTAATGCCATGAAATAGGATATATAAAATTCCATCTCTTATGAAGCACCTATTCCCCCTAACAGTAAGGGAATTTGTCCAATTGTTTTAATTGCCCTTGTTATCTTCTGTCTCATCCTTCTTTCCAGATGTTATATCTTTCCTGTTTAGACTATAGTTGTTCTATTATTAATTAAATTTTGGAGAATTCGCTATGATATATTTTTTAAGGATCCTTCCATGATTTCCATAAAGAAACAGAATAGTGTATAAAATAATTGTGTCCATAACATTGTTCTTTCCAAATATTTTGGTCTACAGTCTTCCTGATCTGTGAGTATTAGTTATGCTACTATGAAACTGCTGGCAATTATGGTTCAATTGTCTGGAGAGTCATACAAGGGGCGGGGGAAGGGAGTAAAGGTACTTTGGCATGATGATTCAGCCAACAAATTCATTCTTTCTTTTGAACTTTATTAAAATTTAATACAGGAGTCCTTTTGTTATCTTGGTGATATTTTCATTAACTGGCATTTGGATGCCTCTGAGGCCTTTTGTAGCTGAACACATCTGGAACATATAAGGTTTAGTGCTTCTGGATGATATGCAATTAAAAGTTTAACTGTTCTGAAATATTTTATCTAGGCCATTTGCTATCCAGTGGATTAATACAGGTAGAATCCCCAACTTTCATTTGCTTTATAATTTAAGTCTAAAACTAAGACAAAAATCAAAATACAAAAGCAATATTCTGCTGAATGGGATAGTAAAAAAAAAAAAAGATCCTAGAAATGAAAAGCAGAAATATTACATTTTTTTGCAATCAGCTGCCATACAATTTGATGAAGGATTATTTATTTTTGAAATTTATGTTGAAAAAAAGAGACATTCTCACAGGTATCATTTAGTTAGTTAACAGGTATCCTTTTTCCCTTGATTAATCATCCCTTCCTGACTTCCCATATTTCAATAACATTTTAAGTAGAATTTCTTTCTTCCCATGGAGAAATTCATGGAAATTTATATTTTTTCAGACCATAAATTTGGTGAAGAACTTGGTCCCAACTCTACCGTGTTTTCCCGAAAATAAGACCCTGTTTTATATTTTTTGAACCTCGAAATAAGCACTTGGCCTTATTTTCGGGGAGGCCTTATTATTTGGGGTGCATGAAGCAAGATGGGGCTTCTCTTGCTGTCTTACCTGATTTCCAGCTCTGTGTTTAAATATTTTCGGGGAGGGCTTATTTTCAGGAGGAGGCTTATTTTAGGGCATGCGCTCAAATGCCCAATTGGGCTTCTTATCAGGGAATATCTTACTTTTGGGGAAACAGGGTAGAAATAGTTCAGGTTTAGAGAAGAATTTATACTGGATGTTTTTAAAGCTCTCCACTCCTCCATACATCCCTTCTAGCTATCAAAGCAAATAGCAAACAGAACAGTTCTGACCAACCTGTGCTGACCCAGGATTCATCTGGCAATATGTGAAGTGGGAAGGTCATAAAAAAGTATCAATAAAGGTGTGGGAGGGGGATGCTGAACTTTGTATGAAACAGTGGGAAAAAGCTTTGTGTTTTCCAAAGAACAGTTCTTGGAATTCTTATAAGCAGAGATATAACTGGTCCTCAGGAATAAGTACATGAAACCTTAAGTCATGCAAGAGGCATTGTGGAGAGGGCACTCCTCCACTTTGCTGCTATGAAAGACGTGCACGCCCAATATATCGCTGGTTCTTTGTTTTCACCATATTCAAAATTGCTCCTTGTTCCAGTTTAAAGAATAGGATGCCCAAGTGTAACCAGGGTTTTAACACATTAATTTCTAATGGGAACAACATGATTGGAATAGGATACACTCCGTCTCTCTTGTGCCATGTTCTCTTTAAAATGTTGGACTGTTGGTCAGAACAACAGCTGTCTGGCATTAAAAGAAAGACCCTTTGTTGCCCCCTGCCACTGCTATAAAGTTGCTGGGGAATTTTCACTGAGGGCTCAGAGAAGGTGACTGAAGAGGCAAAACTAAGACTGGAAAAAAATTAATCTAACTTGTAAAGGAGCTTGGAACCATACCACAAGCATCATAATTAACTTTAATAATTATAAATGTAAATGCAGACAAGCCACAAGGTTTTAATGGTGTGCCACATGCTTCTGCTAATTATTTTAGAGTTTGGACACATTCAGTGCCAGCTAATTATAAAACCCTGCTATGGAAATCATCTGTTTATATTAGACTTATTGATCTCTAGTGTTTAAGCAATATGAAAGGGGAAATCTACAATGCCGTACCATCTGCTTTGTATTCCTAATTGCTTTTAAAGAATCAGATATATAAATAGTCAGCTTTTTACAGAGTAGGCTTGAAACCCATTCATGAGCAGGATTTGCAGAGCTAAGCAAAGATGGAAAGAAAGGAAGTATTAATTTTTTTAAAAAAAGTCTGCCTTATTAATATTCTTAGGCTAGTTCTCTCACATTTATACCATCACCATGGGTGTGAAAAACAGAGGAAGCAAGTAATGCTTGGGCTGTTGAACAATAAAGCCACAAATACAACTGATTTGTTCTGATTACTCTTTTCCTTGAATCTCAGAAACGGGAAATATTGCTTAACACATTGTAAGCCGCCCTGAGTCTTCGGAGAAGGGCGGCATATAAATCAAATCCAAAATAATAAAATAAAATAAAATAAAATAAAATAAAATAAAATAAAATAAAATAAAATAAAATAAAATAAAATAAAATAAAATAAAATAAAATAAAATAAAATAAAATAAAATAAAATAATGAAATGAAATAAAATAAAATAAAATAAAATAAAATAAAATAGAATAGAATAAAATAAAATAAAATAATAAAATAAAATAAAATAAAATAAATAAAATAAAATAAAATAAAATCTCAAAATAATTTTTAAGAGCTTTCTTACAGACACTTATTATTCTAGTGTTATTTTTTCAGAATGAACTACAACTCAGAGGAAGCTCAGTGGAAGCATGTCACCTTGGAGGCCTCCCCCACCTTTCTCAATTCTCTGCCTCGGCTAGTTCCTAACCCAGCCGCCTCCAGCTTATACATTACCACCTTGATTTTGACACTGACCTCACTGCCTCCAGACTATACTTTCACCACCTAGACAACCTTCCCTCTTTATATATACAACTACGCCCCCCCCCCATGGAGCTATTATCATTCTACCTTCACTGTTTGGCATTATTTCCAACTGAGCCACCCTCTTGTCATACGTTGTCTGGGCAGCTACTAATGTGGATGCTGAAGGAGTTTCGAATTACTGACATCATTAAGCAGACAGAACAACAAACTTATTACGACCATCTTATTCAGAACGAGCCGCCGTTAGAGGATGACTAGATTTTTATTCTCTGCTTATCCTGAGATTGCACTAAACTCCTTCCCCCTGCTGTGAGAGGGCAAGGGAGACCAGTTTCTTACCCACACTGAATTTATTACTCGACTGCCTCAAGACTCTTACATCAGACTATTGGACCAGACCCAAATGCTGTACCCATCTGACTTACTAGATGTATTTGGCGACCGAACTCTTGGCATTGCGAGACTCCCCCCTCTCGCAAATTTGGCCCTCCACATTATCGAGGGCCCACCTTAATGACGGGTTTTGGGACCCCGAGAGGTGGCATGCCAAAAAACGGGGATTGAGGGGTTTTTTAAGCTCTTGTTTTACTAAATTTTTAAGGGGTTCAGGGGTGGGGGTGGGAGTGGGTTTGGGGGAGAACCCACAGGGGGGAAGGTTAGGTCCAGCTGTTTATGGGGCCGCGGGGGGTCAAGATTCTGGAGGCAAGAGGGCGTCTACTAAGCCCTCTGTCGAGGGCTGTGCGATCAAGATACTGTGTGGGAGGGGCAGATATGGCGTGGTTAGGGGACCATATCATGTGGTGGGGGCTCGCACTTGCTGTCTTCGAGCGATTGCGTGCCCCGGTCCCCCGAGCCATTCCCGTTCCCCGGGTTGTTTAGAGTCTCAGGACCCGAAGCTCCGGCTGTTGTTATGCAATGCGAGGTCCGTTGTCAATAAGGCCCCCCTCATATGTGACCTTCTCCAAGAGGGGTGTGTGGACCTGGCCGGCATTACTGAGACCTGGTTGGGCCACGAGGGGGGGGTTCCCCTCGTGGAGATGTGCCCACCAGGTTTCCTTGCATTCCACCAGCCGAGAGCTCAGGGGAGGGGTGGGGGAGTAGCGGTCATTATTAAGGAAGGTCTGAGTCCGAGGGAGACCACTGTACCGCAGATAGCCGGGTGTGAGTCCATCTTCGTGAGGTGGGGTCGTGGTGGGCAGATGGGTCTGTTAGTCACGTACCTGGCTCCCTGCCACGTGGCAACAACCCTGCCCGAGCTTCTCAATGTTGTAGCCGAAGTGGCGGTTGATACCCCTAGGCTTATGGTCATGGGGGATTTCAACCTGCCATCTATCGGTGAAACATCTGAGTTAGCCCGGGAGTTCATGGCTTCCATGACGGCCATGGACCTGACCCAGGTAATTCAGGGCCCGACCCACGTTGGTGGACACACCCTGGATCTAGTTTTTGTCTCTGGTCAGTGGTTGAGTGGTCTAGATATTGGGGATATAGTTATGGAGCCCTTGTCATGGACTGACCACTCGCTCCTTCGACTCGACTTTCAGACCGCTGCACCTCACCGCAGGGAGGCGGAACCGACTAGGTGGTTCCGCCCCAGGCGCCTGATGGATCCTGATAGGTTCCAGATGGAGCTTGGGCCATTTCCTGAGACACTGACACACGACTCGGCTGAGGATCTGGTGGCTGCCTGGAATAGGGCAGCCGGTGGGGCCTTGGACCGTGTCGTGCCTTTGCGGCCTCTGACCCGGCGCCGAACTCACTTATCTCCTTGGTTTACCGAGGAGCTGAGGGAGATGAAACGCCGGAGAAGACGCCTAGAGAGCGGTTGGAGGGCCAGTCGCTCTGAATCTGACTTGACACTAGTAAGAGCTCACATTAAGACTTACTTAGTGGCAATAAAAGCGGCAAAATCTAACTATTTTGCCGCCCTTATCGCATCATCAGATAATCGCCCAGCCGCCCTGTTTAGGGTGACCCGCTCCCTCCTTCATTCGGGAGCACGGGAGGATCCCTTGCAGGGTCGTGCTGAGGATTTTGTTCAATATCTGGATGACAAAATAACTCAGATTCGGGATGACTTGGCCGCCGACTGGGTTAGTTCGGGCGAGGTGACTGAGGCAGGTCTTGAGAGTGTTATCTGGGCTGAGTTCGATCCTGTGGCTCCCGAGGACGTGGACAGGACCTTGGGGAGACTGAATGCAACCACATGTTTATTGGACCCGTGTCCCTCCTGGTTGGTGCTGGCCTCCCGGGAGGTTACACGAGGCTGGCTCCAGGAGATCATAAATGCTTCTTTGCGTGAGGGTGCCCTACCGGCCGCCTTGAAGGAGGCGGTGGTGAGGCCCCTCCTCAAGAAGCCCTCCCTGGACCTGGCTATTTTGGCTAATTACCGTCCAGTCTTCAACCTTCCCTTTTTAGCGAAAGTTGTTGAGAGTGTGGTTACATGGCAGCTCCCTCGGTACCTGGATGAAGCTGTCTATTTAGACCCGCTCCAGTCCGGCTTCAGGCCTGGATACAGCACTGAAACGGCATTGGTCGCGTTGGTGGATGATCTCTGGCGGGCCCGGGGTAGGGGTTATTCCTCTATTCTGGTGTTATTAGACCTCTCAGCGGCTTTTGATACCATTGACCATGGTATCATGTTGCGCCGATTGGAGGGACTGGGGGTGGGAGGCACCGTTTTATGGTGGTTCTCCTCCTACCTCTCCGACCGGTCGCAATCTGTGTTGACAGGGGGGCAGCGGTCGACCCCGAGGTGCCTAGTGTGTGGGGTGCCGCAGGGATCGGTCCTCTCGCCCCTCCTGTTCAACATTTATGTAAAGCCGCTGGGTGAGATCATCCGTGGTTTTGGGGTGGAGTTCCATCAGTACGCTGATGATACGCAGCTGTACATTTCCACCCCAGACCACCCCAACGATGCGGTGGAAGTGATGTCCCAGTGCCTTGAAGCCGTGCGGGCCTGGATGGGGAGAAACAGGCTTCGACTCAACCCCTCCAAGACCGAGTGGCTGTGGCTGCCGGCGTCCCGATATAGCCAGCTGACACCATCACTGGTTATTGGGGGCGAATCATTGGCCCCCACGGAAAGGGTGCGCAACTTGGGCGTCCTCCTGGACCCACGGCTGTCTTTGGAAGATCACACGACAGCTGTGGCCAGGGGAGCTTTCTATCAGGTTCGCCTGATACGCCAGTTGCGGCCCTTTCTAGATCGGGACTCCCTACGCACAGTCACTCAGGCACTCGTCACCTCTCGGCTGGACTACTGCAATGCTCTCTACATGGGGCTCCCCTTGGGATGCACCCGGAGGCTCCAACTAGTGCAGAATGCGGCCGCGCGGGGGATTATGGGAGCGACGGGACGCTCCCATGTGACACCTCTCCTGCGCGAGCTGCATTGGCTACCTGTGGACTTCCGGGTGCGTTTCAAGGTGTTGGTGACCACCTTTAAAGCGCTCCATGGTTTAGGACCAGGGTACTTACGGGACCGCCTTCTGCCGCCAATAGCCTCCCACCGGCCGGTGCGTTCCCACAGAGAGGGTCTCCTCAGGGTGCCGTCAGCCAGACAATGCCGGCTGGCGACCCCCAGGGGGAGGGCCTTCTCTGTGGCAGCCCCTACCCTCTGGAACGATCTTCCTCCAAAACTGAGAACAATTGCTGACCTCCGGACTTTTCGTCGGGCCCTGAAAACTCATCTCTTTCAGCTTGCTGGTCTAGCCTGACCCCGCTGAATTTTTAAGATCTGTATTATAGGGTTGGGTATTTTAAATATTTAATGGTTAATGGTTTTAATTTTTAGCCAAAGTTATATGCTTTTTTAAAGAAATTGTTTAACTTTTGTGTACTATTTTATTTGGCTGTTCACTGCCCTGAGTCCGCAAGGAGAAGGGCGGTATACAAATCTAAACAAATAAAATAAATAAAATAAATGTCTCTTTGACCCATTGCCAGACTATGTTTGGCTCATCACAAGAACAAGTGGATAAAGATTCATTGAGGGCCAATGTGAGGGCCACATTGACAGCAATGGAATGATGTCGCTGGAAGGAGTGAGAATGGGGTGGGTGGTCCTTGTTTAAAATCCTGATGCTGCAACTATAAAGATGACCCCCCCTTTTTTTTTCTAAAATAGAAGGTACCTCTTGGCCATATTGTAAATCTTTTAAAGTGCCTGCAAACAGTGCCCCCAGGATATGGATCTGATCTATGGAATTTCCATATATTTTACTAAGAAAGTAGAGAAAAAATATTCCTGATTAAAAATTTGTCCCTAAAAATTTTATCCCTGAAATGAAATGAAATGCCATAGTCAGGCTACAATGAGCAATAGGCCATTTGAGAGTGCAACATAGTCCATCTGGAATGTATAGACATTTATAACGCTTTTTTTCCTGCCAAATCCAGAAATAGAATAGACATCTTTTTAAAAATTTCCAGTGTTGGAGCATTCACAACTTCTGGAGGCAAGTTGTTCCACATTAATTGTTCTGTCAGGAAATTTCTCCTTAGTTCTAAGTTGCTGCTCTCCTTGATTAGGTTCTACCCATTGCTTCTTGTTCTACCCTCAGATGCTTTGGAGAATAGTTTGACTCCCTCTTCTTTGTGGCAACCCCTGAAATACTGGAACACTGCTATCATGTCTCCCCTAGTCCTTCTTTTCATTAAACTAGACATACCCAGTTCCTGCAACCATTCTTCATATGTTTTAGCCTCCAGTCCCCTAATCCTTTTTGTTGCTCTTCTCTGCACTCTTTCTAGAGTCTCAACATATTTTTTTACATCGTGGCAACCAAAACTGAATGCAATATTCCAACTGTAGCCTTACCAAGGCATTATAAAGTAGTATTAACACTTCACGTGATCTTGATTCTATCCCTCTGTTTATGCAGCCCAGAACTGTGTTGGCTTTTTTGGCTGCTGCTGCACACTGCTGGCTCATATCTAAATGGTTGTCCACTAAGACTCCAAGATCCCTCTCACAGTTACTACTATTGAGCAAGGTACCACATATACAGTACCTGTGCATTTTGTTTTTCTTCCCTAAATGTAGAACCTTACTTTTTTCACTGTGGAATTTCATTTTGTTAGATACTGCCCAATGTTCAGGTATTTGCCAGTTCTCCAAGCTATTCAAAATTTCCACTACTGGTTCTCCAGAACCTGTCAGAACCTGCTGAATTTCACTCCTGAGCAGACCATCTAGGTCTTGAGGATAAATTCTTCCCAAAGGAAGTAAAATCAGGAAAAAGGGCCTGATCAGACCAAGTGAAGGAATTCAACATTTAAAGACAAATTATTTAAAACCTTCTTTTCTATTTGAAAAGCATTCAGATTTGATTAAATTAGTGCATGCGGGAGCCCACTACCCATTTTAAAAGAATCATTCTCTCTCTATCATAAAAAAGGCTCATCGAAACAGAGCACTTGTTCCCTCTTTATATGGATTTCAAAGTTCCTAAATATATCACCTACCTATTTTATCTGATGATAAAGATGAATGGAAGACACTGTCAACATCCACATACTGAGATGGACTGTTTTTCACTCAGATTGGAACAGATCAGAGAAGGCCATTCCTCAAGCAGATTTGGAAGTAGCGGAATTTACAAATTATTTCCTTCCCTCCTGTTTCTTAAAATGAGTTATCAAACCTCAATTCCCCCAAACTCTCAATTCTGGGCCCAGATCTAACATTAAACAAACTTCAGAGATATTATCCTTATTGAAAATTAATACATATATGTGTATTAATGGGTGTATTTTTTTTTTGCACATTACCAGTGTAAGGCACATGATCTTGAGTAATTCTATCTGAACTACTACAGATAGTACAGTAGTCCAAGCAAGGTTTACAATACATAACTAAAACTGTATAGAAGAGAAAAACAGAACTGTTACAGATGAGTCTTTTAAGTCCCCTTGAAATCTATCTATTGAGGAATTAACCATACAAGAAAACTTGCTGTATCCTTGTAGATATCCCCAATCGATATTTGGAAACCTTTGATATCAGAAACTGCATACCATTTCATTGTCAATTTCATTAAAATTGCTGGTTATGTCAAGAAACTTGGGAGAAAGATACCAAGGAACTTCTACATGAACCTCTGTGAGACATAGGGATATGTAATCAGAGATTTCTTCAAGCTACTGAAGAAGTTATTCAATAACTTCAAGCTAACAAGCTATCTTGGAAGTTATTTACTTGTGTCCTGGCAGTAGAAAAAGGAGATGGAAAGCATGTTAAAAAATGATTGTCAATGGCCTCTCATGAAATTGGAAAGAAGTATTAAGTGAATACCACAAGGTTCGAACTCTGGATTCTGTATTGTTCAACATTTTATTAATAACTTAGAGGAGAAGATGGAGGAAATACTTGTCAGATTTTCAATAATATAAAATTGTGTAGTGTACCTTACATTTCAGAAGGCAAAATTAAAATTTTCTTTGATAGATTTAGAGAAAAAGGGATGAAAACAATGACATATAATAATGAAACATGAGACTTTTGGTTTATAAAACAGAAATTTATCAGCATGTATGAAGAAATACCAGTGTGGAAACAGTGCATGTAAGAATGAACTTGGAATAGAGAAGAGACCGAAGAAGAGTTTGCAGTTTGATGATTAAAGCTGTCTGTCATGAAAGCTTTAATCTTGATTCCTTTACAAAGTAGGAGGTTGGATTCAAGGCTTCAATAGCCCCAGTTTCCTGGTTCTGTTGAGAGCATTTTTATGATCCTCCAGCTGCTGTTTTTTATTTCTTATTTATTTTGTATTTGTATCTTGTTTTAACATTGTGAGCTGCCCAGTGTCATGTACTAAGCGGGATGATTTTATAAATAAATAAAATAAAATAAAATATTTTCTAGACCAATTCAAAAGAATTGTTTTTCCACAAGTATCGTTATTATAGATCTGTGATGGCAAACCTATGGCACATGTGCCCGAAGTGGTGCATGGAGCCATGTTGCCTGGCACGCGCCGCGTCGCCAGTTCCTCTTTCAGGTTTCTGGAACGCATGTGCATGCGACAATCAGCTGGCCTTAGTGCGTGTAGCAGTGCTGGAAACCCGAAGAGCTGGTCTTCTGTTTTCCGGCATGAGCATGTGTGCTGGCCAGCTGATCAGCACGTGCGCATGTGCACAGTAACCGGAAAGCTTGCTGGCTGGTGCATGTGCATGCACCAGAAACCAGAAGTACCTTATCTGAAGCGTTCATGCCCCCGGGCAGTTCCTCTTCCTGGTCACGGCCCTGACAAGCGTGCACGAAATGATTCCTTTTCAGCACTCAGTGCCAAAAAGTTTCGCCAATCCTATTCTAGATCACAGCTACCTTTTATAGATTTAATTCCATAGCACATATATTCAAAGCCTCAAAATGGATTTAGGAAGCATGCAGGGAGTGGGTGAAGACCCCCAGAATTTCTGTCCAAAATGAGAACAAGTAGAAGGCGGAGAGGGTGAGAACCTTAATGGAATTAGAGCAAATGTATTTCCTCCAAAGTTTAACCCTGGGTGTGAAAATTCTGAACTCGAGAAATAGCACAGATCTTATTTTATTTAGGTCACTGTAACTCAGCTTGTGTCCTGTTAAATCACCTAGTTAAATCACATATGAGCCGAGGTGGCGCAGTGGTTAGAGTGCAGTATTGCAGGCTACTTCAGCTGACTGCTAGCTGAAGTTTGGCAGTTCAAATCTCACCAGCTCAAGGTTGACTCAGCCTTCCACCCTTCCAAGGTGGATACAATGAGGACCCAGATTGTTGGGGGCAATATGCTGACCAGGTAAACAGCTTAAAGCGGGCTGTAAAAGCACTATGAAGCGCAGTTCTAAAATTTTTTACTACTGGTTCTGTGGGCGTGGCTTATTTTGTGGCTGTGGCTAGCTGGTCATGTGACTGGGTGGCCATGGCTATGTGTATAGGGACTACTCAGAGGGCTGAAAAAAGTCATTTCTGACTGGTCCTCACACTTATGACCATCCTCACATTTATGCCCGTGCAGCATTCTTAACAACCATGTCATTCATTTCACAACCGGTTCTCTTCACTATGGTGATAAGATAGGGCAAAAAAAGTAAAATGTGAGGACAGTCGTAAGTTTGAGGACTGGTCAAAAGTGCAAGGACCAGTCAAAAATAACTTTTTCAGCCCTCTGAATAGTACATATGCACAAAAGGACTACCCAGAGGGCTGAAAAAAGTGATTTCTGGCAGGTCCTCGCACTTTTGACCAGTCTTTGCACTTATGACTGGTCATCATTTATGCCCATTGCAGCATTCTTAACAACGGTGTCACTCATTTCACAACTGCTTCTCTTCACCATGGTGACAAGATAGGGCAAAAACGTAAAATGTGAGGACAGTCGTAAGTCCGAGGACTGGTCAAAAGTGCAAGGACCAGTCAAAAATAACTTCCTCTGAGTAGTCCATATGCATAAAAGGATACAGCAAAAGAGAGGGATGAAGGAAGGGAAGGGAAATTAGAGTAGGAGTGCGGGTAAGAGAGGGAGGAAGAGAGGAGGAGAAGGAGAAAGGAAGAGGAAGTAGGGAGGAGAAGAAGAGGGGAGGAAGAGAAAGTAAGAAGGAAAGAAAAGAGAGAGGTGGTAGGTTTGAGGAGAAAGATTGCTGTACAATAAAAAAGATGAAAGGGAAGAAAGCCAACCGCAAACAAATATAAAGATATTAAGATAAAAGAATGAATTGTTAAACTTTAAAGAATAAAAGAGAACAAATATGAATAAATAGCAATAATTAGAAACACACATACAAACATACAATGTGTTTTCTTTGAACAGAGTATTTGGCCAGTTTACAAATTTAAACAGTGTTTAGTCATTTCAATTAAATTTACAATTTCTATATTTCCTTTTTGCCATATTTATTTCTCATCTATTTTTTTAAAAAAAACAATATTACCCTTCATCCCCATCTCTAATCTTAATCAAATTCAATTTTTCCCTTCTATTCTATATTATACCCCTTCCCATTGTCATCTATTTTTATATCCATCTCACATTGGTTAATTATGTAATATAACAGTTGTTTAATACAAACTCAACATTTTAATATAAATCAATTACTTATATAACTATCTTTTTGTATATTAATCAGTATGAACATGAATATTCCAATTATTTCCATGCAATCCAATTTCTTACAAATCAATTAATTATATTTACCAATAATAATAAACCAAATAATTTCCCTATATATTCCTCCAAACCACAACATAACCATTTCTGCTTTCAACATAATATACAATTAATAGTATCTCAATTATTACAATTCCCTAGTTAAATAGAGTTTTTTTTCCTTTTATGTTTTAAAATCTTGAACTCTCCTCTTTTGCCCCTAAATTTCCCATTGTTTGCAGTTTTGCACCTACCTTTTTTGGTGAGGAAAAAGAAAAAGAAATCTCTCTGCCTCATTTTGTCACCTTGCAGCAAAGACCCTGCTTTACTTTCAATTTCGCTTTTTCAGCTAGGGAAAAAAAATCTGCCCCAGCAAACACTCTTTGCAGCTAGCAAAAGACCCCTGAGCAAAACAGCTGAGTGCAAATCAGCTGGGAGTCGGGACGCGGAGCTAATCAACTTGTGGTAATTAACTTATGCTGAAGCTGAAAGGGGCTGTTTTTTTCTATTATTGCAGGCACCTGTCTACTCATTTGTTTTCTTTTAACACTGATCAGCTGTAGGGTGGCCCTTTGAAGCCCTGCGGCAGGAGTTTAAACAGTTTTTTTTCCCTCTAGCCATCAGCTGGGACTCAGGAGGCAGCAATAAATTGGGAGTGGGTGGGGTAAGCGAATGGGGACCGGGCTGGGAACCGGTTCGGGGGTGTGGTCAGCCAATCTTATTACTGGTTCTCTGAACTATTAAATTGTTTTACTACCAGTTCTTGCGATCCGGTGCGAACCGGGAGCAATCCACCTCTGATGAAACGGTATATAAGTCTAAGTGCTATTGCTAGTTGTGTTCTTTGTAGGTAGATAGTGTGTAACATATTGCCTGGGTAAGGCCCTTGCAGTGTGATTTGAGCTTGGCAGGCTAGGGAATTGGTCTGACTGGCATTTGTAAGCTAAAACAATGCCCAAGTCCAAAACATAACACTAACCCCAAATGTCTCTGTATGTAAGATTTGAATATGAAGATGGTCAGGATCATAGATGTTAAGATTTTCCTCACTAAAGTAATCCTATGTGTAAAATTTAAACCAATGTGCATATTTCTTTTACATGCACAACAGGGATCAATCAATCATGCTGATTCTTTTGAATAAAGATTGGAAAAGAATTCTTGAAACATCTCCAGCTTAGCTTCCCGCCCCCTCTTCTAGATGATTCCCTTATGACCTATTCTACACATATTCCACCATCCTGACTTTAGGCAAAGAATTCAAAGTAAAGGATTCTTGCACTTGATTTTTCATCTTTCCAACTCTTTGTCCTGGCAGCTTAGTCCTTGATACCTCTATCCACAGACATGACCAGATGTGCAATGAATGTTGATTTGCACTGGTCCTACTATACTTCCCTGCTGGTGTCATTAAAGCAGAGAGGTGGTACTCTCTTGGCATCACTGGTGCAGCCTGGCGCTGTGCTATCAGCTAAATTATTGATAAAGATCACTTCATTTTCTGGGTGGGCTACCCACCTTTAAATGAAACAGTGCAGGGAGAGCTGGCATTGCTTTGTTCAGTTTTAACATGACTTTTATGATGCAATTGATATTGCTATCAAGCAATTAATTTCCAGTGGGACCCCCTCCCAAAATTAAGATTCCTCAACCATTACCAGTAGGATATTTTTATACTGAGACTTTCATTAAGGACAAGAGAGATTATAATTTGGTTTAATTCTTTTTTTAAAAAAAACAGTATGTGAATTTATCAAAATGTGCAAGTTTTTTCATAAATGGGGCAGAAATAATTTAATATGAATTCAGTTTTATACGATTTTGCTTTAAGCAAAGAACAAAACAAAAAAATTAAGTTTTATTTATGTGAATACAAATAAAGTAAAACAAAAATACAGAAAGAAAATAAAGCAAGAAAAAAATCTGAGCAAAAACATGACTGCAGCAATTATAGCTATATAAAAATGATTGCAATTCAGATCTAAACACTTCAGTCAACTTTGAAGTCCACCCATCAAGTCTTTTCTTTATGTTCAGTATTTTATGTTAAAAGACTGAAAGTGAGCAAAGTATAGCCAAACAATCTTTGGCATCTGTATGCATTTGTCCAGGGCAGATAAATAAGACTTTCATTCAATTTACTTCTTGAGAAAATATTTTTTTCTAATTTCTTCATAAATTGAAAGAAAATAATTTAAGCATATTTTTTTAAAAAAAAATATGAGAAAAACAGAAGTGGCAGATTCATCTACTGTGTACCTCCCATGCATTTAATAAAGACTGAAGATGATGTATGATAATTAGGGATCAGTGTTATATGATAATTGTATTCAATAGGGATAAAAATCTATTTTTGCTTTGCTCTCTGTGTGTAATTTTGTAATGTCAAAGGTTTCCTAGGAATGTTGATAACTTTGTTAAAAAGAGCAATGAAATTGTTTTTTTTAATCAGTTGACTATAAAAAAGCCTCACTCAACAAATGACCACATTTAATAAATACAATAAGTACCATAAACTATTTTCAGCATAGATAGCACCTTGGCCTGTCTGCAAGTCATGAGGTTTTTTTTAAAAAAGCTCAACAGTAAACTAAGCAAACTTCCCATTTACCTGTTACCGCTAGAATCCTTTTTGCAGTATGAATGCACAAAATGCATTCTTAAACTGCAGGGTTCAACTGAAAAATGTGGGCATTCTTAACCTGTCCTGTTCATTGGGATGGGTATCTGTTTCTTTGTTTATCTATTATTTCTATTCCCCTGCATTTCCCACCCGAAAGGCAAAGCAAGTGACTTAGAAATGAACCCTAGAATTTAGAGCTAGTCTTGTGGACAATGAAGGAGTGAACAAGGTATAAAGTGAGGGACATTCATAAAATCTCACATTCCTGGGAAGTTGGAAAGCATAAGAAAGTAATTCAAAATAACTCTTTGACTTTGTTTAATATAATATGAAACTAGGAGAAACTTGGATGGGCTATCAAGATTCGGTTATTCTCCCTTGCCACAAGAGAGCCTTGTTGGAATGACTGCCGTGCCTCTTCCTTGACTTTTCCTACCTTGTTCTTTATCATCTTTGATTTATTTTTCACTTTTTCCAGTTGAAGCAATAAATATATAACTTAAAAATTCCTCTATATATATGCTTAGAAAAAGTTATGTATCATGCTTGGGAACCACATCACTGCATTGTAACCTTTTATCTTTATTCCTACTTGTAACAATTAAGATAAAGAGGACAACACACACTCCAAAATCTAACACCTACTAAAGAGAGGAGAAGCAATAGCTGCATAGTAGAAACAATATTTTTCAAAAAGAAATATTCTTAGCAAGAGATAATATACTGTATCTGGGTTCTCAGATAATTGACCAGAGTTGTCACCAACCATGTCCTGCTAGACACCCTAACTTACTTAGAAATTTCTAGCAGAGGCTCCATGCTTGGAGTTATGATCCAGTCACTAATAAGATGTGCTACCAGGCTATTTACATAGATAACTGTTTTTATTTATTTATTTTTTATTTATTTTATTTAGCTTATATGCTGCCCTATCTCCAACAGACTCAGGGCGGTTCACAACAATAAAATCCACAATAACCATTGTACAAAATTAAAATACATAATTAACCAGATAAAAGTTAAAAAACCTATATAAAACCCTGTCAGTCCAGGCCGGGGGATTTGAATAACCAAGTTTTTAATTTGTGGCGGAAGGTGCAAAGGTCAAGAGCCAACTGGAATCCTAAGGGGAGTTGACTCCAGAGTTTTTACTCCCTAACTCTTAGTAATAACATTAAAAAGTGGCAAAATCCATACTCACTGCCACTTCAGTATAGATCTAAATCCCAAGGAGAAGAGGTGCTGCATAACCATTGGCTGGCTTCAGGGGTCCTGAGAAGCTGAAGAGATGAAAATAGTAAATCTTTCTCTCTCTTTTTTTTACATCTTTCTTAATATTTATTTTATAAAATACTTTTTGGCATTCACTCTGTTAGGATCCTATTGTCTAGGAATTCTAAATAATCTGCTATTGTCCAGCTGGCCACTGGGTGGCAACTCAGATGGTCATAAATCTAATTAAAGCATGAGAAACAGATCAAACCAGATACATAGAGGATTCCAAATAGGATTCTTCTCCCTGAATAAATAAAATAGAAAACAGCTAACTTAAATTTTACTTTTAAAAAGCACTATGGACAGTCATAAAATCCTTTTTTCACTTAATGTCCAAAATCTCCAGATTAGTCAATTACAATTATTATTTTTTCCAAGCTGCAACTATGTTATCTTGATATATTGATGACGGCATGTAGTAATAGATATATGTGAAATATTACTGAGGATGGAAATAATAAGCCTTTTGGGGGGATGATTTCTATTGTCTCTCAGAATGCAATCCCAGGGGTGAAATAAGGGTCATGTGCCAGGTATGCATAGCCAAAATACAGAAGATTTATGAGTTAGAGAATATGTAAATGGATGCTCTTCTTGACCAAGCACTGCAGGCTGTCCTTGAATATGACTCTGACTTTTTTCCTTCTGTTTAAAATTCCATGCACTTTAAAAAGGTGAAAGAACTGTTACCTACAATTTGAGCTTTATTTTCTCAAATTAATTCATTTTATGAGGGACCAAGAGTGGATTTGCCACCATCATTCACTCACCATTGACTTATATCTACCTGTCTCTCTGCCTGTCTATTATCTATCATCTATCAATCTATCTTGAAAATTAACTAGGAGCTAGGATATCTGGCTACTGATTTTAGATCATAAATCAAAACAACGTAAATTAGGTGACTCATTTTAATTTTCAGACTTGGTGTAGTGGCGTTACTGGGTATCTAAATGGAATGGGTCCTGATCTAGATATCGTGCAAAGTGAATTCTAATACTCTTTTTTTTCTGGATTTCAAATCTGCTGTATTAGCAGGTTCTAAGAATCAACTTGCAGAATTCAGTGAAAAATGATTTGCTATTAAAATCAAGATAATGTTCCTTGGAGCCTCTTATTTTAGATACCCAGACATTTGATCAACATGTTGTTATGTGTTATTATTTACCCAACACAGAAGTTTCTCTTGTTTATTCTTTAGGATGGGTTCTTTACAATGCAGCTTACAACAAACATTGCCTGCTACTAAAGACAGCATGGGTGTGTGCAAGAGAGGGGAGAATGTTGAAAAGTGTGTGAAGCTACTGTTACGCCATTGCTAAAATTGAGATATTTACATGGTGGTGTAAATATTTCATGGTGGTGTTTATGGGTGAACTTACTCTGTGTATCTCATTATTTTGGCATCACTGTGGTTTACACTGGATACTCTTGGAGAGGTGGATCATGCTTTTCATAAACAAATTACTGATCTTTCAAAGACACATGAATCATTAGTAACAGGGGACTTTAATTATCCTGTTGAAGGACAAATTTTACCAGGAAATTTTTCTATTTTGTACTATTGTTGTCAATATTTTCCTTCAGAGGGTAGAGAAACAGAAGAAAATGTCACCCATCATTGCCTGGATATTAATTAATAAACAAGATTTACTAAAGGGAGTCATGGTAGCTGCACAAATAGACAAAAGCTCAGTAAAGAATTGAGACAAATTTGGACACAAAGAGGAAACAGGAAAAGAGTCAGGGCACCAAGGAAGAGAAGTAACTTAGGCCAATAAAATTTTAAGGTCAGAAAAAATAAATTTCAAAATGAGAAAAAAAATAAAAATTGAAAAAAAGACTATTTCAAAATAGAGGGAAAAGAATTATCATATCAGCTATTCAATGGAGATGACAAAATGCTAATAGGTAACCAAGAAGAGAGCAAGTTTCTCATTTTCTACTTTGGCATAATCTTCTCCATCAAACAATGATGAAAAATAAAGAGTAGGATTGAAGTTTCTGATTGAGAAACTCCTATCAGGTAAGTTACTTATTTAGAGTGAGTTTTAAATTCCAAAGCCAGATGAATTTCATCCTAGAATACTGATGGAAATTGCTGAAGCCCTTTCTGAAATTTTATAGATCAGATAAACTGGAGAATGTGTGCCCTGGGAATTGAGGAGGATAAGATACCTTCAAAAAAAAAAAAAAAAAAGAAGAAGAAGAAGAAGAAGAAGAAGAAGAAGAAGAAGAAGAAGAAGAAGAAGAAGAAGAAGAAGAAGAAGAAGAAGAAGAAGAAGAAGAAGAAGAAGAAGAAGAAGAAGAAGAATGAAGATCCAAGGAATGACAGTTTGACATCTGAATTTGAAAAGATCTTAGAGCAACTTAAAAATAGTGTAATGACCAGGTAATATGGGTTTGTTACTTTTACAGTCTTGTTGCTCTACTTTAAGGGGAGGGAGATTGATGGCAGATTGCAGGAATGCTATGGATGTAATACATACTGATTTTAGCGAAACATTTTACAAACCATCCCATGTCACACTGATTAGTAAGGGCTGTAAAATGTAACAATTTACCCAAAACTAGGCTGAAATTCTTGCTCAAATTTCTGATCAATGGTTCCTTGCCCAATTGCAGTAAGGTATAAAATGTGACTACATTAAATTAATTCCTAGGTCCCATACTATTCAATATTTTAATGACTAGGGTCAAAAGGTAGGAGCAATGTTTAACAAATTTGCAAAAGACACAAAGATGGGTGGATCAACTTAATGTCCCATGTAATCTAGCATTCTGTCTCACAAAGAAGCCATTCTGGGGAAATTCACAATATGGATAGGAGAATAACTCTCTTCCACTATTGCTCCCTAGCAATCCTTTAAAACCAATCTGTACTGGTTGCCATAATCACATCTGATGGAATTAAATCCACACTCTTTCAATCATTCTTGAATCACCCTGTTTGAACATTATGAGACATGGAACAAAACTGTTTCTACTCATGTTTTCTCTACCAAGCATTCAATGCCACTTTTGCATCACCTCTTATGAATTTTGAAAAATATTTTGGGAACCTTTGATCCTCCTCAATGCCTCTTGAAAAGAAGTAAAGACGATCATCTAGCAGTTGGCCATCAGCAAGCTTACTTAGGAAAGTAATACAGAGAAATACATGCATATTAACCCATACAGTACGCAATTTTTATATTTAAAAAAGGGATGGAGATTTGATTGCACAGTTACAGCCACCATTTGGAGTTTTATAACTCTCCCATGCAGATGCTCCACAGGCAGTAAAGTGATGCTAGCATATCCTACTATTGCATCATAACCACTTAGAGTTGCCACTGAAAGGATTATTGGCATTAATACGTTTTAGGTGTTTTTTTTTTAAAAGTATATCCATCTCCTTTTACATTTTTAATTAAAAAGTAATACCATTTCTTTTTAATTAAAGCTTAAAGTGTGTATTGCTTACCTGAGAGACCCCCTTTTCTACACTCCGTAATTACTTAATTTCACAAAATGCATATTATTTACTTGACAGGGCAACCTACTTCTGAACAAACTGTCCTCCTCTCTCAGCTAAAGACATAATTAAGCTATTTTTTTAAAAAAACAAAAACCCTAGATTCTTCTGTTTCCTACACATCTGAGTCATTCCAGCTCATTGCCTAAATAGAAGAAGCATACTATTTATGCATTTGGAGATTAAAACACCCCTACTGTATCATGAAGTTATGTTCCATACAGTCACCCAAACCCCAATATTTCTGTAATATAAATACAGCTATCAAATCATATCCAACTAATGTTGAGTCAAAAATGTCTGCAGTGCTGGGGTGAGGGGAGTGGGCTAAGGGTAAATGAGAAAGGTACTTCAAACTGCTAGCACACTTAACTATCAGGATAAATAAAAGGCTGTTTGCTATTTTCTCTGAATGGACAAGTCACATACAAGAAAATAAATCAATACGCATGTCAGGACATTCTAGGATAGGGAAGTGATCTGACAATGTTTCAAAATACACTGTAGGGAACAAAGGGCCTTTGAAGGTGCCAACAGGTAAAGTTTAACCCTGTAAGGCAAATGCATGCAATAAACCAATGAGAAAGTGCTTCAAATGTTGTAATGTGTCTATAACTGCAAGAATAAGAATTATCAAGTGATGTTATTCCTTGTCACACTCTATGAAAGCAAAAGCTGAACTTTAAAGCAAGATAGGAAGAGTATTGATACTTTCATTATACCTTAGAGGTGTTGGAGAAGACTTATAGTACACCTTGGGCAGCCAAACCAATGCATCATCAAAAAATCAGTTCAGAGTTTTCATTCAAGGTACAAATAACGTGGTTCAAATTATCTTATATCGGACACATTATGCAAAGATCTAGCTCTTTGGAAAGGGTTCTAATGCAAGATTCTGAAATACCCACCACAGAGCAAAGGTTGATGAAAATGCAGAATTTGCAGAGATGGCAAAATTGACTTGTTTGATTATGGAGAAGACAATAAAATAACTACAGTTGTTAGGAAACACATTTTTAATGGACCTTTTGCTGAAAATGGGAAAAAACTGAACATGATTTGTGAATTTGATGACTGGAAAGAGTAGGATATAAAAAGAAGAGAGCTATGATGTAACTTGAGAGAGAGGATAAAATAGAAATGCATTTTTAACTGTTCTAAATATCAGAAACCACTTCTTTAAATCTTTTTTTCTTTCCTTTTTTCTGCTCTTTTTTCTGTTCTTTTTTAATATTTTTTTCTATTTGCTTATCATTCTGATTTGTTATTATTTTCTTTTTTATTTAATTTGTATTGTTTTTATTTTGCAAAAACATCTCTAATAAAAAGTATTTTTTTAAAAAAATTAAAAAAGCCTGTAATGCTGGGAAAGGTGGAAGGAAAGGAAAGATGATCAGCAGCAAGATGGATGGATTTCGTTCCAACAGCAATTGTTGGGAGACTTGAAAGAAGCAGCTAAGGAAAGATCATCTATATTGTCACTAGAAGTCGAAAATGACTTGATGGCCCAAAGTCAGTCAATCAATCAATCATCCCAATGTTGGTACCTGCTTCTGTGAGATACATCCAACAACCATCACAGATGAGACACCTCTATTCATTGGGCATGGAATAATTAATCTCCAAGAATTGCTTATAGCATTTAAAAAATAATTTTTAACCTGCATTGTAGAGTTGTACTATTTTATTCATGCTCATTGAATTATGATTTAGTTTCATATTGTGAATAACTAAGTACAAAGCTCTGGTATTTCTAATGAAGGACTCTGCATAAACAAACAAACAAACAAACAAGAAAGCAAATAAGCCTGTATATCTTGGAAGGAAACTAAAATGGTGAATATAAATATATTGGGGAAAAAAATAACAAAGTAACAGTAGTCTATAAATAGATAAAAACCATTTTGCTCTTCCCCCAAATATCTACAAAAACTAATTTTTATTGCCATCACCTGGAAAAGCATTTTTTCTACAACTTCTTCGGCCAAAGAGGTTGTAAAAAAATGCTTTTAAAAGGCTCTGACGATCCCAGCTGAGATGCCTGATTGTCAGAAGCGTTTGTTGCTTTTAAAAGAAAAAAAAGCCTCTGACAATCAGGCAACTCAGCTGGGATCGTCAGAGCCTTTTAAAAGCATTTTTTCTACAACCTCTTTGGCTGAAGAGGTTGTAGAAAAAATGCTTTTAAAAGTAAAAAAAAAAGCCTCTGATGATCACGGAGCTCAGCTGGGCACGGGGGGTGGGGGCAGGGATTTTTGCTACTGGTTCTCTGAACCACCCACCGCCATCGCTACCGGATTGGGTGATTCGGTCTGAACTGGGAGCATTTCCCCCTGGGCTGGTTGCTCTCTTCATTAACTGATTACATAGTTTATTGATTACAAATTTATCTTACCCTTTCTCCAAATAGTTGAATTTGGTCAATTTTACTCAGTCTCTTGTCCCCTTTCACAACAATTTATTGAAATAGGTTAGGCTGGAACATATAGTTATAGGCCCAGGGGTTATCCACTCAATTAAATTCAAGCAAAGTTTTTCCTAACACAATTTAAAAGATATTAGGAAATGTATTCTTTTCTAAAATCCATGAAGATTAATGCTTGATGCAATGTAGAAATGCAACAATATATATCTGAACTATCTTCTACATTGCCAATTTTGCTCCCCAAAGTTATTGATGGACAGCTATACTTTTCTTCTGTATTGCTGGATGAAAATGCTGAGAACAAAAAGTGAACATCACTGCTTCCCTATGAGCTACTATAATGTTGCAGCTACAAAATTCCATCTATATTTTACACACACACACAAAGAAGAAAAAGAAAAGAAAGAAAACCCCTAGTGGCCCAAGGCATATTGTGTTGGGCATAATGTATTTCTTTAGATAATTACATCTAATAATTAGTCAATTATCTTTTGAATTGCCTATGTGATTTGGTCTCTCTTACTTGCTCCTGCAAACTAACCAGCTGCCTCAACCATAGTGAGAAATTCTAACCTGTCACCAGCCTCTGAAGCAAAATCCAGCTAACAATTAATATGGCTTCTATACATAGAAAAGGGAGATCTTTGCCTCAAGTAGCAGCTCACCTAGGAACACCAGCTTCTGGTTTCAGAGTCCATAGACAGAAAATACAGGCTGTTGTGGATGGATTCTGTTCCCAGTAGCCTCTGCTGAAGCAGAGCTCATTGCCTTAGGGAAGATTTTGATCAAAGTTCAAGAACTCAGTGGCATCCATGAGTATTAGAATATATGTCATCAATCTCTGCACCTTTGAAGGCACACAGAAAATGCCATCTTTTTAATCCCAGTGATAGAAGCTGTCATGAATCTATCTTGCAGGGCCGAGCTGAGGATTTTGTACAATTCCTGCATGAAAAAGTCGCTCGGATTCGGGAAGGCTTGGAATCCGACTGGGTGAGTCCAGGGGAGGAGATGAGGGTAGGTGTTGAGAATGTTATCTGGGAGGAGTTTGATCTTGTGGCTCCCGAGGATGTGGACAGGGTTCTGAGTAGGATTAGTGCCGCCACATGTTTATTGGACCCGTGTCCCTCCTGGTTGGTAGTGGCCACCCAGGAGGTTACGTGAGGCTGGCTCCAGGGGATTATAAGTGCTTCTTTGAGTGAGGGTGCCTTTCCCGCTGCCTTGAAAGAGACGGTGGTGAGGCCCCTCCTCAAGAAGCCTTCTCTGGACCTAGCTGAATTAGCTAATTATCATCCGGTCTCCAACCTTCACTTTGTTGCGAAGGTTGTTGAGAGTGTGGTGGCACGGCAAATACCCGGGCACCTGGATGCAGCTATTTATCTAGACCCATACCAGTCGGAATTCAGGTAGGGGTACAGCACAGAATCGACATTGATCACATTGGTGGATGATCTCTGGAGGGCTCGGGACAGGGGTTGCTCCTCTGTCCTGGTCCTTTTAGATCTCTCAGCAGCTTTTGATACCATCGACCATAGTATCATGCTGCAGCGGTTGAGGGGGTTAGGAATAGGGGGCACCGTTTTACGGTGGTTCTCTTTCTTCCTCTCTGACCGCCCGCAGTTTCTGTTGGCAGGGAGGCAGAGGTCGACCTCAAGGTGCCTCTCATGGGGAATGCCACAGGGGTCGGTCCTCTCGCCCTTCTGTTCAACATTTATGTGAAGCCGCTGGGTGAGATCATCCGTGGTTTTGGGGTGAGAGTCCATCTGTACGCTGATGATACTCAGCTGTACATCTCCACCCCAAACCACCCCAATGATGCCTTTGATGTGATGCCTCGCTGCCTGGAGGCCGTGCGGGCCTGGATGGGGAGAAATAGGCTCAGACTCAACCCTTCCAAGACTGAGTGGCTGTGGTTCCCGGCATCGTGATATAGTCAGCTAGTGCCATCGCTGACTATTGGGGGTAAACTTTTGCCCCCATCAGAGAGGGCTCCCAATCTGGGCGTCCTCCTGGACTCATGGCTGTCTTTAGAAGAGCATATGATGGCCGTGGCCAGGGAGGCTTTTTATCAGGTCCGCCTGATCCGTCAGTTGCAGCCCTTTCTAGATCGCGACACCCTACGCACGGTCACTCACGCCCTTGTCTCCTCTCAATTGGACTACTGTAATGCTCTCTACATGGGGCTCCCCTTGAAAAGCACCTGGAGGCTCCAGCTGGTCCAGAATGCAGCCGCGCGGGTGGTTATTGGCACAACCCATTGTGCCCATGTGATCCCCCTTCTGCGTGAGCTGCACTGGCTCCCAGTGGTCTTCCGAGTGCAATTCAAGGTGTTGGTTACCACCTTTAAAGCGCTCCATGGCATCGGACTGGGTTACCTTTGAGACCATCTCCTGCCACCAGTAGCCTCCCACCGGCCAGTCCACTCCCAACAGAGAGGGTCTCATCAGGGTGCCATTGGCCAAATTATGTCGGCTGGCGACACCCAGGGGGAGGGCCTTCTCTGTAGGAGCTCCTACTCTCTGGAATGAACTGCCCCCAGAATTACGTAAGATCACTGACCTCCATGTATTCCGCTGTGCCCTCAAAACCTTTTTGTTCCGCCAGGCTGGGCTATTGATGTGAAGATTTTTAAATTGGTTTTAATCTGGGATTTTTAAATTTGGGGTTTTATATTGAGCCAAATTATTTAATATTTTTAATTTTTAAATTGTTGTTTGTCTTGTGCTTTTAATTAGGCTGTGCACCACCCCGAGTCCTTCGGGAGAGGGGCGGTATAGAAATAAAATAATAATAATAATAATAATAATAATAATAATAATAATAATAATAATAATAATAATGAGCTCTACCTTGTCGTGGTGGAGGGGCTTGCGTGCTCTAATGATCCTAAGAGCTATGCTGAACAGGTGCAACCATATCAGACAGATCTTAGGTGAAGGGCCAGACAAAATCTGCTCCACAACCCATTCAAACATGGTGAATACAAAAAAAATGAAATTTATGCCGGCTGAACCGTCGCCCGGATTAACAAGGGTTCCGTTGGATGTATGGCTCCTGGGCATTCTACGAAAAATGAGCTACAGGGCTCAGCTCCCTCTGCTAGGCAACCAGGGCATGGAGCTGACAAGCTACTGGAAGAAAAACCCCAAAAGCGAAAAATCTGGACTAAGGAAGAAAACACCTTTGTTATGGAAGCTTACTATCAGTCTAAGCCAGCAAAACGTGGATTTCAAAAACGAATGTATCGGATTTGGAAGATGAACCATACGGACTGTGACACCAGTGAACAAAGGTTAATGGACCAACGACGTGTAATCCTAAACCACAAATTTTTCACTACAGAAGAATTAATAGCAATAGAAGAGAAAGCAACTAATGGTCTGAGTACATCAACAAAGAAGAGTAACATCAAGAATGATTTGCAGACTCAAAAGCAAATTGAGAAAGAAAGGGAGGAAGAGGATACTGAAATGGATGAAGATATAGAAGAAGGAAGCACTGAAGAACAAATACCAAAAGATAGCGCTCAATTAGTTGGAAAAATAAAGCATCAAATGGAAGATGCTGAAAGAACACGTTTGCCAAAACTGAACCAAGTGAACCGGAAAGAATTGAGAAATGTACTAAAAAAGGTCAATGAGGCTGTGCAAACTATTAGAACCACTACATTAGCCGAAACAAACCAACTGATGTATGCAGCAGCCGTCATAACCACCAAAGAACTGGGGTTGAAAATACAAAAGAACCAAAGAGGCAAGAACGGGAAGCCTAAGTGGAAAATTCGGTTAGAATTGAAGATAAAAAAATTACGTGGAGATTTGAGCAACTTGAAGAACCTAAGGCAAAGTCAGTTAAAGAACAAGCAGGTCAAAAGCAGCCTGGAAGCAAGATACGATCTGAGGAATAAGGAGATTGCGGTAGTAATTGAAGAGCTGAAGCAGAGGGTTGTTGCCATCGCCGAAAAGATTAAAAGGTATGAAAACCGAGTAACTCAGTTCAAAGAAAACTCACAGTTCAGAGCAAATCAGCACCAGTTTTATAAGAGCTTAGAAAATAGAGAAGGAATAACAACAAATGAAAAGCCTGATAAAGAGAAAGCTCTGAAATTCTGGAAGAATTTGTGGGAAAACAACAAGAAGCATAACAGAAATGCAAAATGGATCAAACAGGTTGAGGACTCTATTAAAGTGCATAAAATGGAAGACATGAAAATAACAAAAGCAATGGTGCAAAGACAGTCAAGAAAAGTGAAGAACTGGAGTGCACCTGGGCCAGATGAGCTACATGGCTTCTGGTTAAAGGCGCTTACAAGTGTGCACAAAAGATTGGCAACCCAGATGAACCAGGTCCTAAAAACACCTGAAAATGATGAATGGATGACAACTGGAAGAACATTTTTGATCCAAAAAGATAAAGAAAAAGGAAAGGACCCTGGAAACTATAGGCCAATCACCTGTTTGCCAACAACATACAAACTTCTTACTGGTATCATTGCAAACCAAATCTATGGATACCTGGAAAGAAATAACTTGCTTCCTGTAGAACAGAAAGGATACTGCAAAAACTCAAGAGGAACAAAGGATCAATTGCTGATTGACAAGCTAATCCTAAAGAACTCAAAGAAAAGACGAACCAACCTGTTCATGGCTTGGATAGACTATAAGAAAGCGTTTGATTCAGTTCCCCATAGCTGGATCAAGAAATGCCTGGAAATCTTTGGCATCAGCAGAAACATACAAAAATACATGGAATCTTCAATGAACCTCTGGAAAACAAAACTTATGGCTAATGAAGAAGAACTAGGTGAAGTTGAAATTAAACAAGGCATTTTCCAGGGTGATTCCCTTTCCCCCCTACTTTTTATACTCTCAATGCTACCACTGACAATCATTTTGAAAAATCTGAGCTGTGGATACGAACTTGCAAAGAAAGGACTGAAAATCTCGCACTTGATGTACATGGATGATTTGAAGCTGTTTGGTAAAACAAAAGCTGAACTGAATTTATTAACTGAACACACAAAAGAATTCAGCCAAGACATTGGTATGCAGTTTGGAATTGACAAATGTGCAACAATAGCAACCAAAGCAGGTAAGATCATAGAAGAGGATGGAATAGAACTAGAGAATGAAGAAACGATAAAGGCAGTAAAATCAGAAGAAAGCTACAAGTACTTGGGGATTTTAGAGGCCTCTGACTTAATGCATAATAAAGTCAAGGAAATAACTTCAGCCAAGTACATTCGGCGAATTCGTAAGATATTAATGTCCAAACTGAGTGGAGGAAACATCATAAAAGCCATAAATACCTGGGCTATACCTGTGATTCGATACTCTGCAGGAATAATTGACTGGACCCAGATGGAGTTAGACAATTTGGACAGAAAAACAAGGAAGCTTATGACAATGAATCATGCCTTGCACCCTAAAAGTGATGTTGACCGATTATATTTACCAAGAGCAGAGGGTGGTCGAGGACTCCTACAAGTAAAGCAGACTGTGGAAGAAGAAAAATGCAGCTTGAATGATTACATCCAGAAAAGTGAAGAACCAATGATTAAGGAAGTAAATAAAGGAGGCCTTTTAAAGACAACTAAAACAAAAGCAGAATATAAGAAAGAAGTAATTGAGCAGCGAGCTGAAAATTGGAAAAGCAAAGCTCTGCATGGCCAATACTTGAAAAGTATTGAAGGCAAAGGTGACCAGAAACTAACTTGGAACTGGTTAAGATCAGGAGTACTGAAAAAAGAAACAGAAAGCTTTATTTTGGCAGCTCAAGAACAAGCCCTAGCCACAAACTGCATGAAGGCAAAAATTCAACATGTTACCACCAACAGCAAATGCCGCCTCTGTAATGAGAAAGATGAGACAGTCGACCACCTGATCAGTGGATGCAGCAAAATTTCACAAACCGACTACCTACAATGCCATAACCGTGTTGCTAAGATCATTCACTGGAAATTGTGCCAGAAGTTTGGATTTGAGTACAGCAAAAACCACTGGGAACATCAGGTTGAGAAAGTTCTAGAAAATGAGAAACTCAAGATCTTGTGGGACTTTAGGATTCAGACTGACAGGCACTTGGTCCACAACACACCTGACATAACGGTAGTTGAAAAGAAAAAAGTATGGTTCATTGACATTGCAATACCTGGTGATGCACGGATTGAAGATAAGCAGCAAGAAAAAATCACAAAGTACCGGGACTTGCAAATCGAAGTTGAGCGACTATGGAAAAAGAAATCATGTGTTGTTCCGATTGTAATTGGAGCCCTTGGAGCAATACCCAAAGGGCTACCCCGCTATTTAGAAATTCTAAATTTACCGGACTTGAACATTTTGACTCTACAAAAAACCACCTTACTCGGAACAGCTTACATCCTCCGACGATATCTTAACAGTTCCTAGGTCCTTGGTTAGGACTCGAGCTGCTGAGCTATTAACCAGCCTCAAAGACTGTGAATCTCACTACAGATTAACTTCTTCTTCTTCTTCTTCTTCTTCTTCTTCTTCTTCTTCTTCTTCTTCTTCTTCTTCTTCTTCTTCTTCTTCTTCTTCTTCTTCTTATTATTATTATTATTATTATTATTATTATTATTATTATTATTATTATTATTATTATTATTATCTTGGTCTTAAACCAATTACCTATACAAAACCTTAAATTCAATGTAAAGTAACAATTCAAAGTAATTGAATTGTTCTTCTGGGTTACCCTTGTTTGTAAAAAGACTGCTTTTGCTACATCACAGATGGCTATATATTTGGGACTAGTGCAACATTTTGGGTTTTGAAAACATAAGAATAGTGCTTTCATAAAATGGCAGTCAAAAGGACTTTTGCATGTTACAAAATGGCAGCCAAAGTGACATAGATTCTTACTGCAGAACTCACCTTTTTTTCAGACAGAGGGGGAGCCACGCCCTCTTTCAAACTAAATAGACTGTCATGATATTTTTTTCTTAAAATGTCTGTGGAACTTTCCATAAATAAACATAATAACATCAGAGATCAGCACTTTATTTTGCAGCATGATAGCTTTCCATTTTTAAAATTTAAATAATTTAAAATTATTTGGGCCTAGGAGCCTGGTAAACACCAATAAAGATGGTTCGGGCACACTGCTTTTCATGGCGACCATACTCTCCCACCATGTGCTAACTTATGTCCCTTTCTACCTTGCTTTCAGTCTCATCCTGATATATCCTACCTGATATATCTATAGAACTGGTAGTAAAACTGGTGGAAGGCTCTGCCTACTGACCCTGATATCATCAGAAGTGATCTACGCATAAGCAGAAGCTTCTATGCATGCACAGAAACAAGGTGTGTGCGCGAGTGAAGCGAGCGCCCACCCGCAATCCCTTTGCAAACCAGTAGTAAAGGTAAGTAGCCTTTACTACTTAAAGTAAGTAACTGGCCCTGCAACCATAGGGCCAGTTCCTAATATCTTCAGCTAAAGGTTAACAACACTTTAGAGGAGAAATGTAGCAACCCTCTAGAAGCAATGCTGGATGTATTTGTGAAACTTCTAGGCATGTAATCAAAAATGAATTATATCCTTCAACTACAAGTTGATCATTGCCACATGCTGGTTAGATTTCTGGGGCCTTAGCCTCAAAACATCTGGAGAGTCTCATTTGGGCTCAGGTTGAGAAACACTGGATTAGATGGAATATTAATGTACATTCTTGAAGACAGCTGCCCTGACCCCCTAAGTTACTTTAAGATATAATATGTTCATTCTTCAATTGAACCTGTCCTTTTACTGATTATTTAATGCATTGTTTATCCAATAGAAGGGGGCTAAGGGTAGGGCTCTATACTGAAATGTGCAAAATAATTAGATAAAACTAAATGTTTTTCTATAAAGAAGGCAACAACTGCTTTTTACCACCATGTAAGCAAATCCTGGATATCTTCTTTGTTTAAGAAGCAGAGAGAGAGAGAGGTGATTGGATGATGCTAAGATTGCACCATCCCTGAAATTTGCAAAAGTGACATTGGGATAATCAGTTATGGTAAACACAGAATTATTATTTCATTTATTTTATATTTACCCAATTTTGGCACCCTGACTCAGATGCTTGTTCAAATGCTAACTCACTATTTACCTTCATCAGCATCGTTCCCCCTCTGCCCCCCCCCCTAATTTGCATTTTTTTCTTCAATAGCTTATGCTGTCTGAATGGCTAGCAACATATGAAAGAGTACATATCACAATAGAAGTGTAAACCAATAAACAACAAGCTAAACAATCAGCAATAGAGGAAGTGATAAATCATATCCAACAGCACCATAAGAATTCCAGATATCGAGACTAGAAATTAAACGCCCATGTAAAATGGCTGATATAAAGACCTAAGGAAGATATTGGATGAATTTTGCTACAGAGGAGATTTCACAGTTGAGATATCACCATAGAGTAGATCTTTCCCAAATTCAGATGCTTGTCTATCATCTCTTTTGCATCATCCTGGCCAGTGGTGATATTCAGCCAATTCACACCTATTTGGGAGAACTGTTTGTTAACTTTTTGAGCAGTTCGGAGAATCGGTTGTTGGAAGAAATCTCCTTTTGTTTTGTTTTTTCCCACTTTACAGGGCTAATCCTGTAAGGAAGGCAGGAAGGAAACATTCTGGTGTTGTTTCTAGCCTAATCTTTATTGCCTGGTTTACAGAAACTGCCTCTTGATTAAGCCTTATTACATTGTAACAGCTAAAGGTTCTTGGCAGTATGCCCAGACTTACTGTCCCCCAAGCTTCTTTTTTTGCTGGTACTTTGCTTTGCTTTATTAGGGGTTTGGCTTTCTTAAAGTGTTGTTTTAAGCTTTTTACACTGCTATTGGGAGGAAATAATCCCCTGTTGGAGGCTGGGCAGGGGACAGAATGTATCTACCCTCAGTGGAAAGGATTTGCCACTCTCTAAGTGGCCTTTTTAGTCACACTAGATGCTGTTTTAGGACCTCTTTCCAGAGCATGATACCAAGATTTTTTTGAGACTGAAGGATGCCAATGATTGATTCATCTTTGTTTGGAAGTTGAAAAGATTCCTGAAAAGAAGCAGGGTTGAGAAATCTGGCTAGTTCCTGTCTCTATTTGTTTTGGTAATTGGTTTAACAAGCAACAGCTACTGTGTTTGTTCTTTTGCTACATTCTAGTGCTAATTGCATTCTTTGTAGTTAGGCTTACCTCAAGTGTTTACACTTAAGGTTGCCTGGAGTGTGAGCTTTGGCAATGAGCCAGACAAAGCTTGTATTTCAGTTTTAAAAGGATTTAAACTGTTGTGATTTAATTATTTGTATTGCATTTGAATTTTTTCCTGCCTCGTGGTTTCTTTTTCTATCTGGTGAGGAGGCGGTCTTCTTTCACTGTTTTAGTAGTTCCTGTCACTGTCTTTTTGGGGTGTACTTCCAAGAGGCAGGATGCAAGCTTGGCACAGAATTTTTATTGCCTTTCTGGGAACATGTGATCTTTCCTTAAATCTGCATGATTTCCTTAGAATGTGAGATGAGTGACTCCAGCTGGTATCTTTAAATGGTGCAAATAGATTTAAGGATTGCTTCTCCTGGGTGTGAAAGGGTGCTTTGTCAGTTCACTGAGCACAGGAGTATCTTGTCTATGGGGATTCTTCAGTCACCCAAGTCATGGCTGTCCCAAAGGCGCTTTCTTCAAGAGGCAACTGGACTTTCTTTGGTGCTTTTGCATAGCTTTGGAGTGGCCAAGGCACATGATTGCTCACTGATAGTAAGATTTAAAAAAAAAAAAGGAGATAGGGATGTAGATCCTCCAACTCGTTTTAGTTTTCTCTCATGATAATAAGGCTTAGTAACATGGCACCAGGCTTGAAGTATATTTAGATATCTGTGGCATGTACTAATTTTATTGTGATCCTGACAAGTTTGGAAGGCTTGAAGCCGGGTCCCCTATATAATTTGTTAATTTGTCTCTTTAGCTCAGCATTTTGTAGTCCAAATATGCCCACCCACTTTCTGGAGAGCTTAAATGACCTCTCTGCTAAAGGGTTTCACTTTATGAACAAGAGTTGGCTGCTGATAGTTATCATTGCATTTTAACTATTTTAATTCCTCAAGGTGTTCTGGCACCTTGAAGGGATTTAAAGATGCAAATAGCTTGCAGGTATTTCTAATCTAATGATTGGTATTTAGGGCAGCTTTTTGCAAGCAAAGAAGCTTTTTGTATTTTTGTACATGTAATCCTTGATTTACAAAAATTCATTTAGTGACCATTCAAAGTTACAATGGCACTGAAAAAAGTAACTTATTTTTCACACTTTTGACCTTTGCAGCATCTTCACAGTCATGAAAGGCCGGGCAAGATGAAGTGCCCCTTGATGTGAGTGTCAAGTTGGCCACGCCCATCCAGTCATATGACCACCCAGCCACGCCTACCCAGCTGGTCATTAAGGCAGAGAACCAGTTGTTAAATTATTTGACACTGATCCTCGCCTATACTTTATTATTGTAATAATTAGTACCTGTTTTATTCTTTTTTTCCAAAGCAAAGGTTTTTGTTGGAGGTTTTTGAGAAGAGTGGTAGACTTCTGTGGTTCTTCAAGTTTCTTAGTATGAAAAACTAATATCTGCCTTTGGCCTCACTGAACATCTCCCTGTGTTTACTCCTTTCTCAATGTACCTTCTTTTGTGCAATGTTTTTTCCTCAAGGAACATTCAGAACCTGGATTGAATTTATGACTACAAGATCACCTTGACAGATTTAGTGTAGTAACAACCCAAATAATGAGTTCCATTTGGGAGGCTAAGACATATAGCAAAATACAGTTCTTCCCTCTTGTTACATCTTCTATTACAGTAAGTATTTTAAAGAATGTTGTTTTACTTTGCTCTTACACCGAATTATAATAATTATTAGTTCTGTTTTCTTCTTGTAACTAAAATAAAATTTATTGGATCCTTAAATGATGAGTTTCTGGCAGGCATAAAGATTATTTGAAAGTTTGATTCATTGGCTAGATCAATTTTGAGAAGCCCACAGAAAGGACAAGAAAACAATTTTCCCATATGTTTTCTTAGTCAACTTGTTTTCAGAGAGATATTGAATTGGACTAACTGATAATAACCTATAGGATCCATTATTTTCTACCATGAAAGTACAGCCAATTCATTGTCCATAAATCTAAAGGTTTCATTTAACTTTTACTTATAAGCCTAAAATGCATTGATTTAATCCTCCTTGTTTTACTGAATTTCCTTTTAAATCCATGGTAAAAATGTATTGCATTCCATCAATGAAATCAGGATTTGTCAAGAACTGCATATGCCAGTTCTTCATATTCCAAGAAGTGAGCCGAAGATCACTGTGATCATCAGAGTTGGACTTCATTTCATCTGCTCAAGCTAGCAGTTGGGGATCCAATTCACCAGCATAATCTGCATTCTAGATGAGCAGTGAAATCCACTTACTTTCGCTACTGGTTCGGGAATGGGAGCATGCAGGAGAATGTGCACGCTACATGCGGGAGCACCACTTCTGCACATGCACTGATGGTAAAAAAAGGGACGTAATGACATCCTGGTGGGTGAGCAGAGCCTCCCACCACCAGTGCGACTGATTCGGTGAGCCGGATAGAACCGTGTGTGTGTGTGTGTGTGTGTGTGTGTGTGTGTGTGTGTGGAGAGATTTCACCGCTGTTCTAGTTGTATTCTGGGAATCAGCAGGCAGTCATTGAGACCAGCGGAGATGTTAGACTTCATCTTTTCAGCTCAATCTGATCAAATAGCTTCCCCTGTTTTTCCTTTTTCTTGTTTTTAAATTTATTTATTTGCCAAATTTGTATAGCCACCCCTTCTCACAAAACATGAACAGTGTGCAACTACCAAGCAACAACTATAGAAACAATAAATATAACAATATAAAATCCATATTAAAAATAAATATCATAAAAAGAAATATACAAACTTTGACAAAGAGATAAGAATAGTCACTTAGCAATGGAGCTATCTGAGTATATCTCTGACTCCCACATCATGAAGGGATTTGAAGATGAAAACCAGTACAGATTACAAAGCAAAGTGAGAACAATGCAGTTTATGGAGCAGAGGTGCAACAGGTGCTATTTTAGGAACAAACACAACTGCTCGTGTCACTGTGTTTGGTACCCCCTGAAGCTTTCAGATCTTCAAGAACAGCCTCATGTAAAATGAATTGGAGTAGTCCAATCTGGAGATGTAAAGCATGAGTGATTGTAAGCAGAATCTGCTAATCCAAGAATGGTCATATAGTACAATAAAAAGCTGTGTGAAGGCCTTCCTAACTCTGACCACCATCTGCTCATTGAGCAGGAGGTGCAAGTCTAGGAGACCCCTCAAATTACACACCGAGTTTGTTCGAGGCAATACTGTCCCATCCAATACCAAATGTGGTGTAGTCCTGGAACTCATGACCCCACCCCACCCCCAAATAATAGAACATAGAATAATAGAGTTGAAAGGGACCTTGGAGGTCTTCAAGTCCAACCCCCTGCTCAAGCAGGAGATCCTATGCCATTTCAGACAAATAGCTATCCAGTCCCTTCTTAAAAGTCTCCAGTGATGGAGTACCCATAACTTCTGAAGGCAAGTCATTCCACTGGTTAATTGTTCTCATCATTAGGAATATTTTCCTTACTTCTAGGTTGCTTCTCTCCTTGTTTAGTTTCCATCCATTTTTCTTGTCTTGCCTTCTGTGCTTTGAAAAATAGGCTGACCTCCTCTTGTTTGTAACAGCCACTCAAATATTGAAGCACTACTATCATGTTTCCCCGAGCCCTTCTTTTCACTAGACTAGACATACCCAATTCCTGCAGCCATTCTGCATATGTTTCAGTCTCCAGTCCCCTAATCATCTTTGTTGCCCTTCTCTGCACTCTTTCTAGAATCTCAACATCTTTTTATATGGTGGTGATCAAAACTGAATGCAGTATTCCAAATATTGTCTTACGAAGGCTTTATAAGTGGTTTTAATCCTTTACGTGATCTTGATTCTATCCCTCTATTCATACAGCCTAGGGTTGCATTGGCTTTTTTGGCTGCTGCCACACACTGCTGCCTCATGTTTAAGTGATTGTTCAATAGGACTCCAAGATCCCTCTCGCATTTATTGCTATTGAGCCTGGTTTCCTCTAAACTGTACCTGTACAATTGGTTTTTCTTGCCTATGTGTAAAATCTTACTTTTCTCTACATTGAATTTCATTTTTTAAGATATGGCCCGGTGTTCAAGTCTATCGAGATCCATCTGGATCCAACATAACAGGACAGGGGCTCACATTATACATATGGAAAGACTAACCTATTTGGACATTTGTAGCACAAAGGGTGAAAACCATGCCAAAAGCTGAATAATACTAAATATTAAGGGGAAAAGAAACTGTAATGATATATTTGTGAGTGTGTACTACAAGCCTTCCATAGAAGATTGAAATGTAATATTCACAAATAGATAGCCATGGTATCATCTTAGAGATTTGTTGATACCTCCACATCAACAAGGAAACAAACTTGGTAGCACATGAGAGTTCCAATGTATTCCTGATGCTTTTCAGGTAACATCATTGTTCAAAAGGTTGTCAGCCCTTTGAGACAGACCTAGTTAAGAAACAGATACACCACAAGAACTCTGGAAGTCCGCTTTATAGTTAAAAATTATAAAACAGAATCTTGAAAATCTAACAGAATGTCTCTTTCCCCCCGCTTATACTACAAAGAATCAAGGAAGGATTATCTTGAGTTTCTTTCTCAGTCCCTTCTCCAGTTTATTGCTATGTTTACCCCTAATAGCTGTTGAATTCAAAGCCATCTGTGTAGTCCTGTGCAAGAATGGGACAAGAGCTAGGGAATCAGCTTTGAACTTAGTATTTCAGCAAATAAAAGGTTGAGGAAGTGCAAGTTGTAGGAACCTTGGGGAAGAAAAGAAGGCTGATAAGTGACCTATCAATTTTCCAGTAATATTTGCTGAGGGAAGAAGATGTAGACTTATTCTCTGTAGTGTCTGAAGATATAACAAGAACTAGTAGATGTAAACTTTATGAGGAGAAATCCAAACTTGAAATAAGGATTTTTAAAAAAAAAACTATGAGAGCTATTAAGCAGTGAAACAGCCTGCCTGAAGTTCTAGGTGCCTTGTCAGTGAAAGTTTTGAAACAAAGGTGGGATAGTAATTTCTCTGGAATGGTCTGAGGATTCCGGTCTGGGCAGGGAGTTGGATTAAAAGTCCTCCAGGATTTCCCCCAGTTGTATTATTTTTTTGTCTGGTGCCCATGCCAAAATCTGGCACAATTTTAACCAAACAAAGCAAAATAAAAGTGATACAGCCACTCCTTCCCCGTGAAGAACATCTCATTGTTTTGTTTTTAAATACCAGTTAGGCTGACTTGAACTTCTAGCTTGAATGTAAGTTATATTCGCTAATGTCAGAATGACCATAGGAATTTATTACTACCTTGAGTTAATGGGATTAAGTTATCTTTTGGTGGGAGGAGGAAGGAAGAGAAAGGATCCAGAAAAAGACTTTTTAAAACAAGATGAATTCGATGAAATTATTTTTAGACTGGGAATGAGAAAAAAGAGGACCAGGATTTGATAGCTCTCAACACAGTGGCAGATAATGCAAAATGCTATGGCCTTGGCTGTCTCCCACAGTGTGTGAGTGCCCTCTGCTGCTTCAACTTGCATCACACATCTTTGAAATGATGCTGCTTCCTACCTTTCTTCCTTCTTTTGACAAGCCAAATAGAATTCACCTTGAGCCTTCATACCTTATTTTCCATACCCAATCATTTTTTTCCAGGATTTAGGAGCTTCTTCCCTTTAATCTTGTACAAGAAGCATATTATTGCATGCATATGAAAATGTGTCTCTCCACTGGATTTAAAGGAGAACCCATGAAGTCTACATATATAAAAATATTTGTCTCAAAGGGTACTTTATGTCAGTTAAATTATGTTTTCCACCAAGGAGCTGGGAATGCCTACATATTGTGTTTAGAAAATCTATCGTGCTAATACTTGTATGAGCTACCTCTGCTTCATGTCACCTGTAAACAGATATCCCTTGGTTTTAAACCAGTCACTTAGCCAGATATTTCATCCTTGATTCCAATATTGTGCCTTGATATAAACTTTATTTATATTATGACTTCCATCAATAACTGTGTCTTAGTTGATTAACATGTATTTGTCTACCAAGGTAAAACATTTAGGTATATAAAGAAACATCCTTTATATTTCACAATACTTACAGTCTCTGGAATACACACTGCTGAATAGTTTAACCTACTGTATGCATTTTATCAAGGAGTTTAATTATTTAGAGAAAATCAGGCTACAGTCAATTCAACTATGTATGACATTAATAATCAAGTGATGAACAAGTAACTAAATGTTCAAATCAAAGCTTCTAGTAAGGGGATAAACTGTCATGTGGAACTTCAATATAAATCTAAGGCCACCCTTAAGGACTTTTTCAGGTATCCAAATCATGGATCAAATAGTAACTTGGGGTGAGCTTTCTTTTTAATTTTAATTAGTTTTGGTAAAAGTGAAGCCTAGGAGGACAATAAATTTTCATTCTAATGTGGGTTTGACAGATCATCAGAGCACTTGGAACTTTTTGGATAACAGTGTAAAAACCCAAGGATGATTTTTATATCTTATATTTCAGGAGTAGCTTCTAGCAAGAAGAACCCTCCAGAAATTACACCACATTAAATATCTCTGAAACAATTAGAAAATGAGTCAATTATAGCCAGATCACACTGTAAATGGAAATTCACTCAACTGCCAAGGTACTTACCATAAAAATGGCAATAACGTGACATTAAATACAGTGCAAAAGCTTTCTAACATTAGTACCTTTTCATTATTTTTATTAATAATAATATTTAAACCACCACAACTAAATTGATTGGAAAGGAATCATGTTCAGCTGTTTCAGATATTTATTATGTCTATTGCCCTGCCTTGCAGGAAAGATCATTTATAAGCTGCCTTCAGATATAACATTTTACAAGTAAATGAAGATGTTTGGAACATCATTATTAATATGGCAGGGCTGTAATCATCTTACATTGGAGAGAAGAAAACTAAAATAGTTATTTGTTTATCATAACGGTTTACAAAACGTTCTTTCTAAGGTTAAAGTTCTAGAAAGCCTTAGTGTGTCAAGGAGCAATGGGTAGCATTCAGTTCAAGACCTGGAGGTAATCACAGAGTTATTTTTGAGTTAGTTTTCAAGATAAACTGACAGAAAGTGTGACTATTGAGAAAAAGATAATGCTGCCCCATATCAGCTCAGTGTTCCCATAAGAAAATAAACAAACATCCCAAGTCACAGAGCTAAAAGACCAAAGTACCTAAGTCTAGCACTAACATTGGAGAAAGAAGAAATTCTATCATTTGATCAACACAATCAGGAATTACGATTAATCGAAATAGTCCAGGTTGGACATTTAATAAGTCCCAGGACTTCCTATCTGAAGAAGCATTTGGTCTGATGATTCCCTTGTTGTGCAATGCATTTTAGATTTAATATTAACTAGGTAAAAAGGTGCAGCAAAGAATACAAAAAGCTAATCTATTAAACAATGATTGGTAAATAGGAAGGTCTGGAGAAATTCAAGAATGAGAAATATTCATTTCATGATTATATTTAAGTTGTTATTTTTACTGGCTTGAATAAAAAAAAGACATATCTAATTTCAGATAATAAATCATAATTTGGATGCTGTTCCCTTCACATGTGGGGCTCAGGTCAAAGCTACTGTTCAATTAATCTTGAGTAAGATTAACTTATATACTTGTTTTTAAAATTACTATGAATTGATTCCTATATTCATTCTGCTACAGAGCAATGATAAAACCATTATACAGCAAACTTGAAAACTAGGCAACTCCCCTCTCTCAAATGTTACAGTTGTAATTCTACAAGGAAAATAACAATTCATTTTTGAGGGGTAATAGAGTAACATCAAGTAGAGCTCTGTTCTTTAACAAATGCTAGAATTCCGCAGTATATTCATACAAGTATTGTTATCTACCACATATTTTGCTGATATAATGTATGTCTGATTCTTATTTTCACTTCAGAAACCAAGCTGCATATGCAGGAGAGAAATCTGCACAATTAATAATTATGCCGAATATTAATTAACCAAGTACATCACTAAACTCATTTCTGGCTGCTATATAATTAGGTACCTACACCCATCAGATCTAAGTATGTAAATGAGGAACATATAAGACCTGCTCACTATTTAGCCAAAGAATGGTAATGATTCTAATTTGCCTTCCTTAAGTTGGCCTAAGCTACTATGTGATTTTTAGTCCTTTTGTACCCTCTTTTATGAGTTGCTCACAAAAGAGGAAAAAAGATAATCAACAGCGGAGACAAAGTCTCTTGAGTGACACCTGTTATTGCTAAAGAGAGCTAATTGCTTAGATTTAGAGGAGATTGTGGAATTCATTAACAATTTTGAAACATGCATCTCATTTATATTCCCAATAACCCTTGAAAGAGAAGGGGAAAACAATTTGCCTGTAGGATTCAGAATTTCATCAGAAAGAGAGGGAGGAACCTGGAATGAGACACCCAAGCTAAACAAATAATAGCGTACATATGCACTGGATGGCTTTCAGTAATAATATTATTGGACAATGTGAGCAGTATAGCAAGAGATTATATTGATGTAGAATGCATTGAATGCATGCTATGTGAGGCTGAAAATGCATGTGCACAGAGAATAAATAAGAATCCATAAGAAGATCCCTTTTTAGATTTGTGCTTCCAGAACTCCAGAAACAAATACCTGAGAAAATATTTTTTTAAAAAAACTACTACTATCCTCATCTCTCCAATCTATGTATTTCCATACATGGGCAGATGTGGCCAAAAACCCAAAACCCTTCTCTTTCAAGAAGTTATCAAGAAGAGAGCAAGTAAAAAAATGAATCTGAGGCAAAAGAGGGACTAGCAATGGGATTGCAATATTTCATTTCAAGAATTCTTTTCTGCTAACTCAAGAAGGAGTGAAGAGCAGGTTGAATCAGTTTTGGAGAGAAAAGTTTTCCCTAGAAATCTTCAGCTTTTGTTATTCAAGTGACTTGAAGGCAAACTTGCATGAAAAGGCTTTCCAGTGGCTTTTGGTAAACTGGTAGATGAGGCCTGCTGCTGGCAGAGGAAACAGGATGTTGAAAAGTTTCAGGTTGACCCAGAAATGAAATTAATTAATCCAGAGAAGTTTCCATGGAGAGTCAGGATCAATAAAACTAGCACAAATTGAGAATGATGGGCAGCGAGGGCTTGTGTGTCTCTTCATAGTATCATATCTCTTTTATTTTTCTACAGAATTCAGAAATTAATAAGTAATATTAATATACAGCATCAGGTATTGGAAACACAATACTGGTACTTAAAATTTTTAACACATTATGATGTTGAAGAAAGGGAAAAGTTACAGGGACCTCAAAGTATCTGAGTCTATGAAGTCTAGTTGGTCAAAGTCACTGATGGTGAAAAAGAGATATAATTAGATGTTAATATATAACACCTGAGTTATTTACATAAGAAAATTGGAGAATTTATATTAGGCTTCACCTCTTGATGTACATGTGTGTTTAAACCAGTAATGGATTATAATAGACTCCATTGTACAATGGCAATTTGCAAAGCATCATTAATTTCAAAGAAAGAGCAATAATTGGATTAAAAGGAACAGGAAGGAACCAGATTTCAAATGAGGAAAGATTGTAGCAGTTGTACACATACACACACAAACATACACAAGGGTTGAAGATTATCTTTATTTTATATTATTACTGCCATTTATCCACTGCTCAGTCCCCCAAATGACTCTAAGCAACATATAAATTACAAAGTAAAAGCAAACATAAGAAATTAAAACCAAATCTCAGCAATCAGTAATAACAACCATAATTTTTTTCTATTTGTCAGAATACCAAAGGATGAGGGGAAAAAACCTATCACAATAACATCAGACACCACCATCAAGGTGATTATCAATCCCCAAAGTTGAATAACTATATTCTCAAAATGTCTTTTGAGAAAATGCTTTTTTCTTCAAAAGTAACTGAACTGTTTTTTTTTCCTTGAGGAAGAAGGAAATCTCTTCATTATTCTCAAATGAAGAGATTGATAAAAAGAATACTGAAAGAACATCAGAAAGAACATCAGAACCAGAAAAAAATAACATAAAATACCATTAGAATAGTAAAATACTGTTATAACTGATGGATTGTGCTACCTTAAATTTCTCAGATGCTGGGAAAGAAGAACAGGAGGGACCGTTACCATTTTCTGTAGAAAAATCAGATATTGAACTAGAGAAGCTTTGAATCTGATTCAGCAACAACCTACTTATTTCCTAAGAACTATTCTTTCCTCCTAAACAAGATTGTTAACTGAAAGGGTTTTATTATCTCGGTTCTGTTATCCTAGACATTTTCTTAGAGAACCAAATGTTTAAAGGTTCTTTTTCTCAAATTATACTTCTACATAAAGGAAAGAATGAAACTTCTAGGCAAGATAGTGCACTGAAATCACCTCTAAGATACCTTTTTTCAGTCATCCCTCTTTTTCTTACGTTGGCACGTTCTTGAAAAATAATAGTAATTATGGATATATTGGCCTCTTGGTTCTCAGAGGAAGGCTACTCCAGTGAAGTAGATTTTAACCAGCTCCCTCAAGACATCTCTCTGCTCAGTTATTAGCATATTTTTTTTCTGGGTCTGGTCTTGCACGGTTCTAAACTTTCCAGATTTTTATCTAAAGGTTACTGGCTTCTGTTTGAAGAATGGCTCACCATTTCAAAATATTTCTTCTTACAAACAAATATACAATATAGAGATGAAAGTGGATTTACATGCATAGCTTCCTTCATCCTGTGTTTCTGAAAAATTTCTGACTTTGATATATTCAATTTATTTCATTACCTTGATTGCCCATCCTTCTGTTGATCTCTGCTTTTCCAAAACTCTGATCTCAAGGCTAGCAAATTAACAGTGAAATAATTCCTTATTGCTCTATTGTATCAAATATTTTATTAAACTATTATTTAGTAAAATTTAATAAAATGTGCAAATTACTTCTTAAAATGCACTGATAATAATTGTTGATGGGGAGTGTAGTTTTCTCCCTCATAGTTTCTTGATTAAGACAAGGAACTATCTCATCAAGGAAATATCAGGAAGAAAATCACAGTTCCCCCAATATTGGCAGGTCATGCTATTGTACATAAGCAAGTAGCAAGAGCCACATTCACTAATTCTGATGGTGTTAACTAGTTGGATAATGGAACATCTTCAAACAAATAGCCAAGTTCAGAGACCACCAATGACTCCATTTGGATATAATAACAGCCAAATTATATTACATATTAATTATTAACACTTCCACACATGTGATTTCATATCAATCTGGACCAAAACACATTCCAGCACAGCTGTTTTTAGTAGCTTTCAGAAAATTGAATGTGTAATTGTCAAATATAATTCAGATACTAGGAAAGACAAATGCCTGAAATTCTGGAAAAGATGCTGTCAAGCTGTATGGATTGACAGCATGGCTGGACTACCAAACCTTCCAAAAGAGGATTTACAGGATCTAGAATTCTCTGCCGGTGTAACTATTTGCATTCTGATTACAGTAGGCATAGAAATATGATATATGACTTCATAATTTGCTTCTCTTCTGTGTCTGAATTCACACAATGCCAAGTAGCTCACCATGTTGTGTTTGTGACTTAAGTCTCTGTTACTTTTGCCAATTAGCCAGAAATCAGATGTTCTTAATACAGTGTTCATTTAAATGCTCATACACTGCACATGTTTTTCCTGTTACAATTATTGATCTATTGGGGGATGTAAAAATCAGTAATCTGTAATCTTGGTGGGGAACTGATATAAAAATTTATCCTGTTACATTTCCCGAGGAACATCTCTGTCTCTGATTCTCAGAAAATGGAGCCTTATGAATCTTCAGGCTTCTTGCTATTACAGAAAATCCAAGCACCTCTTCTTTCAAATCATTCTTCTGATCCTGTCTTTAGGTTCATTCATCAAACCATCTCGAAGTTCTAATTTCTACTTCTTTATTTTATTCATAATATTGAACTTAGTAGCTATCATATTCTAGCTGCAGACGTTTGCATTCCCAACAGGGCTATAAAACCAACAGAGCAATAATGCTCACCATGAGCAGAATGCAAGTCATCTAATAATTTTGTATATCATTTATATGAACTCTAGAAATAGAATACAAGCTTTACTTCCTGACTTGGAAGTCTGCACCTCTTTTCCAAATATGCTGGATTTAGAGTAACAGTAATATGATTTTTCCTCTTCTCAAATTATTTTTCCCATCCTTCTGAACAATTATAAAATTATAAAACAGAAATGTATCTCTGTTCGCTTGTTAAGAATTTTAAAAACACACCAATTGTGTCTTGGAACAATTGACAAGTCATGTATCCTAGTGGTGGGTTTCAAAAATTTTTACTACCAGTTCTGTGGATGTGGCTTGGTGGGCGTTACAGCGGAAGGATACTGTAAAATCTCCATTCCCACCCCACTCCAGGGGAAGGATACTGTTAAATCTCCATTCCCTCCCCAATCCAGGGGAAGGTTACTGCAAAATCCCCATTTCCTCCCAATCAGCTGGGATGTGGGAGGCAGAGAATAGATGGGGCAGGCCCAGTCAGAATTTTTACTACCTGTTCTCTCAAAATTTCTCTCTACAGGTTCTCCAGAACTGGTCAGAATCTGCTGAAACCCACCTCTGATGTATCCTACTAATCAAACACAAAATAAGCATAAATACATGCCTGCATTAGAGCTATGGTAAATTTCATAAGACCTTGAAATAAAAACAGTGGTGGGTTCGGACCGGTTTAGGTGAACCGGTAATTCTAATGATCAGCTGACCACACCCACCTGCCCCCCCCCCCATCCTGTTCTATATTTCCTTCTTTCTGGCTCAGCTGATTCGTGCGGCACAGCTGATTTCTGTGCCTCTGCTGTTCTACTTACTGGAGCTGCCTTAGAAGGTAAGCAGCTGAGCTTCAAATTGCTGTATTTTGAACGCTGCATGCAAGTGCATTAGGCACACATGCGTGCCAAGTCCACGTGTATGGACAAAGCGTGCGCTCACAGAACCGGTTGTTAAACCGCATGCAGCCCACCACTGAATACAAATTTTAACAATTGTATTGCAACATCAGGATGAAAGATTCATTACTTGCCGCTAGATAGGACATGACTGAATGGATAGCACTGTGAAAGGAAAGAGTGTAATACGTACTGCCATCTTGATTTTATTTGTTCACTTGATTTTGCAGCTTTAGGCCACTTACAAACACCTCTGACAAATAGGTAAAATACACTCAAAAATCTTTTGCCATTAAAGTACATGTGGTAATTGGGGCTACATCAAATTCAACAGTCAAGCTGTCCTTTCACTTTAGCCAAACCCTTTAGGGCCAGCCAACTTTTCACTCAAAATGCTGGTTGGGAATCCAGTAGTAACTGTTAAAGGGGAATGGAATAAGTCTTCAAGGATAAATCTTACTAGCCCCTTGTGGAAATGTTAACTATTTTTTAATGATGTGATCTGATATTATAACAATGCAGTGGGGTTCAGGGTTTGTTGTTTAAATATCTTCGACAGCATGTCATAACAAATTAGTTTCTCGAGGTTGCCAATTTGGCAGACAAACCTGATTATTTCCTGCAATCACACGACATATGTGCACAAGATTGTAATTAATGACCAGGGATGCTGAGCTCACTTTTATAATGATCCTTCAGCATTTAGGGGACTGTTAGAATTATTGGCATTTGTGCCTTGTGGTGCACAGGGAGAAGGGGATCTGGATGCTGATAAATCTATCAGTGTCTTGAATTCAGATGGTTCTGATCGCCCTTCTAAACTAGAGGATTCTTTGGAAGCTTATGAGCAAGCAGTGGCTATTTACTGATCTGAATTGCTTCTCGGGTGGATTTTGGATTCCCGCTATAGCCTGAAAGTCAGTTGTAAACCTGATCCATCTCTCTGCCTTGAAATAAGTTAAGTCCCAATTTGCTTTAAAGGAATGCAGCAGGAGCTGGGCTTCTAAAGGTGACATTAGCAAAGGCAGGGGAAAAAAAAAGATTTGGTGACTGCAATGCCAGATTCTGGATTCTTCTGAATTTACTTCTAATAGTGTCACAGACATAATGGGTAACTGCTTCTTCTGACACAACCTCATTATGCTGCATTTATCTCATCCGTTGCCACATCTAGATAGCTTAATGCTGTTACATGTTCCAATTAAAATGTTCCACTATGTTAAGTATTTTCATCTTCTCCCAACAGTTTTTGCCAGAGATTTCATCAACCATTTGATTGCTGACATAGTCAGGGCTTCGGTTCTATCCAGGTACTATTGACCAATTCAGGCTTTTGCAAGCATATATCATCCCCTCCAACTGAATTAGAAACTGAGCTAGAAACTGCCTTTCATCATCATTTTGACTTGAATGTATAGGAGAGAAGAGGTGGCTGCCACTGGCTTCCACAGCGGTATCTGTCTGGCATATTCAGCTGGCATTTGCTTGATGGGACTTGAACAGGTTCCTTTATAAATGCAATTTTGGCTCTCTTGTCTTGTCCAAGAACATCAGTCTCATGCTGCATAGAAGGTTACTTTAAACAAGGAAGGTGGGCATATGTATACCTAAAATATATAAACATAAGTAAAATGTAGGTGTAAAACACTTAATGTTAAACATAATAATTTATGTTAAAAATAATAATTTATGTTAAACATAATAACATAAAATATTAGCATTAAAATGAAAATAACATCAAAATATTAATATAATAAAAACATAAATAAGAATGGCGATCACCATTCTGTGCTGGCACTAATGTTCTGCTTTTCTTACATGCAATTTATATGATAGTATTTTTAAATTGTTTCTATTATTATCTTGTGTAAGATGCAGCAAAAACTTTTGTGTTAATTAGACATGGTTCCCAAGCTACTCTAATGCAACTGCAGCTTCTACAGCTGTTTAGGCAACAAACCATGGATACTTATGTCCTCTTTGGGGAGGATATCATTTTGCTTACTCCTATTACTTTGAAAGTATCACATGTCATACGGATGAGTGTTGCTATTGAATATGGATCAATCACAATGTAACAAATCCAAAAATCTGCTTTGGTGTGTTTGTCTTCTATAATCACACAGTAGCAGCTTCTGGAGGCTAATTTTCAAAAAAAAAATCAGAAAAGGACTTCTTGGTCACTTCCTGTGAGCCCCACAATTGTCTTACACCACTAGTCTCTGATGGTCGATGTCTCCCTCTTTACTTAAAAGTAGCCTTCCAGGATATTTTTAGCATGGGTTCAATATTCTCCTTAAATGGGGTGGTTCAAGGTTGAACAAATGTAAATGTATCAGTGGTGGGTTGCCCCCGGTTCACACCAGTTCTATAGAACTGGTAGTAAAACCGGCGGGAGGCTCCACCTACTGACTCTGACATCATCAAAATGTCGCTTCCGTGCTTGTGCACGCGGCCCCATTGCAAACCGGTAATAAAGGTAAGTAGAACCCACCCCTGAAATGTATGCTTAGAATTTTGTATATGGGCACCTTCCAATTTACTCAACTAACAGATTACAGGCACAGAGAAAGTTGTATAGGGAGAAGTGGACAAGAGGTCTCCTGATGCTCTTGAATGGCACAATCATTCACCTGTGCCACTTACCTCTCAGCCAGACTGTTTCTGATCTTGTACAAAACTCTTCTAAAAAAATTTCTTAAACCCATTTTGAAACACAGCCTTTAATAAAAGATTCAGCTTTAGATATGAAGTTTGGAAAAATAAGATGATCCCTAAGAAGTTCGGAACCTGAACTAATTAAGATCATAAAGGAAGAATCTCTCATGAAATATTCCTGGAAGATTAATGTACATTTCAAGTGAATATGTAGCCTTTCCGCTTTTTGAAAGTAGCATTTGTTTCTGTTCAAGCCAGAAAAAGATAAAGATACATCTGCCTGCATAGGCATTTAACTTCCAAAAGATGAAGGACATTGCAGTCTATTTTCCTTCTGTTTCTTTCTTTTTTTTAAAAAACGGATATAAATTTGAGTTGATTTTGAATCATGCAATTTTAACTCTATGTCTAGTTTTTATATTATGAGCTATTTGAATCTTTCTATATTTGAAAAAAGAAAAACACTCTTGTGTTACTTTAACAAGTTGTTTTGTTGCTTGCTTTCATATTTTAAAAGCATCCATTTAAATTGCATAGTTTAGAGTTCACTTATCTCAACTCAAGATATATCTATGGGCTGAGTAGAACACATACAAAAGAATTTTTGCTTATTCTTGACATTTCTTCTAGTACTCTCCTAGCTACTTACTTCTTTCTTGAGTCAGCATCAAGGAGCACTCCTACTTGAGGAAGCTACTTGAAGCAGTGGGGGTGGGGGGGGATAAGGATAACTATATAATTCTACATTTTCTTTCCTGGGGGATAACAACATCTGAGGAATGCATGTGTGATTTAGATATGGAAAATAAAGTGATGGAAAGAGTTAAAATTCAGTAAGATATACAAAGAATGTCACTGGATTGGCCCAAAGATTAACTAGAGTTTGTGGCCAAAGCAGTTTTCAATTTGTTGGGGTAAACCAGAACTCAGACAAAAAGCCAAGCTTGGAATAAGGGTTGTTTAGTGTTCCCCTTTGCTACCAAATGCCATAATCATATAGATTAGTATTTATGATGCTTTGAAGGGAAAATTGAGGTGAGGGATGTGGGGGGGGGGGCTGTTCTCCATAAGTAACTGTGGCAGTTATTATAACAATCATTTGGAAGCTTCTCAGTAGAATGAACATTATTTGTATTCTCTTTTGAGAATAGTGGCTTAAACTAATGGAGATATAAGGACATAGGATATACAACAGGAACCACAGATAATGAATGCTGCATGTGGCCCTGGGGTTCAGATTGACCATCTTTAAATTAGATGGTTTAAAAAGGACTTCTAGGGAGGATTTTGGTTTTCAGGATAAAAAGCAGATTGAATACACTGCCTTCTGCTGTGTAACAGAAGAATCTATGTGCCAAGAAGAGGAGGAAAGTTTTGCAATGCAGCCTCCATCATGTCCTGCCAACTTCTAACTGTCAGAATAAGAAGTAAATTGAAGCTATACTTTCTCCCACTCCCCATTGCCCCAGTGAGAAAAAAATGATGACAACCACCTTAAGCACTTTGTCAGAGCAGGTCAAGGAAACAAAATGGTTTGGATATAGCCAATCCACAATCACTCCATTCCTCCCTCTACAAGATAGGACAAAGGACAGGACAAAGATACTGAAAGAGTTAGTTGGTGTATTATTTCCTCAATGGACATGTGGAGGAAGCAGCACTTCCCAGGATTTTAGGATTGCTCCTTCTATCTTCTATGTCTTCTATAATTCTCCGTTTAAAAACCCTGGTTCTTTCACCTGTGATAACAAGAGGGTTTTGGCAGGTGGTCAAGAGAGAAGATTCCTGTAATTTTTGTTTCTACTTCACCCCCACCTCTCATCCTTAGAAAAAGATACAACCAAAGGGGAAAAAATCTTCTGCACTAAAGTTATTTTTCACATAGTGGCAGACGTAATTTATGAGCCCAATAATTTCTCCGAAGCCACTTGAAAAATGTATCTTTACCCAAAGGTTAACTCCTTTAGGAGTACAAACCTCTAAATTTTCTTGCCTCTCTCTATTAGTTGGTACAACTAGACTCACCACAGTTGTAAATCTGTCAATTTTCTAGTCTACGGCAGAATAATCTCTGAAATCTCATAGTTATAAATGGAATTGCTAATTTTCAATAAATCTGCCCTAACAGGTAATAGTGTCAAGAACTCCACTTCCAATCATTTTTGCAGTAATAAATGAGGCTGTACCTCACTTGCATTTGGCCATAAAATTTACAATTTGGGACAGCAACATTAACACCCCAACCCAAAGAATTTAAAATCCCTCTTTCTTCACATGCTTACATATTGGATTTTAAAAACAGGCCTTTTGCATGGGGAGAAATGTATTATGATTTACAATCTATATTTATGGAAATAAAAAACATCCTTATTTAATGAATGATGGCAGTTTAATGTAATGAATTTGTTTTGGGACAAATTAATAAAATTTTGAGTTGTATGAAAGGCAAAAAACAAAACAAAAAACCAGTCCCAAGGACAAGTGGTGTATGGCAGATCCTCAGTTGCATGAAACTCTCTGTCTGTCAGCAATCCTTCGGCAACAAAGCATTTAATGGAACACCATTATTTCTCCCACTGACATCATTCAAATGTGATCCATGTGCTAACCTTAAGATCCATGTGAAGGTGAGGGGGGAGAGTTGAATCCATTCAATTGCCCTGGCCAGAGAGGTCCTTTACTGTATCCATAAATGAAGATAAGATGTTGGGAAATTTCTCCTCAGCTATCACCCTGAAATGATTGAAATAATAGTCGTTACTGAAAGAGTTTGGGATGAAAATTTATAGATAAAGCTTCCTTCTCCAAGAAACTAAATTCTCAGCTTTCCTTGCAATCAAAATCAAAAATGAAAATAAGGTTTGCTGCTATACTGACTCTAATGTGTTTTTGAACAAACCTGACTCCAAACATTGATCAAATATGTTATCAGAGATATATTATCATATATAAGCTGATGAGACATCCAGGCATCTCATTAAGATTTAAAGTTGATATATTTGATCTAATGGAAATTAATGGAAATTAAAGAGTATTGTTAAAATGCTATGTATTTTAAATAAAATACATAAAGTAAAGAGCCTGGTGGCGCAGTGGACTAAATGCTGTTAAAGTAGCACTTAGTTGCCAGCTGTCTGCAATTACTGCAAGTTCAAAACTCACCAGGCTCAAGGTTGACTTAGCCTTCCATCCTTGCGAGATAGGTAAAATGAGGACCCAGATTGTGGGGGCAATAAGCTGACTTTGTATAAAAAAGAACACTACTTAGGGGGGGCCGAAAGCCTTACTAAGCAGGGCTTTCATACAAAAGTATGAAGGCTATTGCTTAATGCATTGTAAGCCGCCCTGAGTCTCCGGAGAAGGGCGGCATATAAATCGAACTAATAAATAAATAAATAAATAAATACATTTTGTATTCACTGCGAATGCAAGTGATAAAAAGAGAAAGCAACTTATTTTGTGTCTCTTTGAATAGTCATATGTTACTATTGTTTGACCATAAGGAAGGCTGAGCACCAAAGAATTGAGGCCTTTGAACTATGGTGCTGGAGAAGATTCCTGCGAGTCCCTGCAAGGCGATCAAACCAGTCAGTCCTAGAGGAGATAAAATGTCAGCATTCCAAAAAACCCCAACTCCAATTAAAAACTGCGAGACAGGCATCTTTTCAAAGTTCCCATTTATTAGAGTAGGTATACTGGCACATCTGAGAAAACCCAAATCTGAGAGTTCCGGGTTTTCCTTCAGAAAATCAAAACCCCAAATCCAGCACCTGCATCCCTCAGTCCATCACATGGCCCAATCACCATCCTACCCATCTTGAGCCACCACTTCAACCACTCCTCCTCCAGATGCAGGAACACCATGACTTTGACCAAAAAGAATAATGCTATTATGTCTAACTACAATCCCTCTGCTAAATCCCCCCCCCCTCTATTTTCTAAGCACAAGAAGGTGGCAGCGTGGAAACTTCTGGTGTTCATATGGCTTCCAAAGCTGACATCAACCCTGGCCACTCTTTAGAAGGCCAGATCCTGACGATGAAACTCAAATACTTTGGCCACCTAATGAGAAGGAATGACTCATTTTGCTTTGTATTTTCTCTGATGTAATCTTCAATTTACTCTTAAAATCTTTAGATATTCAACATTTACCCTAAACACCATATCTGGCCCTACCATCAACAGTTTATCTATCAGTTTCTCATTCAGCAAGGACTATTTAGTTCCTTCTCTCTCTTGTTAGTCTGAAGTTTCACACTAACTTCAGACACTAAAACACTAATTCTGAGCTTAAATTAATAAAAGGATTTTCTTCCTAAATATCTCCCTTACTCTGATTGTCAGATATGTTTTTCCCATTCTCTATTTCTTTCTCCTTCCTCATGCTCATCTTCAACCAGTCTGCTAGATCAACTTCTCATCCTGTAGTAGTCTCAAGGAAACAGTTCCCAATCCCTTTCTTCAGGGACTGGAAGGACAACCCAGGAAGTTTCTTGGGTCAAACTCGTACTTCTCAAAAGGGCTTCTTGCATGATTTGATAGTCCTTGCAGTCATTATCAGAAAGCTTGCCAAAGGCCTCTTGGGTTTCCCTACAAGTCAGAGTTTGAATTGTTCAGTCCATGGATTTCTCTCACCAATTATTAGTGGTATGCACTTAAAAAAAAAAAAGACAGCAGCTACCTTCCCCACTGCAATGAAGAAGTAATTTCTACTTATTATACTGGACTAAATATGCATAGACTGACCCAGAAGGACCCTTGCTCACCTTCCTTTTTCCCCTCTGGAAATCATATTCTAGCCTCATCTTTCCCATTTCAAATGTGTCTTCCTTCTCCTATCATCTCTGTCATCTTTCTTGATCCCTGCTGTGCCTCTGAGCTTTCTGGCCAACCTATTCTTTCATTACTATTCTTTTTACATTAATGTATTTTCTTCTTCCTTCCTCTCCCTCCCCCAATATATCAGAATAAATAGGATTTTTATTCATTTACTAGACAATCCAATTTCTTAGGATTGTAGCTAAATCTTTGGTGGACTAAATCAAAGGAATGAATGAAATTTATCCTTTGTTCAGCCATGTTTGGATTTCCCACCACCTCCTTGACTGTTTCTCTCTCCAAACATAGCTTAGCCTCCAAAATTCATGTTACTTCCCCCTTTTTCATCCCTCCATCTTTACAGCTGATGTAATTTTTCATGTCTAAATTCTGTGACTTCTTGGATTATGCTAACTAGCCTGAGCCCTGAATTCCTCGAGTAATTCTAATGTTGAGAGGTGGGCTCACTCTGCCAGCCATTTAAGGTGGTCCCTAAAACTAAAGTAGTAGAGAATTCACAAGAAATTACTTACCATTATAGAACAGCATTTCTTAACCTTGACAATTATGAGATGATGGCTGCTAAAACCACCTCTGAATTCCATAGCTGCTGTCCTAAGTCATTAGAGAACCTACTTCTTCATCATGCTGTCTGGTTGATTTCTTCAACAAAACCTCCACTGAGGCTGACTTAACTACCTTCCACCAGACTGATACCCTCAGTAGGCCAGATTAATTGTATGCCCTTTCCCCTTTTTGCATTGCTTAGGGCTCTCCTTTCTACACCATTGCATGCTGAAAAGATATAATGTAGCTGAGCCACCTATAGGAGCAAGAAGGTCAACAATGGTTGGTCACAGTGGTGTAATGAAAAATGATGTAGGATTGTGGCTGCATACGAGTAGATGAGAACAGCCATCTATCCAATTGAAGCACAGCTTATGTCTTTAAAATGATATTATACCTATAATTTAGATAGAACTGCTGAAGGTTAAAAGAGAGGAGAATCAAACATTCCAATGATTTTTGCACTGTAAACTGACCTGAGATAAATATATTATGAACTATGGGATTTAACCAAACACCTTAAAATGACTAAATTAAAATATATCCCCTGCCCTTACTCCCGCTTCATAAGTAGCCATTTGGCAAATATGACCATAAAGTAGCTCCCAGGACTGCATACACAAGAGCAGGAGCCAAATTATTTCCAACTTCAGGTTTCTCTTGATTCTAATAGCCTCATAAATGGATTCTAAGCAACCCAGGATAAGTAGAGTCAGATGTAATTGCTATGATTCTCACATTAAGCCATAAGGAAGTGGCACAGCCAATTAGATTAAATCGTCCCCCACCTCTTGGGGATTTGTGGTAGACATTTAAGCAGAGAGACATGTCACTTCCATCGACCAATTTGCTTGTACCTGTCGGCCTAGATTTATTGTGATTTGTCCTTATGCTTCCCTTCCCTTGCTCTCCCCCCCCCAAAACTATGCTCCCTGAATGTTTGCAGGAGCCAACCAATTCCAGCTGCAATTGGCATAAGAGGAAACATGAAACATTCATTTTAATTAGCTCGGTGCAGATTTGGGGATCATGCATGAATTGTTTCTAGCCTATTAATGGAGTGTGGAAAACAAATATTGTTGCTATCAGCTGGCTTATTTTCCCTCTCCTAGGAGGTAAGGTGAAAAAAGACCTTATGTTGTGCTTCAGAATATCCACTTTTATTTTAAGTTCCTTCTTACTGTTCTGTGGCTTTGCTCTGCCCAACACAGAAATTCTTGTTAACAGAATTTTAGAAACAAAATAAATATTAAAATGGGAATGTCCCCAGTTTACAGCATACTTCCAGTTGGTTATTTGCATCTTTTTCCTGTCATCATCGAAATGTGTTTTGCACATTGGCAAAATACTGCAAAAGGTGTTGTGAATTTGCTCACAGGAAGATTCTTTTACAATAGAAGAGAATATTTGTAGTTGAATTATGGAGTCCTTGATGGTCTCAGAGTTTGGCTTTGTGTTTGCAGATGTTGCACTACTCAACTATGTAACATGATTGGTGTAACAACATCCACTTAATGATGTTTCTTCAACATCTTCAAGAAACAACCAGGCTTCCAGAACATCAACTACTTCACAATTTTTTTTCAAGTAACCATTGTTTGCTAATAAATACAGGTAGAGATAGAAATTCCTAATGGAATTTTGGTCTATGTCTATGTGCATTTAATCCACTCATAAACATATGCATATGAACGGATAAACACTACTCCAGCAGAATGTTGACATAATCAATTATGACAAGGAGTCAGAAAAAAGTTTTATCAGAAATGGCTGGAAAAGCTGTATATTTAACTTGAAAAATATTAAGGGTGACATGATAGTTGTCTTCAGATATCTGAATGCCTGAATCTGAATCTTGCAGGATATGGAACAGCCTTTGGCAAGATAAAAAAAAAAAGAAACTGCAGAAGAGATTGCCTCAGGAAGTTTACTCTGTCTTTTCAATAAGCAGAGACTAAATACTCTATGAAATGACATATTATAATTATTAATATTATGGTTGTTGTTGATCACACGGTCAACCAGAGGTTTAGACTGGATCTGGCATTTTTGTCCTCCTATCAAGACCTTCCCAAGGACCTGGGATAGGTAGATGTTGTTGTTTGATGATGTTAAAGGTATCATCACAGGATATGAGCTGTTCCAGATAAAGTGCCTTTTGCAATTGACTGATAGTGATTTGTTAATGTTGATGGTTCAATTTGTATGTCAGCCCTGGAGGCCATCTTTCTCTTTGGATCTTCAGGGCTGCCACATTTAGTGCACAGGCCTGCTGTGGGAAACTGGGAGGGGGGTTGCTTGAAGGGGGTAGGATAGATAGCCATAACGACATTCTTTTTTCTGGGAACCAAGGACCTGGAGCCCTTGGACCTGGAGAGGTGTGCCTGGACCTGGAGAGGTGTGACTGGGAAACATCCCCAGTTGGGATGGTGGATTGATTGGACCATGTGATGGACATGTGGGTGCAGGGGAAGGGACTTTGACTTTCCTTTGGGTAGGGAAAACACAGGGGTTTTCAGATTCCAATTTCCCAGATGTGCCAATATGACATCGCTAATAAAATGGAACTTTGAGGAATTGCCTGCCTCAGAGTCTTACTTGGTTGGGGGTGTTATTTGGAACCCGGACATTGTAATCCAAATGTTTGGAGTTTGTACCCAAAGCATCTATTACTATTTGAGTTATAATGGGTGCACCTAGATACACCCACATTACACCAATTCTCCGTGAGCTGCACTCTGCACTGGCTCCCTATTGGTCTCCGGGCGCAATTCAAGGTGCTGGTTATTACCTTTAAAGCCTTACATGGCTCAGGGCCAGGCTATCTTTGAGACTGCCTTCTACCACATAGCTCCCAGTGACCCTTAAGATCCAACAGAGTCGGTCTCCTCCAGGACCTGTGAGCTAAACAATGTCAGCTGGTGGGCCCACAGGGGAGGCCTTCTCTGTGGCTGCCCCGGCTCTCTGCAAGCAATTACCTCCTGAAGTCCAGACCGCCTGCACCCTATTGGCTTTCCGCAAAGCGGTGAAGACCTGGCTTTTCCGGCAGACCTGGGGCCGTTGATCTTGTTATAGTGATCTTGCGAGACCCGGCCACAAATTGGAGTGTATGTGTTTTAATGATTTAATGTTTTAGTGTTTTAATATCTTCTTGTAACTTTTGTATAGGATATTGTTGCATTGTTTTATTCTCTGTTGTAAGCCGCCCAGAGTCCCTTGGGAGTGGGACGGCATAGAAATGTGACTAAATAAATACATAAATTTGTAGTATCTTTGCTTTCTTTTGTCACAATATTTTTACTATTAACTTGCAGGTCTTTATATTTTGTTATTTTCTCCAGTTCTTTCTCTTCTTTTCCACTGTTTCTAGGTACTGAAATATCTACTATCCAGACTTTTTTGCCTGGGTTTTTTCTTAATCAAACAAATCATTTTTTAAAAAATTAACTTGAAGAGAAGGATAGGATAGGATAGGATAGGATAGGATAGGATAGGATAGGATAGGATAGGATAGGATAGGATAGGATAGGATATAGTTTCTTATCACTTATAAACAAATCTTTAAAGCCATGCCATGGAATCCTGATCCAAAAGAAATCCCATTAATGGGGATAACTACCAAATCCATAACACATTTAACCCTCATCCAACAGATTCACTTTATGAATATTACTTTCATTTTTAAAAGCATGATCTTTAGTCCCATTACAAGTTTTCATTTTCTCTTTCTCTCCTTCCATAAGGAAGTAGTGGGTCATGGTGGCATGGTGACTTAAAGACACTGGCTTTATTGGGCAGGAAATGGTCGGCATTCTGTTGATTCAAGCCCAGCACCACAGGTCGGAGAGAATTCCTGTCACTGCCTTTATATTCTAATGTACAAGTTTAGCTTAAGACTATTTATACGTTCACATAGAGCTAGTAATTTATTTATTAAATTTGTGTGCTGCCCATCTTTAGGCGGCTTACAGACAAACAATTAAAATACACCGTAAATCATTTAAATAATAATTAGGGATCTTAAATGTAAAATTCAGATAAAATAAAGCTGACCTGAATGGAGAGGGAAGCAGCAAAGTGCACACACAGAAGAGGTGATGCGTTCTCTATTCTATTAGCCACCTCCAAAACATCACACTCCCATTAGGACTCCATGACTAAGGTTTGAGTGACTGACCATAGGGACCCCCCAATCCAACTAGGGCCGCAACCAGTGCACAACACAAAGTTGTGCAGAGTCTCTCCTAGCCATAAATACCACCTGCTCTCTGAGCAAGAGTGACTAGTCCAGAAGGACTCCCCGGTTTGTCTAGGGTAGTGCCACCCCATCCAGAACTAAAGATGCTAAAGTCCTGGAACTGGAAGCTCCACACATTTGGTCTTTCTAGGGTTCAACCAAAGTCCCCCATCCAGATCCCCACTGCCTCCAGTCACTGCAAGAGGGAAGTGACAGCATCATTTGGGTAACCCAGGATGGAGACTGAAACTTAAGTATCATCAACATTCTGATGATATCTCATTCCATGGTGGCAGATTATTTTACCAGCTGATTCATGTGCATGTTATAGAGAAGAGACTCCCAAATCCTGAGGCATGCCACAAAGGAGTGACCATAAACTGGACATCTCATTCTATCCCTAATATAGTCAAAGCTATAGTTATAACTATAACTATAGCTATAATATTCATTAATTGGTTTTGGTGTCAAATGGTGTTGAACACACAATGATTCATGGCTTATTACAATGTGAAAACCTAGCCATTGTGGGTTATTATATAGTACATAGAACATAGAATAGAACATGAAGGTCTTCTAGTCCAACCCCCGCTGCTCAAGCAAAAGACCTTATTCATTCTGGACAAATGGCTGCCCAATCTCTTCTTGAAAGGGTGATGGAGCACCCACAGCTTCAGAAGGCAAGCCATTCCACTGATCAATGGTTCTCAACAGTCAGGAAATTTCTCCTTAGTTCTACTTTGGATCTCTTGATAATTTTCCATCAGTTACTTCTTGTCCTGCTCTCAGGTGTTTTGGAGAATAGATTGACCTCCTCTTCTATGTGAGAGCACCTCAAGTACTGAAAGATTAAAAAGAACTCATATTAAGGTAAATAAATATGATGTAAAGGGATCAATCATGACTCTATGGAGAAAATTAAGTGTACAATACGTACATGTCATATGCCGTATATTTTATGTGTTAGCCTTTTATATCCATTTTATTGCTATACTCTCTAATAATGGCACATCTGAAATAATTGTGATATCGAATGTGTTACATAATATTGAAGCATCAAATAAATCCTCCCTTCTCACCAACAAGGGCATGTAATCATCAAAAAGGGCATGTAAACTGTTCATACAATCCAAGGAATGAAAATGCATTTCATTCATTTGATTGTATGGATAGTTTTAGGCTGGCTGATCCGAAAGCAGGAGTGTCTACAGATGAAAGGCCTTAAGGGAATTTACAATAATAATACGTTAGTTTCTGTATCATAGCAGTGTAGACTTCTCAAATCAAAATGGAAACAGTGCTTCCATCTGGTGGACTTGAGTAATAATGCAGATAAATGAGAGTTCTGCATGTAGTATATTTCAGTGTTGATTGTGTGCTGAGCTGATAAATATAGGTAAAACCCTAATCTATATGAACCTTTTAATTTCTTGCAGTGTGCTGGAAAAAATGCATTAAATGTTAGCTTCTTTCATCAACACTTTCATGTGATTGAAATATGTAAGGTATTTGCAGCTGTGTGTGTGGGGGGGGATACATTTTTCAGTGATGGTAAGATTTAAATGGTTACATAAAATTGCAACAAATATATTTGGCCCAAACTGGAAAAAACTCTCCTGTCAATAACTGACAATTTGCCACTGAGATGTACAACATATTTGTGTATCTCTGGGTGTATATTTTGGATGCTTTGGAAATGCAATTTATAGATTGCATATGTTCTCTAGGCCATGGATTGTTTTCCTTAATTTATTTTGAAACAGTTCTCAGTTCTGCATCTCACAATATTATTGCCTACAGCTGATTCAAAATTTAGCCAACAAATACGTGTTTCTCCAAAAAAATGACCTACCTTGAAAAGAAGCCCTATCACGTTTTTGAGCGCATGTGATCAAATTAAGCCCCACCAACAAAATTAGCCCTAATAAAGATGGTGAGGGGTGAGGAGTAAAAAAGTAAAAGTAAAAAAGAAGCTAAGGTAAGGATAGCGGAGGGTGGAGTGCCCTACTTACCAGGCCTCACACACCCTGACACCTGCCTCGCCTTCTTCTGTGGCCTCTTCTTCTGCAGCCGTTTGCCGCTACTTGCAAGCATTGTCCTGATCTCTGTTTCACCTTCAGTTGCCTGCCAGAAGGCATCAACAGCCAATAACAGAGCTCCAGATCGAGAATCCCACCACTGGGATACCCAAAGTTTCTATTTTAGGCCCAGACTCTTCAATATCTTCATAAATGATCTAAATGAGAGAACATAAGGGGAACTCATCAAATTTGCAGACAACACGAAGCAGGCAGGAATAGCTAACATCCCAAAAGACAAGCTCAAGATCCAAAAAGAGTTTGATACTGGGCTTTATTTAATAAAATGAAATCCAACATAGATAAAAGTAAGATTACACACTTAGGTAAGAAAAGCCAACTGTATAGGTGGTGAAACAGACTAGGTGAAACTTGGTTTAATGCCAGTAATTGTGAGGGGGATCTCATTGTCTTAGTGGACAATTACTTAAATATGAGCCAACAATGTGCAACAGCAGCCCAAAAAATTAATGCAACCCTAGGCTGCATTAGTAGAGGGATAGAATCAAGATCACATGAAGTTCTAGTACCCATTACAAAACCTTAATAAGACCACATTGTACCCAGTTTTGGTCACCACAATATAAAACAGATACTGAGACTTTGGAAAGATGCAGAGAAGAGCAACAACAATTATTAGAGGGCTGGAGGCTAAAACATACAAAGAACATTTACAAGAATTGGGCATGTCTGGGCATGTCTGGTCTAATGAAAACAAGGACTAAGGAAGACATGATAATAGTATTCTAATATTTGAGGGGCTCTACAAAGGCAAAAAGGGTCAAGCTATTTTCTAAAGCACCAAAAGGCAAAACAAAAAACAATGGGCAGAAAATAACCAAGGAGAGAAGCAACCTACGCACAGTCACTCAGGCTCTCGTCACTTCTCGCCTGGACTATTGTAATGCTCTCTACATGGGGCTCCCCTTGGGGTGCACCCAGAGGCTCCAACTGGTGCAGAATGCAGCCGCGCGGGGGATTATGGGAGCGACAGGGCGCTCCCATGTGACACCTCTCCTGCGAGAGCTGCATTGGCTGCCGGTGTTGGAATCACCTTTAAAGTGCTCCATGGCTTAGGACCAGGGTACTTACGGGACCACCTCCTGCCACCAATTGCTTCCCACCGGCCAGTTCGCTCCCACAGAGAGGGCCTCCTCAGGGTGCCATCAGCCAGACAATGCCGGCCGACCCCCAGGGAGAGAGCCTTCTCTGTGGTAGCTCCCACCCTCTGGAACTATCTTCCTCCAGAGTTGTCTTATAAGACAAATTGGATGTTGACATCTCTAGGGTGACAATTTCAATACACTCCTAGCTTTGATCTCATTTGAACTGATAACTATCATTTAGCATAACAACTAAAGACTGGAACCCCCTTCTGAGGGTAGCTCTTTGAAAAGGCTTTGATTTTCATGTCGGTTTTCACTTTTTAGTTCCTTAGAGGTGTTGTTGTAATATTTCTTCTAGTCTCTTTGTTAAGTTCCTTTCTGAGATTTTTGTCTTTTTTGGCTTTTGGCTTCTCTTCTGTTCTTGGCAATTTCCAGGGTTTCTTCCGACATCCATGATTTTTTTCTTCTGTTTCTTCATCTTTGATGGTCTTTTTTCACACTCATCCTTAAGGTCTTCTTTAAATTTATTCCAGAGTTCTGTTGTTCTCTATCAATCCGGTTGAGGACTTCAAAGAGATTCCTGAAGTTCCCCTTTAAAATAATGTGTATATGCTCCAGATCATATCATAGAAACTGATTGGTTTTTTTCTTCTTTAATGTGGAATTTGCATAGGAGCAGTTTGTGATCTATTCCACAGTCAGTACCTGACCATGCCTTTGATGCTATAATTGAGCTCCTCCACCTCCTTTTAGCAGTACTATATAGTATTCAGGCTGATTTCTATGCACTCCATCTGGTGACATCCATATATAAAGGTATCATTTTGGTTGAAAAAAAAATAATTGGAATGACAAAAAAAAGTAAATTGGTCTCCTGCTTCATTTCAGTTTCTTAAGCCATACAATCCAACTACATTTTCTCTTTAAAATTTCCAACTTTGACACTCCAGGTTTCAAAGACAACACAGCTCTTGTTGCTTGGATGTTTTGCCAATTTAAAATCAAACTTATTTATTTGTTTGTCAAACATGTACAAGATAGCTGGTACAGGTATAAACATAAATATAAACAAAGGAAGTAAGTACAAGTAAATGGGGACAGTAGGACAGGGATGGTAGGCACACTGATGCGCTTATGCATGCCCCCTTTACGGATCTCTTAGGAATGGGGTGAGGTCCACGGTAAACAGTTTGAGGTTGAGGCTGTGGGGATTAGAGGATGCAACAACGGAGTCAGGTAGAGCATTCTAGGCATTGACCATTCTGTTGCTAAAGTTGTATTTTCTACAATTGAGTTTGGAGCGGTTTACCTTGTGTTTGTATTGATTGTTTGCCCATGTATTATTGTGGTTGAAGCTGAAGAAGTCATTGACAGGTAAGATGTTGTAGCAGACAATTTTGTGTACTATTCTTAGATCGGACCACAGGCAGTGAAGTTTCAGATTGTCCAAGCCCAAAATTACAAGTCTGGTAGCATAAGGGATTCTATTGTGAGTAGAGGAGTGGAGTACTCTTCTTGTGAAATACCTGTGGTCCCACTCAATCATGTTAATGTCTGATACACAGTGTGGATTCCAGGTGGATGGACTGTAATCAAGAATTGGTCTGGCAAAGCTTTTGTATCATTAAGCAACTCTGACTTTCCCCATTGACTTACTTGTTGGAAGGTAGCTGAGAAAGTCACAAATTTATTTATTTGTTTGTTTTTTCTATAGCCACTCATCTCAATCAGTGACTCAGGGTGGCTTGCATTTCCAAATGCAATCACATGACCCTGGATCACTGCAATGTGCACATCATAAAAATGTGCACATCGTAAAAACATACCAGTTGCCAAGTGCCCAAATTTTGATCACATGACCACATGGATTCTGCAATGATTTTAAGTGAGGACTGGTAGTGAGAATCACCTGTTATCTTTCATTGTGCAGAGCTTTCTTCTGTTCATGCTTCTTACGTTCCATGTTCCAACGGTTAATTCTATCTTTGCGGCTTCAGATTTCCCCCCCTCCCCCTATATTGCAATATCAGCAACTAGATCAGATGTGGGTTTCAGCAGGTTCTGACCAGTTCTGGAGAACTGGTAGCAGAAATTTTCAGTAGTTTGGAGAACCAGTAGTAAAAATTCTTACTGGCTCACCCCCATCTATTCTCTGCCTCCCAAGTCCCAGCTGTTCAGGAAGAAATGGGGATTTTGTAGTACCCTTCCCCTGCCACCCCCACCAAGCCATGGCCATCAAGCCATGCCATGATCACCAAGCCACTTGCACAGAACCGGTAGTAAAAAATTTTGAAACCCACCACTGAACTATATATCCCAAAGGCTTTAATCTAGCCATGTCATAAACACTATTAGATGTCCGAATGATCCTCAGCTCTTCCTCAGTAACATGTAGAGTGTCAACAACCTGACACCTGACCTGACAACCAATCAACCAACACTATATCCTAAATCACTTTATATTTTCTATCTACGTGGTATTCTTAATAAAAATACAAGAGTGATTTACTATTTCTTTCTCCCAAACAGTATAAATTGATGCATTTGTCATTTTCACTAAAGTGATCATCCAACCCCAACATCTGATATTGCTGCTGCCCAATAAAGATGCTTGCTTGCTTGCTTTAGCTGGGCAGCTGGATACATTTGTTGGAAATATTTTCCCCCCTAGTGAGACCAGTCTATCAGGGCAAGCTGGTGTACCCATTTATGGGATGGGTACTGCTTCCACTTTGGCCTTTCAGCCCCAATCCAGGAGCCTTCCAGGCAGTCACTTTCACAAAAAAATATTTTTGTGTTGAATTTATGTTTTACCAACAAAGAAATAAAGGGAGACTAGTATCAATCTATTTCAAGCTATTTAGCTCTTATCAGCTAGCCATACTCTTCTGGATTCGAGCCCGGGTGGAAGCAGTATACTTTGTCCCATAATTGGGTAGACCAGGTTGCCCTGATAGACTGGTCTCATGGGGGGAAAAACCCCATTTAATTCTCCCCTGGTATAGCCAACAAAATGAGGAGAACCCATCACTAAGAGGTTAATACATCTACCTAATGTGTAAGTAGCCTGGGTTCAAATCCCAGAAGGGTATGGCTACCTGATGAGAGCTAAATAGCTTGAAATAGATCTATACTAACTCTATACTTTATTTCTTTGTCAGTAAAACATAAATTCAACATTTGTTGGAAATATGTACACTGGCATAAAGTCCCGATGTTTTTCACCCATTATTCTCAGGAACACACAGCTACACCACTACCACCATAATGAGGCAAGCCAGCAGGGCTTGGGATGAGGTGGACATTTTGTACACAATATGTATAATTTGCAACAGCCATTATCAAGGGATGTCTCCTCAAAGAATGTTGGAGACCGCAACTTTCTGCAATATTGCCAAGACAGAATTTACAAAATGCAGTTTGAAATGTATACATTTTTCTTGTTGGAGATTATGCATCTTGCCCAGAGAAAGTAAAATAAAAAATACTACAGATCAATATTGGCACATTCTGAAATCATTTTGGTGTGTGTTTGTGAAGAGAGAGGGAGGGAGGGAGGGACTGGAAATATGCAACATAGTTAGCTGTTACACCATTTACTGTATATACAACTTACAATGCACCCCAACCAGTACAGCAAATATGAAATGAAAACTTCATTCTGAAAGTTGCTGTAATCATTATATAAATGTTCAATTGTTGCAAAATTAAAGAAATAATATAGTAAAGATTTCTATGTGTCCAGCTTGATTCTTGGTGATTAAAACAAATAATCTGTGCCATAATTCTGGCAAGAAAGTAATAGTGCTTCCCATTGTGTGTTTGCCATTGTCATCAGTATCAGCATTTCTGGATGAATTAATTCATTTTACTTCCCAGTCCAGTTTATAGCTCTGTAATTTTCTTGTAATCTTCTGGCCAAGCAGAAATTTATCAAAGATGAAAAACTGTAAAGGACTGATTTCGTTGATAGATTTGTCTCCCAATTACTAAAAGAGATCAATGGTAGCTAAATAGTTAGTAATCATGTAGCTAATTTATCTGAAATATCTAAAGAAGGGTACAGCTAAGAGTAATATTTCCAGAGTAGCTTCATCAATAGATAAAGAAGAAAGAAATGTATATATTACTGTGTCCGGTTTTGTTTGTTTGTTTTGTGTTACAACGTGATTATTTTAGTGAAATGAATAATTGCTATACTTCCAGGAGTTCTGGCCTGAATTTTATTACAGCTGCATTCATCTACAATGTTCACTAGAGGGCACTACTCCACCACACCTGAAGATTAAGTAAAAGAAACACAATACTTGCTTGTACAGTCTTATGATAAAATGTACCACTTTGGCTTTCTGGGAGAGAAATTGGAGACCATATTAATTACAGAAGAATTATACAAAGTATGATCAAATAAGCCATCTCAGATCTAAATAACGAGGTTTCCAGGAATCCAGTCCTGAAGGAACATAGTTAACTATTAGAGGCAGAGTAATGGAAACCAGTATGCTGCAAAGGATCAAGAAACAAGTAAAAATTAGGACTACATGCAGGCAGGAAGTGTAAGGCAAGTGTAGTGTATAATAAGTTGTATTTGAATTGGAGAAATTTAAGTTCAGCTCCATCCTTGTCACCAGAATTTGTTTGGTGACTGAGTTAGTGATAATTTCTCAGCGTCACTTATCTTACACTTTATTCACAATAAAATGGAAATAAAATTTCTTCTTCTTCTTCTTCTTCTTCTTCTTCTTCTTCTTCTTCTTCTTCTTCTTCTTCTTCTTCTTCTTCTTCTTCTTCTTCTTCTTCTTCTTCTTCTTCTTCTTCTTCTTCTTCTTCTTCTTCTCCTCCTCCTCCTCCTCCTCCTCCTCCTCCTCCTTCTTCTTCTTCTCCTCCTCCTCCTCCTCCTCCTCCTCCTCCTCCTCCTCCATCTCCTTCATCTTCCAATAGCCAGAACTCTCTGGGCCATTTACATTAAAACATACTAAAAATGTAATCTGAATTAAAACATACCCAATAAAATGTGACAAAATGCCAAATAAAGACACCAAACAACCTAAGCAGCAGCAAGGTGGTTTTCAAAATATAATACAACACAATTTAAAACACAATTAAGATATGATTAAAAGACTATTCAAAACTTTGGGATAGCAAAAACGTCTTTGCTTGACACTGCAATGATTCTGAAGTGGGCACCAGGTTGCACCTCTCTCTCATGCCCACCATTGTCTCTTTTGAATAGGCAAAAACTTCCATGAACAAGAAAGAGTAAAACCTATGCCTGGGGACATAAGCACTGTAACTGTAAATATAGTTATTCTGCCTAAATTAAGAGCAGGCATCTTATTAACAGGCTTCACATCAAGTGGAAAGAGCACTTGGGCCCTACTGATCCCAAAGAAAAAGCAGCTCTTGGAATTCTCAAAAGTGCTTTTTCAAAAGACAACTAGACTGGGGTATTTTTTTCCTCAAACATTTTGTTTTTCACCCAAGAAACTTCATCAGTTGTGATGGTGGGATGGAAGGATAGGTACTGACAGTTGAGACTGGATGGTGGGTGGTGAACCCCTATCTCCAGTCTATCATGTAACCCTTGCAACCATTCCAAGAAGATTCCACAACCAATTTTACTCTGATTCAGGAGACCCTGAGGGCAAAGATAAACCCCCAGTGACCTCAAGAGCTCTCAGGGAGAGTGCTAATGACCAGATGACTGCAAAGAAAAACAAGCCTTCCTCCTTCCCCCACCACCCAGTCCATACCTATCCTTCCATCTTTCCCCCCTCCTTCTGCTGCCAACTTCACCACAACTGATGAGGTTTCTTGGATGAGAGACAAAATGTTTTGTTCTTCTTCAAGGGAGAAAAACAGTCCAGTTGTTTTTGAAAAAGCACTTTTGAGACAGCTATGACCTGGATGACTGAAAATCTCCACAGAGAACTCTTGGAATTGATTCTCCCTCCCTCCCCCCTTCCTAGAGCAATAACTTCCTGTGACAAGCAATGCATAAAGCAAACAAGGCAATATCAATCTAATTATTGTAGTTGAGAGCGAAACATTTCTAGTTTGGTGTTTTGTTGTTGTTTCAAAGTAATCTGAAAGTGCCCCCCTTTTTTTTGCAGCACTCTGTTTGGCTTCTGAAAAATTATGACATCCCCCCTCCTGAAATACATTCAATAATATCAAGTCTGGGGAATATGAAAGTCATTCCAAATCTTTATTCAGCAAAACAATGATGAGGGGGCGATTACAGCAAAACATTGATCCAAAGCATAAGTCCAAGCCAACTGTGAAATACTGACAAGAAGAAAAAGGAAGGTTTTGGAATCACCTTCAAAGCCCCTGGAATTAAATATTATTGAAAAACTGTGAAGTGACCAGAAATAGTCAGCCCGTGCAGGGAGACCTAAGAAAATAGACATGTTCTAACTTAAAAGAGTTCTGCAAGGAAGAGTGGAGGAAAAAACTCCAAAACCCAAAAATAATAGAAAGAAAACATGGTTTTTTGTTGTTGTTGTGAAGTTGTGTCCAACCTTTTGCGATTCCATGGACAATGTTCCTCCAGGCCTTCTTGTCCTCAACTATCCTCTGGAGTCCATTTAAGCTAATAGATTACAAGAAACGTTTAGAAGCTGTTACTTCTATTAAAACAGAGGTTACAAAGTACTAAGTAAAGGGTGAGCCATCTTTCCACCTGCCACATTCCCAACACCATATAAATAACATATTTGAACTCAAATTTCAGAAATACATCAGGTTTAACTTTGTACCATACAGAGCGTCTGTTCATTTTGACCAGAATATCTAAACTTAGATACTAAGTTTACAACATACAGCATACAACTGTACACTATATCATGGTGGCGCAGTGGTTAGAGTGCAGTACTCTAGACTACTCTAGACTACTTCTGCTGACTGCCAGCTGCCTGCAGTTTGGCATTTCAAATCTCACCAGCTAAAAGTTGACTCAGCCTTCCATCCTTCCGGGGGTGGGTAAAATGAAGATCCAAATTGTTGGGGGCAATAGGCTGATTCTGTAAACTGCTTAGAGAGGGCTGTAAAGCACTGTAAAGTGGTATATAAGTGTAAATGCTATTGCTACAGAGTAATGAAGGGTAAGATAGTTAGGGGACAATACCCACACATAGGAGCTGTCCCACCTGGTGATACTGAAAGATGGGCTAAAGTAGCTGTTAGGAAGTATTAAAAAACACATCAAGTACTTCTCTATCATAATGCAGCCTTCTCCACCCTGATGCTTCCAGATGCATCATCAAGATTACATCTTCCAAAATCTGGCTAAGGAAAACGATAATCTGGAAAAAGGCCAAAGCCTTTCCAGAAGTAGAAGAACTCTCATATCCAGCATAAGTTTCATCTTTCCAAACTGACAACACCTTTAGGGCAAAAGGAAAATATGGTTGCCTGTGAGCTTGATTGAGAAAGTTAAATTTCAAATTAATATAGTTTGATGTGAACAAAGCTAGCTTGTTACCACTTTGGCCAAAATTGTGAGGGAAGAGTCCCACGTTATGAAAGAGGCCAATGGCGGGATTCAACAGGTTCTATCCAGACTGCGGGAGGCTCCACCCACCAGCCCAGACGTAATGCGCACCTACTACATATGCACAGAAGGCCATGCATGTGTGCAAAGGTGGCGCATGCACTCACATTTGTGAACCAGTAGGAAAGGTAAGTGAATCCCACCACTGAAAAAGGCCTTCTAATCCTGAGGCCACATGTTGCCTTATTCTAGGGAATAAGACCCATTGAATACAATGACTCATTCTTTAACAAAAAAGAATATGTACATGAACTCATCCTTTAAATGAGCAATTCCCCACAAACTGGATGGTTTTGACACGGCCTGTTTTTAATAAAGTTTTGAAGACTTGGTTTTCCTCCCAATTGGCCAGGTGATTTTGTGAACTTGTCCAGATTAATAGTTTGGGATTTTTGACTTGCCTCTGGAAAAAAATGATATTTATCATTTATATATATAAATATAAAGGATACCAAAACCACTTATTGGTTTTATATCCTGATTTAGTATTGTTTATTCCCAAATCAATTACCAATGTCAACGATTAACTAAGGCATTACCAGCTTCAGTGATTTAAAATATAATTCAACATTTTATTAGGATGGAAACTGAAGCAACATTTGTAGAGTAGTTGAACATATTTGGATATAGTCTCAGGATCAATTCCACTTAGGGGTAGCTTTCTATATAAAATATTTCTGTTCCTATCTTCAGTAGTCTTAATCATTCTCCTGAAAAGTGCTCCCATCTACTTCTACTTTTTGGAAGGCCATTTTTTGAAACCAAATCCTGGGACGAGTTTGGCAAAAGTGCTCCCATCAGCACCTCTGCAGAAAAAAAAAAGGGGGGGCTGTGTAACAAGGACTATAAAATTGAATACCAGGTGGTGTGGGAGTTTTGGCCTTTGAATCACAAAGTTGAACTGGATGCTCCATCACTGAAGTCTGAATGATCCTTTTTCAAAACACAATTGGGCTATTTTTTTGAAGAAAGAGGAGAGGGGGAGAAGGAGGAGGAGGAGAGGAAGAGGAAGAGGAAGAGGAAGAGGAAGAGGAAGAGGAAGAGGAAGAGGAAGAGGAAGAGGAAGAAGAAGAAGAAGAAGAAGAAGAAGAAGAAGAAGAAGAAGAAGAAGAAGAAGAAGAAGAAGAAGAAAAAGAAATTTTATTTCCATTTTATCGTGAATAAACTGTAAGATAAGTGAGGCTGAGAAATGATCACTAACTCAGCAGACAAATTCTGGTGACAAGGATGGAGCTGAACTTAGATTTCTCCAATTCAAATACAATTCATTATACACTACACTTGTCTTACACTTCCTGCCTGCATGTAGTCCTAATTTTCACTTGTTTCTTGATCATTTGTAGCATACTGGTTTCCATTACTCTGCCTCCAATAGTTAACTATGTTAACTAAGAGGAGGAGGAAGGAGTAGTTATTTCACTTCTCATCCAAGAAGCTTCATCAGTTCATTTTCTTCTTCCTCCAAAAAAAAAAAAAAGAGAAAAAGGAAAAAAAACCAGCCCAGTTGCATTTTTAAAAAACACCTTTGAGGCAACTATGACCTGGATGACAGAGAATCTCCACAGACATCCATTACTGGAGATTTGTAAGAAAAAACTGGGCAGCCATTTGTCCAGAATGGTATATCACCTGCTTGAGCAAGAGATTGGACTTCCAAGGTTCCTTCCAACTCTGTTAGTCTGCATTCTGTAAATCATCCCTAATTTGGAGCATCTTGTAGATTTTTTGCCATGATACGGTAAGATAATAAAATAAAATAATTGCTAATTGCTTTAAAACGGACTTTAAGTTTGCTTTTGATTTGTTTCATAATTTGTATGCAAATATGAGTTTCCTTGAGCATTGCAAGGAAGTAAGATTAAGTTCAACAATAAAATAATAAAATGTCCTAGAGTGATCACAGCTGTACATGTGAATCAGTGGTGGGTTTCAAATTTTTTTACTACCGGTTCTGTGGGTGTGGCTTGGCGGGCATGGCATCAGTGGTGGGTTCCTCCCGGTTCTGCCAAGCTGGTAGCGGTGACAATATGATGCCACCGAACCAGTTCTGCCCCCTCACCCCCTGAGCCCCCCTACCCGCGTTATTCTTACCTTTTATTTGGCCCCACCCCCAATCTATTGCTGCCTCCTGAGTCCCAGCTGATGGCTAGAGGGAAAAAAAACTGTTTTAACTCTTGCCGTAGGGCTTCAAAGAGCTGCCCTACAGCTGATCAGTGTTAAAAGAAAACAAAAAAGTAGACCGGTGCCTGCAAAAATACATCAGTAGATCAGTGCCTGCAAAAACAAATGGGTAGACCGGTACAACTCTGCAAGCAGTTAAAAGTCTGGTAGACCAGTACTTCTGCTAAATTCTAAATAATTGTCACATGGCCATCAAGCCATGGCCACAAAATAAGCCAAGCCCACAGAACTGGTAGTAAAAATTTTTAGAACCCACACCTGCATGGCATGGCTTGGTGGGTGTGGCTTAGTGGGCGTGGCAGGGGAAGGATACTGTAAAATCTCCATTCCCACCCCACCCCAGGGGAAGGATACTGCAAAATTCCCATTTCCTCCTGATCAGATGGGACTTGGGAGGCAGAGAATAGAGGGGGTGGGGCCAGTCAGAATTTTTACTACCGGTTCTCCTAACTACTCAAAATTTCCACTACCGGGTCTCCAGAACTGGTCAGAACCTGCTCAAATCCATCTCTGATGTAAATGTACCAAGAGAGGTAACTCCATTTGAGTGAAACTGATGGGAGATAGAACTTCTCTAGAATTTTTTATTCAACAATGGGGCTTAGGTCTACATTTACATCTCTTGTGTCTAACATTGTCCTTATTATTGCTCCCATTGTGCTGAGGTGTTTTTAACATCAATAAAAAGCAAAAAAAAGAGTAATTCTTATCTTGTCCATCACAGACCTTCAGTTTTTTGTAGGGTGAGATAGCATAATCCAGTGAAGCCAAAACGGTCTCTTAGGACATCCTTACAATCAGTACCATAGATGATGTTAAGTACATATTATATATTCATGCTTAGTTATAAATAAGGAAAGCCAAGCCAAGCCATCTGGGACCCTCTTGGATCTAGGATCTAAAATTTTATGCCCTTGAAAAAATCAAATACTGGCCCAAAGCCATGAGAAAAAAAGCACAATTGGAAGAAAACCAAAAGCTTTAGAAAAGAACTATCACTTTTGCTTGCCTATGTTTAAATTGTTGAAGCTCTGACATATCTCTTACTTAATAAAAGACTTTGTATGCTCTTAATGAAAAACTCTCTGACAAGTTACTGTTTATAAGAACCTGTTCTGAAATTGGATGTTTAAAGATGTCACCATGCAGCTTGCAACAACTTTATTTGGACTAAAAGCCCAGGCACATCAGGACTGGTTTGATGCAAACCACGAGACCATTTCAGAAGCTCTCCAAATCAAGAACAAGACCTAGGCAGACTGGCAGAATAATCCATCATCTGTCTCAAACAAAGTCAAATTTAAATACCCATGGTCCAAAGTACAGACAGAACTGTGAGAAATGCAGAATGATTGGTGGCAGAGAAAAATTGAGCAGGTGAAATGCTATGCATACTGTACAACAGTTCTTCAGCACCATAATATTGTTTAAAGTTTTAAATCAGGATATTTCCTCTTACTATCATTTAAAGACTGCAATATTGAAAAGCCCTGGGATGAACAATTTTTCAACCTTCTGGAGAAGTCATCCACACTTGTTCCTGATGTCTTACAGTAGATGCTTCAGTTATCAATCTTAGATGTCCTGGACCTGCCTTCCTTTACTGATGAGATTAAGAAAGCAATCTTGCTGATGGATTCAAATAAAGCAGCGGGACAGGATAGCATTCCTGCTGAGATCTACAAAGTACTAGACTCAAATGCTTTGTGGGCATTTCAAGACATCTTGGAAGACATATGCTTGACAAAGGCCCTCACTGTGGCTTCTATGAAAATAAGGGAAGCAAATGCTCTCATTGTGGCTCTCCTAAAAATAAGGGAAGAAAATCAGATGGAGGAAACCGCAGGATATCTCACTGCTGTCCATTGCAAGCAAGATTTCTTCTGCATTTTCTTGAACAGACTTGTCATTGTCTGAGAAAGGCATCTCCCAGAGGTGCAGTGCAGTTTTCAGCCAGAATAGAGTACAGCAAACATGGTATTTTCTATGAGAGAAGTCCAGGAAAAATGCATCATGCAGTACAAACCTCTTTACTCTGTCTTCATTGACCCAACAAAGGCATTTGACACTGTAAACAGAAGACTCACAGGACCATCCTGAGTTGTTATGTATGCCCAAAGAAATTCATGAAATTGATTCAGCTACTCCAAATGGAATGACAGGACAGGGCCTTTAAATGATGATATATCATCTGAATTTGCCATTTTTTAATAGGGTGAAGCAGGGTTGTGTGATTGTCCAAGTCTTGCTCCATCTGTTCTTCCCTTGTATGTTCTCATGTGCTTCTAGGGTCTGAAGAATGGAGTGCACATCAGATTCTGATCAAATACTTTCTCTTTGACCTTCACCACTTGAACAAAATGCCTCCATACAGTCATTCAAGAAACCCTCTTTGCTAAAGAATATGTGCTCCTGATGCACAAAGACAGTGAGAGTCTATGGAGATTCTCAGTTATCCAGGTCATGGTTGTCCCAAAGATGCTTTTTGAGCATCTGGACTTTCTGGTTTTTCTTTGAAGATGTTTCACTTCTTATCCAAGAAGTTTCTTCGAAGCTGAAGACTTTTGGGACCCTGATCTACAGTAGATGCTGAACAAATTCTAAGATATTGCTATGCTCTTAGTCTGGTTCTCAATCTGAACAAGACTGAAATATTTTACCAACCCATGTCAAATATGAACCCCATAGAGCCTAAAATCTTTATTGACGATACTCAGCTGTCAAATATAAACAGCCTTAAATATTTGGGAAACAAAATCTCGAGCGATGGACAAAGAAACTGACTCTGGCAGGAACAGCAACACTTGAGTTCAAGTTCTGGGGTGACTATGTATTAAAGCTCAATCAACACAATATCTATACCTCCAGAAAGCTAAAAGCCTAAGAGTTGTAGCTATCCCTTTTCTCCTATATAGACTGTGTGCTGAGGCATCAAAACTGGAGAAATTTCACATGCATGTTAAGTCATAAGTCATAAGTTTATTTTGTCAAGCATATATAAGATAACAGGTAAAAGTATAAACATAATGTGAATACATGAAAAGAGTAAGTAACAAGGAATATTAGGACAGGGATGGAATATTAGGACAGGGACATGGTCTTCTCCATCCTTACTATTTTTGACAAGACTATGTCTCCAACTGGAGGCCTTGGATCATACAAACTCCATTATCATTGAGTCCCTGATTATAGACTCTAGTTGAGAAAGGTCCAACATATAATCAGAAAGGATGACCAATGCCTTGTCAGTTGCTCTATGGTGTACTGGAGACTGGGAAGAAATCTCAAGGTCATCTATTCAAGCACTACAAAGATTCTGTGAAGCAAATCCTACCCCACTGTTACACCCAGTGAAAGGAACTAAAAATCATGACTGCTGAGAGAATCTACATGTGACCCCTGTGCAACAAACCTCCACCAGCTCTGAGCTGCCACCAGGTTTCAAGTGCCACCAAAATGATAGAGAACCATGAGCAATGGCATAGAGTAACATTCACCATTATTACTTCCAGTAAAGGACTTCCAGTACTGCATTGTGCAAGACTCTGTGCTTCCAGACAGAGACTGAAGAGTCACCCCGTGTCCACAAATGAACTGTGCAAAAGAATGCCTTCTTCAGACCCAAAGGACTATCTATTTATATATGAATTTATACTTAGTTAAAAAGAAGACACCAAGCCAAGCCATCTGGGACACTCTTGGCTCTAAAACTTTATGCCCTTGAAATACTGGCCCAAAGCCACAAGAAAAAATACAGTTGCAAAAAATAGTTTTAGAAAAGAACTGTCACTTTTGCTCACCTATATTTAAATAGTTGAAGCCCTGGCACCTCTTAGTGCTTGTTTGTCATTCCTTACCCTCAGATATGGATTTCAATACATTGGAACATTGACACAGTACAACCTTTCTTAGGATATTTCAAAATAGCTATATGAGTAGCATCCCTGGCTGAGATTTGTTTTCATGCTTTTTTTTTTCATCTGATAAACTCATGTGGCCTATTGTCTAAAAGACAAATAAAGAAATCGGCAAGTCCCTGTTTCAAATCATGCCCATGTCTTGATCGCCTTCAACCTCAGTTTCTGTAATAGGAGATAATACTAACATATCTTACACATTGTTCTGAAATATTCTGAACAAACTGAAATGGTTCAGCAATTAGAATGTGGATAATATAGCTTGGAAAAGACCTCCTGAAGTCAACAACTTAAAGAAAATGTTGCTTACAGAGAAACAGAACAAAAAATGTGAACATGCATTCAAATCCCACCCTAATCTCCTACATGTGCATAGAGACAATAATGTAAAGATCAGAAAGCAGATATAAGTCTACTTACCAAATTAATTTCAACTGTCTTCCATTCATTGGGAACTTGATGAGATAGTTTCAGGATCATGGAGCTTTTATTTATTTATTTATTTTTTTGGTAAAGTGACATAATTGGATGAATGTTAATGTTTGGACATGGAGTTATTACTGGTAGAGCAGCTTGATGGTAGTTTGTGTATGATGTGAAGGTCTGAGGAAGAACTGGAAGGACCAGATGTCATCTGAGCTATAAACTGATGTGATAGTGGTTGTGGTGGAGCTGCAAAATGGCAATAAACAGTCTCTTCTTCAAGAAATATTACTGGATCAAGTGGTCCTGGACAATTTTAATCCTGTTTCAAGTTTTTCTTTTTTAGGGAAGGTAATTGAGAAAGTGGTGGGGTTTGCAGCTTCAGATTTTCAGGACCTCTACTTAATTCTTATTATGAAACTTTTCTGGGTGTTCTGCACCATCTAAAAGAGCCCCATGGAAGAAGATCTCTGATGGTGATTCCTTTGGAAATTTAACTAGAATATGGGAAATCAGAGAAGATTGCAGAATGAAAGCCAACATTCATACATTCAAGGTTCGGCCACTGTGAAACAAAATGAGCACCCCCATATTAAATTTTCCTCATAAAATTTCATCCTTTTATTCTTATAAACAATAAGAGAAAACTGTAGAGTAAAGTGGAAAAACTTGCCTCCAGAAGTTGTGAATGTTCCAACACTGGAATGCTCCACTAAGAAGATGTTGGATTACCATTTGTCTGAAGTGGTGTAGGGTTTCCTGCCTAAGAAGGGGGTTGGACTAGAAGACCTCTGAGGTCCCTTCCAACTCTGTTATTCTATTCTATTCTATTCTATTCTATTCTATTCTATTCTATTCTATTCTATTCTATTCTATTCTAAAACTGCAAGAGCATGTTCCCATGTGGTCTGGAAGAGGCTACCGCACAGAAGGTTTCAAGAGGTACAAGCAATATTTATTTATTTATTTATTTATTTATTTATTTATTTATTTATTTATTTATTAATTATTTATTTATTTCATCAAGCATCTAATTTATGACAGATATAAGTGTAAACATAATTATAAATACATGAAAAGAATACAAATAAAAGAAAACATTAAGTCAGGGATGGTAGGCACGCTGGTGCGCTTATGCATGCCCCTTACAGACCTCCTAAGAATGGGGTGAGGTCTACAGTAGACAGTCTAAGGTTAAAGTTTTAGGGATTTGGGGAAGAAACCACAGACTCAGGTAGAGTCAGGTAGGTAGGTAGATAATTGGTAAAAGTCAGATGTGCAAGGAACACATTTCTTACATACATGAAAGCCATCAGTTTGCTTGACTTTACAGTGAGGTTCTTTTCCAAGTATGTTTTGAAAATGATTTCTTCTAAGTACATTCTGGAAGAAATCAGGCTGCCAGTCTTATCCTCCTTCTAAATCCTTTGACAAGGTACTTAATCTAGCTATTCTACAGGCTTCCTGAAGAGGATGCTGTGGCTTCATTTTTGGCTCTGGAATTCTCTTCCCCCCTCCCTCTAAATAAACATCTCCCCTTGTGCGAGAGAAGCAAGAGAAGTGAATAATATTTGTATTTTCCATCTTGCTGGCTCATATTATGTGTTGTTTTGTGTTCAAAAAGAGAACGAGGACGAGAATAAAACTATATAAGATTCAACTGGCAAAAAAACACCCCAGCAATTTGATAATAGATGGCAGAGACAGCTTGTGTCAAATGCCAAAGACTTTCCAGTTTGAAAGACAAATGCATAGTAATATCTCAAAACAATCTATGAAACAGCATTGATTTGTACTTCTTTTTAGTCATTTCAGAAAGGTTTGCAAATAAAGTAACTCTTCAGACTATATTTTGCAAATGTTAACCTTATACAGAAGTTTATTTATTTAAATAACTTCTATCCCTCTTATGTACATGTATATACATACATACATACGTACATACATACATACATACATACATAAAGGTAAAGGTTCCCCTTGCAGATATGTGCTAGTCGTTCCCAAATCTAGGGGGCAGTGCTCATCTCCGCTTGAAAGCCGAAGAGCCAGCCCTGTCCGAAGACATCTCTGTGGTCATGTGGCTGGCATGACTAAATGCCAAATGCGCATGGAATGCTGTTACCTTCCCACCAAAGGTGGTCCATGTTTTTCTACTTGCATTTTTTACGTGCTTTCGAACTGCTAGGTTGGCAGAAGCTGGGACAAGTAATGGGAGCTCACTCCATTACGCGGCACTAGAAATTCGAACTGCTGAACTGCTGACCTTTCGATCGACAAGCTCAGCGTCTTAGCCACTGAGCCACTGCATCCCATACATACATACATATACATACATACATACATACTTACATACATACAAAGTGTGCCCACAGAAACAGTACGTGAAGTTACCATTTACTGTGGGTTGGTCTGACCTCCCTTTGAGAATTGGATCTATCTCCTGGCATCATACTTTAAGAGGTTTCTACTGGAGCAGTTCCAAGAAAGCCAACAAAGATCATCAGAGTCCTGGAAACTAAGTCAAGTGAAAAGAGATTGAGGAAATGTATGTTTAGTCTTGATAAAAAAAAATAAATGTGGAGAGTCAGAATAAGTCAAAATAATAATTTTCAAGTTTTAGAAAGGATGTCACAGAGAAGAAAAGCAAAACCTGTACTTCATTGGTTCAGAGTATAGAACACAAAGTACTGATGAAGTTACCAAAAGGCAGTTTTGATTTGATGGCTAAAAAAGAGCTCCTGGATATTAAGAAAAGTTCAACAGTGGAACCAAATGTCCAGAAAGATTTAACAGTTTAAAAGAGTTGGAAGAGTTGGAGTTACACAATTTCTGACAAATGGCAGTCCAATCTTTTCTTGAAAGTTTCAAGTGATGAAGCTCTCACAACTTCCAAAGGCAAGCTGTTCCATTGGTTGATTGTTCTCACTGTCAGAAAGACGTTAGCCTCCTGTTCAAGAAGATACTAGGTAGCTCTATGTCAGGATATTAGTATTCCTGCATTGAACAGAAGATCAGAATTAATGATCTAGGTGGCCTCATCCTCATCAATGATTCTATAATCCCATGCACTTTTGATTACATCATTCCTTGTATTTGTAACTGTACACAGCTGAGTCCCTGCAGAAATCCACACAAGATGTGAGATGGCTGGAGGTAGAGATTCTTATGGTAGTCTATGTTACAGGGGCAGATTAGTTAAGGAACTTTTGGTTCATGCTGATTTACAAGTCATTTTTTTTAAAAAAAGAATTGTTTTCTGATAAAATCTCTGCAGTATAAATAATAATGCTTTAATGAATGGAGGAATTAATGGCAAAGAATTTTGAGAATTGTACTTTTAGAAGCTATAAAAATTCTGCAAGCCTTGTTGAGATTATGGATCCCCATTTTTTCCTGGACAGCGACTATGTTTCATATTGTTACTTTTGGACACTACTGGGCTCTATCTCACTCCTGACACAAATGACCAGATTTATAATAATCCAATTAGGCCATGTTATGTAAATAAGGAAGTAAAAAGGGAAGGAGAGAGAAGAAGAGGATGACCAGCAGCAAAATGTTTGGACTCAGTTGCAGGGGTGATGGGGGCATAGTTGGAAAACCTGAAAAACCATGTTAGAGATAGATTGTCGTCAAGATCTGTCCATGTGATCTCTAGAACTTGAAAATATCTTGATGGCACATAACGATCAATTATTGGGTTCTAATTCCCAAACAAGACTCACTGTTGCTATTCTAAGGCTCTTGTACTGAAAGACTTTTTTTGAAAGCTAACCTACCATAGCCAATAAGAGTATTTGACTTTTCTATAAAAACTTATTGTAATTTATTGCTTTTTCCTTTATGGCAAAATCATTTTGACTTTACTGATTAGATCCATATTTTTCTTCTTATTTGTCTAGGATAGGACCAGGTCAATTGCCTTTTCTTTTCAGCTATATCAGTGAGGATTATTTTAACAACATGATCTCTTTAATATCTCTTTAATATTTATATAGCAGAATATATATATTCTGCATATACATACATACATACACACACACACACACACACACACACACACACATATATATTCTTACTTTTCATAGGTTTAATGTGTGTTTTTCCTTTAAGCCAGATTTTTCCTACGTAACCAAGATTTTTCTGGAACCGCAATTGAGTGAAATCACATTCACTACTTTCTGGGTTTTTTTTCCATCTTTTTATTCTGGCAGCAAGCAAATTTTGTGCTGTGTTGTGGGAGACTTATATAGCTATTTCTGGCTCATTAGCCATCCTCAGTAAGCCTGTGTGTGTGTGTGTGTGTGTGTGTGTGTGTGTGTGTGTGTAGCCGGATTTTTCTACGTAAACCAAGATTTTTCTGCAACCCTAGTTCAGTGAAGTCACATCCACTAGTTTTGGGGCTTTTTTTTTTCCTTCTGGCAGCCAGCAGGCCTTATGCTGCATTGGGAGCATAAGGCCTGCTGGCTGCCAGAAGGAAAAAAAGCCCAGAAACTAGTGATTATTAATCAATTAATGTGGGGACAAGTAACCAGTGGAACAGCTTGTCTTCAGAAGTTGTAAGTGGTTCGTCACTGAAGGTTTTTTAAGAAAAGACTTGGTGGCCACCTATCTGAAAGGGTCTCCTGCTTGAGCTGGGGGTTAGACTAGAAGACCTCCAAGGTCCCTTCCAGTTCTATTCTGATTGATTGAACAATATCCATGAAAATATGATGATTGAGCAAAAATATTGTTTCCAAGGTCCATGAATTCTATTCCAGCAAATCTTGAGTTTTTCATAACTCCATCACATTAGTAAGAAATCAGCTTCTGTACTATGTAAACTATTCAGATGAGGCCCATTGATATACTGTTATCACAGGCCTTGATAGTTATCCTCTGTTATATTGTGACATATAGAATATCAGGACCCTTGCGAATACTAACTGCCAGATAAAATCTTTAATTGGCATTGTAAACATTCAGCTATCATTTATTTATTCTGAGAAGAGTTACATTTTGTAGCCTCCAGATATAATGACAACTCATAAATCTGAAATAATAAGCCTCTGTGCTCTCTAATATTAATGTTAGTAATCATTAATTAAAAAGGAGGTCTGAATAACATCTTAACTGAAAATTGTGGCACTTGCAGAAGGCTTACAAGAGCATTTTCTGGGAACATAAGCTAAGAGAAGTTGCAGCAATGGCAAAAGTAACAGCATGGAGCCACAGCAGAAGTTTGACCAAATTCAAATAAGAATGGTTTCCATATATGCAATATATGATGCAGTGAGGTCAATACAAATATTTATAGCATGGTGTTTATATTTATGACATGGTGTTTCATGCATATTACAAATTGTTGGATTATAAAGAAGGGGCCAATTAAAAATCAAATGCTTGTCTACTTCTTTTCTTTTTTCTTTTGTTTTATTTTTCTTTGAACATTTATAAGCAACATTAACTAAAAATACAGTGCAAACTTAATGTAAACAATTAAGCTCAGAGGATGAAACAGTCTTTGCATTATAAAATAATTTGATGCATTTTGAATTGTCTATCAAGACTATACTTAGTTTTAACTGTACAATTCAAGCAGTCTTGTGTTTATTAGCAGTTTAGAAATTATATTTAACATTGACATCAAGACTTTTCTCTTTATTTTTCAAGTTCAATTATCTAAGCCATCACAATGCTAATAATTTCCAGTTTATGTTGCATAAATACTACCATACCCAGCTAATATCTGTATTTTATAATGTATTATTTTTATATGGTAATGTAGAGAAACTATTATTTGGGGGGAAAGAACATTTTCTAACATGAATCTAGAACTAAATGTCTGTTGAGTCAGAATAATGTTATTGGTTCTCTAAAGTTCTGGCCTCAAAAGTGTTTATTATTTTTTCTTTATTGAAAAAAAGTAGGTTGGCCAGATGAATGGCTAAGATGGTATGTCACATTATGGGTCTCTTGTTCTACCAGCACAAGAGAGTTGTTGTGTCTTTTTAGTAGGGCAATAGAAGACACTGCCACTAATCTTCTAGAAGCTTTGTTCCTGGAACTCATGTCATAGAGTAGCATGATTCTGAAAATCCTATTCCATATATATCAGCAACTCTTTTTTTCTTTTAATGACCCTGTAGTCCCTTGCATTGGGGTGAAGTCAGGGCAATTGAATGGAGCTAAGCGTTTACTGGCCGGATGCCCTTCCTGATACCTAAATGGAGCTCACAGCAGATATTTTCTCTTTGCACCCAGAGAGACAAATATCTGCCACTACTGAGAATTGAATTCAAAGCCTCCTACTATTAACGCAAAAGATCCACATCTAGGCCACCACACATCCTCAAATTTATATCAGCAATTAGGCTGCAAAATTCTGCCAGGTCAGGATCTGGACCCCTCTTTCCCTTACATTCAACAAATTCTATCTCCTTTTTCCCCCACCCCTTACCCTTCATCCCTGCCCATTCGCCCAGACATCATTTGACCCAGGCCTTTGGCTGCACAGGACAAATAGCCCCCAGCCAATCAGGTGGTGGGCGGTAGCAATGGTGCTGTGGGTGTGAGCGAGGGGACTGTTGGGGGGCAACTTGCAATATGATCAGTGGCAGGCTGGGGGAGGGAGCAAGAGCTGTGGTGGCGCGCAGCTGTGATATTACAAGGGTTAACAGCAATGGTGCATGGCTGCTGGCATTGCATGATAGTGCACAGCTTCTGGCATTGCAGGGGGCTATTTGTCCCATGCAGCCAAAGGCCAGGGTCAAACGGTGTCTGCGTGAATGAATAGAGACAAAAGGTGAAGGGCAGAGGGGCAGGGTCCCATTGGCCATGGAGAATGGCCAGGGGAGGACCAGCAGAGGAGGACAGCTGGCTGTAAATCAGCTGAGGCAGGTGGCTGGGGGTGAAGGAAGCAAAGCCAATGGACTGAGTGTTCTCTCTGTCACAGGAGCAGGAATATTAAAAAGATCTTTGCACCTTTTTAAAAAGCAGATATTGTGTGAGGATAATTATTTGAAGAGTATCAGACTTTCCAGGCCTCCTGCCACTGCCACCCTTGGCCTCACATCCATCATCCACATTTCTCTCTCCTGACTCTCCTCTATCCTATTGCACATTTGGTGAATTTGATCTCAACTCAACAACAACAAAAACAACAACAACAACAACAACAAAAATAAATAAAGCTTTAAGCTCTTTGTCATTCATCATTGCTCCTTAGATCTTGTCTCTGTCCTTTAAATATAAGTTGTCAAATTATTGCTCCCTCACCACACATATATTAAAAAAATACTCCTTCTCACTTCAGTGGGTCTCTTCTCCCCAATAACTAAATTCCCACTGTCTCTCAAACAGAGAAATCTTCTGTTGAACAAATCCTATGCACTTCTTCCTGTGAAATTTGGTAAGAGTTTCCCTAATTAAAATTATATTGAAATGTATTTATACCATCATCATCCTCATTTTAGCTGTTGTCTATCTACTGCATGATTAAAGCCTCTTCTGTATGTTTCCAACCCATATAATCCTGAGCTTTCTTTTGCCAATTGTAACTGCAATACTTGCTGATATTGTCAATCCATCTTGTCTTAGGTCTCTTTCGTGGATCCATTCTATGACTGCCTTGGTCCACCTGCTATCAGTACTCCTTGCTTGTGACCAGCCCACTTCCATTTCATTTTCCAGTTCATTTTTATGTAGTTATATAAATTATATAACTATATAAACAAAGTGGTGGAGATTATCCAAATATCTTTAGTTGTAAGACACTTGGATAGTCTTCACCCTTTGTTTATAGATAAGATATTGGATTATAAATAAGAGATGGGTTGTGAAAGGAAAATGTAATTTTAAGAGAAAGTGATGTTACTATAATTATCTACGTTAGCTATGATGATGAGGAAAAATTTCTTTATGTATTTCTTATTCTTTACCATATTCTTATTTTTTGTTTTCTACTTTCTATTTCTTTTCTGCTTCCCATTTCTTTTCTGCACTTTCTATTTTTTAACTCTTTATTTTTTGTAAATTGTCTTTTAATTGTAATTTTTAATAAAATTACTACAAAAATAATAAGAACATATATTCTTGTAGTTGCTTGGTAACCAACCAAAAATGAAGCTATGTTCTAGTTCAGTAAAGCAAACATGAATTGCAAACATTGACAATTTAGTTTCCAAATAAGTACCTCCCCCCACTCTGTATGTGTGATCATGAAAAATTTAATAAAGCAAAATGCTCGTACTTTTGTTCAAAACAGATAAGATTTCTTTTTGGACCACCTGATAGTAGCCATTATTGACTACAGATGGCAGTTTGGAAGGAAAAAATAAAGCTTTCCAAGTATTTGTAGTTTATTGCAAACAACTCTAGTGTTATATTTAATTCCCACAGATGCAAATCTTAGAGAATGAGCAGATTAAAATACAGTTCCTTATCTTTCCCTCTAAAAAAAAATAGAAGAAGCTAATAATACATTTCACAGCTTTCCACTCAAATTAATCCTTATAAATGTAAATCCAGGTCTGACTCCATAGCTCTGGAACATCTCTGCCAAGATATTTAAATGAATTGGGTTTTGAAAGAACAGAGTGGAAAACCTCTGATGGCATATAGCAGATTTCCATAGGCTACTATAGGACCTCAAATAAACGGTATCTTTTACTTTAGCACATATTTTAAAAATATAATCAATATAAGTGAAAATGAAGTGCTAATGAGAAAAAAAGGACATTGACTATCAGACTGGTTAATACAGCAACAATCTTCAATGCAAAATATAACTAGAATGCATCATTATTATGCAAAAAAAAAGGGGGGGGGAAAGGATCACAGTTCAACAGTATGTCCGCATACGTTTTCTGCAGAAAGCCTACAGTTCAGTTTTATCTTATTTAACCCCATCATCTCTTATCAAGGACAGGAATAAGAAATGATGGGGAAGATTCCTATGTGAGTGCATTTTTGGTACTCACATCAGACATCCACTAAATCCCACAGCTGATAGCTTTTAATATCTTTGGTGACATCCTTCAAGTATCTCTAAAAACATCTACAGGAAATGTGCTTATATCAGTTTTGCCACGCTACTCACTCTACAAGCAACTTTTTGAAAAGTAACTTTCTGCTATCACAAGAAAACAAGCAACTTTTTGAAAAGTAACTTTCTGCTATCACAAGAAATGTTGTAATATATGTTAATGATCATGTTAACCATTCAGGTACTTCACATCCATACTGTATGTTTTACATATGACTGGAAGACATACATACATACATGTAGAACATAGAATTATAGTACTGGAAGGGATCTTGGAGATCTTCTATCCCAACTCTCTGCTCAAGGCATATCTTATACCATCCCAGTCAAATAGTTGTCCAATCTATTTTTGAAAACCTTCATTCATGGAGGAGCCACATCTCCAGAAAGCAAGCTATTCCATTGATAATTTTTTCTTACTGTCAGAAAATTTCTCCTTACTTCTGGGTTGGATCTCTCTTTAACTAGTTTCCACCCATTACTTCTGCCTTCCCTTCTGCCTAGAACAAAAATAAATGCCCTCATGGGTAGCGTGAACAGATGGGCCCAAATCATATATGGAATATCCTTTCCTGAGGTATCACACTTACATGACTTACTACATGAGGTAGTAGCAAAAAGGCTTTGTAGGACAGTGCTAAGTTTCTACTTGCCCAGAGAGGCTTACTGTATAAACCCGTGATGGCAAACTTATGACACGTGTGCCGGAAGTGCATTGTTCCCCCCGGTTTGCACCGGTTCTATAGAACCAGTAGTAAAACTGATAGGAGGCTCCACCTACCGACCCCACAGAACAGTGCATGCATGAGTGAACGAAGTGAGTGTGCATGGCCCCGTTGCAAACCGGTAGTAAAGGTAAGTAGAACCCACCCCTGCAGAAGTGGCATGCAGAGCCATCTCTCCAGGCACACAAGCCATCGGTTGTTGTTCTTCTGGGTTCTGGCATGCTGGCACGCTGGCCAGCTGGTCTTCATGCGCTGGAGTGCTGGAAGCCAGAAGAGCAGCCACCTGGTGTTCATGCACATGCCAGGTGGCTGCTCTTCCGGTTTTCATTGCGTGCATGCACACTGACTCACCTGGTGCATGACCACTCACCTGGTCTTCCAGTTTCTGGATCAACCAGATCTTCAGGTTTCCAGCATGTGCATGCACGCCAGCCAGTGGTGTTTGCGCATGCATGTATGTCAGAAACCGGAAGAGCAGCTACCTGGTGTGCACGGGGCGGCTGCTCTTCTGGTTTCCAGTGTGCGCATGCGTGCACGCTCTCATTTCGGCACTTGGTGCCAAAAAGATTCACCAACACTGATATAAAGCAAGGTTCCCTTCAGAATTCAACCCCATCGTAATTTTCAGTCTTACGCTGTAATAATATTATTATGGTCACATTAAAAAGGAGATTAAAATAAATTAATTGATTTTATACTTCCTTCCCTAGAATTTTATTTTATGACTGAAATTACATCTTTATGTTGAGTTGTGTTGTTCTTGTATTTATGGTTTTATTATATGTTATCTTGCTTTATGTATATCGCAATTATGTTCTAATTGTGGAAGCTTGAATCTATATTGTGTGGTGGTGGAGGCTATTTGTAGTGGGGACATATAGGTTACAGACAAGTAAATAAATAAATGAAATTGGATATCAGGAGCAAATATACTATTTTCTACTGTATAAATCTATTTATTGAACTTGAAGTCAATGGAGTAAACATAATCTATTTCACTGAGATTTAAATCAAAGTTTTGTGAATACATTAATAGCAACCTAACAATAGCATTTGCAGGATCATCAGGTACTTCCCTCAGCACTGTTTTAATAGTGCAGAATTTATGGTCCTATAGAGAAATTATCTCATCATGGGAACAATCTATAAATAATACACTCCCCCTTGTTTCATAAATGTTGTGAAACAGTTATGGAAGTTATTACAAGGCTGGAGGCTATACAGATGAATGATTATGCTAATGAAATTGAAACTGTGCTTTGATGGATGAGTACAGACGCTCTCTGTTCTTTTCTTATTCAGGAATTAAAAACTGCTATGTTTTTATGAGATATATTAAGTCCCTCTAAGCTCTTTTAATGAAGCAAAACTATTAATAACACAATATGGGATCATAGACATTCTAGTTAAAATTAAATACTTTGAAATTCCTATTTATTTTCAATTTATGTAGTAGATATATACAAATATTAATAGAAGAGAATATATTTGGTTCACGGTTGAACTGTGTAGTCCAAAGTGCTCTATGAGTTTGGTTACAATATTGACTTATAAATGTTTTGCTATCCAACTAAGTGACATCTTCATTGCTAGCACCTAGGACTCCACAAATAGTGTTACTGAGGAAATACTGGAATTCAAATTCATCAAGCAGGGGAACAGACATGTTATTTGCAATCAAAGTAATTAACCATGTACATGTTTCTCATCTCTCCTCCCTCACCTTTCTGTAAAGGAATCCAGCAGAATTAACTCCAAAAATACTGCTGAGTACTGAGGGGCCTAGAGAAAATCTAGACTCAAAGAAGAAGATCATAAATCAACTAGAAAAATACTGAAACGAAAATTCTTCTTGCACTATCAAGAGTCTCCTCAAAGGCTGATGACAGACAGATTGCTATTCTTTTGGGTGGGTTAGGAAGGAATTAAAAACCAACATTGCATTATCAATTAATCTAAGACTTCTTTTTAGCCCTATGTGCTCGATCACAGGATCACAAATATTCATCAGTAATATTCTAGAAGCTACATCCTGGAGTATATCATTCTCCATCTAGTTAGAAAATACTTTCCTTGTTGTTTTCCATTACTGGTGAACATGATCTCAGTTGGCTGTTTTGGATTTTTGAACTATGGATTTTGAACTATGGATTTTTGTTTGAATAAAATTATCCATAAGAAATTTTTATACCATATTAATATGCGAAATATATTTTTCACATTTTTTTCCTATTTGATTATAGCTCAGACTGTGGAAAACCATTTCTTACATCTTCATTCTAAACAGAAAACAAATCTTCCTCTTATATAATGATATTCCATTTGGGGTATGCTATCAGATTCCAAGTTGACGATAAGAGGAATTATATCATATTTATTCTGATGATTGAAGGCATAGTGCTAATTGCTATTACAGTTAATACCAATTATTATTTATTTATAGTACCAAGCAAAGCTAATTAGTAAATAATTGCAGTCACTGATTAGATTTCTAATTGTTTATATTGTTCTAATTGTTTATATTGAATTAGTGGTGCTGAAAATTTCAGCAATATGGAATTAAATATCTGCATATGTTTGCAGACCCTAAGATTTAGCTGACTGCAAGTAAGGAAACTAAAGAATTGTGAATTTTCAATAGGTCTGATGATAAGTAGGCTACTAGAAGAAGCTACATGGATGAGACAAGAGAACCTGAAACTGGTGAAATGCTACTACAATAGTAGACCTAATTATAGTGGCTGTTATTCCTAGAGAGAGTGGTTCAGTGGTGGGTTGCCCCCGGGTCGGACCAGTTCACAAGCACCTGTAGTAAAATTGGTGGGAGGCCCAGCCCACTGCCCCGGATGTCATCATCAGCGATCTGCACATGCGCAGAAGCAAGGCACACATGCGCGTGATCCTATTGCGAACCAGTAGTAAAGGTAAGTAGAACACACCACTGGAGTGGTTCCAACAGATTCCAGGAACAACATGAGAGAGGGAGAGAGAGAGAGAGGGGGGGGGGAGGGAGGGAGAGAGGGAGAGAGAGAATTGATCACGTGAAGACAGAGATAGAGAGATAGAGAGAGGGGAGTGGGGGAGTGTCGGAGGGAGGGAGGGAGAGAGAGAGAAAGAGAGAAAGAGAGAGGGAGAGGAAGAGGGAGAGAGAGAGAGATCTATAGAGATAAAGAAGCTAATTTTATCTACCTATGTTGAACTGTGGAGTCCTTGGTATACGTGAAAGTTCTCTCCTACTCTGCTACTTCACGGATGTGCATTGCTAGCAGAGAGCATCCATGAACACTAACTAGCAATTAGAAGACATGATGAAAACTTAATTTCGCAACACATGCATAGACTTGATTTTAGTTTATGTGTTATGTAACGATCATAGTTCCTTTAACAACTATGGTTTTATGTGATATATAAGTCCATTCAGTACATCTGCAGTTCTAAAACATACTATTAGACCTGATAGGACTGATTTCTGAGCCTTGTAAAACAGTAAATCAGGTGAAAAAGAACAAATAACTTGCACTTCAATAGCTTTACAAGAAAAGGTACAGCAGCAGCAATACTTTGCATGAAAAGTGGCACATGCTAAAATCCCATTGTTTCTATACAACTATTACATTTTCAGAGGGAAGCTATGAGTCCATTACTGCTAGAATTATAACAAAACGCAAAGAAAGCAAATAAGGATAGGACCCCATCAGCCAGTTTAAAAACAAGACAGAGTTTTTGGTGTAATTCAATATTTCTTAACCTTAGCAAATTTAAGATATGTGAACTTCAATTTCCAGAATTCCCCAGCTACCTTGTTCACATATCTTAAAGTTGCCAAGGTTGGGCACTGGTGTAACATTCAACAAGCCAGTCAGCTTAAGTCTTGAAAAAAACAAAGCAACAGAAGTTTCTGAATTGCCTGTAACACTGGCTAATCAAGATGCATTGTTTGATATCCTGACTCAGGCATGTGCACAAATGACCTTCTGAAAGCCTCTATCCTATTTTGAAGCGTAGGAATTAACAGGGAGGAAGGAGGTAATGTTTCACTCAGTGTCTCCAAGGAAGGAGAAATTCACCAATAATGTCTCTGAGAAAGACAGGTCATCATTAGTAATGGCACGTCTCAGTTTTTTCTTCCTCCCCCCAGGAATTTTATTTATTTATTTGATGATATTGCAAAAAAGAATGCATTTGTTAGCAGTTGGCGGCCATCTTGAATCCCCTATTGCACTGTCCTAATATCCTGATCTGTAGCTATTTAATGCTCTTCAGGGAAGTCAGGAAGGTAGAAAAGAAAGCAGCAGGCTAGGCAATAAACATCAGCAAAAAGATTAACTCAGAGTAAATACTATGGGCTGAGTTCAATCAGAACAAAATAACAGAGTAATGATGTCTTTGACAAATTCCACTATAGAACCATAGAACCAAAGAATCCTTGAGCAGTGTTTTTCAACTTCAGCAACTTGAGATGTGTGAACTCCCAGAATTCCTCATGATGACTAGGGAATTCTGGGAGTTGACATCCACTTGTCTTGAAGTTGCCAAGATTGAGAAATCCTGTCTTAGAGTTAGAAGAAACTGTTTAGATCATTCCACCTGTTCAGTGCAGAGATCCAAATTAAAGCATCTGAGAGAGATGGATGTTTAATATCTGCTTATAACCTTGAATTGAAAGTAACCCCCTCAGTGTGCCATGGGTATTATTAGGGTAATGATTTAAGAGCTATCCAGTTGATGATGATGTAATGCTGGGAATCAGTCAGCAAGGTTTTTTGGCTGATATCTTTTTAAGAGCCTGTAATAAGAAGAGGCCCTGTTGGGGTATATATCTCTCTCCGTATGTGCTTCTGTGCTATAATTGCTGATTGCTGTTTGCCTGAGGTCTGACTAAAGTATGTGTATGTATATGTTCTTTGTAAATAAAACTACTATTTAAAGACAAATGTCTGTTTACTGTATTTGCTCCTGTGTTGTCTCACATAGTCACACTGTGCACACTCTGACAAGTACTATTGTCCAACTGCAATTATTAATCTATAGATCTGCCACACTATCATTCATTTTGTTTCTAAATCAAGCCTAACTATAACTTAATTTCAGTCTGGGCCAGGTACAATTTGATTTATCAGCTTGCTTTGAAAGTTCTCTCATGATACATGAGACAGTACAAATCCAGCCCTGCAAGGATCATGCAAGCATATAGTCACTAGATCCCATCTTTCTCTTTTTCTTTCATTAGCAGAATATTTCCTCTCAAAGGGGAAGGAAGGACTGTCAGAGTAGAGGCATTGCTGGATTGGATTTGGTTAATACCAGAAAGGAAATACCAGAGCTGTGGGCTAAACAAACAAGCAAACAAGAAAACATATCCCAGAAGATGGTATTTCAAACCAATTTCATATTGCTATTAAGAGCATTATATGGAAATCTCCATGAAGTCATTGATAATTGAGTTTGATTGAAAGAGAATTTGCTTTTCATTCATGTCAGATTTTCCTTATTCTAAATTTATTTTAATGAAATGGGAGGGTCAGCACTGAAGAACTCTTTTGAGAGTGCTTCAAGAAGTTTGATAATCCCATTTCCCATGTTTCTTTATATGAATATCGTGAAATTCAGATGTTCACAATGCCTACTCAATGTTAAATATTTATATATTTATTGTGCTAAATTTGGGGACGGCGTAAGTCTGACAAAAAAAGCTCCCCTTTTACAGGTAATAACCCAAACATATAACTTTCTAAAGCAATTATATTTTCAACCAGTAGCCATCACTGTACCTGGTGGCAATGAATTTTAGTTATGAAAAGAAAGGAATTTTTTCATCAATTTGGACTCTCTTCAAACTTTGTTTCTCAAATTGAGAAAAGTAGAGAATCCACTCTGACAGCAGTTAAATGTCTATCTCGCCTTATCTACCTTAAGGAGCCAGGAGGGACACTCAGCTGAGGGATTGGTGTCAGCTGTCAAAGGGAGATTTTTTTTTCCAAGCAAAATAATTATGTTGTTTATAGCCATTATTCTATTTTATTTTATTTTAGCTTGTTCTTTTTATTTACTTATTTATAAGTTTGCCCAACTCAAACAGGCTGATGCTATGTGGCATACTGCATAAAAAAATCAATAAACAAAATCCCAAACCATACAATATTAAAGATATACAGAATATAAAATGTAATAGAATAATGAAAAGGAAACTCTTGCTTCACTAGTGTCAGGACCACTGACACTATGTAAAGATTAAATAATAAAATCCACTTGAGTCCAATCCTTTATTTGCTTACACATAAAGGACAAAATCTTACCAAACTAAGGTAGATAAAACTCTACCTTAATAGATACATCCTGAAAGATTCTAGAGTATGGCTACCCTGAATCATTTCCACACTCCACACTCCTCCATCTGGCTAAGGACTGCATAGTCTTTTAATTTGGGTTTCCTGCTGAAATGTACTGCCTCCTCCCTGGGAAAGTTCTGCATTGCCAAGACTCCCTTCCACAGCTTCTTCAGTCTAATCTGGCCCATAAGGCCTGAAGGAAATGCCAGGCCTTAATGGCATTCCCAAATGTAAGCAGAGAAAGGGGCTGTTGTATATAGGGGATACTCTGAAGAACATGAGCAGCAGTTATAGAAAAATAATACAGACATTTATATATCACCCAGCTGTCAGGATTCTGAATGCTTCATAACAGTGGAGTTAAAAACATAACCGAACCAGTAATCAACATAAAATAAACACCACATCCCTCAGCAGTCACCAAGAAAAAACATCCCACTCACATAAAACCATATACACAAAATTAAAATTCTTAAAAGTTAATAAACACAATTTTCTTTTGTTGCTGTTTGCGTTTGCTCATTTGGAACTTTATCCATGTGTATTCATGTGTATACATATACCATGCTAGGAAATCAGAATAAAATACTGGGAAAATTATGTGCGCCTAAATTGTATAATCACTCCTCTTTGTACACCCTAACTTTTATTTTCTTATGGGAAAATGCTTACTTAGATGCTTATGAAAATAATAACCTAAAGATTTTAATGACATTAACTTGCATTTCTAATCTATGAGAAGGCATAAAAGAACATGAAATATCTGAATTATACTGTGTAGGCAAAAATGTTGTCATGTACTCTCTTCATTATTGGTCAGAGGAGAGCACTGTCTCCTACACAAGTTTAAAATGATTTTTTCTAACTTTGCAATCAAACATAACTACCATATTAAAGGAAGGGAGGGTAACATTTCCAAGTCCTACACAAATAATTCTTACTGATAGAAAAATAAGGAATTGTACTATTGTGACCAAAGTATAACTTTAGTGTTTTTTGGAGTCACTATAGAGAATCAGTCAATTTTGAGATACCATATCCTAACATTTTGAAAGTGCTATACTATAAAGACTATACTTTGATCAAATGTTGATCACCATAATATGGAGCCATAGATTTGCAATGGGATAGATGTTATAATGTTATAATTATATAATTACTATATAGATGTAGTCCTTAATAGGATGGAATGGATGGAAGTATGCAGTGGGGTATCCCAAGGCTCTGTTTTAGGCCCAGTACTCTTCAGTGTCTTCATCAATGACTTAGATGAGGAAATAAAGGGAGAACTCAACAAAATTGCAGATGACACCAAGCTAGCAAGAACAGCCAACACTCCAGAAGATAGGTTCAAGATACAGAAGGATCTTGATAGATTTGAACACTGGACCGTATCTAATAAAATGAAATTCAATGTCGAGAAAAGTAAGGTTTTACATTTAGGCAAGAAAAACCAAATGCGCAGGTATAGATTAGGTGGTACCTAACATAACAGTAGTAACTGTGAGAGGGATCTTGGAATCCTAATTGAAAATTACTTAAATATAAGACAGTAGTGTGCTATAGCTGCCAAAAAAGCCAACACAGCTCTAGGCTGCATCAATAGAGGGATAGAAACAAGAAGTGATTAATCCCACTTTATAATGCCTTGGTAAGGCTACACTTGGAATACTACATCCAATTTTGGTCACCACAATATAAAAAAGATGATGAGACACTAGAAAGAGTGCAGAGAGAAGCAACAAAGATGATTAGGGGACTGAAGCCTAAAACATATGAAGAATAGTTGCAGGATGTCTAGTTTAATGAAAAGAAGGGGTAGAGGTGATAGGATAGCAGTATTCCAGTACATAAGGGACTGACACATTATTTACCTTAATACAAGTTCTCTTTAAACTTCCAATAGTTGAGAAGTTTTCACAAAAAAGAGGGGTTCAACCTGTTCTCCAAATCACCTACAGGCAGGATTAGAAACAATGGATGGAAACTAATCTAGGAGTGAACCAACCTAGAACTAAGAATAAATTTCCTGACAGTTATAACAATTAATTATTACAATGGCTTGCCTCTAGAAGTTGTAGGTCCTCGAACACTGGTGATTTTTAAGAAGAGATTGGACAATCATTTGTCTGACTTGTTATAGGGTTTCCTGCTTCAGCAGAGGGTTGGAATAGAAGACCTCAAGGTCCCTTTCAACTCTGTTATTCTGTTAGATAATAAGATGACAATAAGAAAAGAGCAGGATGTTCAAAGAGCAGGTCTTCAAATATACCCAGTGGCATCTTGAACATGTTGATTTTTGTTTGTTTATTCACTTTGTAAAGGTAAATTTCACTTATTAAAAATTATGTCAGGGTTCTGACTGAGGTGCCAAATTATTTGTGATAGGCTGTAATCTGGATTGAATAACATCCTACACACTCAGTAAACAATCTGTACAAAGTCTGCTTTAACTAAAGTTAAAGGCAAGACTGGCCTATCACAGAACATAGAATAAGAACATAGAACATAGAGTTGAAAAGGACCAGGAGGTTTTCTGGTACAATCCTTGCTCAAGCAGAAAATCTTTTTGAAAGCTTCCAGTGATGGAACACCCACAACTTCTGAAGGCAAGCTATTCCATTGGTTGATTACTCTAACCATTAGGATTTTTTCCTTAATTCTAGGTTGTTTCTCTCCTTGGTTAATTTCCATCCATTGTTTCTTTTCTTGTTTTTTTGGTGCTTTGGAAAATATTTTGACCCCCTTGTCTTTGTAGGAGCCCCTCAAATATTAGAACACTGCTATCATGTCTTCCCTAGTCCTTCTTTTCATTAGATTAGACATACCCAATTCCTGTAACTGTTCTTCATATGTTTTAGCCTACAAACCCCTAATTATTCTTGTTGATCTTCCCTGTACTCTTTCCAGAATCTCAACATCTTCTTTATATTGTGGTGACCAGAATTGGATGCAGTATTCCAAGTGTGGTCTTACTAAGGCTTTGTAAAGATCATATCCCATCAAACATGCTCTAGATAATATGGCTTTCTGACTTTGAGGCAGATAAATCAGGGTAATGCTGTAGTAGTAGTAGTGTCTTCTGAAGTGACAATTTGAATTGCTGTATCAGTGATTTGTACAAAAAGAGGAAAAATTACATTTGACTATTAATATGGCAATGGAGCATGGCCTTTCAGATTTATAATCTCATTAAATTCAGCTTCATGAATATTTGCGATACTGAGAAAGATCACTCATTATTTAACAGACATGAAAATACATAGAAATATAACATTTGTTCCCTGCATTTTCAACCACAATTCATGATTTATCTTTTTTGTCCCTTGTACACTGAAGGTAGCCATTTTAATAGACCAGATGCTTTATTTATTCAGAGTCAATTTATCTCATGAGAAAATGAGAAATTCAAATTGGTCCTTGTCTTTTTTTAATCCAGATTTAATTCAGAGCTGGTTTACTGAATACATCTCATTGCAGGTTCTATGGCAAACCTCCTTAAACTATTGCAACTCAGAGAAAGCTACTAAAGGGCTAGTAGTTAATCCTGTTCTCTCTGGGCAATTTACCTCAGTTTTGCCTGCTTTGTAGGGCTATTATTGTGAGGATTCAAGAGAAGCCATTTTGCACAATGTCTGAATTTTAGAAGGAGGCTGAGGAAACTGAATACTTTAGCATTGGTCAGGATCCCATGTATATTGTCTGTGAATGTGATATGAAATTGCAGCTGCTAGTTCTGGAGCTGGTTTTGATCTTCATATGCATCAAGTTCTTCCCAAGATGTTCTCATGTATGACTGTAGTATATGTGGAGATCCAAACAGTGTGGCCTTTTGTAATTGACAGGTGGAAATTTTGTCCATGAGCAGATTTTGTACTATCCTACTTTTATTTGTACTATTTTGTAATGGAGAAGGGACAGGACTGACTATGGCACTGAACACAATAATGCAAAGAAATGTTTTATTATGGTTTCTTGCATTTCCTTGCCAGATGTTTAGACTGGATTTGTCATTTTTATCTACCATTGTGTCTTCCTGAGGACATGGTATAGGCAGATGTTATTGTTTGAAAATGTTAGAAGTATCATTGCAGGATGCACACTATTCCAAGTGATGCTTCTTTTTGCAATTGACTGATGGTGATTTTGTTAATGTTGATAGCATTCAAGCGGCACTCCATGTGTTTTGGGAATGCACCCAAGGCACCTATTGCACATCCACTGTTGCTCTTTCAGGTCTTTGTATTTTGGGATTTTCTCCAGCTTCTCTTCTTTTCTGCAGTTTCCAGGTACTGCAATGTCCATTATCCAGACTTCATCTTTTTCATCTTTCTTATCAACATGTTATATGGCAGGTGCATGTCTATTTGAATTTTAAAATCCTAGAACAATTTAGCATCTTTATTTTCTATTACTTTATCTATTTGTGGTCCTACCAATTTTGGTTTGCAGGCAAATGGTGTTTTTGGCAGATATTGCAATGCACCATTCTTGCTACTTTGTCATGCATTTGTTGTATGTACCCTGAGAGCTTATACACTGGAGACAAATTCCTTGTGTGTCTAATCACACTTGAGCAATAAAGAATTCTATTCTATTCAATATTTATGGTCAGTCTGTGTGACCTTCTTTCAGCAGTTAATTAAGTGGTTTACTGTTTCTTCAGCTTCTTTGCAGAGGCAACATTTGATATAGCTATGTCTTCTTAAATATGCTTTTGTTCTTAAGAGTTGGTCTTGTGCAGTCAGAATTAGCCCCTTTTTTCTCTTTCTTCAACTTTTCTGTATGAAAAAGGATATGCAAACTCTGAACAAGGATAGTTTTCAAAAGTGGATTGTATCAAGATGTAAACTAAAAAGTATTGGTATATACTAGACTTAACTATTTTTTCTTTCCTTTTTTCTTATCTTTAATTTCTTTGGCTTATTATTCTTTATTTTTTGCTGCACTTTGCATAATGTTGCTTTCTATAAAAGGGAATAGCATGATGGGTCAGTATATATAACTTTCACATCTTAGCATTTAGGTTTACTGTGGGGATAAGTAAAAATAGGATTCTTTGATTTTAAAAGAGAAAGGAAACAGTGAGATACAAGAATAATAGCAAAACTTTTCTCTCACTTTCACTTTCATCTTTATCACTTTTAATCGGTGGCTTTAAAAAATGGCTATTTTTCACATTCCAGGCATTCTGCTAAATTTTTCCCAGCATCTGTAGACCAGAGCTACAAAGGAAAACATTTCTTTTTAGTTTGAAGATACTTTGAAATCATCACATATAGCTAGCAGTAGTAAAATGAATGGCATTTTTTTTAATTAATGGATTGGGATCATTATTAATCCTCTTCAAATGAACAAAAGATTGAGTTTCTGATATGCTTCTCTCTCTGTGAGGTTGCATCTTCAAAGGTTTTTTGCATTCGAGTTTGCATTACAAACCACCCTATATGCCATGCTAATGACTTAGGGATATAATCACGTCTTTCTTTTTATAAAGTAGTCCGATGAAGAAAAAGAAACCAAACTATATAAATATAACAAATACAATAAAAATAAATATTTCGTTCTCATACAATGAAGCATTCATCAAGTAAGACAGAGTATATGATCTATGATATAGTTTTTAAATTGATGTTTAAGTAGAGGAATTCTGAATTTATGCAACAACTTCTAATACATTATTAAAGATGGGTAAAACTTTAGATCAAATATACAAAACATTATTGATTAACTGTTGTTGGTTTTGTTTACCCTGAATCTATCATATTGCATTTATTACAAAGATGTTATCTTTACTTTTTTAAATGAGATATGAATTCTGGAATAAAATAAAAGAGCTGTAAGAAGGGAGATAAAGTTTATATAGTTTTGTACAAAATGGTGAATTCCCTTGCTAGCTATGTGTTGAAGCAAACTGTAATAATAATAATAATAGGAATCAATGGAAAACCTACTAAATGCATAAGACAAATAACCGGAGACTGCAAATTCCATTGCCTTACGACAGATAGCAGATATTTACTAGTCCACCACCAAAAATCTATTAATTCCAATATGTGTATGTTCACCTAATACATTCCATCTACTTGATGTACAAGGATGACATGTTTAACCCCCAAAGAATGTGACCTTTAGACTCCATGTACAAGTCAGGTTCAGGGGGAGGGGGGGGCAGCATAAATTTATTTTATGGCATCTACTCCCACTGACTTTAAATCAGACATTTTGAAGATTTTAAGTATCTCACTTTCTGAAATATAACTCTTCACTGCTTTTTCATTAATGGTAGCCTTCATGGTAAAGAAAAACTTAACATTCATTCATGAACTTGCTAAGTGCTAATGAACAACCAAAATCTCTACTTCCATTCCTTGTGCTGGTGAATTTCCTTGACTGGATGTAAATAATGTTCCTACCATTGGTGGGACATTGCAAATTGTCTTGTTTAAAGTGTTAGAAGAATAATTTTTAATTTCCAACAACAGAATCCTCCTGCAAGCAATTATAAGTATCAATTTATTTATTTCCATTTATACTCAATCTTTCTATACCTAGAAGGCTCAAATTGGTTAACAAACAAGGAAATGGAAGAAATAAAAAAACATTTAAAATCCCAATTAAAAAATGCAAAAGTAGTACAGGTAGATTATTATTACCCCATCTTTACAAAATATAATAGAAGAGCGTAATGCTATGGGCATGGTAGCTCAGTGACTAAGATGCTGAGCTTGTCGATTGAAAGGTTGGCAGTTCAGCGGTTCGAATCCCTAGTGCCGCATTATAGGGAGAGCTCCCATTACTTCTCCCAGCTTCTGCCAACCTAGCAGTTTGAAAGCAATAAAAAATGCAAGTAGAAAAATAGGAACCACCTTTGGTGGGAAGGTAACAGTGTTCCGTGCACCTTTGGCATTTAGTCATGCCGGCCACATGACCATGGAGATGTCTTTGGACAGTCCTGGCTCTTCGGTTTTGAAACAGAGATGAGCACCACCCCCTAGAGTTCAGGAACGACTAACACACATGTGCAAGGGAAACTTTTACCTTTTAATGTTAAAGCACTTTCTAAATATGGTGGTAATTGTGCAGTTGCCAAGAAAGTACATTCTAAAGCTTGGGAGCTGCAGTGAAGAAGGCCATCTGCTGTGTGCCCAACAAACAGACTGATACTGCTACTAGCTTGATATTTTGGAAAGGAATAGCTGGCCAGACCTTCCTATAATGTTATCTTAAACCAAGAAGAATCTACAGTGAATGTAATAGCAAGTGGAATAAAAGGGCATGACAGAAGTCTAGGGGAGGAAACTTCAGAATCAAACTGAAAAGCAGGAAGTGACAAACCACATCTGTGTTGCTACCTAGGAATGGAATAGACCAGTGATGGTTAAGCTTTTTGGTGCTGAGTGCCCAAAGTGCACACACATGCATGCCCGAACCCCCAAAATACTATATGAACAAACCCCTGTGCATGTGCATGCATCCCCCACACATGTGCCCTGGGCCCTGTGCGTGTGTCCCGGCTCCCTGCACATGTGTCCCAGACCCCCTGCATCCTGTTTTGGCTTCCAGGTTGGTGCAGGAGGCTTTCCAGGCCTGGCAGGCCTCGTGTGCCCCCCCCACATCCCATTTTGGGCCTAGAAAGCTTCCTGCACTAACCTGCATATCTGTGCATGCGCCACGCCCTCCACGCATGTAAGCAGAGACCCGAAGACCAGCTGGCTGGCGGGAGGCATGCGTGCATGCGTGATGGAGCTGGGTTGGTGTGACAGCTGGCGTGCCCATAGAGAGGGCTCTGCGTGCCACCTGTGGCACATGTGCCATAGGTTTGCCATCACAGATATAAACATAACTGAAACAGACACATATAGATATCAAATGATATGAACCCTAAATAAGGAGACATCCCCTAAGTATTGGGGAAGAATGTCAAACTTTCTCAGGTAAACCTGAACATGGCCACATGAAAGTTTTCAGGAAATATAGTCACTCAATAAATGACTTCTCAACTAACAACATTTTTAGTTACATGTGAAAGCATGAAAAAGTTTGGATTCTTTTAATGAATAGGGGAAATGCACTGCATTTCACTTCTAAGAGAAAACTCTTCCTTATCATTTTTACACATGCCCTATAATAGAATGTCTACCCACAGATAATGTAGGACGAATCTAAGAAATATATAGAAAGTACTGGATACATAGCCATCACAGCTAGAATTATCATTCTTTCCAAAATCATTTTGAACCCTTCCATGTAAGGGTTGAATTCCAATCCATATTATTCTCAGCTAGCACATACATCAGTAGACTAAGAATTATGAGAACTGAAATCCAACACAGTCTTCCAGGTTAGGGAAGGCTGCTGTAATTTACAGCAATTTTTAATTTTAAGAATAAGATTTAAAGGTAAAGTTACAATTTAGAGGTAAGTAGTGAACTTCAGAAATAGAATTAAAGTACTGAGATGCCAATAATGAGATTTTTGAGTTCTGAATTTTTTTAAAAAATTGATTTATATGCCGCTCTTCTCCGACGACTCAGGGCAGCTTACAATGTGTTAAGCAATAGCCTTCATACTTTTGTATATTTATACAAAATCGGCTTATTGCCCCCACAAACTGGGTCCTCAATTTACCTACCTTAGAAAGGATGGAAGGCTGAGTCAATCTTGAGCCTGGGGAGATTCAAACTAGCAGTAATTGCAGACAGCTGGGTTTTAATTACAATGCTTAGTCTGCTGAGCTATCCGAGCTCAGGTATATCATTCTGAGATATATCATCAAGAACAGATCCCCACAGTTCTTGTTCTTATGAAATGAAGCGGATACCTGGGGTGGCCCTTTAGCTGCTGCAGAAAGAAGGGATTCTGGAAATTATATTCAGAAATTAATTAGTTCTGGAATAATGTCATTTATTTAGGAGTGAATTTTAATATTAGTTTATAACTTGACTAATTCTTATTGGTCATGCCAATATGATGATTGTTCAAAGTCACTGGAATCATACAGATAGCTTTTAATTCAAGAGTTCCATTCCCTTAAAGTCATTCCTGAAAGATATCAGAGAGAATATACTGCACTATTATATCTAAACTGCAAAAATCTAAATGACCATCAGATGAAAGCAAAAGCAATATGAAAAGTAATTCTTTATTTCAATCTAGTAGTAATACAGTCTAAGGTAGCGTTGATTAATTTTTGGTGCTAGCTCACAGATCTAATCTCAGATGCATATATTAATTACAAAGAACAAGAATTTAGTATATTGATTATATAGTATTTATTTAATCCAAGATTCTGATAAATTGGCTCTAGATTTAGATGAACAAAAACCAAAACAACTTGATAGCTGTGGAAAGTTTGGACAGATACAGGAATTCTCTTTCCCAAAAATATAAACCCCCCCCCCCCAAATGTAGATTGTGAAAGAGGATGACATGAAGAAAAGAAACAATTGACTTCATACTGTTAGTTAATAAAATTCTCCTCAAAATATTTTTTATATATTGTTGGTTCCAACTGGTTTTCAAGAAAAGGCCCTTGGAGAGCACCTTATAGTAATCCAATTTAGATTCAAGTAATCTATGTAAAATTATGATCAAGTCTCAAACTAGAATAAATGCATCAAAATGCCAATCAAACCTGCACAGCCACAGTTAATAACTGTTGTGGGATAAACTCAGATCAAGCAATGTTCTCAACCTATAACCTGGATATTTTAATGAAAGTAACAAAATATCTTTGGACTGGAAGCAGACTAATTCCATTTGGTTCATCTGGACTTAATTCCCTTTTTTTCTACTATTACCCATCCCAGCAGTGACTCCAAGATTTCATTCAAAATCTCAACAGAATGTGATGGAAAAGGAGATTTACACAGACCGACAGGCAGACAGACCAATCGTAACCCCAAAATGCAAAGTCTTAGGATAGGTTATTAAACAATAATGAAGCCACAGATTAAGCAAAATAGCTTCCTTTCCAACCCTTTGGATTAAAAAATGCAGTGCATTATTTTTGGTGATTGCAGGTATCTAAAATCTCAAGAAACAAGATTTAATTGGTAAGTCTCTATCACATAGAAATTCAATTCTCTCCTGCATTTTTGATTATTTGTTTCTTTGTTTCCTACTACTTTCAGGCTGTTGTCAAACACCTGTGGGATTTCTCCAAATTCGTTTTTGCTCTGTGCATTTTGGGACTCTTTTATGCCTCCCATCACTTTCGCTTTATTAAATTATAGACTATAAGGTCACATGCTGTAATTTTTTTTGTCAGGCAGCAGCTGCTACCATTGCATAACTATTTGGTTATAACAGAATCTGAAACTCTATAATTACCCAATATTTTTGTTCACTTGCATATGTGTGCACGCTCTCTTTACCCTTGTCGAGCACATTTTTCTTATCTATTGTCCTGTTATAATTTTTCAGTTTCTTCTAACTATAGTGACATATCAGACAGCCACATTATATTTTAATCATAACACCTGAAAAGATTCTGTAATTGTGAATAAATTATTTGTGGAAACATATTATCTTCTGAAGACCCGGATATGTTTTCCTTTATTTCTGGTAATGTAGTAGAAGACATTCAAAGTAGTATCTTGTAGAAGTTTTGCAAATATCTGAAACTGCCCAGTCTGACTACAGATTTGCCCAGTCTGCAATGCTGAGGACAATCATCTGACATTCTCCTAGGAGGGAGGGAGGGAGGGAGGGAGGGAGGAAGGAAGGAAGGAAGGAAGGAAGGAAGGGGGAGGGGAAGAAAGGAAAGTGAAAAGCTTGTGTTTTAATTTTGAAAGGATACTCCTATGACAATTTTTTTTAGATTTTAAGTCTCATTGGGTTCAATGTTTCTAACTTTAAAGTTCTTGGTATTCTCTAAACTTGGTGTTTGCTGGCAGACCTATCATTGCTCAACTAGTGAATCAGTGTGACAACATTACACTGATGATGTTATCTAACCAAGTAATGAAACATTTGCAAGCCTACAATGAAGCTCAGAGAACACCAAAACTTTACAGTTCAATCCTGAGCTACGTGTATTCTGTTCTATTGGTATCTTGCTTTTCCAAGACATTTTAATATTTCAAACCAATGCCTCTTAATTTTTAAGCCCACAAGGAAAGCTCAAGGTAGTCACAGAAGGATTCCAGGTATTCTGTTTTCTTCTCAGGCCAACTTTTCCCTTTATTGGCAGTTCTAAGTTGCAGAGGCCACACCATTTATTACTCATGTATTTCCTCCCTCCCATAGCATTTTTACAAATTATCAAAAGCTATTGACAGCATTGCTACAATACCATCTGTTGCATTTGTAAGGATTTTCCAATGCACTTTAAAGGAAATTCTCATTCAACTGCTTTTTCTCATCTTTGTAATAGTACTTTTATTAATATAGCAATAGCACTTAGACTTATGTACCACTTCAGAGTGCTTTACAACACTCTCCGAGCAATTTGACAGTGCCAATGCCCCTAACACTCATTTTATCAACCTCAGGATGGAAGGCTGAGTCAACCTTGAGCCTGTCAGGATCGAACTCCTGGAAGTAGGCAGAGTTAGCCTGCAGTACTGCAGTCTAACCAATGCGCCCTCACAGTTCAGTACATTACAATTACAATGATAAAACTAATGCAAGCTAAAAAAATGAAAGAATAAAAGAATAATAAGTGCAGAAAAGAAAAAAAGAGGTTTTTCTCTTGAAGGACATTGTAAAAATGTTATAAAACTGTATTTTTTAAAAAAATGAAAAACTTAAATTACCTATGTTTATTTAACTGATACCATCTACCTATTTTTAGCATTTCCTCCCGTCCCTTAATGTACTACTTTGAGCTAATTTCATTTGCACAGGATTGGGGACTCAGGCAGCCAAAACATATAAAGCATAAAGCATTTAGTACTTGTTGGATTTTCACACAATTCTGTAAGTTTCATTTGCATTTCTGTATTTCTGCCAAGATTTATTTGAACTTTTCTGTCTTATTCTTTCTCCACAACTGTAAAGAAAGACCATCAGCTCCAGGACCCACCTAAGATGTTCCTTGGGTACAAACTGTAGTTTTTGAATGACAGAGAAGATGGAAATATGAATAGCTACTAAAATCTTTTTTTTTCCTCAGTAAAACTTTCTTGGCTCCTGAAGGGAGAAAAGTCATTATTTGATGAGGAAGAGATAACTAGAGATTCAACAGCTCGAGGTTGCCCAGTAGTTTTGAAGTTACAGCACAGTAGTTCCTACCCAGCTGGAGGGCATCCAATTGAAATTGCTTGAATCCACTGGTTCATTAAAAACACACACTGTTGCTTATAGACCCACCCCCCACTTATGTGTATGCTTCTCTTTCTCTCTCCCTCCCTTTCTATGTGTGTGGTTGTCTATACCCCCCCATGTGTGTGTTGGTGTGTCGGTGTGTTGGTGTGTCAGTGTATCAGTGTGAAACCTGAGGTCCATATGCAGTCCTTGAATCCATATGGATGCTCTGAACTTTTTTGTTTGCAAATCTCCAGGATTTTTCAGTCACCCCAGTGTATCTCTTTAAAAACTTCTGGGTTTGCCCAAAATTTAACACATTAAAAAGAAAGAAATGAAACTTTCAAAATATTCCTTTCCAAGCTAGTGAAAAAGGGGAAATTTCATATATAATTGTAGACAGTTACAACTACATTCTGTTGATTCTACTTTTTGATCTCACTGAAATTTTTAGTAAGTACCTTCCCCCCTCCAGTGTATGAAGTCTCTGGCCATTATAAGGTTATCTATCCTCTCCTAAAAATATATAATGGCAAAAATTATTTTTTTATTCTTTACAGGAAGAAGCCAAATATGTAGACCAGCTAGTTTATGAATCTTTTTAATGCAAAGATCTTATTAGTTCATGTGTTTTTAACTTTTGGAATTTAATAGGTATCATAACATAAGCTGAAACAAGTAAGATAACAACAAATTGACTTTCATTATTGGCAATAAAAGAGTCCCATTTTGGTGTAGCGGTTAAGGCATCAGTCTAGAAACCAGGAGACTGTGACTTCTAATTCTGGCTGAGGCACAAAGCCAGCTGGGTGCCTTGGGAAAGTCCCTGTCACTCAACCATAGGAAACACTTCAGAAATCTTGCCAAGAAATCTGCAGGGACTTGTCCAGGCAATCACCAGGAGTAGACAATGACTCGAAGCCATCAAAACAAACAATTGCAATAAACACAAAGCAAATAATGACTGCTGAGGCTTTCAGAAGCTTCTGCAAGAGAGCACAGTGCTGTGAACATGCTCAGAAGCAAAGAAACCATTTCCCCATTTTAGCTATATGTTTTGTAGAAAATAAATGCCAACCTAAAAGGTTTCCAACTATTAGGAAGCATTTTCCATAGTGTTCCTGCATGAAGAGGAGATGTTGACAGCTTCAGTTATGTATGGAGCTTTATTGAAATGGCTCTTTGAATCCCAATCCATGTTTTTGGTGCTTTACTTTTTGTTAAACAGGCACCCTTTTTACTTTTTTTGAAATATAACCATCATTTTTACTGAGGCTGAACAAGATGTCAAATGCCTATTTAGATTCTGTTAAACTAGCTACAAGGATTTGAAGACAAAGGCAATTTGCTCCATTGTGTCTTGAATGCTGTCAAATGACAGGGCGGATACTTCTTTAAAAATCCATAGCTATGCTTCATTGGCACTTTATTAGCTAAACTGTCTGAATATAACAATGCTTCTGGGGCCAAGGCTATCATTCTAATTCACATGGGGGAGGTCCAGTGAAGACAGTATGCAGTGATTATTATGGATTTAACCATGCCATTGGTCTACCATATCGAATTATAAATTGGTGGCAGTCTCAGATTATAATGTTCTCAAGGCATTTAAAGCCAATAAGTAATTGACATACATTGAAAACTGAAGTTTAAGAAACCACAAAGAAATATGAGTTCATCAAAATCTTCTCACAGTTTAATTTTAGATAGGAATCAGCCATCATAGGCTGGGAAAGAAATCAATCCTGGAAATCTATGAAAGCATTTATCTTTGCATTATTGTGTTCAGTGCCATGGTTGGTCTTGTTTCTTCTCTATTACAAAATAATACAATTAAATAAAAGTAGGGTAGTACAAAATCTGCTCATTCACAACATTTCCATACGTCCATTACAAAAGGCCACACTACCTAGATTTCCACTTATACTATGCTGTTATACTATGACATTCTAGGTCAGGGGTGTCAAACTCAGGTGCTTAGATTTGGCCCACGGGGCTGCCCTGGAAACAGCAAAGGACCAGCCTGCGGTGCCTCTGCCAGTGAAAATGGAGCTCGAGAGAGCTGTGTGTGTGTGTGTGTGTGTGTGTGTGTGTGCAGCCCCCCAGGCCCCATTTTCAACCTGGACGGCCTCCTACAACCCTCTGACAGTGAAACTGGAGCCTGGGGGACCCCGTGCGGCCCTCCCAGACCCCATTTTTTGGCCTAAACGATCTCCTGAGCCCTCTGCCAGCAAAAATGGAACTTGTTTTCACTGGTAGAGGGCTGCAGGAGGCCATCCAGACCAAAAATGGTGCCCCGGGGGGCACACACATCCCCCTCAGGCTCTGTTTTTGTAGGAGAGGGCTAGCAAAACAAACTAAAAGCAAAGCAAAACAAAAGGAGAAATGTTTCCCCTTTGCATTTGAGCATCCAAGAAGGAACAGGACAGGAGAAAGGGAAAGAGTAAAGATAAAGAAAAAGAAGGAAAGATGGGAAGAGAGCAAGGAAGGAAAAAGAAGAAAATGAAGGAAGGAAGGAAGGAAGGAAGGAAGGAAGGAAGGAAGGAAGGAAGGAAGGAAGGAAGGAAGGTAGGAAGGTAGGAAGGAAGGAGGGAGGGAGGGAGGGAGGGAGGAAGGAAGGAAGGAAAGTCCTGCCTTAGCACTTGGCTAAACTAAAAAAGTAGGAGGAGAAAGCAGTTAAGTAGTGCATCATTTCATACACCACTGAATTTCTGATTCAAAAAACAATGAAATAATGTTTATAATGCAACCCATTTGATGCAATAAAATAATTTTATTTACTCAGTTTGTTTTGGAGGTCTGGTAAGTGCACGTGTACAACATGCTGGATTTATCATTTTAATCTCAGTGTGCCTTTTTCCTAGTTTAATGTACCCTCATTATATTGTTTATTGTTATAGAATTGATCAGTTAGTACACATCTGATTGGAGAATAATGACACCAGTTATAATTCATTATAATTAAATAACATAAAAATTGAATGCAATAATACACTCTCATCCTAATAACACTTTTTGGAATACCTTTTGGTGCTTTCAAACTATTTTCCAAAGCACCAAAGGCATGACAAGAAATAATGGGGGGAAACTAACCAAGGAGAGAAGCAACTAGAACTAAGGAGAAATTTCCTAATGGTGAGAGCAATCAACCAATGGAACAGCTTCCCTTCAGAAGTTGTGGATGCTCCATCATTGAAGGCTTTCAGAAAGAAACTGGACAACCATTTATCTGAAATGGTACAGGGTCTCCTGCTTGAGCAGGGAGTTGGGCTAGAAGTCCTCCAAGGTCCCTTCCAACTCTATTATTCTAAGATTCTATGATTCTATGAATGTGGTCACTGTGCCCTCTGCAGAGACAAAGTAGTACATGTTGAATCTGCATTTTCTATGAACTCAGTGAACATAACCCCAAAATGCAACTATTGCAATGATATAATTCTCATTTTGCACATAAAAAGCATAGATATTTATTCCAAATAATAACCAAACAGGAACTCTTTTTGAAGGATAATCTTTGCTCCTGAAAGTCAAGAAACCCAAACTGAGATGATACTTCATACATCTCATGAATTTACTGGTGATTCTGGCAGTTTTTTGTTTTTTTTAAATTTTGATTTATATGCCGCCCTTCTCCGAAGACTCAGGGTGGCTTACAATGAGTTAAGCAATAGCCTTCATACTTTTGTATATTTATACAAAGTCAGCTTATTGCCCCCACAAACTGGGTCCTCAATTTACCTACCTTAGAAAGGATGGAAGGCTGAGTCAACCTTGAGCCTGGGGAGATTCGAACTGGTGTAATTGCAGACAGCTGGATGTTAATTACGGTGCTTTAGTCTGCAGAGCTGAACCAGGCTCCAGTTAAAACAATACACAATTTGTTGATTTTTTTTTAAATGGTTTTGCTCCAGCATACCAACACAATCGTACCTCTAGAAATAGGCCAAGATATGATTGGTGAAGACTGGTCAAGTCAGATACTGGCACTGATATAATTATTAAAATCCAACTCTTGTTAATTGACAATTGGCAATTGCCAAACTCAACTGATCTCTGCAACCACCCACCAAAAATGAAATAAAAGAAATATCCTCTCTTGAAAGCCTGGAATTGGACCACTTCTTCAGTACAGTGAAAACCTTCCTTGATCTCAGATTTCAAACTTGCCAATTGATATTAGTTTTTTAAGAGCTAGGTGGATATGGAAAGGCCTTCTTCGTGGTATTCATGGATTGTTCCATATAACTGTAGGATAAAAATAATAATTTACTTGCTTTAATTGATAGATGTATGCAAATTCAGAGAGGCATATAGGTGTCTATCAGAAAGTTTTGGTTCCCCTGTAACAAAAGCTGAGAGAGTTGCTGCAAGAACTTGGATAGCAATACTCCTCTCTGTAAATTAATTCAGGAACCAGAAGTATGACATCGTGGCCAATAACAGAGTGGGATGCTTTTGTCCTCGTTATGGCTGGGTAACATCTTACTAAATTCAATTTGGCAACTTGCCTGGAAGAATTAACGATGGCAATAGGAAAAATGGGAGGGATTAAAGAGCAAAGATGGATAAAGCTGCAAATGTGATGAAAGTTTCAGTCTGCCATTTAATAATCTTCCATTGTCAAAGACAAGAGGAGACTAGTATTTCAATTTAGTGATGAAAGCTATCAGGTTTCTCTGGGTCTTCTCTTCTATCTCTATCACTGATGCTGTCTAAATATTGCTACTAAAATTTTCTGCATACATAAATAAATAATAGTATTATAGATTCTGAGGCTTATGGCTTGTACTATACAGTATACACTTTGCTATATGTCAAGTCTGGAGCCTGAGTGGCATAGGAGGCTAATGCCTCCTACTAAAGGCAGCATTTAATATCCAGCTGCCTGCAATTACACCAGTTCGAAACTCCCCAGGCTCAAGGTCGACTCAGCCTTCCATCCCTTCTAAGGTGGGTAAATTGAGGACCCAGTTTGTGGGGGCTGTTATGTCCTTATAAGGACATCCGCCTGGGATTGGCTGAAGATCCTTTCGGCGGGAGTTTTGAATCCCTGTCAGTGGGCGGTGCGTCTGCCGGAGTGTATATAAGGAGAGCTCCGGCAGCGCACAAGCCGTTCAGTTCTTGTTATTAAAACTTGTTACTTGAACCCTGCTGGTCACTTCTTCTTTCCTGCGCCGATCTAACACTGGCGACGAAGGTCTAGAGAAGAACCTCCGCGTGGCACGATCGCCATAACGAGCTGAAGTCACTCGACGCGGCCTGAGAAATGGCAACGCCGCAAGCGCCGTTCGCCTCGCTGGCTCCCTTCAACCCCAGCCGGGAGAAGTGGAGTTCGTATATGATACGTTTCCGCCAATTCCTCCGGGGAAACGGCTACAACAACCTAGACGACGAGAGGAAGAGGGCTCTCTTCCTCGCTAACTGCGGCTCCGACGTTCTGGAACTCGCCGTCAACCTCGTCGCACCCAGGGACATTGAAGTCATGTCCTGGGTGGATCTGCAGACTGCCCTGCAAGATCACTATGCCCCAACGGGCACCCCCATTTCGAACCGCTTTACCTTCCGCCAACGTAATCAGAAGGAAGGCGAATCGCTTAAAGACTTTGTGGCGGCATTGCGTCAAATCGCTGCAAACTGCGAATTTGAGAACGTTGACAATGCCTTACGCGACGGGATCGTCTTCGGGATGAGAGATGCCAACCTCCAAAAGAAGTTCCTAAGCAGAAAAAGACTATCCTTGAAGGACGTTCTTGAGGAGGCTACGGCTGCTGAAACATCCGAGACCGCCGCTGCTGCCATGCTCCAGTCCCGAGGGATCCATAAGATCCGCAAACCGTCATCGGAATCATCCGACGACTCGTCCACTCCGACTGATTCAGAGGGAGAATCAACCGTTTTAAAAGTTTCCCGCCCAACCAGGCGGGAAATTCAAAACGAGGGCCGCCGCGCCGCTCAGTGCGGCAGTTGCAAGGGACACCACCCCCGCCAATCCTGTCGCTGGCGGGATGCCACCTGCAGACGCTGCCTAAAGAGGGGGCACATCGCAGAGGCATGCAGAGCCTCTGATCCTGTTCCGGAGTCGATCAAGCCCCAGAATTCAGAAAATCGTCGCGACTCCCAGAGGTCGTCCAAACGGTCCTCAATCCAGCAAAAGCGCGACGACCGCAACAGTTCTCATGGCGGCGCTGTGAACCAGACAACGATCGCCCTCACCAGCACCAACAGTGCCACAAAATTCCACGTGACACTGTTGGCAGAAGGCTTGCCGTGCACGATGGAAGTCGACTCAGGCTCCGTATATTCGATCATCGACTGGCACCAGGTCAAGAGACTCAAGCCGAATCTCTCCAAGCGCCAACTTGAACCTCTGCACTCCAAGCTGGTGGATTTCGGCGGCAACCCCATAGGCGTCATCGGGCGGACCAACCTCCGGATCGCCTTCAAGCAGTTCCAGGGCCAGCTTCCCATAACCGTCGTGGAGCATAGCCGCCCGACCCTGCTGGGCGTGGAGTGGTTCCAGCCGCTGGGGCTTTCTATTGGAGGCATCCACCAGATTAGCTCAGGCGAACTCGACTCACTCATCGGAGAGTTCCAAGAAGTCTTCGATGGTAAGTTAGGGACCTTTTCAGGGAAACCCATCTCCTTTAATCTGGACAAGGGGGTAACCCCAATTCGGCTCAAGCCCCGCCGGGTTCCATTTGCCTTGCGGGCTAAAGTAGACGCTCAGCTAGATAAGCTGATTGCCCAAGGTATCCTGGAACCCATCGATCATGCTTCATGGGAAACTCCCATTGTGACTCCCATGAAGCAGGATGGATCTGTGCGCATCTGCGCCGACTACAAAGTGACCATCAATAAGGCGTTGCCGCAGAGCGCATACCCCGTGCCAGTAGTGCAACATTTGCTGCACTCACTCGGCAAGGGCAAAATTTTTGCAAAACTGGACCTGGCCCAGGCTTACCAGCAACTGCCAGTAGATCAGGAAACGGCGGAGGCACAGACTATTGTCACCCATAGAGGCGCGTTTAAGTGCAACCGTCTCCAGTTTGGAGTCAGTGCAGCCCCAGGCATTTTCCAATCCATGATGGAACGCCTTCTCCAAGGCGTTCCAGGGGTGGTGCCTTATTTCGATGATGTACTGATCTCTGGGGACTCAAAGGCTCAACTCCTGGACCGGCTGAGGCTAGTTCTCCAGCGTTTCAGGGAGAAGGGCTTGAGAGTCCGGAGGGACAAGTGCATCATTGGGGTACAGGAAGTCGAGTTCCTGGGCTATCTGATAGATAGTTCTGGCATCCACCCCACCAAATCAAAAGTTAAAGCTATCCATGAAGCTCCCAGCCCCAAAAACAAAGCGGAGCTTCAGGCTTTCCTTGGATTGCTTAACTTCTACGCTATTTTCCTCCAGCGGAAAGCCACTGTTGCTGAGCCGCTCCATCGCTTGCTGGCGAAGGCGGTTTCCTGGAGGTGGGGACGTGAGGAGGAGTCTGCATTCAGAGCCGTTAAGCAACTTCTGACCTCTGACAGTGTGCTCATTCAATACAATGAGACACTGCCCCTCAGACTGACCTGTGACGCTTCCCCGTACGGAGTTGGCGCTGTGCTCAGCCACGAACTGCCTACCGGTCGTGAAGCCCCCATCGCATTTTTCTCAAAGACTATGTCTAGTGCTGAGCGCAACTACAGCCAACTGGACAAAGAGGCGTTGGCTATTGTTGCAGGGGTGAAGCGCTTCCACGAATACCTGTATGGACGGCAATTCACCATTGTCACCGATCACAAGCCTCTCCTCGGCCTACTAGCAGGGGACAAGCAGACCCCAGCATTCATGTCCCCCCGGATGACGCGCTGGTCCATATTCCTCGCCGGCTATTCCTACAGCCTCGTCCACCAGCCTGGTAAAGCCATCGCAAACGCCGACGCGTTGAGCAGGTGCCCATCCGCCGAATCTGTGGAAGACCCGGCCCCCACGCTCGAGCTGCTGCATATTGACAACGACAGCAACTGTCCCGTGACATCTGCCGACGTAGCGACGCACACGCGAGCTGACCCCATCCTCCGGCAAGTCCACTCCTGGGTCCTGAGAGGCTGGCCGACTCGAATTGACAGCGACGACTTCAGCCCGTTCAGCCGCAAGCAAGGGGAGCTGTCCACCATGCGCGGCTGTTTACTATGGGGAGATAGGGTGCTGATTCCCAGCACTCTTCAACGAAGGACTCTTACTGCGCTGCACAAAGGACACCCGGGCATTGTCCGGATGAAAGCCCTGGCACGGAGCTACGTCTGGTGGCCGACACTGGACAAAGACATTGAACATTGGGTCGCCAGGTGTAGCCCGTGCCAAGAAGTCAGAGCCGCCCCGCCTCAATCTGACCCGATGCCCTGGGAGACTCCGAGCTCCCCCTGGTCGCGCATTCACATAGACTTTGCTGGCCCCATTCATGGGCACCACCTCCTCATCGTGGTTGATGCCTACTCCAAGTGGTTGGAAGTCGTCCCCATGGCATCCACCACAACTGAAGCTACCATCCGTGCCCTCCGGCGCCTTTTCGCGACCCATGGACTCCCTGACGTTTTAGTCTCAGACAACGGGCCCCAACTTACGTCCGTGCCCATGGAAGCTTTCCTGGCTGGTTTGGGCATTCGCCATGCCCTATCTGCCCCTTACAGACCGGCCGGAAATGGGCAGGCTGAACGGATGGTGCGCCTCACGAAGGAGTCGCTCGCCAAAATGGGCCCGGGTGACTGGCAGGAGCGCATTGACACTTTTTTGCTTACCCAGCATATCACGCCTCACTCTGCCACCCGAAAATGCCCCGCCGAACTTTTAATGGGCAGGAGACTCCGGTCACCCCTGGACAGACTGCACCCGCAATACTCCTCTGAGGTACCCGCATCCGCCAGTCGCCAACTTCGCCAGTTTTCCGTCGGTGATGCGGTTTTCGCTCTGAATTTCCACGGCTCGCCGAAATGGCTTAAAGCTACAGTACACAGCACAACCGGCCCCAAATCCTACCGCGTTGAGCTGGACGATGGACAGATCGTGAGACGTCATCTCGACCAGCTCCGCAAAAGGTGGAGGGAAGTGAGCGAAAACCACCCCGACGAGGTAGGCCTAAACCACCCCGGCGCAGTAGGCCTAAACCACCCTGACGAGGTAGGCCTAAACCACCCCGGCGCAGTAGGCCTAAACCACCCCGGCGCAGTAGGCCTAAACCACCCCGACGAGGTAGGCCTAAACCACCCCGGTACAGTAGGCCTAAACCACCCCGACGAGGTAGGCCTAAACCACCCCGCCGAAGTAAGCCTAAACCACCCAGACGAGGGAGACCGGCGACCCGAGGGACGAACGAACACCCCGGCACCTAGCCTAATACCAGATCCGGCAAGGCAAGTAGACCGGGGACAACCCAGCAGGGGAAGCCAATGTCAACCCTGCGAAGTGGGCAACCGGCAGCCCAGAGTTGGGGACCTCCAGCCAACATTCCAGGAGACCCTACAACAACCCGCCAACCGCGCAGAAAACCAACCCTGCAAGGAAGGCCTCCACCACCCCGGCAGGGTAGGCCAGCACCAACCCGACCAGGTCGAGCAGCCCAGCGGTCAGAGGGAACATTCGACACCACCGCCAGACCAACCGCGCAGAGAGGGCCTACACCACCCCTGCAAGGTAGGCCTACGCCACCCCGACAGAGCCGACCAGTCACCAATTCCGTCCACCTGCCGCCCCGGGAGTAAGCCGGACTCGACCGGAGACCCCGGGGGCTTAACCCAACCACCACCGCCGGACTCGCACCCTGACCCAGACCGGCGCGACCCTAGCCCAAGGGGAACCCGAGTGAGACCCAGGGACCTACCGTGGCTCAGGAGTTCTGGACCGGCTAAGAACAGGGATCCACACCGGCGGCTCCCCGATCCGTGCAGGAACGAGGCAGACCAGCATCGCCCGCAGGCGGAGGTCCGTGACCCGGCCGGAGGTTCGGACACAGTGCCCGCGTCCTCGACGGCCAGATCCAGCCCGGCACCGGGGAAGAAGCCCCGAGCAGAGCAGACACCCTCCGTCCGGGAGAGTGTCCATCTTGACTCTGAACTGCGCAGGTCTACGCGGGCACGTAGACGTCCTGTTTATCTTAGTGACTATTTCCCTGATCGACTGACTAAGAACTAGGGGGGAGGAGTGTTATGTCCTTATAAGGACATCCGCCTGGGATTGGCTGAAGATCCTTTCGGCGGGAGTTTTGAATCCCTGTCAGTGGGCGGTGCGTCTGCCGGAGTGTATATAAGGAGAGCTCCGGCAGCGCACAAGCCGTTCAGTTCTTGTTATTAAAACTTGTTACTTGAACCCTGCTGGTCACTTCTTCTTTCCTGCGCCGATCTAACAGGGGCAATAAGCTGACTTTGTATAAAAATATACAAAAGTATGAAGTCTATTGCTTAACGCATTGTAAGCCGCCCTGAGTCTCCGGAGAAGGGCGGCATATAAATCAAATAAAAAAAAAAAGATGCCTCAGAAATGAGGTATTCAGAGTAGGAGTGCTGTGAGAAATGGACAAATAGCCTATTGGACTACCAGAATCCATAGGTCTCAGAAGGATAGCAGGCCCTAAAAAGCTACATGAACCAAAGTTTTAGATAGAAAGATTTCTAAATGTATCAGAACTATTTGTAATCCTGCTGAGCTGTTGCTGTGAAATGTGATTTTGCAAAGTACGTAGTTTTGAAATATATTTATAATCAGAACGTTGAAACTGTGAGAAATAGGGAACTGAAAGTAGCCAATGGATAGAAGTTTGAAATGTACATAGGTATATGTGGAGAATGTCTGTCAGTAAGACAAAATAAGGAAGTAAGTTGTGAAATGCATGCAGAAAAGTATAAAAAGAATGTCTTGGGATGAGTTTATGGCCACTGGCCGTAGCTATTCCTTACTGGACCTAGCTATTGTCTTTGGACCTCATTGCAATGGGTTGATGATGTAAATAATGTTATGATGGCTGTTCATATTCTAAATTGCTCATGAAATAAACCTCTGAACTTTAAAGTAAGAATTGTTTATTGTATTGTTGCCTCCTGTTTCTTTTATTGGAATATTTCTATGACTGCTTTCAAAGCATGGGGCTGACAGTCACAATTGCTCTCTCCCTCTTCCCATCTCTTTCTCTCCTCTCCATCTCTCCACCTCTCCCTCCCATTCCTTCTCTGTTTTTGCTGCCTTCCAGTTGGTAACCTGGACAGGTCCTTGCAGTTTTCTTGGTAGAAGTGGTTTGCCACTGCCTCCTTCTTAGGACTGAAAGTGTGAGACTGGCAAAATTTTGGCTTCATGCCTAGGACAGGACTAGAAATTTCAGTCTCCTGGTGCCTCAACTACTACACTAAATGGGCTTACAACCTTATAATACAAACCAGGAAACTAATCATCAGAGGGGTAGATATAAGCTAAGGCTATGATTTAATTTGGGTGATATTCTCAGATTATAATGATATAAGGAAAATAGGAGAACAATTTTTGCAAACTGCTTTGAGAAATTTGGAAAAGACCGGAATAGCATTAAGATAATATATGATTGAGCACAAGATAAGCACATTTAAGTTTCAAAGGGAGCATTGAAATCCTCAATTTGGCTGGATTGTACCCATAGATATTATACTTACACCTATCTCCAAAAATTAAGGAACAACACTGAAGGTGGCCAAGGCCTGGAGGGCACAGTACCTTCCCACTAAATTCTCAATCTAAAGTAACAGAAAAGGGAAGATTCCACTCACTCCAAAGAAGGTTTATATATTTCTGGTTGACCTCTTTTTTTAAAAAAAAAAATAGATTTATATGCCACCCTTCTCCAGAGACTCAGGGCCGCTTACAATGCGTTAAGCAATAGCCTTTATACTTTTGTAAATTTTTATACAAAGTCAGCTTATTGCCCCCACAAACTGGGTCCTCAATTTACCTACCTTAGAAAGGATGGAAGGCTGAGTCAACCTTGAGCCTCGAACTTGCAATAATTGCAGACAGCTGAATGTTAATAACAGGCTATCTAGCCTGTTGAACTATCTGAGGCTCTTGGTGGGTTTTTCATTGGGATTGCCTTTGAAGGTATCTTCAAAAGTTCAACTTGTTAGAAGATGCTAGCCTTGGGGGAGCAGAGCGATTAGCTACTTAATTCTAGATGCAATAAGGAACTTCTAGAATTATAGTTCTGTTTTTTCACTAAATTCAAATTTTAGTTTTAAATAATCAGTATTCATGTTTTTGAGAGGTCCACACTGCTCCTTGTTATTTTCACTACCTTTTTAAAAAATTGAGTTATGCTTGCTGATGTTTTTTTATTACTATTATATTGTATACTACTACTATATTTATTATACTGTAAAGTATTTTATAAACCATGCAGAATGCTTGTTAAGTCATTAACCAATATCCTGTCCCTGGACAATATAATGTTGCTTACTTAATAATGCTGCTTTCCTCCCCATTTCCTCTTACTGAATGTAATGTGCTTCCCTTTTTATGATCTTCCTACTTTTGTGGTTATCTGAAGAAGAAAAATTAGCCTGTCCCATGAAAATTAAACACCACGTGTATCAGTTTATCATTTAAAATACCTTACATATGAGTTTATTCCATAGTCCAGCAAGAGATAACAGGTCTATTTCAAGCTGATACAAGGAATGTAGACTGCATAATAGGCTAGGGATCACAAAGAAATAAATCTGTATCTCAGTTATATATGACCATGACTGAACATGAGCTATAAAACTTTATTATCAGGCTTGTTTATTCAAAAATTTATCCGGTTTTTAAACTTACCTTGAGAATAAATTAAAGCTCTAGTTTTATGCTCTTTCTTATTCTTACCATCCTTCCCATTAGATTGGGAAATTAGAGTGTGAACAGTGCTATTAATTTTTTTTTACTCTTGCAATCCTACCCATATGCTTTATTACAACTAGAAATAAAAGGCTTGAAGAGTCACTTTACAAAAATCAGTCAATCAAAAAACAAACCATGTACTCTATTCTCTTACATCTATTCCTTTTGCTGTGAACTATAAGCCCACGGAGAAGATAAGGATTTGCTTATGCCATTCACTTCTTGTTATCTTCTTGCTCAAAATCATATCCAGAGTTTGGAACATTTCTGAAGCTCCTGAATACACTAATTGTGACCATGTACCAGAGTGTTTTGGTCCATTTAATTTCATTTGGTCCATTTAATTTCATTTGCATCCATTCTTAATGAAGGTTCACCTAGATTTTGTAGCATTTATAGTTGCTATATCCAAACTTGCTGGATTTGATCAAAGAACTATTCATCATTCTATATCTCCTAATGATTAACCTTGCACCTTCAGCAAGTATTTGGCAATTTGTCCATAATATGCAGTAACTACTGGTCATCTAATGGTGCATTAGACGACTTATGACATGAACTAAAGTGAATTGGTCCTTGCCCAATGCAAGTCTGTTTTGCATGTGTTTCTCAAGAAATTTATTCTATCCTTCTTTTGCACATTGCACTTCTATAAGAAATTCAGTTAACATTTTATTATCATATTTTACACTCATTTTGCCTTGCAATATGAATATTCCTAGACATATTATGATTTTTATTTATTTTTGTAACTGGTTTTTAAATTTCCAAACATTCCACACTGTGGAATGTTTGGAAAATAGAAACTCCAATTGATATATGTTAAATGTCCAATCATATTTGAACCAGGGAATAATATTAGGTTAGTTTCATATCCAACTAGAACCCTATTTTGGCTGGACCAGCAAAGATTCCCTTAAAGAATAAATGCACCAATATTTCAACTATTTTTTTTTTTTGTTTCAAGATATTTCCATGCCTGTCTTTCTATGTATCTATTCCCCCACCTACATTTATATGTTGCCTATTTAAATAATTTGATGTCTTATAATAATATCAATGGAATATAATAATAGACAATATGATTCATGGTTGTCTAATTAAAACTTTAACCCAATATTTTTCAAAAGACAACTGATGTCTCCAACTTCATAAAAACTAAGGTCAAGTCAGCAATCACTCTTTCCAGTTTTAGAAAAAGTGAACATGATATTGGGTTAAGCAAATATCAGTGTTAAGGGTTAAGAAGGAGGGGCTGTAGTTGAGAATGTTGTTTTCATGTTCCTCTCCCAATCCTTAACATTCCCAAGTTTGCTGTTTCTTTTATTGTGGAAATTCTTAACTTTAAAATGATTTTGTTTATTGCCTTGTGCTGTAACTGATGGAATGTCTTACATTTTATATGATTCAGGTTTCAGGAAAAAAAAGGGTGGGAGAAAGTCGATGCTTCTTAGTTTTCTAAAAATCCCCATTCTTGGATGCTATCTTTGCATTTTTGAAAGACAACAGGCATTTTATATATATGCACCTTGTTATCAATGTAATGGTACAAAATTTGTTATTGAAGTTAAATTACAATGGTGGACAAAGAAACAAAGTTCTGAAAAATAAATAGGTTTACCTGAGTTAGATCAGCTTGGTATCTACTAGAGGTGGAGCCCTACATTTTGAAGAAGATATGAGTGTTCCTCCACACATATATTTGAAAATATGGAGTTAATTAACGTGTGTTAGAAGGCACACTAAATTAATTCTTGTGGCTCATGGGCACCAATATTACTAAAGATTTGACTAAAGTCCTATTTGACTTTATCTTTAGTTAAAGGAGGGAGGGAGGGAGGGAGGGGGGAGAGAGAGAGAAAGAGCAGGCATGCTACCAATCAACCACTCTCCAACTGATATTGCTTTTGTTTGTGCGGCAAGCCCATATCAACATTCTTAGAAAATAAAAATTGTGGTTTCTACACTTAGTGCTTTATTGGAAAATTCTACCTGCTTGTCTAGGAAATAGATAACAGTGGTTATAGTGGGTTGAATAGGTCAAAAGGACTTTGAGGGATTCCTTCACCTATTTTCTGTGTAATAGATGAATGCTTGGAGGCTACTTACTCCTTCTGCTAATGCTTTGATCTGTGTTTCAAATTCCCAAGCACATTTATTGTTTGTGTTAACAGTGGTCCTGGAGGCTAAGTATTTCCAGGTGTAGAGTCATGTATTATTCTGGAAAATCTAACCATGGTTAAGCATAGCTAAGCCCTGTTAGATAGTAATTGCATTATTAGCACTATTTGATTATGTTGAAGTATTACAGGGCCCCGGCCACCACTACACATATACTGTAGGCCAAAAAAATCAGTTGCAAATCATTTAATTTGATCTTCTTTTCTATCCCTTTATCCAGAGTTGGAATAACCTAAATCTAAAAGCTAGTTTAAACTTTCTGAGAGAAAAAATGGAAAGGAAGGAATATTTTTTCTCTCAGGCTATGCTACTTCAGATGAAAAACCATCTTTGAGTGTTCTCCCATCAAAAAGTTCCTGAGCAGAAAAACTTAGCAGACATGGAAAAAAAGTATGTCTGACTTCTACTACCCAATTTCAGCATGATTTATTACATATAATACTTTTTTTATTCTAGCCTAACAAACTTGGTAGTTTGATCTTTCTTCTGACTGACTTCTAGCTCTTCTTTTCGAATCTTTCCAGCAGAAATCTCCTAATCAGATCTTTATCCTGTTACGATTACCACAGCCAAGCACAGTGGACCTTGTGACATCTTAGAATGAACAATTGAAATTTGAAAATATATCCCTAATAATGTATGGTAGGATAAAAATAGGTATGGAAACCAGTACCTTGAGAGGATCAGAATCTGCTATAACTGATACCAGAATTGTTGCTATGCTATGTACTGAAATATTTGCCAGTACATGCTCTACTATATTTAGACATAGTTAAAATGTCTATTTTATAAAGTGTAGGTTTAATTCCACAGAAGTGATCCAAAGGTATTTGGAGTCATGTATCTGAATCTAGTCTATCCAAATGTTGAAATTCTGAAGACTATTTTTATTTTATTTATTTATTGGAATTTGTCAAACAAAAACGAGAACAAGAATAAGAGAATAAAAATACAACGACAGGGACGATAGGCACATTAGTGTACTTATGCATGGCCACCACTTAAGTATGAAGTAAGGTCCATGGAAGTGACTATAATGTACAGAGTACTGGTATGACTGAAGAGTTGGGGATAAGAGGCAGTACCAAAAAATTATACAAATCAAAGGGAAAAATCAAGAATTAGAAACAAGAAGTTACAATAGCAATAGCACTTAGACTTACCATATATATCACTTCACAGTGCTTTACAGCCCTCTCTAAGGGATTTACAGAGTCAGCATATTGCCCCCAACAATCTGGATCCTCATTTTACCGACTTCAGAAGGATGGAAAGCTGAGTTAACCTTAAGCCTGATGAGATTTGAACTGCCAAATTGCAGGCAGTCAGCAGGCAACAAAAGTAGCCTGTAGTACTGCACTCTAACAACTGCGCCACCACAGCTCATGTAATCAGCTAGTCTAGAAATCGTTATCTACCTCAAACTGGATAAAGCAGACGTTTTATGCAAAACCTTCTGGGAGGTACATTGCCTTTTGGCTATTATATCCCATGTTCTCATATGTGTTCATGAGTTGAGATTTTTCTCAATCTTTTCATCTTATCTTCACAGCCCTAGGCCCTTTTTTTTGCTCTGAAGCCTTTATGCTGATACAAATAGGGAGTGATTGGGCAATATACAACCAGGGGTTCTTGTTCCCTCCTGTTGTGCCAGCAAGCCATTTAGCAGGGAATTAGGTTGTTAAAACAGGAGGAAACAATGATCAGGCAGAATTATTTATATTTCAGAATAAGTCAGCATTCCAAATATGTCACCTGGGCAAAATGTGAATATTTCCTGCCTATTGTTCTCAGGCAGGTTGCTTAGCAATTCCCTGTCATATGCGCAAATAAATGTATCACACATCAAACAAGATATTACTTCTATATGGTTCTGGGATACTTGGTTGATATTAATACTGCAGAGGGCTCAAAGCCTAAAAAAATAAGAGAAATGGAAGAAGAATTCTCCGCCTTAATATTTAACAGCTATGAAGATGACATGTTATCATGTGGATTTTTTTTACATTTGGAGGGCTTTGGGGCATTAACTATTCCATTTTATACATCATACAGCTGTTCAAACTCACTTGCAAGCTAAATGGGTTGCTATGGAAATCAAGAGACAGACTAATAAAAATAATCACATTTTTATGACATAAGCAATGAGATTAGATAGATTATTTTACAATTCGTATTATTAAGGGATTGCTCATTTTATTCACCAATAAAAGCTAGGTCAATTAGATTCAATAGAAAAAATACTGTTTGCCATGCTAGGTCAGTTTGAAAGAAAAAAAAAATCTGAACAAAAATGGAGACTTTCCTGTGCAGTATTGTTATATTGTATTGTTTTGTTACAGGAAAAAGAATACTGTTGAAAAAGAATACATGCAGGCTAAGTGTATCTTTGCCTAAAATAGCAACGTTCAGAAATTATAGTGCTCTAAATCTGGTATTTTCCAGTTGCAATGTATGGATGTGAAAGTTGGACCATAAGAAAGGCAATGTCAGCCTCCCCTCTTTCATTGCTTACTTGCTTGGCTGCCATGAAATGGGGGGTGGAGGGAACTCTTGGGATTCTTGGGAGGGGGAAGCGAGGTGGAGGAAGCGAAAGTGAATCTTTGCTATAGCAATTTCTTTGAAGCTGATAACGTCTCAAGGTCAACGGTCGTGGCATAGCAAGAGGATGACACTGCCAGACATTTGCTCCGACATGACCCCTGGAGAACCTGTGGATTGGATGATTTACACTGGACAGTTGGGGGGGGGATGCTTTCTATATGTGATTTTCATGCCTTAGCTTCAAACATAGCTTTTCTTTGACTGCATTCAGTTCGTATCCAGAAAAAGTTACCTTTCTCTATGAAAATGGAGTCGGGCTTTTTCTTTCTTGGATAATGAAAGGAGGCCATCCTGACATTAAGCGAGGTCTGAAGCAAAGGTGCGAAAATCATAAATAGAAAGCATCTCCCCCCAACTGTCCAGTGTAAATAATCCAACTGTCCAGCGTAAATCATCCAATCCACAGGTTTTGATGATTGCAGTTTGTTGGGCACTGTTAATGTGGAGACAATTCCTTGAAGGAGCTAAGCACCCGTTTGAGGTATGGACTGACCACAAAAACTTAGAAGCTTTGAAAACGCTGCATAAATTATCCCCAAAGCAAATTCATTGTGCTCAACACTTCAAATGATTTAATTTCTCCCTGCACTACCTTCCTGGAGGGAAGAACTTTCTAGACTGCCACAATACAATAGGGTTAGAGAGGAGGTGATTTGACTGATCATCCCCTCAATACAACTGGCGGCACCAATAGTTACTAGAGCCCAGGCAAAAGCAGATCCAACTTTGTCGGACCACTTGAGTAAGCAGCTACAAGAAGCTCTAAAGACTGACGAGTGGTTTCTGGCCCATTCCAATGAGTGTACACTTCAGAAAGGACTTGCTTGGGTGGAAGCCAAGCTGTTATGTGCCCGCCAGCCTGAGAGTGACAGTTTTGCAGCACGCCCATGATGCCAAGGCTGCTGGGCATTTTGGATTTGTGAAAACATTACATCTAGTTAAGCAGCAATTCTGGTGGCCCGCTGTCAAGAAAGACATAGAAACATATGTGGCCAGTTGTCCTGTGTGTGCATCGGCCAAGAGGCCTCCTGGAAAACCACCTGGCCTTCTTCAAATTGTTGCCAGACCGGGTGCCCCATGGAAGGAAATCTCTGTAGATTTTATTGTAGAATTGCCCAAAAGTGGGGGGAACACAGTTATTTGGGTAGTTACTGATTTGTTTTCCAAACAAGTACATTTCATCCCATGTACCAAGATCCTTTTAGCAAAAACACTTGCAAAAATGTTTGTCCAACATATATACAGGTTACATGGTGCTCCAGAACGTATTATTTCAGATAGAGGAGTTCAATTTACCTCCCATTTTTGGAAAGAGTTCCTAGGGTTGATAGGTTCCTCCCAAGGGTTAGGCTCTGCCCACCCCCACCCCCCCAGACAAATGGTGCTTGTGAAAGAACCAATTCTGTATTAGAACAATATCTGGGATGTTACATAAATTATCAGCAAGATAACTGGGCAGATTTACTGCCATTCACAGAAGTGGCTTATAATAACTCCATTCACAGCAGTACAGGGTTTACCCCTTTCAAAGTGGCCTCCAGCCAAGATTTTGTGCCCATCCCAGAGTTGCCTCAGGAAAAACCGCAAATACCTTCCTTGGTTGATTGGATCGAGCAGTTATGGGGCACTTGGACTGTAACTCACAAGACACTGGATGAAGCACATCGGGCTCATAAAATCCAAGCTGATAAGAAAAGGGTTCAATCCTGGACTTATAAAGTTGGTGATATGGTTTACCTTTCCACCAAATACCTGCAAACTATCCAAAAGTCTTAGAAACTTAGACCCAAGTATGTGGGTCCTTTTCCCATAGTTTGTATCATTAACCCAGTTACAGTACAATTGGAGTTACCAAAAAAAATCTGAGACGAATTCATCCAGTGTTTCATGCAAGTTTGTTGAAACTGGAGCATTTGTCCCCTTTGCGTCCAGACCAATAACCTCCTCCTTTCCCCATACTGATTGAAGGGGAACAACATTTTGAGGTCAAAGAGATCTTAGATTCCAGAAAGCATCATGATAAGGTGCAGTATTTGGTGGCCTGGAAACATTTCCCTCTATCTACGGCTGAGTGGGTGAATAAGCAAGATGTTCGTGCTCCAAAGAAAGTGCAATTGTTTCACTCAAAATATCCTGATAAACCTTAATCCGTTGTATCTCTTGCTCTATTTGTATGATCATCTGTTTTCATGTCATTTTTTTTCCTTGTAGGAATAATTCTCTTCTGCAGGGGGGCCAAATGTCAGCCTCCACTCTTTCATTGCTTACTTGCTTGGCTGCCATGAAATGGGAGGTGGGGGGAGCTCTTGGGATTCTTGGGAGGGGGAAACGAGCTGGAGGAAATGAAAGTGAATCTTTGCTGTAGCAATTTCTTTGAAGCTGATAACGTCTCAAGGTCAACGGTCATGGCATAGCAAGAGGATGACACTGCCACACGTTTGCTCCCACATGACCCCTGGAGAACCTGTGGATTGGATGATATACGCTAGACAGTTGGAGGGGATGCTTTCTATATGTGATTTTCGCACTTTGCTTCAGACCTTGCTTTTCTTTGACTGCATTCAGTTCATATCCAGTAAAAGTTACCTTTCTCTATGAAAATGGAGTTGGGATTTTTTTTTCTTGGATAATGAAAGGAGGCCATCCTGAGAGGCTGAGCGCCAAAGAATTGAGGCCTTTGAACTGTGGTGCTGGAGAAGACTCCTGTGAATCCCTTGTACTGAAAGGCAATCAGTCAGTCCTAGAGGAGATCAACCCTGACTGCTTTTTAGAAGGCAAGATCCTGAAGATGAAACTCAAATACTTTGGCCACTGAATGAGAAGGAAGAACTCACTCAAGAAGAGCCTAATGCTGGGAAAGATTGAGGGCAAAAGAAGAAAGGGATGACAGAGAATGAAGTGGCTGCATAGAGTCACTGAAGCAGTAGGTGTGAGCTTAGATGGACTCCAGAGGATGGTAGAGGACAGGAAGGCCTGGAAGAATGTTTTCCATGGGGTCACGATGGGTCGGACATGACTTCGCAACTAACAACAACAACAAAAATCTAATATGAGAGCCAGTTTAGTCTCATGGTTTAAGGCACAGTTTGGAAACAGTGAGTTTTAGTCCTGCCTTGGGCATGAAGCCAGCTGGGTGACCTTGGGCCAGTCACTTTCTCTCAGCCCTAGGAAACATGCAAGGACAAATCGACCTTGCCAAGAAGACTGCAGGGATTTGTCCAGCAGCCACCAAAATCCTTCAAAATGTTAAATCTGCTTTGAAAATGGATTGTAGAAACAAAAGACTTGTAAATTGAAGGCACAGCTCAATGAAGATCAGAATGGTTTTTTGTTTTTGTTTTTTTTTAACCAGATTGCTTTGAGTCATCTTGGCTTTGGAAAATAGACTTTTCCACAGGAAGAGGGTTCTCACAGAGAATCTCTGTTCTTTGGATCCTTCCTCCTGCACCACCCAAGAACAAAGGATCTTCTGCATCCATTCTTGTCACCTGGGTCAGGTAGGCAGCATCTGTTTAAGGGAGGCATCTCTTAAAATCTGAGCAATAGACACTAGGGTTTAAAAAGTAGCACCAGTCCCTGAATTGCACACAGAAACAAACCAGCCACAGGAGTAGCTAGTGCAGCAGTATGACACATTAGTATCACAATTGGTAAGCCAATATGCTGCTTCATTTTTTTGCCAGCTGAAGGGGATGATCTTCACAGCAGATACCCATAAAGTGAATTATTATAGTCCAGCCAAGACATGGTAAGACATGACTATCTATCTTCAGTTTGTACTAGGCCAGACGGTAACTTACACCTCAAAAGGAGTTGAAGTAGCAGCAAACTTGAAATAATAAATGAACTCACTACTCAAAAACAAAAACAAAAAACTGCTACAACATGACACAAATTTAAAAAAAAATAGGAAGAGACCAAAAGCTTGTAATCATGAATGTATTCCAAGTTCACCTGATTTTGTAAATCTTTGAAAGTAAGCTTTCAATATTCACCAACCCTGTCCAATTTTTTTCAAAGGGAGAGATAACATGACATTTTTTTGATTGGCAGAATAATTTTCTCACAAATTGCTAGATTACAAATCTCTAAAACCCAAATCTATCAGGAGTTACAGAATTTTCTGTTTCCTAAGTATTATTCTTTTAGCAATTCCCTGAGCACAACCCCCCCCATACTTGTTCAGAACATGTTAACTAGGTAGATGGTTTAATATAATATGCATATCTTTAAAAACCAATCATTTGGTTTTTCAATAACTCTGATAATTTTGTCAATGTGTTGTATAACTTTACTCCAAAAGGAATATAAAAAGGAAAATAACATATGAGTTAAGGTGTTCTCAACTTTCTGGTAACACTAACACCAATAATCATTAGTCCATCCATTATGAAACATTCTTGATCGTCTCCAATAAATATGAAAAGCATTCTTCTTCTTCTTCTTCTTCTTCTTCTTCTTCTTCTTCTTCTTCTTCTTCTTCTTCTTCTTCTTCTTCTTCTTCCTCCTCCTCCTCCTCTTCCTCCTCCTCCTCCTCCTCCTCCTCCTCCTTTTCTTCTTTTCCTTCTCCTTCTCCTTCTCCTTCTCATTTTCCTCCTCCTCCTCCTCCTCCTCCTCCTCCTCCTCCTCCTTTTCTTCTTTTTCTTCTCCTTCTCCTTCTCCTTCTCCTTCTCCTTCTCCTCCTCCTCCTTCTCCTTCTCCTTCCTCTTCTTCTTCTTCTTCTTCTTCTTTTTCTTCCTCCTCCTCCTCCTCCTCCTCCTCCTCCTCCTCCTCCTCCTCCTCCTCCTCCTCCTCCTCCTCCTGTTGCTACTTGTTGGTAGATTAGGTCTAAGTTAAACAAGACATACAATTGTTGCTCAAACGTGAATTGGCTTTCAAAAAATTCAGGCCTAATTATGAGGATCACTGAGACATAAGGAAAAGTGGCATCCAGAGGGATATTATATGATGAAACCAATTGTTTCTTTTGTCTCATGAGCAAAATGTAACATTGTGTAGTGCAAATACAATGACATCACAACATGAATCACAATATGAAGAGGCTTAAGGAAAAAGAAGGATATATAAGCAAATAATGAAATAATTGTCAAGCAGAAAAAGAGCAAATGTCATGCAAGATGGAACACAGTTAATTAGCAGCAAGATGCATCAAACTTTAATAGCCTTGAGAAAGGCAATAACCTCTTCTTTGATTAAGCAGGTACTTGAGTTTCAATGATCATCTGGTGTACACAATAGTGTGATAAAAGAGTAGCACAATCCTTTTTCTGGTTATTGTTGTTATACGTTTCTGATTACAGTAATGTTTTTATCATGTTTATGCATTAATTAAATAATGCAAAACTTCAACTAACCTTATTGCAGAAAATTTGTGAACAGAATCACAAATTTTGCTGCCTTAAAAACAAGCTTTTCTAAAAATCATTAGGCATTGTGTTTTCCTACCTTTTGAAATTCTACCATTTGGAACCAAATCCCTGTAGAGCTGAAGCTTTACAGGGATTTGGTTCCAAATGGTAGAATTTCAAAAGGTAGGAAAACACAATGCCTAATGATTTTTAGAAAAGCTTGTTTTTAAGGCAGCAAATGTTAAAGAAAATATGATTTATTTATTTTTTTGTTAAGGAAATTGATCTCAGAGGGAAAACGCATGGTCCAGTTTTAAACATTTTATGTACAGCTGATATCAGCGGGTGAGTTCTGTAGGAGCTTATATATTTCCAATTAAAATTAATGAGATGAAAAAGTTCTTTCTTTATTTGGATGCAATGCTCACAGATACATTTCTGGGAAGGCATAAAAATATTTGTATCTTATTGTCCCTTTGCTAACATCAAAAATTTATCATAAAAATATCCTTTGACTTCTTTCCATTCTAAACTGTTTCAGTAGCAGTCATCTGGGCACCAAAAATTGAGAGTATAAAACTACTATCATATGATTGAATTAAAAGATTTAATATGCCCTTTCCACATATCCCCACAGCCCCATATTAACCACATCAAATAGCTACTAGATGTCTGGGAAGGGAACTTGGGGAGGAACTAAATGCTATAACTTAGAGTGGAAAGTTATTGTCTATAACTTAAATTACATACTGCAAAACTGCATCCAATTTTGGTCACCACAATATAAAAAGATATTGAGACTTTAGAAAAAGTGCAAAGAAGAGCATCTAAGATGATTAAGGGCCTGGAGACAAAAACATATGAAGAATGGTTGCAAGAATTGAGTATGGCCAGTTGGGTATGGCCAGTTGGCCGATTGGGTATGGCCAAAAGGAGTAGGGATGACATGATAGTAGTATTCTAGTATTTGAGGGGTGCCACAAAGAAGAGGAGGTCAACTTATTTTCCAAAGCACCAGCAGGCAAGGCACGAAACCATGGATGGAAACTAATCAAGGAGAAAATTAAGGAGAAACTTCCTAACAGCGAGGACAATTAACCAGTGGAACAGCTTGCCTTCAGAAGATGCAGGTGCTTCATCACTGGAAGTTTTTAAGAAAAGACTGGACAGCCACCTACATGAAATGGTATAAGGTCTCCTGCTTGAACAAGGAATTGGACTAAAATACCTCTAGCAATCTGGAACCTTGTCTTACCAACCTCAGAAGGATAGAAGGCTGAGTCAACCTTCATACTGCATTCTAACCACTGTACCATACAGCCCCTACAAACAGTATATTAGATTAGATGCAATGTTGGTTTCATCTAGACCAGGGGTGTCAAATTTGCGGCCTGTGGGCCGAATGCATCATGTGCTGGCCATGCCCACCTCCGGTTTAGTGAAGGGGGAAAAAGTTGTGATGCATCATGTGACGACAACATGACATGATATCTAGACAGCTTTTCTAATGTAACTGACTCAATTTTAATGCAACTTCTTATTCAGAAGTCAGGAAGATGACCTTGATAGAGCTATGCAAGCTCTGTTGCCTAGGTAAAAGGGGCTGAAACATATTTTTAAAAATGTATACTATCCACATAACAGTTGGAAGCAGCTCTAAAACAAACACCTCCCTAGTTATATTCTGTCGTTATATCCATATCGCAAGAAAAGTAGTTTTACTCTTCCTATGGGCTTACTTCATGGTCTGATCTATTTAGCAGGCTGACAAAACGCTGACAGTTTAAAACACTGGACTGTAGCTTGTCAGATATATCAGTGTTCAAATGCAAAGAATTTAGGAGGATTGTCCTTAAAATGTTTTTTTTTTTCTGTTACTGAGATTCTTTTTGCTGTTATCAGAATTCTTCAGATGTTCTGCCAGACAGGGAAAAGCAAAACAATGAGACAAATGTGTTTCAAATGTTCTCTTTAAGTGAAATTTGCTAGCAGCTCTAGCTCCAGGTCTTGCTAATTTTTCCAATATGCTCTTGGGATCAATTTTAGTTGTTTGGATAAAACATTTTTCATGTGCCAGTTGTACGTAGTGACAACTGACTAAAATGCATTTTTAAAAAATAAATGATATGGAAAGAAACTTAAGGGTTTTTTTTTTTACAAAAGTAAAATAAAAGCTGACCAATGCATCTCTCTGATATATTATTCATATTTCCCATTGCAAGATATTAAATGGTTTTGAATATTTTTATTTTTATTAATCATATTTCTATGCTGCCTACTCTCCGAGGACTCTGGGCGGCTTACACCAAACACAGTATACTAAATAGCATATTGCCCCCAACAATCTGGATCCTCATTTTACCCACCTTGGAAGCATGGAAGGCTGAGTCAACCTTGAGCCGGTGAGATTTGATCTGCTGATCTGCTGAACTAGCAGTCAGCTGAAGTAGCTGCAGTACAGCACTCTAACCACTGCACCACCTCGGCTCTTAATATATATATTGACTAACAATACATGCTGTGACTGTTATATATTGAATGATGAGGAAAAGGTACATTGTTTTTACCTTTATCCTTCTAATTTCTTTTTCATTCATGCCTTCTGAGAAGCTGCTCTTCAATAGTGTAGGAGGAATAGGAGGACTTCCAGGAGTAGAAGTCCTCCTATTTAAGGTTGCCTGCCCTCTTCTTCCAGTGGCCAAAATTGGCCACTTCTTGGCAGAGCCCAATTTGCATTCTATCCTACTCTGCTAAGTTAAACCAAAAGAGTTGAAATGAAGGCACAACTCCATCTTAAACATGAATTATATCATGAATTATCGATGTTTTTAGCAATATAACTTGCATCTCTGAACTGTGAGATGAGCAGCAAATAAATTTGATCAACAAACAAACAAATAAATCTCTTTGCACATATCAAACTATGGCAGGGAAGTGACTCTTACCATGCACATCACCTGCTAGCATTGGCTGTGCCTGTTCTCGGTAAATTCCAGGTCACAAAACAAAGAACAACTTAAGCTTTTCTGTCAGTATTGATATTTGGGCTAAACTGGCTAAGTGTTTTTCTCACTAGAAAATTGGCAAAACTCAGCAACTCAATCCTTTATACACAAAGATGACTGCCATTCAAGTAAAAATTCCTTTCAGGATACCTGAGAATACACCTATTAATAAAGGAAAGATCCCTTCCTCTGACTGACACTTCCAGCCTCAATATTCATTGAGCACCAAGTCAATTGATATGGTAAATGAGTGAAAACCTCCCTCACCCAAACTCCACTAGGTACCTAACCATTCAGCACCCTCTTTTGGCTATCCAGCTAATTATAATTTCCAATAATTCCTAGTAGGTAGGCTCTGTTCTTGGGGGGAACAAAAGAAAGGTATAAAGGTAAACAAAGGAAAGGTATAAAGGTATAAAGCCTAAAGATAAACATTTGACAATCTGAACTTCCATTGCAACCTTTGATTTCTGTATGCTCTCAAATAAACGTTGTCTCATCTCCAAGCAACTTGCCCTGTGCGTTCTATGGTCAACCTGGCTAGATTTGAACCCAGAATTTTCTTCGAACAAAACCATGCTTCTAGGAAATGAAACAAGCCATTTTGTGTACAGCATATTACTCTGATTTAACACTGAAAAAAATCAACTTTGATAGTTGTTTTGGAAATTGAAAATGGACAATCAAAGGGAGAATGAGTGACTTGCCTGGCGAGAAAGGTATGATGATGAATTTTCAAACACAACCACTTCTATGTGGAATAATTAAAATGGAATGAAGCAGGAAATGGGAAACTGGTTTATGGAACTGAAAAGTGAAAAGAGCACAGAAAAAAATCACAGAAAACAATTGGGAGGAGGAGAATATTAACTTACAAAATCAAGAGATAGTTTCATAGTATTTACTGCACCATTGACTGTTGGAGATTAAAAATTACCAAACCATGCCTTTCTAAATTAAAGAAAAGGTCTGACAGCAACGAGGGACACTTGTATCTAATTTCTAATTAAATATTAGGTTATTCAGCAACACTTGGAGTATTTAGAAAGGTAAAACCACATATTGTAAAAAAAGAAAAACAATGCTCAGAAACTAATCTAATGAAAGCATCTGGCAATAATACAAATACACTCTACATTTTAAATAAACTGTATAATCTGAGATGATATCTTATTTATTATAAATTTCAGTGTTTGTATATAAGAAAATTAAAGAAGAGGAAACCTGGAGAAATAAAGACTGATTATCAAATCAAATAGCTAAAGTCCATGTTTTAAGTTGTTCACATCTGTGTGAATTGCAATGGTGGGTGACTCAAAATTTTACCAAACTGTACTTTTAACATCAGTCTGTTTTTAATTATTGGAGTTTCACAACTAAAATTCAAAGGCAATTTTAAACAACTAGCTTTCATACCAAATGTTTTATCATTGGAGTATGATTATTCTTATTGAATGAACACTTTACTCAATATTTGCACAAGAGCACACACCTTTGCCAAATTGAACAAAACTTTTGAATCAGACTCAAAGTAACCATTTTGAACCTCATGCAATTGCCTACACTGTTGGAATTAAATCACAAATTCAAATCAAATTAAATTGACTGTTAGAACTTAGCAGTAAGTTTGAACACAATTTTGGCTGATTCATATAGTCCTAGAAATTACAGATGCTACTTGGGAGCAGAACCCAGATCCACTACATTGACTAATTGTTTAAAACTGGACTGCATTAATTGAACATTTTCCTCCCAAAATGTTTATGATGCTTGATATCAAGAACTTCCACTATTATCTAATTTTAAGGAACTGTTTGGCAAGTTGTCATCTTCCTCCAAGAAATCTCATTCACCATTGCTTAATATAGGTGGATGTTAACAAGGTGAATATAAGTCTAATTTAAATGCTGCTCTGGCAACATACCCAGGGCCCCAGGGAAATAAGACAGTAAGAATAGCTCTACTGAATCAGGCTAAGGCCCTGATTCTTTTTCTGGGATGTTCACAAGCAAGAGAGAGAGACAGAACCTTCTTATGCCTTTGTTCTCTCTTTTCAGGCTTCTGTAGAAATACTGCAGTTAAATCAGAGATACTACTGGCGCTTGAATACTAATAGGCCTTGATATACCTGTCCTCCATATATTTATGCAATCCTCTTTTAAAGTCTTGGACTTTATTTCATCCTTTTTTTCAATACAGTGACCACTATTGTATATACTGTTTGAGATGCTATACTGAAGTATACTATAGAATACTGAAACGTTCTAGAAATATACATTTCTTTAAGAACATTGTAAAGCTTGCAGTTTTATGTCAAGTTCCTTTTTCTTATAATGATCCTAATATGGAATCTGGATTTTTTGGCTACCCTTCGGACCCTGATAAATCTGTGCTTAAAAGGAATTATGTACTTGTCTCTGGTTTAAAACAAACTCCCTGGGAAAATGAGTGGCAAAAATGTCTTCTCCTGTGGTGAAAGAGCTTGATATCCTCACTTTGGTACTGTTTCCCAATTGAAAGACCTGTTGCCCAAATAATCCTGCAGCTATTATTACACCAGATGTGGAAGATGGAGGAAAATAAGAATAACAATGACTAAAATATTTCTTGGCACTAATAGACTGTTAGAATTAGAGGTTGTTGTTTATCTATACATGAACTGTGTTTTATTTTAAAGTGAAACATAACTTACACATACTTTTTTTAAAAAAGAGACTATTCTAGTCCTGAAAATATAGCATAAAGACTGTACAGTATGTTTGAAAATAAACAATATACTCCTATTCTAAGATTATTATTATTTTAACACACTAAACAGCTAGAAAGGATACTCTCTGGGGATACATGATAATCATATGTTATGAACCACTTCTCTTATGCTCCATAAAACTGACTACAAGGGGACATATGATGTTTTTAATTAAGATTCTCAATGCATTTTTGTTCATAAAGAAACAACAAGTCTAATGATTTCTAAGTAAATAATGTGCACTTACAAGCCCTGTGGTAAACATGTACAATATTTATAATAAATATTGCAAAATACTGAAAAGACAAGCAAAATATTTGTCCAACCTAGAAATGAATTCAGAATAATGTGGCTTTCTGTTTTATGGGATATGTAAATCCTCTGCCTAACTTGGGCAATCAAAGAGTTTCATTCTGAACTAATTCTATATAGAGCTAATTCTAATTCTATATAGCAGATCAAAAGAGACCTACCAGACTATCCTCTGTTGTATGATCAAGCCACTGGAAGCTCTTCACGATGTCTGAGGTTTTCAGGAGCCCAGGGTGAGTAAACATTTAGTCCCTCCAATCGAGAGGCAAAGCTAGAAGAATTGCAAATAAATATTTTTTCCCCTATGCAGAAAACCAAGAAGGAAAACTGTTATATTTCTGTGGATTATTTATCTGTCAGTAACGAGCCTATGTTGCAATTACCTCAGCTGAGTTCACTTTCAAATGTCGTGCAATGATTTTTTTGCTTTTTTGAGAAAAATCAAACCATTCTGATTATGTATCCCTATACTGCGTGTTAACTGTCACTATTCATATATATTTGCTATACAAGTTACGCTTAAAAATGGAACTTGTAGTGACACTTTATGTGACATGTAATTAAAAGTTAATCAGAACATACCATGCTTTGTCTAAATTGTTCTTAGACAGGAAATATCATGACTCCTCTCTGGAGTCTAATTTTCTCTGGAGAAAATTCAGATAAGCATAAGATTTAGCTTATCTTTTCTATGTAAGAATCTTTTCTGCTTTTTCAGTATGGCTACATTTGTTCCTAGCTATATGACTCAGCTCTGTTTGTATTTAATTCTTTTGAAGCTATATAATAAAAACCATTATTTTATTAGAATAAAAAACAGACCTTTAAATATATATTTTTACATTTTCATTCAGATTTTATATTTCAATTTAAAATTGAATTGGCTACTGTTCATGCTAGTAGCATGAATAGTAATTAATACTCTATTAATGCTAATAATTAATAAAGCTTTTTAATTGTTGCATAAATTTAATCATCATAATTACTTATTATCAAAGAGTATATAAACCTGTTTGGAACATGACAACCACATTTTTCATAGCCATTGGCATGGATCTCAGTGTGAAAAAATCCTTGGACAGTAAAGAAAGCATTGTAAAGTTACTGTTTTTTTCCTCATTTAAAAGCCTAGTATTGTATTCTCTTCTTCTAGGACTATACACCTAGCATCATTATCATAGGAGTGAGAAGGCTTCTAAAAGGAAAGTTAGCATGTTTTGCCAGCAGCAATTATGGACTACAGAATAACAAAGTTGAAGGGACCTTGGAGGTCTTCTAGATCTGGGGTGTCAAACTTGTGGCCTGCAGATTGGAAGCCTCAAGAACTGGCCACCCCCAACCCCAGTTTAGCAAAGGGGGAAAATTTGTGATATGTCACATAATGATGCCATGACAACATGAGTTTGACAGCCCTGTTCTGGATTAACCCTGTGCTTAAGCAGTTGTTCAACATCAAGTTAACTTGGGAGTTTAAGGGGAGAGTTTGAATGGTATGATTCAGTAAGACTTCGAACTCTCATTCTCATTCTCATTCTCATATTTATTAATGAAAAGAAAAAATAAGTTACAAAGCTGAAAGCTCACCATTTTGCAAGAGAGTTTTAATGCCACAATTTTACAAAGCTGGGGAACTATAAATTGACCATCCTTGCTCTAGACCACGTAGACTATGAAATATTCATTCACTTGATCTGGATATCCTTAATTAAGGAAAATGAACTTCTATTGTAGTGTTTGCAAATCACTCTCTCCTATACCTATCCTAGAAAAATCACTATGTTAGGCTACAACAGTGGTGGGTTGCTCCCGGTTCTGTCCAGCTCTTGCGAACCAGCGGTGGGAGGCTCTGCCCACCCACCTGGACAAAATGAAATTCAACAGTGAAAAAATCAAGGTTCTACATTTAGGGAAGAAAAGCAAAATGCACAGGTAGCTGATATGTAGTACCTTGCTCAATAGTAGTAACGGTGAGAGGGACCTTTGAGTCCTAGTGGACAACCATTTAGATATGAGCCAGCAGTGTGCAGCAGCTGCCAAAAAAGCCAACATAGTTCTGGGCTGCAAAAACAGAGGGACAGAATCAAGATCACGTGAAGTGTTAATATCACTTTATAATGCCTTGGTAAGGCCACACTTGGAATATTGCATTCAGTTTTGGTCGTCACAATGTAAAAAAGATGTTGAGACTCTAGAAAGAGTGCAAAGAAGAGCAACAAAAATGATTAGGGGACTGGAAGTTCAAACATATGAAGAACGGTATGTCTAGTTCAATGCAAAGAAGGAGTAGGGGAGACATGATGGCAGTTTTCAATATCTCAGGGGTTGCCACAAAGAAGAGGGAGCCAAACTATTCTCCAAAGCACCTGAGGGTAGAACAAGTAGCAATGGGTGGAAACTAATCAAGGAGAGAAGCAACTTAGAACTAAGGAGAAATTTCCTGACAGTTAGAACAATTAATAAGTGGAACAACTTCCTTGAAGAAGTTGTGAATGCTCCAACACTGGAAATTTTAAAGAAGATGTTGGATAACCATTTGTCTGAAGTGGTGTAGGGTTTCCTGCCTGGGCAGAGGGTTGGACTATAAGACCTCTAAGGTCCCTTCCAACTCTGTTATTCTATTCTAACATCATAGTGGACGATCGCACTCCCGTTGTGAACTGGTAAAAGTAAGTAGAACTCACCCCTAGGCCAAAAGGCAAATAGAAGGCTGAATTACTGGTTTAGCATTATTTAGCCTAGTCTCCTCTTAGTTTCTGCTGTACTTCCAAGAGATAATGATTAATTATCTACATGATGCAGGCTGTCATAGCTGGATAGATATAGATAGATCAAGCTTTCTGTTCCCCTTTCACACATGTCATTATCCTGTAAGAGATATTACAAAGGGTTGAGGCAAACAGGGATATTTCATAATAAAGGAATCAGCATGCATAAAAAGGCAATTTGCTAAATTATTTAAAACAAGTAAAATGATTGTTTTTCAGTTGCATGCTTTAAAATTGCAGATTTAATAAGTAGCATGGAGTTTAGAGACTATGAATAATGAATAGGAAAAAGATTTCTGGGTCTGAAGTTTTTGAAAGGATTGGCCAATTTTATTTATTTATTAGCAAAGGTATATATTGCCCCATCCTCATCATTCAATCTAGGTGATGGACAGATGAATCTCAGGAAAAAGCAAGCAATCCCCAAATAAAATAGTAAGGGACAAGCTTCATCATAGAGTGTTTCATAAGGACAAATGTTGACAATAAGCAAGAAATATTTCTTTCTTTCCTATGTGCATGTCTTTAGAATCATAAAAGAAGACAATTTTCTGTCTTCAAAATAAAAGTTTGTCAGTGAAAAATATTAATGTCTTTTCATGGTTGAAACAATATTTGCTAGTAAGAATGGAAATCAGTAGTTTTGCACAATATCCCATACACATTTTAATGTTTTTCTCCTCTCTATCTAAGTGAGGGCTATTGATTAGCCTAGCATCATACTGTGACTGTATATCATATTTACCTAGTCAGCTGACATTGGCACTGGCCATTGTTATTAATTTCAGGTTCTTCTGCAACTCCTCATCACATGAGAATACTGGTAGCCATACATAAAAATGCCTTTTCAGTACTGCCCTCCATTGGTCGAAATGCTGCCTTAAGAAAGGACTGCCCTGGGTTTTGCTTAAATGTGTCCCTATTATCATGCAAACAAAAGGAGAAGTTGTATTCCCATGGTATATTTTTAAATATGCCTTTTGGACTCTTTAATTGTCTTTGTTTACTGCATTTTATTATATTTTTACAATTATGATACTGATTATTTTAACTTGTGATTATTTGAATTCTCTTATGCAGCACCTTATATGTAAAATATATCAATAAATATTTTCTCCCCCCTTGGCTGCTTCCTTCTTCTTCCTTAGTTAGGCAAGTGATGTTATTATCTGGGTTACATAGCATGAAACAATCCAGATCCAATGGGAAAAATAACACACACTTTAGTCAATAGATGCTGAGGCTCAATAACTCTCTAGGATATCAAATACTACATCTTCTTTTTTTAAATAAATTCTTGGCTTATAAAATCTTTCCCAAGGCACCCTCACCAAAAGATGCTTTTGCTAAGAATGTTTTTATAATATACAAAAACATGGCTGTCTTCCACTTCTTCAATTGTTATCTGAGTCAGGTTTACTGATTACATTACCAAAGGATCTAGTTTTGGTCTAGTAAAAAGTATGTGAAGATTACCAAAGGGAATTCACAGCCTATTAACATCCTTCTCTGTCACCAGCTGTAGGGCATCGTTGGAATTCCACAAATATTAATGTCAGGCATATATAAGTTATAAAAACCCTGCTTGTTGTTTTTTTTTAAAAAAATATGTGAGGAGTAAGCAAGGGGGGAAAACAATTTATCTCTTTGATTACAAAAAAATCATAACCTTCTCTCTAGAGGCACTTTCATACCACAATTGATGACAATTCTGTTTCCAAGAGGATCAGCCCCATCAACCTTTTAAGCATTTCCCAAGCTTCCTAATCATGTCCAGAGTTGAAAAGCCGCTTAAGATTTATACTGATATTGCTCAAATGAAGTGCAAATATCTGCAAAAAGAAAGATGCCATTTCAGAGATATCAGTGGGTGGCAGCTTAATAATGCCTGAATGAAATTCTTGGCTCCTAAAAATGCTGTTGTGTCGAAGAAGATTACTAAGTAGAGACATGGAGAGTAGTGTATTAGGTACTGTCCATTAAGAAAAAGCCCTCCGACAAACAACGAGGGATCTTCATTGTTGCTGTCTGCTGGCTTCCTTAATTAAATCAAGTCATGGAGGCACATCTATTAATTAACTGACACAGAACCTTAAAGATGAAAAATGTTATGCAAAAATATACCCAGTACATGCACATAATCATTCAGTTGCATTTTACATTTTTGACCTCAATGTTCCTAGCAGGAATAATACGTGTAGTGGGGGAAAAACAGATTCTAACACTTTCCAAGGAAATACTAATTAAAATTGCATTTACTTATGTTCAGGATTATTTGAAGGATGTATGTTTACTAGAACAGAGCAGTATCATTCCTATTGTCTGAACAAATTTGTCCTTGGGAGGACCAGGCTGAATACAACAACTTTCACAGTAAGGGAATAAGCCAATGAAGGTAAGCCTAGTGAAAAACCATATGCAGCCCCCTGACCTTGAAAGAGTGATACTGACTGAAACTGGAGACAAACCTCAGGAACCTTGTACAGAGAGCTTGCAAATAACAAAGTGAAGAAATGGTTACTTGCAAAGGAAGGGTCTGGATAGGAGGTGAAGTTTTGCAGAGAATGACTTTAGTTAATCAAGACTGCTTAGCTTCACTCAGGTCTGGAGGCATCTCAGAGGAAAATTTTCCTATGCAATCTCCAGCTTTGCTGATTCATTGGAAGTTAGAGAAGGGAAGTTCCTTGAAGAGATGGCCAAAAAATGCCTTGAGTCTATGCCAAGAATATATACTTGACAGGGTGACCCAAGATATAAATCAGGCATTGCTATTAGGCACCAGCAATATAGAAAGATGCTAGAGGTAGAGTGTCATTTTAGTGGCAATAGCAGAGGTATCAATTCATATTACACAAAAGGCAATAGTAAACAGTCTTGTCTTTTACCGAGAAAGCCACATGGATATAAAAAATAAAAAAATAAAAAATGGGCCCCTCAGGTCTGATGGCCCTCAACATGCTACTGAGAAACAGGTAAAGATCTTTTAGGGTAATAATGGTATCCATGATGTGGGTAGATTAATGGAGGTGCCTATAGGTGCCTAGTTTCTTACGTTATTTTGCAGGGAAAGAAAATTGAAAGCTATAAAGACAGAATTAGAGATTGAAAACAGAATTTAAGAAACATGAGCATGAGAAATCTTCAAATGGTGAAAAATGACATAAATTAACTATAGATTAATATCTCTGCACCAGTGTACTGAAATGACTGGAATTGGTCACTGTCAGTCAGAACATGTTTCCCATTTAGGACACAAGAACAGAGAAGCAAGAACAGGTCTTTGGTGCAATGCAGTCAGTTACCAAGTAACATCAACTGAACTTCAAACACTTAACCAAGTTTATGTTTTAGCTAGAGATACAGAAAAAGAAGTGGTTGATGAGGAGTGGAGGGGGTGAGGGTGAGTTGAGTTCACTTTGAAATTAACAGAACATGAAAGCAAGATATGCTGCTTGTGGGTTGGAAGCTGGAATGTCAAAGTGAGAAATATTAGGGAGGAAAACATGACTGGCTTAAAAAACAGAAAGGAAGCAGAATGACTTATTAATTCATGCCAATTCAAGGATTTATTCATTACTGATACAGTCTTTGAACAATCAAAATGTCACCTATATATACAGATATCATTAGATGGAGTATACATAAATCAAAATGACTATATTAATGGTACAGGGAGGAAGAAAAGTCAGTTATAAAAGCAGTGATATGGTCAAGGATTGACTGTGGAAGAAATCACAAATTGCTTATCTGCAAGTTCCAAGTTAAACTAAAGCAGAAGAACCAATTTGCAGAGTATGATTTTGAGCATATATCCACCATTTTGAAGTAAAGGATCAAAAATTGCTTTGAAATAAATCCTGAGCCTCATTGATAGGGAGCTGGAGGAAGTGTAAATAGAACCAGAAAAGTTGTTAATGATGAATGTGAAAAGAGACTAACAAATATGAAGAAAGAGAAGAAAGCAACTGGAAGCGCACATAAAAATGAATAGTGGAAATTGCCAAGAATGGAAGAAACATGTCTTAAAGTTGCCAAGGATGAACACCCCTGGTTTAAATGCAGCACAACATTCTCTGTTTCATATATATCTTCAGCAAGCCAAGATTGCATCAAAATGGCATAATGTACAATGACTTCATGACACAAATACTCTCCCTTCATGCTCCCATAATGACTAAGTGAAAACAGAATTTTAGAAATGTCTGTAAATTTATTAAAAAGAAGAAAAATAACTATCACGTTGTCATAAGTATTGAGACCCTTCACTCAGTACTTTGTTGAAGCACCTTTGGCAGCAATTACTTGAGTCTTTTTTGGTATGACTTGACAAGTTTTGCACACCAGGATTGGGGGATTTTCTGCCATTCTTCCTTGCAAATCCTCTCAAACACAGTCAGGTTGGATGGCAACTATCGGTGGTCCAGAGATGTTCAATAGGGTTCAAGTCAAGGCTCTGGCTGGGTCACTCTAGTACATTCACAGAGTGTTCCTAAGCCACTTCTGTGTTGTCTTGACTGTGTGCCTAGGATCATTGTCATGTTGGAAACCTTCAGCCCAGTCTGAGGTCCTGAGCACTATGGAACAGGTTTTCATTGAGGATACCCTGTACTTTCTCCATTCAGCTTTTCCTCAAACCTAACCAGTCTCTCAAGTCCATATTGCTGAAAAGCACTCCCATAGCATGATGCTGCCACCACCATGCTTCACTGTTGGGATGATATTGGGAAGGTAATGAGTGGTGCCTGGTTTCCTCCAGACATAACATTTAGAATTGAGGCCAAACAGTTCAATCTCGGTTTCATTAGACCAGAGAATCTTGTTCCTCATAGTCCGAGAGTACTTAAGATGCTTTTTTGCGAGCTTTCATGTGTTGTACACTGAGGAGACAATTCCATCTAGCCTTTTTGCCATAAAGCCCAGATTGGTGCATTGTTGGTTGTCCTTTTAGAACTCTGTCCCATCTCCACACAGGATCTCTGGAGCTCAGTCACAGTGACCATTGGGTTCTTGGTCACCTCTCTTACTAAGGTCCTTCTCTCCCAATTGCCCAGTTTGACCGGGCAACTCAGTGCATCAGCAATGTTATTGTGGCCTTTCCCAGATCTCCTGTCTCTGAGCTCTGTAGGCAGTACACATGGTCAGCAATGAGACCTTCTATAGAGAGGTGTGTGTCTTTCCAAATCATGTCCAATCAATTTAATTTACCATGGTGGACTCCAATCAAGGTGCATGAACATGTCAACAGCAATCAAGAGAAATGGGAGGCACTTGAAATTTAGTTTTTCAAGTGCCTCCCATTTCTTTGGGAGCATTTTCTTTGCAACAACGGGTCTGAATACTTATGCAAATGTTGTATTTCAGTTTTTACTTTTTAATAAATTTACAGACATTTCTAAAATTCTGTTTTCACTTTGTCATTATGGGGTACTGAGTGTAGATTAATGAGAAAAAAATGAATTTCAACAACTGTAGAATCAGGCTGCACTGCGGCATAACAAAATTTACAAAAGTGAAAGTATTCATATATCTTATAGTATAATTTTATATATATCTATTATATTGTTATCTAGAAAAATCTTAAGGTTAAAAATATTTGTTAAAGTTTATATACATGATTTACGGTTAACATATATTTGATAGCTATATTATTATTTAGAAAAACTATAATGTTAAAAATAATTTTATATATATTTGTTATACTGTTATCTAGAATAATCTTAATGTTAAGAATATCTGTTAAGTTTATATACATGATTTACGGTTAGTATATATTTGATTTAGAAAAAAATACAATGTTAAAAACACCTGATAAGTATATATATATGATTTATGTTTAGCATATATTTGATAGATTAACTTTACTTTATTCAATGTTAAAATTTATGATATGTTATCTGGATTTCACCTATATTTTTGGTTTAATATTGATTGATATACAAGATTAATGTTTTATCAGTAAAGGAAGCCTAGGGAGGGAAGGGAGGGGAGGGAAGGGGGGAGGGAAGGGAAGGGAAGGGGGGGTGGATGGGAGGGGGGGAAAGGGGGGGATTGTATTGTAAAACTTTTTCAATAAAAAAAAGTGAAAGTATTCAGAATACTTTTTGAATGCAATGTTTATATGTATGTATGCATGTTCTAGGAGTTAAAGAAATTTATCACTGATGAATTCATATCTTTAAGTTAATACAGTTTGGCAAACTTTGTACTGTCCCTTTTGTTTTCCAAAATTCATTTTTTATGTTACTAACATCAAATTAAGTAAGAATAATATATCTGTTATTCATAGAAGAAATTAGATTAATTTCATATATTATAAAAGTAAATGTATATATTTATTAAATTAAGCAGCATATATTATGATATTATTCTTGAAGTTCTTAGAGCTAATAAATGACTTTTTTCAATGGTACAAGAACATTTTTGCCTGCTAAATGAAACTAGTGCTAAGGTTATTTGTACTCTTTGTAACAGTTTAAGAAATGACAAGCCCACTGGGGCAGATTTGTATAAATATTTGTTTTCTTTTAATTTCATTATTATATTTCTTCTTGTTTTGCTTTTCTTACCTTGAGACATATATGGTAAATGATAACGAAGAATAAAGCAGTAGTACTCCCTAGATCAATTGCTGAGATGAGAGACTCACGATTAGGGATAGATGAGAAGGGATGATGATAAAATCATATCAACAATTGTTAATTTCTTTGTAAAGAAAATGAACAATATGATTTTTTAAAAAAACAATAATATGAAAATGGCAGGGTTCTTCATCAAAAGATACTGATTTCTAACTTGAATCTAAGCTTGGTACTACTAAATTAAGGTTAACACCTTTTTAAAAATATTCCATCTTTGCCAGGCAGATCCAGAATGGTTTTCTCTTCCTGGAATAACTGACTTTATTGAAACTTCAGGCTGAAAACTTCCTTATTTTGTTTTCAACAAAACACACAAATTTATTCATGAACAAGACATAAAGAAATTGATTTTTAACAATCCATAAAATTCAGCCTGCATATACAGTATTTCCCTTTTTTTTGGACTGATGCATACAGACAACTTTAATACATTTTAGAAACAATTGTGAAAATTTAGAAGCAATATTGCTTTGAAGGTTTGAAACATTTTTGTAGACGTTTTAACCTATCTATCACTATGCCACACCCACAGAACCAGTAGTAAAACAATTTGAAACCCACCACTTCAGCATATTATGAATTTCTGGGACTTGGAGACCACAAATCTTCAAGTTGCCAGGCTCAAGAAATACTGGGAGAGTGAAGAAAAGTGCAGTTTATGGGGAGGAACCCCTATTGATTTGATGCAGCATGCGAACTCAGGCATTTGATTTGTAAATTTTAGTTTATTGCTCAGTGTTATGTAAACTGCGCCTTATTAAAGAAACTGTGGGACTTCCGGTGGCGCCTTCCTTGTTGGCGGCGGGCTTTCCATGCCCGCCGGTCTCTCGGTGCGTTAGAGCCGCCTTACAGCTGGCAGGCGGCTCGAAAAACCTGCTCCTTGACGGGAGGAGCAGGGAGAGCTTCTGGGGATGAGGTTGAACCTCCTTGAGCCCCCCAGGAAAATTTTCTTATCCTGGGGAGGGCTCAGAGGGATGGCTCCCTCCATATCCCCAGGGTACGCTCCGCGCCGAGAGGATCCTCCGCTAATTATCTCATTAGCGGAGCCAGACGCTGGGAGCAACACCACAATTGAAATGATAATTGGAGCAAGCTGGAAAAGAGAGAAGAAAAATTTAAGCAAGTATGGATTTTTTTCAACGGATTTTTTTGGAAGAGGAGGGGGGAAGGGGGAAGGAGAGAAAGAAAAATGAAAGTTTTTAAGATGGCGACTGGCTCTGCTTGAAAGGGAAGTGATAGCGGAAATGGAGCGCAGAGTTTAGTCCTGAAAGACTTTGAAAAGAATGTTTTGTCACAGACAAAGAACTTAAGGGAACAGAGGCTGATTTAAATAGATTTCTTCTGTTTTTTTTTTCTTTTCTTTTTTCTATTGAAGTAAGAAGGATTTTTTTTTCTTTTTGGTCCTTTTTAAAAATAAAGATGCCTAAACTTAAAGGAAGGGGGGGCTCCCCTTTGCATCAGATGAATAAAGTTGAAATGTCTCATTTGCAGAGACTTACAGAACAGGAGTTAAAAGAATTAATTACAAGGTCCTTAGAGAGTGTGGTAGATAAGATAAAAGGTTCACAGAAGGATCTCGAGGAACTGGTCTCTGGGAAATATGACCAACTAAATCAAATTATTGCTCAAGTAGCCTCAGATTTTTCAACTGCGGTGGCTGCAATGGGGAAGAAAGTGATTGAGATGAGTAGTAAATTTGAATCTCAGATACAAGAGTTACAAGCGAAACTTCTGGAAGCAGAGGCCAAAAACCATAATATTCAGAATGATGTTATTATGCTTCAAATTAAGGCTATGGAATCTGCAATTAGACTAAGAGGGATAAAAGAAAACAACAGAGAAAACTTAAAAACAACTTGTGCAAAGGCCTTTGCAGAATTATTAAAGCTACAAGATGAATTAATCTTGGGTTCTATAGCGAAAGTTTACAGAGTTAACTCACGTTTGGCTAAACAAAGGAATCTGCCTAGAGATGTCATAGTTTACTTCACTGACAAAAGACTGAGAGATGATATTTTACAAAAGTCTTATTCTGATAGAGTCCAGGTAGCAGGTACACAAATCAGGATCTTCAAAGAGCTACCATCGAAGGTCGTAAAGGACAGGAAAGATTTTGATTTTTTGGTCAAGGAACTGAAGAGAAGTAATATCCCATTCAGATGGGACTTTCCAGTTGGTATAATTTTTAGATATCAAGGTGTGAGACATTGTTTGAATACTATTGAAAAAGCAGAATATTTTTATCAAAATATCTTTAAGGGAGCACCGAAATATCTCAAGAATAAAAAGTCAAAAATAGAGTTTACAAAATGTGAACAGAAAGAAGAAAATCAAAGTGTGTTAAAAGTAAAAGGAGAATTTGGTGGTTGTCCAGAGGATTCTATTACGGATTTTTCTGATGAGAAAACTGAACACCTCAGTGTCCTTGGGGGATTACAGGACCTTGAACTGCTGGAGGAAGATTTAAAAAACAAAGTTTCACTTCGAGATGACCAGCAGCAGAGGTCCAATACTCTTCAAGACATGGGGGGTGATGCTAATCAACAGGAACTAGATTTCAATGAAGAAATCCGACTGGAAACCACAGGTGATAAATTTAAAGAGCATCGTGAATTGTTTGATACTGAATCAGAAAGCATTGAAAGATTTGGAAAAAATGGATTATAAAATTTTTTTTAAGAAGTACAACAATTTGTTAAAAGTTCATTCTGAGTTGGACTAACTTTAAATTCATATATTAAAATGGATTATAAAAATTTTTACTATGAAGTTTATCCTGGATTGGACATGATATCCTGAGTTCTGATAGATTGCTGCAAAATAAGCAGCGATCACTGGTTACCCAATTATATATTTTTTGTGGAACTTATCTTCTAGGAGAAGACTATGAAATTGAAAATATTTTATAACCCGAAGGATTGAATTGCAAAGGGTGGCAGGATTTGAAATAATTTTAAAGGAACATCTGGGAATGCAGCTCTTAGTTGGTTTTTTCTTCTCCTTTTTTTTTTTTAAGACTTGAACGTTAAGGCTGCAAAAGCCTATTTTTAGGTATAGTATAAGTTAGCTTGAATGAATTTTCCTAGAGGTGTGAATATCTTCGTGGTTGGATTTTATCCATATAAAGTCACTCGGGGGGTTGTGTGGAGAAATGTTTTATTTTGCTGATGGGGGCAGCGGCAAGATGAAGATTATTGAAGCAGGATTTATGTGAGGAAATATGTTTGACATCAATCAAGTTGAAGAGAAGATTGAAATTCGGATTATAGAGACTGAGAAATGAATTGAATAAAAGATAATTTTCTTTATGATATAACTGTATGATTATAACTATATATGTATATATATTTCTTATGTTTTATGTTTTGGGGGGTTTTTCTTTAGTTAAGGGGTGTAGTTAGGATAGAATTATAATGGTGATCTTAATTATAATGACTATCAATGGTTTTTTTTTATTATAATATTGTTTAAATATATTAATGTCTGGTTTTCTGTTTGTTTGTTTTTTTACTTTTTTTCCCTCTCCTTCTTTCTCTTTCTCTTTCTCTTCCTCTTTCGAAATTTGTTTAATTTAGAATTTGAATATTTAATAATCTTTTTCTTTTTCCCTTGTTCTAAATTTTGTTCTTTTTAACTTGTAGCGGAAGTCGGGGGGGGGGATAGGGAGGGAAGGGGCTGGGGTTGAGGGAGGATGGGAGGGGTTGGGTAGGGGGATTGGGGAGGGGGGGTGAAAATGGAAAAATTTCTGTATTGTAAAACCTTTTCAATTTAAAAAAAAAAGAAACTGTCGTTAAGACAAATTTTGACCTAACGTAAACCCACTTGTTCACTGTGAAAGTCTCTTCCCATCTGGGTCTTTATCCTTATTATGAGCCACCTAGAGTTACCTTAATGAATGAAACAGTGATTGGTAAATAAATAAAACAATTCTGATTATCCCATACATAGCGTTCTTCTCTACAGCTGGCATTTGGGATCAATTTTTGTACTGCTTTATGTGGAGGTGTTTTAACTGCTCTACCTTCAGTGACATACTTTGCTTCTGAATGCTCTCTATTTAATTTTTATTTTAATTCACTTTAAGCACTGATCCTCTTACGCGTTTTTAATCATACGCTTAGTCATACAACACACAGTGCCAGCCCCATAATGGGCTAACCTAGGAAGAACAAGTTAACTGAAGAAATTATAATGAGCCGCATTTGGAAAGAAGAGATTGAATGATTTCTTCTGATTACAGTCATATCTTTCAGGGGAATGGAATGGAAAATGTCATTATGATTTCCAGCCTGATTGCAAACATGAATTAAATCACCAGCTGTAACAAATGCTGGTGGTGGAATGGCCATTTTCACCACCTCCAAAGGGCTACTATAGATCTACAAGAGAAACAATGGAAACATTTTCACTTTTTTTCTGAATTTCAGTCACCTTTTTCTTTCTACAAGTTCTTTGGCTTATCATAGTTATGAAACAATTAGCTAAACAAAGAGCCACTTCATGCATCCTGAACTTGGGAGAACATTAAAAAAGTATATTGATTACTTCTAATTTACTATTTGATTGCTCCTTTGTCAGTACTTACAGGTTTTATCAATGGAAAGCTTTGCCTGGAGGTTCCCTCTAGGAATAATACCATGCAAGTACTTCAGTTATTCAAATGCTTACATTAAAATAATTTTGTGTATTAACTGTGCAGATCTACTGTAAACAGGCCTGAGGAGAGGGGGGTGCAGCCGGTACATTGCTCCAGGACCCACGGAGCTCAAAGGGGGGCCATGAAGGAGAACTTTTTAAAAAAAATTTACAAAACCAAATTTTTAAAAAGAAAAACATTATTGGATATATATTTCATACTATGTACTTTGTGTGTATAGCAAAACCACCTTGAAGCCTTGTTCGACATAACCTTTATTAGTCTTGTAGGAAGTTAGCACCCACCCCTCTGCTAGAAGAATGAAATATTTTAGGAAATATTAAAAAGGCAGAATATATTTCCCTGGATGAGAAATGGAGAAACATGTTTTAAAGACAAAGCAGCTTCCTGCCTCTCCTCCCCACACCTTTGTCAATGGGCCATTAAGGCCTCAGCCAAGCTCACTCATTCCCCCCTCCCCCACTTTTGTCAATGGACCATCATCGGCAACACAATAGGACCCACCTAGCAACAGAAACTCACCACATGGCACCTGGGAAAATTACATCAGCCGGTAAGGCTAGCTAAGACCCCCACCACCTAGGAGTCTGACAACCAATTAGCATACTCTTCCTTTGCGCCAGGAAGTTCAGAGCCCAGAGAGGGCATAAAACCCAGGGACTCGCAGCATCTCTGCCCTTTTCTGTTCAGGAACTCAAATCATGTGATCCTGTCCACATTAAACCATCTTTCCAAGCAGTCTCCATGTTTCAAGTGTCTTTTTTCCACTTGAAACTGAACCCAGAAGGATATTTCTTCTAACAGTCTGAAATTCAGTGAACAGTTATTTGTGTAATTTATTGAATTTTAATTTCATTACTTATTTATTTAAGTTTGTAAGTTTGGTTTCATTTCATTTATGAATATATTTTATATTTCATTTCAGTTTATGAATGGTTATGAAATGTCATCTCAAAAATCTGGAGCTCAAAAACGCAAAGAAAAACAGAAACATGATGAGATTAATAAAAAGGGGTGACAAATGCTTTTTCAATTTGGTGTTAAATGCAAAACAAGTGAAACTAACCAAAATGAAACTTTAAATTCAGAACAATGTGAGACAAGCACAGAACTGAAACAAAGGTTGGAATCTCATGAGGCCAGTTTGGATTGTTTATACACTAATCTGTCTCAGCCGTCCTAGGCTAAGCACGGCAACACCAAGAAACACATGCGCACAGGTCGGTGCTATGCTGGTTTATTATCTGGCTGGCTCCAGGAACGTACTGCACTCGTTAAATGATTTGAAATTAGCGCTACATTCCATAGGCGTGCAGCTGTTTTATAGCAAAGAGCTCATTACTGTGCCGCCCTGTCCTGTATTTAAAGCCACACCCTCCCTCCTCTTTCCGGATGCTGGGCTCGGAGTCTCAGCGTTTTTCCAGCCTCTCCTCATGCCAGCGTCTCTGCAGTGAGGGTGTCAATGAATACAGCAGTCGGTGTGTTGAAGTCCTAATACCGTCGCCCCGCCTTCCCCACCCCACACACGTCCGCCTATTCCTGAGTGCTCCCATCACCAGTGCACTTCCCCCCCCCCCCGTGCAGGTTACATTGTTGAGTGTTGCTTGGCTCGACAATCTGTATTATTGTTTTTATTATGTTTTACATAAGTACCTGCCCTCTTTTTAATATTTTTCCAAGTATGTTTGAATGTAATTAATAAAAGTACAATTATGACATTATTGATTTATGTGTCCATGTGTAGGTGAGGGAACCCATATTAGTCTTGTTCCAGCACTTAATAATCCTCTCGACGGCCCTGACTGTAAACACAGATCTAGATACATTCCCTGGTATTATTAAATGGAAATTAAAAAGAGCACTAGTGGTATGACTAAAGTGTATGTACTATAACCCATCATCTTTACTTTTTTGACTCGCCCCTCCAGCACCTCTCCCATGCCTTACAATTGTCTTTGATATCTCCCTTTCTTTCTCTTTGTAAATAGCTTGGGAATCTTTCTTTGAAACTCTATGGAAAATGGAATATTTTTTTGTACAGATAGTACAAAGCATGCTAAGGATAGGTATCAAGACATAAACAATGTGACATTGTCTGGTTTTCCTCCTCTTTCAAGCAGAATATTAAGTTCACAACAATGTGCCTCTTCCACCTCTAGTATATATCATGCTGAATGAGCAAAATTATTCATGGCTGTTACTTTATTATGCATTCAACTGAATGTGTTACATTAATTAGGGCATCTTGATTTAATACATGCAGATGCATTTGGTTACAGAAACTTTTTATTTATAGAATGCAATTTTTGGGAAGAATTTTGTAGTCTTTTTTTTTTCTTTCCTGCTGAAAAACATTTCAGCCTTCCACTAAGTCCCAGCAGGAGCTGTTAAATGTGTCAGCTGGAGCATCAGAAGTACAACCTCTTAAAGATTCCCAAATGAAGGAATATGGCTGATAATACAGTCCTACACATTCTCAGAAATAAGTCCCACTCTAAGTTCAATGAGTCATACTCATAAGCAATTGCTTCTAGGAAAGCGCACTTATTGTAGCTTTCTGTTATTTTGTCTGACACCTTTTTACTTCGTGTTATTATGCTTTGTCATTTTGGTTGCTTTTTTTTAAAAGATACTAAATTGCAGCTAAATTGCAGCTTTAATTCATTTTAATAGCCATGTTGAGATCTTTGAGGAAAGTTTGGTTATACGGTAAATGTTCCTAAATTAGAAAGGTTGCTAGAATCACTATAGGTTCCTGAAAAGATGTTCCAAATATCTTCTAAAACCCACATCTATTAAATTGGTAAAAACAGCCCAATGTTTCTGCTGCTGAAATGCAAATAGGCAAGAATGTCAGAGCTACTGTAGCTTTAAAATGATCATGAAAGAGAATTTTTTAAAAAGCAGAAACACTGTGTACCCATTAAACAATTCAATTTATCAGGGTAATTATTGCCCATTGTGTATTTTATCCTGATAGAAAATCACAGCACACAGAGATGAGGAATGTCCTATGAACACTTTTTTTAAAAAAAAATAAGTTTTGATTATGCTTGCTCTCAAAGGTTTAGGGAGCTTTTCCAGAGATGCCAATAGTAACCTTTGAGAGGAAAATGAAAAGGCAATTAGGAGAAAACTATCTTGATGTAATTCAAAAGCTGGATATAATAAGACCGGTTTTAATGCCAGGACTAATTAAATATATATTATCATGGTAGTTTCTAGGAAAACACATGCATCCATGAATACATACAAACTACGTATGTCAAAATTTCCTTCAAACTGTATAGTTTATATTTCTACATTGATTGGCCTTTTCTGGATATTTTCCTGTATCAATATTGCTTTACTTTGTAAGCTGCCTAACTGAGAAAGCAATTTCTACAGGTTGTTTAAGGAACTTTCAAGAAATGGAGAAAACAGCATTGACATGTTAATAATAAGTGAAAAGTTTTGGGGAGGACCCAAGGCATTTAAATAATGTGAAAAAAGTCAAGAAGTTAGCAGTTTTCTGCAAGAGGGCTGCTTATTGATTAGGTAGACATAAGCATATATTTATACCATGCAGATGTTACAAATCCTGCCAGTTAAGATAGTGAGTGGTATAAGCCCCAATTCCTTTATAAGAGCTGGAAAAAGACTCCCGATCAAAGCTCTTGAGAGACACTGCCATTTATTACATAATAAGCTTTACAGACTGATGCTGCTACTTAATATAAGGTGATATCACCTTAATATAAGGTGATTTCTTATGTTCTTCTCTTCCCCCACCTTGGTATGGAATAATATGTTTACATAGAATGTCCCAATGTCCATAGTTAGTCATACCCAGTTCTTAATTGCAGTGGCTGCGAGACTGATGGGCTATATTTTAGAGAAAAGAACATTGAAGTTCTGGACTTAAATTGTTGCTACAAGACTGAAAAGGACAGCCAGATAAGCTATATGGGTATCATTTAGAGGGCATTTCTGAACCGTATCTGCCAGTAATCTGGAATGAACTACTCAGTTCTCCTCCAATGGCAGGTCAGGGAAGTCTTCAAGGAGATGTTCCTTTTAAGGAAGATGAGCTGGTCCATAGAAAAGCTAGATATGAGTGATAAGATGCCATCATATCACCTGCCCTGAAGGACATCGTCTTGCTCACAGCCCTAGTTATGAGAATGTACCAATGGGCATTGGTTGTGGCCTACCAGCACCAACGGAACTAGCAGCAGATTCAGACAGTGAGGAGGTTGGGGAGGAACATGGGCAGTCCTGGAGTCTGGGGAAGGCTCTGATGAGGGCTCTACATCGGAGGCAGAGAGAGGGCCAGGGCCATATGCCAGTTATCAGTTGCCTTTGGAGTCAGACATCAATAGGCAGATGAACAGCTGAAGCCTATTCCCAGTGTGCGCGTGCACAGAGTTGCCAGTCGAAGGGAGCATCTAAAGAACAAGGGTCAACTTGGGAGTAAGCCCACAGGTGGACAATGAATGGCCCCTCCCAGAGGGAATAAAATAGGAGTGAAAGGGGAGTGGAGTTTGCAGGGGACAATTAGTTTGCTTAATTGGTCTGTGACTCTCAGAGATTTCTCACCAATTTTTGAAGATATCGGCCTGGCAGCTCTCCAAGCCAGATAAGATCTGTGACTTTAAATTCTCCCTTGAAAGACTTTGCTAAATGTGAATGAGCGGAATTCACAGTAACTTAATAAAAAGGGAGTTTTGTCGAGACAAGGAGCCTGCTTCATGCTCTTGGGAAGCCTAACATTGTTAGCCCAAAATTAGACCTACTCTGTACCCTCAATTTTCTGTGTCTAACACAAATAGGAGAAAAAAGAACATTCTATATAGTTGGCTAAAACACCTTTCTTTATGGCAAGGTGCCTCAAGTCAAAATTGTCGCATTTGGATCTGCCAAGCAAAATTCCCAGGTGTTCAGATCAAAACTTGGGGCAGATCACAAACCCTGTCTGCAGCTTCTGCTTCCAGCTGAAATGTAGTTTTTCTGCCTGCCATTATGTGCCACTATGTGCCACTATGAGCCACTATCACAATTAGAAGCATTTCCCACCAGTTATTATCATGGATAATCATTTCCTTCATCCTTTGGTTAACCTGGCTGGTAAGAATAAAAGTCTGCTTGAAATCCAAATATTTCATCTGCTATATAACCCGAGAGTGATATTAGGCTGTTGCATATTCTTCTGTTTACCCAAGAGAACAGAAGTTCACCCAAGAACTTCTCTAAGAAAAGAATTAGAAGCAGAACTTGGCTCAGCTTGGGAGTTTTTACACTTAGATGTTAGCCACAAAGGAGAATTGCTGAAGTGCAGAAACTATTTTTAGCTCATCGCAAACCTTTTAAAAAGGGAGTAATAACAATATGAAATTATGTGCATCTACATACACACGCTATAAGAAACATTTTGCTCATAATAAACACTGTATTTTAAACAATGTAAAATAAAACACAATACTACAGCCAATATCAGCTCTTTCGTATGAACACACTTGTGCAAAAAATCCAGGTAATCCCTATGAAGAATCTTCAGCGTGTTTCTTGACAGTGATGTAATAGCTTTTAAACTATCTTTTCTATTACCTGTCATTTTAATTAACATAGTAAACAAAACATTCCTACCCATAGATAGAAACATAGCAATGTGTATCCCATCTATTTATTTTACAACATGCTGTCCACATTCTGAGTGAATGGAAATAAATAAGGATACGTTGAATCACCCTGCTCATCCCTTCCTTATCTCCATGGTTTCATCTTCTTGTGGGCTTCGAGAAGTGTGATTCAAAAAGATCAAGGAAGAAAAGAAGGAAAATAATCAAAGTCTCTTAAGCAAAACAAATCACTTCATTAAAATGTGACCTCTTTGGCAGATACTGTGAACAAACATGCATATCTATGATAAGTAGCTGCTGTTTATGTTTGAACTGTATATTCTGACATTTATTATGTATTCCAAAGGATGAGAAATATTATCAGGGTCTGCAACCCCTAAACTTTTTAAAAATAATTGAAAAGTACAAACCAAGTGCCTGAAGCAAAATGTTCTGTGCTAGAGCAAAGTCACATTTCTCAGATAAATAATGTAGAGATAGAAAGAAATAAGAAAGGCACATCTCCCAATATTCTTCACTACCTTTGTGGTATTTAGTTTTCCACTTCTCCAAGAGAAGCTTGGCCAAAGTTCATCTCTGTGGAAAAAACAGAAAGGATAGTTTTTCCCTCCCTTATTTTTGCTCTGATGCATTTTAATCGTTTATGTTCAGCATGGATAGATAACTCCTTCAGTATGGATTATTCATAAGGCTATACCTGGAAATGTCTGTTTTCTTCTCCTGTCAGCTAAACTTCATTTTTAAAATCTTCCATGGTGCTTGAGAATTTCTTTCAAATTTTCATTAGTGCTTTCACTGGCAATGTTGGAGGGTGAAATCAGAGTCAGAGGCTGAAGAAGCAGACTAGGCAAGCTGTCAGCCTCCAGAGTCAGCAGTGAATCAGGTCCCTGTGGCAGCTTCAGGAGACAGTGAGCCTGAACAGATGTGACATGATTCAGATAATGAGAGGCCAGATTCTGGCAGGGGACCTAACTGAAGAACATAGTAATGGCAGCTATGAAGGGCAGAGTAAAAGCAATGAAAGGATTAGGGCAGCAATACCCAAAGCTTCTCAGTCCCTGGAGCTACGTAAAAGCAGATTCCTCAAGTGATCCAATGGCTGTTTGAGGAGACAAAGGCTCTGCTTGTCACAGCCTTGATCCACAACTTCTTCCTTGGTTTCCTCTTCAAATTTTGATTAATTTTTAAATAGATTCTAGTTAAGAGTAATGGCTGGGAGAAATCTGCCCTTTGTGTACCACCTCTACTTGAGAAATGTGTATTAAAATTGAAATGCTGGTTGGTATGTAAGTTGATGTTAGCTGGCTAGCTGTAGATGTACACATTCCCAAAAAAAAAACCTCTGTTAAAGGTGGCCCTGCAGTCAGAAGGCAATTTTTCTAGTATTGGGGTGGTGGATAGTCATGGAGTGATATGTGATATCTCCATGTAGCAATGTGCCCCTAAGGACTTGCAATTGCTCCTCACCATTTAGAAAATCACTAACTATATTTCTTTCCCCAGCATTTTTTTTGAATAATTTTAATATTCATATCTATATTTTAAGAGTTTATATTAAATGCCAAGAGTTGGTTGAGAGATGGGTGGCTATCTAAATGTTCTAAATAAATAAATAAAATATTCTGTGCTTGTTTTTCAAATTTGGTGGCTACCTGAGTACATGGGAAAGGAAGGGTATGAATCAAATGTATCCCACAAACAAGCCATCCAGTGATTTTACAAAGGTAGGGTCACAATAATATCATTCCGAACACCAAGATAGGTTTTCTCCTTTTGTTGGGGAAGCCAGGAACTGAGATTCTTAGATCTAAGGGAGATTATCAAAGGCATTTTCAGCGTAGTACTGACTGTTCCAACCCATGCAGCAGTGGTGAAATCCAATTTTTTTTTACTGGTTCTGTGGGCGTGGCTTGGTGGGTGTGACTTGGTGGGCGTGGCAGGGGAAGGATACTGCAAAATCTCCATTCCCACCCCACTCCAGGGGAAGGATATTGTAAAATCTCCATTCCCACCCCACGCTGGGGCCAGCCAGAAGTGGCATTTGCCAGCTCTCCAAACTACTCAAAATTTCCGCTACTGGTTCCCCGAACTGCTCAAAATTTCCACTACCGGTTCTCCAGAACCTGTCAGAACCTCCTGGATTTTACCCCTGCCATGCAGTATAGCTATATTCATTGCCCCCATCCTTACAGAATCTTGTCATTTTCCCTCTCCACCTAGGGGCATAATACATTTGCAAATTGTTTCTAAAATTAGGCTGCCAACTATAGGAAATGAGTTTATGTGAACTGGAAGTTCTTTTCTCTTTTCCTGCCCATCTTAAGTTGTCCTGTAATTGGGGGCCAGCTTAGTTTCACTAAAGCTGTAGTGTGTGAGATTGGATAAATTATATTGATGATAAAGAAAAAAAGGCAATAAACACCACAAAAACAAGAAGAGGATATGCCAAATGCTAGTGGAAAATGTCTTCTATTGTAAAAGGCTATTGTGTTTGGAAACTCTGTATAAAATTTCACCAGGACTTGAGACATTTCCTTTTTCCTAATTGTGCTGAGCCACACTGTTCACTTGATCCATATAGGTTTTTGTTTTATACCTATAGTCAGCTAATCAGTGGGAATCTAAGTCTAATTAAACTCATTACAGCCTCTTGTATTCTCTAAGGCACTTCCACATAGCTCCCAAAGCCTCAGACACATTTTCACAGAACACTGCAAATTGTTCTGCTATTGCCAGTATAATTCTCCAGCTTTCCCTAACTCAGGTTGTGCCACCATCTATGTCATTGCCTTACCATCTTTGCTGTTTGCCAAGGGTAGGGAGTGGGGACGGAAGAGTTGGAAGGGACCTTGAAGATTTTCTAACCCAACCCCCTGCTCAAGCCAGAGATCCTGTACCATTTTGGACAAATGGCTATCCAGTCTCTTACTTTGTTTTAAAACATGGAGAAATTGTGACTAGTTATCACGGAGCCTTGATTTTAGCAGTAGGTTGTGAGAGCCAAGAAACCGTGGACTAGTAGTCCTGGCTCCAGGGTTTATGTTGCATTCTCATTCTCACAGTGTTTTTTTCCCCCTCAATACCATAAGTGAACCAGAATTTAATCAAATCAGCCTCAAAGGGCCTATAGAACCTAGTAATGTCTTGAGAACTGATTTGTACACATAGGTTGTCTCATATAAAGTATGTGAATGGGCCCCAGAAATAGCTTTATGTCATATTTATATTTATAGAATAGATAAAGTCAAGACCTAAGTTACTTGGAAATGAACAAAGGTTGCCTTCCCTATTACTAGTCTGTCCATATTCTATGTTATTTTGCATCTGTTCTCCAAGCCTTTTCCTTATCAGAAGTACACAAGGAAACTATAGAGTGTTGGATATTTTATTTATATGGCTTTAGATTTGGGATACGCTTCATCAGGGAACTGTTCGGGGCTTACTGGTATTTTAGATTCTAAATTTAAACCATTGATTTAAATCTAGGCAATCTGAATGCATATAAAGTTTCTGCTGTTTTGTTTTGCTGGCTCCTATAAGGTTATTTGTAATGTAGAGGTTATTATTTTATTGTAAATGGGCCTGAAAGGGCAGTATATTTTTCATTGGTTGACTAATAAATCAGTGAAAACTAACATGAGACAAACATTCTATTTCCACTTCATTCAGATGATTGCTGGCCAACAACTAAAAGGATAAATAAGTGCAAAACAGAAATATTGTGTTGGGTGTTAAGGTAGACAGATAAAGATCAGTGATACATATTTTTAAATTTAACATCCCAGCCATTGAAGTAGTCACAGGAAGTGAGAATACTATGTTCAAAAATCAAGCCTTAAAATAATAACACTATAAAATAGGAACCATATTTTTATAAAATAGTGATTAGTTTAGGACAATCTGCCCTGTTGCCAGTGATGCCTGTTTCCATCGCAGCTGGCAGCCTAGTTATCAAAAAAAAAAAAAAAAGTCTAATAAATTTCAGAAGCAGACTTCTGAAAATTATTATTCTATTCCCTCCCCTCCTTCCCTCCTTTTTTTTCCCACCTGATTGGTATATGTCCAGAAGCTACTTCACTCAAAAAAGATTCCAAGATCTCTCAAGTCCACAACAGGTTAAGATTAGATATATCTATTGTTAAGGAATCACCATTATATATTCCTTGCTGAATCTTACTATTCATAGAAATAAATAGAACTCCTTGTGATTAAGTTTTCAGTATCTCATTTCATAGGATTTACTATCTTCTGGGACATCTTTCTTCTTCAGGATATCAAGCCACTTGCATCTGACCTACGTTCTATCAACATTTACTTTTCTGTGATAGGATGACTCAACATATACTGTATTTTGGGGTATCTCATGTCTTGCACCTAAACTCTCTAAACTGCACATCATCTCCTTGTCACTCTAGAACAGTGAGAGATAGAGCCGAGAAGGTTTAAATAGAGACACGGTGTCTTTAAGAACTTTTCAGTGTCTGTTTGGACAAGTGAAAGCTGATGTCTTTTTGGAGGATGCGAAAGTGCTAGATATCAGAAGAGAAGGTGTTGCAGTTTATCTGTGTGAGAGATTACAGAAAAGTTTAAATTGTGAAACAAAAGAATCAAATGCTGCTAGAAAGAGGGTTGCAGCTGTTCAGTTAATCCAGTAGTTGAAGTTTCCAAAAAGAGAAGAGCAGAACTAAAGACACAAAAAAGGAGAAAATCTGGCAAGTTTCTGAATCTATAAAGTTAGCAAAGCTGAAAAGCTGATGAGAGACAGAAGCAAACAACTCAAAAACCCACTTAATTTTCTGAGAGTTATAGGAAATTTATTTTCTATTCTGTGGCAGGATTTATGAAAAAGCTGCTTGTTTTCTCACTCCTTCCATTTTTCTGCACAGGCTTTCTAGTCTCTGGAGAGTCTTTCAGAGTCTTTTTTGGTCATGTTTTTTTTTTTTGTTCTCCATGAATCAAGAGAAAAGAATAGTTGTTGGTGGATTGGAATATTTTCTGCAATTACAACCTAGATGCCATGACATCAGCCATGACATTGTCTCAGGTTTATGCACAGCCACCTCAGTTCTTCTAAGTAGGGAATCACTAATCACTATGGCAACTCTTCTTTTTCAAGTAAGTTCATGGGTTTCATCAATCCTTGGAATTCCAAATGTCTTCCACAGTGTTCCATGCAAGGACCAATAAGAACAATGCTACACTCAGACCCAGAGAGCAGTCAGTTTCACTCATGAAAAAATAAGAATTCAATAGCTGCTGTGTTCTGCTATTGACAATCCTTCTAAAGTGTAACCAACTGCCTTCTTATAAGGCCAGCTTCTCATTTCCTGAAATTCCCTACACTGAGAAGGAATCTTCTGATACATAACAAGTTCTCCAAGACAAGATAATGGATAGAGATTGAGCCATATTATCAGGAAGAACATCTCAAAATGCAGTAATCTAATCCTCAAGATTTAACTACTTTAAGTAAATAGACATTCCCTGATCCTGTTTCTAGTAATGTCTGGCTTCAATCATGCCCCTTCATCCTCTGTTCCTCACAACTGCTAATGAAACACATACCCTTTTTGTAGAAAAGATTGAGCCAAAATAATATATTGTTTTGTTGCTGCTGCTACTGTTATTGTTGTCTGGTACCATTTTGCTATCTTCACAGAGCAGCTGACATAGGGACAATGTTCTCTACCTTATATTTCAAATGAAGGAACTGTTTTTCTTTGCCTTGATACCTTTTCTCAGCTTTAATTCCTACTTAATCCTAGTTTTTTCTGATAGCATGTCTACAGAATTAGATTACTTGGTTGTCCTGTTCCTTAGAAGTCAGTTCTTCTTCCCACTTCCTGCATGTTTCTGGTTTTCAGATCTTCACTGAGCATCTACAAGAGCCTGCTGATTTTGTCAGGATAGCGGAAGCAGTGTTACAAACTGTAGTGTATATGCCATTCCTTTTTTTACATCTGTGTGGCATTGCAGTGCATATATGAAAGAGGCAGAGTTTATGACACAATACAGTAGCACTTCTTTCACCATTCTGACCCCTCTTGTCTCCCCCCCTCAGGCCTTCAAGAATTGACTGTCCTGCCTCCTGTTCTGGAGCACTGCCATTTCTTTTTGTGAGACCTGAAAAACATTTCAAAATTCCAACAGTGCAAGACATCATCATCTTCTTTTGATTTTGGTTTTCACTGTCATTACTGGGGTTGCTCCTTTGTTTTATTTTATTTCCTGTATTGCAGGGCCAGCCGCCTCTGTTTGATATGAAAATTCGGTGCTCTACTGCTCCGAATTTTTCCTCAAAGATTGCTACAAGCTTGTAATACATATATGCTGCAAATATATGTCAAGTTGTTTTCAGGCAGGAACACAAAATGCCATAAATGTTGCAGTTCATGATTTCAGTTTTGTATCATAGCACTTTCAATGAAAGACTCTTTTTTCACATTTCATCTTCAGGCTATCAGGTTAATTAAATATGAACATTTCTCACAGAAGGAAAATGTATTAGGACTTTAAACTTCCACATTAAACACATTAAACTTCTCAGGGGCTGCCACAAAGAACAGGGGGTCAACTTATTTTCTCAAGCACCTGAGGGCAGGACAAGAAGCAATGGGTGGAAACTAATCATGGAGAGAAGCAACTTAGAACTAAGGAGAAATTTCCTGACAGAACAATTGATCAGTGGAACAACTTGCCTCCAGAAGTTATGAATGCTCCAACACTGGAAGTTTTTAAGAAGATGTTGGATAACCATTTGTCTGAAGTGATGTAGGGTTTCCTGCCTGGGCAGGGGATTGGGCTAGAAGACCTCCAAGATCCCTTCCAATTTTGTTATTCTATTTCTATTTCATTCAGCAGGAAACAGTCAGACACTTACAATGGCTAGCTAAGTAGCTGTCACGAGTTATAATGCAGTATATTCTGCATTATAATTCATTGTTCAGTTATGCAGGACATATCTCTGTGGTCCTTTACAGCTAAAAGGACAATCCAAAGAGCAAATGCTTCTTTGGCTAATTTCTTCCCTTCTTTGTGTCTTCCTCCTCTTGAACTCTACTTTGCTCTTCCTGTTTGCTCACTCAGTATTTCATCAACTTTCACATACACTGAAGAGCCTCTTCTATTTGTAGAGGATTTTATGCAAGTAAATTCTGTTCCATCCAGATTTTCAATCATGTGGAGATCTTCCATGGATAATTTTGTGTGACAGAAGAAGCACCATCTGCATGATTTAATTTGGAAAAGCATCTGAGAAAATCTAATACAGAAAAACTGAATGAAAAAGCATTTTGTTATACAGACTAATCCTATCTACAAAAGGATACAGGAGGGGGAGGGGAGCTGACAGGTCTTTTGGTAGAAAGCATTCCACATTACTTAACCTAACTATGACCCTGTTACTTCATGACACCTTATTAGTGGAGCTCAGAACCAGGTGGAACCATAAAATGAGGAGCGTTAGATCATAAATAACTTGCTTGATTCTTGGCTAAACAGATGTCTGGAAAGTGAGCAGAAAGTTATTAAAAAAATATACTGCACAGATAATTCAGATAAGGGTGTACGGTTTTGCTACATGAATCCATCTCAGGAACACATATTTTGATAAGGATGTTTGACACAAGAATACTTTATAATTTTGGAGAGAAGAGAGCATTATCTCAGATTATCTGCTCATAAATGTCTTTCAAATATGAAATACAAACTATTACATTAGTATTACATTGCAAAAGATATAAAGGAAGAATTCATGTTAGAGCCACATGAACCATTTTGAACAGGAGATTCACTTATCTCTAATAACTGTGTAGATCAGATAAATCAGTTAAGCTATTATTTTATTTTATATTTTATATCCTTGATTTATACATTTGTTAATTATTTGCTTGCATCTATGATGGTGATTCTTGATGATCTAACTTTGGATTGTTTTGGTAATATTAGTTTTAATTTGCTCAAACAACTTTTTATTTGTACTTTCTGCTTTAGAAAATAATTTAAATGCAAAATACTGCTCAGATAAATCCCTAACAGATATATATCCCCAGAGAAATTTAAGAATGTACTTCACAAACTCAAATTGTGTCTACAAAGGTTAAATATGTGGCTTAATTAAAACTTAGATATACAAAGGGGATTTCTGAATTTAGAGCAATTGCTCACAATGGGCAATTTTCCTTGATAGATGTTTGACCTATTTATTCAAAGAGCAATGCAAGAAGGTTCAGACTGGGGACTCATTTTGCTCCCCTGAATACGAAGAGAATCTCACTATTTGTTATTGTTTAAAGAAGAAAGAATCTTAGGCCACTTGAGAAGGACTTACTTAACTGAATCCATTATTTTGAAAAAAAAAAGTAAAATACCTACATATAATAAATTATGTATGCCAAAACAAGGTTTCTCTTCCTTCTTCTCAAAAAGATGTTGAGACTGTAGAACATGTGCAGAACAACAAAGATGATTAGGGGACTGGAAGCTAAAACATATGAAGAGCGGTTGTAGGAATTGGGTTTGTTTAGTCTATTGAAAAGAAGGACTAGGCGTGACATGATAGCAGTATTCTAATATTTGAGGGCTGCCACAAAGAGGAAGTCAACCTATTTTCCAAAGCACTTGAAGACAGGGCAAGAAGCAATGGATGGAGACTAAACAAGGAGAGAATCAAGCTAAACCTAAGGAGAAATTTCTGAACAGTTAGAAGAATTAATGAGTGGAATGAGATGCCTCCAAAAGTTGTGGGTGCTCCAACACAGGAGGATTTTTAAGAAGAGAGCGGACAACAATTTGTCTGAGATGCTATAGACTTTCCTGCTTGAGTAGGGGGCTGGACTACAAGACTTTCAAGGTCCCTTCCAATTCTATTATTCTATTAAGAATAATTTTCTAGCTAAAGAGATTTATTATAGTGGTATAAATTATTCTGTGTTTAATTAATGTTCTCATGTAGTCTGAAGTTGAATGGAGCAGACATAGTTTTGCTTTTGGATATACTGACTGAGAATTATAGAAGTTGAAGTCCAACATGCCTAAGTAAGTTCCTCGTGCCTCAAATGATTATGTATTTTACAACATACAATTGGTTTTGAAAGATTCAGGGCAGAAAAGTTCAAATGATGTCATAAAATTAACTATTTTTTAAGCTTGCCTTTCATTCAACATGCCTTTTAGCCGATGATACACCAATTAATTTTGCCTAAAATTGTTGTGGATGTCAACTGTATTTAACTGTCACAAAATTTTTGTAAAGTTATTTGGGGTCATGCAGAAAATGAAAGGTAATGCTAGAAAACTTACCCCCACCCCCATCCCCCCCAGAATGCACAAATGCACACAAACACTGGAAAAGAGCATTCTGATAGCAAATTGGTTAATCCAATCAGAATCCAGGTTCTTCTTCTCCTACTCCTGCTGGGCACCATGTAAGACAAAGATCTTTGAGATCCTTTTGGTTATTTATTATATTTATGGCTAAACATATAAAGAACATTGATAACATTAAAGGTGTGTTGATTGGCAATTGGAGATGTGAACTGAGGTGTGAATGCCGGAAAAGCTGTTTTGTCGGTTGACAAATGAATTATTTTCAGCAAATGTTAAAACAAATTATATACCACAATAAGGAATATTGATCCAAAAGTTAATGAATCAAAACCCGTCTCTCTATAAATACCGGTGGGGAGGTGTGAAGTACTGGCTCTGTTGCTGTAGGTGGGTTGGTTGGCTGTGTTGTTACATCTTGATTAGTTGATGGAGTTGATGCTTGGAGATTAGTCTACTGTTTTGTAACATCCTGTGTGGGTGAGATCCTAGCTGTGTGCCCATTAGTCTTTTGTGTTTTAATGACCTGGGTAATGGGTTGTGTGGTAGCATCCTGAGCTCTATTGTTGTGACATCCTGAGTCCTGTGCTGCACCATATCTAGTTCCTCTTCAACTATTACCGTGATTTATTTTAGAACTATAATATTATATCTATACAATAAAATAACAATAAAGATTCATAAAGATATTTTGTCCAGTTAATAAGCATGCCACAAATCGTAAATGTGCAATGTATTCTCTGAGAATTTAATAAACATAAATGAAAGCTGTGGGCCGATTCATTTCTAGGTTATCACTGAAAATTAAATACCTTATTCTTTCACCCACACCTTCCACCTATCATCTTATTTGCCAAAGAGCATTTATATTTTTGCTAACTTGTTCAAAGTGGAATGATATATTTAATTTAGTATAGATTCTTTAATAGTTTCTCAGCAGGTGGCAGCACCTGGATAATTTTCTCTACACTTCAAAGTTGAGCAGTATTGGAATCCCAAAAATGGCATGCTGAAGGTGGGGGGTTTTTTTCTCTCCCTGCCAATAAGCAGCTGATTTGCTGCCAAAACTGTTTCATTGGCAACGTTATCCCCAGATTTAAACAGGAATAACTAGAGATGGCACACAAAATTTAGCTGTTGATAGCACTGCTGGATGCTGAGTTGCCTTACAACCCAGTAATTGTACATTTTTATTGTTCTATTTTGATGCTTTAAAATATTTTCTCTTTTGCCTCAAGAAAGTTGGTAGCTCAAGGGCTTTTGTTTTTCTTTATAGTGAAAGTGACTTTATTTGATCGATGCTGGATTTTTATTTTAAGGATTTTGTATTTTGTTGGTTTTTCCTAAAATAACTGTCACTTCGTTTTAATTTTTTTTTATCTACTGTGTTGTGAGAGTTTTTAGCTCAACTGCTTTGTGCTTTCTTTGTTATGGAATATCCATTTTCTTTGTCCTTGAAAGGAACAGTTTATATGTTGCTGAGAAAAATTGACTATAAGACCAAAGTAACAATAAATTAAGGACTTTTAATATTATATAGCATATACCTTTTCTAATGCCTCCCAAAAGAGATATAAAAGGGAGATGGGATTCAGATAACTTTAATGTTAAAGTTTTCTTGGAAACTTTTGGGGGAAAATGTTTCCCAATTTACAAGTTTTAATTGAAAAACTGGATAAAAGTTTTGATGAATTCATAACAATCATAAATCAAGAAGACATCCAGACACAAAAAACAATAGCTAAACCAGCTATACAATTGGATGGACTGGTAGTTAATTTGCTGTTAACAGACCTGAAAGAGAAGGAGCTTTGTTTGAAAATGGGAGATTTGTTAGAGGAGGTTGACAGGGCATTAATGAACTTGATGTTCTCAGAGAAGTTGATGGAGTTGTGGAATGCAGACGCATATGCAGTCAGAGGATGTCTGTCAAGATACATTGGATTCCAATTTGTGGGAAGATTTATTGAACAACAAGTATTATGGAGATATTCTCAATGAATATCTTCTTTTCTGAAAAGTGAGAAGCAACTGTGGAAAGATTCCATTCATAATTTTACAGAAAAGCAAAGATGAAAACTTGGGAACTGTTTTTATTATCAAGAATCAATCAATGGTCTTTGATCCAGTATGGATCAGAGACAATGGTTGTCTTGTGAGAAAATAGAAGCTGCTTGTGGAATTTCTGTAAGTTAAATACAACAATGGATTATTACCAGACAGCTTTCAGGTGGTTGGGATTATTAAATGGGTTAGATAGAAGGTAGGTCAAATTGATTGATTGATAATAATTATATACAGCTGTGATTTTTTTAATGTTATATACAGCAATTTTGCAAATACTGATGTGAACCTATTTTGTGGGGAAGGGGTAAACAGACACTATCATTATTAGCCAGGGGAAACATTTTATGTATACGCTTGATATTTTGTTTTATATACTTTGAACTGTATTTTTTTTTTATTCTGTATTTTAATCTTGGAAAGAATAAAAAATAAAAAAGAAGTTAAGTAATATCAGGTTTGGTTAGCACTTGGCTGAGAGAATTTTTGGAAATTGCAGAGCTATAGAATAGACTTGGAAGCTGCAAAAACATCTCAGCAAAAGGCAATGGCCTCACAAGTCTAACCCAGCCAATTAAAATTAATTAGGAATTGTTGCATACCAGCAATCACTCTGCTATTATAATATTCCACTGTGTTCTTTGCTTTCTAAAAGCAACAAATTACATATTAGAACAGACTGCAGTAATTGTAGGTAGTAACATATCAAGATTTGACCGTTGTACATAGACTGTGTCAACTTGAAGGAATCTATGAAGTGTTGCTGTAATTGCCTTGAATTATAATTAGTACCATCCTTTTCCCTTCAGTTACTAATGTAATGGGTAATCAACAGGCACACCATGTTCACACCCCATCAGTAATGAATGCGTAAGTGTCGGTTGCAATGGGGAATGACTGTTAAAACTGTTGACATAACACACATTCTCAACATTATTACTGGAAAGCTGTGCAATTAGAAATTAAAGCTGTTAGAATGAAGATTATATATACAATAGATTTTATAATAGGATCCATGATTTATTTCATTATGTTTTTATTTAGCAGGATTAGAGTATGTATGATTTTTCATTTTGGGTACAAAACTGTTGCATTATCATGCCCCCGTCGGAGGCTGAATCTGCTGGGGAAGATGAGCTGGAAGAACTGACAGCGATTGAGAGGGCAGCTCTGTTGGCCTTGGAGGAAACTGGGGAAGGGCAGAGTCCATCCAGGCAAAGCTTTTCAGAATTAGTAAGGCCTGCAGGCAGGGAGGAACAGAGGCAGGATGAACAGGAGAGACAGAGCTCAGACGAGGAGCAAGAACCACCCCCTCCTGATGCAAGGGCTTGGAAAGTGCAGAGAAGGTGTGATCAGCGCAGACGGAGCAGGCTACTTGGGAGAAAAGTGCCCTGCCCATCTTCACCAGGCACATCTGAGGAATGAGACTTAAGGGGACACTGTGGAGAGGAGCATTTGTTGGGAACGAACGCTGAGTTCCTGAAGTTGTCAAGAGTCCTTGCGTTCTTTTTGGCATTCTGGACTAATTACCTGAATCTTTTGCTCCCTGAACTCCTTGATTTGCTCTTGTTTTGCCAAATCCATTTGGGATTTATTGCCATGCAGACAGTGCTGGGGTGGACTAATTGCAGCCAGAGGCTGCTTGAAGTTTGTGTGGGGGTTTGTTATCACTCTGTTCTAGGACTTGTCAGAAACTTGGGAGCGTTGGGGTAATTTGGAGCAATAAAGGGGCAAAGTTTGAACTGCCAGCTGTGTGTGTTATCTCTGTGATGTGCCCTGGGTAATCATATGCATTTTCTTTGCAGCAAATATATGCTTAGAGTACAGACTGGGGGAAGAAATAACAAAGCATTAAATTAGTAAAGCAATATAAGAAGAGCCATGTTGAATTGGTCAAAAGATCATTGTAGTCCACCATCCTATATTTCACACAACTAATCAACTGCCCACAATCAAGGTATGACACAGCTCCATTCATGTTTCCTACTACCTAGTGCTGAATGACATACTGTTTCTGATATAAGAAATAATATATAGTTACTTTATTAGTCTTCTGTATGATTCAACCTAATCCACTTAATAACCTATTCAATAGGATTTCACTGCATTTTACTGTAATAAATCCCATAGTTGTATTTTGCATCTTTTCCACTGCCATATATTTATTTAGTAGATTTTGTATGGCTGCCTATCTCAAGTACACGATTCTGGGAAGCAAACAATATTTTAAAAGGGTAAAAATATAAATGCCAAAACATGGAAGTACATGATCTGGAGGAAAAAATTAGAAAATATACAACATAACTCATTTCCAGTATATCAGGAGATGGGCTCGCTCATGCATCTGGGGCCCCAGGCTCAAGCATCTTTCAATGTGATGAACAGTATGGTAGCTTTCTATAATTGCACTGTAATTTTGTAATGATTTTCATAGTGAAATTGTCACTTTTCTTTGTAGGTAAATATAGGTCTAATGCAGGGGTGAAATTCAGCAGGTTCTGACAGGTTCTTGAGAACCGGTAGCGGAAATTTTGAGTAGTTCGGAGAACTGGCAAGTACCATCTCTGACTAGTCCCGGAGTAGGGTGGGAATGGAGATTTTGCAGTATTCTTCCCTGCCATACCCATCAAGCCATATCCACAGAACTAGTAGTAAAAAAAATTGAATTTCACCACAGGTCTAACATTTTTGTTTATCCCATTTTCTGACAGAACAGATATTGGAGGATGATGCAGGAGACAATATAAGTAGCAAACATTTCCACCATATTTCTGTTGCTAATTACAAGGAATCTTTCTATATAAATAAATGTTGATTTATAGGACCCTTGAATCCCACTTCTAGTGACAATATTCTTGTTTTTCATATGTACTCACAATTTCTTATACTGAATGACTCCAAAACCTTGACCATATAGCTCTCAATCTGAATGTAAATTTGTCAAATGATAAAAAGGAGGGGGGTTAGAAATGTGTCTTACTAGTGTAGAGCTAAACTCAAAAGAGAAAAATATATCCATGAAAATAAAAGGGGCAGATTCTGTCCATCTCTATCAAAATTCTTCAAATTTATATCCTGCTCTGGAAAATCTGATCAATTTGATCACATCCATTTTTATGTCTCTCTAATTATACTGGTGCTAGAGAACGTGTATGGTTGATGGGAATAATCATCATGATTATCAATGTATACAGAATAAAAAGAGCCAGTTTGGTGTAGTGATTAAGGCACAGACTAGAAACCAGGAGACAATGAGTTTTAGATCTGTCTTTAATTGTCTGGTTTGGCTCTACAACCCAACAAGACAGACACAGACTTCAGAGCAGTGTTGCTCCCGGTTCGCACTGGTTCCCAAGAACCGGTAGTAAAAATTTGTAATAGTTTGGAAAATCAGTAATAACATTGGCTGGCCATGCCCCCGAACCAGTCCCCAGCCCAGTCGCCGCTCGCTTACCCCACCCACCTCATGAGAGGCTTTTTTAACTTTTAAAGGCATTTTTTCTACAACCTCTTCAGCCAAAAAAAAGCTTTTAAAATTTTAAAAAAGAAGCCTCTGATGATTGTGCAGCTCAGCTGGGATTGTTAGAGGTTTTTAAAAGCGGCCGAAGAGGTTGTAGGGGAAAAAATGCCTTTAGAAGACTCTGGCAATCCCAACTGAGTTGCCTAATCCTCAGAGGCTTTTAAACCTCTGAAGATTGTAGAAAAAAATGCTTTTAAAAGTTAAAAAAAAAATTGGCCACACCCTCCCAGTCACATTACCCCCACCAAGCCACACCCACAACATAAGCCACGCCCACAGAACTGGTAGTAAAAAATTTTAGAACCCACCCCTGTTTCAGAGGATAATTAGAACTGCAGAAAAAATAACTGCTTACCAACCTACCTTCCATTGAAGGCTTGTATACTGCACGAGTCAAAAAGAGGGCTGTGAAAATATTTACAGACCCCTCACATCTTGGACATAAATTGTTTCAATTCCTACCCTCAAAAAACGATGCTATAGAGCACTGCACACCAGAACAACTAGACTCAAGAACAGTTTTTTCCTGAACGCCATCCCTCTGCTACATAAATAATTCCCTCAACACTGTCAAACTATTTACTAAGTCTGCACTAGTATAAATCGTCTCATCCACCCATCTCCTTCCACTTATGACTCTATGACTGTAATTTTATGGCTTGTATCCTTACGATTTATATTGATATTGTTTCCTGATTGCTTATTTGTACCCTATGACTATCATTAAGTGTTGTACCTTATGATTCTTGACGAATGCATCTTTTCTTTTATGTACACTGAGAGCATATGCACCAAGACAAATTCCTTGTGTGTCCAATCACACTTGGCCAATAAAAAAAAACTATTCTATTCTATTCTATTCTATTCTATTCTATTCTATTCTATTCTATTCTATTCTATTCTATTCTATTCTATTCTATTCTATTCTATTCTAAGGCATCAAGCTATTAGAGTGACCTTGGATAGTCAGTCTTTCTCAATCGTAGGAAGGAAGCAATGGCAAACCACTTCTAAAATCTTGCCAAGAAACTTGCAGGGACTAGTTCAAGAAGTCACCAGGAGTCAAAAACTGAGTGAAGGCACACAGATTATGCTAATAAGCATTTTGTAAGAATCTGCTTTGATTTACTGGTAGTAGTTCAACGGATGCCACACTTATCTCCACTTCATCCATTACTCAATTTCTCTTATTAAGTATAATTTAATACACTGTAATCCATATTTATAAATTTGGCAGTGGCCAGCTCTTCTAGTTATTTTCCCTACACTCTGCATCCTCAATATAACAATAGTTGAGAATCACTTTTAGCTTTCTGGTAACATCTAGCTCTTCGTCTGCCATTTTTTCCAAGGCCCTTGTCTTTGTGAATGTCAGCTCTGATTATATCCATTATACCAATAGAAGAGCAAGTTGAAGAAGAGAACAGAAAAATATTGAAGAAGAGAAGCTTTTTGTGGTAAAATACTGTATATAAACAGAGAGCAAACCCCACTATCAATAGCACTGATAATATTGCATAGTCAGGTAATGAAATATTTACAAGAAAACAATCAAGCTCAAAAGCACCAAGGACTCCACATACTGTATAAATTATAGTCCAGCAAAAATTAATTCCCTCTATTCATGAAATCATGCAACTTATTCACACAATCCCATATTTTTGCACCAGAAACAAAAATCTAAATCATATCCCTCAGTCCAAGTAGAAGCCAGATTAATATTAAGAGCTAATTATTATGTATATATTCTTCATCTGATGGCTAGATATTTGGCAGCTTACAGTTGAATATATGATTAGAAAGAATTTAGAGTGTATTCTCCTAAACTGATTGATTTATGATGGCTTGTCCAAAGTCCAAGCATCCATTAAGGGAAGGACATGCAGTCCATAAAGATGAAGAGTATTAAAAACAAATTTGAACTCTTTTGAAAACCATAATCTGAATCACTTGCTTTGCTGTACTACCAGACCTACCAAAGACATCACTAAACTAAAATTTTTGAGCCCAGAATTGACACTATAATTGTGCTATAGTTAATCTTGCTTTGTGTTTATTGCTGCAAGAAAAAAGTCAATTATTTTATTATTCTGTGCCATGCTCAAATAATTACCTGAAAATAAATAATTATTTGACAACTGACCGTGTTTGTGATCAGTCATTATTAGTGACTAATATATTTTACCTCAGCATCATTGGTAGTTAGCAGATAGCAATGTTGTTCATAAAGTGCTGCAATCTCCAGTTATGTCCTAGCTGGGAAAATCTATTTTTCTTTTAAATCACATTGTATTGATTCGACTTTTGATATGCTCCATATTTCTTTTTTATGTTCTGTTTGTAGCTCCCTTGGAAAGGTTGCATTTATGTTTCAAAATGTGTACTAGAAGCCAGTTATAATTCAGAATTCTACCCATAGGGAACTAGTGCCTAACAAGCTGTAGATGCTAGATTTTTTTAAAAAAATGAGGAAAATGAATTTGGGTCCCCAGCAGAGGCATTTTCAGTAATGTGCCTGTTTTTTATTTGTATCCTTGTTTTGTGTGTGTGTGTGTGTGTGTGTGTGTGTGTGTGTGTGTGTGTGTGTGAGAGAGAGAGAGAGAGAGAGAGAGAGAATATGAGTCAAATAATTCTCCTATCAAGTGGAGGCCTATATTTAGTATGAGCTTTTAAAAAATAACTACTTGGCTATCCATTATTTTCAACTATTATCTAATTGTAGAAAGTCAGGTTTGTTTTAAAGACAAAAGAAGTGCTAAAGATAAGCCTCCCTTTCCCACAAGGGGTATTCACAGGAATAGTACATGACAAGCTTGAATCTCTGTGCCTTTTTTATGTCTATGAGACACATCATGCATGTTGTATGCCTAAGAAAATGGCAGGGCTTTGATTATATAATTGCAAATGTCATTTGTCCTTTTTCAACTACCTCTGCAGATACTGCTTGCAGTCAATATCAGAATAGGCCAAAAAAGCTAAGCCAATTAAACCATGCCCCTATGGCAGTGGTGGCGAACCTTTTACTCACCAAGTGCCAAACAGGTACATGCTTCACCCACTTTGCCTGCTTCATGCGCACACATTCTATCCACACTGATGTACGTCTCCTCTCCCGTGCGCTATGCACGCAACCGCACCATCTGTGCATGTGTGTGGTTTTTGTACATGTAATGTTCATGTGCAAACACCATTTACGCATACGTGCACAAGTACTCTCACAAACGTATGTGCATGCACAGAAGAGCTCCAAAGACCAGCTGGGTCCCCTGAATTACACATATGTGCACTGGAGGTCTGAACACTAGCTGGGGCGCACACGCATGTGCAGCTGCAGGTAAGTTGGGCAACAGCTCGCATGCCCGGAAAGATGGCTCTATGTGCCACCTTGGGCACATGTGCCATAAGTTCACCATCATGGCCCTATGGCAAGATAAACCTACCCAGTTATCTCATTACTTGTCTGAAAATCTTTGGCAGGTAAGGAATGAGCATCTTTTTTTAGTTTACTTCTGACACTCTCATAATTTTCTCATTTCAGTTTGATGGTATGGATTGTTAGACTTTGTCGTTTTTTTTTTCAAAAAAATGGAAGCAGGACTAGGCTGTGGCAATGCAAACTCCACCTTGTTCACCAAGCTAGCAGGAATAGCCAACACTCCAGAAGATAGGCATAAGATACAGAGGGATCTTGACAGATCCTTATGTCTGGAACTTTCATTCTAAGAAAATGAAATTCAATGGTGAAAAAAGCAAGATTCTACATTTAGGCAAGAAAAACAAAATGCACAGTACAGTATATGTGGTACCTTACTTAATAGCAGTAACTGTGAGAGGGATCTTTGAGTCCTACTGGACAATCATCTAAATATGAGCCAGCAGTGTGCAGCAGCTGGCAAAAAAGCCAACACAGTTCTGGACTGCATAAAAAGAGGGATAGAATCAAGATCACAGGAAGTGTTAATACTAATTTTATAATGCCTTGGTAAGGCCACACTTGGAATACTGCATCCAGTTTTGGTTGCCATGGTGTAAAAAAGATGTTGAGACTCTAGAAAGAGTGCAGAGAAGACCAACAAAGATGATTAGGCTAAAACACATAAAGAATGGTTGCTGGAACTGGGTATGTCTAGTCTGGGGAAAAGAAGGACTAGGGGTGACATGATAACAGTGTTCCAATATCTCAGGGGCTGCCACAAAGAAGAGGGACTCAAGCTATTCTCCAAATAAGCTATTCTCTTGTCCTGAAGGCAGGACAAGAAGCCATGGGTGGAAATTAATCAAGGAGAAAAGCAACTTAGAACTAAGAAGAAATATCCTGACAGTTAGAACAATTAATCAGTGGAACAACTTGCCTTCAAGGGTGTGAATCCTCCAACACTGGGAGTTTTTAAGAAGAGATTGGGTAAGCATTTGTCTGAAATGATGTTTCCTGCGTAAGCAGAGGGTTGGACTAGAAGACCTCCAAGGTCCCTTCCAACTCTGTTATTCTATAGTCTATATACGTAGCAGTGGGATATCATGGCATATTACCAGAAGGGTGGCACTTTCTATAAATTGATTTCCATTTAGCATCAAACTCCTGTCCCCCTCCCCCTTCTGGTATCTCTGGATAATGCCCTACTTGCATAGGATTATCCTTCTTTTGATTTGAGAGCATAACAAAGAACAAATCAGATCAAATAACTGAATGATTATTTAGGGATGAGAATGGGGTATTTGGCCTTATTAAAAACTAATCCAGGGCAAAGAGTCAAATGATCAAAACAGATTTTGCTTTTAGTGAAGGAGTTTAGCGATTGGTGAATTATTTTAGACTTTATTCCAAATGGGAGATTCTCCAAATACTGATGCAAATATGGATCCAGACTGAACACCAAAATATTTATTAAACTATGACATAACGCTCAAAACCCTCATAAATAAAATGTATCTCATCTCCCTTTACATTAAATTATACCATAAAGTTTTATGCAATTGAAATACTAGAATTAGTTCTTTTATAGAAAAAACACAATACAAAATACAATATGGTTTTATGTGTTTGTGCTGAATTAAAAATTATTTTTGAAATAAGAAATCATTTGTTTCATACTTCTCACAATCTTTTGCCATCAAACAACACAGTATGAATATTAAATAGTGATAGTATGTACAGTATGTATAAAATACATGGAAGCATTTTATTAAATAAATAATGTTATAACTAGTAGCCAGCACAGCTTTGTCAAAAACAGATCATGCCAAACCAATCTTATTTAATTCTTTGACAAAGTGACTAAATTAGTAGGCCAGGGAAATGCTGTGGACATAGTACACTTAGACTTTTTTAAAAAAATTTGATTTATATGCCTCCCTTCTCTGGAGACTCAGGACGGCTTACAATGCGTTAAGCAATAGCCTTCATACTTTTGTATATCTATACAAAGTCAGCTTATTGCCCCCACAATCTGGGTCCTCATTTGACCTACTTTAGAAAGGATGGAAGGCTGAGTCAACCTTGAGCCTGGTGAGATTCGAACTTACAGTAATTGCAGGCAGCTGAATGTTAATAACAGACTTCAGCAACACATTTGACAAAGTAGACCACAATCTATTTCTTGGTAAACTTGAAAAATGTAGAAAAGACAGCATCATCACCAGGTGGATTTGTAACTGGCTAACAAACTGTACTCGACGAGTAGTCCTTTAATGGTACCACATCTACATGGAGGGAAGTAAGCAGTGGGGTACCACAATGATCTGTCTTAGGCCCAGTACTCTTCAATATCTTCATAAATGACTTGGATGAGGAAATAGAAGAAGAATTTACCAAATTTGCAGATTTGCAGAAGCTGGTGGGAATAACCAACATCCCAGAAGACAAGCTCAAGATCCAAAAATATCTTGACAGACTTAAACAATGACCCCTATCCAAAAATATGGGATTTAATATGAAAAAAGCAAGGTTTTTCACCTAGGCAGGAAAAACCAAAGATACAAGTATAGATTCCTGGCTCAAACCTGGCTCAAAACACTGTGAGAGGGACCTTGGAATCCTAGTGGACGATCACTTAAACATGAGCCAGAAGTATGTGGTTGGAGCCAAAAAAGCCAATACAATCCTTGCTTGTATAAACAGAGGCATAGAATCAAAATCACATGAAGTTTTAGTACCACTTTATAAAGCCTTAATAAGACCACTCCTGGAATACTGCATCCAGTTTTGGTCAACACATTACAAAAAAGATGCTGAGGCTTTGGAAAAGTACAAAGAAGAGCAACTAAAATGATTAAGGGCCTGGAGACAAAAACATATGAAGAACGGTTGTAAAAATTGGAAATGGCCAGTCTAGAAAAAAGAAGGACTAGGAGTGACATGACAGCAGTATTCCACTATTTGAGGTCCTGACACAAAAAAGAGGGAGTCAACTTATTTTCCAAAGCACCAAAAGGCAAGACAAGAAACAATGGGTGGAAACTAATCAAGGAGAGAAACAACTTGGAATTAAGGAGATACTTCCTAACAGTGAAGACAATTAACCAAGTGGAACAGCTTGCCTTCAGAAGTTGCAGGTGCGTCATCACTGGGGTTTTTAAGAAAAGACTGGACAACTACCTATTTGAAATGGTACAAGGTCTCCTACTTGAGCAAGGGGCTGGACTAGGAGACCTCCAAGGTACCTTCCAGCTCTATTCTGATTTATTCTGATTGAAGCCCCACCCCCAACAATTAATCTCTTGCATGATCATCTTTCCTAGCTAACTTGTCTTCACATTGGATCTGCTACCTCTGAAAGTCACACCTGGTCCTGGAAGACCAAGAGATCTGAACATTCAGTCAGTTAACTACATCTACTAAGCTGAATTAGACTGAGGTATATTTCATAATTCCATGCATTTATTTTTCTAATTTTTTTCAGAAAATGAAAGCCTTTGGGGGAAAATGGGACTTGGGTTCCCTCTAATTTTTTCCTGATCACATCTTTATTTATAAACCTCTATTGCATACTGTTAGTCATATTTAATTTACTTAATCAGTTGATAAAATACCTCAATCATTTCCAGCAAATCTGGGCATCAAGCACAACATGGCTGTTGTATCATTACAACTTCTGGTATTTCCATTCTTAATATTGACAATCACTTTAGACTTTGCTTTTGGAAACTAACTTTGCCCTTTCTTTATCCAGTATATGAGTCTTGAAAGGCTTAGCGACTCAGCTATAATTATAAATTATTCTGAGATCTGGGATTATTTGATCTGGAATGTATGTTTCTCTTAATGAACCCCAAGATATAGTAAAAAGGAAACAGCTACCCAATCTGCTATTGAACTTGGGCTGGTTGATCTCAAACTCTACACTGTATTACTTTTTCTTTCAGAACATTGGATCTGCATTGCAAAGAAATGTGTTTCTACTTTTGCATGCTCTTCCAGATTTCAAGAAGAAAGAAAGTATTTGGGGAAATAAATATTTCTTTCCCTAGTACCTGCCTGTAACTATCATTAGAAATCCCTCAGAGAAGGAGATGTTTTTTTTTAATTTGTACATTCTTGTGTATTAGAATTGTAATAGATACTGTGAGGGGTAAAATGCCACTGAGCTTCTTCCATGAAGGCTATGCAAATGTAACTAATAACTATGCAAATTATGTTTGTTGTACATGATTAAATATGTAAATTAAGTATTTTGCTTAAACATGTGATGATGCATTTCCAGTGTGAGTCCAATTTATAGAAAAGTTACCTGTCTTGGTTATAGCATTTCATAGATTTCTTTTAACTTACCAAAGTGGAATGCATGCTTTTATGAATTTTGACCTATATAATTGATGAATAAGATTGGATCTTGGAGGGAGAGATTTATATAATTGTACAACTGGGTGCAATTTATCTAGCCTAAGCATAGCACAGATTTATAGTGGTCCCTGAGCAGTAATCTAAGCAGAGTTAGCCAGTTATAACCACCTTCCATGCATAATTCAATGAAATGAGTAAGATTATTTTGTATTTCCTATGGGTAATATTTACATCTCAACTTAATATTGCTAAATTTTACAAAGATACATGTTCTGAAAGAAAAGCAAACACAGTGTAGAGTTTGAGATCAACTAACCCAAGTTTAATAGCCATTTCTCCTGTAATTGTCCACTCTACAGTGCTGTGTTCTTGGATTTTCCATTTGGAAAATTGTGTCCAACACAAAGTACCTCAGTGTTGGGGTAAGTTGAAAGAAATATTTGCAACCCAAAGCTATGATAAATGGACCTAGGATATGTTTAACCTATGAAAAGAACAATTGAGGGGGAAACAGTCTTCTGTTCTACATAGAAAAGGAGGTGACTTCTTTTTATAAAACCACTAAAAGCCTTTTTAAGGGAAAATGTTTTAGGGGAAAGCTTAAATGTAATAAACAAGGATTGTTTGGAAAGCATGGCATCTTGGCAGACAAAGAGGAGACCTTTGTTTAAAACTAGTAAATAAATACGGGAGTAAGTAAATAAATAATTTGAATTTCAAGTGTTAGGATCAGAATGAATCATGCACATCACTCAGCCTTCTCTCTTCCCATGGATTGTTATAGGCAGTCCATGTTGTCCTACACATTTCCTTTTAATTTCAATGAAGTTTGACCAGCAATTGAGTTTAATGGATCAATCCACATAAATTCTAGTGTTTTGTTGAGAACAACTATAATTATCACAAACACTGAGAGGCCACTAGAAGCTACAGCTCATGCTGGGTCCTATTATCTGCTCCTTTTAATGTGCACTTCAAAATAGCCTGTACCTGCTGATACCATTATACAATATTTCTCTATTCCTCCACCATACATTGCTCTGTCTGCCAATGTAATAATGCTCAAAAAGAGCATGTTAGGTTCTGAAATAAATTTTATAGTATATTATAAGAGTCCTCCATGTAGATACTAACTCAGTGTTTTTCAAATTTAGCAACATTAAGATGTATGGCCTTCAACTCCCAGAATGCTGGCTAGGGGAATTCTGGGAGTTGAAGTCTACAAATCTTAAAGTTGCTAAGGTTGAAAAGCAGTGAGCTTGACTGATTAAAGCTCAACACATCCAACACAACAAAAATTGTCATATTTCTAAAGATGGTTCTAATTGTAGTATTGCCTGTAAATAAAACTTGTTGAATACTGTAGTTCAGACTATCAGAGTCCTAGAAAGGAGTGGACAGAAAAGTCAATATGGAAGCTATAATTGTGTGATTGAAGCCCTGATTTTTTACCTGCATTAAGAATTTTCTGGATGTCTCTGCACATGTTTGAGTTTTTCAGAACCTGTTTTCAGTTTAGGTAGCATGAAATAAGACATAAGAAACCAAAGCAAAAACCATCTATGCCAGATTTTGCATGCATGAGATCTGGCTACTTAGAGTTAATATTATGAAACAATGCCCCCAAGATTGGCTACATTGATTACTATACCAATAGATATGACTAAACCCTAAATTATTTTATTAATTAACCCTGATGGCAGAGTGGTTAGACTGCAGTATGTGGGCTAACTCTGCCCATAGTCTGGAGTTATCCTAACAGGGCTCGAGGTTGACTCAGCCTTCCATCCCTCCAAGGTTGGTAAAATGAGGACCCAGATTGTTGGCAGACTTATGCTGACATTGTAAACCACTCAGAGTGTGCTGTAAAGCACTATGGAACTGTATATTTAAACAGATTAACAAAGTTGGAATGGATGTTATAGGTCATCTAGTTCAACCCCCTCCCCACAAAAGAATTGGACAAATGGCAGTCCAATCTTTTCTTGAAAGTCTCAAATGATGAAGCTCCCATAACTTCCGAAGGCAAGCTGTTCCATTGGTTGACTATTCTTCCTGTCAGACAACTCCTCATCATTTCTAGGTTGAATCTCTCCTTGATCAGTTTCCATCCATTATTCCTTGTTTGGCCTTCAGGTGCTTTAGAAAACAGCTTGACCCCTTCCTTTCTGTGGCAGCCCCTCAAGTATTGGAAGATGGCTATCATGTCTCCACTGGTCCTTCTCTTCACTAAACTAGCCATGCCCAGTTCATGTAACAGTTCTTCATATGTTTTAGTCTCTAGTCGCCTAATCATCCTGGTTGCTCTTCTGTGCACTTTTTCTAGAGTTTCAACATCTTTTTTATAGTGTGGTGACCAAAACTGGATGCAGTACTCTAGGTGTGGTCTTACTAGGGCTTTATAGAGTGGTATTAGTACCTCACTTGATCTTGATTGTATCGCTCTGTTAATTCAACTTAGAATTGTCTAAATGTTATTGCTATTTAAGTAATAATTAAATGCAGTCTTAACAAGAATTCATTAAAGAGAATTACAGGACACAAAGGTTCCAGTTTTTTTCAGCATTTTAAAAACCAAAAAAGGGAGGACTGTAAAAATGTCTTAGCTTAGTACAAGTGTAGACAAACCACCCTGAGGCAGGTATTCCAAGAGCAAGGTGCCACATCCAAGAAGGCTCTGTCTATGTGGTCTCTAAGAGTCAACACCTAAAAGTTTACAATTCTTTTTTTAAAAAGTAGTTTATCATTGCCTTCTTTCAAGACATATTTTCAATTTCCAATATAATCTAGGGCCCAGGAATTATCTTTTTTTTCCCTTCCAAGTACTGAGGAGGTCAGTTTAAACTCAGCACACACAAAGTTCTTCAGGTGCTACCTTCTCACAGCTAAAGGCTCAAAAACCTGAGTTTGCCTGGATTTCTCTTAATCTGATGGGATTATTCTGAAAATAAGCTCTACATATCAGCAAGTTGATGTGGAATTGAGCACATAAGTGCCACCTATGTAAGACCTGAGCTAAGCAAAAGCATCTTGAATTCTATGCAGAAGTCGACTGATAGCCTATGAGGCTCCTGAAACATTAGCAAGTTACATTCCAACCCAGTGGTGGGTTGCCCCCAGTTTGGACCGGTTTGTAAGAACCAGTAGTAAAACTGGTGGGAGGCCCTGCCCACTGCCCGGGACGTCATCGTCAGCAATCTGTGCATGCGCAGAAGCAAGGCACGCACAATCCAATTGCAAACCAGGAGTAACGGTAAGTAGAACCCACCACTGCCTCTTACTCAGGGGTGAAATCCAGCAGGTTCTGACAGATTCTGGAGAACCGGCAGTGGAAATTTTGAGCAGTTCGAAGAACCGGCAGTGGAAATTTTGAGCACTTCGGAGAACCGGCAGTGGAAATTTTGAGTAGTTCGGAGAACCGGCAAATACCACCTCTGGCTGGCCCCAGAGTGAGGTGGGAATGGAGATTTTGCAATATCCTTTCCCCAGGAGTGGGGAGGGAGTGAATATTTTGCAGTATCCTTCCCCTGCCATGCCCACCAAGCCATGACCACAGAACCAGTAGTAAAAAAAATGGATTTCACCACTGCTCTTGCCTCTTTGTGTCCCTCCAGATAAGCTGATCTCAGGTATGACCTAATATGCTCTCTCAGAATATCTAGTTGCATCAAGACATGTTCTGAAGAAACTTCACAGTTTCAAGTATACAAAACATAAAATACCGAGGAATGAAAGTGAACTGGAGGATCTCTAACACTTTATTTCTCCAAAGCTATTGAAGAAAGAAGGGATGATTAAAAGCAACTCAAGAAATAGTTAGTGGCATAATCCTAAAAGGAAAATATCAAAGGACATTTACTTCCTGAAGTTTCCTTTAGATTTATGGATTTCAAGCATACCAGTGCAGTAGCTCATCCAAAGATTTTAGGCAGGAAGCTTTGATATGTATTTGTATTAAAAAATTCATTATGTACTTTCACATTTCTTCTAAATCCTGTCAGAAGATATGCTGGGAGAAAGTACTGAGAAATAATTAATTCACTAGTATGATACCAGTGTTCTGTTTATCATTTGTACGTGAAGCAGATGTTCTAAAATTCTGCCTCTATCTGTGAGCACATCAAATTTTTCAAGGTAATTCAACATCCTGTAAGAACCATTTCCTGAACATAGTATAGTTCAGGGGTGAAATACTCCTGGTTCGGACTGGATTGCCCGATCCGGTAGTGATGGCGGTGGGTGGTTTGGAGAACCAGTAGCAAACATCCCTGGGCCCCCCCTCACCCATGCCCAGCTGAGCTGCGCAATCATCAGAGGCTTTTTAAAATTATTTTTGAAAGTATTTTTTCTACAACCTCTTCGGCAAAAAAAAATGCTTTTAAAAAATTTTTTTAAAAAGCCTCTGATGATCGTGCGGCTCAGCTGGGATCATCAGAGGCTTTTCAAAGCATTTTTTTAATAACCTCTTCGGCCGAAAAAATGTTTTTAACCTCTTCGGCCAAAAAAAATGTTTTTTTTAAAAAAAAAAAACTCTGACAATTAGGCAACTCAGCTGGGATCATCAGAGACTGAAGAGGTTGTAGAAAAAATAGTTTTAAAAGTTTTTTTTAAAAAGTTGGCCACGCCCACCCAGTCACATTACCCCCACCCCACCAAGCCACGCCCACAGAACCATTGGAAGAAACTTTACATTTCACCACTGGTATAATTCCTAGCATTCCTTGTGAGAAACCAGGAGACGTGAACTGGAATAAAGCTTTAAATGTTTACACTACAGCTATTGCTTATAGGTAAATATACCTGGAAAATATTTTCAAGCCAAATCGTAGCAAAACAGAATATGTTGTATACAAACATTTATACAATTTGGGGATCATATTCCTGTCACTCAAAAATTGTTTATGATATGCATATATTGGGCAAGTATTATACAAAAATGCTTTTCTTTTCTTTTTTGAGTCAGTGTTGACTCCTGGCAATTAGCTGGACAAGTTGACATTAGAAAAATTTGTTTTTTTTCTTTACTTGTAAAGTAAAAATTACTATTTATACAAGTAATTGGGGAATTGCATTGCATTGTATTTTCTGTTATGGATTGCACCAGTAGAGGCTAAGCCAATTTTGTTGTATACATGATGAGCAATGCTAATAAGGGCTATTATTGTTGTTGTTGTTGTTGTCATTGTTGTTATTATTATCTTTATTCATTAAATATGAAACTCAGTCAACTGATCATTTAAAAATGTGTTACAAATACCATTGACTGGTGCTAATCACTGATACAGGTTGCTGCCAGCATCCTAGGTATCAACCAAGTACCTTTTTAAGATGTGCGATGTTCCAAGTAGCACAGTTTTTTGCAGTTCCGCTGGTGTTATTGCAGGAAGCTGCAATTTCTTGATGTGTTTTGTAAAATTCTTCGACATGGAACCAAGTGCCCTGATGACAATGGGTATCACTGTTCCATGTTTCATCCATAGCCGTGTAGTTTTGATGGCCAGGTTGCAATATTACGTGATTTTTTTCCAGTTCTTTTTCTTCAACTCTGGCGTCTCCTGGTACAGCGATGTCAATAAATGTACACTTTGGCTCTCGACAACCATGATATCTGTCATGTTGTGTTCCAAATGATGATCCGCCTATATTCAAAAGTCCCACAACATCTTCACTGTCTCATTTTCAGTGATTTTTTCCACTTCGTGCTCCTATGACTTTTCAGATGCAGGTATGTTGTATTTTTTTACATAGTGACCAGTGGACTAATTTAGCAACTCGATCATGTCTAGTCCACTGGTTGTTGTTGTTGTTGTTGTTGTTGTTAGCCATTGATGGACTCTTAAGTGAGGTGGTTTCTAGATCTTAGAAATAAATAAAAAAATGCCAGATGAAGGAATCCCTGCCTAAAACAGAGACAGGAGTAATGGGCTATATGTGAATAAGTACCTTACAAGTAGGTGTACTCAAATGGCTGGAGATAAATTCTGGGAAAGGGAGTAAAAGCTCAGATGTAGAGACATTCATTTGTTTATTGCTTGAACTTATCAGTCATTAATTTGCTGGCTTTACCAACCCACCATGCTTTGTACTGCACTTTTCCACTAGTTCCACTAGTTTATCTGGGTACATTCACTAGTTAGATGCACCCAGATAAAAACCCAAGCTGGACATTGCATCTTCCTGCTTTTGCTATATGCTTGCTTGCCCTTAAAATAATGGTGCCAGGAATAAGAGAGAAATAATTATTTTCTCTCTCTGTTTTATGGATGAGAAGAATTCAACGTGTATGAGCAGCACAAATGGTGGCAAGCTAGGTTACTCAGGAAGTTAATTTTGGAGAACTCTGTCACTAAATATGGTGAAGATCATCAATGTCTTAAGGCAAATATAGTTCAGCCCAGGATTAAGTAAATGTGTTATATTATCTGTAGTGAATTGCCTTACTTTTTATTTACTTAAAGACTAAACTGCATGACGTGTAATCCTCTAGGAAGATGAACAATTATAAAAAGCAGAGAAGCCAGATGGGTGACTTTGGGCCAGTCACATTTTTTAAGCCCTAAACTAAGAAACTGAAAAAACATCTATCTACCAATCTGCACTGGATCAGTGTAGTTAATTATAGGCCATAATCTTCAATGAATATCCTACAGTGGGTTAATCAGGCTGATAAATTAAATTATGAACTGATTATATTTTATGTGTGTGTGTATATATAATAATTAGTTTTACTTATTAAATATAGATAACTATAAAACAAGTGGAATTATACATTGCGGATCTCTTAGAATCATAGGATCTGTTGTTAATTGCATCAGTCTGGCAATCTGAAGAGAATAGAAACCACAGAATAATAATAATGAAAAGATAAAACACTCTATTCTTAGATTCTTCAATAGACTTACATTTTATTGAAACAGAGATGGAAGCAGGAATCGCTGTAAAACATTTAGGCATTGTTTATTATTTCCTGCGCTATTGGTGCTCTCGCCAGTTTCTGCTTTTGTGGGACTGATTTCATTTTATCTTTTCAATAGGGATCTGATTCTAATAACTGGGGAAAAAATCTGACCGATTTAGTGCTCAGATACACTAGAGGTTGTTAGAAAGTTATTAGAAAGATCTAACGAATGCAGTAAAGGATAACAATAAATGAGCAGAATTTGTTACTGTACTAATTATTCTGAAACAAAACCAACAACTGAGTTTTTGCCTTTCTTTATTTCAACATCTCCATTTCAGAAAGAAAGAAGTCCTGAGAAAAATGGTAAAAATTTTATACACACACACACCATATTTTTCAGAGTATAAGACACACTTTTTCACCCCCTAAAAGAGGCTGAAAATTTGGATACTCCGAATGTAGCTTTTTCAAAGCTTTTTTTTCCAGCCCTAACGAGGTGCTAGCAAGTGAAGTGATCTTCCGCGCTTAGCCTGCTTTTCTCATTGCTTCTCTCTCTAAAGATCAGCTGTGCTTTAGAAGCTGTTTTTCAGACCTAACGAGGCGCTGGCAAGCAAAGTGATCTTCTGGGGCTTCGCCTGTTTTTCTTATTGCTTCTCTCTCTCTGAAGATCAGCTGTGTGATCAGCTCTTCTCTCTCTGAAGATCAGCTTCAGCTGTGCTTTAGAAGCTGTTTTTTTATCCCCAACCCGGTGTGCACGTGCTCAAAACCAGTGAACTAATGTGCTGAAGCTGACCAGACTAAGGACGCTAGCCAGATGAATACCTGGTAGGCAGAATTTTTTATTTCCTATTTTCCTCCCCAAAAACTAAGGTGCGTCTTATGCTCTGAAAAATATGGTATATTATCTACATTTTTTTCCCACACTACACAAGTTGTCACTCATCAGGTGCAAAGTTCATTATCCAAAAGCAAACTGTTCATTGCCCTTCTCTGTATGGAAGAGAAAGAAGACAGGTTGTTTCCAGGCTCCTTCTATTAAGAGACGGGCTGCCTTCCTCCTACTTTGCGCCATGGTATTTAGATACATTTGAAGTCAGCAAGATAAATTTGGATTCTTTCCCTGGATAATTTCCTCCCACTGATAATCCCAGAGATACCCCTCCATAGAGAATCCAGCCTGTTTATTATTCTCTGTGTTGTCTTTTGGTCACAATGAACTTTTTTCTTTTTCTTTTAAATCTATGAAATAGCTCTGGGAAAAATCTGTGCCAGAGAGAGTAGCATATCTGGGTGTAGAATATAAACAATTAGTTAACTGACATAGGAGAATTGGTCTAGAGATAAAATAATACAAGAGAAAAAGTTTGCATACTAATATATTGGTTGGATTGAATGTTCTCAGCCTGATGAAATCTAGTATGAATATAAATCTGTTAAAAATTAAAACGAAGGGGGTAGACAAAGGAATTTAAGATTTGGGACAAATATTATTCAAAGCAAATTATTGACAAGGAAAAAACTAAAGAAGCTATTACAGAAAGTCCTTCATGCCTTCAATTTGAGACAACCACAATAAAAACAGAAGCATGACAATATATTATGTTTAAAATGAGGAGGTACAAATCCAAAGCATTGGTGAATGGAAATATTATTTGACTGGTGGTATGATGTACATTTCAGAAAAATAAAGGAAGACTTTGAACTGGAGACTACAGTCTCTTGCCAATAGTTATTTTAAAACTGCTAAAAAATAAATGCATGTATGCAGTTGTATTAAGCATTAAAATTAATTTTAATTAAGCATTAAAAGTAATTTTGCAAACAATATTATTGGTGATAACAATATATTGTTTAACCCATTGGGATAGGGGTTGTTCCTCAATATATTGTTTAACCCATTGGGATAGGCGTTGTTCCTCTATCCTAGTCCTGTTAGATCTCTCAGTGGCTTTTGATACCATCAACCATGGTATCATGCTGCGCCAGTTGGAGGGGTTGGGGGTGGGGGGCACCGTTCTACGGTGGTTCTCCTCCTATCTCTCTGACCGGTCGCAGTCGGTGTTGGCAGGAGGGCAGAGGTCAACCCCGAGGCACCTTGTTTGTGGGGTGCCGCAGGGGTCGGTCCTCTCACCCCTCCTGTTCAACATTTATGTGAAGCCGCTGGATGAGATCATCCGTGGTTTTGGGGTGGAGTTCCATCAGTACGCTGATGACACTCAGCTGTACATCTCCACCCCAGGCCATCCCAATGATGCCCTTGAAGCGATGTCCCGGTGCCTGGAAGTTGTGCAGGTCTGGATGGGGAGAAACAGGCTCTGACTCAACCCTTTCAAGACCGAGTGGCTGTGGCTTCTGGCATCCCAATATAGCCAGCTGGTGCCATCGCTGGTTATTGGGGGTGAATTATTGGCCCCCACAGAGAGGGCTCGCAACTTGGGTGTCCTCCTGAACACACAGCTGTCTTTAGAAGAACATATGATGGACGTGGCCAGGTTCACCTGATTTGCCAGTTGCGTCCCTTTCTGGATCGGGATTCCTTATGCACAGTCACTCAGGCACTCGTCACTTCTCACCTGGACTACTGCAATGCTCTCTACATGGAGCTCCCCTTGAGGAGGACCGGGAGGCTCCAACTGGTGCAGAATATGGCCACGCAGGGGATTATGGGAGGGATGGGGCACTCATGTGGCACCTCTCCTGCATGAGCTGCATTGGCTCCCAGTGGTCTTCCGGGTGCGCTTCAAGGTGTTGGTTATCACCTTTAAAGCGCTCCATGGTTTAGGGCCTGGGTACTTACGGGACCGCCTTCTGCCACCGATAGCCTCCCACCAGCCAGTATGCTCCCACAAAGAGGGTCTCCTCAGGGTGCCGTCGGCCAGACAATGTCAGCTGGCAACCCCAGGGGGAGGGCCTTCTCTGTGGCAGCACCTGCCCTCTGGAACGACCTGCCCCCGGAGATACGTAGGATCTCCGATCTCCGGGCTTTTCACTGTGCCCTTAAAACTTTTTTATTTCATCAAGCCGGACTGGCTTGACCCCCCTTAGATATTTTTAGATATTTTTAATTGTAATTTGGTTTTAATAGGGATATTTTTAAATTTTATTGGGCCAATTCTTGTTTAATTTCTTTTAAATATTTTAAAATTTTGTATGTGATGTTTTTACTTGGCTGTTCACCACCCTGAGTCCAGTAGGAAAAGGGTGGTATAAAAATCGAATAAAATAAATAAATATATATATTTAAGGAGTGGTAGAATGAATGTCAGAAAATGCCAAATGTTAATGCAACTATATTGCTATTAGTGTGTAATACCAATCTTGATATAATGCAAAGTATAATGATGTTCTACAATTCGATGAAGACTCAACTTTCTGGAAAAGATTGTAATGCTGGGAAAAAGAAGAGGATGTCCAGCAGGAAGGTGGAGGGAGTTAGCTACTGTGGTGATGGGAATAACATTGCAAGATCTGAAAGACCAGGTTAGGGACAAATCATCATGGAGAAAATCTATCCATGTGATAGCTAGGAATCAAAAACAATTTGATGTATATTCAATCAATCAATAATGATATCCTGCTGTTTCATGCTATGTATTATTGTAAAGTTATGAATAGACATGGTTGAAAGATGAAATATTTGGGACTCATTCAAAGGTTGACTGTAGAAGAAAAAAGTCTATTTTGGAAGATTTTACCTTTTATAGCATGAATTGAATAAAGGATGATTTCAAAGAAGATACAAGATATGGTTCTCAAAATCAAAGATATTTTCAAGTGCAATGGAATTCAAAAGGAAAATTTGCAAGAAGTATGTGATACGTGCCAAGGTAGACCAGCTGAGCATTGGTGGAAATTGTAAATCTGTATGTCTATGGAAACTGCTGCAATTTTGTACTATTAAATGAAACAGGATATTATACCCAAGCATCTTTCTTCCTCAGTTCTTCTGAAATTCAAATGTAACCTGGCTAGATGGGTTAAATTTTTCATTTTCTGAGCTTTTAGTTCACAAACTGAAAAATAAAAGTTGCAAACCTACATGTGTTTCTCGAGGTATATGAATAAAAAGTATAGTACAGCATTAGCTAAAATGGTAGCGGAATTTTAGCAGTTGGAATTAGTTTAAAACAGATAGTGGATTGGGGAAGCCTGGGGTAGAAATACCAGGATAAACAACAACAAAAAAAATAATGTACAGGTAGTCCTCAACTTACAACCACAATGGAGCCCAAAATTTCTGTTGCTAAGTGGGACATTTGTTAAATGAATTTTGAGCCATTTTATGACATTTCTTGCCACAGTGGTTGAGTGACTCTCTAAAGTTTTTAAGTCTTCTCCATTGATTTTGCTTGTCAGGAGGTTACAAAAGGTTACATGATCCCACAACAATGCAACCGCCAGCAAAGACTCATTTGCCAGTGTCTGGATTTTGATCACATGGGGAGACCACAACGGTTATAAGTTTGAAAAATAGTCATAATAGTCACTTTTTTCAATGCCATTGTAACTTTGAACAGTCACTAAATGAACTATTGTAAATTGAGAACTACATATACTCCAAAATAGTCTTCCTCTATTGCTCCCATCAGCCATTTTAGTGAGTAGAAGATCCGTACACAGCTCTCTAACATTCCAGATGTTCTTATTTCATGGCCTTGTGTTACTTGATGAGGTCAAACATGTATTTCTCATTTCAAAAAATACCTAAGCATTTAAGATCAGAAACACATTTGTGTTTCTGAACCAAAATGTGAACAGAACTAGAGGGCTGGGCACTGAACCTTGAACCCTATAGGAAGAGATTGTTTGTTACCTATTAGTCTGCACTGCAGGGATGTAAGTCCACCACAATTTTTTTTTCTGCCTATGATAGAAAAGTAAATCCGGAAATATATGCCTAGTAAAAATGCATTAAACTCAAAGCCTGCCAGTTAATTTATTTTGCTAAACAAAACAGAAATGACAATAAAAGGGCAATAACAACAAACCATTTGTCTTCTTCAGTAAAGCCCAAACTGTGCCTGAAGCTGCCGCCCAACTTTGCCTGACAGAAGAACCAGCCCTACAGAGATAGATTTCTTTCATTTTATTGTGTAGAAAGAAGTTTTGGTTGAATGGAGACACAATAAACTTCATGATATGGAAATGTGTATCTAATGAAGCCTATTACAGATCATAAATATAATTTTGTGGGGGTTTTCAGCAGCATTATTAATGATGAAATTTTAGCTTAATCTGATACTACGGTTATGCTAAGCTTCTTAAATATCCTGATGGAGGTTCGAAGTCCCTGGTGTAAAAAAAAATGAAAGGTGCAATCCTGCATATTGTCTAAAGATTTTACTCCAGCACCTGGGGGCCAAGACAGTACAATAAAAAGATAGCTAATGGCAGGAATGACAAAAAGAAAATGAAAACATCTGGACCTGAGGTAAAGTAAGAGAGAAGAGATTGATGGTACATGGTAAAATGTTTTCTGGTACATGGTGCATGTATAACTTGCCTATGTTTTATCTTAATCTGATGTTATTATCAGGGGTGGGTTCTAAAAATTTTTACTACCAGTTCTGTGGGCGTGGCTTATTTTGTGGGCATGGCTTGGTGGGGTAATGTGACTGGGTGGGCATGGCCAACTTTTTATTTTTTTACTTTTAAAAGCATTTTTTCTACAACCTTAAGAGGTTGCAGGAAAAAAAGCTTTGAAAAGCCTCTGTCAATCAGTCAATTCAGCTGGGATTGTCAGAGGCTTTTCAAAGCATTTTTTTACCACCTCTTCGGCCAAAGAGGTTGTAGAAAACAATGCTTTGAAAAGTCTCTGCCGATCAGGCAACTCAGCTGAGATCATCAGAGGCTTTTCAAAGCATTTTTTACCACCTCTTTGGCTGAAGAGGTTGTAGAAAAAATGCTTTTAAAAGTTAAAAAAAAGCCTCTGATGAGGTGGGCGCGGTAAGCGAGTGGCAGCTGGGCCGGGGACCAGTTCGGGGGCATGGCCAGCCAATGTTATTACTGGTTCTTGGAACTACTACAAATTTTTACTACCGGTTCTTGCGAACTGGTGCAAACTGGGAGCAATCCACCACTGGGTATTATCTTGAGTTCAAAAAGATTTGGTCTGAGCCATTAGTCATGTCCATCATGAGCAGAAAACAAAGTGGCCTTCTTAATATTTTATAGTTTATCCTCCATGTTTTTTTTCTCTTTTCTAATATGTTTTACACAAAAGAGGATATAATTTTATTCTTGTTTTCTACATCATAGTAAATGCAATAGTTACATCATAGTAAATGCAAGAGTTACACAATGGCCAAGTTTCAGATTATATTTAAAATAATTAAGATGGTCTTATTATCAGAACTAGGATACAGTTGGTATCCATTCTTTTAAATTTCAAATATGAAATATTACATATTCCAGTTATAGATGGGGGAGAAGTGAGAAAGGGGGGGCAATAAATTATCTCTAAGACTTGTTGGAAGTTGTATCCATGAGCACTGCCTCAGAATAATATATCACCTGTCAATGAATTCTGAGACAACTGCTTACATTCTAAGTGAAGAAACTGTCTTCTCATTTTTAATTGGTTTTTTGACATTGATATATAAATCTGATTGGCCATATAATGTTGTGTTTTGTGATAATGGCCCTGAAAGGGGTTTCATTTCTACAAGTATTCCACTCAAAATATTTTAATAAATTCAGATAATGTGTATAAAGCATACTTGTCCACTATTTGTCACTTACCACTCTCCAAAGTTGAGAGTGGAGGAGGAGGAGGAGGAGGAGGAGGAGTAATTATGCACATCAATATTCCATTAGAGCAAAGGTCTTCAAACTTGGCAGCTTTAAGACTTGTGGACTTCAACTCCCAGAATTCTCCAGCCAACATAGATCTGGGAGTTGAAGTCCACAAGTCTTAAAGCTGCCAAGTTTGAAGAACCCTGCATTAGGGAAAATGGCTGGATTCTTCCCCTGCTTTAGCCAATATCAACTAGTGCAGGGGTCCCCAAACCCAAGTCCATGGACTACAACTGGTCTGCGGCATGCCAGAAACCAGGCTGCACAAATAAGTGAAGCCCCAGCTGCAGGATGCTGGCAGCACACAAAACCATGACCCCTCCAGTCCATGGAAAAACTTCTCTATAGAGGTCACCTTATATCCATCAACTTGGCATAGAAGTTTAGCTAAAATGGAATTTAAATCAGATGTGGCCTCTACATTTCTTTAAAATTTCTAAGGTAACCCTAGTTCACATTTCTCAAGATAAAATTCCTTTCCTTTCCTGTCCTTTCTTACAGGAACAAAGATGATAATCTGTCCTACGATACCGACTTGCAAAGAATGATCATTTATGTAATTGTTAGATGAGCATGCAAAACTGCTGGTCAGATAGATAGATAGATAGATTGATTGATTTAAATTGTATGTTGCCCATTTCACTGTCAAGTAACTCTGGGCAGCTTCCAACATCATAAAATATCAATATAAAAGAATTAGAATGCTAAAAACATTAAAAACATTGTGCTTTAAGAGTTAAAACATTAAAATTAATAACAAAATAAAAGATAAAAAGGGTATAAATATAATTGTACTGGAATATTTTCCTGATCTACTAAACACCCCCAAAGTGGAATGTTCCCATTTTCATGCACTTTTGGAAGCCCAAAAGACTGGGGGCAGATCTCACTTTGAGGGGCACAATGTTCTACAGGACGGCACCACAGCAGAAAACATTCTTCTCATGGATCCTGCCAGCGAAAATTTCTTAGCCAACTGAGTCTGCAACATACCCTTCCGTCAGAGCAAGTAGGATAGACCAATCCCATAGGGGTGAGACAGTTCTTGAAGTAGCCTGGATCCATGCCATTAGAGGTAATAACTAACATCTTGAATTGCTGGAAGCAAACTGGCAACCAGTTAGTTTGTGCAACAGTGGTTGTTACATGGGCTACTAGGGGTCCATGTAACTGCATTCTGCAATCTGTCCATTTTACTGCATTCTGTGCCAATTGTAGCTTCCAGAATCTTTTCAAGGATAGGTCTTGTAGAGCATATTGCACTATTTCAAAAATAAGGTGACCAGAGTATGAGTGACTGAACATAGAGCCTCATGATCCAGGAGAGGACACAACTGGTACACAACACAATGTTGTGCACTGGCTTTCCTAGATATGACTGTAACCTGCTCTTTGAGCAGGAATTGTCTGTCATGGAGGAACCCAAGCTGCACATGTGATCTGCCTGGGGAAGTGCAATTCCATCCAGAACTAAAGATGTTAAATTCCCAGATTCTGAGGCTCCACATACCCATAATCACTTCGTCTTAATGATAGAAGTAGGAGATTCACCACTTTGATTGCACATTTTATTTTATAAAGAGGCAATACATAAATTCAGAGGATTCTCTTTTGCCCTGGTGGCACAGTGATTAGAGTACAACATTGCAGACTAACTCTGCCCACAGCCTGCAGTTCGATCCTGATTGGCTCAAAGTTGACTCAGCCTTCCATCCGTCCAGGGCTGATAAAATAGGACCCAGATTGTTGGGGCAATATGCTGACATATGAAGATCAAAAGAAAAATATGATCCAAAAAAAAAAAAAAGATCAAAAAGAAAAAAAAAAGCAACTTTTTCTTCTCCCCTCACCACTTTAATATTTTTCTCCAGATTCTTTTACTGCCTGTTTTTAAAAAAAAAAAAAAACAAGTACACACAAAGAAGATAATTCTGCCCATTCTTTATTTTTGAAATAGTTTCACCCTTTTGAGATAGGCCAGATCAAGAGACCTCTGAAGAAATCCCAAGACTGCTACTTCTGGAATAGAAAAAAACAGAATATTAGAAGTCAGTCTAAGTTATTGTTTTTTCTGTCCCATCTTATACTATACAAAACCAGCTTATTTGGAGTTTCTTTCTCATACTTGCTTTAATCTTTGGACTGTGTAAGATCTTTTCCAAGTCAGTTCTTAATGGCTCATTCTCCTTCCACCCTCCTTTTAACAGTTCTTTCATATCTTCACCAAAGTCAGTGAAACATTCCTTGAGAAAGACAATATTCTGGCTTGTAAACACCAGGTTTATTAATGAAGTTTTCAAAGAGGCAATTTTTGTAGGTGCTGTCCCTCCATTTTTGTACATTCCTCTGACATGTACCTGAGGCTTGTTCAATTATGGAAGGCTGAACACCCAATTAATGCATGTAATTTGTTGTTGATAATTACACTTAATTAGTCAAAATGTCTAAGAAAGATCTGTTAGAACATTTGATCCTTTTTCTCTTCCTCTGCCAAAGAAATTTGATTCATGGGAGCAGTAGAGTTGAACCTGATGAAAAAAATATAATTTTAGTTAATCATTGCATCAACATATTCCATTTACAGCCTAGACTGAATGAAGTATTGATTTATACATGAATAAATCTAGCTTGTTAATGGCTGTCCCCTCTAGCACTTGCAACTCTCTTGGTAAAAATTCAATTCATTGGATATTGTTTGTTCTCAAAAAAAAGTGAACAGTCAGGGTCATTCCAGGACATTTTGTGGTTTGAAGTACAGCATCAAAACTGGATTTCATCCATCATCATCATGCAATTCCAATATCCATCACACTATTATGGAACTTGAACTAGAAAAATAATAACAACAACAGCGCATCAGCTTTTTCCTACAGGAAACTAAAATAGCAGTGATAGTTCTTGCCCGATATATTTTTCCTTATACACGTCCTAAAATATTAAGTTGTAGCTTACATATGCTTCCAAATCCATTTCTGACATTACAGGCACAAATAAGTATCAGGGCATGAAACACCTTTCAACTATGCAAATTATGATTCTCCGTGAATTTTTTCCCATATAAAAATCCTTCGTTATGCAATACACTTTTCCATGTACTGCTATGTGAATGGAATACTTTTCTCCCCAAACACACATATATACAGGTAGTTTTCAACTTACAACCAGTTGTTTAGTGACTATTTGCAGTTACAACAGTACTGAAAAAAGTGACTTATGACCATTTTTCACACTTACAATCTTTGTAGCATTTTGTAGCAAATTTGTAGTGATCAAAATTCTGACATTTGCAACTGGCTCATATTTTTGTTGGCTGCAGTGTCCCAGAGTCAAATGATTATCTTTTGTGAACTGCTGACAAGCAAATCAATGAGAAAGCCAGATTCACTTAACAGCCAAGTTACCAACTTCACAATTCCAGTGGGAAAAAATATGTCATAAAATGCGGAAAAACTACTTAACTGTCCTGCAGAACAGAAGTTTTGGGCTCAATTGTAGTTGTAAGTCAAGGACTATCTGTAAACACACTGGATGAATTAGTTTACTTTTTTTCCTAAAGAAATTTTTATATGCCATGCTCTTTAACACATATAATTCTTTTTCCCTGCAATGTTCAGTCTAAAGTGACAAAGCCCAAAAGATGGTTTAGGTATTTTAAGTTGTGAGATAAATGTTTAAGTATTGCCAGATTTTTTTCTATTAAATCATATCCATCCAACCTGCCAAACCATCAAAATGTTGGCTTTAGGCCACAAATAGAGGCTGACTCCATGTGGCATCAAGCTGCTCTTTTGTGAAGCGAAATCTTCCGTAACTTGTTGGTCTCCAGATGTGTTGGGATTCAATTCCCAGAATTCTAGGAAGCCTACTGGCTTGGGATTCTAAAGTTATAGGGCCAACACATCTGGAAGGTTCAAAGTTGTTAATGCCCTGGAGAACATAGAACAGAACAGAACAGAACAGAACAGAATAGAATTCTTTATTGGCCAAGTGTGATTGGACACACAAGGAATTTGTCTTTGGTGTATATGCTCTCAGTGTACCTAAGGAGAATAAAATACATTTATTGAGAATAAAAAGATACAACAGTTAGTGATAGTCAAGGTTGCTAATAAGCTAACAAATCGTACTAGGAAACAAATAAAAACAATATAAATTGAAAGATACAAGCAATATGGTTACAGTAATAAGTGGGAAGAGATAGATACTAGTAAGGAAGAGAAGAAGAATAGCAATACAGTCTTAGTAAATTATTTGAAGTGTTGTGGGAATAAGTTGTTAAGCAGAGTGATGGCACTCAGGAAAAAAAAACTGTGCTTGTGTCTAGTTGTTCTGGTGTGCAGTGCCCTATAGCATCATTTTGAGGGTAGAAGTTGAAACAATGTATGTTTCAACTACAGAGTCTGAATCTACAGAGGGGTCTGTAGATATTTTCACAGCCCTCTTTTTGACTAGTGCAGTATACAGGTCCTCAATGGAAGGCAGGTTGGAAGCAATTGTTTTTTCTGCAGTTCTAATTATCCGTTGAAGTCTGTGTTTGTCTTGCTTAGTTGCAGAGCCAAACCAGACAGTTATTATGGAGGTGCAGACTCAATAATTCCTCTATAGAACTGAATCAGCAGCTCTTTGAGCAGTTTGAGCTTTCTGAGTTGGTCCAGAAAGAACATTCTTTGTTGTGCTTTTTTGATGATTTTTTGATGTTAGGTATCCATTTTAAGTCTTGAGATATGATGGAACCTAGAAACTTGAAGGACTCTACTGTTGATACTGTGTTGTCTAATATTGTAAGAGGTGGTAGTATAAGAGGTTTTCTTCTAAAATCCACCACCATTTCTATGGTTTTGAGTGTATTTAGTTCAAGATTGTTCTGGTTGCACCACAAGGCTAGTTGTTCAACCTGATGTCTGTATGCAGATTCATTGTCTTGAATGAGACCAATCACTGTTGCATCATCTGCAAACTTCAGTAGTTTAACAGATGGATTGTTTGAGATGCAGTCATTGGTATATAAAAAAAAGAGAAGTGGGGAGAGCACACGGCCCGGGGGGGTGGGGTTGTGCTAATTGTGCAGGTATCCGATGTGATTTTGCCTTGCTTTACCTGCTGCTTCCTGTCTGTTAGGAAGCTTATGATCCATTTACAAGTGTGGTCAGGTACAGCTAGCTGATTTAGTTTAGTTAAAAGAATTTCTGGAATGATGGTATTTGAATGCTGAGCTGAAGTCTACAAAGAGGTCCCTTGCATAGATCTTTGGAGATTCAAGATGTTGTAGGATGTAGTGCAGAGTCATATTAACAGCATCATCTGTTGATCTATTTGCTCAGTAGGCAAATTGCAAGGGGTCTAACAGTGGATCCGTGATGGTTCTCAGGTGGCCGAGCACTAGTGTTTCAAAAGTCTTCATAACTACAGCTGTTAGAGCAATAGTCTCTGCATATAGTTTTAAGTAGGATGAATGTTAGTATCTATTAATATCTCTTTGTGTTGCATTAATTGGAATTAATATTATATCCGTAAGTCACTATAAAATAATCCTTCTGGATTCAGCTTAAGACTTATGTTTCTGAGAAACATAATTATTATTGCAGGACACTGTTACCATTTGTAAAAATCATTTTCTAGTAAATCCTTACTTCTTAATTGATGCCAAATAGCTGAAGGATTAAAAGATCTGGGAAATAGCATTAATGAACAAATCATCAATGAAAGCTGCGACATTAACAACTGAAACATTGCCAAAAAGCACATTTTAAAAACGGGGACAAAGAGAAGTCTATTTGTGAGTATTTTTGAATATATTTAAACTTATGAAATTTTCCTCTGCTAACAGAGTATCTAGGGTCAGCAAATTGTACCCAGTAAATTAAGTACATTACCAAAAAAGAGTTTGTTTAAAACTTTTTTTTAAAAAAAAAGGTTGGAGTACAGCACAATTTACACAACATCATGGCTAACTCGCCACAGCCAACTAGCCATAGTCAACTTGCCATGGCCATCTTGCCACAGGACAACTCGCTACAGGACAAGAGTTGCTCTAATATCAAAGAAATATTGGTATAGAATCAATAAAGAAATGGTGCAAAAGGAGGGACAGAATGAAATGTGAATGACAAAAATTAAAATACTTTTTAATTTATTTTCAATAAGTAAACTGAATTGTTAAATTGTCCTGTGATGAGTTGTCCCGCAGCAAATTCGCTATAGCGAGTTGATCATTGTGAGTTGGCTATGGCTAGTTGGCTGCAGCAAGTTGTCCCATTCCATGTTTTTATTGCTTTGGTCACAACCAGTCCTTAGTCAAAAATGGACATGATACATCTTGAAATGCCTTATGTAGGTCTTAGAAAATGAGCCAGAATTTTATATGGTTCATTTGGGGTTTGAGTTAAATAGCATAATCAGATTAGGATGATTTCTACCAGCATCACTGATTACTAATTTATGGCTAATTCGTCTAATGCTGATTTTACTTTTGCTTTCTTTAATGCACAGAGTCCAGAACAGGATCATGTTTCATTTCTCCAACTGATTTTTTTCAAGACTGAACGTAACATTTTCTTTACTGTTCACTCATATCAGTTTCCAGTCCCCAAATCAGACATAATTTATGTACCGATCCCAATATCTCTGGGTTGTGTTTTTTTTTTTTGAAAAAAAATAGTCCTGCAAACTAAATATGTACTCAAATAACTGTTTATATGTCATTTTTATGTTTAATTTCCTGCCACAAGAAATGATATTTCATTGCAAAATCATAGTAAATAGAGAAGATGAACTTTATTTACTAACATTCACCTGCAAGATCCCTTCCAGACCTATGACGATTCTCTGATTCTATACTTTCAAAGGCTTCTTAGGTTGATCATTTGGAGTACCAAGCAAGACCCCTAGTTACAATATTTTCTATTCTGATTATTAGTAGCATTCTTTGATGGATAGTAGCTTCCATTCCAGACAAGATCCAGTCCCACTACCTAAATTCTATCCAAGTGGAAATCTTAATCTGAATCCTAGATTTTTCTCCATGGAAGCTATGCTATAACCTATCCATAAATTGGAGAAAGCGGCAGTGAAATCTCTACACAGGTTTGTTTCCTGATGATGTAATTGAATGTGAAGTAGGGCTATCTGATATTCAATATTCTGTAGATCCTGATATATTTATTTATTTATTTGTCAAGCATGAAGAAGATAACCGATGTATAAACATGATTATGAATACAGGAAATGGATACAAATAAATGGGACATTAGGACAGGGATGGTAGACACATTGATGCGCTTATGCACGCCCCTTAACAGTCCTCTTAGGAATGGGGTGAGGTCAACAGTAGAGTTGACAGTTACGTTAAAGTTATGGGGATTCAGGGATGAAATCACAGAGTCAGGTAGTGCATTCCAGGCATTGACCATTCTGTTGCTGAAGTCGTATTTTCTGCAATCGAGTTTGGAGCAGTTTACCTTATGTTTGTATCTATTGTGTGCTTGCGTATTGTTGCGGTTGAAGTTGAAGTAATCATTGACAGGTAGGACATTGTAACAGATAATTTTCTGTACTACACTTAGGCCAGACCGAAGGCAGCGTAGTTCTAAGTTATCTAAGCCCAAAATTTCAAGGCTGGTGGTATAAGGTATTCTGTTGTGAGCAGAGGAGTGGAGGATTCTTCTTATGAAATATATCTGGACTCTCTCAATTGTATTAATGTCTGATATGCAGTGAGGGTTCCAGACTGATGAGCTGTATTCGGGAATTGATCTAACAAAGGTTTTATATGCCCTAGTATTTTGTATTTGTAATACAATATTGTATATAGTATATTGTATTTGAAATACAATATTACCAGAGAAGAAATTTCGCAAGATTAGGTTAACAACTCTTAATGCATTTTTGGCAATTCTGTTATAGTGAGCTCTGGCACTTGGATCATTAGAAGTGAGTATTCCAAGGACCTTGACAGAGTGAGGGTTGTCTACAAGGTTGTATCCGCCCATTTTGTATTTGGTGTTCTGATTTTATTTTTTTGACAATGTGTAAGACAGAGCATTTGTTGGTTGAGAGGAGCCTAAGTAGCGTAGGGGAGTAATGCCTCCTACAAAGGCAGCATTTAAGATCCAGCTGCTGCAATTACTTGTGAGTTCAATCCCAGGCAGACTCAAGGTCGACTCAGCCTTCCATCCTTTATAAGGTGGGTAAATTGAGGACCCAGTTTGTTGGGGGCAATAAGCTGACTTTGTATAAATATAAATATACAAAAGTATGAAGGCTATTGCTTAATGCATTGTAAGCCGCCCTGAGTCTTGGGAGAAGGGCGGCATATAAATCAAATTTTTTTTAAAAAAAATTGCCAATTATTTGACCATGCTGACACATAGTCAAAGTCTCTTTGTAGGGCAGCAGCATTGTTAGTGGTGTTGAATAGTTTTACATCATCAGCAAAGAGAACGCAGTTGCTTATAATATGATCACAAAGGTCATTTATGTAAAGTATGAAGAGTGTTGGTCCTATGTTTGTTGGAGGGGGAAGAAGAAGAGATATTTCTTTTTTGTTTCCATGGAGAGAGACAAAGAGTTTCCACACATCAGGTTTTTTTAACTGATGCTGACTCTTACTCCTTGTTTCTTTTCTTCTTTTTTAAAAATTTGATTTATATGCCGCCCTTCTCCGGAGACTCAGGGTGGCTTACAATGTATTAAGCAATAGCCTTCATACTTTTGTATATTGTATACAAAGTCAGCTTATTGCCCCCACAAATTGGGTTCTCAATTTACCTACCTTAGAAAGGATGGAAGGCTGAGTCAACCTTGAGCTTGGTGAGATTCGAATTTACAGTAATTGCAGACAGCTGGAGTTAATCACAATGCACAATGCATTAGTCTGCTGAGCTATCCAGGCTCGTTTCTTAAATTATTGCATTTAAGATCATTAATCTTATTAAAGAAAATGAACTAAAAACCACTGCAACAGGCACTATTCTTGTGTATCTTTTACTTATAAAAAAACTGTCTTCCCTCTCTTCCCTAAACACTTGAGAAACATTCAGCTTGATTTTCTGGCAATGTACTTTGTCCAGATATGACTTATTGTATAGTTAAAATAATTACACGTACAAGCAAAATCTTCTATTCCCATCATTATGTTCAACCACTTCATAATCTTTGGTAATACTATAAATGCTAAAGAGTTCTACTCACAAATGTTCCTCCAGTAAATTATCTGGGAGGTTTTCAGCAATGAAAATCCTATTAGTTCAAGACATAATTGTATTTCACAGGATTAAAGGATGGCAACTATTGCATAAATGGGTATTAATTTTGGCCTTTGCCCATCAGTAATAGGTATATCTGTTTTTACCATTACTAAAAACAGAATGGTCTATTAAGTCAATCTGAAAACTATGAAAGCTTACCTTGCTGTGATACCTGTTCAGAATTGATTCATGAAGGCAGCAAATACATGGAAACACCCCTCTTTCACCCATCTTGCTAAAGTTCAGAGCCAGCAAAGGCACTTGATTAGTAATAGACTGAGGAAAGGCAGAAGAAAATGTCCAGCATACCATTACTAATAAATGTAATAATGATGAAAATTGGGGAGCTTGAAGTGCAAATTTTCACATACCCTTGCTGTCAGGATGTGCCCTATTTTTAACTGAGACAAGAAGTTGGGCTATAAATGGCCTTTGTCCTCCCACTTCTTCACTTCTGGCTGAATGGTGGGGAATGGAAGGATTTATATTTGTTGCAGACAGCTGGTCATTTGCATTCAAAGAATATAAATCCTTTCATTCACCACCATCCAGACAGAGCTGAAGAAGTTTCTTGGATGAGAAGCAAAACTTCCTCAAAGAAAAAGAAGAAAATCCAGTTGCCTCTTTAAAAAGCACCTTTGGGACAACCATGACCTGCACAACTGAGAATCTCCATAGACAGTTAGAATCATGAAATGTTGGTCTGAAGAAGTATTTGATCATATGTATAATCAGGCCAACTGGTACTGTGCTTTGAATGCACTACAGCATCTTATAATTAGAAAGAGTTTCAAGTTATATAACCTAGTATTATGCAGAATATGTGACTTTCCTGCTGAACTAAAACTCCCAGCAAACTATTATCTAATAAGACTATTAGCCATGCTACTTGGGTCTGGTAGAGTTAACTCTTAACTCTGTCTCAGTTCATTCCTACTAGCTGTAGTTCTTCAAATTCTCGTAGGGAGTATTTTTGCCAGAACCTGCCCATAATCCCCCTTGGATTCAGAATCTAGGTTAGAAATTAACTGGGAGCATATCTATGTAATACAGATATCCTTTTTTTACAATTTTCTTTCTTTGATCACCATGCTACATAAATTCTCCCTCAAAAAGAATAAGTAAAAAACTTTTCAGGCTGCAATCCCAAATATTATGCATTTTCTACTAGCTGGGCATAAGATATCTCAATTATAAACTGTTTGCCCAAACTGGTTTTGCTTCTTAATTCTCTTGAGGTTTTTGACTGCTGTGTGACACATATTATTTGGTTGTCAGCCACCGAGAGTTCACAGTAGGTGATCAGACATTATAAGGTAATGAGCAGAGGAGGTAATGTGGTGTCATGGAGAATTCAGGATACTCTAAAAAGTAACAAATGCAGCATGTATTACACATATTTTCGATATATAAAACTGACATCTTCAGTCTTCTTTCATTTATTTTCTGACAAAAGACAAGAAGGTAAAAAGGTATTCAGATGTGTGAAAGCTAATTGCTACTTAGTCATGTTGAGCCCAACGTCAGACCTAATGTAAACCAGAATAGAGATAAAATTTTGCTTTAGGAATAAACCTGTAATACATAATATCTAAACAAGCATAGCTGAGAAACACACTGTCTGATGAGCAAGCAAGGAAAGATGCTACATTCGGTGGTATATACACAGGTCAACAGCTATGCATAAAGAATTTATTAAAAGCATAATATTCTTATAACATTGTGATTGAGACTTGGTGGAATCTAGGACAGCTGCCTGAACTGCATGTGGCAAAGCAATTGGACTTAGAATTGGGAGGTCATAGTGATTGGGGAAAAAAAACATGGTCCAAAGGATTGAGATCACCCATTTCAGATGTTTGTGTAGAAGAAGTGAGAGAAGGCTGAGAGCTAGAAGTGAGAGGGGAAGGAAACTGAGCTGAGATAAGTATGCAAGCACTGGCATACCTAGACAAGAATCACCCCACTAGATCTGAAATAAATTCTGGATATCTGGAAAATATAGAGCTGGGAAAATATAACAACCAGGAAAGCAGTCCATTTGCTAGATAGAGACAATGTCTGAACTGAGGACTAAAGGGGAGACAAAGTACCAAATAGTTAAGATGATAACCTGAATTTGACTCAACTCATAGAGTCTAAAATTATTCTGGTTCTGATTTGTGCTTGACTGGAATGGGTATTACTGATGCCTCAGCATTGATATTTGGCTTCACTGAAGGCAGATTTTACATTTTGGGTGCTAAAATGTTCTCGACATCTTTGTGAACAAGGCATTTGTATCTTGTCAAGGTCTGTGCTCTCCATCAATATTTTCTTATCTAGCACACTGGATCTATTTTGCTTCTTTTAAATTTCTTTCATATAACAGTTCTAATATTCTTTGATAGTGCAATGTAACTTTCTAAGCAAAATAATGTGATTGTGTCTTACACATTAATAGGTTTATTATGACCTAAATTTCCATGAAGAGCCAGTTTGGTATCGTGCTTAAAAGCCCCAGGCGAAATATCAGTAGATGGTGAATTTGAGTCCTGCTTTAGGCATGAAATCAGCTGTGTGACCTCAGACAGTCGTTCTTTGTCAGCCCTAGGAAGAAGAAAGCAAGGGCAAAACATTTCCAAATAACTTGCGAAGAAAACTGTAAGGACTTGGCTACTCAACAATGACTGGAAGACACACACACACAAACATTCAATGAGTTTAAAAAAACCTCTTTTGAAGGAATGGGAGAGGTGTACCTATAATCCAGTTCTTCCCAATTTATTGCTCTCTAATTCCATATGGTCCGCACCACTATTTGTACCTGTTACAGTGGTAATCGGTAAATTTGCAATTCTAGAATACTGAAGTACAGTAGTATATCCTGTTCTAACGAAGTATCTATATCAGTAAATATTTGTGATGCTTCAGACCCCATTTTTGTTGCAAAAGCCAATTTTTGGAAACTTGTAAAAGATTTTCACTGCTTTCACTGAAAATGTAGTTTTAGTTTTGTGATCCTGCTTTAGAAACATAGGATTTAAATAGCCATACTGACTGTGGGCTACAGAATTGTAGCAAAGGGAGACAGTTCTCTGCTGCCATCTAGTGGCCATTTGGATTTTGGCTTTGGATGCTTAATCTGGTCACTGAGTTCTCACTTGAAAACTAAAAGGTTCGAGTTCAATTTGTCATATTTTGGATATGTTATAAAAAAACTTAGCTACCTTCAGAAGTCTATAATGCTGGGGAAGATGGAAGTAAAGAGAAGAGGATGATTGGCAGCAAGGCGGATGGACTCGATTACTTTGGTAATGGGTATATTTAAAGGAGAGTTTGGAGATAGAACATCCTGGAGAATGTCTATCCAGGTGATCACTACAAGATAACCTTGATCTGAAGGCATGTAATCAATCAATCAGTCAGCCGATCAAACCTGATAGCCCTTGCACAAAAAGCAATCTTAAAATGTTGGATACATTAGCTACAAAAGAGGTATTCTCATTCCTTTTCAAATTTGTATTATTTCAGTAAACTAGGGTTTTGCAAAGTCTATCTAAAGCCACTGCTTGAATTATTCCAGAGGACTGTAACTCAGAGATGTAATATACACATTGCATTCAAAAGTCAGTCTCTTGATGCCAAACATATTCCATTCCTATTAAGTAGGTAAAATGCTTGCCATTTTGCTAAGCGCAATATAAATTCCACGGAACAAAGCTGAGACTGGCAACTGCCACAAAGGATGTCAGGGAAGGTAAGATACCTAATCAGAACTGCTGAGTTCAACTCAGTAGTGGGGTCCACTTACCTTCACTACCGCTTTTGCGCATGCGCAGAGCATCTGTGATGACATCCGGATGGGTGGGCGGAGCCTCCCGCCACCGTCACCCACCGGTTCACTCGAACCAGAGTGAACCGGTAGAAATCCACCACTGGTTCAACCTATTAAAAGGATCCTGTGAAAAAAGCCATGACAGACATCATCCAGGAAATATGATTCAAGTATATCTATAAACAAATCTTGCAAGTCTGAATGTACTTCCCACTTTTCCTTTTATCTTTTGTAATCTAGGGAGAGGCTTGTCTGAGATGTTTACTCATGTTACTTTCTTGGCTCAGACCCCAGTCCCCTTTTTTGACTGTTTCCTTGGTAGCAGCTCTTCCTCCAGTCCTTTAAGACCATTCCCTTGGAGGCCAGTATTGCTTTTTCTCTGTTGCTGCCTAACAGTTGGTATTTCAAATATGCTGCTTGTAGTTTAAAGAAATGCTAAAAATCCAATAAGACCTGTAGCCAGTGGGGGTCCCATCCTTCATGAACTCCTTTGGTTCACATTTATAGACATCATAAATCTCATAGCAATACATTCCAAAGTTTAGCTGTCATATAACAAGGTACATGCTTTTATCTTCCTGAATGATTCCACATTTATTTCAATGGAACATCTCTAATCATGACATTGTCCAGAATGTCCAACTGGTCCAGAATGCGGCTGCACAGGTGATTATGGGTGCGACTCATCGCACCCATGTGACACCTCTCCTGTGCGAGCTGCACTGGCTCCCAGTGGTCTTCCGGGTGCAGTTCAAGGTGTTGGTCACCACCTTTAAAGCACTCCATGGCTTAGGGCCCGGATGCTTACGGGACCGCCTTCTGCCACCAATAGCCTCCCACTGATCAATGGGCTCCCACAGAGAGGGGTTCCTCAGGGTGCCGTTGGCAAAACAATGTAGGCTGGTGACCCCCAGGGGGAGAGCCTTCTCTGTGGGGGCACCCGCCCTCTGGAATGAACTACCCCCTGGGATATGTACGATTCCCGATCTCCGCACCTTTTGCCGGACCCTTAAGACCCTGTTATTTCAACAGGCTGGCCTGGCTGACTAACAATTTGGACGGGTATTTTAAATTATGGGTTTTTTAACTAAGAAGGCCAAATTTGTTTAATTCTATTTTAAATGGGTTTTAAATGTTGCAGGGTTCATTGTTTTATTATGGCTGTACACCGCCCTGAGTTCCTTGGGAGAAGGATGGTATATAAATTTAATAATAAACAAACAAACAAACAAACAAACAAACAAACAAATAAATAAATGGAGAAAACCTTTCATATCATATAAAGTTGATGTTAATTTGTCATGTCTCCCTTAACAGGTTCATCGTGTGTGTGTGTGTGTGTGAGAGAGGAGAGATATGAATTTCTGTGAAATCAAAATAGTTACATACTTCAGAAAATATAAAATGTACAAAATGTACAAAAACAATTCTCTTCTCTCTATCCTACCTAATAAAAGAACAGAAATTGTTTGTGGGGAAGGTCAAGAATAATCCTGTAATTCTTCAAGTTTTGTACTGGAACTGAAAATGCTCCACATTATTTCCAGTGTAAAAAAAAGTATTGATAATTTGTTACTGAGTCCAGCAAAAATTGGAGAATTAAGGTTAAGCGCTCAGTAGAGTTCCACTCTTGCCCCACGAGTGTTAACTTCTCTGCACTTTGGCTCTCTAGCCAAATTCACAGCTTCAAAGGGTAAATATTGAGACTTTTAAGATACGACTGCAAGGGAATATGGAATTGTGGGGACAAAGGTCATGAAGCAATATCTGAATACACTTTCAATTACAAGAGGGATGCATACACTTAACCCATTTCTGTGGGTCAGTACTCTTGCTGAGATCATGTATTAGTGTTTCTCAACCTTAGCAACTTTAAGATGTGTGGAATTCAACTCCCAGAATTCTCTAGCCAGCATACCACTATGGTTGAGACCACTGATCTACTATAGAAGTGGCAAGAAGTGGCAAGCATCTGGGGATGCTTAATATTTTTTCCTTCAGAATATGCCTTAGGCAATATCCTCTTTTTCCGCTCTCCTACATAATACACTCCAAGATATTCTCCCCCATTTTTTTATCACCTATTGGAAAAAATAGAATAAATAATCTTCTCTGAGAACATGGAAGAAGAAAAGGATGATTTGGTGTTCTTTAAACCTTAAATGAGCTGTCACAGATTCAAATTTTAAGAATATTCATACTCTCTACCCTTAATGGGCAAATCCATTTCTTTTGTTTTCTGCAGTTCTTTATATCTCTTCTCCAGTAAGGTCTACCACATTTCCTTGGAGTGCGCTCCCAACTAGAAAGAAATTTTCCTACAAATTTTGTCTTATCGATTCTCATTCACTGTGAAGAAATCAAAAGCAACTTGGTTGTTCTTTCAAAGAAGAGAAATTCGTGTGAATCATCATGGATAGAATATGGTTTCATTTCACTTATCCAGTAGTAAGATGTGCCTGTATGTGAAGGTCTTGTTATTGTACAATTAATAATTATAGTGATTTGCAGATGCCCTGACTCCCATGCTTTCTATGCATTCCAAAGAAGATATTGCTAAGGAATTCTTCCAATTCGATTTTTTCAAAATTAGAGCAATTAGCAATTAGAATCATGACTCCAAAAATCATGACTTTAACATCTCCAATGGGAAATTACACATGGAATATTAGTCCTCACTTTAGAAAGGAAGCAATATATCCATCCTCTTGCTTGCTGTTTCCCTCCTTTTTCCTTTCCAGGCAAATATGGGAAGATGGATTAAGAAAGAGGAGCAATGTTGGAGAGGGTCTGGCTGAACCGGGGGTGGGGGAAGGAGAGGAGGAGTCAAACAGGGAATTAGTTTGGAATCCCTATATGGACAAAAGAGGGTGGTATTTGACATTCCCCCAACCCCTCAAATGCTATTGAAATTTATCTAGTGTCAACAACATACAAACCATTGGGCTGAGAAGATTGCTGTGTATAGGTTTAAGCAATAAAACAGCTACCGTATTTTTCGGAGTATAAGACGCACCTTTTTCCCCCCAAAAAGAGGGTGAAAATCTGGGTGCATCTTATACTCCCAATGTAGCCCTGCCCAGCTTCTCAAACGGAAGTTTTAGAGGCTGAAAAAAGCATCAGAAAAGAAGCTTCAGAAATGAAGCCCCCAAACAGAGCTTCAGAAAAGAAGCCCCCAAACAAAGCTTCAGAGGCTTTTATTCTGAAGCTCTGTTTCAGAGGGTCTCAGAGGCAGGAAAAAAAATTTCTGAAACGGAATTTCAGAAGTTTTAGAAGCAGAAAAAAAAAAGCAAAAAAAAAAAAAAAAGCAAGGCACAACCAAGGAACCTGTTGCTAAAATTCACCTCTAGGAACAGCTGATTGGGGGTATTCCAGGAGACAGATCCATCCACCAATCAGCTTTTTTCTTATTTTCCTCCCCAAAAACTAAGGTGCGTTTTATACTCCAGTGCGTCTTATACCCCGAAAAATACAGTAGGTGAATTCTTTACATGTGGGTCTTGTTGTTTGCCCCAAAGAGAAAGAATCCTTTCTCAGCCTCATCCACTCTTCATTAAGAAGTGAACTCATTTTAAAGCAAACCTCTTGGAGACTGCCACCCCAGCAATTGGAAAATAAAAAGAAGAGCCTTCATATCTAAAGTTGTAATGTTAATAATGTTATTCAGTCCAATGAATTTCAAATCTCATGAATGATAACGTTGAAAGTGAGCAGATTTTTCATTAAGTGTAAAGAGTAACTGGCTGTAAAATGTTCATTAACCTGTCATGACTGAAATCATTTAAGAATTAATTTTCATTACCATTATTTTCATATACAGTTATAGGAATTTATATGCTTATCCCACTGTATAGGCTGTATAGGCTGTCACTTTATTAAGTTATTTTACCTTTGTCTGTTGATAAACCTCCTTTTTAGAATTGTCCCATTATTGGCAATCCTTGGGGACTAGATCAGTGACAGAGATGATGGTTTGCATGCAGGAGACATCAGCACTGGCAGGACAAAATGGGAAAACTGCTTCTTGAAAACCCGGAGAACTTTTACATCAAAGTGAGAGTTAAGTCTGTCAAAAGAAACATAAAGGTAAGTCGAATATTGTGGAATGGGGCACTTATAATGGTCTGTGATAAAGCACGAGGAGATAGGATGATTAAATACTGAAGGACGGAGACTAAAGACAAAAGTGAAGGACCCCAATGAAAGAAGTATATCAAGACAGTTTGGTCGTACAGAAAAAATAAAGGAGGGCTGAATTTATAAAAGCAGAGCAAGCAGGTTAAGAGAAGGAAGTGGACTGAAAAAGTTGCAATTCAGTGGAGTTGTTCTGGGGAAGAGAATGGTAGAAATCTAAAAAACAAAAGAAGCAAATCAACAAGTATATACATTTCAGAAGACATCTTTTTGGAGTGAGTGTCTACCCTCTGTGGCTTTCGTTTTGTTTGCTGAGTTTGCATTCCTGTGTGGGAGAATTATTTATTTAGTGATACTTTATTTATTCTTACCATGGATATATTATATTGTGTATATTTGTTTGTTAACTACCTAAAGTTCAGGTAATCACTGAAGGGTATAGCTCAGGGGTGTCAAACTCACGCCATCATGGCGGCATCACGTGATGTATCAGGACTTTTTTCCCCTTCACCAAACCAGGCATGGATGTGGCCAGCACACAACGGATCCGGCCTGTGGGCACAAGTTTGACAGCCCTGGTATAGCTGAATGGTGAGAGAGAGAAAGAGGAGGGAAAGGGAGAGAGAGAAATAGAGATGTAATGGCAGTAAGAATGGTTTACATCAGGGGTGAAATTCAGTAGGTTCTAACAGGTTCTGGAGAACCGGTAGCAGAAATTTTGAGTAGTTCAGAGAACCGGCAAATATCATCTCTGGCTGGCACCAGAATGGGGTGGGAATGGAGATTTTGCAGTTTCCTTCCCCTGCCATGCCCACCAAGCCACACCCGCAGAACCGGTAGGGAAAATTTTTGAATTTCACCCCTGGTGAACATACATAGAAAAATTTAGAGAGGTATAGTGAACGGTAGTGGCAAAGCTAGAATTATTTTCGTTTTTCACGCCTTTAATTTCAAATTTCACTAGTTTGCTATTACTTACCTTTTTTCTTCCATTCAATTCCTAGATTCTACCTGCACAAGTCCTTCCAATTTTTTTTAATAAGGTTTTTCAGAAGTGGTTTAGCATTGCCTTCTTTCGAGGGTTTAGAGAAAGTGATAAACCCAAGGTCATCTAGCTGGCTTCATGCCTAAAGCAGGATTAGAACTCACAGTCCCTGTTTTCTAGCCTGATGTCAAGTGTAATCAATACCATAAGCACTGCACCAAGCCACTGCACCAAGCCAATACCATAAGCACTGCACCAAGCCACTGCACCATTGTGCATTTTACATAAGACAAATAGAAGGATGGGGGAAGAGGGAAGAAGGGAGGGAAAGAGTTATTGGATGGAATATTAATCCACTTCCTGTGCTCCTGTTGAATTCTCTATACGAATCAAAGTTTGTCTCTGATTAATCTAGATTGGCTTTAATCAACTAAGGTTGTACTTCTATATCCACTTACTCAAGAGTAAGTTGCAGTGAATTCAGTGGAATGTATTTTGAGAAGGCATTGGATTATATTGCAGAACAATTAACTAACTTTTTGATAATAGTTTGCAGGTGTACTTGCAGAATGGTTGCTGGCAGAAATTGTCCGAAATGTTTGGAATGGTGGATAAAATGAAATGCTTACAAAGCACCATTTACCATCATCTTACCAGCCAGTTCCTATATTCATTCTCCCACAACTTTGATTACTTTTGTATTTTTTCTAGGCATGGTGGGCACACTTCCAGACTTATTACCAGTTAGAACTCTCCATCTTTTTTTCTTTCCTTAAAATACTGTTGTCCCACCCATCTGTTGGTGCTGGAGGCTGGCATTTTGTGTTGCAGCTTGCCAGCTTCCTAGTATTTATGTTAAGTAATTCTTTATCTAAACAATCAGATGGGGCACTGAAGTATCCATGGACGTATGGCACACTGGAGAATCCAGCTGTGCAGAATTAATTATTGATTAAAGCCAAAATCAAACAGGGACCCAAACAATATTATTGCATGTAGCTGAAACATTTCATACCAGTCTTTAGGTAAGTCCCTGAACTTTTTAATATGCACTATGAATTGTATCAGCTCAGCTCATCAGTTTCACATATGCACTTTGGAGGGCTCTGTGATACTTGATAATAGCAGTGGGTGATAGTCCCTGTTTGTTTTCTGCTTTAGCAGGTATCTTTGAAAGCACAGTTAAATTGCAAGTTTTCTCCACTAAATGGCAACTGCCTGACATTACCCTGTAAAAATGAACTGATAATTGAGTTTTAATATCCAAACTCAATTGCTTTTTTAACAGCTGGAGCTATCTCTCAGGGTAAAATGGTTTGCCAGGGATCACCTGGAAAATGTAAAGATTAAAACAAAATGGAATGAAATAAAGCTTAAACTATCTTTTTAATTGCATGGTTGCCATTATTTTATAGAAGTTGAGTTTGTGTTTCTTGTCTAATAATAGTAGTTATCATTAATTCAAAGTTAATGTTTTATATAGAAACTCTGTATACTAAAAATGATAACAACTCTGGAAACAATACAGGCTGATAGGCAAGCAGAATTTTGTCCCCAAATTGACATAAAGTTTCAATTTTCAATTTCAAGGGAAATTTAAAGAACAAAATTGAAAAAAATTAAAGAAAGCCAAAATAATTCCCAAATCACTCTGGATTTAGATTGTATTGAAATCTAAAGATAGATTTGGAAGTCAAGGAAGAAAATAACCTCAGCCATTCAGCTATGTATCATGGTTTTAAAAATCTGTTTCATTCTGATTTAAGTCAGATTTCAAAAGGAAGGAAGGAAGGAAGGAAGGAAGGAAGGAAGGAAGGAAGGAAGGAAGGAAGGAAGGAAGGAAGGAAGGAAGGAAGGAAGGAAGGAGGTTCCTAGTCAACTGAAAGCTTATTTGGGGAAGATTATTGAGAAGGTAATTGATTGCAGGTTCAGAGGGCCCTGGAGGAATTGATTTTATGGGCCCTTTTTATTCAGGTTTCAAATCTGGTTTATAGTACTAAGATGTATTGATAAGTGTGAAGCAAGGTGGAGATGATGCATATACCCTGGTCTTTCTTGATCTCACTGTGGCTCACACAGTCATAATATCCTTCTTGACTAATTTTGGGAATGGGAAGCATACTGTTATGCTGGTTCTCCTTCCTTTGGGACCAGTTCCAGTCCATGTTAATAAGAGGGAAATACCAATTTCCAGATCATTGCTTTGTAGAAGTTTTCTATTCTCTCTCTACCCTGATTTAACATCTATTTGAGGCCCCTATATGAGACCATTAATATAAATACATCACTGTATCTACGACAAGCTGAACAAGCAGTGCCATCAAGGTGCTTTCTCAGTGTCTGGAATTTGTGGAATAGGGAATAACAGATTTTGGCTTAAATCTTAGCATGACCAAATGGCTGTAGGTTTCAGGGCTCCCAAAATCTAAGTACCTTCCATCTTTAGTTCTGGAAGAGGTACACCCATACAGAACTGGTACATAATTGGGGAGGAGGTCTTCTTGCTCTTGCTTGAATCTGATTGATTGATTGATTGATTGATTGATTGATTTGTATGATTGTCCATATCTCACAGGTTATTCTGGGTTATATCAGTATAAGCATTAAAACTACAAAAAAAAAAGCCTGATACAGTATGTATCAGGCACACTGACATCTGACATCCAGGAATAACAAATAACCCCAATCAAAGAATGAAAAGCATATCAACAGCAGTGCTCATCCAACCTCCTGACCCAAACAGCTAGATCTTCAGATCTTTATGAAAGAGTTAAGGTCATCCAAAACTCCATGAGGATGCTGTTCCATGGGGTGGGTATCAGCCATGGCCAGTTCTTTTGTACAAATCTATCTTTTGGCCTAATTGTGCCTGTTCCTGAAACAGGAGGTCCTATTGATAGTAACTCATGTCTTCCTCCCTTCACAGTTGGATTACTGCAATGCATTCTACATAGGATTGTCCTTAATGGCCATCTGGAAGTACATACTGGTGGTTCAAGTAGTTATTGGTACACCATACTATGCCCTTGTAATACTTAGAATAGAATAGCAGAGTTGGAAGGGACCTTGGAGGTCTTCTAGTCCAACTCCCTGCTTAGGCAGGAAACCCTACACCATTTCAGACAAATGGTTATCCAATCTCTTCTTTAAAACTTTCAGTGTTGGAGCATTTACAACTTCTGGAGGCAAGTTGTTTCACTGATTAGTTGTTCTAACTGTCAGGAAATTTCTTCTTAGTTCTAGGTTGCTTCTCTCCTTGATTAGTTTCCACCCATTGCTTCTTATCCTGCCTTCAGGTGCTTCGGAGAATAGCTTGACTCCCTCTTCTTTGTGGCAGCCCCTGAGATATTGGAACACTGGAATACTATTACTTCACAAGCTACACTGGCCTTCAATGAGCTCAATACTAATTGCCACCTATATATCATTTTATGACACAAGGTTATTTACAGGATTGTCTATCTCCAATATTTCTGCCTATCCCACAAGATACAACAGAGAGGGCATCTCCAGGAACCTATATGAGGCAATGTCATTTGGTGGGACCCAGGAGGCATGACTGTTTTGTTTCTGTGCCAGCTTTATTAAACAGCATATACTCCACTCTCATCCAGATTTGTTAGCCTTCTATAAGATCTTGAATCTGCAATTCTAGATTCAAAAGTGAATTTTATCCTAGAAAAGTGCATTCTGTCTTTTCACCATCAAAGTAGAAAATGATGAAGAAGAGATAGACTGCATCGTAAAATTCACTTTCCTAGGATTGCAAATAGCTCAAAGTGCTGAATGCAGCCCAGAAATAAAAATGTTGGATTGCATTAGGTTGTGCACCAATGATGAACATGAGCCAAATATGGAAAAACAAGAACATCAGCCCAGCAGCCAAATGTAGGTTAGTCCTCTCTATTGTAATCCCCATAGCTACCTATGGTTATGAAATCTGCACCTTAAAAAAGCAAGACAGGAATAAAATTGACTTGTTTGAGCTGTGGTGCTGGAGAAAGCTCCTACATATTCCTTGGACAGCAAAGGTGACTAACAAGCAAGTACTGGAGTGCATAATATCAGACATGTCACTGGAAGGCAAAATCACAAAATTGCATCTCACTTATTTTGACCATGTCATGCGGGGAATTCACTGGAGAAAGCAATTATGTTCTGAAGAGTTAGGGATAAAAGAAAATCAGTCCACCAAAGAACACAGTAGTTGGACATCATCAAAGCTGATACCAGCCAGAGAACAACTCAAAGAAGAAGTGCAAGATCAGACAATATGGAGAGACCAAGAATTGGACATGATTGAATGGATAATATCATTATCATCATTAAGATCTTGAAAAACAGGCCCCTCTCAGCATTGGACCAAGGTGGTAAATGAGTGTGTTTTGTAAAAGTATATGAATTATTATAGTTGGCCTTGGAAATATAATTCAACATTTCTGTTCTGTTTTTCTTTTCTTTTGGGTTTATCAGTTTTTGACCTGATTTGAGTTCTTCAAATATTGAACATCTAGAAACCTAGAATGAGAGAGGAAGCACATGAAGCTTAACAAACCAGAAACTACTGTTAAAAACATTTAAGCAGGTCAATCTTCAATGACAACAAGGAAGCTGTGATTTTTGGGGACAGATTCCCCAAAATATTAATGGAGGACAGTTGCATATATATGCAATACTACAGTTTTAATCTTGTATTTTTTTTATTTTTTTAGTGCAATGTTTCATTGAGTTCAGTGTAGGCCTGATGATGGTAACAGGAGATTTCATGTAATCTACGTAATATTTCTTTTTACAAAAAAAAAAAAACCCAGAAAAAAGAAACTTTTTAGCCATCCCATGGATTGAGTTAAAATCCTGTGTCCAATATAGATGGCATACTTACTCCATTTTCTGCTTTGCCTGTATTCCTGAAGCCAGATAATTTCTCAGAGTACTGTACTGAACCGAAAAAACTAACTGATTCTATGCACAGCCCCAGGAAAAATCTGATTCTTGGCTACCATTAGATGGAGTTGCTATGAATGTGAAACATGCATTATGCAACTTTGCCACTGAGCCATGGCCATCTTATATTTATGCAACATAATATATTCTTCATTTAAAGATATCATAAGATTTTTCATTGTTTTGGTTCAGTAAATGAAGATGAGTATGACTGTTCCACCAAAAGCTGGCTTTCTGGGTTACATTTACTGTGAAAGGAATTTGAAATTGAGCTGATTTAGGATGAAAGAGTGGCATGGTAGCAGAAGAAGCATAGATGATGATGATGATGATGATGATGATGATGATGAAGATAATGATGATGATGATGATGATGATGATGTCATCTAGGAATCAAACTTCAGCATAATAGGAAACCTCAGTGTCTTGAATGACTCTAAGCACAAATGCATTGTTTTTCTTAGATCATCTCAGCTGGCTCTGGTAATTTCTTTCACCGGTACAGAGATTTCAGGGTGTATTTTATCCTGCTTCAGTCATCAAGTGTCAAAGGTAATTGTGTGTCCAAACAGAAACTCAATAAGTTATTGTCCTTGCTCATTAATTCCCCCCCAGGTTCATGTCCCCAATTACACTCTGATCAACAACTTCTCCATTAAAGCTTTTATAACCAGCAGATCATTCTTTGGTTCCCAGCCAAGAGGTTCCAGCTACAAATAGCTTAGAGGGAGGTCACAATTTTGACTTTTTTATGTTCATTAAGCTGTATGTTTCTCAGAAGCAAGCAAAAATCACTAAGATGGAGAGCAAACTGTAGCTTTCCACACAGTATTTCTACTTGCATACTTACATATTTTGTAGATAGATACAAAGAAATCACAGCTAGTTAAGTATGGCAATTATGGTGTTGGATTAGAACTAAAGAAACTCAGGTTCAACTGCATCTGTACTCATGGTGCTTCATTGGGGGACTTTAGGTCAGAATCTTTCAGTCCAATATTGTTGGAACAATTGGAGTGAATGCTTGACGTCTATAACAAATACAATACTTAGAACTAAGGAGAAATTTCCTGACAGTTTGAACAATTAATAAGTGGAACAACTAGCCTGCAGAAGTTGTGAATGTTCCAACACTGGAAATTTTTAAGAAGATGTTGGATAATCATTTGTCTGAAGTGGTGTAGGGTTTCTTTCCTGGGAAGGGGTTGGACTAGAAGACCACCAACGTCCCTTCCAACTCTGTTATTCTATTCTATTAATATACAAAGCACTGCCTTTGAACTGGTGCATGGCCCATTCATGATCTCACTGGCTATGCTACAGCACAAAAATAAAAAGCTTGCTTATAACTGGTGTTGTTCAGCTTAAACCTGAATGATTCTTTTAAAGACAAGGTACAATCCGTCTCATGCTTAATGTTAAAAATATGTAAGTTCCTCAAAGAACTGCAGTGAATGTTGAGAGACTTGGTCTTCTGGGAAGAGTATATTATGTAGGAGTACTTGAATTTTATCTTGTTATCTTATATCTTATATCTGAAGATAACATGAATTAAAGGAAGAAAGATTGGCTTATTTAAACAAAAGAAATACAATATATAAATCAAGTAAATAAACAAATGTCTATGAATGCATGGAATAAAGATTGGGATATGAAAGTGAATTAGATTTTATGAACTAACTCTGATTTCTTTCATTTATGATTACCTAAGAATTTTACTATGCACATCTCCTTCATGCACACAGGACATATATGAAATTGCTTACTGGAATAGATCAAATATTTCACTGATCTATTACTTTTCAGTGTGCAGTTCTATGAACTGGTATTCAATGTATACTTTTTTTTTAATTAATCCAGAATGAGGATGAACCATATAGCTAAGATAGAATACATATTGAAAAAAGGTATATGTGAAAAATATCAGGTTTAAATAACTCCAGCACAAAATATTCTAGATAATACTACCAGGAAACATATTTGTTTGAAAATATACTACAGTATATGGTTAACTTGCCAATAGAGAACATAAACTGTGGAATTTATTACCATAAAATATAGAGCTGACTCCAATGGATGGCTTTGAAGAAAGATTAGAAAAGTTGCTGTCAAAAGCTTTCTCTCATTATGATGTAAATAACTTTCCTTAGTTTATTACTTCATTAGAAGTGGTTAAGTACACAAGTGTCTGGAGAAGATGAGCAAGAAGATAATATCTAGGTTGGCTACTGTGGGAACAATATCCTTAACCTGGTACTGCTTTGGTCTCATCAGCAGAGCTCTTCTAATAAGTATCAGCCATTCATCTTATATTTGATTTCAGGTGACATTCTAAGTTGTAAATTTAAAGTGTTACCACAATATCTACTCCCCAGACATGTGAATAAACTTGAAGCATGCTTATTAAAGGATACAATAGCACATCTGAGCAAATGTATTCACCCATCAAGGAATCCTCTCTCAGTTGGATTACTGCAATGCCCTCTACATGGGACTGCCCTTGGGGTGCACCCAGAGGCTTCAGCTGGTCCAGAATGCGGCGGCATGAGTAGTTATGAGTGCTTCCCACTACTCCCATGTGACAGCACTTTTGCACGAGCTGCACTGGCTGCCAGTGGTCCTCCGGATCCGGTTCAAAGTGCTGGTACTCACCTATAAAGCCCTTCATGGCATGGGCCCAGGGTATTTGCAGGAACACCTCCTACCGGCCTCCCACCGCCCAGTGCGCTCACATAGGTCAACCCTCCTCTGGGTCCCCTCAGCCAGACAGTGTCAGCTGGCGGTCCCCAGGATGAGGGCGTTTTCTGTGGTCGCACCAACCCTCTGGAATGGGTTGCCCATCGAGCTCCGGACGGCCCTCAACCTCTGCACCTTCCACGCCGACCTAAAGACATGGCTCTTCCAGCAGCTTCCCTGATCTGTTGCTGATTTTAATTTTGGGGATTTTATTTGGTTTTAATATTAGTTAAACATTTTCCATTGTCAGGTTGTTTTTACTGTTGTGAGCCACCCCAAGTCCTAGGGGAGAAGGGCAGCATACAAATCTGACAATAAATAAATAAATAAATAAATAGATAGATAGATAGATAGATAGATAGATAGATAGATAGATAGATAGATAGATAAATAGGTTTATTGACTATGTTGGTATTTGACCATAACAAAGAATAGAACAGAATAATAAGTTGGAAGGGACCTTGGAGGCCTTCTAGTCCAACCCCCTGCTCAGGCAGGAAGCCCTGTACCATTTCAGACAAATGGTTGTCTAATTTCTTCTTTAAAACTTCCAGTGTTAGAGCTTTTACAACTTCTGGAGGCAAGATTAATTGTTCTAACTGTCAGGAAATTTTTCCGTAATTCTAGGTTGCTTGATTAGTTTCCAGCCACTGCTTCTTGGCCTGCCTTCAGGTACTTTGGAGGATAATTTGACTCCCTCTTCTTTGTGGCAGCCCCTGAGATATTGGAACACTGCTATCATGTCACCCAGTCCTTCTTTTCATTAAACAAGATATAACCAATTTCGGCAGCTATTCTTTATATGTTTTAACTTCCAGTCCCCTAATCCTTTTGTTGCTCTTCTCTGTACTCTTTTTTGCAGTGTGGCAACCAAAACTGGATGCAGTATTTCAAGTGTGGTTTTACCAAGGCATTATAAAGTAGTATTAACTGATCTTGATCTTATCCCTCTGTTTATGCAGCCTAGAACTGTGTTGGCTTTTTTGGCAGCTTTTTGACCAGTAATGGCTAACCTTTTTTTCCTCAGGTGCCAAAAACATGCGCGCATGCACGCACACATGCCCACACCCATAATGCAAAGCCCCTCCCTCATGCCCTGCCCCCCCTAGCATGTGTGCGTGACCACCCGTGCATCTGTGTACAACTCCCCTCCCACCCCACGCATGCACACACGCCCCCCCTTTTGGCCTCACATCCCAAAACAGAAGTATTCAAGAACAATAAATAATGATATTGCCATGTGCCTTATTCTATCAAAAAGTTCTGTGTTTGAAGAACTATTTAGGTCAAGTCTGATTTAAAGATAAAAATCAATCAGCATGACAACTTCAACAGGCATAGACATTCCTGGCCAATCAGAATTTAATTCTGAATAGGTATGTACTATATCATATTAGATGCTTATTTGTTTAAGCCTATAGTTGTCTAAATGTGGTTTGTTTTCCCAGAAGACCACAAATACGAAGCTGTTGTGTGATTCATAAAACTACATCTTAATTTATTGATTACACTTTATATATAATCTACATAGAAGATTTGCCTAGCTTACTAAATTCCTTTCCTTTATTGACTCCTTCATTTGCCAGATTCTTATTTCACATTTCAAATTTATTTATTTATGGTCAATGCCAGATTGTTAGCTTTGGTACCAATCTACACAATTATAATTCTAACATCTAAAGGGCCATGGTCTGTTTTGCCTCAGTTCTTAGCTCTTCATTTCCTCCAGATTTACCATCATTTCTCGAGGAACTCTTGCACAATTCTAACTAAATCTCTGCTGGGTATAAATTACTTACCTTGCTAGGTAAGAGAAGACATCTAGATCTTCCAGTTTGCTTCTTTCAGCAATTTTCTCCTTTCCCATGAAACCAGATTTATTCATTGTTCATTAAGCAGACAGTTTGCTGCTCATTTTATTATATAAGCCTGCTACCCAATCTGTCTCTGTTTAATTTCCTAGTTATTTAATACTGCAATATTGGAAATGCAGCAACTTTTTAAACTACAGCTTCAGACCATTGATTCTTCTTAAATCACCTAAATGACAGCTTAGCAAGTGACAAGATTTTAATTATTTATTCATGAATTGCCTTCTGTGTTTTCCAAAACCAAACAATTTGGAGATGTTTTACCTAATATTTGTTTATTCCCACATTGTTTAATACCAGCAATTCTTTATCATTTAGAAGGATGTAATATCCTAGCACTGTTTTTGATTCCTTCATTGCAATTTTATTCAAGGAGAGGAGAGGAGAGGAGAGGAGAGGAGAGGAGAGGAGAGATTGATTAGCAGACTCAAATAGAAAACATATTTCATTCTCCATACTCAAAAATATACTTGTCTTATATAATTTTCTGTTTTATATTTATGACAATTAGATAAAAATGGGAAAATCAGACTATATCAGAAGTAAATCATGTTTACATCGTAAGACCATTGGATCCTATTTCCTGTGATTTGAAAACATACATATGCATATAAAAATGCATGTAATTTTTAGGTAGTTCTCCTTAACATACAGTATGCAATTATATTGATTAATTTGTGCAAAGAATTAAACAACATTTGAAGAAATATAATCTCCAACATATACCTGCCTATGAATGTATTATTGGAAATAGGTCAGTGCATTTAAAAAAATACAGACCTTGATTCCCCAGCAACCTTAGAATGAAGAAATTTTAATATGAAATTTCAAGTTGCTTACCCTAAGTAAAGAAACAATATTCAATATGACTACTTTATTCAAGAAAAATGGGCACACTAATTTAACAGTTTGAACTTGGGTGAAATCATATTAAAACCATTTTATACCCTCTCAGCTGATAGTATCAAGCCAACTTTGCCTGATCTAGAAAGCTAAGCAGAATCAAGTTTGGTTAGTATTTCAATGGGACAGCATCTAGGCAACCCAAGCTTTAGGTGAAATTGGGAAGTTGAAAAAGCAATTACTTATGTTGGAACACGGTGGTTCAGTGGCTAAGATGTTGATCGAAAGGTTGGCAGTTGAGCAGTTCAAATCCTAGTGCCGCATAACGAGGTGAGCTCCCGTTACTTGTCCAAGCTTCTGCCAACCTGGCAGTTCAAAAACATGTAAAAAATGCAAGTAGAAAAATAGGGACCACCTTTGGTGGGAAGGTAACAGCATTCCATGTGCCTTTGGCATTTAATCATGCCGGCCACATGACCATGGAGACGTCGTCAGACAGCACTGACTCTTCAGTTTTGAAATGGAGATGAGCACTGCCCCCTAGAGTCAGGAATGACTAGCACATATGTGTGAGGGTAACCTTTATCTTTACCTATGTTGCATGGACATGTCCATATAATTCAGCAGTTCAACATGAAAGAACATACTTTACCTTACCAGCTGAGTTTTATAGATTGCCTTCAAAATTCCATAGAGGGTACCCTGCCATAGCCTAATTTACAATAGAATAATTACAAGAGTTTGATTTACATTCAAATGCTAAAGAAATACATTTTCTGAACCCCACTCCCAAATATAACCATATAAGGGCCCCTAGCGGTTTACTAGCATTTAAAATAATAATTAAAAAAAAAGACTTTAATTTCAGAAAGCAAAAGAATTATTTCTGTATTGTTGAAGTTATTCATTATGGATAGCATTTATGCTTCTAGGGAGATTTTTAAAAAAAACTAAGTTCATAATCTCCTGCTGATCTTTGGACAGAAATAAAGCCCATATGCTCTACCTTCTTGGCTTCTTTGTTGACAATTTAGCTTGATACTCTCCCAAATGATGCTTTTAGCAGAAAGCATTTTACTAAAATCATTATTCTTTCCTAGGAAATGAAATTACATTTCAGTTAATAAGCTAACTAATTAAACAAGATAAATTTGAAGAATTTATTTTGTTAATATTGTCTCTGGGAAGTAAAACAAGATACGGTTTATGGAATTTGGAGCTATGGAAGTTTGTAATTCAAGATAAAGCACCAAAAAAGCATAGAATTTTATTAACTGGCTGCCAGAATTAAATCTTCTCATCAAATTTGTTTGTTACTGATGGTCAGTGGTCCATAGCAATAAAAATAAGTAAGATACCATGTGATGTCTGCATCACGGTTCCAAGTAATAGATCCATTGCAAGCAAGAACTCCGAGGCAGGTAGATTGCTCAAAGAATAGCTTTATTAGAAATATAAAATTGACACATATCTGGGGAAGATCAACTCTGGGATGCCCCTTGGTTGTCACCTAATTAAAAGTAAAAGTTTTCCCCCTCACCCCAAATAATCAGTCACATGGCCCAATCAAGGCAAGGTCTGCAGGTCTGGTGACATCACTCCTCCTTCTTCCAGCCAGGTGTGAGAACGTTATTGGTTCCCAGGGGAAAGTATTTTATTTTAACTACACAACCCCAGCTATCTCTAATCCCCTATCCCTATCCCTCGCTCCAGTGTGGCAACACTGAAGTTCCAAGATGGCTTCAGCCAGGTCATCTGCTTGACAGTCTGCTGATGGGCTATGCTTTTTCAATCTCAATTTTAAAAAACTGAGGGTCAAATATGTCAATGACTCACTACAGTTTTAATATCACTGACAACCAGATTATGGATGGGAGTAAGGTTCACTTAGGTCACCTTTAATGTAAATATACCTAATTCCACATTTTGGAACCAGTATGCAAGCAAATATGCAGTAATTGTTTGAAATAAATAAGTTTCTGTGAATTTTCCATTGCAACCAAACCATGCAAATCTGAAGGCATATATTGGGGAAAATTGACCCAATAATATATACATTCACACATATGTATGTATGTGTGTGTGAAAATATTTTTAATGTATTAGGGAAAGTTTTTCACAAAATGCATACAATCAGCAATGTTGCTTGAAAATCTCTTGTGTTAGAAGAAATATGCATGATAACGTATACGAATTTCCACAGAAATGATAAGGAATTAACTAATCAATTCAGGAAAAGGATATAATTAAAGTTAGGAAAAATTTGAACTGAAAGTCAGTTTTAATTTACCATCTGCTTGAAACTGATGATTGCAATTTGCTGCAGCTTTCAACAGAATCTATTTATTTTCTTCAAAAAAGGAGTTTTTAAAAGAAACTCCTCAAAATTCTTAAACACAATAGCAATACATGCACAGGGCTGTCTTCTTAATTGTCAGTGTTATGCTTAGATGCAGTTTAGATCCTTAAGGGGGTGCCAGATGCTCTTAGGCAGACCTCATGCAAATACCAGCCCTGGAAACGGCTGTCTGCTATTTTGACAAAGTCAGAGGCTGATGGCTTAGAAGCATTGTATAAGCATGCTGGTACTCAGGCTCGGGGTCACTGAGAAGATTCAAGCATTGACCCAGTTGGCTTCTGCACATGGAAAGTGCAGAATTCTATCAATATCTCCAAAGTTTTTTTTAAAAAAAGGTGTTACTTGCTATGGCACAGAATTGGATGTAAAAGAAAAATTTCTCAAGCCGCAACAGTAAGCTGAATTAGGCATCATAAGAACTGTCAACCAAGAAGAAACTGGAAGCAAAGAGAGGCAAAGAGATGACAAGGACTTAGAGAATATCTTGCTCAATGTGTAATGAAAACGGGAAGACATTTTATTTAGTTGATTTCAAATGCCTGGTTGGTTGGTAAAGTTTTTCCAAAAGTGGATTTAATCAAGGGGAGCCAGCTGCAGTATGAGATGCAACTTCAGAGTCTTATTATCTGCAGAGACCAGCAAGCCCTATTATCTAGTTGGCCCTATTTTCCCTCTTGTAGACATTATCTTTATGGCCTGCTTGTAGATTCACTTAGCAAGTAGTTCCCTCCATTAACTTTCTTGAAGCCTGGTTCATCTGATTTAATTTAGGCATCTAAGGCAAATAGTTTGAACAGAACTGCGGTATTCTAGAATTCATGCATTATATTTAAACGGACAACCTGGAGAATGTAAAAGAACACCCTGGAAATCACAATATGACAAAGAGATAGAGGCAGTTTTCTTATACAACAGATAATTAATAAAGATATGATGAAGTTGTATATAGATGTACTGCTTTATTAAGCATCACTGAATGCCACATATTTTTTTCCCAGCTGGAAATGGCTCCACTTTGTAATTTTCTTTTCATTGTTATTCACCACGCACATATCATTATCACAAAGTGAGAAGTTATTCTATAATCTTTCATTCCTTCCTTCCTCCCCCCCCCACACCCCCCAGCCCTTATGCATGCTGAGGGAATGTATAAAAATCATTAAATTTGATATACCTGCAAGATTTTATACCTGTTAAACTCTTGACTTCATGTAAAAATGTTTTTAAAGTCTCCTAGATTATAACACATTTCACTATTTTTGCCCAGTTGGTTATTAGAATTTGGAACAAATTAATCTTTGTTTCTATGTAAGGTTGCCATTCTTTACCCCTCAAAATAGATCTTCTGTATCATTCTCCATGAGAGACTAAATTTCAGCACTGCCACACTAACCCCAATTAAAATGAAGGTCATTAAGCCTTTCAAATTACATAATTATTTTTGAGTGAGTTCTTTATAATGGCAACATAGTTCCACTACGAAACAAATTTAAATATTAACACTTCAATTAGTTATAGATACACAGTTTTAGTGTGCCTCTTGCCATAAATGTAAGAAAATTACTATTATTTTATTTTATGTTAATTCATTTCATTTAAATTCTACTACCGGTAATTCAGGGAGCAGTTCCTCCTCCAAGTTTTCCTTATAACAATGTTGAGGTAAAGAAAGCTAAAAAATAACATTTGGCCCAAAGTCATTCCGTGAGCTGAGCCACCTCTTTATTAGTCCAGTACAGTAACTATTTCATCATATCTTCTTCTTTATCTTTATTTGATTTGTATACTGCCCTACTCCCGAAGGACTCAGGGCAGTGAACAGCCAAACAATAAAAATACATAAATACAAAATTTAAAAAACAGAATAAAATTGAATTAAATAATTTGGCTCAGACAAATTAAAATACCCCAATCATTTAAAAACCGATTAAAATTTGCATAATTAAAAAAGGGGGAAAAGATTAGGCCAGGCCACTCTGGTGGAATAAAAAGGTCTTGAGAGCATGGCAGAAGGTGCGCAGATCCAGGATCCTCCGTATCTCCGGGGGGAGCTCATTCCAGATAGTAGGTGCCCCCACAGACATTGTTTGGCCGACGGCACCCGGAGGAGCCCCTCTCTATGATAGCGTACCGGCCGGTGGGAGGCCATTGGTGGTAATAGACGGTCCCATAGGTAACCAGGTCCTAAGCCATGGAGCGCTCTAAAGGTGGTAACCAAAACCTTGAAGCGCACCTGGAAGACCACCAGAAGCCCGTGTAGCTCGCGCAGGAGAGGTGTCACATGGGAGCGCCATTTCGCTCCCATTACCACCCACGTGGCCACACTCTGCGCCAGTTGGAGCCTTCGGGTGCTCCTCAAAGGGAGCCCCATGTAAAGAGCATTACAATAGTCCAGGCAGGAAGTGACAAGGGCATGAGTGACCATTTGTAAGGAGTCCCAATCCAGAAAGGGACACAACTGATGAATCAGGCGAACCTGATGAAAAATCCTCCCGGTCATGGCCGTCAAATGCTCTTCTAAAGACAGCCGTGAGTCCAGGAGGATGCCCAAGTTGTGAGCCCTCTCCATGGGGGCCAATGATTCATCTCCAATAGTCAGTGATGGCACCAACTGATTATATCAGGATGCCAGAAACCACAGCCACTCAGTCTTGGATGGGTTGAGCCTGAGCCTATTCCTCCCCATCCAGATCTGCACGGCCTCCAGGCTCCGGGACATCACTTCAAGGGCATCGTTGGGGTGGTCCAGGGTGGAGATCTACAGCTGGGTGTCATCAGCGTACTGATGGTACTTCACCCTGAAACCACAGATGATCTCACCCAGCGGCTTCACATAAATGTTGAACAGGAGGGGTGAGAGGACCGACCCTTGCGGCACCCCACATATGAGGGGCCTCGGAGTCGACCTTTGCCTCCCTGTCAACACAGACTGTGACCAGTCAGAAAGAAAGGAGGAGAACCACCATAACACAGTGCCTCCCACCCCTAATTCTTCCAACCGGTGCAGCATGATACCATGGTCAATGGTATCAAAAGCTGCTGAGAGATCTAACAGGACCAGGATAAAGGAGCACCCCCTGTCCCGAGCCTTCCAGAGATCATCCACCAATGCGACCAATTCCGTTTCCATGCTGTACCCAGGCCTGAAGCCCGACTGGAATGGATCCAGATACTTCGTTTCATCCAGGTGCTGGGGGAACTGTTGTGCAACCACGCTTTTTGCATTCTTTGGTTCTTTATCTAGTGATAAAGAATAGAATAGAACACAATACCATACAACTTCATGGAATAGAAAGAAATAAAAGAAAGCATTCCTGAAATACTCCAGTTTGCAAGTCAGTGCCACATTATGGTCCCAAGAAATGCAGAGGAAGTACTTGTTAAAAGTCTGGCTGTGTTGTAAGAAGCCTAAATTCTTTTTTTAAAAAGTTTCTGAACAATTCAAATATATTTAAAGTGATGCCCCACCTACTTCTCACATATTCTTGTATACATCTTTTTTTTCCCTATTCCTGAATCTGATCCAGTGAAATTCATCTCAAACTTTAAACTTAGTCTCTAACTAAAACTATCTTATTAAAGTAGCTGTATTTTATCTCAGCTTTGAACAAAAGGCTGAAAAATAGGAGCTCCTGTAATGATGCTGCCTTTACAAAGAAACTGTGGACTATCTACACTGCTGCTGCAAGAAGATCACACATACTGACTACAAATTATGGCACAATGAAGTGCATGGGAAGATCTGCAAGAAATACCATTTGTTATTGCTATTTGTCAGCCTTGTTGACTTCACAGGATTGTGATAGAGAGCCAGAGTATGCAGAATATTTATGTAATTCAAATGGACATGGATTGGGTTTAAATGGGAACCTATCAGGACTACAACTATCATTGGAGTCATTACTATAATTCAAGTTCTTCAGCTGAGCTGGAACATATTCATTCATTGTTGTTCAGATTCAGAATCAGAATAGAGCTGGAAGGGACCTTGGAAGTCTTCTAGTCCAGCCCCCTGCTCAAACAGGAGACCCTATGCCCGTGATGGTGAACCTATGGCACATGTGCCATAGGTGGCACATGGAGCCATATCTGTGGGCACGTGAGCATTGCCCTAGTTCAGCACTGGCCAGCTGATTTTCAGGTCTTCGGGGCCCATCGGAAGTCAGAAAATGGGCTGTTTCCGGCCTCCGGAGGACCCATGGGGGGTGGGGAAGGCTATTTTCACCCTCCCCAGGCTCCTAGGAAGCCTCTGGAATCTATGGATGGGGAGAAACAGGCCTTCCGGTCCCACTGGAAGTCAGGAAATGGGCTATTTTTGGCCTCCAGAGGGCTTCCGGGGGTGGGGAAAGCCATTTTCACCCTCTTCAGGCTCCTAGAAAGCCTCTGGATCCTGGGGAGGGGGGAATGAACCTTCCGGGCCCACCAAGCCATCACATGTCAAAAGTGGGGGAAGCACAGGGGGGTTGCATGGTCATGCTCAGGGTACGGGGGACATTGAGTTATGGGTGTGGGCATGTACACACGTGACCCACACACACACACACACACTCCCCACACTTTTGGCACCTGATGGCAAAAAAGTTAGCCATCAGTGCCATATACCATTTCAGACAAGTGACTGTTGAATTTCTTCTTTAAAACCTCCAGTGATGAAGCACCCACAACTTCTGAAGGCAAGCTGGTCCACTGGTTAATTTTCCACTGGCTAACTGTTAGGAAGTTTCCCCTTAATTCCAGGTTGCTTCTCTCATTGATTAGTTTCTGTTCATTGTTTCTTGTCCTGCCCCCTGGTGCTTTGAAAAATAAATTGACTCCCTCCTCTTTGTGACAGCCTCTGAAAAACTGGAATACTGCTATCATTTTTGCCCTAGTCTTTCTTTTCTCTAGACTAGCCAAACCCAAATCCTGCAACCATTCGTCATATGTTTTATTATGCTAAAAGAGAACAGTTGAAATCAAATTAGTCCATAGAGTAGTTTGACCAAGCAATGGTGAAACCAAAAACACAGGAGTTTTATCTCAAAAGTGCTTTTTCAGAAGATTGGACTGTTCTTTCCCTGAGGAAGAAAAAGATGTTTTGTTTCTCATCAGCGGTGGGATTCAATTTTTTAAACAACGGTTCTGTGGGCGTGGCTTAGTTGGGGTGTGTGGCTTGGTGATCATGTGACTGGGTGGGCATGGCTAGCTGGTCATGTGACTGTAGGCGTGGCTAGTTGGTCATGTGACCGGGTGGGTGTGGCTATGTGCATAGGGACTACTCAGAGGGCTGAAAAAAGTCATTTCTGACTGGTCCTCGCACTTTTGACCAGTCCTCGCACTTATGACCATCCTCACATTTATGCCCGATGCGGCATTCTTAACAACCGTGTCAGTCATTTCACCACTACTTCTCTTCACCACGGTGACAAGATGGGGTGCAAAATGTAAAATGTGAGGATAGTAGTAAGTTCAAGGATTGGTCAAAAGTGCCACGACCGGTCAAAAATAACTTTTTCAGCCTTCTGACTAGTCCATAAGCACATAGGGACTACTCAGAGGGCTGAAAAAAGTCATTTCTGACTGGTCCTCGCATTTTTGACTGGTCCTCACAGGCATTTATGCCTGTTGCAGCATTCTTAACAACTGTGTCATCATTTCACAACTGCTTCTCTACACCATGGTGACAAGATAGGGCAAAAACGTAAAATGTGAGGACAGTCGTAAGTTTGAGGACTAGTCAAAAGTGCGAGGACCAGTCAAAAATAACTTTTTCAGCCCTCTGAGTAGTCCATGTGCACAAAAGGACTACCCAGAGGGCTGAAAAAAGTGATTTCTGACAGGTCCTCACACTTTTGACTGGTCCTCACACTTATGACCATCCTCACATTTATGCCCGTGCAGCATTCTTAACAACCATGTCATCATTTCACAACTGCTTCTCTACACCATGGTGATAAGATAGGGCAAAAAATGTAAAAAGTGAGGGCGGTCGTAAGTTTGAGGACTGGTCAAAAGTGCGAGGACCAGTCAGAAATAACTTTTTCAGCCCTCTGAGTAGTCCATGTGCACAAAAGGACTACCCAGAGGGCTGAAAAAAGTGATTTCTGACAGGTCCTCACACTTTTGACTGGTCCTCACACTTATGACCATCCTCACATTTATGCCCGTGCAGCATTCTTAACAACCATGTCATCATTTCACAACTGCTTTTCTACACCATGGTGATAAGATAGGGCAAAAAATGTAAAAAGTGAGGGCGGTCGTAAGTTTGAGGACTGGTCAAAAGTGCGAGGACCAGTCAGAAATAACTTTTTCAGCCCTCTGAGTAGTCCATATGCATAAAAGGATACAGCAATAGAGAGGGATGAAGGAAGGGAAGGGAAATTAGAGTAGGAGTGAGGGTAAGAGTGGGAGGAAGAGAGGAGGAGAAGGAGAAAGGAAGAGGAAGTAGGGAGGAGAAGAAGAGAGGGAGGAAGAGAAAGTAAGAAGGAAAGAAAAGAGAGAGGTGGTAGGTTTGAGGAGAAAGATTGCTGTACAATAAAAAGGATGAAAGGGACGAAAGCCAACCCCAAACAAATATAAAGATATTAAGATAAAGAATGAATTGTTAAACTTTAAAGAATAAAAGAGAACAAATATGAATAAATAACAATAATTAGAAACACACATACAACCATACAATGTATTTTCTTTGAACAGAGTGTTTGGCCGGTTCACAAATTTAAACAGTGTTTAGTCATTTCAATTAAATTTACAATTTCTATATTTCCTTTTTGCCATATTTATTCCTCATCTATTTTTTTTTAAAAAAACCAATATTACCCTTCATCCTCAACTCTAATCTTAATCAAATTCAATTTTTCCCTTCTATTCTATATTATACCCCTTCCCATTGTCATCTATTTTTATATCCATCCTCACATTGGTTAATTATTTAATATTACAATTGTTTAATACAAATTCAACATTTTTATATAAACCAGTTATAACTATCTTTTTTGTATATTAATCAATATGACCATCAATATTCCAATTATTTCCATGCAATCCAATTGCTTACAAATAAATTAATTATATTTACCAATAATAATAAACCAAATAATTTTCCCCATATATTCCTCCAAACCATAATTTAACCATTTCTGCTTTCAACACAATATACAATAAATAGACCTTTTTTTCTTTTGTGTTTTAAAATCTTGAACTCTCCTCTTTGCACTAAATTTCCCATTGTTTGCACCTACCTTTTTTGGTGAGCAAAAAGAAAAAGAAATCTCTCTCCCTGCCTCATTCTGTCACGTTGCAGCAGAGCCTGCTTTACTTTCAGTTCAAAACAAGAGCTTGCAAAAGAGCCTGCGCAAAACAGCTGAGAGCAAATCAGCTGAGAGTCGGGAGGGCTAATTAGCCTATGCTGAAGCTCCCCGGGCCAATACAATTACAAAAAAACACCAAACCTTTTGTTAAATTGCTGGCTCGCCCATCCCTCGCCCACCACTATTTATTGGCAATAAATAGTGGTGTGGAAGGGCGGGGCAAGGGGCGGGGCGAGCCAGCAATTTAACAAAAGGTTTGGTGTTTTTTTGTAATTGTATTGGCCCGGGGAGCTTCGGCATAGGCTAATTAGCCTAATTAGCCTATGCTGAAGCTCTGAGGGCCAATAAAATTACAAAAAAACATCGAACCCTTTGTTAAATTGCTGGCTCGCCCGCCCCTCGCCCACCACTATTTATTGGCAATAAATAGTGGTGCGGAGGGGCGGGGGGAGCCAGCAATTTAACAAAGGGTTGGGCCGAACCCGCTAGAACCGGCAGAATCCCACCACTGCTTCTCATCCAAGAAGCTTCATCAGTTCTGGCAGGATGGTGGGGCAGTGGAAGGGTTAGTTCTGACAGGCTGGAGGTGGGGTGGGGATTGGAAGGATCATATTTATTTGCAGCCATCTGGTTGTTACCTTTGAGACGTCTATGACCTGGATGACTGACACAGACACAGACACAGGAGTTTTATACTTCCTCTTCCCTGTATGCTAATTTATGATGGACAAAGTAGAAATTTATATTCTTCCACAGTCACAGGAGTTTTATACTTCCTCTTCCCTGTATGCTAATTTATGATGGACAAAGTAGAAATTTATATTCTTTTCAAAACTAAATAGGCACATTTCCTCATATGTCTTACTTTTGACGTCAAGGCATAGGTAAGAAAGTTGAAACATTAAAAAAAATGACAGAGGCAATACTAACACAGTGAATTCACATATCTTTTTTAATGTCAACAATTCCATTAATTTTTTAAAAAAAATATGGAGCAGAATTACACTAAAAAAAGATATATCTAGAACTTCCTCTTTCTTATTCCCCATGTCCTATTCTTTCAATATCATTTGGACACTTCCCATGAAAGATAGAAAATACCAATAATATCATAATTGTTCAATTTAGCAGTAGCACCCGTGGGATTTTAGAACAGTTCAGCTGTAAAGGAAATGTACTCATTTTCACTGTTGGCATGGAAATCCTTTCCCAGGCTGCCAATGAGATTAAGAAAAATGTCAGTGAAGTTCACCAAGGGAATAAGACAGATCTTGGGAACAAGATCAGTTCTTCAAAACAATGCAAGAAATTTACAGGTTCACTATAGTTCCAGGCATTAATTTCACAATATTTTCTATGATAATGACTTTGCTCCAGTCCCTTCTCAAAAAAAAAAAAAAAAAAAGAGGACAGGGAGCAATCTGAAACACTGCTCAAGGGCACTGATATGCTCCATTGATGTACAAATGATTCTCAGCTAATTCATATGCACAGGCACACATATTCACATACTATGATACGTATGAGCAGTTTTCTATATTCTACTGATGAGAACAACAAAAGATTTTGAGGTTGTCACAGCAGAGTGACCATCAGATCAAAAGGTGTTTTGATCTAAGCAGGCATTCCAGAAAACAAAGACCTAAGAAGAAGCTTGTCTTGTTTACAAAGTGAGTACAATTCTTTGGTAAATTCCAGTGGGTTTTTTTGTTGATCCCATATCATAGTAGATTTTCTCAAAATTAAATAATTATAAAAATGTTGAATAAGACAGATCTTGGGAGCAAGTTCAGTTCTTCAAAACAATGCAAGAGATTTACAAGTCCATTGTATCTTAAGTAGTTTCAAGCATTTGTTTCATATCCATTTCAAAAGAATGCGAACATTTGGAATCTAGTGTAATCTTTCAGTCAAGCAGATACATGGTGAGAGGTTTGTGACTCTACTGAACCCAGATATCTGGTTGTTTGTACTTCCCAAAGAAAGAATTGGAAACTGAAAAACAGTATAAACTCCTTCTGCTTAACAATTCATCATTTGTTTTCTGTTAGGCCAGTAAAAATATTCAGTTTGGATTTGGAGTTTGTAAAAATACATTTCAGTAATTCTGTTTTCCTGGAACTCTACTGAATTAGATCTCATTTAAAGCTTATGTTTGAATTTTATGGATACATTTAGGGGCATGCTTGCTGGAAAAAAAAGAAGACAACTTTGATTCCAATCTCACTGGGCTAAATTTGGAAAATTGGAGCTGAAAGAAGAACGATGACATGGGATAGGAGCAGAGAAATTAGAGATGCCATCCCACTTGAGCACAAGGATAAATATATTAAGCAGGACTGCATTCTGATTCAATTTAATTTGTTATAACCATATCCTTCCAAACTGTATTGCAAGAACATAGTTAATTACAATACCTTTAATTATAGGCAGGCATGCTACTATGTATACACAGTATGAGGGTTCACTGCCCATTACTCCTTTGTTCACGAATTTGCTGTTGTCCATCCTTCAAACAGTTTAGTTAATAAGATGGCTTCATTGTATATCATGTTACGCTCATTTGCTTTTCAGATTTATGACTGAAATTCTTTGTTGTTACCTATGCTTAACTGTGAATATGATATAGTCATTTCTGTAACTGAAAATTATAGCTTTTTGCTGCATCTATAATTATAAGCCTGCCATAAATCTATTAAAACATTATTCCACTAAACCAACTTCAAGAATGCAGTATTACTGTATTAAATAAGAAAGTGCTGCTGAAGAAACAGGAGTTGCTTACCCATCATTCAAAAAATATTAACTGATCTCTTTGCCCTTGATTTATTACTTAAGTGTTCAGCCCAGCACAAGAAGAAAAAGCATCCCTTGAGTCTCATAGCCCATGTAAACTGCAACAGGAGGCTTCCATAAAATAGCCTTGCAGAAGACCGATATGGCCTCTGAGAGGGGAGGACAGTCACTTCAAATCATTTATCACAGCATTAATCAAGCCTGCAAGAGTTTTCTATTGTGAGCCAAACTCTGTCAGCTTGAAATATTGAGTGAGAAAAATTTTAAAGGCTCTGCAAAATGTATGTCTAGCTCAGGGGACAAAATATTTTTTTTAAAAAAAAATTGCTCTCTGACTGAACAAAGGAAAAAAGAAAAGATTCCATTGTTGCAATCAGAGCAAAGATCCATAACAATAAGCAGGGACAAATGTTTAAGACAAAAACATTATGTCTGATGTTGCTGTTATCTATTAAGAATCCTTTGGAGAGAAAATTGTTGACCTGGTGTTAGAGTGCCAACTTTGCAACACTCTAGAGCTGTGATGGCAAACCTATGGCACACATGCCCAAAGTCGCACGTGAAGCCATGTTGCACGAAACGCGCAGCCTTGTCTGTTGTCTTGTCTGGCCAAAGGTTCGCCATCACTGCTCTAGAGGAAGTGAATTATTTGGATCCTCTTCAATCTGGATTCAAGCCCAGATGTGAGGCAGAGTGAACATATGAATGAATTTTGTTAAAACCTGGATGGAGTAATGCACCCCTTCTGATATTATTGAACCTCTTGGCATCTTTTGATACCATTAACTATAGTGCCTTTAGATTAGATTGCCTGCAGGGATTGGGAATAGAAGTCATTGTTTAAGATAGTTCTGCTCCTTTCTCACTGGACAATTTCAATCTGTCTTGTGGCCCTTGATGTATAACAGGTGTAGGGCTCAATGCCCTCTTCATTACTTTTTAACATATTATCAGTATGCTGATGTTACACAATTATACATTGCTATCCCTAGGCCATGAAGAAAATGTTAATGATGTCTGGTATCTAGAGACTGTTAATTTCTGAATGGGACAGAAGTTGAACCCAAATAAACTGGAGTTGCTGTGGAGAAGTTGCTATGTTGCTGCTAAAGTTGTTTTCGTTGATGGACAAACATTACCTGTCAGGGAGCAAGTCTGGGACTTAGAGATCTTTGTGAATTCATTGCCCCTGTTTGGACAGTAAGTGGAAATTGTAGCTAGAGGAACCCGTACTCAACTTTGGCTGGTGCACAAGTTGCAATTCAAATGCTCATCACCATTCAGTTAGATTTATGTAATGCGCTCTCTTTGGAACTACATTTAAAGACTACTATACTCAGAAATTTAGGTTGGTCCAAAAATGAAGTGCTCTATTGTTTGTTTGCTTGCTTGCTTGCTTGCTTCTTGGGAGCTGAGAACATATAAAACAGACTCTGTAAAATAGACACTTTTTTTGGCTGACCTTTAACTTTTTGTTATTTGCGAGTTTCTTTTCAATTAATATACCGTATTTTCCGGCGTATAAGACGACTGGGCGTATAAGATGACCCTCCTCAGAGCCATTTAAGGCTCGTCAGAGCCTTTCGGGCTGGTCTGCCTGGTTACAGGAGAATGAGACCCGGCATATAAGACGACCCCCGACTTTTGAGAAGATTTTTGTGTGTTAGAAAGTAGTCTTATATGCAGGAAAATACAGTATTTAAATATGGAGGTTTAAAATTGTTTCTATTACATTCTGTGTTAGGAAATGGTCATTGCCTAACTAGTTGGCCAGGTAATATATAAGCCAATATTATATGTTTACAGTATGAATATGTATAATATAGTTTTAAGGGTATTGCTGAGTCATTCTGCATCCTGATTGAATGAGCTCTGTAGTAACTGTATTTAAGGAGAGTTTGATTGTTTGATTGTGGTCAGTGTGAACATTACACCATATTGTTACCTGCTGCTATATTGTAGATATCTTTGATCTCTTTACATGGTCAATTTGATCATGGTTTATTTATTACTGTTTTTATGAACTGTTTTATATTGTTCCTGAATGATTTGTGTCTTATTCTACGAACCGGTAGGAAGTTTTGTATCTCTGGATTGAGTAAGCATGGCTAAGACTTGGATTGGTAAAAGGACTATGATTTTGCCTTGCTCTATAAGTAAAATACTTTAAAAACCAATTTGTATGCAGTTTATTTACCATTTCCATGCACAAAACACTCTATGCTCTGCTTCATAACCGGTCCTGGTTATCTCACAACTATATCCTTCAACATTCTGTTGAATATCATTTAACTTCAGCAGGGTAATTTGTTACAATTTATATCCACTCTATTCCAAACACAGCACTAAGTGGATTACAAAATAATACAACAAATAGTAAAGCAAAGCAAAGCAAATCAGCAGCACCCAGAAGTACAATCAACAGCATCTCAATCCGTTACCAGTCTATACTCAGCACCAATCTACTCCCAAGTCCTTCTCATATAACCAGGTATTAATGGTTTTCTGAACAAAGCAATAGGATGAGAGCAGGGGTGAAATTCAGCAGGTTCTGACAGGTTCTGGAGAACCGGTAGCGGAAATTTTGAGTAGTTTGGAGAACCAGCAAATACCACCTCTGGCTGGCCCCAGATGGGGTGGGAATGCAGATTTTGGAATATCCTTCCCCCAGGAGTTGGGAGGGAATGGAGATTTTGCAGTATCCTTCCCCTGCCATGCCCACCATGCCCACAGAACTGGTAGTAAAAAAATTTGAATTCCATCACTTGGAAAGGCAATCTGAATCTAAGAGAAATGCTAAAGAGACATAAAGAGAGAAAATCAATCTCTTATTGAATGGACATAAGCTACTGGGAGAAGATAGTTCCACAGATATTCCCATCCTAAAATAACGGGACTTTAATGGTGACAAATACCAACTTGAATCACACCTAGGAGTAAGCTGGTTAACATTGCTGCTCTTGCTGTATGGGTTTACATGGGAGAATCTAGAGGCTTCCATCGTTATATGAGCCTGAATCATGTAAAGTGAGGTTTCCAAGTGGTCCTGAAAGGCAGCCTAATATTCAATACATTGTAGAATACATTCAATACATTGTAGAAAAAGCTGTATATCTGATGACAAATACTTATTCAAAGTCTTGCTCAGATTGTTCCTGAGTAGATTTGTTACATTATTTTTTTCTATAACAACTTCATCTGGAAAAAGGCTGTTCCCAAGAAGACACAACATAGATAACATAATTGTTTCAAAGTCCTCTTGCAGTTCCTCAAAAATTGTATTGCTGTTTATTCTCAGTTCTTAAAGATTATAAACATGGATCTTCATTTTCTTATCTTGAGGATTGAAGGCAATCACCAGGTGTTTACCACTTCGTGATTTTGAAAGTGTCTAACTTCTTTGAAGCTGTTAATAGGCAATTTCTGAATGTGGTTAGCAAGGGAAGTGTTCAATGTTAGCGGTATTTTGAAAAGGCTCTATTTGTGGCTCTAGCAATTATGGTGAATTCTTACAATCCCTCCACCCCCCCCCCATCACTCCTACCCAGGAGATTGCAATCTTGCAGTCTCCTTGAAAGAAGCAACCAAAAGGAGAACAGCTTGGGTTTCCTGCATCCTCTCTTTATCCAGAGAAGATCAAAGGAGTCAATCTATACATTGGTTCTCTATTCATGGCCACTAAAGTCAGCTCCACTTTTCATAGAATCATCATCTTCAGTCTGCCATCTTCCTATTCGATCCAGGAAAAGCTGTAATTAGTGTAATAGCTATGCAAAGAATCTTCTAATTGCTCTTCAGGAAGGAGCTGTGAGACCAAGCATATCTCAAGTTACAAAACCAGTTTAGCTTGTAGTAGTGCAACCTTATCCAAGACCAAAGATGGATGATGATGATGATGATGATGATGATGATTTATTGGACTTATATGCCACCCTCTCTCCAAAGGACTCAGGGCGGCTCACATCAGCAAAACAATCCCAACAAATACACACTAAAACATACTAAAACAGACTAAAAACAATTTAAAACAGTAGACCCCATCAGTCCAGACTAGGGCATTTAAACAGCCATGTCTTAAACTCGTGGCGGAAGGTACGAAGGTCTGGGGCCAATTGAAGACCCAAGGGAAGATTCCAGAGGGTAGGCGCGCCCACAGAGAAGGCTCTACCCTTGGGGGGTTGCCAGCCGACATTGTGTAGCCGATGGCACCCTGAGTAGGCCCTCTCTGTGAGAGCGCACCGGGTGATGGGAGGTTGATGCTGGTTGCAGGTGGTCTGACAGATATCCTGGGCTTTATAGGTCAACGGGCTTAATAGGTCAACACCAGCACCTTGAATCTCACCCGGAGGGCAACCGGCAACCAATGCAAGTTGCGCAGGAGAGGTGTAACATGGGAGTATTGGGATCCTCCCATCACAACCCGCATGGCTGCATTCTGCACCAGCTGAAGCTTCCAAGTGGTCTTCACGGGCAGCCCCAGGTAGAGAACATTGCAGTAATCAATCTGGGAGGTGACTAGCGCATGAGTGACTGTGCATAGGGCATCATGGTCCAAATATGGGCGCAACTGGTGCACCAGGCGAACCTGGGGAAATGCCCCCCTGGTCACAGTTGTTATATGCTCCTCCAAGCCCAGCCGCATAATTATGCCAACATCCTTGGCATAAGAGAGTTTCCAAAAATATTTCTATTCTGTCTGGTTGGGATTAAATCATCTATTCCAAAATCCTCTAAGCATAAAGATAAGATCACCTCCACTTCAGCCTGAGATTAAGATAAACAATTGTCAGCTCTTCAAGATAGGTAAGTTTTTTAAAAAACAAGCATGGCAGGTGTTTCAGGAACGTTGTTTATTGTTTTAGGGTAGAATAACAAAATCTTAAAAGCCTGTTAGATTTTCTACTGCCTTGTTTTATAGCAACAAAATCAAATCTTTCTTATTCTTTCCTAAGATCTGAGTAATCTTTTCCAAAAGCTCTCCTTAATAGTTTGCTCATTTTTTCCCTATTGCCAAGGCCTAGTCTGCATTCCTTCATGACTAGTACTGAGCATTATCTGCAAATGATGATACTGAAACCTGTGCTAGGCAATGATTTCCCTGTCGCTTCATACAAGTGTAGGACAATTGCACATCCATTGTGCCAATCTCACCACAGGACATTCACAAGAGTGAGTGATATGGTACTGGTACCATACCGAGCCTGAAGTCTGACTGGAGAGGATTCAAATAATGTGTTTCCTCCAGGTCTCTTCATAATTGTAGAACAACCAACTATAGATGGAAATAGCAGATATCAATTCATTAATTACAGCATCTAACTATACATGCAAAAGGGTCCAAACAATTAGAGAAAGACTATGTAGTACTCTTTTCTCCAAAGAAAATAGATTAGTTAAATCCCATTAGTTCTTATCTGTTTTTGAGAAGAATAACAATTTGCAATCCATTTTATAACTTCTTCAATAACAAAGAAATTGTGATAACATTAAATAGGAATTGCCAATAAATTTTATTAACAGTCTTCTTTGCATTTCCTGAAATAAGAACAGCTGGATTCATCTTTCTGTTATTTCAAACTAATGCACTAATAAACTCAAAAACTCAGCTCCCTGTCACAATTATAAAATTATGCTTGATAAAAAATGTATCAAGCTATAGCTGCCTACAGGAGTCAGTTAACAAATATCCTAAAGAACATTTTATATATCCATTTATATTTAACATTTATATATCCATTCATGAAAGAGGCCAATCATCAACATAGTGGATTTTTTAAAAATTTGATTTAAGAGTTAGAGTAAAGGATATTTCATTAAGGAAAGCTAGAATAATGCCAAATGTAAAAATTTAAGAGCCAAAGCACCTCTATATTCTTTGTAAAAAAATTTCACAGGGAAACTATCAAGCCATATTTTCTCATTGTAGTGGAGACGATGAACTGTATCTGTCACAAAGGCTGACAAAAGACTCCCAGATTCCTCCCTGGGATCTTCACACTCAAACAGCCTCCACAGGACATCTAAGCTACCTGCTTTTGCTCCAGGCACATGAATTCCACCTAGGCAGGTACTTCAATCTCCATTTGGTCATTCATTCTTGAACAGAAAAGAGAGACAGTCCCCTCCCATGAAATCTAAATGAAGAAACCACTCTTCTCCAGAAATACATTTTTAAATACATGGCTCCAGCTTTCCTGGAGCAAAGAAAGGATTTTTATTTTTTAAGATAGGTAATAAAGCAAATGCATTAGGAAATAGGTGAGATCTGCATGCAAAAGCAAGCAATCATTAATCTGAGCAAATACAGAGATGAGGAGAGAGTGCAGAGGCAAAAATAAGGCTGTAGTATTTGAGCAAAAGTAGCAGTGAAAAGAAATAACATGCCCTGAGATGAGCCTTTATTTCTGTTGTTGTCATAATTAGTAGTATTAATTAAATTCACTCCCAGTGATTCTGGGTGGTTGATACAGTGATGAATATTGTTTATTCCTTCTTTTCCAGTAGCCCATGTACATTTTAGCATGGTTTCAAACTGATAGCATATTCCCCAATTAAACATTGTATGCAGATATAACAACCAACTGTGACAGATTTACTGTAGGCATTTGAAGGAAGTGATTTTATCCTCACCATGGAACTATAATAAATAACAATGAAATACATACATATCATACGATTGTCTTTTGGTATTGATTTAATAGCCTACTTAGAACTTTATCAGTCTCCTCATTTTTGTCTTTCATTTTCTTTCTGAGAGAACTGGCAAAATTTGCAAGAGTTTTATCAGAAATGCAAGGGTAAAGTCCATTTTTTTGTGATATATCAACAAGCTACTAATATTGTTACTAGAAATCTGCTGTATCCTCATAAGACAAAGAGCCTTAAGCAGTTCAGAATGTGGCATCCAGAAAAGCAAAATAATTTGATAATGGCAAGATAAAGTCTCATAAAACATATATAGTCACATGCAATCCCCCTCCAATTGTATTTATTAATTTATCAACCATTGACTTTCATAAAGATTTGTGGAGGTATGTAAAGAACAGCAGCAATAAAAAAAATAATAATCCATCAAATCTAAACCAACTAACCCAAAGTGACACTTGTACCGTCAACTGCATTCACACTGAAGAACAATAGAATTTTCAACTTGAAGGAGGGTTAGGGTCATTTCTTATCTCAGCAGCCAAATTGTTCCAAGGAACAGGAACCTCCAGTAAGAAGGAATCCACTGAGAAGGCTGCTTACTTACTTCTCCTACTTGCCCTTTTTCTACCATGATGAGCCGTGATGGTGCAGTGGTTAGAATGCAGTGCTGCAGGCTACTTCTGATGACTGCCAGCTGCCAACAGTTTAGCAGTTCTCACCGGCCTAAGGTTGACTCATCCTTCCATCCTTCCAAGGTTGGTAAAATGAGGACCTAGATTGTTGGGGGCAATACTCTGACTCTGTAAGCTGCTTAGACAGGGCTGTAAAGCACTGTGAAGCAGTATATAACTCTAAGTGCTATTGCTAAGTGCTATGATCAGGAAGAGATCAATAATGCTCTCTTTCCATTCTTGGCCAGGTTTGAGTGAGCATTATGGAATCCAAAGTTCTTCAAGGCTGGGAAGTTCTGGTGGATGCCGTGGGCAATCATAAAAATTCCCTTCTCTAATACTATTAGGATACATTTTGTCGGTACTGGTAGAGGAGAGGAACTCTCTGCTGGAGCACTGGTTCAAACCGATGAGGATTAGAATCAATTGAGGGATATCAAGTGGACTCTTGATTTTAGCCAAGGAAATCTTGTTGCCTCCATGTTCCAAATTGCTTCAGTGAAATCAATCTACAATGATTCACACTGCTTAAAGAGAAAAAGAGAGAAAGATTTTATAACATATAAAGTGCCTTGCCAGAACAGATATCCTCAACATTCAGTAACAACTAAGTTTCAGATTATTTGATATAATTTCTAAAACTGTTTCATATGATTATGATCAGTAGTTCTGTCAACATTTGTAAATAATCTGATTCGGATTATATGAAACTACCCAGTTCATAATGCATCCAAGCATTACAAATCAAATTTAATTTTCATAACAGATTCTTTCCAAGTACTCTTTCTCTTGCTCAGAATATAAAATGAAATTCAGTCCATGTGTGATTTACAGTCATGTTTCCAAGTACTTTTCTACCACAGTAGTTGGCACTAAATGTATGAATCTCAAAAGAACTAAAAGAAGGCACATTAGCAAGTGTATATCAACATGACTTGGAAGAGAACTTTCATCAGGGAACAAACACTGAACTAATTCCAAATGGTGCAGGAGAGTTTGCCAATCATCTGTTGTTAGGAGGCATTTATAAAAAACAAAATAGAATACATTTTTAGAGTCCATTGAATAATATCAGTATGAATAGACATATTAGGAACAGAATACCAGATGTTGTAACAGATAAACTGCTACTTCCATTGAATTATTAAAGGAAAGTGAGTAGAGATTACAAAAGAAAAGTGAAAATTTTAGTTTAAATTCTAATATGCTGAGCCACAAGGGTCAGTGATGAGGGCTATGGAGAATTGTAGTGCACCTGGAAGGCTCATTTCCCACTCCATCAGATTCCACACATTGCTTCTACCAATTGGCTTTCTCTTTTTGGCTCTTGTGTTCTTTGCCTGGTAAGTCTAGCCTTAAAATCAATTTTTGATTGCTCTTTTGTATATCTAGTTTTTGATGTTGTTGTTGTTGTTGTTGCATTCATTTTAGACAGTATCTACAGCAGCAGTGATTCAAACTTTCAGGTATTGTAATCTTGTAAAATGTCTACCTCTTTCTTTCCCTATCCCATCAAGTGGCTTGACAACCTAGACTTAAATTATTTAATTTATTTCCTGATTTCAACAATGAGCTTCAGACCAATCCCTTCAGATCTATGATCAGTGTCATAGACCCCTTCAGATCTATAATCAGCTTCAGGCCAACCCCTTCAGAGCTATGATCAGATCACACGATTCATGATAAACATCTGTTGAAAAGCACCGGATCAACCCAGGGATGCCCTTTCTGTGATGTCTAAGTGCCTGGAGGCGGTATGGATCTGGGTGGGCAGGAACAGGCTCAGGCTCAAACCCTCCAAGACAGAGTGGCTGTGGATACCGGCATCCCATGATCTAGCTCCCCCATCACTATTGATGAGAGGGGAGTGTCTTGCTCCCTCAGAAAGGGTTCATAATCTTGGTGTCCTCCTTGATTCACAACTGTCTTTAGTGGACCATCTAACAGCTGTGACAAGGGGGGCATTTGCACAGGTTCACCTGGTGCACCAATAATGCCCTTTTCTAGACAGGGACGCCCTCCATACGGTCACTCATGCTCTCATTATCTCTCGATTGGATTACTGCAATGTCCTCTACATGGGGCTGCCCTTGGGGTGCACCTGGAGACTCCAACTGGTCCAGAATGCGGCCGCGTGAGTAGTTACAGGTGCATCCCACTACTCCCATATAACACCACTATTGCGCGAGCTGCACTGGTTGCTGGTGGTCCTCCGCATCCACTTCAAGGTGCTGGTACTCACCTATAAAGCCCTTCATGGCATGGGCCCGGGGTATTTGCAGGATCACCTCCTATCGGCCTCCCACCACCCAGTGTGCTCACATAGGGCTGCCCTCCTCTGGGTCCCCTCGGCCAGACAGTGTTGGCTGGCGGTCCCTAGGATAAGGGCATTCTCTGTGGTCGCACTGACCCTCTGGAATGGGTTGCCCACCGAGCTCCAGATGGCTCCCAACCTCCGCACCTTCCGCGCCGACCTAAAGACATAGCTCTTCCAGCAACTTCCCTAATCTGCCATGGGTTTTAACTTGGGGATTTGGAGATTTTAAATTGGTTTTTGATATTATTTAATCTTATCTATTGTTGAGTTGTTTTATTGTTGTGAGCTGCCCCGAGTCATACGGGAGAAGGGCAGCATATAAATCTGACAAATAAATAAATAAATAGATAAATAAATGCATGTGATCATCAATTTTATATTATCACTAGCCTGTATTCCTTGAAATAAAGATATGTTGGAGAAATATTTCTGATACTGAAAAATTAATTCCTAACATATGTAGGCATAATTACATTTTTTTGCAGTTATTTGCTGTGATTTTTGTTGGGGAAGAAAATTAAACAGTTAGTATATCCCAATTTTCTCCATTTGTCTTCTTTTTCAATTGTGCAGTTCTAAAAATAAGCCCAAGAGACAATCCCAGACATTAAAATAGGGAGCCTTTGCCAGGATTATGTGAAGAAAAATGCTGCTAAAAGTTTGCGAGTAAAAATAGCATTGCTTTTTCATTCAAAAGAAATTAGCTCCATTCTCCCTTTATAAAAGAAAAATAAGAAAAAATGATGAGCGTGTATAAATTATCAATTAACTAAATATAGAGCTATTTAGATAATTGCTTTCTATTCTGCATTGGCAAGTCTTTGGGATGGAATTTTACCTATTTAGCCAGAGTAAATATGGTGAAGAAAGTTAGACTGAATTTGTTGAAGAAGACAGCTTCATCTAATTATTTGGAAGCATCAATTTATGATAAACTATCACTTTTTGTATTTTCTTTTGCTTGTGAATCAGGCAAAAACATTCTAGTTCTCCAGAAAAATCTGTCTCTTGCTGTTCCATCAGCAAGTATGTTTATTAATTATTGCATGCTGGCTGGGGAATTCTTAGAGTTGAAGTCAACACAACTTAAAGTTGCCAAGTTTGAAAAAAACTGCTGTAGTTGATCTAGGAACCAATACAGGAAATGGTATGGTCACCCACCATCCAACACTTCTGGGGAGAAACAGTATCATCCTTATTATTAGCTGCTAGATTAGGACACAATTCAGGACTGTTTGACCAACCTGATGATACATCTAGGTTCATGCAGGGCATTTCTAAGGAAGCTGAAGGGTTGTTAGGATTGTAGCTCAAATGGATGAGAAATAAGGATGACAAAGTACCAGATGGTTTCAGACCTAAAAGAAAATCTTGTTGTTGGGAGACTAAATCTTATTTATTTTTCCCAAAGTTTTTCTCTTCAATTTGCAGCTCCAGAATAAAAAAGCAATTTGTTAGTGCTATTTATTGTAGCTAGGATAACATCAAATACTTACCAGGGGTTTTTTTTGCTGTCAGTGTGGTCTTTTTATGGTTGAATGCCACAAAAAATACACCAAACACACACAGTGTGTAATATTCATATTTTCAATACAGTTTGATATTATTCTTCCTTGGAGAAAACTCTGTTTAGTCAGTTTAGTTATGGTGAATTGGATGATGTCACTGTGCTTTGGCTAATATAATGGCATCATCAGAAGTCAACCTAGGGCAGCCATCAAATAATATTCTGGTTTTTTAAAGATAGCTAATTAGATTTGACTATACAAGTTCAATGACCATATAATTATCATGAATGATAAAAAGAAATTTTACAGAAAAAAATAGTTTTGTGAGGAATGCATGAAATCTCAGAGTAGAATGTAAAGAGCTATTTAGTGGAGGCTCAGACCTAGATTCTCTGTTCTTTCATACTGAAAGTTTGCTAATGACCTAAGCAAATGGTTACAAATGAGCACAAGACACAAAATTGATAAGGAGAGCTAACTCCATTAAAAAAATCAGAAAATATTCAAAACCATCTGGATAGATTAGACCAATGAGTTGAAAATAACAGAATGAAATTTGACAGAAATTGTGTAAAATATCAACTGGTTTGACAGTTTATAAAGTGACCTTGAAACTGGCTGATTATAAACTGAATATGACTAAGCAGTAGGAGGGAGGGAGGGAGGGAGGGAGGGAGGGAGGGAAGCAGGGAAGGAAGGAAGGAAGGAAGGAAGGAAGGAAGGAAGGAAGGAAGGAAGGAAGGAAGGAAGGAAGGAAATTTTAAGAAGCATTAACAGAAATATAGTTTCTGAGTTATTGAAAGTAGTTGTTCCACTTTATTAAGCATTTGCCAGAACTCAAGCAATTTTTATCTATTTCTGGGCACCATAATTTAACAAGTTTTTGAGAAAGGGAACAGATTCAGGGAAAGAAAATGAAGATGATCATGAAAAGAGTCTGAAGAATTTGGGAACATTTCACCTTGGAAAAGAGAAGTCAGGTGATAGTGGAATATTAGAGTATTGTTCAATAATACTAAGAGAATGCAACACAGAAGGAAGTCAAGAATTATTTATGTCATTATAGAATGTATAATAAATAATAATCATTTTAATTATTTACTGTACACAGATAGTTTATGAATATGAGAACAAACATCATAACTATAAGAGCAGTTCTTCATTTGGAACCAATTCTCTGAGAAACATGGGCTATTAATTGGATGCATTGAAATGGAGACTAAACAGCACAGGTACCATATGGATTCGATTCCTACACTGAATAGAGACTTGATAAATGATCTTTTCCAATCTTATGATTCTATGGAGAGAGGAGAGAGAATCCAAGTATTCTCAGGATGGGTATTCTCAGCACCTAAAGCCTAATGCCCTTTTTGGTAACAAATACACTAAAGAAGGAATAAAGCTAATGTAGCAATTATAGCATGTGGAAGAACATAATCCTCACTGAATCCACAATGAAATATAATTACACCAACTTATCTTCTTAGCAATTCCCTAGTCCAGTGAGTTATATGTCCGCCCAGCATCAGCAACTACCATCTTCTGGGCAGCTGCCAGAAAAGAATGAAGCATGTGGGATTCCCTGAGATCTTTTCAATACGACACAGGCTAGGCTACGTTCTGAAATAGACCTGGGTTAAAATGGTCTTTACAATCCCATATGATTTTTGCAAGCATGGGTAGACAGTTTTTCACATTTCTTTGGAGAAAACAGTACCCCAGAATTCCCTCTTAGCAATGACAATATCATCACTATTGAAAGCATTCTACGGGATGGGATGATGTGGTGCCTTCCCTATGGATTTAATTAATGCATAAGAAGAGAGGAAGAAAATGGTCCGCTAGACAGATGAAAAAGCAGGACATTCACACAAATACAGATATTTCATGTTTAAATAAGGGCAATTCACCCTAGGGAATGTATTCAAAATTTTGAGTGGTGTGGTGGCTAAAGGTGGAGCTCTCACCTCACAATCAGAAGGCTGTGAGTTTGATCCTAGGTAGAGGCACATATTTCTCTCTCTGGGCACAATGAGAATATATCCACTGGAAAAAACTCTGCATTGGCAACAGGAAGGACATCCGGCTCCATTCAGTTGCCCAGACTCCAGCCTGCAAGGGATTATGGCATCATTAAAAGAAGATGAATGTATTTAAATTTTTCTTTTAAAACTACCTAAACCAAATTCTGCAGGAAAAAATACAGGAAATTCTTCTATTTAAAACTACTGATTACGTTTCTAATTATGCTCTTCATTCAGTTGCATTGATTTTGGAGACTCAGTATTTAAAAATGTAGTGATGTCTATGGCTTTGATGGTTTGAGAAGGGGATTTGACAAATTCACTGAAAATTGATTTACCGAATTTATAAGCCATTCACTATAAGTGACTTAAATTCTTTTCCAGACAAGGAACGTCACTGAATAGTCATTTTGGAGAGGTGGACACTTGCGTATTCTGGTGGTAAGCTTTCTACAAACATTAGCTTGTCTGACTGCTCTTACCAATGAGAAAGACTTTTTCCAACATTTGATTAAAATCTGCCTTTCTGAATTTAAATCAATTGTTTTGAGTCCTGCATTCTGGAATGAGAGAGAATGGGTTCTGATGTCTTACATAACATCCTCTCAAGTATTTGTTGATAGTGAAAGGAAGTCTCCTTTCCATCATCTTTTTTCAGCTTCTTCAATTGCTTTTCATAAGTCTTAATTTCTGTCCTCCTAATCGTATGTGAATCGGTCTAATTTCTCTGAATCCTCCTTGGGTTATTAAGAATAGGTCAAAGTTGGATTTTATATATTTTGTTGTTATTAATGCTGGGATGTTGGAATGAGATATTTGTATATTTATTTCTGGGAAATTATGCTATATTTGCTAGAAAGCAGTACTGAGAGCCAGTGTAATATAATGGTTAAGGCACCAGGTTGGAAACTCTGGGAGCACCAGTTCTGCTGTTCACACAAAGCTAACCAGACTATCATTTTCCATATATGGTTCGTTATAAAAGTGACTCCAAAAAACCAAGCCAAATTTCCAGCATATTGTTCAAATGAAGGCTGGGACATCAAGAACAACAATCCAAAGGCAAGATCCCCAGTTAGTTCAGTGGCAAGCATTCAGCTAAGGAGCAGAACAGAATATAATATAAAAATTTAATTCCAGCAGGGATTGTTCTCCAGTTTGGTTCATTCACTAAACAAAGACTAAGCCTGGTTGCTTTTCTAATTTAATGATTCTGTATGTATCTAATTAGATGGCTATTTCTATGCAGAGTGGAAATAAGACAGGCAATCAGCAAGACTAAACAACTGGTATCTTGTTGATAGAGCAGAAGTAAAGAGAGATGTCACCAAGGGATAAAGTATGAAACATGAGTGAATGTAATAGGGAAATTGCTTAGGAGCCTGTCTGGAGAGAGGGCAAGATTTTATGCATTCCCATATGAACATAGTAAAGATTGTAGTGCAGTTCATATGTTCCTTTTCACCAGTCATATGATGATTTCTATGTGTGAATGATTCCCTAGTTTTCTTGCCCAGTTTTCCTATTACAAAGATGGGAAGATTTTCTTTTTACTTTGAGAGATGGGGGGAAATGAAGTTATTATCTCAGAGAGAGGACTTGTGGATTAATATTTATACTGTGGGCAAGCATGCCTCCTCTCCATCCCCATACATTTTCCTTACTGTTTAAGGCCATAAAACCATGCTAGTGCAACATGCTATTTGTGGGGCTGCTTATGAAGCTGCTGCTGGCACAGAAATACTTGAGGGAAAGCTGTTATTGTAGAATACCCATCCTGGATATCCGAAGGTTTTCAGATCTTCCTGGTGGGGGAGAGAGAGGCCTTATGTGGCATGTTAACTGGCTAAATCAGGAACTGGCTTGCAAAGTAGGAGGGACAAAGAACAAGTCTTGATGTTTTTCCGTATGACATGTTTTCATGTACTTGAAGAATACAACCATACTTTAATCTTCTCCTCTCAAAGCTACACGCTACAGATTTAAGACTTGTAAAAGAATCAAAATTAGAATAGATCTGGAAGGGATCTTGGACGTCTTCTAGTCCAGCTCCCTGCTCAAGCAGGAGATCCTATACTTAATTGTTCTGCCATCTGTTTAGTAAGAATTTCCTTCTGTTTCATCATCAAAGCCATTAATAAAGTGATGGAAGTTTAGGACTGAATTCCTGAAATTATGTTCCATTCAACGCCTTTCCCTGGTATGATGAGGAATAATTTAGGTGCATTGTTTGAATGCAATTTTCAAACTAAATTTTCAAACTGAATTTCAAAGCATGTAATGGATCCAATGCCTACTCTTAATCAGAAGGGCATGGAAAACATTGTCAAAGATATTTTATTTTCACAGCACTATACACAATCTACTAAGAAAGTTATCCAGTTTACTAATGGAATAACATTGGTCTCAAGACTGGTAATCTCATCCAGTCTAACACTAACACTATCTTTATTGTACAGTAACAGAATCAAGAAAACCTTCTCCCATATTTACTTTTAATTTCTAGAAAATTTATTATTTTGTAATTATTGTTATTATTTATTATTAATCATATTTCTATGCCTCCCACTCTCCGAGTACTCTGGGCGGCTTACAACAATCAATAGTATACTAAATAGCATATTGCCCCCAACAATCTGGGAGATGGGTCCTCAGTTTACCCATCTCGGAAGGATGGAAGGCTGAGTCAACCTTGAGCAGGTGAGATTTGATCCGCTGATCTGCTGAACTAGCAGTTACCTGAAGTTGCTGCAGTACAGCACTCTAACCACTGCGCCACCTCGGCTCTATGGGAGGTGGGAGGCTTTATCCTCTCTATTAGGGAGGATCACTCCTGTGACATTTCCAATGCCCTTTTTCCTTCTGAGGTATCTTTTTCATGAGGCTTGTCTAGTCTGTGGTTTTTTCTCCTGTCTAAAAAGGATTCCCGCATACCATTACAGTTACAAATCTATGATTCTGCAAACTACATTTCCACATGTCATTGTCAGACTCTTAGCAGTTCCCAAAATCTCTCTCTCTCTCTCTCTCTCTCTCTCTCTCTCTCTCTCTCTCTCTCTCTCTCTCTCTCTCTCTCTCTTTTCAAGATGGGGATAATGTTTATCCTTCTGTGATCGTCTGGACTTCACTTATTTTCCAGGATTTCTAAAATATAAACTAAACATGGACAGGGTCATCATTAGCTTACAGGCCTCTGGGAAGCGCTAACAACACAAGTGATCATGGGTTGTTGTTGTTGTTTGTCCCTCCCTTCCTTTTGTCTCAAAAATGTGTCAACAAGATAAGCACCTTCAAAGTGTTGATTAGATAGAAGATAAGGTGGACTTTTTTTTTACATTACATCCAAGGTGTTTACTCTTACACCCAAATCTTTACAGATTTTTTGCAAATTCATCTTTATCTTTAGTAATTAGTTACATTTATGCCTAACAAGATTATCATATCCACAAAGCACATTTTCAAGTTTATCCTTCATGAAAGTATAAATTTATATAAGAAGGTAAGAACAAATTTTAAATGAAATTTCAGTTGCAAAAATTAAGTGTATGTTTCATGATATATCTAATAAACACTTTCTCTTGTTCTTAATAGCTTTTATATCCCATACCATTTATTCCTCATCCTCTAACAATGCACAGCCAAGTTATGAATATTGAATTTCATTGGATACCTGCTGGCTACTGATAAAACTTTTATTGTAAGGCTGATGTTAGAGCTCTAAAAGAGCACTGAATAATGACATATAGCAAACTGAAAAAACTGATAGATGGGAAAAGAGGCTTTAAAATATATTGGAGAATTAAAAACATTTCCCAATAGATAAAAAATATGTACCTTGGTACTGAGTCAGACTTTATTTACAAAGTGCCCTTGAAAAGAAGTAATTTATTTATAGGTTAATTAACATTTGACTCTGACTGTGAAAAGTCACAAAAGGTCATTTCAATCCCTAGTTTATTCAGTTTATTCTGAAAGTGGAGTTTTCAAACTACTTTGCAGCAAGTGTACTCTATTGGTTTAATTAGAACTCCAGTTAGATAGATTATTAGATAGCTAGTACTTAGTTAAACTACCATCTAGTTCATCATGCACTCTATTTAATCAGCATTCTGAATTATGCAAATTAGTGCTTGATTGCTAAGGCAACAGACAATCTAGTTGTAAGATAAGTTTAATTTAAAGACATAGATTGTATCTTCTTTTTTTCTGGCATTATCCATTATATAGTACTATGTATTCTTGGTAATAGTACAGAGGTGACTGACCATTGTTTGCTTCTAGGATGTAATTTCAACTTTTCAGACTGGTCAATAGCACCAGAATTCCCAAGTAGTTTCCCATCCAAATACTAATCAACTAGCTGCTGGATCTTAGCAAGCTAGGTAGAAAGGCAATGACTTTAATCTGTGATAAATTCCAAGCATCTGAACAATATATTGATAATAATCCTAAAAATATTATTTAGTAATATTAATATTAGTTACATTAATCATACTTATGTAATTGTGGTGTTATTATACATATTTGTATTTATTGATTTATTTATTAAATTTATATACTGCCCTACTCCCAGACGGGACTCAGGGCGGTGAACAGCCAAAATAAGATACAATAATATAAAAGTTAAAAATCATTTAAAACAAATTAAATAATTTGGCTCGAACAATTTAAAAATCCAATTGTAAAAATATTTAAAACCCAATATAAAAGGAGGTTAAGCCAGACCAGCTTGTTCAAATAAAAACATTTTTAAGGGGCGGCGAAAAGTACGCAGGTCCTGTAACCTCCTTATCTCAGGGGGGAGCTCGTTCCAGATGGTAGGTGCCCCCACAGAGAAGGCTCTTGCCCTGGGGGCTGCCAGTCAACACTGTTTGACCGACAGCACCCTGAGGAGCCCCTCTCTATGGGAGCGGACTGGTCGGTGAGAGGCTGTTTGTGGCAGAAGGCGGTCCTGGTATTGTGTTCCTTCATTGTTTAGTGGTTCAGAGTTTTTGTGCACCATTCTAATAACAATCACAGTATTATTTAAATGTACCATATTTTTTGGAGTATAAGAAGCACTTTTTCCCCTCCTAAAAGAGGCTGAAAATTTGGGTGTGTCTTATATTGTATGAATTTAGCTATATTGAATGTAGCTTTTTCTAAGCTTTTATCCAGCCCTAACGAGGTGCTAGTGAGTGAAGAGATCTCTGTGCTTTGCCTGCTCCATCTGACTCTCAGCTGTGAAGCATTTTTTCAGCTCTAAAGAGGCGCTAGCAAGTGAAGCTCTTTGCCTGCTCCCTCCAACTTGCAGCTGTGAAGGGTTTTTTTTCAGCCCTAAGAAGGCGCTAGCAAGTGAAGCGATCTCTGTGGTTTGCCTGCTTTTCTCATTGCTTCTCTCTCCAAAAATCAGTTGTGCTTTAGTAGCTGTTTTTTATCCCCAAGCAGGGGATAAATGTGCTGAAGCTGCCCAGACTAAGGACGCTAGCCAGATGAATTCCTGGTAGGCAGATCTTTTTCCCCCTATTTTTCTCCCCAAAAACTAAGCTGCGTCTCATACTCTGGTGTGTCTTATACTCTTGTCATCAGTTATGAGATCGTAATTGGCTTTTCTAAAGTTATACTTTGGGATCCTGTCATTATGAGGATCTTTGTAAGGACATAAATTGAGACAAAAGTCAATCATGCTTTTTTTTCCTTTCTTTTTTCCTTTCTTTTTTTCTTTCTTGTCTTCCCTTTTGGCTCTTTGGAAAGTAGTTTGAGCCCCTCATCTTTATAGGAACCTCTCAAATTTTGGAAAACTGCTATCATGTCTCCCTTTTCATTAGACTAGACATACCCAATTCCCATAACCGTTCTTCATATGCTTTAGCCTCCAGTCTCCTAATCATTTTTGTTGTTGTTCTCTGCATTCTTTCCAGAGTTTCAACATCTTTTTTTATATTGTAGTGACCAGAACTGGATGCAGTATTCCAAGTGTGGTCTTACTAAGGTTTTATAAAGCAATACTAAAACTTCACATGATCTTGATTGTATCCCTCAATTGATATTATTATGTCTGGCTTGATTAATGCCCTTTTACCCTCTCATGCACAATATATACTCCATTGCTAGAGTAAATCACATTACAGAATAGAAAAGATTTTGTGTCAATGCCCCTGCCAATTACTCCAAATTGGCCTGGCAAGACTGGTGGAGGGTTTATCTTGCAGGGCAATCCCTTGTTTTGTTTGATTTAATGCAGCTTTCAATGCAGAACAGCAGAGGATGTGTAAGCCTAGGAGCTTCTGTTTACCAGCATGTTAATATGTAGATATGATGTGCACTTCCCAATTTATTAGGAGCCATTGGGAGAATGAAAATCAGCATATCCTAGTAGGCTAAATGTACCACTGAATGCTGCATTGATATATGCATGTTTAAACTATAGGTGTTTAATTGTTACATGACTCCTGGGATATGGGTAGCTAAGATATATTGCAACAATTTTTGGGCATTAATGAAACCGTGCAATCTGTAGTTTTGGTTATTTGTGAGCAGAGAACTTGATAATTATTCAAACCAGGGAGATTATATGTTTTAATTTTTTTTATCCTAAGAGTTTTGAAAACAATGTTTTATTTTTAATACTTGTTTTGGGGCTGAAATTAAGATTTCTTTTAAAAATTCAAATAGTATTTAATTTTTTAAAAAGAATGGTTTGGCATTCAGGTCCTTGCTTTAGTCAAGGGCAGATCTTGGCCTAAAATAAAATCTGCAATGAATCAAAAATAGCATTATGAAAGTCAGACTATGTGGTACATGTCTAAAGCCCCAATTCCCATAGGCAGATCTTTTTAAAATATTGGGTTTGATCTATTCTGCATTATTATCTTCCTTTCCTTCTGCAAGAACTATTTCTTCTCAGTTCAGTTCTCTCATTTTCTTTTCATTAAATAATACATTAATTGCAAGCAAACTTTACACAAAATAGCTTTCTAAACTATTCACATGCAACCAAGACAGTCAAAATAGCCATTAATTACAATACAAGTACATTTAATCTATACAAATGTAGTTTTTCATTTTCACCTCTTTCTTTCTTTCTTTTTTCTTTCTAAAATATTACTATAATCCACTGTCTAATTAGCAGGCTCTCCAGAACATTTTGGCTTTCAACATCCCCTTAATGCCCTTAAGGAGTGGCCCAGTCTACTTTCTATGGGGAAGCTGTTCTAGAGAACTGATACTGCCACTGAAAAGCAATACTTCCAGCTCCTGTCACTTTCCAGAAGGGTGAAACCAAGGGCAATTTCTCCCTGGATGACCTAACAGGTTGGGCCAATTTGGGTTGGAATAAGTAGGCAGCCAGATGCAAAATCATAAAAGGCTTCATAGATGAGAAAGAGCCACTTTATATGGTATCCAGAAACCAACCGATAAGAATTGGAAGGCATACAGAATGCTAGATGCAACACACTCTTGCCCTTTAGGTGACAATTAGCACATGGGCAGTTGCATTTCGGAGTGTTATTTCTAGTAGTGTTTAAAGATAGCCCATATAAGAATGTCTTGCAGTAGTCTGACAGCAGAGTAATGAGGGGTTAAAAATCTCTTGCAACAAGAAAAGTCACAGCTGGCACACCAGCTGGGAATACAGGGTAAAGTAAATAGAAGATGCATAGGCGTTTTATTTTTAACCTGATAAATCACCTTGGATACAAATTTGAATTAATAAAAAAATTCTCATTACTTGCTCATTTTTGTACAGGGTAATTTTATTCAGTACTAATCACATGCCCTCTACATTCAGGAAAAGGTGATTCCTTCAGTAGAAAGGAATCATAAAATTTTCGTTATTTTATTCATAAAATAAAAATAGGCTGTTCGTTAATGAAGCCAAATTCTGATGTGTTTGGTTCTGTATTATCTTCATATTTTGTTACTTTGATTGCCTTGATATTAATCAGACTAATTATCCAGAAGGATTTCATTCTTTTCCACATGGATCATTTAATGAATTAATGAGCTCCTAAAAAACAATTTCACAACCAGTATTTCTTTATTATGATTCTCTAGCACATGACTAAACAATGAACACAACGTAATAAAACTACACATATATAAATAAGGTTGAAATCAAGTAAGATTTCTCTTTCCAGAGACATATCCAAGGAACCATCATCTTGTCCCCCAAACCAGGAAAATCTAGTTCTCAGGCGTGCAATATGTCTGCTCACAAACAGTAGATGATTCATGAACTACAGTACAGGAAGCAACTTCCACATTTGCTGTTCCTTGCGATTGCATGAATACTTCAACAGAGCAATTATATCTAAGCTGAAGACATACCAGCATGCTAGCTGGGGAATTCTGGGATTTGAAGTCCACATGTCCTAAAATAGCTAAAGTGGCAAAACACTTATCTAACTCATTACAATCCCTGACTTTATCCATAATACCAAGAAGACTTTATTTTTTATTTTATTTTTTATTATTTATTTTACCACTTATCTCAACCATAAGGTGACTCCGGCAGTTTACAAGTTCTAAAACAAATAGAAAAATAATTAAAATATATTAGAATATTAAAACTACATAAATTAAAATTTTAAAAACTGTACAAAATCCAAAACTAAGAAACGGATGACACAGGGATAAGATCTGCTTAGCCACCTCCAGTGATGAGTACCACTCTCAGGGCTCCAAGAGAACCAGCAAAGCCAAATTTTAATATCCTTGTGGAAGGCCAAAAGATAGAAATAGTTCTCACCTCCAGTGTAGGGTGCTCCACAGTGATGGGATCATAGCGGAGTAAACTCTTCTTGAATTTGCTTGCTGGAATTCCTTAGCAGATGAGATCCGTAGCAGGCCTCTTCCTCTGGAGTAAGTGCGGTGGGCTAGTCCCATTGTGGAAAGATGACTCCTCAGATATCCTGAACCCATATCATATAGGGCTTTAAAGGTAACAATTAATGCCTTAAATTGGATCTGGAAGCAAACTGGTAATTAATGCAGCTCACACAGTGGCAGTTTTATATTCTGCACCAACTGTAGCTTCTGAATACTCTTATTATTTATTTATTTATTATTTATTAATTAGATTTGTATACCGCCCTTCTCCTTACGGACTCAGGGCGGTGAACAGCCGAAATAAAAATTCAATACATAAAAGTTAAAAATTAAAACACATATACATTAGGCTGAGAATTAAAACCAAATAAATATTAAAATGTTAAAATCTTCAAGGGTAGTCCTATGTAGAGTGTATTGCAGTAATCCAACTGACAAAAGCATGATTGACCATGCACAGGGCCTCACAATCTAGATAAGGGAACAACATCTAGTTCCTGCTTGGAATGTTTCAACTTGGAAAACTAAAGAGTGAATACAGAGCTCTAGACATACAAGGAGAAAGTCTTCTTCGCTGTGACGGTCTGTCAGCTGATCTATTGCAGTCCTCTTTAGTTTTCCCATTTTTAAAGTTGGCATAAAACAAATGTCACATATCTAGCCTTGTATAGGCTAAAGATAGCCAAAGGCCATACAGTTGCTGACAAGGAATAAGGTCAGCTTAGCTACCTCTGCCTAGCCGGGAAGTTCTGTATAGTCCTACCAATTTTAGATGACAGCATTATATATATACTCTGCCTTTGATAGTAGCAAGCTTCTATTCCTCTACAAATCACTTTGCTAATTTTATTTTCAACTAAATTATGCCACTTTGACTGTAATTCCCTTTTCTAGCTAGGGCACCTTTCAGGAGGCTTATGAATACAAGCCCCAGAATTTCCAGCTTGCAAAACTTAAAACACTATGGGCTGGGAACTCCAGAAGTTGAGGTCTCCAGACATCTCGAACTGACAAGCTGAGATGGGTTCTGCTCTAGCCTCTTAAATGGCATTTTCTACTAGATTGTTCTTCTGTTAGGACTCAGTTGCGATAAATAACTACTTTGCAAGAGTATTAAAACTGATATAGCTGTTTGCAGGGATACAATTTAAGTTGTTACCCCTGTGGCTATATGTTTTATTGTTTATAAATAATTTAAAATTCTAGTTTAAATTTTTATTTACTAATTACTCTGGGCAGCAAGGATTAAAAATAGGGGGGGAAGCTATTAAAACCTCAAATAAAATATTACATCAGGGAGAGGAAATAAAACATAAAGCCATTAACATTGTATAACACATCCTATATGGTAACTATACACCATGCTTAGCATAGCCAGGTTTTCACGGCTGTCTTGAAGAACAGTAGGGATGGAGATTCCAGACCTCAGGGGAGACCGTATTTCAGGACAGGCACCATGATAAAGAAGGCACACCTCCTTGTTCCCAGAAAATGGCTCTGCTTTAATAGATGAGGCCTGACACACATCAACTCTGCTACATTTTATGGAATGAGCAGAGGGAAAAAAATTACACCAAGATGGTTCCTCAAATCTTCAGGCTCTATGCTATGTAGGATTTTGTAGGTGATGACCAGCATCTTGAATTGATCTCAGACGTCCAAAGGAAATTAGCATCGCTCATACAGCAGAAGTGTTATATGGGCATGTTTTGGTATTTCCACAATTGCTCACTCACCGTTTCAGATCGGCTGAAGTTTTCAATTGGTCTTCAAGAGCAGCCCCATGCAGAGTATATTACAGAGTGCATCCCATTATTACATGTGAGGTAACCAAGATAAAAGTGACCATGAGAAGAGTCTCCCAAGCCAAGAACTGGAGCAATTGTTGCACAGTATGTATTGGTTTGTGAATGCATTTGTTTGGTTTTGTTTTCTGCTTAATTAGTATCAAAATAAAAGAAAGTACATGTGTATATTACTAATCATGGTGATAATTATGCTAATTAATATAATTATCATTAATATTTATCACTCTCAGTCTACTATCACAAAGTGATTTATAACAAAAGCAAAATATAATTCAGCAACAATAGAAAAATTAAAATAATGAAATCCATACTTACCATGGTAATCAGGAGAATTTTTATCAGAGAAAACCAATGGCCAGAATAAAATAAGTGGATAATCACTTAGTATAGCTCACACAGTGGCAATGATAGAAATTGGATTCAGCTTTTTCTGAAGCAAGGACTTTGTTTTAGACTCTTCTAAGAACTACAGACTGAATCACAGCTTTTACACTCCCCATTATGCAACAGAAAATTAACAAAGAACATTGTTGCAGGCTTTTTGTAATCCTCTGCATTTGATAAAAAGTGCAGTGCAAAGTAGCCCTTGAGATTTTTATTTTTAAGTCACAGAAAAGACTTCAGTCATCTTCCTCAGCAAGAGCTAGCAATGTTACAGTATTTACAGAGCTAGACAATCCAAATCAGGGTTCTCTAATCTTCTGTCACCCATTTTTAGTAATAACCAACAGGCAAAAGGAATGAAGCCATTATTTGAGAATTAAATACATTGTAAATGTTATGATGTTGCTGTTTAGAGCGGGAATTTTAAACTAGGGGTTGTTTCTGATTGGTTACTGGCCAGCAGCCCAACTGTATATAAAGAGGGCTGCTGCCAGCATTGAGTTCCTGAAATCTCACCATACAATAAAGAGCTGTTGTCACTAGCCTGTCTGTGCTGCTTCGTTATTGCCCAGCCACTTCATTTGGTGACAAAGGTGGGATACCACACAGAAGGCTCAAAAAGAGCTAACGATCAGAGACGGTGCCCACCGGGACCGTAGACTTCAGCCATGGCAGCGTACGTGCCACCTACTCCATTCGACCCAACTCGAGAAAAATGGGGGTCCTACATGACCCGATTCGAGTGCTCGCTCGAGGCGAGCGACATGCACGGGCTCTCAGCAAACCGTAAATGAGCTCTGTTCCTGAGCCATTGTGGATCTAATGTCTTTGAGATGGCTGAGTCGCTGTGCGAACCGACTCCGGTACAAACGGTACCGTGAGATACACTTCAAGCGATTCTCAGGGAGCATTATGCCCCTGCACCTTCCAAGTTCGTCCAGTGATACCAACTACGGCAAAGAATCCAGAAAGAAGGGGAGCTGGTGACGGCCTATGTAGCAGCGCTCTGCAGGGCCGCGACCCACTGCGACTACTGCGACCTGGATGACGCGCTGCTTGAGCAGTTGATCTGCAGTGTACGAGACACCCGGCTTCAGAGAACATTGCTCGTAAAGCCGGGGCTGACTCTTGCCAGTGCCTTAGACGAGGCCAGGGCACACGAAGCTTCAACAAAGGCGTCGGAGGCTCTACAGCGTCCTCAGCCTGAGAAAAGTGGATCTAAAGCAGTCCCAGTTCACCGCGAGGAGACGAGAACAAGTTCGGAAGAAGAGTCGGAAGAGGATGTCTTCTGAACAGAAAAAAGGAAAGGCGAGACAAGCCGCCGTAAAGAGAGTTGCTTGAGTTGCGGTGGCCAGCATAAAAGGCAAGCCTGCAAATATCGTGAGGCCATTTGCAGATGCTGCGAGAAGAGAGGTCATTTGGCGTGAGTATGCCGGGCGCAACTTCCGCATTCTTCTAAACCATGTGAGTCAACCAGCCAATCAGAGCCACTGCCACCTTCAAAACGGCCTATCCAGAACAAGGGCGCAGAAAAACGCCGCGAAATTCAAACCTACAGCACGAGAGTCGGCAAAGCCAGCACAGCAACCGAAGAGAAAGTCTTCACCACCGTCAAAATCAACGGTCAACCCTGCAGCATGGAGATCGACACCGGATCTGCACTCTCCATCATGTCGTGGGCTATGCTACAGTCCCTGCCTCCGGGCTACTGAAAGAGCCAGCTATCAAAACAACGCATCCGTCTGCTAGACTACCAGGGGAACCACGTTCCAGTAGAAGGCATCAACATCTTCACCATTTCCTACGGCGAATTCGAAGAAAAGCTTCCATTAACCATCGTGAGAGATCCACTACCCAGCCTCCTAGGTCTACGCTGGTTCCGAGCCCTCGGCATGGGCTTCACGGGGGTCCACAGCCTCAACGGATCATTGTTGAAGGAACAATTCCTGCATGAATTCCAGGACGTTTTTGAAGAGAGCTTGGGCAAGTACATGGGGACCCTGATTTCATTTAATTTAGACCCAGGGGTTGCCCCAATTAGACTTAAGGCAAGGAGAGTCCCTTTCGCACTGAAACCAAAGATCGACGCAGAGCTAGATAAACTGATTAGCCAGGGCATTTTAGTGCCAGTTGACCACACGAAATGGGAGACCCCAATAGTGACCCCACTTAAGGCAGATGGGTCCATAAGAATTTGCGCTGATTACAAATGTTCCATCAACAAAGCGTTGCAGCAAAGCACTTATCCTGTTCCTGTAGTTCATCACTTACTGCACTCCCTAGGTTCAGAGAAAATCTTTGCAAAATTAGATCTTGCGCAAGCTTATCAGCAGCTGCCAGTAGACGATGCTACGGCAGAAGCGCAAATGATAGTGACTCATAGAGGGGCTTTTAAATGTACTAGGTTGCAATTCGGTGTCAGTACAGCCCCAGGCCTATTTCAATGTACAATGGAGTGCCTTCTACAAGGCCTCCCCGGAGTCATCCTGTATTTCGACAACGTCCTAATTAGTGGCCATAACGAAAAGCAACTGGCAGAATGAATCAGGTCGACCCTAACAAGATTCCGGGAAGCCGGCCTAAAACTAAAGAGATCGAAATGCAAAATTGGGGTTCCCTCAGTGGAGTTCTTAGGCTATAAGATTGACGGGTCGGGAATCCACCTCACCGAAAGTAAAGTGAGAGCCATTAAGAGCGCCCCTACGCCAAAAACCAAGACCGAACTGCAGGCCTTCTTAAGCCTTCTGAACTTTTATTCGATGTTCTTAAAAGACAAGGCTACGGTAGCCGAACCCCTACATAGACTATTAGGGAAGAACGTCCCATGGGTTTGGGGCAAAAGAGAAGCGGCAGCTTTTAACGCAGTGAAGAAGCTTCTCTCCGAGGACAGCTTTCTAATACAATATAGCTCTGAGCTGCCGTTGGTCTTAGTTTGCGACGCCTCTCCGTTTGGCGTCGGCACCGTGCTCAGCCATAGACAACCAAATGGCCTAGAGGCGCCAATAGCTTACTACTCCCGGACTCTGTCATGCGCAGAGCGCAATTACAGTCAACTTGACAGGGAAGCCCTAGCCGCCATCGCAGGGGTAAAAATGTTTCATGAGTACTTGTTTGGTCGTTCTTTTGACCTAATAACCGACCATCAACCGTTGCTGGGTCTCCTTGCCGGGGACAGGCCCACCCCTGCCGCTCTGTCGCCTAGAATGACTAGATGGTCAATTTTTTTGGCCGCATACTCCTACAGACTCATTCACCATCCAGGAAAAACAATGGGCCATGCAGACGCCCTTAGCAAGTGCCCCCTGCCTGACATTTTAGACAACCCGACTCTTGAGGCCCCAATTCTTTTACTGGACGCTGTGCCGCCTGGTCCTCTATCTTCGGCTGAGGTGGCCAAAGCTTCCAAGAGAGACCCAACCATTCGAACTGTGATGGGCTGGGTCCTGCGAGGCTGGCCTACTCAAATTGACTCTACTGTATATAAATCTTTTTGTACAAAGCGAAATGAACTTTCAATGTTGGGGGGGGGGGTGCTTACTGTGGGGAGATCGTGTTGTTGTTCCTGAAAGTTTACGATACAGAGTTTTAGAAATGTTGCATGTGGGTCACCGGGCATGGTTAGAATGAAGGGTCTTGCCCGTTGTTACGTGTGGTGGCCACATTTGGACCAAGACATTGCTGAGTGGGTGGGGAAGTGTAGGCCCTGCCAGGAGTCACGTCCAGATCCCCCGGTTGCCCCAGCAAGGGAGTGGGAGAAACCCAGGGGCCCATGGGGGTGAATCCATATAGATTTCGCTGGGCCATTCCACGGCCAGTCATTCCTGATTGTGGTAGATGCATTTTCAAAGTGGCTAGAAGTTTTTCTGATGCCCTCAACTACCTCGGAGGCTGTGATTAGTGTCCTCCGCTGCCTTTTCACCACGCATGGCCTGCCGGACACATTGGTCTCGGACAACGGGCCGCAATTCACCTCCGTCCAATTTGAAAGTTACCTCGCCGAGTTGGGCATTTGGCATGCCCTATCGGCCCCTTTCCACCCAGCTTCTAATGGTCAGGCAGAACGATTCATGAGGACCACTAAGGAAGCCTTGTCCAGATTAGAGTCCGGTGATTGGCAGGCCAAGATCGACCAATTCCTGGCAGTTCAACATGCCATTCCCTGCACCGCCACTGGCCACAGTCCGGCCGAACTCCTAATGGGCCGTAAACTAAGGTGTGTTTTGGATCGCTTACATCCAAATTATTCGGCCGATAAATTTAAGGGAGAAGAGGGAGGCCTCAGGCATTTCCCAATTGGTACAACAGTCTATGCAAGGAACTATGCCACTGGTCTCTTGTGGGTAGAAGGTATCGTAACAGGGATTTCTGGACCGAAATCTTACATAGTAGATATCGGACAAGGGAAAATCTGGAGGCGCCACATTGACCAGCTAAGAAGGAGGCTAGTTAGCGAAAATGCAGATACTGAGTACAAACCAGTCCCTAACTACCAAGGTCCTTCCAATACAGCTACCTCAAACCCTAGTGAGCCAGAGTACTTATCTGGCAAGCCGGAGTTCCAGCGCTGCCCCAGCGAGCCACTCCTCCCAACTGGGGAAAGTCACACCTCCGAAAGAATCCCGGAGGTTCCATTGGTGGAGCCAGAAGAGACGGGAGGTCCCTCTGACCGGCTCAACGCCCCGCCTGCAACTGAACTGCACAGGTCGACTCGGACTAAGTCACGCCTAGGTCACCTGCATGACTACCTGTGTAAAAATGTAAATAGTTGGGGTAATGTGCATTCTGGAAGGGGAGGGGTGTTATGTTGTTGCTGTTTAGAGCGGGAATTTTAAACTAGGGGTTGTTTCTGATTGGTTACTGGCCAGCAGCCCAATTGTATATAAAGAGGGCTGCTGCCAGCATTGAGTTGCTGAAGTCTCACCATACAATAAAGAGCTGTTGTCACTAGCCTGTCTGTGCTGCTTTGTTATTGCCCAGCCACTTCAGTAAAGGCAATACTTTATGCATCTTAAATGTTCTCTAAGGGCATATGAATGCATTTTATAATGTTGATTTAACATATATGTATCCTGCTGTTCTTCTAAAGCCTTTGCTTGTTTTTATTTTGGTATAAGAAAAAGGTAAATATACTGGCTAGCATTCTCTCCTCAAGTTGGCAGAAGTATTTTAGGTAGTAGAACATGATCCTCCTTCTACTTCTCTCTCCATCTCTCTCTCCCTCTTGGCTCATCATCCCACTGTCAGGCCATCTACACCAGGTAACCTTTGCCCCATGCTGGGATACACTTTTCTACAAGACACTTTTCTAGATCAAGCCCTGCTCAAGTCTTCAAGATCCCCCTCAAAGAGGGGAAATTTAGAAGAAAACTAACAATTCTTCAAGAGTTTAACAAGGTCCTGTTATGGCCATCTCCAACTTTCCCTAAAACTAACTACCTTCAACAGCTCATGCTCCTAGATCTTAGTTTTGTCAATCATCACAACTCCATCTCTCATTCCTGAAAGTTTCTCTTCCTTCTGCACAGAGTTTAACTTCTTGTGCCAGCTCAGGAACCCCATTATCTTCATCCAAACTGAGTATGAGAAACCAAATCACTTCTAACTTTCAGTTTCTGCTGAAATAGTGTCTATTTGGATTTCTACATGTATATGTTACAGGTTGCTAAAGAGCCATAGGCAATGGCAGATTGTCACAAGCACTGAACTGTGAATCATACTGTATGTACAGTTGAAGTGTCATAAAATCAGTCAAAATAGTTAAACACACACATAACTATATATTAATTCAATAATTAATACAATGTAACTGGAGAGGCAATGAATGGGAAAACCACACCCTCTGTTCTTTTCATACTGGAAATTTCACTGTATGAGAATCTGAGGGAGTACAAAAGTCTGGATTACCCTAAATGGCAGCAAAGAGTGAGAAGGCTTTGTATCTGTTTCCTGCCACTTAGAACCAGGTCTGATAATTCCAAGAGTTGTTTTTTGTTGTCTGTGCCTAAGTGACCAGCAAACAAATGGTTAGAACAATTTGGCTTAGAACAATTCCACTTGGCTTTGGCCATCTCCCATAACTGGTCAATCAACTTTATTTTGCTTGGGATTTAGATTCTTATTTTGTTTTCTTATTTAGATTTTTCTGAGAAATAATTCAGAATCATTAACAAAGTCAGGATTTGCAAGCACAAATTCTTCCTTATTTCTTTATTTCCACTTATCTAATTCCAACATCTTTTTCCTACAGTTTTTCTGGTATTGTTCTGAGTCCCTTCCTGGTGGTTATTTTCTCCTCAGTCTATATCACTGAACTGTTTTTTCTACCTGTTAATCTCATGAGAGTAGGCAGCACTGTATTATATAGGACTGACCTAAATAATGTTCATATGTTTCCATTATTTCTATGGATATATAATATTGATACTACACAATGCAGGGTGTGTGTGTGATGGCTTAGAGATTAAAGATGTTGAGCTTGTGAGCTGGAGAGATCCAAGCTCCACACAAAGGGGTCAACACCTATTACTTGCCCCAACTTCTGCCCACCTAACAATTCAAAAGTTTGCAAAAGCAAGTAGATTAATAGGCACCACTTCAGCAGGAAGATAACAGCATTCCATGCACCTTTGTCATATAACAATGCAGGCCCCATGACCACAGAAATTGTCTTTGGGCAACACAATCTCCCTCTGCCTAGAAATGGAGATGCCCTAGAGTTTGACATGACTGACAAGAAAACTTCTACTTTTACTACTACATAATGCAAGTTAATGAGAGAATGTCTTCTATATGGGGATACGACTCTGATAATCAGAGAATTTCCTATAGCTGCTGTTTGTCTTCTAGCAATTATGTTGGAGACAAACTGACCTGGAATGCATTTCAGATCATGTTGGAAAGGATAAATCCCTTTGGCAGCTTCTTAAATTGATCATTATTGTAATTTTGCTTTTTATACTCCCACACCAACCCATACTTTCATGTATGACACTCTCCCCACTATCATAAACATGGCCAAAAATATTTTTAAAACTCTATCACTATTACACTGTCTTTGCCTACTCCAGAAAAGTCCCTAAAGTAGTATTTATTTGTACCTTTGAGAACAAATTATTAGTTTCAACACTTCAAAACTGTGAAATAGCTCAGACTTGCCAATAAAAACTAAAAGAAAATGTTATATAAGTTTTAAATTTCTTTTGCAAGCTACTAAGCAGTCTGTAAAACGTTTTATGGCTCCTGGTCAGTGGTTAATGAAAAAGCTGGCATTCAGTCAGCTGTTATTATCAGTGCAAGAAAAAAAAGGAATAAGCAGATAGATGCAACTTGGTACCCAGATGTCTCAGATTATAGAGCTCACCAGGATCCCACCCAAAGCATCAAGTTCAGAGTAATCAGTGCAGGTATACAGCCTTGGGGAAGTCTACCTTATGAAATCTATCCCACATTACATTACATGAAACAAGAAATATATGCACTCCTTGTAACATTCTACAGAGTTAGAATCTCTGCAGAGATTTCTCCAGAGTCTGGAGAAAACAGAATTTAGACTAATTTTAAATAATTTTTCCTTAAAAATATATCCTGAATTATTGGTAAGTTCCTCTGAAACTTTAAAAAAAATGCTCCCCAGACACAAAGACACAATGACACCCCAGTTTTCAACTATTATGATAAGGGCAAGGAACCAAATAAGCTATTTGGAACCAACTCTGATTCAAATGTTGAGTTCATACATTTTTGTTTCAGGACTATATTTGTGTACCATTCTGTTTTTATTTTTGCATGGGACTTGTTTTATAGTGTATTCTTCCATGTGAACGACCAAGAATCATTTTTATTGTGTTGGCATACAAATATGCTTATAACAAGTTTATTGATTAAAAAAATAAATACACTAGATAGTTAACTTTATTCATTGTCAGGTTTTTTTGAGTCTGATTGCTGTAGAAGGAGTAGCTCTAGATATAACTATAATTTGCCTCACCTTTTCTTTGGCACTCAAGGGACTGTAGTGGAGGTCTTCTTTCATTTTTTAATCACAACAATCTCTCTATATTAATCATATAGGAGAAAATGAAACTGACCAGAATATAATGCTATGTTGGTTCAATGTTCAAATCCAATGACATTGATTTTTCAGCACCTTATGACCTAACTACAGCAAGGCAGGAGTGGATTATAGATAATAGTTAAGGATTTGCTTTGGGTCTCCTCTTTAGACAAAGTGCCTCTGTGCCTATTATTTGTTTAAGAGGCTGCTAAAACTGGGGTAATATTATTTTACCTTGCTTCCCAGCACAGAAACATGGAGCACATACATGGAATGATTCTAAGGGACATTAGCCACCAGAGATAAATGGAGATCGGGTACAGAAAAGATGGCTGAACCACATACACATCAAAAAACCAGGGGTCGGATTCATCTGGTTCAGACTGGTTTGGGTGAACTGGATTTTAATTTTAATCTGGTTCAGTGAACCGGTTGTTCCAAGCACTGGCTGACCCTGCCCGCCCCTCCCTGCCCCTCCCAGGAGTCTCCATGCAGCCCATTTTGGATGCCAGGTAAATGCAGGCTGCACACGGAGGCTCTGGGAAGCCGAAAAAGGGCTACCGGAAGTACCAGAAGTCCAGAAATGGGCCCATTTCTAGCCTCCACAGGGCACAAGAAGCGAACCGGTTTTTAGAACCGGTGAATCCCACCACTGCAAATGCACCCCTATGTCTGAAAAGCTCAATAAGAGATTTGTTGAACTGAAATGTCCATCCATTGTCGATGCTGGGAAATACATTCACCAAGCCTTTACTTGGGGAATGACACAAAACATTTGAGAGATTATAGGAGTTATACAGTGGCATACAAAGAAGAAAGAAATTGTATTGGACCCCCAATCCCTAAGTGTAAGTCTAAGTAAGTGGGTTCGACGATTTATTGAGGTTATCTTTTTTTCTGCCTTTCTCCATATATGCAGAGAAAATAAATAGCAGAAAGAGGCTGTTCACAGTGACTTTCAGTTTTAGTCTCAGTAGGGATCTATTTAGAAAACATAGGCTGTACTGTGATTTCATGACTTTTAAGCTCAATCTATTTTTTCTTATATCTCAAAAGATATGGCTTTAAACCTAATTTTCCAAGCATGATATTTCTGTAATATTACAACCCCTGCTTTTCCTCCATAGATTTTAATATTATACCCATGGTTAGAAATGTTTTATTGATTTGTGCCTACAGTACCAGCAAATTTCATTTCATCTATTCCAGCTGTAGGAGGAATCAATGCCAATTTACTTTTCTTCATTTATAAGTGACCAAGGAGACATAATGTCAAATTTTAAGAGGAAAAGATGACTACTTTTAGCACAAGATGTAATTCCAATAGTTAGCTCAACAATAAATAAGAGTTGTTAGGATAAATATGCCATTAACATGCTTGCTTAAAAAAAAAAAGCAGTGAGATGGCTGAGCATTGTAACAAAAAGAAGTGCACTCCCAGAATTTAGGGCATAGGAGCCATTCTAAAAGCAATCATTGTTTCACGTAAACCAATTGTTTTAAAACTTCCATTCAATCAAGTGATTTCATTGTTTGGATGACACTATAAAATTCATTTTGTTCCTTCATTAAAGCACCAAAATTGACATTTAAAAAAAAATACTACTGCTTCAGATGGGCATTTGTTGCCATTTAACAGTCAGATAGAAGTTCTTTAAAATGTAAGTTCTTTAATTAAATTTAGGTCCACCACCTAACTTTATGCATTTTTCCAACACTATCTCTGAATTCTTGTGCTATACTTTTCTGTAGCCTTGAGCTGTCCTTTCTATTTCCAGTTTACATAGTTGTGCATATCATGTAACAGCCAGAGTTAGCCCTTTCACAAATTATTAATCCTTGAATTTGACATCACTGGACTTCGATCAAGGATAAGTGAAGATGGAAGAGGGGGCAATATAAGGGTAGGTGACTGATGAAGCCATATCACCAAAGAAATTCCTGAAATGTAGAAGAGCAATGCTATTTCTTTAGTCTGCTCACAAACATAGCTTATGTCAGGCTAGGCTAAAGCTGTCATAACTAAAGATGAAGTAGATACATAATCAGAGTGAACAAAAATCAGAACATTTCATGGAGGTAGTTAAAAAGGAACTAAGGAAAAATGGGGGGGGGGGGACCTAACAAAAAAAAATTGAGCCTGAGCTCAATGGACCACCCTCCCAGGTCCCATCAACAGCTACAAGACTTGTAAATTAACAAGGCAAGAATAGCCGCCAAACCTGTTAATCAAGAAAGCAAAGATAAAAGGGCACCAGAAGCCCATCTACTCTTTGAGTTATCTTGGTGGCTTTTGTTCCTCTAAGTAGTGACTGGCAGCCTAGTTGAGATAGATAATTGTAAATTCGAATGAGTGTGTGTGTGTGTGTGTGTGTCTGATACTTTAAATCTACTGGATGACTGTATATTCTAACAAACTTGTTGTGTGTCACTGTTTGATTGAAGGTGATTTGAGTGTGTCCCTAAATATTTCCTAGTTGTTGACTATGACTGTGAGTGTGTGAGTACATGTACAATGCCCCCTTGCTTTTTCTCTTTCTGCTGTCTGTAAGGGTATTTTTTTGGTATTGTCAAATATGTAGTAGGAATACAGTTTTGGAAGTCTCTCTCTCACTATCATTTTTGGAAATTGAATATTACAATGGCAACCACTAGAAAAGCAGCCAAAATAGTAGGTGGTGGGGAGAGAACTGCAAGAGTAATCTGCAGAAAAATAACACTAAGTTTACTTCGTAAATGTTTGAGTATTTGGGTGATAAGGTAGCTTAATGACTTGATACTAATCTGACAATGTTTGGAGAAAGAGTGGATCAAAGATTTGTAGAGTTGGAAAAAAAAGTCCAAAAGATGGAAAACTCTGTAAAACAAGAGTCTGAAGATGTAAAACAAATAAATGACAAAGTGGAAAATTTGAAGAGTAAGACAGAAATTAGAGAAATGAAAAGAGAGTGACATAAATTGGCACTACTGGAACTGACAAGAAGGAGATTTGTTTAGAATGTAGTGTGATTCCAGAGTATAGTGAAAACGGTTTAGCAAAATTTAGTGAGTGTGAATGAGTGGGATGAGAAGGATTAGAAGACAGAACTTGATAAGGCATATAAGGATAAATACAAGATCTGTGAGAATAAGAAACATTCCAGGGGATTCCATGAAGCACTTGTTCGGGAAGAAGACGCGATCGAATTTAAAGCAGCATTTTAATACAACACTGAAAACTGATAATACAGGAGTAATTGTTCTTAAAGTAATTCCTATTGGACTCTTGCATTAGAGAAAAAAATAATTATTTTTGGCTGATAAATTAAAACAGAAAAAGATTCCATTTGATGGGATAAATTGGAAGGTGTGATTTTTTTTTATTTTTTATTTTACTTTCAGAAAGCAGTGATTTTGACTAAATTTGGTCCAGAAAGCAAGCGAATTTCTAGACAAATGAACTGGAGGAATATCAAATGGATGTCAGGTGTCACAAACATTTTACCAGGTGCAACAGGAAACTGAAAGGGATAGTATTGAATTAGTGCTACAGGTATCAACTTTTTTTTAAAAAAATGGCTTGATTGATGAAGATGCTATCCATTCACGACTTATAAATGCTGAATGTGGAATATAAATGGAGCAATAGCTCCTCAAACAAAAAAAACACCCAAATCATTATTTGAAAAACAATTAAAGCAAGATATAATTTGCCTACAAGAAATACATATTAGAAAAAAGGAGATAAAATTTTTCAGTTATACAAATTTGAGCGAATAATTTATTTTAACAGGAACTAAAAAAGAAACGGGTTCATTTTGTATATATATCTTCAATTAAAATCAGACCTTGATTTATGACCATGGTAGATTTGTTGGTATGGGAGTTAATTTGCACAGGGTTAAGAGTATTGGGAATTTATGCCTCAAAATTAGGATAAAGTACTGTTCTATAAAAGAATTATGGAGAGACTAATCAGAACACAGAATGGTTTAAATGGGCAAAGGTAAGAATATTGAATCCCAGGTTTCATTGGAAAAAGTTAATCATTTGAAATCCTATTTAAACTGATGGGATTTTTAAAAGTTTAATTTGCACAGGAAAGTCTTCTTTGCAGTTTGATATTTCTGGATATCTTCAGTTTCTGACAAGCACAGCTAATGCTGGGTAGATATCGTCCTTAGAAAACAACTAGTGTGCCTAAGTATGGTTTGCCAGTTGCACAGTGGCAGATAGGACCGCACTCCAGAGGGTTAACATCATTGCCCGGAGGATCATTGGTTGCCCTCTCCCCTCTTTGGAAGAGCTTTATAGCTCCCGCTGCCTTAAGAAGGTTCAAAACATTCTTAAAGATCCATCTCATCCTGGGCACCATTTTTTGAACTATTACCATCTGACAGACGGTACAGGATAATAAAAACAAGGACAATTAGGCTGAAAAACAGCTTCTATCCCAGAGCAATAACTATATTGAATTCTACAATATAGTGCAATATTAATGCAGTATCAGGGTTTTTCAATTCAATTGTATAGAATGTGAAAGATGTGTGTTGTGTTTTATTTTTATAGTTATAATGTACACTGAAATAGCATTTAATTTCGTTGCACAAGGTGCAATGACAATAAAGTAAACTAACTAGGGTATACTATATCTGTTAGTCATAATAATATTTAATAGTAAAGCAGTAGTGTAATAGCGGAGTGGTGGCCTAGTAGCCACCACTCGGAAGGTTGAGAACTCAATCCTAAGTAACGGCAGATGTTTCTCTCTTAGAGCGCAAAGAAAAAATGTCTGCTGCACACTCCACGTGGTGTCAGGAAGGACATCAGGCCAGTAAACGCTCAGCTCTATCCAGTCACCCTGACTCTACCCCCAAATTAAGGGATTACAGGATCATAAAAGGGGATCCTGTAAAGCAACAGTGTAACATTTCTAACCCTCACACACGCCCTTATCCGTACTCCTTGAACAATTTCAAAATATTATGGATTTCTAAGTGAAGGAAATATGTTGACATCATTCTTGAAAGATAGCATGGTAAGCAAAAGGTAATGACTTCAGAAAGCTTTTTTATGAGTTTGGCATGAAAAACTTACTTTCCACTTGTCACCCATATTATTTCACATAGCTTGTGATACCATAAGAGCCCCAGGGGAAATTCTTAACATTTGGACAAGCTAGTTCTTAGTACCTGGGCCCTAAATTACAACATCACAAAATACAAAAGTCTTTAAGTCATTAAAACAACACTTTGATTTATGACTGGAAATATAATGTCAACTAAACCATTCCGTGATTTAGTCATCTAAAGAATATATATCCCAACATCCAGAGAACTGAGACATAAATCGATAGGAGCACACCGTCCCCATGTTCTTCTCTTATTATTGATGTCCCATTTGTGAAATGCAGTCCCTTAGGCCTCACTTTGTTATTTCCAGTCACAGGTGAGAATCTTTCTATTTTCACAGGCAATCCTGTTGGCATTTAGTTCAATAATGCTGTTGCTTTTATTATTTTATATCAGCTTGATGTAATATAATAATTAGTAATGTATTTAATTTATATGAGGCCCAGCTCCCAGGAGCTCTGGGTATATCATATGTCATTAGTAAATCACAGGACACTGTGCAGGACACTAGAAGTCTTAGAAATGTAGCAGAAAAAATTTCTACTAGGTTTTTTCATGCAACTTTTGTTCTTTTTCATGTGGTAATTATAATTTTAGAGTACACTTTTATGTGTGAAGATTTTTGGATCTTCTTCTGCTGGAAGGAATGATGGGAATCAGAATTGTAAGATTTTTCTTGCAAGGTTTAATATCCTGGCTTTGATTCCTCAACAAAATGATAGCTTAGACCTAGTGAGGACAAGACTAATTCTCTTCTGATAACCTTTGAGATGATATACAGATTTTCTGATGAGCTATCTTTTCATGATTCAGCAGCAAGAACCTTAAGAGCTAAATTATCCAAATTCTCCACTTGGTATCCTGGAGGCTCAAGCAAAGCCTTTGTTACGGGAAATCAATATGTTACTTATATTGATTGATTTAAAGAAACCATAAGAAACCCGAAAGAAATATTATTTATATTGGGCAGTGTTTCTCAACCTGAGCAACTTTGGACGTCAACTCCCAGATGAAGCCTGAATTTTTAAAACATGTATCATGCATACTTTAAAAGGTAAGGCTTCTTTCATGGACTTGGCCTGCTAACCTATCCTTTCAGAGCCTTTCTGCAGATGCCCCTGAGTTTAACAAAACCCAATCATAGCATTTGGAATTGAAATTTTCAAAGGAAAAAGAAGTATTTTTCAAGATCTGCAAAGCAATTTTTTTCAGGCTAAGGACAAAAGTCCAGCCTCACTTGATTTGGAGGTGACATGCTTGGGAATACAATCTAAAAAGTTGACAACATTGTTTTAATGTAATTTAAATCAGAAATACATTGTACATTGTAAGAGGGGAGGAGAAATTCCATCATTGTGTGTGTGTGTGTGTGTGTTTTTAAATATTTCCTTAAAGGCCATCCCTATCTATATACTGCTAAAACTCTCGGGTCTGTTTGTAATTGGGTGAAGCAATACATCAAAGGGAAGCAAGTTTTAAAAACATACTTTAAATGACTTAACTTACAAAATGCATTCAAAATTTGGGACATAAGAAATCTATGGGATTGAAATCTGGCAAAGTTGTAACTACTTCAGTTTTTCCATGCTGCCATAGTCACATGCTTATTATTCCAAATCTTCCTGCCAGCTTCCTACAAAGAAAGTAAATGGAGGAGCTGGCAAGAAGTTGGAAGTTGTTCCCATTCCCACTGTTTTTTGCCTGCCCACTCTCAGTCTGTTTCTATGTTTAGGTAAGGAATCCAATGAGTAGCATACAGGTAGTCCTCCATTTACAATCATTTATTTAGTGACTATTTGAAATTACAATAGCAATGAAAGTGTCAATGGAGATTCTCAGTCATCCAGGTCATGGTTGTCCCAAAGGTTCTTTTTCAAGAGACATCTGGACTTTCTGTTTTTTCTTTTGCTTCTCATCCAAGAAGCTTCTTCAGCTATGGGTGGGTGGTAGGGAATTAAAGGATTTATACTCCTTGCAGACAGCTGGTAATTTGCATTCTTTTAGAGAGTTGTTGAGGCCACCTGAAGGTTTATCTGTGTTGTCAGGGTCACCTGAGTAGTGCAAATGGATGTGGAGCTGCCTTGGAATTGTTGAAAGGACTGGAGATAGATGATGTCGTATCCCCACCCCCCATCTGTAGAGAGAGGGCTTTTCAATTTTGACATAGATGGCTTCTTTGACACATACACACACACCAGTGGTCCCGTCGGTCCAAAATGTGGACTTTGCTGTCTTTAAAAGAGTGGCCTTTGTCTTTTAAATGGAGGTGGATTGCAGAACTTCTCCTGATGAGTTTGTTCTCCTGTGTTGTGCCATGTGTTTATGAAGTTATTTTGTTTCCCCAATGGACAGGCAAACTTCCAGGTGGCTGCAATGACTCCCTAAAAGACTCCAGCTGTCTGCAAGGGGTATAAATCCTTCCATTCCCCACCATCCAGCCAGAGTTGAAGACGCTTCTTGGATGAGAAGCCAAACGTCTTCAAAGAAAAACCAGAAAGTCCAGTTGCTTCTTGAAAAAAGCACCTTTGGGACAACAGCAATAAAAAAAAAACACCTTACAACTGGTCCTCAAACTTACAGCCATTACAGCATCCCTACAGTCAGATGATCAAAATCTGGGCATTTGGCAGTTGGGAAGTATTTATGATAGGGTGTTGTAGTGCCCCATCTGGGGGGTCATGTGATTGCCATTTGTGATTTTCCCAGAAAGCTCCTGATTAGCAAAGGCCATAGGGCCGTGATGGCGAACCTATGGCACGGGTGCCACAGGTGGCACGTGGAGCCATATCGGTGGGCATGCGAGCTCAGCTCCGGCATGCATGCGTGCGCCAGCCAGCTGATTTTCGGGCCTTCTGGGCCCACCAGAAGTCAGGAAACACACTGTTTCTGGCCACCAGAGGGCCTCTGGGGGGGGTGGGGAAGGCTGTTTTTGCCCTCCCCAGGCTCCTAGAAAGGCTCTGGAGCCTGGGGAGAGTGAAAAACAGGCCTACCGGGCCCACCAGGCCATCACATGCCAAAAACAGGGGGAGCACGGGAGGTTGGGATGCATAGAATTATGGACATGGACATGCGTGCGTGTGACCACACCGCGCTCCCCCTGCTTTTGGCAAGCGATGGCAAAAAGGTTAGCCATCACTGCCATAGGGGAAGCTGGATTCACTTAATACTGCATGATTCACTTAACTGCTGTGACTTGTTTAAAAACCATGGCAGAAAAGATCACAAAATCAGGCAGGACTCACTTAACAGCCATTGCATAGCAGTGGAAATTCTGGTTTCAATTGTGGTTATACATCAAGACTACCTGTAGTTTAGTACAACTTAAAATCTTGAAGAGACTGGTGGAAAGTCAGCTAGAGATAGTAATACTGACCTGGGAGGAAGGTTCCATACATTTTTGCTGATTTTTTTTATCAATGGGAACTTCCAATCTAATCTATAATATCTGCAGTAAAAGTGTTTAAGATTGCTTTGACAATATAGCACTGTACAAAATTTTTTATATATTCTCTACTCATTTATTAACAGAACTGATTCTTATAAAATTTTCACAGTTGCATATGATCCAGCCAAAAATAATTTCATCATCTTCTATGGGCAGAAGAGAGGAGACGCGGGAGAGAATTGTGTCTTCTAGTGGCTGCATAAACATTTCATAAATTCATAAACGTTATTCAGGACAGTTTTTTAAAAATAAACTGCTAGGTTACAAGGGACTGAAAATAGAAAGCTGGGCAGGAGTAAGCCCTGATTTATCCTTAAATAATTTTTTTAAAACCTTGTGATATTCTTTCCTATTAAATTCACCAGGACTGTGAAGAATGCCAGGCAACTACTGTCAGCACTGTAATACAATGTTATTAGTATTCATGCCTCATCTGTGTGACGAATGGAATAACAACCCTCCGCTTGAATTTCATTCCATGGATTGCTTTGTTACCAAAGGAAAACAAAAAAACAAAATTATTCCGCTTATTGTTCAGTTATTGTTAATGAAAACAAATGACATGTTTTCTTAAAGTAATTATAAACTCCATGCTAAGAAAACTGAATTGAGTTATGCTAGTGTTATTAATTTCTCTATCATTTCTCCACTGGCAAAATAATTAGGTTGTCCTTTTTAATTTTTTAAAAGTGCTTAGCATAAATTTTTGATTTTTTAAAAAAATGTAGATTAAGTATTTTACAAAATGTATGTTAAACTGAAGTGTAAATATACTGAGGTACACACAAATAATTGTTTTGTTCCAAAAAGAAAGTCTAAGTTCCCAAGTGGTTTGTACATCATCAATATAAATGAAGAGTATGTTTCAATTTCCATAGACAAACAGAAAATACATTTCTGAAATTATGGACAATATTTGTAATATTCATTCTCAATATGCTAATGATATCAAGTTGGATATACTATCCTGGGCTGAGCTGGAATTTCCATAGGAATATTGGACTGGTACTTAAATGTTGTGAGGATCTCAATGGAATAAAACAAGCTGAGGTTTAACCAAGCAGAATAGAGTTGCTTCTTGTCCAGAGATGATATGGCTGATTGGTTGTTCCAATCATTACTTGATTGAAGGAGACAGTATCCCTGAAAAAGCAGGTATGTGTCTCAGATGTCCTTCTGGATTCACAACTACTGTTGAAAGGGCAAGTGGAAGCATGGCTAGATTGGCATTTGTTCAGCTTCAGATGGTGCCACTATTGCAGTCCTCTCTGAAGTAGGAAATCCTGGAGATAATAATATATTCTGTCATCTCCTCTAGGACTGGTTACTGCCATGCATTTTGCATGAAGCTAACTTTTGCTAATTGCTAAACTGCAACTGTAGTTGTCCACTTGTTGGTGGATCAGAAACATTATAGCCACATGACACTAAATTGTGGTTGTTGCAGTGGCTTTTGACAGGTTTCCAAGTACAATTCCTTAATTGGCTTTTGACCTATAAAGCTCTAAATAGCTTGACTTTTTATTCCTTCTTTTGTTTATTTAATTACTAGCTGGATCCCCATGCTTCGCTACAAAACTATGTGACCGGGCTTGATAAATCGACACTTACAGCTTGAATCCTCCCCTATCCTATCCTCTTCTCTCCCTCAAGCTTTCTAGCCCCTTCTCTCCATGAGGCTTGCTCCACAGAAGCCTGTCCTATGCTATCCCATTCTCTCCAGGGCTATTTTCAAGTTGGGAGGGGCAGTAGAACATCTAACTAATTAGCATCAGAGCATATTATAATAATATAGGAAATACTACTGCTCTGCTGGTCATTTCGAAAAATCCTTTCTTAGTGAGCACCTAGAAGCCAGGAGGAACGTACGTGGCAATTTTCAGGTTTGTAGGCTTTATGGTTCTGGAGATTTCATGATTAATGCATGAGTAGTTTTCACTTTTATATATATATATATAAATTCAATTTGTACACCATCTGACTCTTAACAACCAGGATGGTTACTCACAAAAACACATCATCTAGATCAGGGGTTGGTTCTAAAATTTTTTACTTCTGGTTCTGTGGGTGTGGCTTATTTTATGGTCGTGGCTTGATGGTCATGTGACAATTCTTTAGGATTTAGCAGAGGTACTGGTCTACCAGACTTTTAACTGCTTGCAGAGCTATACCGGTCTACCCATTTATTTTTGCAGGCACTGGTCTACTCATTTATTTTTGCAGGCACTGGTCTACCTATTTATTTTTGCAGGAACTGGTCTACTCAAGTATTTTTGCAGGCACTGGTCTACCCATTTATTATTGCAGGCATCGGTCTACTCATTTGTTTTTTGAGGAACCGGTCTACCACCAAACTGCCTTTTACCACTGATCAGCTGTAGGGTGGCCCTTTGAAGCCCCTTGGCAAGAGTTTAAACAGTTTTTTTTCCTTATAGACCATCAACTGGGACTCAGGCGGCAGCAATAGATTGGGGGTGGGGCCAAATAAAAGGTAAGAATAATGTGGGGGGGGTGGGGGGCCCCAGAACCGGTTCAGTGACATCACATCGTCACCACTACCGGCTCGGCAGAACCGGGATAAACCAGGAGGAACCCACCATTGATCTAGATAGAATCCCACCTGTTCAGTACACCTATCTAGGTTAGGAATATCAATGAACCTGGATTCAGAAGAGATGAGAAAAGGGGTAGGGAGAACCAATGTTTTCCTGGGGTACCTTTATCATAAAACCAATTCACATAGAGTGACATCTGAAAACTGGAAAGACTCATTTATTCTACAGGGCCTTCAGAAATTGAACCAATGTTGGGTTAGCACCATCAATTGGGTGTTACAATAGTAGTTACTATGTAGTTTTTATTTTTATTTTGTCTCATCATAGGGTTCTTTTATCAAAATTATTGGACAGACATATGAGAAGTTTTTTAAAAAGTGTGAACTTTGTAACCTTATCTAATTCTACACTATTGTCTTATTTCACTATAGTAGTCTAATTTTTTTTTTTTTTAGTTATGTGTCAGAAGGTGGTGTCATGAATTCACAAGATGGATGAGACTAAATGCAGCATGCAGGGATTTTGTAAACTACATCAATCTTTTCCATAATTCTTAGTGTAACAAGGGTAGAAAGATATAAGTTTCTTTTAGAACAGGGGTGTCACGTGACATATTGTGATATATCAGGACTTTTTTCCCCTTTGCTAAACCATGGACATGGCCAGCGCGTGACACATCTGGCCCGCGGGCCGTGAGTTTGACAGCCCTGTTTTAGAAAGTTCTTTTAGTATAACTAATCAAAATTAAACTAATGTATACAAACAGACCTACAATTCCTGTCCTTACATCTTCTTCACTTTTAGCTGATGTCTGCTTTCAAAAGTGTATAGAATATATTCAGTTTAACTATGGCTTAATTGCTCTATCATTTTGAGATTAACAGCTTCCCTGCCAGTAAAAATAAAACCTCTGTTAAAATGTCAGTGTAACTGCCCCTAAATTTCTAGAAATTTTAATGAAGGAATCCAGTTAAAATTTAGTTAGTTACCTCTCATGATTAGAAAACGTAGATTTTGCTTACGTCTTCAGATCCTGTTCTTCCTGTGAATATCTGCATCAAGTAGGCAGATCCTGTTTGCTGTGCATCCTCCTTGCATAGCAATATCTAAGCAGATTTGTCTTTGAAGGTCAGGTCACCATGAAACCTGAACCTAAACCACCTCTTTAGTAACCCAAGACTGCCTAATTCCCACTGTGCTTGTTAGCCATTTTTCTCCTACCTTTTCATCTCAATTTCTCCCTATAATTCACTCTATGTGTGATGTAATATGACATTTTAATCACCCCAAACTACTGTTTGTATGTCTGGAAGGTTATGGGCAGGTTGGTAAATAGCGCTTGTCTGCTCCATTCTACAACAGTGTAACTAAGGTTGTGGAAAACAGTCTAAAATTTTAGATTGCAGGCAGAGAGAATAGATGGGGGCGGGGCAAGTCAGAGGTGGTATTTACAGGTTCTCCGAACTATTCAAAATTTCCACTACCGGTTCTCCAGAACTGGTCAGAACCTGCTGAAACCCACCTCTGATTGCAGGTGAAAGAATCATATTTTTAATGCTCTTTGGGTTGAAATTTCCATCAAAGTAGAAAATTATCACAATACCACTGGACTGGGCTAAAACAATTTCTTGGTTACATATTTTCCTTGGGAAAGGGCACAAAATAGTCTAATTTGGCTGTATACGTGCATCAGGACTAAATGGTTTTAAAAAACCATTCTGTAGGCAAAAAATAAAATACATCTTGCAATATCATTATCAGCTTTTACAAAAACAACCAGGCCCATCTTTTAGTGCACATAAGGGCAACATTTGCAACGTTCCACTAAGTTTGCTTGTGATGTGCAAACAAATCTTTCAGCATGTGTCAATTAATGCATAAGTAATAAGGAATCCATTATAAAAGAATAAAGTGACATTGTATTTGCTCCCTGTTTCTACAGATTTTTTAAAAAAAATTCAGATAGTCTCCTTCAAACAAGGTAGTCACAGTTTTTGTTCCCTTTTGATCATTTCCACAAACAGTTGAGGCTGCAGTCTCATTATCTAATGCACAAATGCAACTATAAATATTTCACAGGGTGGAAACACACTGAATCTATTCGCTTTCAATTATTTTTTCCTAGAAAATAACCACAGCTGCACGGACACACACTATTTGATTTCCCTTAAACTTAATATTATCCTTATCACCTCTAGGTGACCTGCCTAAATGCTTTTCACAGGCAACTGCCAAAGCTTTATCCTACAAGTTGATCCATATTTGTGCACAGCATCATGAAAATGAAACTCTGTGTGTGTACATAAAATACCAAAAAGATGTAAATAAAATGAAAGATTCATATTAGACTGCAGATCCTTTTGGTAACCATAGTAACCATATCCAAGCTCAAAATAATACTCCTTATTCATAATTCACTCAGCAGTTCACTAAAATAGGGATAGCATCTTTATTATGCTGATACCAAAGTAAAATTCAAAGTTTACAAAGCCTTCTCCCTCCCCCAATATTTTTAATCATAGATGCTATTGAGAGGATTTCTATGCAGGCCCTATCTCAATTGTAATCATCGTCATCATCATCATCATCATCATCATCATCATCATCATTATTATTATTGGTTAATCTGTAGTGAGATTCACAGTCTTTGAGGCTGGTTAATAGCTCAGCAGCTCGAGTCCTAACCAAGGACCTAGGAACTGTTAAAAGATATCGTCGGAGGATGTAAGCTGTTCCGAGTAAGGTGGTTTTTTGCAGAGTCAAAATGTTCAAGTCCGGTAAATTTAGAATTTCTAAATAGCGGGGTAGCCCTTTGGGTATTGCTCCAAGGGCTCCAATTACAATCGGAACAACACATGATTTCTTTTTCCATAGTCGCTCAACTTCGATTTGCAAGTCCCGGTACTTTGTGATTTTTTCTTGCTGCTTATCTTCAATCCGTGCATCACCAGGTATTGCAATGTCAATGAACCATACTTTTTTCTTTTCAACTACCGTTATGTCAGGTGTGTTGTGGACCAAGTGCCTGTCAGTCTGAATCCTAAAGTCCCACAAGATCTTGAGTTTCTCATTCTCTAGAACTTTCTCAACCTGATGTTCCCAGTGGTTTTTGCTGTACTCAGATCCAAGCTTCTGGCACAATTTCCAGTGAATGATCTTAGCAACATAGTTATGGCGTTGTAGGTAGTCAGTTTGTGAAATTTTGCTGCATCCACTGATCAGGTGGTCGACTGTCTCATCTTTCTCATTACAGAGGCGGCATTTGCTGTTGGTGGTAACATGTTGAATTTTTGCCTTCATGCAGTTTGTGGCTAGGGCTTGTTCTTGAGCTGCCAAAATAAAGCTTTCTGTTTCTTTTTTCAGTACTCCTGATCTTAACCAGTTCCAAGTTAGTTTCTGGTCATCTTTGCCTTCAATACTTTTCAAGTATTGGCCATGCAGAGCTTTGCTTTTCCAATTTTCAGCTCGCTGCTCAATTACTTCTTTCTTATATTCTGCTTTTGTTTTAGTTGTCTTTAAAAGGCCTCCTTTATTTACTTCCTTAATCATTGGTTCTTCACTTTTCTGGATGTAATCATTCAAGCTGCATTTTTCTTCTTCCACAGTCTGCTTTACTTGTAGGAGTCCTCGACCACCCTCTGCTCTTGGTAAATATAATCGGTCAACATCACTTTTAGGGTGCAAGGCATGATTCATTGTCATAAGCTTCCTTGTTTTTCTGTCCAAATTGTCTAACTCCATCTGGGTCCAGTCAATTATTCCTGCAGAGTATCGAATCACAGGTATAGCCCAGGTATTTATGGCTTTTATGATGTTTCCTCCACTCAGTTTGGATATTAATATCTTACGAATTCGCCAAATGTACTTGGCTGAAGTTATTTCCTTGACTTTATTATGCATTAAGTCATTATTTATTATGACTTTATTTATTATTTATTAATTAACATTATTTATTAATGATATTACATTATCATTAAGTCATTATTATTATTATTATTATTATTATTATTATTATTATTATTATTATTATTTGTATGTCCTGTGCAATTCAATGCATTCCTCTTTAATTGTTATAGATGGTAAAAATAATTTTGCAATAATTGTCCACATACACATACACACACAAACACAAACACAAGCACACACACACATATATACACACATATAATGTTATCTAAAAACATTTACAAAAAAAAGTTTTTAACAGAATTTTGTAAATAATACTTCTCACCACAATAAATTATGTAAATTATGTCAGGAGGAGTTTTCCAAACTGACACCATTCTAAAATAAGTGGCCCTATAAATCTTTTTAACAAAATAAATAAATAAACCAAAATCTCTGTGTGCACCTTTTTAATCAATAGCCCCTGAAATATTGTCTAAAGCCAGTGTGTGAATATTATTTTAAATTTATAGAAGCTAGACTAGGTAACCTTTAAAAGGATACCTAATGGTAAATTTGTAGGTACATCAAGTTCAAATAATAAGGTAAGCCCAAGACTTGGATTAGATAAGTAAATTATAAACTAATCCTTTGATTTATAAGTGCTATGTGGGATGCCAGAGGGCTCGGTATTCTCTCCACTCCTGTTTAACATTTATATGAAGCCGCTGGGTGAAATCATCCGACACCATGGACTGAGGTATTACCAATATGCTGATGATACTCAGCTGCATGTTTCAGCTGTGGTGAGTTAAGTGAGCCGTATCCGCCCACTCAAAGTGCCTGGAGGGTGTTAGGGGTTGGATGGGGAGCAATGGGTTAAAACTAAACCCTGGCAAGACCGAGTGGCTCTTGATTTGGGGTTCAATGGCTCAGGGAGAATTGTCATCTTTGGTCTTGGATGGGGTAGCACTACCCCAAACAGACCCTGTGAATAATCTGGAGGTTCTCCTGGGCTCACAACTCCTGCTCAAAGAGCAGGTGACTGTCGCAACCAGAAGGGCCTTAATGCAACTGCGAGTTGTGCACCAGTTACGCCCTTTCCTGGACCTGCAATCCCTACTCACAGTCACTCATGCCTTAGTCACTTCCCGTCTTGACTATTGCAATGTGCTCTACATGGGGCTGCCCTTGTAGAGCATCCAGAAGCTCCAGTTGGTACAAAATGCAGCGGCCTGCATGGTTTTGTGGAGACCCCAGTGTGCACATATAGCACCTCTCCTGCAGGAGCTGCATTGGCTTCCAATTTGCTTCCGGGTGCAATTCAAGGTGCAGGGCACTACCAATTAAGCCTTCTAGATACTCATTATTTTCTTTCCTAAGATAATTTATGGAGCCTATTTGAACTTGAGAGTCATTCTTGGCAGTAAAGGTTTCCAAGGGGTTGGCACAGTATTTTATTTAAAAAGCTATAATTCCTTGCTATGTTTCAAGATATTCTTGAACTAATGTATAACCTTTATTGGGCTTTCTTAATCATATGTGGGTAGTTGTAAGATTTTGAGAAAATAATAAAATGCTATTTTGAAAAGAAAATGATAGGTGGAGCCATTAAATGCTTAGGAGCAGAAATGTTACAGAAATTATCAAAAACAATTTAGTAACATCAAACCTTTAGATTATGTAACACTGCACCAAACCTATGTTCTAGCCAGGAGTTTGAAATCTAGCCAAAGCAGGATGGACAGTAATGGATATTTATAGAATAGGATGCAACAGGTACGCTTGAGTCCAACTTCTCCATATTTAAACTAAATTAGTATCATTTTTCAAGATGCTGTTAATAGAATAATTAATTATGCTGTTCATGCAATAGCCTCACACTTTTTTCTACAGTATAGATTGAGCCAAATCAACCACTTTCATTCTTTTCTTCCAATATAATTCAGGTAATCTAGGTATTATTCAGTTTCCTGGGATGAGTGCTACTTGCTCTCTGTACAGAACAATGTTTTGGGTCATCTCCAGAAAACAGGAGGCAATAGAACTCTCTTCTTACAATTTTATTTCAAAAATTAATAAGTGAATAGTATAGTATAGCCTTTATTGTCATTGTACATATATATGCAATGAAATTGGTCTAGCCTCTCTGGTGCAATCCATAAAAGAAAATACAAAACAACATAAATAGTATAGAAAGAATGCAAACTTCATCAGTATTAAACCTGGAGCCATTCAGTTGTTCTAGATTGTCATTCTCTTCTTCTTCAGACTATGCTTTAAAGCAATAAATAAAAAGCATTGTAGAAAGAGTGTACCATGTAGTTTTATTATTACACCAGTAGATTAACATCAGACCGTCCATTGCAATAGCAAGATTAATATATGAAAACCCAGGAATCAGGCTGGAGAATAAAATAAGACAGATATAATTTCTGATGAATACTCTAGCTTTGTGCAATCTACACCCCATTAAACCAATTTATTAGTTTTCTTATAGCTTTTTTAATATCAGTAGACGATACAGAAAATGAAAGAAAGTTATTAATGTTGCATAGCAAAAAAAAAAAGGCCTTAAGGCAGAATGGGGAAAGAGGAAGAAAGAAAGAAGAGAGAGAGAGAGAGAGAGAGAGAGAGAGAGAGAGAGAGAGAGAGAGAGAGAGAGAGAGAGAGAGAGAGAGAGAGAGAGAGAGAGAGAGAGAGAGAGAGAGAGAGAGAGAGAGAGAGAGAGAGAGAGAGAGAATGTGATATAAGAAATGAGTAAAATGTGCTGTGCATCTCAGTGCTGAAGCCATTCAGGTCATCACATCATTAAAGTGGAACCCCATGGAGTTGAAGGGGCAGAGAACAGCCATTAAAGTTTATCTAACTTTCTCACTTCAATTCATTTCATGAATTGAAATCTATGAAATTTGAGAAACTATTTTTCTTGCTTGCTTCTTATTAGCTCTTTCCTTTACAAGGAAAACACTTGGATCTCCACATAACATCTTTTTGAAAGTAGGATCATGATCCAGTTGGGCTTACTCTTCAGATTTTTTTCTTTCCTTCCTTCTTCCTTCTTCCTCCTTCCTTCCTTCCTTCCTTCCTTCCTTCCTTCCTTCCTTCCTTCCTTCTCTCCCTCCCTCCCTCCCTCTCTCTCTGTTCTTTTGATTGAGAGATTGCCTGACTGCACAAAAACTCTGGGGATGGTATAGGATTTATGGGATCGATGATAACTGGAATATCTTTGAAAAGCTACACTTGATTAATGGAGAGATATTGTGTAGCAATCATTGCCCATGAAAACATCAGAATATAGCATTTAGAACAATTCAGAAGGAGTTTAGGACTCCTGAATATAATCCCGAATCTTTCAAATTTATCCACTGTGATTTATCAAGCTCTGATACAAAATATTTATTCTCTGTATATAGCAACAGCACTTATTTTTTATTTTATTTAATCAAATTTGTATACCACCCTACTCCCCGAAGGGACTCAGGGCGGTGAACAGCTGAATAAAATACAAAACATACACAAGTTAAAAATATTTAAGATAAATTAAATGATTAGGCTGAAAAAATTTAAAATCCAATCATATAAAACATTTTTAAAAACCCATTATAAAGGGGAGGTTTAAGCCAGACCAGCCTGATGAAATAGGAATGTTTTTAAGGCACGGCGGAAGGTACGTAGGTCCTGTATCCTCCTTATCTCAGGGAGGAGCTCGTTCCAGATGGCCGGTGCCCCCTCAGAGAAGGCTCTCCCCCTGGGGGCTGCCAGTCGACACTGTTTGGCTGATGGCACCCTGAGGAGCCCCTCTCTGTGGGAACAGACTGGTCGGTGAGAGGCTACTGGTGGCAGAAGGCTGTCCCGAAGAGAGGTCCCGAAGAGAGGGCTTTTACAGCCCTCTCGAAATGGTTCACAGAATCAGCATATTGCCCCCAACAAGCTGGGTCCTCATTTTACCCACCTCAGAAGGAGGGAAGGCTGAGTCAATCTTATATCAATATACATCTGTGAAACTCTTTGACTGAAGTTAATTGTGCTCCTTCTAAACTATTTTAAAGTGAGCAATTCCCCCATTGAGTATTGAAGATTACACAGGTGAGTCCTATATGCTATGCACAGGCTGCCTATTTCCATTGCTCTTTGAATGCAATATGGAAGGGGCTATAGTTGGAAAAAGCCTGTGTACCACCCTCACCCCTCATTCACTCTTTACATATAGTACAGTATATGAGAGTAACATAGACAAGAAGTCCTCAACTTTCAGCCATTCATTTAGCAACCAATTGAAGTAACAGTAGCACTGAAAAAAGTGACTTATGATATTTACACATATCACATTTGCAATCATGCAGGCTATCCCTAATCATATGGTCAAAATTTGGACCAGTTTATTTATGACAGTTGCAGAGTCCTAAATCATGGGATTACTATTTGCAATCTTTCCAGTCATCATTTTACAAGTTATCATATGGGAGAAACCAAATTCACTTAAAAAAAAAACACCACATGATTCAGTTAACAACTGTATTGCTTTGTTTAATTATGGCAAATGTTCGTAAAATTGGGTACAACTCACTTAACAAGCATCTTGTCTAGCAATGGGAATTCTGGTTGAGGACTACCTGTGTAAAGTTATTTTTAAGCATATTTTGAAGGAAAATGTTCGCTCCCTCCTTTTACCAATTTCATAAATCTCTGTCATCACAAAACTTTAGTAGCATTCCCATTGCATATTGAACATTTTAAAGGTTACACAAATATTCTCACAAATGTCACACTTCTCTTTTCTACCTCATGTAAGTCTTGATCAAATTACAGGTCTGAAACTTGCATATTAAATAAATATAGAAGAAATTAGCACTCAGAATATTATATATGAAGCCCTGGGATATGCATTCTAAAGTGATTACTCTGGAAGGAAGGAAGAAACTTTCCATTTTAAATTGTGACTGTAGTTCATTTCTCCCTCCTTTTGTTCCTTCTGGGCTTCTAAAAATGGAATAATGTCTTCTGCCCTAGAGGTACCATTACATCAGCCCATAGTTCTACCTCTGGTTAGTCATTATATCTATTTACAAACATGATAGCATATAATGAATAAAATTACAACCTACAGCTTGACCAGCTGCACTGCAAATAATCAATTAATCAGAATAGACATGGAAAGGACCTTGGGGGTCTTCTAGTCCAATCAGGAGACTCTATACTTTTTCAGATAGATGGCTGTCTTTTCTTAAAAACCTCCAGTGATGAAGCACCTGCAACTTCTGAAGACAAGCTATTCCACTGATCTCCTTCATTCCAGGTTGCTCCTCTCCTTGATTAGTTTCCACCCATTGTTTCTTGTGTTGTCTTCTGCTGCTTTGGAAAAGAAGTTGACCACCTTCCTTTTTGTGGCAGACCCTCAAATACTGGAAGACTGCAATCATGTATCCTAGACCCGTACCAATCGGGGTTCCAGCGCAGGCACAGCACGGAAACTGCATTAGTCGCTCTGGTGAATGATCTCTGGAGGGCCCAAGATGGAGGTTGTTCCTCCATCGTGGTCCTACTTGACCTCTCAGTGACTTTCGATACCATTGACCATGGTATCTTACTGCAGTGACTTGGGGAGTTGGGGGTAGGAGGCACTGTCTTACAGTAGTTCTCCTCCTACCTCTCAGGTCACTTGCAGTTTGTATGGGCGGAGGGGGGCAGAGGTCCACCCCGAGGCCCCTAACTTGTGGGTGCCTCAAGGGTCGGTTCTCTCCCCCCTACTCTTTATCATCTATATGAAGCCGCTGGGTGAGATCATTCGTGGTTTCGGGGTGAGGTATCCTCAATATGCTGATGATACTCAATTATATATCTCCACCCCTGACCACCCCAGAGATGTCCCGATGCCTGGAGTTAGTACGGGCCTGGATGGGCAGGAACAGGCTCAGACTCAACCCCTCCAAGACTGAGTGGCTGTGGATGCCAGCATCTCATGTTCTAGAAGTCCCATCACTTTTGATGGGGGAGGGAGGTGCTTGCTCCCGTTGAAAGGGCTTACAACTTAGGTCTCTTCTTGGATTCCCAGTTGTCTCTGGAAGACCATCTGACAGCCGAGACCAGGGGGGCTTTCGCACAGGTTCACTTGGTGCATCAGTGCACCCTTTCCTAGACCAAGATGCCCTTCGCATGGTCACTCATGCCCTGGTTACTTTGCGCTTGGATTACTGCAATTCCCTCCACATGGTGCTGCCCTTGAGGTGCACCCGGAGGCTCCAGCTGGTCCAGAATGTGGTCGTGCGGGTTGTTATGGGAGCTCCCGATTATTCCCATGTAGCACCCCTCCTACGTGAGTTGCACTGGTTATCAGTGGTCCTCCAGATCTACTTCAAGGTTCTGTTACTTACCTTTAAAGCCCTACATGGCTTAGGTCCAGGGTATTTGCAGGACCATCTCCTATCCGCCTCCCACCGTCCTATCCTCTCTCACAGGGCTGCCCTCCTCAGGGTACCGTCGACCAGACAATGTCGACTGGCGACGTCCAGGGGTAGAGCGTTCTCTGTGGGTGCTCCTGCCCTCTGGAATGAATTACCCACCGAGCTTCGGACAGTGCCTGATCTCTGCTCCTTCCATCAAGGCCTAAAGACTTGGCTGTTTCAACAAATGGGTTGTTTCTGATTCCTGGGTTTTATTATTTATTTGTCTCTGTTTTAATTGGTTTTAATTGGGTTTCTTTTATTATTGTATGTTTTTAACCTGTGTTCGACACCCTGAGTCCTTAGGGAGAAGGGTGGCATATAAATATTTGTAAATAAATAAATAAATAAATAAATGTCCCCTCCAGTCCTTCTTTTCTCTAGACTAGCCATACCCAATTCCTGCAACTGTTCTTCATATATTTTTGTGTCCAGGCCCTTAATCATCTTAGTTGCTCTTCTTTGCACTTTTTCCAAAGTTTCAACATCATTTTTGTAATATGGTAACCAAAACTGGATACAGTATTCCAGGTGTGGTCTTAATAAGGCTATGTAAAGCAGTACTAATAGTTCATGCGATTTTGATTCTATGCCTCTGTTTATACAGCTAAGGATTGTATTAGCTTTGTGGCTGCTGCTGCACACTGCTGGCTCGTGTTTAAGTGATCGTTCACTAGGACTCCAAGGTCCCTCTCACAGTTACTGTTTTTGAGCCAGGTTTTGCCTAACCTGTACTTGTATCTTTGGTTTTTCCTGCCCAAGTGTAAAACCTTGCCTTTCTCCACATTAAATTTTATTTTGTTTGATAGGGCCCATTGTTCAAGTCTATCAAGATCTTTTTGGCTCCTGAGCTTGTCTTCTGGGGTGTTGGCTATTCCTGCCAGCTTCATGTCATCTGCAAATTTGATGAGTTCCCCTTCTGATAATAGTTAAACAGATAGTAATTAAAAGCCATAATTTGTTCTCGGAAGAGATTGGTTTATTGTCCCTTTAAATCCACTTATATATTTTGGTAAGAGATAATCAACATCATCCTGCATTAACCTCTAATGTATTACAGCAGCGTCAACAAATTAAGAGTTGACCACATGAAATCATACTGTGTAGCCTTTTCATTGCATCCATACGACGTCAATGCAAAGGAAGAGAATACATAGATTTCTACAAACTTGACATTTGATATGTAAGTCCCAGGCGACATATCAATATTTTCTGCAACATTCCAGGTACCCTAGATCCAACATTCTTCATCAATATAATTCCAAACTTTTGAAATATGATTTAATTATATATTAACGACTTTAAAACTTAATTATGCAGAACCCAAGTTAAATATAAAAAACAGTAGTAGCTATCCTTGAGATGTTCCATAATGCATTCGGGCTGCAAGGAAGGAATAATGCCATTTGTAAAACTCAAACTGAAGATAAAGAATAATAATTTTTAGTGCTAGGATTGAAAATGGTGGGAAACCTGATTTGTGCATCAGGTGTTACAAAAACTGAATCTGCACCTTAACAGTGTTTTCAGGATTCTCAGATGGAATTGTTAGATCATCCAACAATAATCTAATATTATCGGAAATTTGATGACCTTCCATAAAATCAGCTTTTGCAATCTATGTGCCACAGTTGGCAGTCAGTATTTTTGTATTTACATTTAATAATAATATTGCTCCATCCTCTCTCTCTCTTTCATGAGCACACAAACAAACACATAGTGATATTCACTTTTCCCCAAGCAGAGCAAAAACTGGATCATCAACAGTTAAATGTGAGGAATTTTAAAAGATTATTTTTCTTTATCTGCTGATTAGCAATTTGGGTTAAAAGAAATTCCAGTAGTTTATAGGAGAATTAAACACTGCAATTGTGTGTACATACAGGTATTTAGGGAGGTAAAAGAGACTAATCAGAGGAAAGAAAGAATTCAAACTGAGACATTCCAGCATGTTTTGGGGTTACAAATCAGGGGTGGGTTTCAAAACCCGTTTGCTCGTGGGCGAATATCTGATGCAGGTGGGGGGAGCCTCCCACCACTGCTACCATCCGGGGCAGACCGGTAGCAACCTACCACTGTTACAAATGCTATTTCTAGTTCCAGAAAAATTTACCTCTCTTATAATTTGAGTTATTTTACAAGAGGTTTTTCAATTTTTTTTTAAAGATGTGGAGGAAGGAGTGATATTCTTCTAAAAAGGAATACATCCCAGCATGGTGACATAAAATGATTATATAGTGTTTTTCAACTTTGGTAACTGTAAGATAGGGATGCAGTGGCTCAGTGGCTAAGACACTGAGCTTGTTGATCGAAAGGTTGACAGTTCAGCAGTTCAAATACCTAGGACCGCGTAACAGGGTGAGCTCCCATTACTTGTCCCAGCTTCTGCCAACCTAGCAGTTCATAAAAAATGCAAGTAGAAAAATAGGGACCACCTTTGGTGGGAAGGTAACAGCGTTCTGTGCACCTTTGGTGTTTAGTCATGCCGGCCACATGATCACGGAGACATCTTCGGACAGCGCTGGCTCTTTGGCTTTGAAACGGAGATGAGCACCACCACCTAGAGTCGGAAACAACTAGCACATTTGTGTGAGGGGAACCTTTGCCTTTAACTTTAACTGTAAGATGGGTGAACATAACACCCAGAATTCCCCAGCCTATATAGAATAAGGTTTCAACATTTGACTAATGGTCCAGCCAGTACTAAGTGCATTTAAGACATTTTCAGATATTATATTTCAAAAGCTATTTGTTTTCCCTGAAAAGAATGACTCAATAACTATCAAGCTTATTGTATAATCATATATTTGCTTAACCTCTGAAAAACAATTTATCTTTTGAAAATGTCAGTGTTTGTCACATAATTCATACAGGGAGGCAAAATAGCTGTTGATGTTACTATAAAAACATGTAATTATCTAGAAGTCCCCTTTTCCCTCTTCTTCCCTCTTTTTGGAGGATAGCAAGTTATTATAGGAAGAATTGTAAAAGCAGATGCATATTTGAAAGCTTTTTTTCCTCTGAGGCCTGCGTGGACCCAGTTGGAAGGAAAAGGCCTGCTGGGACCTAAGGGGCAGGAAGTGGAGCATAGAGTTTTCTCAGTTGGCACAAGAAGCCTTGGCAGGCCTGGGGAAGGTGATCCTGTACCTGCACTAGGCTTCCATGGGCTGACACATCCCATGCTCACATATTCATTTAATCAGGGAGAGCAGGGGGTAGGGCTGATAAGGGTGGTCATCTCACTTAAAGGCTGTCATGACATACAACCATAATAGATAGGCTCTGTTTGGGTTGAGAGCTACTTGAATTTCATTTCTATGAAGCTGAACAACCAGCTATGCTTTCCTATGCTTTCCATGGACCTACAGAGGAAGTAGAAACAAAAGAGTGTTTACTGCTACATCAGAAAATAGAAAAGGTCTGTGTTAATGTTAAAGGAAATAAAGTAGGAAGGGTATGTATGCACAGATCTGGAGAATAATAGTAAAGACCATATGCCACTTCACCTAGTTCTGATTCTGAGATTGACATTTTACAGAGCAAAGAAAATATCTGGAGAAAAGAAGATGAGAACTGGCACTCTCACTTCCTACCAGCAATTTCTGAGCAGGAAGATAGCCTGGCATATAAATTTAATAATAAGTTATTGGTTAGAAATTTAGGGTCCTGGTCTGCTGCTCAGTCCTATAATGCTCATAACTCCATTATGGGACTGTTCAGAATATGTTATCCATCAGAATATGTTACATATCTTTTACCAGCTTGCTTGCTTTACCAATAATTTATGGATCGATTCTGTCAGATATTGGGCTTGCAATACACTTGGCAAAACACCTCCTTTTGAGGAAGATGGGCCTAGGTTGTAGGCCCATCTTGGCATTTTCAGGTAAAATTACACCTTACTGATCCCGTGGAAATCTTGACCGCATCAATGGATTTGTAATCCATGCTTAGGAGGAGAAGTCTCCAATGTGCTTTTGAATCTATCAAGTACATCCTCTTAATTGGTCTGTCAAGTACTATTAACTCCCAGCCATATTTTCTGCCTTTATCGTTCTGTATAGGACTATCTTCCAGAATGAGCTCAGTACAAATGACATCAGGGACCTCAATGGTTGCCCTTTCTCCTCTAGCTTCTGGATATTTTACCACTCTGACAATTCCTTCCTTAGAATTTAAATTGTCCAAGATAGTTAATCAAACATTATTAAGGCTAAATTGCATTTCTTTATGAAACTGAATGTAAATGGGGTAGTCATTATACCTTTTGTGGCATGTTCTATTTAATAAAGGCTTCATAGTTACATGTGAGTTTTACATATTGGTAATATTCCTCCTTTCAAAAGGAATATGTCAAGAGAATGTAAATTGCCTAATTGTCCAAACCATCATTTGAGTTTAGGAATTGCCTCTATAAGAACTACTTCCTTAATTTTCTAGTGATAAATGTTACAATTCTTGGTTTTTGCTAACACAGGATCTGAATATTTGTTGAATTTATTTTCAAATAAGTATGGGAACAAAATTATGGTTTTTAAATGATAAATTTAAAATTGTGATTATAGCATTATCACTTCCCACGTATTCAACTCAGGCAGCCTGACACAACTTGTTGCCTTCCAAATATGACTGACTACATAACAACAGCATAGGCAACAGACAAGTTAACTGAGATGAATGGAATTGCACTCTAACACATTTGGAGTCTTTAAAAAGGGGGATGATGGCACTAATATATAGTACTTAAGTTACCTCAGTAATAAAGTTTTGAATCCTCTAAAGTTGATTTATAAGTCCGGAAAACAGTAAAGGCATAGAAGCTTCAGAATGAAGAACAGAAGGATTCAAAACTTTAACCATAACTATGTAGCAAAGACAAAGTTTTGATTGATAAATGGAATTTGAAACTGTATCAAAGCAAAGTAATAAGGAAATGGATAAACACATGCATATCACATTGCACAATTCTGCCCTTCTGGATAGTGGTAAATGATTGGAAAATTTTAGATCTGTCTCAAGGAAAGTAGATAAGTTTGCTTTCAGAGTTGTACCAATCCTTAGGAGGAGCTGGGTTACAAATCATCATTGGAGAACATAGAAAGATTAGTTTTACCTAGCACCAAATTAAAAAATTGTGTGTTGTGGTTCAGTGCATTGAATTCAGGGTCTTCTGTTAAGTCATAAAATTTGATTTGATCAACACAGACCTGATAGAAATTTTAAGGGAACTTGTAGATTTTAAAAAGTGACACTAAGTCTTTATTCTCAAATCTTAATTAATATAACTGTCACATCCCGATCCTCTAATATTGCCCATAGCCTTGCCTATCACTCTACTATGTCTTAATTTATGTGCTACTTTATCTCTTCTTTATCTTCCATTCTGCTAATTTTAGCTTTAATTTTATCTTAAACCATTTTTAAAAATTATTTTTATATCTTGAACAAGAACTTTGCCAAACACGCATTTTTATGAACACACATATACCATGTATTAGGAAAGTAATTGCATTGATTTTTGCTTAGTTTTCCTTGAAAAAGATAAATCTTGGTTAAATTCTTTGTAGTTTTCCCAGCTTCCCATGCTTCAGCTAAAGCTTGGAGAAAAAACTATGAGATAATTCCTAGCACAGGGTTCTTTTCTATTAAGAAACATTTGGGAAGATTGTAGACTTCATAATACCATAAGCTCAAAAATATTACAAAAAGAAAAGTGTGATGAAACTTCAGTTAATGCTGTATCACTTTGACTTACAAAAAATTATGCTTGTTCATTTGTCTATATGGCCACCTATCTCACAGCATTGACTATGAACAGTAATCATGAACTGCGTGCACACAGTAACACAATATGAGCTGCCACACTGGAGAGTTCCCTACATCACACTGGCTTAGTTAATACCACATGCTTACTTTAGCTATGGATTCAAAGCTTATTTCTGGATTCACTTAGTATTCTGCCTGGACCTAAAGATGCTGTTCAAAAGGCAATTGGACTTCCTTGTTTTTTGTTTTTTGTTTTCCCTTGAAAAAGTTTTGCTTCTCATCCAGGAAGCTTTTTCAGAAGTAGCTTCTTGGGTGAGAAGCAAAACGTTTTCAAGGGGGAAAAAAAAAACACAAGGAAGTCCAGTTGCCTTTTGAACAGCATCTTTGGGACAACCATGACCTAGATCCGTGATGGCGAACCTATGGAACATGTGCCACAGGTGGCATGCTGAACCATATCAGTGGTCACATGAGCATTGCCCTAGCTCAGCTATGGCATGCATGCGCGAGCCGGCCAGCTGATTTTCGGGCCTTCTGGGCCCACCGGAAGTCAGGAAATGGGCTGTTTCTGGCTTCCGGGGGACATCCAGGAGGGTGGGGAAGCCCATTTTCACCCACTGGAGCCTGGGGAGAGCAAAAAAATGGGCCCACCGTGCGGGGGGAGCGCAAGGGGGTCTCACGCGCATGCACAGGGGGGACAGGGTGCTTTGAATTATGGGTGTGGACATACGTGCACATGACCCCCCCTGTGCTCCCCTCACTTTTGGTACACGACGGCAAAAAGGTTAGCCATCACTGACCTAGATGATTGAGAATCTCCATAGACATATTCTGGCTGCAAAACATGTTAAATGCTAATGCTGAATTAATAAAGCACCATTACTACTTTCATACATGTAATGGCCAAAGAAACCCATTATATCATGGTTTAAAATGAGGACTTGATTATTAGAGTAATTACTGAATTTCTAGCCATTAAGAACCAAAAACTATCTCCCCCCTCCATCTTAGTCTTAGCCAGAAGGTTGTGTAAACTTAATAATTACATTAAAGTTAAAAATTAATAATTTCTTAAAGGCTATTGCTGGGTGGAAGAATTCTATAATAATAATAATAATAATAATAATAATAATAATAATAATAATAATAATAATAATAATAATAATAATAATTGAAGTTGAGCGACTGTGAAAAAAGAAATCGTGTGCTGTCCCAATTGTAATTGGAGCCCTTGGAGCAGTACCCAAAGGGCTACCCCACTATTTAGAAATTCTAAATTTACCGGACTTGAACTCTACAAAAAACCACCTTACTCGGAACAGCTTACATCCTCCGACGATATCTTAACAGTTCCTAGGTCCTTGGTTAGGACTCGAGCTGCTAAGCTATTAACCAGCCTCAAAGACTGTGAATCTCACTACAGATTAACCAATAATAATAATAATAATAATAATAATAATAATAATAATAATAATAACAACAACAACAACAACAACAACAATTCATTTGTTTGTTTTATTTCTACAACACATTTTCACTTTTATTTTCATATTGTCTGGTTTTGGTCTCTCTTATCGAATAGTTGGTCTTAATGGCTTCTGTGAAGAAAGATCACAAGCCAGCTGAAGATGGCAACCCTTAGAGAACATGATAGCCCTTCATTGCCTGTTTCTGTCTTCCTCACAGGACAGCAGCAGGAAGTGGACATGATAAGGTACTATGATGTCTTTCTCTTCCTTATAGGAAACATGCTATGAATCTTTCAGTTCATTCCCAGGAACCATGTTTTGCATGTGGCAGAACCAAATCCATGAAGAGAACTTAGAGACAGATGCTCAAGGTACAAAAAAGGAGGTAGAATTTTTTTTAAATTATAAAGTTTAAATGGAAGTTTTACTTTTGAGATAATTATAAGGGTGGGGAAACCAAGAAGTTGAAGTAAGTCTTTTTCCCATAGAAAAAAAAATCCTGAAAGGGCAGTTTAAGTCTTATAACTGAGGAAGCAGAACAGAGATCACAGAGATGGGCAAAGGTTCTTTACCCAATGCTAAATTCAAGATATATCCACTCATTATAAAGCCAACAAAAAAAAACCCTGCACTCTCATGAAATGTATTGTTTCCCTTGCTGATACTTATTAAGAAATCAACTGAGCCACAATTCTCAGTTAATGCTAGTTAACCAATTTCCTTCCAAGTTAATGGGTGACAAAGCCTAACAGATTTCAGACATCTTGAAATCTGAAGGGTGACAAGCAGAAAAAGAATGTTGCTTGTGCCATGAAAATGGTTGTGCCATAATTAAGTGTTTCAAACTGGTGCTTCAAAAGGTTGCATCTTTAAATTTCCTCTCAGGAAAGTTGGTCTTAATTGGACAGGAAGGTCTCCAGCCTGGTTGGGAACTGCAATAGTGCCAATTGATTTATTTTGATTAATAGACCACCTTTCTATACACGGTTCCTCAGGGCTTGATTTTTCTTTCTTGTACAAGTTGAACCTGATAGCCTCCTCTGTAAAGAAGAGTTTCCAGCCCAGTTGGAAATAATAATAAGCAAAGTTGGTAAATCCTCACTGCCTGTTTCTTTTTCTGTTGAACTGGGTATCTGTGTTCATACTTCTCTTATTTCTTGTAGTTTAAAGGTTACAGTTTAAAACCTGTTGAAATTCTACTTTAATGTAACATTTCGTTATCTGTGAAAACAAGTGCTTGACTTTATTTCTCTCAATTTATATCATGTAAGCTATCCAAACGTTCTGCAATACTGTACTGTGTTAAAGCAATAGATATTGCCGGTGATTATTTTTGATTTTTAAAAGTTATAAATGTTATTTTGTGGATTGGTCTTTTTTATAACATGTTGATATAGAAATGCATATGACCAGTGATGAAATCCAATTTTTTTTTACTACCGGTTCTGTTGGCGTGGCTTGGTGGTGGTGTGGCAGGGGAAAGATACTGCAAAATCTCCATTCCCACCACACTCTGGGGCCAGCCAGAGGTGGTATTTGTCAGTTCTCTGAACTACTCAAAATTTCCGCTACTGGTTCTTTGAATTGCTCAAAATTTCCACTACCGGTTCTCCAGAACCTGTCAGAACCTGCTGGATTTCACTCCTTCATATGACCTGTACAGGAGAAAAAAAAATGTTTCCAATCATTTGTTTTTGTATCCTCAAGCACCAGATGTTATCTAATTTTTATCCTCTTTAAATTCTGTAGTTCATCTGCACTTTCATCTTCCCACAATAATTGCATGTTTCCTATTGAAAATGTATATATTTTCACACATATGCCATTCTCTCATGTATAGCTTTAAATTAAATGAAACAGGACTTAAAATAATATGGTCATCCTTCTTTTAAAAAACTGCTTTTATAAACAAAATGGAGTGATGCAACAGAACAAAATAAATTATGTTAAATCCATTTTCCACATCTGGATAATCAAGTTCAGAAATACTATTTGAACACTTGATTCCACATTCAGAAGAATAACTGTTCCTATTTTTTTCAATGCATGAATTGCATAAATAAGGCTCACTAACAGAATAGCTGCAGAAATAACTTGCATCACACATCCATCCTATCTGAACTCTTTTCACCTACTAATACAAGTGTTACAGCTTTTGCCTGAGACTGTCAACTTTCATAACGCCATTCTTAATGTATAATCAAGTGGTTATAGTCTGTGTGCATATGACAGGTTTGACATCCATAAATCAAATGTTGCTCTACAGCATTGCCCTACAACCAGTCTGCAGCTCTGGAAAAGTCTTGCTAGGAAATAAGAACTCTGACAAGTGTCTATTGTTTAAGAGATGTCTTGAATTGTAATCCTTGGCTCGTATAAAGTGCCACAATTGATATCAAACTTTTTCACAGAGTTTCTGGATTGGAACCAAGGAGCGTTTGAAAGATCTAAGTGTGCAATTCAACATTATTTTAGAAATGTAAGCTGCCCAAAGTCATTGATTGAGATGAACAGCTATATAAATTGAATAAATACATAAATACATTGTCTAGATCTTAAGGAAGTTTTGACGTAGGGCAAATTCCAGGTGTGACTTTACCAAGTGTTAAGACACATACTTCAATAATCTTTCGGGTGGAAATTCCCTGGAATGATTTAAAAAAAAAAAAAACTTAAAAGTTTAATTTATTCTGGATATCAGGAAATAAAGGTGTTGTGGAGGTGCCAGGTACATCTGGATGCCACATGGTTGACCCCATTTTCATGGCAAAATAAAGCCCTCCTTTAGTAGCCTAAATACATGGCTTAAAAACATTTAAATGCAGCTGCCTCTAGTGTTCCACTTCTTTAAACTTTCTACATGAGAATATTAAAAAGAAGTTATTTTTCCATGGCATAATTAAATGTGACTTAGAATGAAGGCCATCGGTCTGTATGATTTTAATGGAAAGCAACAGATCCTCAGTTGTAGCCTACAGAAGCAATATCCAGTTGGGAGAAGTAGTATTTCCACAGGACAGTATTTCAGGTTTTAGCATGTATGCAAGATTCCGAGGATGCTCCAAAGACTTCCTTTTGAATATGTATTGAAAAATAAAAGCGTTCATTGTTCTCTAGAGAAGGGTACCCATGTGGATCTTGTCCCGCCTTATTTTTCTAATAAATATATTAAGAAGAAGGAATAATGAGAGATTTATTCAGAGACAACTTTTATGATCACTCCCTAGATATAAGGCCACCATCCATCCTGATCAGTACAGATAAGGCTTTCAAAATAGCAAAGTAGAAAAATCATGAATTACTGGTAACTATAACACTGACATTTTTTTTTAGAAGTTTTCATTCATCTCCATAAATTTGCATGAAAGAGGCATAGTCATAAGCCATTACAGCATAATGACAAATAATTGGCATGCCTGCAATAAAATATTCTATACAAATCCTTGAAAAGACAAAACTGTATATTTGATAATTACTCTAGGAAGAAATATTGTCAACAAATAGGCATGCATTCAGCCGTGCATAACACTGAACCAAATGCAATTTACAAAATATGGATACATGCACTTTCTGTAGAATCTAGCCAATATGTGCTTCATGCTTACCTGGAAACTGGCATTGGCAGAATATCACATGAGATCCCATTTTTATGAGTAAAAGTCTGTTCTTTGTGAAAAGAAATCTCACTCCTTGCCATGGGCCAATTTAGAATATGTTTCTTTAGGACTCTTTTTAAAAATCAACCATTTGAGCTTCAGTAAAACAAGTCACTAGTTCAAAGCTGATGAGTTGCCACGCCTAACAAAGGTCTACTCCATGGGTTCTCAACCTGTAGTCCACCAACTCCTGGGGGAGGCATGATGTCATCACAGAGAGTCCGTGAAGGCTTAAAGAAATGTTATGATTTAAATCTTGAGTTAAATTTTGGTGGTCAGTGGCCACAAAAGGTATTTAAAGGGGGTCCGTGGTGAAGAGTAGGTTAAAAACCACTGGTCTAGATTATTTATTTAGGATTCTTGGCACTTTAAAATAAATTTTATCAAAATATTGTTTTTAGAAAATGCTTAATATTGAGCTTTCTGTTATATGGAACCATATAAATTATTATGTCATTGAAGATGTGTCCTAAACAAACAACATAAGCCTGAAGCCAACCTGCAAGAAGAAAGCATGAGGTCAATAAGAGAAACCCATGCTGCCAATCTTTTAATTATTCCACTCCCATTTCATCCTCCAATAATAAGTAAATGATAAAGAGAATTTCTGACAGAGGCTCATTTCACACATCGTTGGGAACAATAAAATGTTTTCCAGATAAGGAGCACTCAGTGTAATAATGTATTTTAATGCACTGTAAAATGTAAGCTGGTAAGTGGATCAACTAGATAATTGCAGCAAGTTGGCTTCAACTCAAGTCTTTATTACATATACACAGAACTGGTGAGCATGTCATTTCCTAGCTATTATAATAACTAGTTTCACCTGCTCTCCATTTTCCCATTTAAAATGCCCTAATAGGGATCATTAAGAAAACTAAGATCATGGCTCCCGGCCTTCTCATTTCCTGGCAAATAGATGGGGAAGAAATGGAGGTAGTGATAGATTTTATTTTCCTGGGCTCAAAGATCACCACACATGGGGACTACAGCCAAGAAATTAAAAGAGGCTTGCTCCTGGGGAGGAAAGCTATGGCAAATCTAGACAGCATACTAAAAAGCAGAGACATCATCCTGCCAAGAAAAGTGAGTATCATCAAGGATATGGTTTTCCCAGTTGCAATGTATGATTGTGAAAGTTGGACCATAAGGAAGGCTGAGCGCCAAAGAATTGAGGCCTTTGAAATATGGTGCTGGAGAAGACTCCTGCGAGTTCCTTGGACTGCAAGGCAATCAAACTGGTCCGTCCTCAAGGAGATCAACCCTGACTTCTCTTTAGAAGGCCTGATCCTGAAGATGAAACTGAAATACTTTGGTTACTTAATGAAAAGGAAGGACTCACTGGAGAAGAGCCTAATGCTGGAAACGATTGAGGGCAAAAGAAGAAGGGGATGGCTGGATGGAGACACTGAGAATGAGATAGCTGGATGGAGTCTCTGAAGCAGCCGGTGTGAGCTTAAATGGTCTCCAGGAGATGGCAGAGGACAAGAAGGCCTGGAGGAAAGTTGTCTGCGATGGGTTGGACATGACTTTGCAACTTACAACAACAATAGGAATCAGCTCAAAAAACATAATTTAACCAATGACTGCTTCTTTATTTTACAGAAATAATCATTAGAAAAAACCATTTCTGATAAGCAAGCATTAGAAGTTGCTAGTATTAAACATTACTTTAAATGAATGGTGCTCCTATATTTATAAATGATTGAGATTTTATTTTTGTTTTTAAAAGGGGGTATTCTGATTTCATCTAAAATTCTTTCCAGTTCTGGCTTGAATGATAAGTAATCCTATAGCATTCTGATTTTTTTCTCCTGCTTTTCTGTCTGTCTGATGAACATCTATAACATCTACATCAGTCCAGTGGAATCAATTGCCTAGAAAATATTGGATTGGTTCAATTGGTCATGAACAAGTTGTATTTTAATGTTCCATTGAAATATTTCAATTTGCTTTTATTTCAACAGAGTTTTCTACTGTAAGCTACCCACCCCATAATGTTTGAATGCTCCACACAGAGGAAACAACAATAATCTAAGCCCAGGTGATGTTTGCTTTCTATTCCATTTTACAGCCACAGAGATGGTACCTGTAACCCAATGTTCAGGGGAGGGTGAAATTAAAACCTCATAGGAAACAATAGGAACACACTTTTTGCTCTCACTCACTGAAAAATCAGTGCAGATTAGAATCAGTTATTTAAACAGCCCTGTCTTTTTTCACGATGTTGAGAACAGACAGAAACCTTCTCAGTTTCCTTAAATAAACCCTCTGGGTTGCTTAGCCAACAAATTATAGGACAAACAGAACCGTCAATCTTTTTAACATTTATTTCAATTACCCTAGCTCTCTGCTGAGGCTTTCTGAACGTTTTGATTTAAAAGAAATCTCTTTCTGGCCATTTTTTTCTGTAGACATAGAGACCCTGTTTATTGAACAGATCAAGCGACAGAGCTGCCTTTTTTACCAGCAAGTCTGTATTGCTTTTTGCTGATATTTTTTTCTTGCACATAGTAATAGCTTTTGTAAGAGAGAGAGAGAGAGAGAGAGAGAGAGAGAGAGAGAGAGAGAGAGAGAGAGAGAGACTTGTTGACATGCATATTAACCGTATGAATAATAGTAATATTAAGATAACAAGATACCAGAGACCTCACAGAGTGCACATATATTTTGACATTCAGCATATAGATAGATCCTTTCTTCTTTGAAAATGTACTCTGAGCCTCAAAAATCAATAAAGATCATGCATAGAATGTTTGTGCACACCAAATATTAACAAATAAATTGTATCAATTTTATAATAGCTTGTGCATTTACTCATCAGAATTAGCACCTATTATGTATAATGCATAGAAATATACACTAAGGCATCATAAAACACAGCATAACATATTGCACACCCATTCACATCAGCTCAAACTTTCTCAATAGCAAACTTTTTAAAATGAGTAGAAATTTAGTTGGCAGGCCAGTAATCTTATAGACCAGTTATGGCTAACCTTTTTGGTGCCGAGTGCCCAAAGCATGTGCGTGTGTGAAACCCCAAAATGCAATGCAAGTGCCCCCAATGCATGCACGCGTATCCCCCATGCATGCGCCCCGCCCTCCCATTTTTGGCTTCCAGGTTGGTGCAGAAGGCTTTCCAGGTTCAAAATGGGGCACGGGGGAACGCACATGTGAACTCCCAAAATGCAACAGGAGCGTCCCCCACATATGTGCCCCCCGCCTGCATATGCGCGGCAGGGCCCCGAAGACCAGCTGGCTGGCAAAAGCCACATGCGCAGTGGAGCTGGGCTGAGACAATGGCTGACACGCCCGCAGAGAGGGCTCGGTGTGCCACCTGTGGCACGCATGCCATAGGTTCTCCATCACTGTTATAGGTAATCATCTGCATAATCCTATCCCATGCCAGCCCATCCATTCTAAGCCAAGAACTGCAGAGATGTGACTGTCTTGATTGGAAAAACTTCTGGAGGAAAAAATAACTAAAAGAATACCATAAGCCACAAGCCATAAAACATCAGGTTTTTTTGCAATGCCCAATAGAACTGAACACTCAAAACTGAGCCCTCAAGGAGTCACTGTATGAGTGAGATGAGCAGCATAAACAAATAAATAAACAAATTAAACCACATTGCTCAAAACAGCCACACTTTCTTTCACACCCAGAACAAAACAAACCCACATAAAATTCTGAAATTATATATGTTTTATTTCACTTCAAAAATTATTTAAGATATCAATCGAAGCCTTTGGCATCCCCTACTGTCAAAGACACTTCAGTCTAGATCTCTGCAATAAGCAGGGGGTTAGATTAGAATCTATCCTTTTTTAATAATTTCACAAATATTTCTGCCTTTGACTTTATCATTGTTTTGGATCTGTTGCTATACTGCCACTGTTCTTTTTTCTTTTCTTTTCTTTTCTTTTTTGATAGAATGTTTTCCCCACCAAAAGGTGACAAAATAATGAACATTATTTGCATCAGCATGTTACAGAGCCAATTTGATTTAATGATGTTAATAAGAATAACCGAGTCCTCTCATTGCTTTTTCTTTGTAATAAACAATAAAGGATAATTAGTCATTTTTGCCAACCCAGCAGTCCCATTTTTTACTATTATACTATGCAAAAATGCCATGCAGTTTATCTTTAGCTGCTTATAGGTATATAAGATCTGACAGGAAGGGAGCTATAAGAATGATGATACATTTCAGATATGCATCTCTATATGTGCAATTGTGCATCCTTTACACATTCTAGTGGAAATTAGTTCAGAAGGATAGAATCAGAATAAGGGAGCATCTTCACAGATGAAAAACTATACAAAAGAGTAAAACCTAATAGGAAACCCAAGAGAGCTACGAAGGGAGCAATTCAATGCAGAGATTTTTTTTCCAGGACTAGTGATTCCATGGCATTAGCTTCAAATCAAGAATTATCTAAAGAATTGGGCCAAAGTCCCAAACTGAAGTTGAGGATAGTGGGGTAGAGAGAAATTTAGGTACTATACAGAAATCTGATTTAGTCATTGAGGACATGGAATTGAACTGGAACTGGAAGCTGCATCCAGTTTTGATCACCATATTACAAGAAAGATGTTGAAAAAGTGCAAAGAAAAGCAATTCCTTTTATGGGCCTGGAGACAAAAACAGGAAAAACATATGAAGAATATTTGCAGGGATTGGGTATGGCCAGTCTAGAGAAAAGAAGGAGTAGGGATGACAGTTAGTAGTATTCCAGTATTTATTATTTATTATTTGGATTTATATGCTGCCCTATCTCCAAAAGGACTCAGGGTGGCTCACAACAATAAAACACACAAAGTTCAATTTTTTGTAAAAATACCCAATAAAACTATAAAAATCATTAAAATCCCCTCTAAAACCCCTTCAGTCCAAGCCGGCCAGGCGAAATAGCCATGTTTTAAGGCCGCGGTGGAAAGAGCGAAGGTCAGGGGCCACCCGGAGCCCCAGGGGGAGCTGATTCCAAGGGTAGGTGCACCCACAGAGAAGGCCTGCTCCCTAGGGGTTGCCAGTCGATATTGTCTGGCCGACAGCACCCCAAGGAGGCCCTCCCTGTGGGCACGCACTGGGCGATGTGGAGCTGTCACTGGCCACAGATGGTCCACCAAATACCCCGGGCCTAAGCCATGTAGGGCTTTATAGGTGATTACCAGCACCTTGAATCTCACCATTTGAGGGGCTGCCACAAAGAAGAGGGGTTCAAGTTATTTTCCAAAGCACCAGAAGGCAAGGCAAAGAAACAATGGATAGAAACTAATCAAGGAAAGCAGCAACATGGAATTAAGGAGAAACTTCCTAACAGTGAGGACAATTAACCAGAGGAACACCTTGCCTTCAGAAGTTGTAGGTGCTTCATCACTGGAGGTTTTTAAGAAGAGACTGGACAACCATCTATCTGAAATGGTATAGGGTCTCCTGCTTGAGCAGGGGGCTACACTAGAAGACTTCCATGATCCCTTCCAGCTCTATTCTGATGGATGGACATAACATTTATAAATAAATGAGTAATATACTTTAGAATATATCTTGCTCTAAGTCCAACTGATCTTTTTTTTTCTTTTGGTCTACAACACCTGCCAAAGGTTCAAGAAGTCATGTGAGTCAAAGTCATTTCCTCAAAAAAGGAAGCAAAGACTTTAACTTCTTCGGATTTATAGTTTGTTTGGAATATAGGAAGGATAAATTGGATGGAGGAATTCATTTTTTTTTCAATTGATCTCCAGTTCTCCTTGGACCAAGTTACTTATTTGGCTGCAAGCACCAGGCTACTTAACCATTATGCTTTGAGGGCATCTTCTGCTGCAAAGTTCTTTTAATATCTCAAGAAAAAGAAGCTCACTTACTCATGAAAAACTTGATGCTTGGTTATTTTAAGAGGTGTCATCTACAATATCATTGGAGCTAAGACAGATTTCCATCAGAGATGTTTCTCTCTATTCCCTTAGAAGAGTTTTTAGAAATTTCTTTTAACTAAGGATTTTTTCTTTTACAAAAATGTCCTACCTTCACCTTCATATAACAAAATTACCATTTTTGCCCATAGTAAACATATAATAAACATAGTAAACATATAAACATATAATATGCATTGTCAGATCATTCAGAAGATAGGGAATGAAAAGTGTCACTTCACTAGTTAGACAGGTTCAAAACTGAATAGGAAAAACAAAATTTATATAATTTTGGATTATGCAAAACATAATCCCCAAATCCAGTCATGTAAACAAACATGACAACTTTTTACTACTGGTTCTGTGGGCATGGCTTGGTGGACATGGCAGGAGAAGGATACTGCAAAATCCCCATTTCCTCCCAATCACTGGGACTCAATAGGCAGAGAATAGATGGGGGTGGGGCCAGTCATAGGTGGTATTTACCGGTTCTCCGAACTACTCAAAGTTTCTGCTACTGGTTCTCCAGAACTCGTCAGAACCTGCTGAAACCCACCTCTGCTAAAGATATCCGTGACAGAATAAAGCTTGGCTAGATGATTGCCCAAAGGGGATGCAGAGAAAGTACTCTTCTGAAGTAGATTTAGGGCAAATGTCTTCAAACTTGGCAGCTTTAAGACTTGTGGACTTCAACTCCCAGAATTCTCCAGCCAGCTATTCTTCATAGCTGGCTGAAGAATTCTGGGAGTTGAAGTCCACAAGTTTTAAAGCTGCCAAGTCTGAAGATCTCTGCTTTAGGAAATAAGGAAGACGACCTTGAGTGAAATACTGTATGTATTACAAGAACAAAGATGACTGAAACATTATTTAAGTCCAAGATTGATATAAATCCTACTATAGACCGAACTAGGAAATCAACATCACAGGAGGAGTAGAACCATATTTTATTGAGTTGGGCTATAATAAAAGAATTCTGCAAGCTTGGTTCTACTTTATTTCTTCTCTTTCTTATATTCCAATGAATCACAGATGAGCATGCCTAAGTCACTTCTGAATACTATCATGCTTCCCAAAATGAAAATAAATGTTTCAACCCTCTTTATGCAACAGCCCTTGCATATGTTTTGTTAAGATTATTCTCTTATTCTCTATCGTACCTTAGAGAGAGGTAGCATAAGAATATATATTAGAAGTGTGTGAAAGTCATCCCAATGAAGAGATAGGTAAGAATTTTTCTTCATTTAGATAGCACACAATTCTTTTCATTTAAGAAAAGAAGAGGTATAATTTTCATTGACAAAACATTTTGCATCAACCTGAAGCTTCCTCATTATCTGTACTAAAAGGCACTATGTACATGCATGTGTCTCTTCCAGTTTTGCAAGTGATAAAGAATTCTGAGAGACTGAGCAGGACAGCCTACCCTTTAGCTTCTTTTTAGTGTCCTCCAACATTAGTCAAACCTAAAAAAGAACTTTCACAATTGGCGGAAGAAGTAAGAAGGGGTTGCAAAGCAGAGGAAATATAACCATTGTGTCTGTTTAAAAGGTAGGAGGTCATATTGCTTCACAAAGTACTTTCAAAAGATGTTCCCATTGATGTAAAGCACCTCATGAAGAACTGCACAGCCCTGTCATCAGTCTAGAAACTTTTCTACTTCTTTCAAAAGCAGGAATAGCAGGAATAGCAGGGATAGTCAACAAAAGATAAGCCCAAGAACTTTGACTTGACATGAACTATCTATCAAAAAGAAATGAAATGTGGATAAAAGTAAGATTTTACACTTAAGCAAGAAAAAGTAGACTGGGTGAAATTTGTCTCAATATCAGTAATTGTGAGAGGGATCTTGGAGTCCCAGTAGACAATCATTTAAAAATGAGCTAACAGTGTGTAGCAGCAGCCAAAAAAGCCAATGCAATTCTAGTCTGCATTAATAGAGGGATCGAATGAAGATCACATGAAGTATTAGTACCGTTTTACAAAGCCTTAGTAAAACCACACTTATTTATTATTTATTTATTTGTTTCAATTTATAAACCACCCTTCTCCTTGCGGACTCAGGGCGGTGAACAGCCAGGATAAAACATGATATACAAAAATTAAAACAATTTAAAAATATTAGATATTTTCAGCCGACAATTAAAACAGTCCAATTTAAGATCAGTTCCAATTTAAAACAGAGGATGGGATCAAGCCAGCCCAGCTAGATGAAATAAGTGGGTTTTAAGGGCCCGACAAAAAGTCCGGAGATCTAATGTCCTGCGTATCTCCGGGGGTAGGTCATTCCAGAGGGCGGGTGCCACCACAGAGAAGGCTCTCCCCCTGGGGTCACCAGCTGACATTGTCTGGCCGACGGCACCCTAAGGAGGCCCTCTCTGTGCGAGCGTACTGGCCAGTGGGAGGCTACTGGCAGCAGAAGGCGGTCTCGCCAATACTGCATCCAATTTTGATCACCACAGTATAAAACAGATTGGAACATTGGAAAGAGTGTAAAGAAGAGCAACAAGGATGGCTAGGGGATTGGAGGCTAAAATGTATGAAGAAAGGTTGCAGGAATTGGGTATGTTTAGTCTAGTGAAAAGAATGACTCAGGGGGACATGACTGCAGTGTTCCAATATTTGAGGGGCTACCACAAAGTTGAGGCATTTTCCAAAGCAGCAGAAGGCAAGACAAGAAACAATGGATGGAAACTAATCAAGAAGAGAAGCAACCTAGAACAAAAAAAAAAAATTCCTAACAGTGAAAACAATTAACCAGTGGAATGTCTTACCTCCAGAAATTGTGGGTGTCCATCACTGGAGGCTTTTAAGAAGAGATGAACTAATGTCTGAAATAATATAAGCTCTCCTGCTTGATCAGGGAATTGGACTAGAAGACTTCCAAGGTCCCTTCCAATTATATATTCTAAAATATTTTTTTACTCATCACGTTTACTGGACTTTTTCACATTTTTGTAGCCAGAGCCTTTATGATCTTTGTAAAACTATATTGTAGAAGTGAAATTGTTCTAAGATTTTTTTTCCTCTCTCTCTCTCCAAAATGCTCATCCATGCTTATAGAAGAGAATTTAAATGCCAAGCCTCTCGGTTATTTTTCTTCAGTGGCTTTTGAATTATCTTCAAATTCAGAAGTAGTGGTGTAGAGGTGCAAGCATCAGAACTGTATTATAGTCTATGGAGATATCTGATGGATACATTGCCCTGGGAAGATAATTCTGGCTAAATTAATATATATATTGTTGAAAAATACTGTTGAAAAAAAATCAGTTGTACTGACTCATTTAACAGCCATCAAAAGGGCAGAGGAGCTTTCTTTGGGAAACTGTTACTTGACATAAACCATAAAATCTTCCTGCCTTCATGTCTCTATGGATCTCTTTTCTGTTGGCAAAGGAAGGACCTCTTCAGGAACAAAGCACCACAAACAGGATTATAATTCAATGTTACTAAATTTGATATATCACCAATCCCATTGCATTGTAGTACCTGTATAGGTACGGTAGAGACTTAATGTAAGGGAATCATAGTATTTTTATAGTTGAGAATTACTGACATTTGCCATAATTATATTTGTCAGTCCAATTCAGAAGCTGCAGTACACATAAGCAAGTCTTTTAAGGGAACTTGACAAAACACAGTTCCTGCTGCAGTGATTTGTTTCTTCTTCCAACAGTGACTTCTTTATCTCTCAGAGATCTGTCACCTTTTATTACGCCTGTTGCCTTTTGTGATAGACACCTTACATCTCAGGTGCCAAAAGGCCAGTTCTCTGTTTTCAGAGCAACAACTGCTTTGCATAAAAACATGCTTAAGGTAAACAGCTGCTTGAAAACAAATGAATAAAAATAGTGCCTCGAGGAAAGGAAAGGAAACAATAGAAGCATTTATTGTTAATATAATTATTCCACATCTGAATGCTCCATTTCACCATGTGCCTGCATAAATGCATATTCCAGCATCATCAATATATAGAGCTATAGATACCCTGCTTGAAACTGAATGACCACACTGAGTGCTTTATAGCAATGTTCAGTTTTAAATGCTGATAGATTGACTACCACTGATATCACTACTGCATTAATCTCTTAACTTAGTGCTGATGGTCTTGTGCTTTTTTTGTTGTTGTTGTTGTTTCCTGGTGTCATGGTTGATAATGGTTTCCAAGTTGATTGACAATGTTATGCATTTGTTTAAAGGCATGGTTCACCTTTAGAGGGGAATATATGTATTCTTGATGAATCAGAACTCCAGGTTATCTGTATGGTGACTATACTTTCATTCACCTGACTTTCCATACTGGAAATAGACCGGTCCCCAAAGCCTAACATCTACTGTAATAGCAGAAGCCATAAAAGCAACTTTTATGCAACCAATTAGGTATCTATCCCTTCTTTAAGTATTTCATTAGATAAAACATGCATCTAATAATGTCATTAAGGCCATTAAGGTGAACTGTGAGGTAACTGGGCAGGACTACAAGGCAGTTATTCCATGAACATCGTTTCTTTCTATAGAGAGATGCTTTGTTTTTTGTTTCCAAAGCTCAGTTCACTTCTCAGTTTATAAACATTATTTGGCCTTCTCCATATTCTATGGCTAAACTGGCAATGTAGTTTTCTGGAATAATGTTTTTGTAATGAGGTATGTAGTGGGGGAAAGGGGATACCCTCAGGATTGAACCAGTCCTTCCTTTGGGGTCCTTCAGTTTTGAGTAACTATTCCTGTGGGGAAGATTAGGCTTCTTTCTATCACCACTTCTTCACTATATGTGAAAGACTAGATATATTACTCTCTTCCACATCAACCCGCTGGGAATCAGGAAACGATCAAAGGGGAAATCCTGGGTCTGGCTAACATAGAAATGGAAAACAAACATTTTTCCCCCTAACATAATATTCTGATACTGTTCTGGTTTGACCAGATTGACTCCAACCTTAAAACAGGGCATTTCAACTAAGTCTCATTTCTACTGATGTTGTAACATGTGGTATATTTTAGACTCAGAATATCTTAACCTGAGAAAATTATAAACATCTTCAATATAACCCATGGGACTGAATCTAAACCCCAAATTTTTGATGTGGTTGTTGAAACAAAGTACACCATTTCTAACAATCTGATAAAATAATTTAAAAAGTGTGAGCATCATGACAATTAGAGCTTCCATTCTGACAGCTAATTACCATATATTTCCCTTGAGATGAGCATATAACTAGATATACATCACATGAAGGTGAAAGAGGCATTCCAAGCATTTGTTTTCCATTTGTCATACTATTAAACAATGAATGTCAGCAGTGACAGAATAAAGACTAGGTTATTCATTAATATGAGAAACAGCGTGCCAAAAGAAAGGCAGTATCCCAACTAAATATTGAGTTAGCGTATTTTGATTGCATGCAGCTCAATAAACACATAGCACAGCACAGCACAGCACAGCACAGCACAGCATAATAGAGCTGAAAAGGATCTTCTAGTCCAACCCCTACTCAAGTAGGAGACTCTAGACCCATGATGGCGAACCTATGGCACATGTGCCACAGCTGGCACGCAGAGCCCTCTCGCAGGCATGCGAGCTGTTGCCCAACTTAGCTCCACCACATATGCATGCACAAGTCCTGCCAGCCAGCTGATTTTTGGGATACACGGGGGGCAGGGGGCATGTAGGAGACACACATGCATGCACGGGGGGATCATGCAGATGTGTGTGGGGATCACATGTGCGGCGGCATGCTGCACCCTGCCATGGCCCCAAGAGGCTGCAGGGAGCCCTATTAGTGGATGCACAGGGAGCGGGGCTGTCGTGTGTGCATGCGCGGGGGTGGAGGGAGCACGGGAAGGTCATGTGCACATGAGCAGGGGGGCAGGCCACGAGGGGGGTTCATGAGCACATTGCATTATGGCTGCCTGCATGCACGCGCACTTTCGGCACGCAACAACAAAAAGGTTAGCCATCACTGTCCTATACCATTTCAGATAAATAATTGTCCAGTTTCTTTTTGAAAACCTCCAGTGATGGAGCAACCACAACTTTTGAAGGCAAACTGTTCCATTGGTTGCTTGCTCTCACCATTAGGAACTTTATCTATAGTTCTAGGTTGCTTCTCTACTTAGTTGGTTTCCATCCATTGTTTCTCGTCTTCCCTGTTGGTGCTTTGGAAAAAGGTTTAACCCTCTCATCTTTGTAGGAGCCTCTTGCAGGGGCCTCTCAAATATTGGAACACTGCTATTATGTCTCCCCTAGTCCTTTTCATTAGACTAGACGTGCCTAATTCCTGTAACCATTCTTCATATGTTTTAATCTCCAGCCCCCTAATCAGTCTTGTTGCTTCTCTGCACTTTTTTCAGAATCTTGACATCTTTTTTATATTGTGGTGACCAAGACTCTGGAAAGAAATGAATAATGCTGAAATTGATAACATGTCTATTTCTTCCAGGAAGACAGGACTTTTGAAAAGATACTTGAGGAAATTACAAAGCTAAGCAGGTAAGCATTGATGGGTAATAGGGATTCAGAGGAATTACGTTTGGTCCACATTTTAGAATAAGAAAATATAAACCATTCATCCTGATCAGAACAATGAATGGCACACTTTTAAATTTTACACTTTATTTTTGGCTCAAAAGTTGGTTGGCTTCAATTACTAAATCACCTTATGATCTGATAATCATTGTTCCACAAGGATTGTCATTAGTAACTGTTTTTTTGAGTATTTGTAAGCTCATCCTTGTGTCATCAGTGAAGTTATTTAGACATATTGTTTTTTTCTCAGCCTCTTTTTAATAGGCTTGTATTTCTTCAAGCCTCAGAATCTTCTTCAATGACTCTTACCTTCATGTTATAGTTCCAAAATATTTAAGCTTCAGCTACATTATTTCTAGTATTCTAGGATTTCCAGTAGACAGTCTAGTTTTGATTGATTGACTAATTGATTGATTGGTTGATTATGTGATTATGTGCCATTAAGTCATTGTTGACCACATATATTTTCTCTATGATGATGGTTTTTCAGGACTTCCAACAGTGCATTTATCATGATTGTAACCGAATCGGTTCACTGGTCACTCTCTATTTCTAATGGGAAAAAAAACACTCCCATTAGAGCCTTCTCCAGAGAACTAGGTGCCCACACAATGTGTTCAAAGAAGCATCATCTGGGCCTGGTCAGTTATGCCTCTAGTGAGAAATCTGGTTGATTTGTTCAATGATTTATTTGCTTGTTTTCTTGGCATTTAAACATCTTTTCCACTGTCTTCATAATTGCTTTACCAAATGCTAGTCTGTGGCATATTTCTTGACTACTAGTTCCTTTAGAAGTAAGAAGCTATCCTCATTATAAATTCTAAAGCTGGTTGCTGTATTTCTTGTCAGCCCAGGTTATTGATGTTTCTTCTTCCAAATTTAAAACCACACTCATCTTCTTGCAATCCAGCTTCTCTTATTATATATTCAATGTATGGTCTGGTTCTAGTCATTCAGTGTTGAATGATTTGCTCTTCCTGAAGTTCAAGGTATTCTCGGCAATTTCCTCCTGCATCACAGTTCAGATGTATCAATTTTTCTTCATTCAAACTTTCTAATGCTCCAGAATTCACAATTTATAGTACAGGTGGGAAAACCAAGGCATTAAACAATATATATCTTTGTTGTCAGGGAGATGACTCTTCACTTTGATATTTGTCTAGATCTGTCATAGTTATTGCCTTAAACAGCAGGCTCTTTATTTCATGCCACCAGTTACCATTCCTGGAAAATGTTGGGTTTAGGAAAATAATGTCTTGCTACTTCATCTTGTTCTCTATCTGTTTACACTGGATTGGCCTTTTCTAAGTTTAAGAAGAGCCTGGAAAATCACTTGTCTGAAATGATATAGGGTCTCCTTCTTGAACAGGGGGTGGACTAGAAGACCTTGAAGGTCCCGTCCAGCTTTATTTTGATTGATTGATATAAACAGTTATAGAGAGAGCAAGAGAGGGATATACTGTCTTTTCCATTCTCTTTCTTTACTTTCAACAAGAGACTCCTTAAATCTTCTACGCTCACAATGGTATCACAATGGTATATCAGCATATTTTAGGTTGCTGGTGTTTCTCCAAGCTATTTTAATTCCAACTTCTAGTCCAGCATATCTCCTCATTTATTCTGCATTTAAATTAAGTAATATACAATTTACAAGCTTTGCGTGTTTCATTCTTAATTTAACCATTTAGTGCTTCCATATTGTATTCTAATTATTGTTTCTAGTCTTTTCTGTATGCTTGTAGCTGTTTCATTTCTCTGTTTGGATATGGGTCATGGGTTCTCTAAATTTACATTTAAAATTCAGGTTTACTCTTGTTATTTTCATATTACTGTACATTTTCAAATGCATTTTTATTCACATCTGTCCTGTTTATAGTTTGTATTCTTTTTCTAACATACAGAGTTTGGCAAGCAATTTTATCAAGTACTATGGAATATGTTGTTTATACAATACTATCCAAATATATGAATTATGTATGTACTTTCTTAGCATAAGCATTAGGAATCTGCACAATAACCGTTGGAAAAAGTCTTGGGGGAAAATGAAATAATTAAATTTACATTAGAATACTAAACTAACTAATGCCTCCCTCATTCCACTTTATATCCATAATGAAAGAGGCAGAATGTACCGTGTTTCCCCAAAAATATGACCGACTCCAAAAATAAGCTCTAGTCTGATTTATAGGTGTGTGCTTAATATAAGCCCTACCCCAAAACTAAGCCGTAGTGAAGATCATCATCAGCCCATGGGGTGGGGGGAGTGGCTAGCATGGGAGGTAGTGAGGGCATGGGGGCCAACAGTGTCTAGCAGCAGCCACAGCCTGCACAGTGCAGGTAAATAGATTACCTGTCCAAGCAGCAGGTGGAGGCAGAGGCAGGGGGAAGCAGGTAATCCAGATACGTCATGTGACCCATGAGAAAACTGAGAGTCAGTGGACCAGAGCAGGTAGGCAGCCATGGGAGGCTCATCTTCGCACAACAGCATCAGCAGCAGAGGGAGGCAGAGGTATGGGGTGGGGGAAGGTAGATAATTCTGATGTTCCACATGGGCTGCAGGCAAGCCAAGAGACATGAAGACAAGCCTCCTGCAACTGTCAACCCACTCCATCACACCATCTCTCACCTTGCCTGTGGCCCACCTGACATATCCAGATTGCATATCTGCTCTCCCCATATCTCTACCTCCATCTGCTTCCAGTGTTGCTGTGTGAAGATGAGCCTCCAGTGGCCGGCCACCCACTCCATCCCACCATCTCTCAGCTTGCCTGCTCCATTGCAATCATGAGCAAGCAGAAGTGGGCTAACAGCCATGTGGGGTCCTGCTGGACAGAGCTGCTGGAATTGCCTCCATGAGGCGAGGCTGCTGTCGGGGCATGGATGGCCTGAGTGTGGGGCCCTGAGGTAAGCCAGTGCAGGATATGTAGGGCAACTCCACCTCCACTGCCTCGTGGCAGCAGCACCATCTGGCCTCCTGCCTGGTTGCAGCTACAAGCAAGCAGAAGTGGGCTTCCCATACATGGGAAATAAAATAAGACATCCCTGGAAATAAGCCCTAGGGCTTATTTTGGAGCCCTCTAAAATATAAGGCTGAGTCTTATTTTCAGGAAAACATGGTACTAACCTTTCCCCCACTTTACCTTAGAAACATAATCATTAATATTCCATCATCTGCCATTTGAACTGTCACCTTTCCTTCCCAGAATAGCAAGCACATGTATCCTGATTCAAATTTGAGAATTGTCAGCACAGCATTCATTGATTTAAATATTGAATCTCCTTTAAGTATTTCATTTTTTAAAGGGTCAATAAACTAAAGAGTAGGCAAACCTTCAACAAAACAAAGCCATATACCAGCCACCTTTGTTGGGTTTCTCTCCATCAATAAATCTTAGTTTTAAAAAAATTGTTTAAAGGTTTAAAACTCCTGTGATATTTCAAGCATGCTAAAGTCACAAATAGCAGGTATGAAAAACCAGGCAATGTCTTCCTTCCCCTTTAGATGTTTTCAAGCTTTTGCTAGGGCTTCTCCTTGTGAGCCCTTCTGTGTCTTCTTCCTTCTAAACTTAAAGTATAGAATGAAGGTAGCTGACCTGATATCCTCTTGATATCTTGACTAGTAACTTTCATATATTCCAGAAAACATGTCTAGTGATTTGGGATTTGAAGGAATTTGTAGTCTGCAAAATTTGAAAGCATTCAAAAAATGTGAGACAGCTAATTTTTAGTGAGTCTCAGCAGGTTGAAGTATCTGGCTGATGTGTCAAGGCTCCATAATTAAACAAGTTGAGCCTGGTTAATATTTGAAGGGAAGCTCACTGGGGAATTCCATAGCTGTAGGCTAACTGGCTTGTCAAAATGGAAGGAAACAAAACAAAGGAAACAAAAGCATATCACTTCTGTTTTGCAACCAGAAAAACTTCTCTGCATTCTTGTAGTCTTCAGATAACTTTAAACAACTTTTCTGTTCTTTAATCAACACAAGGAACCAAGGGCCATAACAAGTCAGAGCACGATGCTACAGAACCTTGGACAGCTCTCAGACAGCAGATGGTCCAACAAGGGGCATCCAAGAGAAGTTTCCCTTCTCGAGGCAGGATGCATCCTTGGGGTATGGATACATAAATTTGAAAGAGGAAGCCTTGGAATCATGTATTTTGGCTTCATCCAGTTCCCTCAGACTTCTCAGGGGAAGGGAAATTTAAGAAAATAAACAGCATTAAACAGTTGATGAGTGGATTCAGCTGATTTACGCAAGAATTCTAAATTACTGCATCAGAGTGGAGAAAACAGCAATGCAATACAATTATATCTGGATGCTTGACATTTCCTCTGAAACAATCACTTACAAGGCTCTTCTCTTCAGTTCAATTGAACATGCAAATTCTTAATGGTTGTTAATGCAAATGCAAAATTAGGCTTCTCCATTGAAATTCATCTCATATTTATAAATCATGTACATGCTTTGCAATATACAAAACATACAGATAAAATTTATGGCATTAAAATTTAGCTTTATTGCTACATCATTCCCTCCATTATCCAACCTGGGTGGGATACACTATTAATACAAATTGTTTATTAATACAGGTATTATAATTTGAGATCCAATTTGGTGTAGTGTCAGTTTGGTGAAAATATCAACTAGAAACTAAATGATTATGAATTCTAATCAAGTGGGCGATCTCTCTCTCTTTCCCTCTCTCCCTCCCTCCTTCCCCCCCTCTCTCCCAGTACGCACCAGAAGTCTGCTGACTTAAAGGCACACTAACTATACTTTTAGATCTCTTCTGAATTGAAAAATAATTTAGAAATGTCTTTTTGCAAATGTATCAATACTCCAAATAAAAAAGACTTTGTATGCTTGGAAAATCCTGAAACACACAAAATTACAAATATTTCCAAAATAAGGGAAATGGACTGCACAAACATGTTCATATGGGGGGGGGGAGCTCAGGGATCTCTGAAAGAGTTTCAGAATAAACAAGCTGAGCAGAGCTCCCAACTGATAGAATTAAAAATGTTTAGAGGGAATGTTTATCATAAGTGTTGGGAAGAAGATGGAAGAAAGAGATATGAAGGTGGCAAAAGAAAAAAAACAGTTGTGGTGGGGGGAGAGGGCTATGGAGACAACTTGTGCAGAACACACTAGGGCCAAAATGAAACATTTTATTTCACTTGCAAACTTCTAATGTTAGTTTTAAAAAATTCAATAGAACTTCGCATTCTAATAAATAAATCCCCAAGGACGTTCCTTTTGCAACATCAAACTTATACAATTGTATAGGAAATTAGAGGAGGTTATTCACACAGAGGGAGAAAGAAATGTATCCACACTGATAGGCTAATTATTTTTGTGCACATTATCTGCTTTTGTCAGCCCCTGAAGTTTTGAATGTTTAATTTTTCCTGTAGCACAACTCACCCAATCCAAGAAAGAAATTGATCACATTTTTTTCCGGTATGAAAATTCATGGAGGAGAATAAAGCATCACTATGGTAAAACTGTCAGATTTACTTCAGCAAGCAGAATTCAAAGGGCTACTTTGAGAAGATGACACATTAATGCTTAGAGCGCCAACACCACCCTTTAAGCCTAGCCTAATAATTGCTCTTACTCTTGAAGTAAATTGGCACATCCCTGACTGGCCATCCTTCTTGTAAAAGAGAGTGTTTCAAAATAGAAATTCATTATAATTGATGACAAATAGAGGCAATTATTTTTTCCCCTCTTTGAAGCACCCAAAAGAGATGATTTCTAATTCCTTCTTTCTTAGTAGAGCAACAAATCAGTAAATTGGTACAAATGTTAGAGAATCTCGGGATGATGCTGCCACACATAGCTATAATTTCTCATTCTCTCAATACAGAAGTTTTGCTTTTGTGAATTAGTATCCTGAAGGAAAGACAGGTTTAAGAATACTGTCCATGAATCAATGGAAGGCAATTAAACTACTTGCTGACACAGTCTCCAAAAATGAAGGCAATTTGGAGGGAAAGCAGATCATATGAAATAGTGAGGGACTAGAAAATTGACTGATTGTGAAATGCCAAGCAATATCTAATCTAATTAGCAGTTGGATGGAAAACCACCAAGAGATCACAGAGTTGTAGGATCAATTGGAAAGGGTTTTTTAAAAAAAAAATCATATAAAAAGACAAAATCAAAGTTATTTAGTAAGTTTGCAAATGAACATACATGGATATGCTTATGAAAATACAAGGACTCAAACTCAACTTTACAATACCTTTGTCCTTTATCCACGTATGCAATCTACCAAAATCTCTTATAAGATACATGTTAATTATTTTGCTCCACACAATAATGCTGATGTGACAAAAAAAATCCCCAAATTTAATTACTTCAGGAATAACGGGTCCCAGCATTCTGTAAATTAGCCCATTTGTTGATAAAGTTGGTAACTTTGTTGATAAAATTCTGCCCTATGATGTAGCATTTCATCCAAATGAAGGTTACAAAGTATCAAACAGACACAGTGATTTAGTAGTAATTAGATAATAACAGGGGTGGGCTTCAAAAATGTTCGCAAGGAGTTCTCTGCCCAGTTGCTGGGTGGCCATGACCATGATGGTCATGGACAGGGGAGTTGTTTTTGCCCTCCCCAGGCTCCAGAGGCTTTTCTCAAGCCTCCAAGAGGGTGAAAACAGCCTCCCCCAGGCTCTGGAGGCCCTCTGGCCCAAACATTCGGGAGGCTCATTTTTTGCCCTCCCCGAGCCTCTCATGTGCCCTGCACTTATCTGCATCCAAAATGGCCCACGTAGGGACTCTTGGGGAGGGGGCAGGGCCAGGCAGGAGTGGGATTTGGGGGTTCTCCAAATTGCACAGAATTTTAGCTAGAGATTCTCCTGAACTCCTGTGAACCCTCAGCAGCCCACACCTTGTTAATAAGTAATATTTTAACAGAGTAATAGTGTTGGAAGGGATCTTGTAACTCTTCTAGTCCAACCCCATCTTTGAGCAAGAAGCCCTATAATATTTCAGACAAATGGTTGTCCAATCTCTTTTTAAAAATCTCCAGTGTTGGAGCACCCACAACTTCTGGGGACAAGTCATTTCACTTATCGTTTTATCTGTCAGGAAATTTCTCCTTATTTCTCATTGATTACTTTTCACCCATTGCTTTTTGTCCTGCCTTCAGGTGCTTTGGAGAATAGATTGACACCCTCTTCTTTGTGGCAGACCCTTTGATATTGGAACACTGCTATTATGTCATCCCTAGTCCTTCTTTTCATTAAACTAGAGATACCAATTCCTACAAATGTTCTTCATGTTTTAGGCTCTAGACCCCTAATCATTTTTGTTGCTCTTCTTGCACTTTTTCTAGAGTCTCAACATCTTTTTTATATTGTGGCAACTAAAGCTGGATGCAATATTCCAAGTGTGATCTTACCAAGCCACTTTAAAGTGGTACTAATACTTCATGTGATCTGTTCATGCAACTTGGATTTGGCAGCTGCAACACATTGCTGGCTCATATTTAAATGATTGTTGACCCCTATTTAAAAAAAATACAAAGCAGTTTTAGGTAATTGGATATAAAATATATAGTTCTTTGAGTATGCAACTCTAAAACCAAAAAATTGGGACCCTATATATTTAGTCCTATTTGTGGTCCCCTTTTTTTTTTTTTTTTTTTTGGTTGTTTTCTTCTTGCTTTAAGGAAGACACTTCTTGTCTTTAATAGCTACATTGCAGGCAATTACTACGAACAATTTTCTGTACTTTGAATAGTTGCACTCCTGGAACTTGTCAAGCAAGATGGGTAAACGTTTCTTTTAGATCATTAGAAATTGAGCCACAAAAAATAGTGAATGTGGTACAAAGTTAAACTGATTCATCCATTCCTTTGGCCTAGAAAAGCAAACTATTAATTATAACAGTCAGACTTGGTAATGACCAGGCATCAACAAATGCTTAATTTCATGTTAACAATGTGATTGGAGGCTTACATTCATCCTTATTTTGCCCCTCCAATTGTGACTATTCATAATTGGCTAGGTATAAAAGGTGACAAACCTAGAACCAATTTGGCCTTCTCAACTCAAATGAGAATTACCTCTTTTTGAAAGAAAAGGGAAAAGGTCACAAAGCAGCTCAGAAACATTCAATGATCCCATTAATATTTATGCACCTGGCTTGGCAGCATCTGTATCTTACAAAGGGCCATCAATAAAGGATATCAGCCATGATGACAAGTTACATTTTATTTCTGTCAACAGACAAAGGTGTTCATATTTTCTCTCTGGCAGAGCGGTCAATCTTTTATTCCTTACGAAATATATTCGGCCTGAACTGAAAGATCTAGTCACAATTGCATCTTGTGGATTACACCTTATGTTACAGATATGCATGGGTGTAACAGATTATGTTACAGAGATGCATAACCTCCTCTCAATCTATGGGACCTTCCAAATCTCCCTTTATTCCCCATCTCTATGTGTAAAATTTTCTGTTCATATAGAACAGGGAAGGGAATTAAAACAAACTAAGGAAACAGGACATTCTTAGCTAAAACCTGAGATCATAGAATCATAGACCTGGAAGGTCTTCTAGTCCAATCCTAGAGGGTTGGACTAGAAGACCTACCTTAAAGGTCTTCTAGTCCAACCCCTTGCCCAAGGCAGGAGTCCTTATGCCATCCCAGAAAAATAGTTGTACAAGCTTTTCTTGAAAACCTCCAGTGATGGAGCACCCAGAACTCCAGGAGGTAAGCTGTCCCATTAATTATTCTATTAGGAAATCCCTCCTTATTTTCAGGTTGAATCTCCTTCTGAAGACCTTCCACTCATTAATTTTTGTCTTTCCCTCAGGTACTATGGAGAATAAATAGATGCCCTCTTGACAGCCCTTCAAGTCAGGGGTGAAATTCAGCAGGTTCTGACAGGTTCTGGAGAACTGGTAGCGGAAATTTTGAGTAGTTCAGAGAACTGGCAAATAACACTTCTGGCTGGCCCCAGAGTGGAGATGGGAATGGGGATTTTGTAGTCTCCTTCCCCTGGAGTGGGGTGGGAATGAAGATTTTGCAGTATCCTTCCCCTGGAGTGGGGTGGGAATGAAGATTTTGCAGTATCCTTCCCCTGCCACATTCACCAAGCCACACCACATCCACCAAGGTAAGGTATAACTTAGTGTGTGGGATGATGGACATGGAAAATATATTGCACCATGTGGGCTCCTCCGAACATTTAATTCCTGACTAGTCCATTTATCATACATCGCTCAAAAACAAGAGTAAATAGCATTTAGATTATCAAGGACCATATTTAATATTTGGAAAGGACAAGGGTTCCAAGGATTGACAATAAAGCAGATTGAACAAAAGCCATAGGTACTTCTAACAAAGTTCATGCCCAGTCAACCTTTCTAAGATTAAAAACAAAAGGTTTTCAGTAGGATTTCATCACCACTTACTTGGAGACACATCTCTATAAATAAAAACACAACAGTCTCACAGTTTTCTTTATTGTCTGAAGATTGGCGTAGTTTACAGTTGGCAGAAGCATCAGCATTATTGTCTCAAATATATCACCTTTCTTTTTTCAAGAGCCTTTAGACAAACTGTGTATCTATTAACTCATCTTTTCCTTTGTCTACCCCCAGTGGCCAGACACCCAGCTTGAAATAATAATAGAAGGAATCAAACAGTACACGAGGCGGAAGAGTTTAATGTACAAGTTTAAAAAGTAAATCCCCTAACATTTGAAAAGGAGAACTTACAAAACTATATCAAGTGACTATTTTATGCATAGCAAACTCTAACATCCTTAAATAATTATCAGGCAGAGAGCCCTTCTACATGACAGATGCTACCAATTGTGCCAGAGTCTTATTCACCTCGGTGAGGTTTCTGCTGTTCTTCTCATAGGCTTCCTTCCGTGGTGGCCAAATACATAGTCAGCAGCAGGGCTGGCTCACATAGCATTGAAAGACTTTTTCACTAGCAGCATTCACAGGGGGTCCCAGAAGTCAAGATGGCAGCCACAACCACAAGATGGAAACCGTGATCCTTTTTAATGTGTATTGTGTATTTCTTTAACTTCCTTCCTTTATTCTGAATTTATTCAGATCTTGCCTTGTTAAGTAGTGTTGAAAAACACAGAAGTTCCTACATGATTATTCTGTTTTGCCACTCAAATATTGAAAAGTTTTACAGGTATATGCCAAGAAGGGCTATGTGTAATGTATCCCCTGGAGGGAAGGAGTGCATTCCAGAGGAGCAAAAAACAGTAAAGTTTAGATCAGGGATGTCAAACTCAAGGCCCATGGGTTGCTTAGAACTGGCCTGCAGGGCTGCCCTAGAAACAGCAAAGGACCAGCCTGCAGTGCCTCTGCCAGTGAAAACAGACCTCAGGAGGGCCATGCATGGCCACAACGCCTCCTGCAACCCTCTGCCAGCAAAAGCTCAGTTTTCGCTGGCAGAGAGCTCAGGCCACCACAGGCATCCCCGATACGAGTGATGTTGAGCTGGCCACGGCCATCTTGGCCACACCCACCCAGCCTCCCAAGGTCAAAAACTACCCTGATGCAGCCCTCACTGAAATCAAGTTTGACACTCCCTGTATGGGAGGAAAAGAGTTAAGATATCTCCTCCCTAGGAGTTCTCAGAATATATGTTTAATGGTGCAACATTTCTTCTATAAATGGGGAACACTAAAGGAAACGGCTTAGAAGGCAATACAAGAAACAATAGATGGAAAATAATCAAGAAGAGAACAACCTAGAATTAAAGAGAAACTTCCTAATAGTGAAAACAATTAACCAGTGGAACAACTTGCTTCCAGAAATTGTGGGTGCTCTATCTGGACAGCCAATTGTCTGGAATAATATGCTTGAGCAGGGGGTTGTCCTAGAAGACCTCCAAGGTAGTGGGGGAGGGGGGGTTCCAAATTTTTTTACTACCGGTTCTGTGGGTGTGGCTTGGTGGGTGTGGCATGGCTTGGTGGGCATGGCGGGAGAAGAATACTGTAAAATCTCCACTTCCACCCCACTCCAGGGGAAAGTTACTGGAAAAATCCCCATTTCCTCCCAATCAGCTGGGAATTAGGATGCAGAGAATAGATAGGAGCGGGGCCAGTCAAATATTTTTACTACCGGTTCTCCGAATTACTCAAAATTTCCATTACCGGTTCTCCAGAAGCCTGACGGGCTCCAGAAGCCTGACCGGTTCCTGACGGGCTCCAGAAGCCTGACCGGTTCTCCAGGAGCCTGACGGGCATTATTTCCTGATTATCTAAGTAAAGTTATTTATTGCAATGGCACTGTACTGCTGGGAGCACCTTCTGCTGCTTAGGAAGAGTGTTTTATATTATTAGGTAATTGGCAGTTTAAGACTGTTCTCTCTATTATAAAACTTTGTTTACAAATGTGACAATGTTATCTCAAGAAGACATAAAGTCCTTCACCTCACAGATACACATATATCAAAATGATATAATGGAGAGAATGACATGTCAGGAAATGAAATTAAAGCAAAAACCAAAACCAAATTAAAGCCAAAAAAAAAAACCCCACCCAAAAAATACCGATTTGTTTTTTTAAAATGTAAACTCTTCGTTAAAACGCTAGCTTTTCTTGCCAGCCCCATTTTCTTTGAGCTTCAAAAGAAGCATGTAGCTGTTGCTAATTAGCACATTAGTCAGCCATGTTCCATTCTCACCGTTTGTCTTGCACTAACAATGTAGACTATCAGATACAAACACACATTGGCGTGTGAACAATGTATCTCTTTTGATAGATGTGTGTCTTTTCATCCATTTTGGATAGCTGCCAGTTAGTCAAGAGAAGATAAAAATGCACAAGACATATATAGATTGAAGCATGCGCTTAAAGTTGCTTTACAATATAATTTGACCTCAGTATAACTGGGAGATTTATACATTCAGTACTCTGATGAGATTGCAGTGGTGCTATAAATCATTCATTCTACTGGTTAACAAAAGTAAGATTCTGAAGCTACAGTAAGAAGGAAATATACAAAATATACAAAAAACACCATTTTGGTGTTGGGTATAAAATAAATTCTCTACAATGGATAGAGCACATTCCCAGTAATAAAACTAGAAATAGCAGTCACAGCAGATTAGAAGACAGTTCATACTTTTTTTAATGAAATCTGATCATTTTCTGTATTAGAAATTTCCTAGTCTTTAATTCAGGGCTGTCAAACTCCCGCAGGCTGAATGCGTCATGTGCTGGCCACACCCACGCCCAGTTTAATGAAGGGGGGGAAGTCCCAATACGTCACATGATGCTGCCATGACAATATGAGTTTGACACCCCTGCTTTAATTACAGCCCCGTCCATTTTCTGTGCTTTCCTAGAATTTCTCTGATATGAAAAAGAGTTAGAACGGGGGGGGGGGGGGGGGGGAGAGAGAGAGATACTGGTTTTTCTTTAAACTTCCCAGAATTAATTTGTCACTAATTAGAAAACCTGAGGTGTAATACCAGATAAAGTGGCATCAGAAGCTACCTAAAGCAAGAATATATATTTTTCTTTTTTTATTAGTTTATAAAAGAAAATAGTGGAAAAGTAAGGGAAGGAGAAGGGAAAGGGAAAGTATAAGGCAAAGGGAAAAAAACAAAAAGACTCCCTTTGGTGCAGTAGAATAAGATAATAGCATCAAACCTCAGCTGTTTGCTTTTACATAGTAATATAAACTAGCCATTTCTATAACAACAAATCTATCCAATCGATAAAACCCAAAATCAAAATTTCAATTTTTTTCCCCACCTCAAGCACAAAGTCCAGATGCGGTTTCCAAATAGAAACAAAGGTAATTGTGTGGGGCTTTTTTTTCTTTAATCAAAGCTGTCAATTTAGTCATCTCTGCTAATTCCACCAACTCGCTATGGTCAACATATATGACATCAAAGTTCCAGTGGTTTTTTTTTTCAATGTTTTTCCAAAGTTCCAAGTCAAATTAATGGACATTAAACCCCCCAAAAAAAGTTTCTGCCTAAAGCAAGAATAAATCAAAGTTCAGGTTGTTCAGCATACTGGATCTGCATCATTAATAAATAATGGAGGGCACAATTTGTCTTTGGGCATAGGTAGGATGAAGAAGTGGACAGTCCAAGGCAAAAGATTGATGTTTAATGTATATAGGACAATCACATGAATTGTAGTAGATATGATAATTCTCTGTGTATTTAAAATCCATTATTTATTAATGATTCAAAGTTCTGGCAGCTTTTGAAAAAACTAAAGGAGCAGCAGTTAAGGGTTTTCAAGGAAATATAGATAATGCAAAAATTCAGTGGAGCTCCTGCTTCTTTCATAAACTTGTCCAACTTCTTGAGTTATCCATAAAGTTTATAGGCTCAAACTTTCTGCTGTTAGATGGAAATCAACAAACAGTAGTCTAGTTTTTCTTGAAATGTCCTTTGAAATGCTTTTTCAAATAACACTGAGATTTCCCTAACTATCACAGAACATTAAGATGCTTTTTAAAAATATAACCACATATTCATAATTATATATTATTATATATAAAATATTTACTGGGGTTTTTTTTAGTCTGCTATTTGTAATAATGTTTTTAATTATTTTCATATGGGTGCGGTTATAAGTTTCATGTGGCATGTTTATACTGGATATATTTTTTAATATTTATATAACTTTTATTTGTATTTCATTATTACCTGCCCTAATGGAAAGGTAAGAGGCCTAATACTCTAATATTCCTATTTTCATAAGATATATATGGGTTAATATTGCAAAAATAGTAAGGACTGTATAAATTGTATATCCAGGGATCATAGCTAACCTAACATTTACAGAGATCTCATATGTGTAAGAAAGCCTGAATACTTCTTAAAATCAATTTCTTCTTTTAACTAGGCTTTGGTTGTCATGCCAAACTGACATGTCTGGCTATTGCAAAATTTCCAGGGATAGTTAGATAGAAAGCAAAGTTGGTCAATATTCTCGGTCAATATTCCAAATATTTTTTTTTATAATATTCTAGTTACACATGATGAAATTAGCAGAAGTGATTAAATTGACTGTTTTAATTAAAGAAAAAATACAAATATCTTTATTTCTACTTGGAAACTACTTCTAAATTTTGTGGCTGAGGTGGAAAAAATGAAACATTGATTTTGGGTTTTACCAATTAGATTTATTGTTATAGAAATGGTTAGTTTATACTATTATGTAAAAGTAAAAAGTTGAGGTTAGATGTTAATGCCAACTCCTACTGCACCAAAGGAGTTGGAAGTCAATTCCTTTTTTCTTTCTTTCTTCCTTGTTTTCCCCCACTATCCACTTCCCTTCCCTAACTTCCCTACTATTTACTTTTGTATTCTCTTTCTATGCTATATTATAAACAAATAAAAATTGTATTCAAAGTATAATATCCTAGTTACATGGAGATGTACAACAACATGGTGTAACCCAATCAATCCTTAAAAATCTAAAATAAAAAAATGAAATTAAACATTATCTCAAGCAGGGAAGAGAGATTTTATTGGCAATTAGATAACATTAATACTCATGTAGTCTCAGTAGTAGGCCATAAATACCAACTTGATTCTATGCATAATAACAAAGTGGAAAGTTAAAATGCCAAATACAACCTGACATTTGGACTACTGTATATCATATATCATACTTCGTGGGGAAGTTCTAAACTGGGGGGAAATTAATTTTTTATGTTCCTAAGGATCCAAATTTTATATTCCATCTTCAATAAATGTAGTTTGAAGAAAAAAAAACCATATCATAATTAATGCACTTTTTAATGTCTTGAGGAGGGTTATTAGTGTGTGTAATGATAACTTCTTGTTTTAATTTTCTCTCAGAAATTTAATAAAGAGGATAGTAACACATCACACAGTCCCAAATTTTATATTTATCTTCTCATTTAATAATATTGTGGGAGGGCTTCCCTAATCAGTCCAGTATGGGTTTTCTTCACCTTAAATGTTCTCCTATATGGAGAGAAAATGCTGTTTGGGACAATGAGGCTGAGTTCAGCCATTTTTATAGAAGTTGTGAAACACTGAGGAGAATATATGTGACAATTGATTTCTGAAGAGGAATTCCCTGGGTGGAAGGAATGTTTGTGGAAAAAGATGTGTTAGCATAATTTGAAACCCAGTTTGATTAATTAAAGTTTAGAAAGAAAGTAAAACTAAGGAAGCTTAAAAGTACTGTTCCCTCTGTGCTGTATGTAGTTGCAAATGTGATCTTTCAGAGTTGAAGGAGCAGGAACTGAAAAGTGATAAATTAACAAAGGGGAATGACTTCTCAAAAGTTCAAGGGCAGAACTAGAACATTTAACTCATCAAATCAGAAAATGTATCAAGCAACAACGGAGCGAACTGCAAACACAACTCTAACAGTTTACTCCTTAACTGCAGAAATAGAAACAGAAAATTGTTGATTTAAAAAAGAGAATAGAATGGGGAATAGAGAATTACAAAAGTAGGCACAACAATCTGTTTTGTTAAATGAACAGGCTTTGAGTATACAATATTTAGTTTATTCAATTGGCTCAAGATTTGGAAAGAAAGTTCATGTCTTGGGAATGAAAATTAATCCCATGGGGTCATTGGCGTTCTCTGACCTTGATGGTTTTCTTGCAGACATTTAATTACCAAACTAGGTAACATCATCAATGCTTAGTTTGGTAAAGAAACATCTGCAAGAAAACCACCAAGGTCTGAGAGCAGCACCAAAGACCCCACACTTCAACCCTGAGCTACAAATATTCTCGTCTATCAAGGCAATTGTATTGAGGATCTAACAGCTCATATTGTAACCTTTCATAAGATAAAGGAAGCTGCTTTTAAACTGTGGCAAATAAAATATGACTGATCATATTAAATGTACACAGATAAATTGTTTATGGAGAATTTGCAGTAGTGTGTCAGTTATAGTAACAGTAAAAGCTGAAGAGGAATCATCTGAAGGTTTCTTCATAAATCCAGTGATGATCACTTCTACTCCTCTGAAAAGCACTTCTTCAATAATAATAACAATATTGATAAGCTACTGGATGTTCAGTGTGGGTTTTTTTTCCTGCAGAATTGCCTGGGAAGCAGTTGCAGAGGCATTCAGATGGAAAAGGATTATAGGGGGCAATTTTCCTTCAGAAAAATTGACTTTCTAACAGATTATACAGTGCAGTTGCAGGACACATTGATTATTCCTGGTAGTTAAAGACTTAGCAGTTGCATTTGTACAATATCTTGAGTTTGGTTACTTTTAACTTTGATATTTATACTTTTTTAGAATGTTGTGTAAATCCAGGCTAGTAATCTGAGGTTTAATGCATTGAATTAATTATAATCCAACTAATAATTCCAAGTGAGTGCATCCCCTGGAATTATCTAGTGTAAACCATAGGTCAGCAGTTTCCTCAGTTGTCAATGCTAATAGTGTTCAAGTGGTGCTCCAGTTGTTTTGGATTGCATCAAAAGCTCATATTACTCTTGGTATTATCTTTGCTTTCTTTTGCAGCCGTTCGATTTCTATTTTGTTGGTCTTTCTATTTTATCTTCTAAATTTTTTCTCTTCTATTTTGCTATGTCAGGTGGTTTTAAAAACAGATGTATAATAAACATAACTATTGCTAATATCCAAGATTATCCATTGCTCTATTATCATTCATCCTGATTGGCCTTTTGCAATTCAGCCCTTCCCTGTAACAAAATGAGATATAGAACTAAATGCCATCTTCTACATCAGTTAACTCACATACCTTATACATACAATATAGGTGGCAGGAAATAAAGGCTCTAAGTTAACCCAAAGGTGCTTTTTCAGGAGGCAACTGGACTTCCTTGTTTTTTTCTTTCAAGATGTTTTACTTCTCAACCAAGAAGCTTCTTCAGCTCTGACAGGATAATGGGAGAGGGAAGGATTTATATCCTTGCAGACAGCTGGTCATTTGCATCCTTTAGAACGTCATTGAGGCACTTGGATGTTTATCTGTGTCCTCAGAGTCACCTGAGTAGTGCTCCTGGTCAGTGGTGGGATTCAATTTTTTTAACAACTGGTTCTGTGGGCATGGCTTAGTTGGGGGTGTGGCTTGGTGGTCATGTGACTGGGTGGTCATGGCTAGCTGGTCATGTGACAGTGGACATGGCTAGCTGGTCATGTGACTGGGTGGGTGTGGCTAGCTGGTCATGTGACCGGGTGGGTGTGGCTATGTGCATAGGGACTACTCAGAGGGCTGAAAAAAGTCATTTCTGACTGGTCCTTGCACTTTTGACCAGTCCTCGCACTTATGACCATTCTCACATTTATGCCCGTTGCGGCATTCTTAACAACCGTGTCACTCATTTCACAACTGCTTCTCTTCACCATGGTGACAAGATAGGGCAAAAACAAAATGTGAGGGCAGTCGTAAGTTCGAGGACTGGTTAAAAGTGCGAGGACCAGTCAAAAATAACTTTTTCAGCTCTCTGAGTAGTCCATATGCATAAAAGGATACAGCAAAAGAGAGAGATGAAGAAAGGGAAGGGAAATTAATGTAGGAGTGAGGGTAAGAGAGGAAGGAAGAGAGGAGGAGAAGGAGAAAGGAAGAGGAAGTAAGGAGAAGAAGAAAAGGGGGGAAGAGAAAGTAAGAAGGAAAGAAAAGAGAGAGGTGGTAGGTTTGAGGAGAAAGACTGCTGTACAATAAAAAAGATGAAAGGAAGAAAGCCAACCCCAAACAAATATAAAGATATTAAGATAAAGAATGAATTGTTAAAATTTAAAGAATAAAAGAGAACAAATATGAATAAATAGCAATAATTAGAAACACAGATACAAACATACAATGTATTTTCTTTGAACAGAGTATTTAGCCAGTTCACAAATTTAAAAAGTATTTAGTCATTTCAATTAAATTTACAATTTCTATATTTCCTTTCTGCCATGTTTATGCCTCATCTATTTTTAAAAAAACCAATATTACCCTTCATCCTCATCTCTAATCTTAATCAAATTCAATTTTTCCCTTCTATTCTATATTATACCCCTTCCCATTGTCATCTATTTTTGTATCCATCCTCACATTGGTTAATTATGTAATTATGTAATACAGTTGTTTAATACAAATTCAACATTTTAATATAAATCAGTTATATAACTATCTTTTTTGTATATTAATCAATATGAACATGAATATTAAAATTATTTTCATGCAATCCAATTCTTACAAATCAATTAATTATATTTACCAATAATAATAAACCAAATAATTTCCCCCATATATTCCTCCAAACCACAACTTAACCATTTCTGCTTTCAACACAATACACAATTAATAGTATCTCAATTATTACACTTCCCTAGTTAAATAGAGCTGTTTTTCTTTTGTGTTTTAAAATCTTGAACAACTCTTTTGCCCTAAATTTCCCATAGTTTGCAGTTTTGCACCTACCTTTTATGGTGAGGAAAAAGAAAAAGAAACCTCTCTCTGCCTCATTTTGTCACGTTGCAGCAAAGACCCTGCTTTACTTTCAGTTTTGTTTTTTCAGCATAGCTAGGGGGAAAAAATCTGCTCTAGCACTCTTTGCAGCTAGCAACAGAGCCCTGTGCAAAGCAGCTGAGAGCAAATCAGCTGAGAGTCGGGAGGCCGATCTAATCAATTTGTGCTAATTAACCTATGCTAAAGCTGAAAGGGGCTGTTTTTTCTTGTTGTTTGCTTGCAAGGAGGTAAGTGCTGAGAGGTACAGGCCAAAGGGTGGGGGCCACCCTCCTTGCCACTTAGCCCCCCCCCCCGTCACTCCCTTTTGCCTCTAGCGCCCCCTTGCCACCCCCCTTGCCTCTTACCACCCCCTAAGGCATCCCACCTCCCCCCAGGGTGTGGTACCACCCACTTAACCACTTAACCACTGTAGCTAAGTAGTTAAGCCAGTTAACCACTGGCTTAACTACTTAACTACTTAACAACCAGTTCTACCAAAGTAGAATCCCACCACTGGGTCTACCCATTTATTTTTGCAGGCATAGGTCTACTCATTTGTTTTCTTTTAACACTGATCAGCTGTAGGGCAGCCCTTTGAATTCACCATTTTACACGCTCCCGAGGTAGAAAATATATGAAAATTATAATTTAAGTACTAATATGGTCTTAAGATAGTTGCAGAAATAGAAAAAAAACCCTAAAATTACTTCTCAGACATGAAAAAGGAAAAAAAAACTTTATCTCAATCACATGTGTGATGTTATTCTAGCAACTCTCCATTATCACCATTGGTTGGACTGCAAAAAAGTATTATGTACTGTATGGCCTGCAGCCACCAAACCCCTCTCAAAGGACCCAAACACAGGAGCAGCAATAGCATCAGATTAGCAATTTTCTGTTTCATGATTGTTGCAATATAAATACCAGTCAGGATCTAATAGCTCACCTCCATGTGATCAAAACATGGCTACAGTAACTGCTGCACCTTCATACATGGCATACTGCTAGTACTTACTTAAAAACATTTACTTGTCATGGCTCAAGACTCATACTCTGAATCTGAAGAAGCTAATCTGTGGAATAGCAGCCTCAGGAGACATCAAGCCATGAATTACATGAGGCTGATGGAGAATAGGACCACCTGGACAGCTGGAGCAGTTGGATTGGGATGACATAAGGTCTCCCAGCCATGGACTTGGCTGACAACTTTGAAGCGACTCTCAGAACCTTGGACTGATTTTGGACTACTGTACTGCATACACTATTAACAGCAAACCAATCAAGCATGCATCCACCAGAAACTCTGTTTTCAGTTTGCATGCTTTGATTCTTGTTATTTCTTTGAACTTGAGTAAACTGTGAACTATCATAGCAGTTATGTGTGAATCAGTATTTGAAACCAGAAGCAGGATTGTCACAAACTCATGCTCACAGTTTTTAAATTACTGAAAATTAAAATGATCATGAATAACAGAAAAAATGGAGTAACAGAAATTGATTTTTTCTTTTATAGCTAGAAAAGTGAGTCATCTTGATACTATTGATTTAAAAATTACTATGTTGCGGGGGGGGGGGGGGTAGGAAAAATGATCTTCACAGAGTAGATTCCAGGATACTGTTATTCTGTTATTGATTCTTGCTTCCTGAAAGAGAAAATTACTTGTAGTTTTTGATGTCCTCTCTATATTTCTTAATCTTCCCCTTTGTTCTTATAGCAGAGAGATCAACATGACCTACTGGGTAAATTGCTATGTTTTTATCTGTAATAATCTTATATGTATTGATTATTCTTTGAAATGCTGACAGAGGAAAAGGGAGGATGAGAACCAAAATATGACAAAGTACTCTATCATGCTTCTTAAAAAGCACTTTGTTAGGAATTCTGATATTTGTAGTTCTAAATGGCCAGAAGGCTGCCCATTTATTTATTTATTTTTATTATTATTATTTTTATTAATCACATTTATATACCGCCCTACTCCCAGAGGGTCTCCCAGAGGGACTCCCAGAGGGCGGGGAACAGCCAAGATAAAAAACAGATAATACAAACATTAAAAAAACCCATTAAAATTATTAAATATTTTGGCCGAAACAAATTAAAACACCCAATTACAAAACAAATTAACACTTTAAAAAAATTAAAAGGGCAAGTTAGGCCAGGCCAGCCTGCTGAAATAAAAATGTTTTGAGAGCACGTCGAAACGTGTGCAGGTCCAGGATCCTCCTTATCTCCAGGGGGAGCTTGTTCCAGATGGTAGGTGTCCCCACAGAGAAGGGTCTCCCCCTGGGGGCCGCCAGCCGACACTGTTTGGCCGACAGCACCCTGGGAAGCCCCTCTCTATGGGAGCGTACTGGTTGGTGAGAGGCTGGTAGCAGAAGGCGGTCACGTAAATACCCCAGTCCGATGCCATGGAGCACTCTAAAGATGGTAACCAAAACCTTGAAGCGCACCCGGAAGACCACCGGGAGCCAGTGCAGCTCACGGAGGAGGGGGGTCACATGGGAGCGCCACGCCGCTCCCATCACCACCTGTGCGGCCACATTCTGGACCAGCTGGAGCCTCCAGGTGCTCCTCAAGGGGAGCCCCATATAGAAAGCATTGCAGTAGTCCAGGCGGGAAGTAACGAGGGCATGAGTGACCCTATTTAACGAGTCCCGATCCAGATAGGGACGCAACTGGCGAATCAGGCGGACCTGATAGAAAGTCCCCCTGGCCACAGCCATCAAGTGCTCTTCTAAAGACAGCTGTGAGTCCAGGAGGAGACCCAAGTTGTGAACCCTATCCGTGGGGGCCAATGACTTGCTCCCAATAGTCAGTGATGGCACCAATTGACTATACTGGGATGTCGGAAACCACAGCCACTCGGTCTTGGATGGGTTGAGTCTGAGTCTGTTTCTTCCCATCCAGATCCGCACGGCCTCCAGGCACTGAGACATCACTTCAAGGGCATTGTTGGGTGGTCTGGGATGGAGATGTACAGCTGGGTGTCATCATCTTACTGATGGTACTTCACCCCGAAACCACGGATGATCTCACCCAGCGGCTTCACATAAATGTTGAACAGAAGGGGCGAGAGGAACAACTCTTGTGGCACCCAACATACAAGGGACCTCAGGGTCGACCTCTGCCCCCTTGTCAACACGGACTGCGACCAGCCAGAGAGAAAGGAGGAGAACCACTGTAAGACAGTGCCCCCCACCCCTAGCTCTTCTAGCTGATGCAGCATGATACCATGGTCAATGGTATCAAAAGCCGCTGAGAGGTCTAATAGGACCAGGACAGAGGAACAGCCCCTGTCCAGGGCCCTCCAGAGATTATCAACCAATGCGACCAATGCCGTTTCCATGCTGTACCCAGGCCTGAAGCCCGATTGGAATGGATCCAGATACGACGATTCATCCAGGTACTGAGGGAGCTGTCGCGCTACCACATTCTCAACAACCTTCGCAACAAAGCGAAGGTTGGAGACTGGACGATAATTTACCAACATTGCCGGGTTCAGGGAAGGCTTCTTGAGGAGGGTGTTTAAGAGAAGGCTGTTTAAGAAACTAAAGCTGAATTCCTAACCTGGACTGAACATGATCAGACAGATTCTGCTGAGAAGCCCCTAGTAGAAAGCATGATTGTGAAGCATCTCACATGAATATATCAATTTCCTGATTCTTTATTGTTCCCTTACCACGTATTTCACCGATATGAAGTACTGGTTCCTATAAGCTATTGCAACTAATACCTTTTATAGATATAACCTTCATAAAAATATATACTTTCATTTTAAAGCCACAGATATGTTCACTAAGACAACCTTGACTGAAAGAAGAATATACTTTAAGCCTATAGCCAGTCTACCATCTGGAATAAAATCAACTGTATCTGTATCACTTTTAAGCAATGTTATACCAGTGGGAAAGTTCTCCCTTTTATCCATTGTAAATTTACTGCTAAACAGCTTAATTGGTTGATGCTAGATTCTAGTATCTATATAATATCATTTCTCAAGGATAGGCAGATGTTAAGTTTGTGGAATCTTCCTCTAGTTCACAATGAACAGATGGAATACATATTTCTTTCAGATTTTGACATTTTATTTTTTAAATAATTGTTACTGAAAGATTTTATAAGATTTAAAAATTGCAGAAACGTAGAAGAAGAAATAGAAAAAGGTTATAAAAGGGTTAAAAAGAAAAAGTGAAGAAAACTAAAAAGCTAGGGGAAAAAAATCTAGAAGTGAATTCCAATCTTTGCAGCAGTTATGACCATACTAATTACCATCTCCATCCTCCCCAGTGCTTAAAATTATTTTTTGTTTAAAAGGAGAGTGTATTGAGCTATGCAGGGATCCGTAAAAATTCACCAAGGTCTGCAGTAGGCTGATTTGATTCAACACTATTTCCTCTTTCTATACCATTCATGCCATTGTGGATGCCAATCCCATCTGTTCCTTGATCTCCTTTTGTCTCCAAATGAAAAGTTCCCAAGCACTCTATGTAGCTTCACATTGTAAAAGAATCCCCTTTCATCACCTTCTGAGGACTTTATGGTTCCCTCAGAAATAGTTGCCATGCCATTTATTAACCTCTGAAACACTGTGCCAGGCAGAGTATTGAAAGTGTGAGGCTTTTCACAAAAACCTGAATCAGTCGTTCAAAGCAATGCAAGACAGCAGCCCAACTGTAAATGTCCAACCCACTACATGTTGACCTGTATCTATGAAGGAGTGTCTGCATATGCATGTGGCATATGTAAAAGTTGCTATTATACAATCAATGCAGCCATTTCAGTCTAACCAGCTTTCAGTCCTGAAACCATTTTGGAAATCTTCAGGGCTGCCACAGCAAGGCCAGTTGCAGCTGTGGGAATGTGAAGGGGAGATAAAAATAGCTGAGGGGGAAATGTAGCCCAAATAACATTCTTTCCCATGGGAGCCAAGGACATCTCCACCAGGTGTTTGGAAGGCATGGGTCAGGGGTGAAATGCTACCAGTTTGCTCCTGTTCAGGCGAACCTGTAGTGATAAAAACTACCGGTTCGGGTAAACCAATAATAAAAAAGAGCTGCCACTTCAGGAAAGCTGGTAGTTTAAAAAAGCTTCTGGTTCCTCCGAACTGGTATTTCCGATGATCAGCTGTGCAGCGAGGTTTAGCTTTGCTAGAAAGCAGGAAATCCTACTTTCTATCATGCACAACAGCTGATTCCCATCCCTCACTGTTCTATTTACCTTCCCAAGCCTCCTTTTGGGATGTACTGTGCATGCACGCATGTGCAGCATGCGCCAAAAGGAGTCTTGGAAAGGTAAGCAGAACAGCAGGCAGGATCAGCTGTGCAGCGCAGTTTAGCTTTGCTAGAAAAAAGGAAATCCTGCTTTCTAACGAAGCTAAATTGCGCACCACAGCTTATCCCACCCCCCCATTGTTGAGTGGGAGTCAAATGACTCTTGGCAATGATGAGACATAGAGTATTTCCTCCATGTCACATGTGATCTAGACAGCAGCCAATCTTCACAGCCCTAATTAGTATCACTTTGGTATTTAAACTAAGTTCACTGCAAACTTGATTTTATTTTCCAACTTTTCGGTTGTTGTTGCAATATGAGAAGTGCCACTGTTAGCATATTTCACTGTCAGAAGAGAAGGTACACTATTGTGAAAACCACTTAAATGTTTGCATCCTGTAATATTATATCACTGATGTTTACATAAGTCATTGTTTGCTCTCTATACAAAGTAGTCTTTAATCTTCTAGCCATTAATGGTGACATTGAGAAGTCAGAAACATTCAGGTCAGCATGTCTCAAATACAGAATTATAAAGGAGGAAACTGCAGGAGAAAAACAAGTTCATGTCAATCATGTACTATAAAACATTCTAGGAATTTCTATTTAATGTCCAGCTAAGTAAATAGCAAACAACTCCTTGCTGAAAGATATTTGCTAACAGAATGCATATATGAGTTGCAAAATATCAAACTAGCTTGCTGTTACCAAAATCATACTGAAACAACAGCACACATACTGTGAAAGGGCCAGGAAAATTTTTGGTGCTCCAGGGCTACACTAAGTCCTTTTCTGGATGGGACGCCTTACGTACAATCACTCACGCCCTTGTCACTTCCCATCTGGACTACTGTAACACTCTCTACATGGGGCTCCCCTTGAGGAGCACCTGGAGGCTCCAACTGGTCCAGAATGCAGCCACATGAGTGGTTATGGGAGCGACTCATCGCTCCCAGGTAACTCCCCTCTTGCGCGAGCTGCACTGGCTCCCAGTGGTCTTCCGGGTGCGTTTCAAGGTGCTAGTCACCATCTTCAAAGCGCTCCATGGCTTAGGACCAGGATATCTACAGGATCACCTTCTGCCACTGAATATCTCCAACCACCCAGTACGCTCTCATAGAGAGAGCCTCCTCAGGGTGCCATCCGCCAGACAATGTCGGCAGGCGGCCCCCAGGGGGAGAGCCTTCTCTGTGGGAGCTCCTGCCTTATGGAATGAACTGCTCCCGGATATAAGAAAGATTCCCGACCTCCGCGCCTTGTGTTGGGCTCTGAAGACTCTGTTGTTCCACCAAGCCGGCCTGACCAAATAGATTAATTTTGAATGGGTTTTAAATTGGTTCTAAAGGGGTTTTAGTAAGGGGTTTTAAATTATGGCCAAATAGCTTTAACTTATTTTAGTAGTTTTAAGTTTTGTGTCTGACTGTTTTAATATGGCTGTGAACCACCCTGAGTCCTTCGGGAGAAGGGTGGTATAGAAATGTAATAAACTAACTAACTAACTAAACATGGGGGAGGAGGAGCAGGACTATAGGATTGATAGATTGATACCAAGAGCATATCTTGTGAAGTGGCTGGGCAATAACAAAGCAGCACAGACAGGCTAGTGACAACAGCTCTTTATTGTATGGTGAGACTTCAGCAACTCAATGCTGGCAGCAGCCTCCTTTATATACACTTAGGCTGCTGGCCAGCGACCAATCAGAAACAACCCCTGTTTTGAAATTCCCGCTCTAAACAGCAACAACATAACATCTTGTTTTTAGATATTAGGAGGTTCAGTCTTTTCCAATTTTTGAGCTTTAGCTGAATCCTCTCACTTCCACCTCTGGGGTGAGAGAAGAACAACCAATCCATGGTCAATTGATCAATACTTTAATATAATCAACAGCTTACAGGAAAGGACTCAAAATAAATGAAAGGACTCATTTTTATTTGATATTCTTTGCTGAACATAGGAACAAACAAAAGGACAAATATATAAATAAGCAAATATAGAAGTTAGAGTTATACAGAATACAGAATAACAGACCTTGAAGGTCTTCTAGTCCAACCCCCTCTCCTCAAGCATTAATTGTAATGCTTATAGCTTATAATTTATAACTAATTATAAAATATATCTCTTTTTTTCCCCTCAAAATATTTAAAACAGAAGCAGGAGGTTTCTAAATGATAGGCTTATTTGTTTCAGTCAGATGTCCACTACTGGGAATAAAGTCTTCCTTACCTAATGCTAATCCATGTATTTAACATTAATAATAATTATTAACAGCCAAGTCACTCCAGTTGTATGATCTCCATTAGGTCCCTTTAAAAGCAAATGAGGATGATATACTGTTGTATGTCTAGAGATGTGGGCATGATTTGTCTTTCTGTGGCACACAGTGACAAACTGGATGCGCTGGGGAGACTCAGAAGCCTGTACTAGAAAGCAATTGCCCCCTTCTGTCATTTCCCAGCAACCAGGATGATTCAGGAGGTAGGAAAGAGCCATAATTATTGGTAGACATTAATAGCTGGTCCCTCCATGAACTCTGCTATAAAATTAAGGAACTTGATATAAAATTCATGTCCTCCATCTGAATTTACTAATGTGACTTACAGGCAAAAGCTTGAGAAGAAAGCAAGAAAGGAAACAAAGTAATGTAAGGAACGTGGCCATGTGAAGGCCAAGTCTGAACCAGCTAAAACTAAGTGAGGAACTGGAGAATGGCCTCAAAGTGAAAACTGTACATCAACAGAAAACCTATTGCAGAGACAATAGCAACCAACTACTGTGGAGCTGAGATAGAGAATAAAAGAAGAGTTACTGAAAACATTTTAAAAAAGGAAACTGGGCAGGACTCTGGGTGGAAGACAGCCTATATACAGTACACACACACAACCATTTGTGGATTGCAATCCATTTTATCCACTCCCTTCTGATGTCTCCCTCCCCCACCCCCAAGGTAAAATACAAAAGAAAGAAGAAGAAGAAACAAACTAGCAACTATCAGACACTAATCATAAAAATAAAAAAAACCTTGTGTACAAAAAAGGGATAACAAATAACGAATATATATCATCCACAGTAACATTAAACATTAAAAAGTCCACTGTGGCTGAATTGTGACAAATACTGTATATCAAAAGGATCTTACATGTTTTCCTTCCCTTACAGAACTGGTCAACAAATAATTACTGTATTTTTCAGAGTATAAGACGTACCTTTTTTCCCCAAAAAAGAGGGTGAAAATCTGGGTGTGTCTTATACTCCGAATGTAGCCCTGCCCAGCTTCTCAAATGGAGGTTTCAGAGGCTGAAAAAAGCTTCAGAAAAAAAAAGCCCCCAAACAGAGCTTCAGAAAAGAAGCAGCCAAACAGAGCTTCAGAGGCTTTTTTTCTGAAGCTGTTTTGGAGTCTTTCAGAGGCAGGGAAAAAAAAAAAAGCAAAGCACAGATCTCACAACCAAGGAACCAGTTGCTAAAATTGGGAACAGCTGATTGGGGGTATTCCAGAAGGCCAATCCACCCACCAATCAGCTTTTTTCTTATTTTCCTCCCCAAAAACCAAGATGTGTCTTATACTCTATACGATATAAACTTTCCCTGTTTACATTTGATACAAATACTATGTTATTTTAAAAAATGTTCCTGATGGGGAAATCTACTTATCTAACAATTCAATTGACCCAACCTCTTTTTACTATATGTAATTCCAAAGGTAAAACTAATCTTGCAAGCCCTCTGTTAACGTCCTGCTCTGTTTTCTTGATCAGTTATTCAGGCAGAACGTGGAGAGTATGTAAAAAAGATGTTTTTATATGTACTTGGCATGCCTTGCTATAATAAATAAGGTAGAAGGCTATAATTATCTCTTTGCATGCTATGTGTTATTTAGTGTAAATTACTCATCTGTCCAAGATCCCCAAAGTGTTGGTATCTCACTCAAAGCTATGTGAGTGAGGTCCTCATATAAATACCCAATATTTATCAGATCTTTATAATCTTGCCATTTCTGACAATAAAATATCTTTTCCTGGCCATTTCCAAGCCATGGAGCATTGCAAATGGGTTATATGTGCCTTAGTGAGTAGTATAAGGAAGACTTACTAACGGTAAGTGAGATACAACAACCCATTCAGGTTTTCCCAGATGTGCCAATATCACATCTCTAATAAAATGGAACTTTGAGGAACTTCGAGCCTCAGAGTCTTTTTTTGTTGGGGGTGTTACTTGGAATCCTGACACATGACCTATCCCAGAATTCTATATATGAGAGTGCATGATGAAAAGGAATAGAGAGAAAACAAACAGAAAGTTGTATATATATGAGAAAGGAGTGAATCAGTGGAGGGAAGAATCTGAGAAACTGTCCATCGGAGAAGAGTGTGTGGCTTATTTAGAGTGATCTCATGGCATTTTGCCTAGAAGCCCAAGGGATTGTTTTTTGTTTTTGTTGTTTTTGCTAGACATGGCACTGGTTAGTGAACTTATCCAAAATTCCAGACCAAAAGACTTTATTTAATTCTTAATGGTCAAAAGAATGACCATCATACATCATATGTGGTGTATAGGAACATCCATATACCATATCTTGTCCAAGAGCATTGGGATTGCAACAAATCCCATGTTCTTTTTTTTTCCTTCTTCCCTTGGCAACCAACATTTCTAATAATTACACAAAAGAGAAGCACTACAGTATATGCCTTTAGATTTTTATAGTTGTACCCACAGGAAACCTTTGAGCTAATTGCAAAAAAAAAAACAAACCCTAAATTGCAAGTCTGAACTTTTCAGTTTGGAATTGAATAAATGTCCACCTTACATAGTAGACAACGTTCAAAAGGTAAAATATATATACACCCCCCCACAATACTAGTGGCTGCAAAATGTCTAGCTCAGTATATCTCAAACTTGATACTTTTAAGATGTCTGGACTTTAACTCCTAGAGTTTCCCAGGCAGTCATGCTGGCTAGAGAACTTTGGGAGACTGGGCAAGGCCACATATCTTAAAGCTGCCAGGTTTGACAGACACTGGTCTAGTTTATCATGTTTTACATAATGCCAATAGGACCCTGAGGGAAACCTTGATATTGATGCGGAAAATACTGTTCTCATAAGAGTATGTCCATTCAGCATTTCTGCCAGTGAAATAGATGAAGGACTTCTGTGATTTCATTGACATAGATCACTGCAGTCTGTTGCAACATATTGTGACAAGATGACTTTCTCTGCTTTCAGCTATTAACTGCCTCTTAAAATTTGGCGCTCCTTGACAAGTTTCCTTTAAGAATATAGGTGAACCTAAATGCTCTGGAACACTGGAATTATTTAATGATGAAAAAAGACAAGTCATCTTGAGAACTTTATCCCTTTTTTATCCCCATGTCACAAGATTGTTTGCAGACTATATTGGAGGATTGGAAGCTAAATCATTCACATCGAATTATTTCAGGATATGAACTTGAAAACGGGAAAGAAACTTTAGGGATCACTTTTTAAGACTTCCAGCACATATCAGACTCAAGTAACATCAGATGTTGCAAGGTTATGCAAAGGTGATTTCATAATTTTCAATGAAAGTACTGAGGAATATCTAAATGATAGATATGATTTCCTTGAAAACAGCTTTCACTGCCAGATGTGCAAACTGGCCATGGCAATGAAAGTGATCTGCCTTTTGACTGTGTAATGCCCTACAAGCTTGCAATCTAAAAGAAATTGATCTGGGTGTACAGAATGAGTAATATGGAATTCTGGAAAGTATCACCTTTTTTTTTTTTTTTTTTTTTTTTTTTTTGTAGAAGAAGCCCAAATTTCATTAAAGGGCATGAAGATGATCAGCTCCTAGATTTTTTTCTATACCTTGTAGTAATGCTCACAACCTTTTTTCAATGATGAGTACTGACTGGAGAAGCAAAAGAAGAATAGAAGTAGACCCAATGAATATTACAAATCCTGCATTTATAATTATGGTACACGCTTTCAAGACAGGATCTTATGCAATAATGAAATCTCAACAAAACTCTTTTTTTTATCAGAATAGAGCTGGAAGGGGCCTTGGAGGTCTTTTAGTCCAGCCCCTTGCTCAAGCAGGAGACCGTCCAGTCTCTTCTTAAAAATGTCCAGTGATGAAGCATCTACAACTTCTGAAGGCAAGCTGTTTCACTGGTTAATTGTTCTCACTGTTAGGGAGTTTCTCCTTAATTCCAGGTTGCTTCTCTCCTTGATTAGTTTCCATCCGTTGTTTCAAGTCCTGCCCTCTGGTGCTTTGAAAAATAAATTGAGCTTTGTAGCAGCCTCTCAAACACTTGAATATTGCTATCATGTCCCCTCTAGTCTTTCTTTTCTCTAGACTAGCCAACCCAAATCCAGCAACCGTTCTTCATATGTTTTAGTCTCCAGGCCTTTAGTCATCTTAGTTGCTCGTCTTTGAACTTTTTCCAAAGTCTCAACCTCTTTTTTGTAACATTTTTGTAACATTTTGGCTGTGTACCACCCTGAGTCCACCAGGAGAAGGGCGGTATACAAATTTAAATAAATAAATAAATAAATAAATAAATAAATAAATAAATAAATAAATAAATAAATAAATAAATATGGTGACCAAAACTGGATGCAGTATTCCAGGTGTGATCTTAATAAGGCTTTATAAAGCGGTACTAATACTTCAAGTAATTTTGATTCTCTGCCTCTGTTTATATGAATTTTAATTATTTAAAATTGCTTAACTGTCACAAATCTTCATATACCTTCATGTTCACTGAAGTATTCACTTGCCTGCTATATCTAGGTTCAAGGAATGTTCAGGGATTGGGGAAGACAGGAGGGCTCCATAAATGACAACTGCATGCATTAATTAGGGGTCTTTCAAAGGAAAATTTTCCTCTGCCAGTTGTGTCCATCAGATGTTCCTTCCCACATCATCTCAGCTTGTTGTTGACCTCCTGGGCTGTTGGATCAAATGTTACCTGCTGAATGGCACTTAATTTTTAGCTTCTTTATCTTGTCATAATTGACTTTGAAGAATGCAGAAACAGAACACAGACAGCAAAGGTCATAAATTATCATGCCAGTATTGTACTAATTGGATATAATCAAACATACTGTTTTGTACTTCCTCTGTACTTTGTATGAAATTTTTACTTCCTCTACGTGTTTCATTAACCATGAGTCCTCTATATTTTGTATAGTTATTTTTTTCTCTAGCCATATCTTCTTCCTAAGCATATATCAAATCCAAATAGAGTGGAACATTAGCTATAACCCAGCTGCCCAAAGGATGAGCTTTGCAAAGAAACCAACACTGTTGCTTTTGGCATAGCTTTCAAGCACAGTGGCTATAACCCCATTCATTCATTCTAGAACTAGAGCATAGTAAAGTTCTTTCCTCATTCATTAAATTAAGCTTATCCTTCCTTTATTGTTTATATTTCTAAGGTTTTCCAATTGTTTGGCACACAATTTTTGCAAGAAAGACACCACACCATCTGTCTTCCTAAAAAGACGGGCCTTCAGCCATGGAGAAAAAATAAGTCACAAATATATCAATAGAGAAATGTGAAGCAAATGTTTCATTTGGCAAAGGTTTAGTTTAGGAGTGGTGAGGTTATATGAGCAAAGCAGATAGTAGATTAATGGATCAAGCAGAAATTCTGGCAGCAAAAAACAGCGAGAACAAAACAAAGCAAAAGTGATGTGTCTGATCAAGGACTTATGCTCAATGAAAAATATGTTCTTACAATCAGTGATCTCTGAGCAAATGCATATTAGACAATCACCAACACATAAATACATAATATCATACTGGGATAACAGTTAATACATGCATTTTAACATACATCATTTTTAAAAACTTAAAAACCGGCCAAATTAGACAATATATGGACAATATATTTCTCTAAAATCAATCAAAACCATTACAGGAGAAATGCAGTCAGTATGTGCATAAGTTGAAAGCTCACACTCAGCGAAGCAGTTGTTACAACTGGTTGAATCCCACCAATGAGCCAGACGATACTCTTTTGTAAATGGGACTGATAAATTAACACTTTTGCAAGATCTGATGAGACTGGTAGATATAACAAGGGGAAGGGGTCTGGTAAATAACCCACAGCAAGAAAAATGCATGAAATGGGACATCATACCCAGAAGAAAGGGGAGTGATATCTGAACATTGAATTCCAGGTATGTCACTGCCCATTGATGGAAAAAGAGAGTCCCGCATGTTGTAAGCAAGGCTGTTTCTATTTCCAGAATCAATTTCAAAGCCACTGAAATTTGGTCATCTGAAAATAGGGCTCTTCTATATTTCCTTCACAACTGACAGATCACAGTTCTTAAGCTCTAAACGATTTTTTCCCCATTCACATTTCACAATATTAATGGCACTGCAGCAAAACTTACAGTTGCTTGTGAATAAGGTCTTTATTACTTGTTTATTAGATTTCCTGACAGGAACTCTTGGGGAGATACCTATTAAAAACAAGCATAAACATCCCTCTGAGCCAAATAAAAATGCCTCTTAAAGAATTTCGGTGCAAAGACAGCTTGAAATACAGCACAATTTTATTCTTTGCATAAAGCCAAAATTTATTATTATTTATTAAAAATGTAATAGCTTACTAACTACAGAGCCACAAATAACACACTAGGACCCTACCAGAACAACTTGCAATCTAACAATTATAACTGGAAAAGTTAAAGAAATAATAGGAGAATTAAGACATTATTTTATGTATATTTAGGAATAAGGATGTAATCACCCTTCAGATTTCCAAATTACTTGAATTTCTTGACTCAATTTTTAATGCAGAAAAGACTCAACAAATGAAGGATGAATCTTGTTATTCATATTCAAATATATTTGGAAATATTTATTAAAATATGATTTAATAAAGTAATCCAATTTCTATTTAAATAGACATTGTCATACCTTAAAAACAATGCAGAAATTGATGGTCACATAAACACATAACAGAAATGGGACTGTTTGCCCATCTCTAACTGGTAACACTGAAAATTTCAAAAGAAGAAATTTTACAGAAATAAGAAACAGAAATGAGAGGACCGATTTAAAAAAGAAACTTAAAGAGATCAAATGGATTAAATATTTCCAGAATTTTATACTGTTTATAACTGAAGCTTCAGGGGAATATTAAGTGCTGATAAATTAAAATACAGCAAAGTCAAAAGTATTGCCAGTATGTTTAATAAGCAGTCAAGGAAGTTTATAAAGAAAAAGTGGACCTTAATAATTGAAAGGGTCACCAGAGAAAGAAGAACAAAAGCATAGATTTGCAAACAGAAATGTGAAGATGCATGAAGAAATGCAGAATGTATTATGCTAATAACATTAAGTCCAGATTAAAAAGAAACAAACAAGAAACAGCTAGGGGAGAAATCTAAAACAAATTGGATAGGAGACTGCAGAAAACTTGAATAAATTCTTTGTTTTCTTCACTGATGAAAATGCAGGGCAGTTATCCAAATCAAATTGGATGTTTTCAGAAGTATAAGGAATTCTGACAAATCCTGATCAGAAGTTAAACTGGGAGATAAATAACCAAACTGGATATTTTCAGAAGTATAAGAATCTCTGGCAAATTTTGATCAGAAGAAGATAAATTATAATCTTTAAGTACCTGAAAAAAAAATAGTGCTAGATGATATCACCTGAGACTTCTTAAAGAACTGAAATGTGAAAATGTTGCTTTTCTTTTTTTAAAAATATCCAAAACCATGACCATTTGGTAGGTGACAGTATGGGAACTGGAAAATTATCAAAATAAGGACAGTTTTTAAAATGGAACCCTGGAGGGATTAATTGAACAGCTGTTCAGTCTCAATTGTCTAGAGGCATTATTATAGATACAATTTGCAGTTGTATAACAAGGCATATTTGGCAGGAGAAGAATCAACAGAGTTTTTGCATAGATAAGTTCTATTGCAACAATCTTTTAGAAATCTTTGGGCAAACTTAGCAGGGATGGAATAAGAGATGCCACCTCTTTATTGACTCAATAAATAAGAGTGAGAAAAGGACAGAAATAAATTCTCACAAGGATGAAGGTTTTAGAATGTGGAGTCCTTCCAATATCCATATTATAATTCATAAAACTGGGATTTAATCAGCTTTTTTAGGCATTTAAAAGAAAAAAAGAGCATCTAAATCTCTCTAAACTGGAAGCCTGAGTATAAAATGGCCAACAGTGGAACGCAAAAGGAATATAATCAGGAAATTAAGATGGATATATTGATTCTCTTTGATTTCTCAGTTCAATATTATTTACAATGATATTCAAAATTGGGGGATCATCATTTTATAGTGATTCATCTTTCTCTATGGGCAATTCCAGTCAATGTTGGCTGTGGAAGGTAGAATTGAGCCAAGGCCCCAAATGTGTGGAGTATCTCAGGTCCTGATGTTCTTATCTACATGGGGCCACAGGGTGAGGTCATTTATCAGTTTAGAGCCAGGCTCATCAATGACAGTACCTTCTCCAGTACCTTGAGTCTGGGGAGGTTTGGATTGGAAGAAATAAACTCAGACTCAACCCCTGCAAGGTTGATTGGACACCCAGTTGTTCGGACAATCAGTCCCATAAATTTTCCATCTTTAGTCCTGGATAGAGTAACACTTCTTCATTCAGATCTGGTGTGCTTGAAAAACACACCAGGTGGCAGCCATGGCCAGAAGAGGTTTCACATAGATTCATCTGGTATGCCAATTGCAACTACTCCTGGACCAGAGGGCCCTCCAGAAGTATGTAGTCTCTAATCACCTTGCATGTGGACTATTGCAATGCACTCTACATGGGACAGCCCTTATAAACCACTAGGAAGCTGCAGTTTTTCTGTAATACAGCAGTGTGGACAGTGATGGAGAAGCCTTGGTATACCAATGCAGCATCACAGTTGTGCACACAGCATTGGCTGCCAGTTAGCTTCTGTGTGCAGTTGAAGATGCTGGTTATGACATAGGGCCAGGCAGTCTACGTCTCATAGTTTCAGTTTATCCTCCATGATCACACAACAACAACCATGTAAAATAGATGAAATTAAGACAGAGCTATGTATTCAAACAAAGATTTTAATCATGATCTCTCAATATTACTTTATCCTGATACATACATTTATCACTGCAACTCAGAAATTATATTCTAGAGCTAGAAAAGCTACTAAAAAGTGCATGACTATGCAGTTGTTTTAGCATCAGTAGGTTGGTTTTGAGAAGTTTCAGTCTAGCTTATAGCCCTGGAACTCTTTGAGGGTCTGTTATCCAAATGCCAGCTATAATGGTGTCTAGAGCTACAAAGAAATTCAATTCTAACCAGTCAGACATTCCTCCATTATCAGTGAGGAGAACAGCCCCCTCAGCAATTCATAATGGGACCATTTGTAAGACACTGAAAGAATCTCTGTTTTAAGAATCTGACCGATAAATTGAATTCCACAGAGGGGGCGGAAATCCAGTTAGTGATATTTCCATAATCTTATTATTTCCTCTTTTAACAAAACTTGTTAAATCAATTTTTGAAAGAGGCTGTATCTTCAAAAACAAAGCCAGATCTGACATGAGCCATGGTGGCACAGTGGTTAGAGTACAGTACTGCAGGCAACTTCTGCTGACTTCCAGCTGCCGGCAATTTGGCAGTTCAAATCTCAACAGGCTCAAGGTTGACTCAGCCTTCCATCCTTTGAGGTGAGTAAAATGAGGGCCCAAATTATTGGGAGCAATATGCTGACTCTGTAAACCACTTAGAGAGAACAGTAAATCCCTGTAAAATGGTATATAAGACTAAGTGCTATTGCTATTAGCCCTATTGGTGTGAAATTACTACAAAATAAGATCTAATTCTGAAATTAAATTTCTAAAATGTATTTATTTATATTTATTAAACTTGTATGCCACCCATCTCCTCAGACATGACTCTAAAATTTAAATATGACAACAAGTGAGTTCTCAGTTGCATTTGAGTAGGAACTCTCACAGGATTCAATTCCCAAAAGTCTCAGCAATAAAATCACCAAGAGATGACTCAAATAACATCTTATCTTTACCTTAATCTTGACCGTCTGCCTCACTGAGCCCATCTCTCAATTGCTTCTCCATGTAGGTTTGTCTTTTTCTGGATGCATACCACATGCATCTTCACAAACATCCAGAGTGCAAATTCTATGTCCATCAAATATTCCAATCACTGCTTGCCTGCTGTAAGTCAGACAAGCAGTGTCAGGTGAAGTGCAGGTGAGGGAAATGGAGAGAACCTGCAGTTCTCCCCATGTGAAAAAATGGGGAGAACTTGAAAAAATATGAGCTTTAACGGGTGGTCTGCAAAACTGGCTGTTATAGCAGGAAGCATGTATGTTCCTGAAAACAGGGCACTAAAATTTGAGCTTAATCAGTTTTTAGAAGAGAACTGACTACTGGTGATTATTAATTGCAATCACTGCTGCAGTAGTGAGACCTACGATTGCATGCTGTCCATGGGTACAGCAGGTCCCCATCCATTTCTTCTCTGGTTGCCTATTTTTTGGCTTAACATACAGTACATTTAACATTTAATGACCTTTATACTTGCCCAGTTTTCATTAGCTATTGGAGTTGAGAGGGAAGGTGTCCCTTGATATTCTTTTTTTTTTTGGAAAGGAAGTCCTGGTTACTTCTGCAAATCAAGCCAGCTAGTATTTCGCTCTCTCTTGAGAATGAATATTGGTACATAAAGTACTATCAATGACTCATGCCTTTTTAGAAAGTAAAGAAAGAGAATATTTAATTCAACTACATGAATTAAAATGTTCCTTTGTACTTATTCAAAAAATACACGCGTGTACCTTTGAAAATCATGAGCAATGCATGATTAGAAAACATATACTTAAAAGATATAATGAAGTTGTCATATAGCAGTTCCCAAAATGGATTTGGCATTTTTATCTATCTAGTCTTTCCCAAGGACTAGGGGTAGGCAGATTGTTATTGTTGGTCACACAGCCAGCCAGATGTTTAGACTGGATTTAGCATTTTTGTCAACATATCAAGTCAGAATACAAAGTAAAGAATGACAAAGCTGGAAGGGACCTTGGAGATTCTCCATCCAATCCACTGCCCAAGCAGGTCACCCAAGCCAATGCCCATCCAAACTCTTTTTAGAAACCTCCACCATGGAACACCCACAACTTCTGAAGGCAAGCCATTCGACTAATTAATTGTTCTCATGGTCAGGAATTTTTTCCTTGGTTCTAGGTTAGATCTCTCCTTGATAAGTTTCCATCTATTGCTTTCTTCCTGCCTTCAGGCACTTTGAAAAATAGGTTGTCCCTCTTTTGTTTGTGACAATCTTTCAAATATTGGAAGACTGCTGCCATGTCATCCCAGTCATTTTTTTTCTTAGACTAAGAGCTTGAGTGATTCAAAGCAATTGAAGCAACAGTCAATGAAGATACCACACCCTCAGTTTATGCACATACTAGTTTATGCCCATACACATAAACTAAGTATACCCTCCAGGTATATCCAACCCAGCACTCAAGCAAGAGCTTCACATAACTGAAATATTTACTCTTAATCTCTTCCTTCAGCAAACTATGATTAAATAAATCATATTTTAGCATGATGTATATAGTATATGTATGTATTTTAGCATAATGTAAATAAAGTAAGAGATCATTATGAAATGCATGAATGGACCTCCTTTAGAATTTAGGAGGTATCAGATTCTATCCATTGGAGTGATCCAGGAGGGCACTTGTTGGATAAAGCTTAAGGAAAGAGTGTCCTCCTGCTTCTATCAGTGTTATTAACATGAAAACAGCTTTGGAAATGGGAGTGTATTCTTCCTAGGACTTTACTGAGCTTCCATAAAAAAAAGTTTTTATTATGTTTCATTGTATAGTCAGCCAGATGTTCAGGCTGGATTTGGCGTATTGTTACACCAAATGGACAAATTGAGGAGGAAAATGAAGAGAAATGACCCTTTTTCTGGTTCATAAAAAGAAAAATGTTTTACTTGAGCAACATATAATTTTCATATCATTACTGTCACCATAATTACATTCCTGATTCATGAATCTATTTTTAAATGTTTTTAAATTATATATTTTGCCTTTCAACTGGATAAAGGAATATATTTATTTCTCACTATTTTTATTTGTTGGGAAACAATGAATCTATTGTCCTTCAATTCTCCAGGAAAGTGGGATTCAGTGTTTCATCCTCTCCTGCTTAGTAAACAGAACTTCCATAACATAATTCCTGAAAATCTCTACAAGGACATTTTTATTATCTCCAATATTTCATGACAATAGATTTTTTGATGCCTAATATTCTGGAAATAATTTCCATCTAAAATTATCCATGTCCAGGTCTTCCTTTTAATTGAAGTATATTGCAGCAGAGTACAGGATCTATCTTCTAGACCAGAGTAAGGAAAATTGATGTGCTCCAGTTGTTCTGAACCATAAATAATTCATCATTTTCTTGCTGAATGTAACTGGTGAGAACTGAAAGCCTTGCAGTGAATACTGTCTAGGTCTGTTCATTTAATCAATTCATGTAAAGTGTAAGAGAACTCCAGTAGCTGGTAGTGAAGGGACAACAAAGTCTGGGGGTGAGGATATATAAAATGGATCTCCAGATGCAGTTCAGATTCAGGAAGTTTCGAAAATTTTCTCCCATTTGAATTAGGCTTTTCAACTACATTATATAAAAGTTATACGGAACCTTTGGGAAAAAACCCAGCTTTCTCCTGCTTTTGGAAGATCAAATAACCAACAGGAAAGGTAATGATGGATATGGGGGAAGAGCTGTACACATCTAGATTTGTGTCTAATAGTGTCTTCAGGATTAACCAACTTTATTAAAAGATTATGACATAATCTTTTGTGAGCAGTTACACTAAGAACTTGGGTATACTAAGAAAAGAAAAGCAGAAAATTGCAAAGAAACTGACTGAATAGTTTGCCTCCATCACCACAAGGGGAAAATTGTGGCTGATGCTTGAATCTGAGCTTCAGATTCCGGGGGGGGGGGGGGAGTGGGGGAGGGAAATCAGATGGATTTATATTGTAATGGTGACATGATGAGGAGTCCTAGCATGTATGATAAATTAAACATCAACAAATCACCAGGTCCCAATGGCATCCATCTGAAGTTTATTAAGTTTAAAGTTGAGATTGTGAACCTTCTAACTAAAATATGCAACCAGTTTCTGTACTAGGCCTCACTGTTTGAGAACTGGAATGTGGCCAATGTCATTCCAATTTTTTAAGAAGGGCTTAAAAGGAGATGCAGGAGATTATATGCCTGTCAGTTTAACATCTATTCCAGGGAAGATAGAGGAAAATTATTTTCCAAACATTTGGAGACACAGGCTTTGCTCAAGGATAGTCAACATATAAGAGAAGGTCCTGTCTAAGTAATTTATCACAGTTTTTTAAATATTTTAATGAACTTGTGGATAAGGCAAGCCAGTAGACATCATCTACTTAGATTTTGAGAAGCCTTTGATGAAGTCACTCATCAAAGACTTCCCAGTAAGCCTAACAGCTTGAAACAAAAAAGCAAGTTCTTATTTGTAAAAGGTACTATCTGAGGAATAGAATACAAAGAATGAGAATACATTGACATTTCTCATAGTAAGAGATGTAACTATTTGGGTCTCCCAAGTTTCTGTTCTAAGACTGGTGCTTTTTAACATTTTTATAACTTATCAGACATGGAATAACCAAGTCTGCCAATGACATGAAATTTTTCAGACTGGTAAAAACAAAGGTAAAAACAAAAAAAGGGCACATCCTTAATATTTTGCCTTCATATCACCTCCAGTATATAGACCAGGGCTGTCAGTTCAGCGAAGGGAGAAAAAGTGATACATCACGTGACATCGCCATGATGTTGTGAGTTTGACTTAGCTATTCTGCTTTAAAGTAGTGTTTTTCCTCTTTTTCTGACAGAGGACTTGTAATAGTGCATGAAATATAAATGCATGGATCAATTCTATAAGAGATACCTGCAAGAAGTTATGAAAATGAGTTCATGGATTAGAAAAATACATGTTACAATAGTCATGAGGAAAAATACTTGAAAAAGTCAAATAATTTTGCAATTATCCCTTTACCTCTGGAAAATTTATGTTTACGGATGTGCTCTACACATTCATAAACATAATTTTTCCCCCTGATGTTTTATCAAGTTTTTGTCCATGTTATAGCTGTAGGAAATTGGAGTTTTGTAATGTGTGAAGAAATAAAAATGTTTCACGAAGTTTAACAAAATGCCTTAGAGAAACTTCTTTCTCTAGATCACATTTATTTAAGCTTCTTTTTTATCACAATGATTTAAATCTTACTGTTTAAAATAAAGGCAGTTACAGTAACATTATCTACTTGTTACATGCAATATATAGAAGCACTATAAAAATGTGCTTCTATATATTGCATGTGCACCATGCCATTTTTTTAATGGCATGGCCCACCCTGGTTCTGACCCAGTGCCTGGAAGCTATAAAGGTTTGGAGGGAAAGTGATTGGCTTCAACTTAACTCTGGCAGGACAGAGTAGTTCTGGATTATTGTATCACCTGGATTACTGTATCAAAGGTGAGATACCACCTTTGACTCTTGCCAGGTTGTATTCTCTGACAGAGCTGGTGTATAATTTGAAGATCCTCCTGAACTCATGTCTCTTGTTTAAAGAGCAAGAGTCAGATGTAGCCAGGGCCTTTGCACAGATTTGTCTTATATGCCAATTTCACCTATTCCTGAACCAGTACTTGCTGGTTCACAGTCATTCGCACCTTGGTTGCTTCCTGGTTGGATTACCGCAATGCACTCTGCACTAGATCTGACTTGGGCATGCATTCCAGATCCCATCCCTCAAATGACATAAGTATGATGCCTTTTTGGAAATACGCTTTCCCCTTTGGAACTCTCTTCCCCCTGAGATCCAGCAGGCCTACTCTCATAGCCTTCAGAAAATCTGGAAAAAAATGGCTTGTCCCTCAAGCCTTGGTGTCATGTGATACCGGTGCCCATAGAAGATCTACAGTTATGGTAAACATGTGCATATTTGGATATGTTCCATTTCCCCATTTCATTGTTTATATTTTTTTATTACCATTGTGAGCCTCCCAGGGTTATATGAGATAAGGATCTATACAAATATTTTAAATAAATAAATAAAACACAAAATGGAACCAAGAAAGACATTTCAGGATATGTCTTCAGGAATCTCTCATTCTGGAAATAAGATGATCTATTGCTGTAATTTAGCTGTTCAGTGGAGGCAAGTCATATGGCCTGTGATTTTCTTCAGCAGTTATGTGGCTGAAAACTTGGTTTAGTGAATAATAGCAAGTGGGAAGGAGCAAGGAGTTTTCATTTCAGAAAGGTGCTTAAGTAGAAAACAGCAGGTCAGAATGATGGAATCACTGCTAATTGGGAAAATAATTGATAAACCCATTAAAACAACCTGACAGCTGGATTTTCTACAATCCAAATGATGATTTGCCTCCTGGAAGAAAAGTACTTGCTACAAATATGAGCAGGGACAGACTAATTCAACATCTGGATTTGCCTATATTGACAAGACTTGAGGAATGGAATTCAACAGTGCACTAACAGATATACAACTTTCAATTTCACTTCACTGAATTACTTAGCATTTCATCATTTGTAACTGAATGTGTAAGGTGGCTACATTACAAAGTCTTGCGTTCAATTTTTAGTAACCATTTGACCAATCATATAATTTAAATGTAATTTTCAGCTTTCCTGTTATAAAAGCTGCCATCATTTTTTCCCTTTCTGCTTTCCATCTAAGAAGGAATCTATGCGTTTCATGTAAGGTATACGAATGTGTGTTAGATAATGAGTATCTTTAAAAATAGGGGATCGATCTTTCTAGTTTTATCTGTTTCATTTTGTACCTGCATTTGCAAGTACTCTGAAATCTATTTCAGTTTATTTCAGAGGTGAGCAAATTATGATTCCAAATCCTAATTCTTTCTTCCTCTGGCCTCTAGGCCTTCTTATGACAACCACAGTTGAAAAACTATAAAATTACATCTCCTCAATTTGAGATTCATCTGGGGGGATTGGGCTGTATGACATTGTTCAAAAGCTGTAGATCTGAAGAAAGACCGGGACAAGATCTTCAGAAATAGAGCGTGGTATGATTGAGAGAAGAATGCTGAAGACTGGCAACCATCCAGGGACAAAACCTTACCCAGCATGGATGGATGGATGGATGGATGGATGGATGGATGGATGGATGGAAGGAAGGAAGGAAGGAAGGAAGGAAGGAAGGAAGGAAGGAAGGAAGGAAGGAAGGAAGGAAGGAAGGAAGGAAGGAAGGAAGGATCAGCCAGGGAGAAAACCCAGTACCAACATGGAGGGGAGAATGTTGGCCGCTATTTTTAGCCTTTTCTTATTCTTAATTCAGTTAAAGTCTTTAGGATTAAAGATTTATACATACAATTTAAGCTAACATTACTACTTGAAAACATTTTCAATAGAGAAAATGTAAATGTTCCTTTTAATACAAGTTATCTCAAGTCTCTGTGGTTAATTTTCAAACAGGCAAAGGAAGGAAGAAAGGAGTAGGCAATTACCTAACTGTTAATTACATTTGCAAAGTTGGGCTGTGAGAACCAAGAGTAAATTCTACTGATATCTTAATTCAAGAGAGAAAAATGTATCACCATCAAAGAAACCCAAAACATGTAAGGCAGGAATTAGACTTCTGTGTCACTGCACATCAGGGAACATATGTGTCTGTTGTTTGGAAACTATTATATAGCTCTTGCATTTATACTTCTAAGAATGTTAACGTTCTGGTTAGAGGGCAATAAAATAACAGCACAGAAAACTTCCCAAAAGGAAGTCAGCTCAACCAATCAGCATACAGGATGTGCATCTGCAGACAACATGTAACTGAAATTTGGGGGGGGGGGTCACAGTGGCCCATCTGCAACCATCTGCAAATAGTGTTTACCTATCAACCCCCCCCCACACACACACACACCTTACAGCACAGGTATGCATTGACACTTATGCATACTTGCAGAAAAATCTAAATCAGCCATAAATCAGTTTCCCTTCTGGCATATTATACTTCCAAGACAGAAAGGCAGCACCCAAATCTTGCTACAAGCTCTGTGGAGCATCCTATAAACTTGCAAAATAACTTTTTATTGCATTAATATTGTCTAAAGATCCCAAAACATTATTTTGTTTTAACTCATTGATTTATAGCAATGATGGCTAGCCTTTTTGCCAATGCGTGCCAAAAGCGGGGGGAGCGCTGGCGGTCTCACGCATGTGCCCTCACCCATAATTCAATGCACCCTGTTCCCCCGCCCCAGTGTGTGACACACACAAACAGCCTGCGCTCCCCCATGCTCCTGGCATGGTGGGTCAGCTAGGCCTGTTTTTCTCCCTCCTCAGGCTTCCTGACTTCCAGTGGTCCTAGAAGGCCTGAAAATCAGCTGGCCAGCATGCGCATGCACGCTGGAGCTGAGCTACGGCAACACTTGCGTACCTACAGATATGGCTCCATGTGCCACCTGTGCCATAGGTTCACCATCACGGATTTATAGGATATCCACTGCTATAGATTTTTAAATGTTTAAGTGATGAGTGACTCTCATGAAAAAGCTAGTGTATACATTGAATAATAATACCTCTTAGATGGAACTGAAAGCAAAAACTGGTTCCAAATTTCTTGCTTGTTTTGTGGAACAAATATTTTCAGAAATTTGAAGAATTTCATAAGAATCCACAGAGAGAAAAGGGGCAGAAAAGGAAAACCATTCCAACATGACACCAAATGGTGAGTTATACACTTACGCAAATATATGCAGGTGCAGTTTGAATGATGACATCATCCTGCATGTTTCATTATTATGACTCAATCTTAGTTTATTTCTTTGTACAAGCTACAAAGACCAGTTAAATTATGACAAATTAAAAGTAATTATTTGGCATGGAATTAAAACTGCCATTTTAAGTAAGGTTGACTAGCTCAGCAAACAGTCAAGAAAACTCCACTGTGGCAATATTCCTGAATTCCTTTCCAATGTAACTATTTTAAAAATGGGAGGAACTATTAAATGCAAATAAAAGTTTAAAGTGGCTTGACCTTCACTAAATCTTTTGGCAAACTTATCCAAGTGATCTATTATAACAGTAATATGGAAATTCCAAGCAGGGGCATGCTTCAAATTTGGCAGGAATCAGGAAATCTAAAGGCCATTTAGAACAAACATAAAATATTTCAATAACAGTTCCTAAAAATAATTGCCAAAGAAGCACACATATTACTTATTTGTCACCAAATGTCATCAAAGAAAAAAGAAAAAAATGCTATGCATTTAAAAATTAACTGTAGAGTGTAGGCAAGGTGGAGGAAGTGACATCACACATCAATTTACGGGGTTGTTTGGAGGAAAACAGGAGGAGGAAAGAGTACTGTGTAGTTCCTTGAATTAAGAATAAAATAATAAAGTTGGGATTAAAAAATCAAATAAATAAATGGTAGCATTGCAATGCCCATGGAGAGAGGAAATCAATATTTCCCTTCATTTGGACTTCCTCGCACAGGTTTCTCACATGAGGGTTCCACTTATATAATACTTAATATGGTTATTAATCATCAAATTTGCTTAGGTTACATATAGTAAAACACAACCAAATCTGACCAGGAATAATACTATTCAAGCAAATCATATGTTGTGTGAACACATTTGCCAGATCTTTATCTGAACTGCTATATGTATATAATTATCATTTTTAAACTGGTGCAGGTCTCTTCTACTGCCCTGTTTACTTAAGAATCAGATTGGAAAAAGGGCTTCATTCAGATTTCCTCTGAATTTATACTCATTCTTTTTTATCCCTCAATTCCTTTCTTTTGGTCTCTTCCTTTCTTCTATTTTATCTTTAACTGTCAAGCGTTAAGTGAATACACTCTTCATATGAGATATAGGCAAGTTCTATATATAGATGTCTTTCTTTCATGTGTTTCTTTAAGAGTCTTTGGTCCTATTTGCACTTTAACATTTCCTTTCAAGTGGTTTATGATCATTCCCCTTCTACTTACTTATCTCTCAAAAAGCATTGATATTAAAGAACTTCTTTCTTTTTGTCATTCTTTCTCTTCCTGTTAGAATGAAGAACAACTGAGGCAAAACTGATTGAATAATTTTGCATTCTTTTTTGTGAATGTCACTGACTGCAATTTTCTAAGCAGTTGCTGCAAATATGTTTCTGTTACTTCAAAGCTCTTCTTTTTTACTCCTCTTCTTTTATGTCCTTCACATCTAAATGTATAATTTCATGCCACTGTCAAATATGATTATCTTTGGGTAGTCCTATGGTTTTGCTAATGTTGTCACAAATCAGTTTTTTAGATCATGACATTACTGGTGTTTATAAACAAAATCATATGAGACTCCGCAATCAATCAGGTGTTCCTTCACCAGTTAATACCAAAGACTTACTTACTTTCTTTCTTTCCTTTCTTCTTTCTTTTTTTCTTTCCTTTCTCTCTCTCTCTTAGTGACTCTCAGGGAAAATTTTGAAAGTTTATTACAAGAGCAGATGATGCCACCATGATCTAAGAAGAAATACAGTTGCTAGTTTGATACATTATAATTTGGGTATAAAGAAAATAGCTTCATTTCTCTCACAATTAATCTGAGCTACATGCACAGAAATGTTCACATTAATGTTCACTCAGATTCTTAACACTTTGAAGAAAAATAAGACATGAGATCCATTTTTTTCAGCTATCACTAAATGATATAGTATTTCTTAGATCATATTTTTCCAAGTGCATGTAGATGGAAAACGTATTTCCCATGTTCTCTGAGAAGATTTTTTTTTAAAATGTTGCCAGTATTTCCCATGTATGTGTGTTTGCTCAGCTACTGCAAGGGAAAAATTATTTTGTTTTGAAATTAACATTTTTGCTAATAAACTTCATCCTACCTTAATCAGTATAGGCAGCATTTTCCTGCATGATGTCTTGGTACAAAAATAGGCATATTAAGCATGGGCAATTTTGGAATAGGGTCATATTTTTCTCATTATAGCTCATTTCAGTCTAGTTCTACATCATTTTGTATGCCAGGAGAGGAAAATACTGTACAAGAAAATTTTGCATTCATTTCTCCTAATATACTTATTTTGTATTCATGTTATCTGATAGGTAGGCAAGTAGTTTTTTGATAATATAAAATGAGATTGAATCTATTCTTTTCCCTAATACATATATATTCATGCACATTTGTTTATGCATATTCCTGAAGTGTATACCACATCCCAAAGTTGAAAACCGGATTTTGGCATTCAGGTTTGTTCTGGTTCTATAAAATTTGGAATGTATAAAGTGAACTAAATTCAGAAAGAAAATGTAATAAAATATTTATTTATTTCTCTAAATAAATGTTAAACTTTTATGAATTAAAATGTCCAAAGACAGAGGAACTTTCATCCCAAGAATGCTAAGTGTGACTTGAAATCTATTTAATAGAAAAACATCTACATCTCTATCTCCATTTTAAAACTCATGACAGTCCAACCTAGAAACTTCAACATTGTCAGCCTTTTATGCTTTTTCCTTTCTCACATTATCTTCGATAATAAAAATGTCCAGAACTTTCCAAAGTCGGTTCCCTTTCATGTGCTTTTCTGGTTGGTTTTAATAAGTTGTTTTTTTCAAAATATGCTAACTTCAAAAGCAAAATGTATGCTGTGTGAACTATGGTATAAAACATTGTTTCTCAACTCTCAGAATTTCCTAACCAGAATAATGGACCTCAATTCCCAGAATTTTCCAGGCAGCATGAATTGGTTGAAGTTGAGAAACACTGGAATAAAGAATGGTCAATGCCATTGTTTGTGCCTGTTTAAACTTATTTCATGACAAATTAAGTTTTGAAAACAACAGTTGCATCTCCTGTTCTTTCAATAAATTTGTCTTCGCCCCATTTTTCTTAATGAAATTTCTGGTTGTATTTGGCTGCCAACGTTGCTCTGGTAAACATTTAAGAAAATGGTTCACACTTTGTAGTATTGGTTTTATGTCATCTAAATTACAGAAAATTCCTTTGAAAGCAATTCTGAATTTAAGTGGCATATGCTTGTTTTTTTTTTCCTGATTATCAGTTTTTTTTCCTGATTCTTGCAGACCAAGTCAAACATAAATGTTGAAGGACAAGGTCTATAATATGTGCAATATGGGGATTTGTTATAAGAATTTGTTATAAGAATGTTAGAATGATTGAAAATAATTTCACAATTTTTATCATTCGTTTGGATTCAGACTTAGTGATACTTTCAGAAGAGCCACTTGGGAAAAAGAAATAAATACAAGTGCCATAAGTTTAATTATTTCAATGTCTATGAGTATGTCCACAACTAATCCATTAATAACTGTAGCAATTCCACTATTGTTATTTTCGGCCTCCTGCAGAGCCTCTGTGTATCATATTATGATAATAAACCAATTATCCAGGCAAAACTCTTGTGTGGAAAGATTACCAATTCAATCTTGTTTCTTTATTATTTTACTCTTTTATTCCATTATACAATTTATTCTTTCTTAATTTGAATGTAACTACGAGTCCCAGGATTGGAGCAAGGGTGGTATGTTGCAATATTCAATTGTTTCCATTCATCCACGCCTGATTCCCCACTGCTATCCAAATTATGTTCATAAAACAGTGCACAAAAGCAACCATCATGCACGCAGGATGGCAATAAAATCCCTCTCAGATGTGGATTATGCCTTCCAACAGCAAATTGCAGATCTTTCAGAGAAGCACAAAGTAGCAGAGATGGGGGAGTTTAGTTATCTGAACATTTTTATTCAGGAAAAAAAAATCTGCCGAGTATGGTTCTTCCAGGAAATTCCTGTGTTGCTGATACATTTCTTCCTCAGAGAATGGATACATACATAAGAGGATTCTGTTGTGACCGAGGCCCACGTAATGATTACCAAACACAATTCAGTCCTGAACAAACTTATTTTATTAGAACAGCTGAGAATTAATTCATTCTCAGCTTAGTCCAAAACCTTGAGTTGCCATGGTCAAGTAGGTGGCAGTACTGTATAAATTTTCTAAAATAAAATAAATAAAAATAAAATAAATATAGAAGATACATATGGAAGATGGGAATAAGGCCATGATACCAAAAAAGAATGCATACAGGGAGTCTGGAACTGTAGAGATATTGTCAGGAAAAACAAACACTAAGAATAAACCAGATTAGCAAAAGATGCCTCAGTATTCTGTTTTCATATTTTGGGGCATTAGGGCAATTAATGAAAGCAATGAGTAAAAATAGCCATTTTGAAAAGAAATATATTTCAGGTTCTATCCATATAGGCAAAACCACAGCCATTAATATTCAATAGTGAAAGAGAAAGAGAGAGAGAGTACTTCAACAAGGTCATGTAAAATAGTGTTTTTCAAACCTGACAGCTTTAACACATAAGCGTCAATTCCCAGAATGCTGTAGCTAGGGAATTCTGTAACTTGAAGTCCATACATCTTAAAGTTTCCATGTTTGAGAAATCGTGTTTCTTTTTTCATTACATTTCATTATTTCATTGTTTTTCAGGCGTTCTGTTCTGTTCTGTTCTGTTCTGTTCTGTTCTGACTGAGAAGATATTTGGGTCTGTACATCTCTCAGCTACATGCTTTGCATTGCATCAGTCCCTACAAGGGAATGCTTGCATTTCCTGCAAGGAAAGTGTATTTGTGTTAAACCAAATCTCTTCCACATTCAATTAAAAATGTGATGTGTACCAGCCTTCATTTCTCTACCACCTTCAAAATGAATTACCCTCCCATGCATGGGGCTTCCAATTGTGATTTGATTATATATCACCATGGCAAACCTTTTTGAAAAGCTGCATATAAATTCCATGATAGATAAATAAACATATGAAAATGCCCACTGATGACATCAAAATTCAAATTCCCTTCATATTCTTGTTTCTTAAGTCAAACCACGGGTGCTCTGATCTATCACTCCTATCTCATTTGCAAGTGAAAGGCTCAATCACTAAGAAGGCAAAAACTGTTGTCTGGCTTTGATGCTTGAATGCTCAACCTTTAGCATCACCTCCAGTGATCAACAGTTTGTCAAAATAGGTAATGCAGTTATCATTATTCTTATGAGTAAATCGTTAGGGCTTATTGTTATGGCAGAAGAAAAAAAAAACATGAGGGAGACTGAGTTCTAATGACAGCAAGCAATGAAAACAAATCTTTCCAAGAGAAAATAGTGTTGACAGCTGCCTCACTCCTTTTGCAAACATTTCAGAGGTTCCAGGTTGTTACATCTCCTTCTTGGTACCTGGGACCTATATCTATAATATAAATAGGCAGATAAACTGATATCAAAAGCTAACCTATAATAGCACATCTATATAGGAACTTTGGACATTTCAACTGACTCTTCCAAACCTGCCCTTCAATTCCAGTTGAGAATTAGTCAAAATCAGGAAATATCTTTGCTGCTGCCCAATGGTGGCACACGTTTTGCTATTGCTTGGGAGGTGGGTAGAATTTGCTATGATAAATGTAGAAAACAAAGAACCAAGAACTTTGGAAGAAGTGTCAGCAGTAAGCAGATTAAGCCAAATTCCCTCTGTCAGTCAAATCTTATCTGATTCAGATTTGATGATAGAAGTCCTGGATTGGAATCTAAATTCAATAAACTGGATTAGTCAGTGTTCAATGGACTAAACTATAGATTTCATCTGTTTATTGGGTCCTATCAGTGGATGCTTATGATTCCAAAAATCCAATATTGTTCAACTTGTTCTGGCTATTTGTTCTTGAAAATTGAAGATTTTCAGTGTGAAGTGTTTGTTAGGTGGATTAGAGATAGAACTGAAACGTTTCTGGATGTATGGGGTGAAATTTTCTAAGGGTTTAGGCTGATGCATTATATCAAATATCTCCTAAAATACCGTAATAAGTTCATGTTCTAGTAAATTATTACTTAGATTGTTTGTGAAGTTGGCCTTACCAAAACATTTAAAATGTGGTCATAATACTATAACTGGGATTCTCCACTGAGATTGTATCTCAGCATTTTTTAAAAGAATTTAATGGTTTTTAATTTTTGCTTAATGGCTTCCAAACTATAGTTATAAGTATTTCAGGTTGAACTGAATACTTATTCCATTAGAATGCTGGACTAGCATTCTAACTCAAGAAGCAATTCCTCTTTATAGCTAGCTCAGCATAATGATGACAGAAACTTTTTAAATAGAATTATATAGATTTTTGTTTAACACGATTGGATTCAGTTTGACAGCACTACAACAGATACATTCTATGGACTACAATAATTAACCATGGAATTAACTTTTGATCATGTAATTAAGAAGCATGCATACTGCATTAATTATAGTATCTTCTTTACAGTTCAATCACATGGATTGCCAAGAGAACGCAATGCCTAAAGAATGAATGCTATGAACATAAACTGAAAAAAATCAAATTATACGTCAAAGAATAAAGCAGCTGTACCATTATAATGTTAACATCAGCTATAAAATTCAGATTCAGCTAAATGTTGTGGATTTTAAATAATATGAACAGAAATATGCTATTGGATGGAATATGCTCATCTGTTCATTCCTCTGACGGGTGAAATCTACCTACCTTCCTTACTGGTTAAAACCAGGAAGTAATGACACACAGGCGATGATCACTACCAGATCACCAAACCACAGGGAGAAATCGCTACCAGATCAGGTGATCCGGTCTGGTCCAGGAGCATTTCACCCCTGATTCCTCTGCCTTCCAGTTCACTGCACTCTGATACATCTGGGAGAGATGGAGGACTCTCCTGAAGGGCATGAAATGTAGGATGCAGGAACTCTGGGTCAGGAAGGAATTGCCAATGGTTGGGCACACGTAACTTGTGAGAGCTTTGCTTGGTTTTATCTTCAACCCCAGCAAAATGAATTCCTGGGCATTGTTCTTGATGTTCATCAAGCTTGATAAAGAATTAATTTAATGCAATTGTATATTTGCAATTGTAAATGTACAATACAAAATTGTAAATTGTATATTGGACAAACATTTGTCTGAAATGGAATAGGGTCCTCTGCTTGAGCAGGGGGTTGGACTAGAAGACCTCCAAGGTCCCTTCCAACTCTGTTATTCTGTTTCTGTTGTGAGATGGGACATGGCATGGCATCCATGGAACAGATGATGAAGTGGGCATGATGAATGGGAAAGTGATGGAAGGAAGGAAAATGAATAGAAGGAAGCTGCCATAACTATCTAGAAAACACCATGTATTACAGAACAGGGCACTAGTTGGGAAAGGGAATCAGGTTGGAGATAGTGAGAGGCACATGTAGGAAACAAAGAGTTGGAATTTGGAGGGAGGGAGAGCAGATTACACCACTGGCTGGCTGCCTTGTCTTCCTTCTTCCATGCACTCAGACAAACAGAGTGCTATGAAGCTGGGTTTGCTACCACCCAGAGGATCTGAGAGATAGTTTTCTGGTGCCTAGGGAGCACCTAGCAAACAAATCCTTCAAACCTTGGCAGGGGAGGTGCCCAAACCCAGCTGAGCTCTAATCCCTGAATGGTAACCTTTCCCATTCAACCCCCATTGCTGCCATTCCTGCCCTTTGGCAAATATACTTGTCAAAAATGTTCTATTATCTTTAGCAAAATGTCACATGTTAAGAACACGCAAGTGATTAATATAGGTGTATTAGAGACTCATAAACATCTGGTGTTTGTCCCAAAGGTACTTTTTCCAAAAGGCAGCTGGATTTTGTTGTTGTTTTTTTCCTTTGAAAAGGTTTTGCTTCTCATCCTAGAAGCTTCTTCAGTTTGTGAACTGAAAAAAACACCATGACCTGGATGAATGAGAATCTCCATAGACCTCCAGCATTTGTGCAACTTTTAGAAATGCTAAAACCATGCAGGAGCACAAGCTCCCAGATGATTGCTTCAGCTGGGCATAGATGCTCTCATCTGTTCCACATATGGCTTGTTCTGCAAAATAGCAAAGGGCAAGTGAATCACTTGCTCTACAGCAAATAGAGCAAGGCACGTAGCCTTAATTACAATGATCAGCAAGATAAAAATGCGGAAGTATCCACCAAAAATTTTAAAAACTGTTCTATCAGTCATAAACAACTAAAGAAATAAGACTTTAAAAATGGTTTAGATGACATAACATCACACTTGGCCAATAAAGAATTCTATTCTATTCTATAAACTATTTCATAAGATAAAATGGAAATAGAATAAAAAGCAATTTTTTACAACAAATTAGTTTGTGACCTATCTTATTCACTTTAATGTTGACTTGTAAGAAATCAATATGATATTGAAAAGAATTGTATGGGTGCCTTAATCAACCCCCTTTTGAAAGCTGCCTCCCTCCAAGAATGTCTATCCAGGTTCTGAGTTAAAACCATCAGCAAAAGAGAGTTCTTCCTTTTACTAGGCAATAGGTTCCAGAGGAGAAATGACCGTACAATATTCATCAAGACATTTCTCCTAAAGTTAAGTGAGTGTTAAAACATACTATGTTTTCCATAGTATGTCTTTATTCCATTTGCAGGTTCCACTTGCTTTAACAGTTATCAGCAGCATAATGAGGAAGGAAGGAAGGAAGGAAGGAATCTTCTTGGGGATGGAAAGGCAGCTTAATTTTACATTAAGAAAGCAAAGAGTGGGGTTTTTTCCCCAAGAAGATCCATTGGAGGATAATTTCATGACAGTTTTTTTCCCAAGTGTTTCACACCTATACTCTTCTACTTTTTCATTTTGAGTTTTACAGACACTGGTAATGATATATTGTCACCTGAATAGCTTCTTTGCATTTTGAAAAAAAAAATAAAAAATTCAGCTCTTCTTTGCTTACAGATGATCTTTGGAATATGATTCTAGAAGGTTATAGAATTATGCATTTTACATGTCAATAAATGCTATGTTTTGTTGGATTTGGAGTTTGGGAAAGACTCCAATGATTTATAAAGATTGTCTCCCTCTCCCTCTCCCTCCTTCCATACCTTTCAGGTTTATTATTTTACAGATAGTAAAGTTGATCCACTGTATAATAAGCATGAGACCCACTCCATTACATTTCTTGGTTCTCTTCTTGCATGCTGTTCAACATAAAGTATAATTTATGATTATTTTTCTTGCCACATGTCTTTCTGCAGGATGAAAGGCACTGTTAAAGTGTCAGAAAAGTCTCTGTAACAGCATAATAAGGAGGCAAATAAAATCATAAAGAAACAACTACCAATGTGGAATGCTTCTTAAATAATTCAAGTTCCAGAGAGCAAAAATCAACAATTGACCAAATGGCTCTAATTGTCACTCTCTGTATCATCTCTTTTAGTGGCTGGGCAGATGATAAAAAATGGTAAATTATGAGGAAAGGGAAATGATAGCACTGAATAACTATCATTTAGAAGTCATGATCAAAAGGAACACAGGCATTTAAAGTAATTTTTATTTTAAAAGGGTAGATCTGAGCACCGTAATGATGATTGATAAACAGCAGGAGGAAGTAGAATTTACCACAAAATATTATGTGTATCACTTAAAGGTGGTTTCCAGTCCATAATGTACACCAGGACATTATTCCATCCAGATCCTAATCCTAATCCATACATACAAATAATCAAATAAACACACTGCTTTCTAGTTTTCTCTTCTGATTGATACATGCTGAGATTACTAGTTAATCTTTCTGTACATACTCCACTTCTACAATTTTTGAGATTCAGAGAGGGGGGGGAGGGAGGGAGGGAGGGAGGGAGGGAGAGAGAGAGGCACACAAAAGCTCGTATTTTCCTACTGTTTATTGTGCCTCCCTTTTTGTTCTGTTTTTACAATCTTATTTTATTATTTATTTATTTGTTTGTTTGTTAAATTTATTTGCCGCCTATCTCGCCATGCAGCTACTCTAGGCAGCTTGCAGTAATAAAAAGGAAGAAAAGAAAAGGAGTGCAACAGAACAGAAGTAAAATGAGAAAACTATAAAATGAACAATGACAAAGGAACACAATGAGAATAATATATCAATATGATAACTAAAAAGATGGCTGGGGGAAGAGCAGAGAGCAAGGGAGGGGAGGTGGAATCTGCCATCTACCTAGCGGCCACCTCCAGTGTAGAACTCCCCCATTTGGTCCCCTGGCCAATCAGCAGAGTCAGATCTTCAGGCTCTTGTGGAAAGATAGAAGGGAATAGGATGTTTGAAGATGCTACAGAAGGATAGCTGTAGGAGGAGTATAATCTATTTAAGTAACCAACATCCCCAATGGCCCAGCCAAGCAGTTTTTCAAAAATTTTTATTACCGGTTCTGTGGGTGTGGCTTGGTGGGTGTGGCTTGGTGGGCATGAAAGGGGCAGTATACTGTAAAATCTCCATTCCCACCCTACTCCAGGGGAAGGTTACTGCAAAATCTCTATTTCCTCCTGATCAGCTGGGACTCAGGAGGCAGAGAATAGATGGGGGCAGGGCCAATCAGAATTTTTATTACTGGTTCTCCGAACTATTCAAAATTTCCACTACTGGTTCTCCAGGACTGGTCAGAACTTGCTGAAACCCACCTCTGCAGCCGAGTTATATCAAGTAGTGTTAGCCAAAAATCCCATGCCAAGTGTGAATATTGGCTCTATCTGCCACCATCCCATATCTTCTACATCTACATGGTAATTTGTGGGCCCTGATCTTTGAATTGTTGAACATATGCCCCAAGTTCTTGCTCCAGTTCTTGCTTCTTGCAGCCAATCTCAACTATTAGTTTGACAGCTGCACTAATGGCTGATATAAGATGACTGCATTCTTCTCTGTCATTTGTTAATATAGTTTAAATGGTTGCTAACTGTTTTAATGGAAATTATATTGATTGTTTAGTTTTGTTTAAAACTGTGTATACTGCCCAAGTCACAATGAAAGTGAGATGCCAGCGTTTTAACCCTTAAAATGGACAGATATAAGGGGCCCGATGTAGAGAAAGTATGGATAATTCTCAGTCTGAATTGTGCTTAACACAGTATCTAGGGTCCTCCTGTATATAGGATACTGGATTTAGATTGGAGAAAAGCACTTGCACTCCATTTTTGTGGCCACTCTCAGAGGGTTTCAGCAGGTTCTGACCAGTTTTGGAGAACCAGTAATAAAAATTCTGATTGGTCCCGCCCCATCTATTCTCTGCCTCCTGAGTCCCAACTGATCAGGAGGAAATGGAGATTTTGCAGTAACCTTCCACTGGAGTGGGGAGGGAATGAAGATTTTACAGTATCCTTCCCCCTACCACGCCCACCAAGCCACACCCACAGAACTGGTAGTAAAAAAATTTGAAATCCACCACTGCGCCACTTCCTTTATCTATCTGCCTCCATTCCCAATCACGTTTTTCTTTTCTTTTTAAATCACATCCAACAATCTTTCCTCAAGCTCCTTCCTTTAGAGATGTAACTCCAGAGCCAGGTTTCTTGGGTGTTCATGTACCACTATTTACAATACAATCTACCAACTGTCAGAGGCATGCTCTTAAATACTCCTCATGCCACGAAATACATTATCCATTAGGATTGTGCAGCACTACTATCCATCCATTTATACTGTCATTTTCTGATCATCAGATCTAAGAGTTTATAACATTTTATCCGCAGGGCAATCTTATTTGACAGAAATATATATGTATGATAGCAAATTACCTTTTAGAAGACTGTAAGCACACATTCAATTTATTTTATGTTTTACTTGGTTGGAGGAAGACGTTCGTCTGTAATAAATCAGAAAATGATGATCATTGTTATTAAATGCCTACCATACAATATGTCTCTGCATAGAAATATAGCCAGAAAAATGATTTCATCTGAACAAGCAGATGACTGCTATTGTTGTTCTGTCTTGTATGCTCACATTCATTGTTATCCTTTCATTTCCAAGACATTGCTTTTCTCTCTCTCAACATGAGGCATTTGGTTGGGGCTAGTTGTGCCAAGTAGATTGTGATAAAAAAAAATTAAATCTCAGAATATTATTTTATCTAGAATGTTTAAAGAAACAGATTTTCTCAGTAAAATGAAAACAAAGATTCTTCCCTCACAAGTTTTTAGCTTGTCCTTTTGTCAGTTTTAAAGGTGACTCTCTTGCCTCTAAGACACAAAAGCAAAGAAACTCACATACTTCAAAGATTTTTGCAGAGATGGAAAATACTATCAATAAGCTATTCCCAGCAGACCATAATGGTTGTGGCAGAATGTCAGTTGACGTACAGATTCATAAAGGTAATTTCGAAATAGCCAGACAAGAAAAACTCTCTTCAGTAGATGGATTTTCATCTCTTTTCCACCCTCTGACCAAAGCAATGTATTCAGCATGATTTGAATTAGAAGCAGCTTAATCAGTGCCAAGAGTGTCCTCAACTTGGCAGCACTATTTCATCTATCACTGGATGCTTATGAGTATCACCAGATAAGATTGATGCAATGAGTTGGCCATTGCTATCATTTAGGAAGACTTGCTAGATGGCTAAATCTGACAAGTTGCCGCCAGGTAAAATAGAAAGCAACTGCTCCCAAAGTTTGGTTTAAAAAAAATACAGTTTCATAAGCTCAAGATAGAATTCTTCTGCTCCAAAACCAAAGTCCTTGCTTTTGAGACAATGTAAGGTATATTCCAGGATTGGAAGAGATAACAGCCAGAATCAATACTGCATATCAGAACTCTAACAGTTTAAGACATATGAATGGTATTATTTTGTTAGCTGAAAGTAAAGAAGACTTAAAATAACTTATTAGAAAAGTCAAACTGGAAAGTAAAAATATCTGAATTGAAATTAAGGAATGCTGAATGAATTTACAGTTGATGGCAAAGCAATTAATGTAGTAGATAATCTTGTTTTATTGAATTCGAATACAATGGAGACTGTCTGGGAAATGGAAAGAGGTGCTTAATCTCAGGGAGGAGATAATGACAACAAGATCTTGAAGGATAAGGATAATTTTAGGACAATAAAGATCAGAATAGTTAAAGCAAGGTCTTTCCCAATGGTAATATGTAATTATACTAACAGGATAGTGAGAAAGAACAAAGAAACAAAAAGATAAATTTCTTCAGTTTCTGATTTGGAGAGGAAGAGTGGTAAACATAGGAAGACAAATTAATTCTGAAAGGGGGTAAAATTACCCAGAGACAAAGATTAGAAACCAGAAACTGACAAGATTTAAGCATGTGATGAAAGCATGTGATGGATGAGAAAAGATTGCCAGGCTTGACAAACTTAAGGGAAGCAAAAAAGGAAGATAACAGATGAATGTAAATTAATTCATTCAAAAATGAATTAATTAATTAATTGCAGGGCCGAGCTGAGGATTTTGCACAGTTTCTGCAAGATAAAATCGCTCAGATACGGACCGGGCTGGACTCTGACTGGGCAGAGTCCACTGAGGAGACTGGGGCTAGTCTTGGTGGGGATATCTGAGTTGACTTTGAGCCTGTTTTGCTGGATGATGTCGACAGGATTATGGGTTGGCTGGGGGCCTCCATGTGTTTATTGGACCCGTGTCCTTCCTGGCTTGTTTCTGCAGCCAGAGAGATGACTGGAGACTGAATCCAGGCTGTTGTCAACACTTTGTTGAGGGAAGGGGTCTTCCCCGCCACATTTAAGGAGGCAGTGATTCGACTCCTCCTCAAGAAGCCCAACTTGGACCCTGACTCCCTTAACAACTACTGTCCAGTCTCCAACCTCTGCTTTTTAGCGAAGGTTGTTGACTCTGTGGTGGCACAGCAATTCCCTCAATTCCTGGAGGAAACTGACTACCTGGACCCTTACCAATCTGATTTCAGGCATGGTCACAGCACAGAAACGGCGTTGGTTGCCCTAGTGAATGATCTCTGGCGGGCCCATGATGGTGGTTGTTCCTTCATCCTGGTCCTTCTTGACCTCTCAGCGGCTTTCAATACCATGGTATCCTACTGCATCCTACTTTCGACCATGGTATCCTACTGCAGCGATTTGGGGGGTTGGGGATAAGAGTCACTGTTTTGCAGTGGTTCTCCTCCTACCTCTTGGGCTACTTGCAGTTTGTATCAGCAGGGGGTCAGAGAGCCTCCCAGAGACCCCTCACTTGTGGGGTGCCTCAGGGATTGATTCTCTCCCCCCTGTTCTTTAACATCTACATGAAGCTGCTAGGTGAGATCATCCGTGGTTTTGGGATGAGGTATCATGAGGTTGATGATACCCAGCTTTATATCTCCATGCCAGACTACTCTAGGGATGCCCTTTCTGTGATGTCCCACTGCCTGGAAGCAGTGCAGGCTTGGATGGGAAGGAACAGACTCAGACTCAACCCATCCAAGATGGAGTGGCTATGGATGCTGGCATCTCGGGATCTAGAGGTACCATCATTAGTGATAAGAGGAGAGACTCTTACCCCCATGACGGCCATAACCAAGGGGGCTTTCGCACAGGTATGCCTTGTGCGCCAGTTGCGCCCTTTCCTAGACCGAGATGCCTTCACCACGGTCACCCATGGTTACTTCTTGGTTACATTACTGTAATGCCCTCTACATGAGGCTGCCCTTGGGATGCATCCTGAGGCTCCAGCTAGTCCAGAACATGGCCGCGCGGGTAGTTACGGGGCTTCCTCATTACTCCCATGTAACACCTCTCCTGTGCGAGCTGCACTAGCTGCTGGTTGTTCTCCGGGTTCATTTCAAGGTGCTAGTGCTCACCTATAAAGCCCTACATGGCTTAGGCCTGGGGTACTTACAGGACCATCTCCTGCCTTCCTCCCATCGTCCTGTATAGTCTCACAAAGCAGGCCTCTTCAAGGTGCCATCGGTCAAATAATGTCAGCTGGCGGCCTCCAGGAGGAGAACATTCTCTGTCGGAGTGCTGACCCTTTGGAATGGTCTGCCCACCGAGTTCAGGATAGCCCCTGACCTCCTGTCCTTTCGCTGTGAACTGAAGATGTGGCTTTTCCACCAAATAACCTGATCCATTGCGGGGGGCGGGTTGCACAATTGTAATAATTTTAATATGGTTTTAATTGGGGATTTTAATTTTGCTTTGTGATTTATATTGTCAACTGTTGTTTTTGTAAGCCACCCTTATTTTGCAATTTATTTTGCATATAAATTGCAAAATAAATAAATAAATAAATATATCATTAAAATGTCCCTATATTTGTTATATGAAAGTAAAGAAACCTAATAGAGTTTATTAAAAAAGTCAAACTGGAAAGTAAAATACCTGAATTTTTGTCACTGGGTATAGGACAAGAAGAAGAGATTTTGTATATGTATATATATTTAATTCATTCATTATTTCTAAAGCCAGAGTTCCTAGTTCCTGGTAGTCAACATTCCTTACTTGCCAGGACCCACAATATATCCATCCTGCCAGACCAAATTGGATGGGTAGAAATAGCTGGGAGAAATACAGTGTCTCAGATAACTCAGACCCAAGCCATGAAAGATTTTAAAATTGACAACCAGCCCCTTGAATTGAACCCGGAAATAGACAACCAATACAGTTCATGCATTAGTAGTGCTACATATGTTACATATTGGATGCCATTTATAAACTAGTTGAAGCTTCTGAATACTTTTCAAGGGTAGCCCCATGTAGAGCATGTTGCAATAATCCAGACAAGAGGTCACAAGAGCTTGAGTGACTGTGAACAAAGCCGCCCAGTCCAGGAATGGGCTCAACTGACACACAACTCAAAGATGTACAAAAGCCCTCATAGCCATGACTGCCTACCTCTTCTTCCAGCAGAAACTGTGAGTCCCAAATTGCACATTAGGTCCATCTGAGGCAGTGCCATTCCATCCAGGACTAGAGGTGGAAGAACCTTGTTCCTGGAAGGTTGAAATACCCAAAGCCACTCATTTTTGCTTGGGTTGAGTCAAAGCCCATTGCATCCCAACCCAGGTCTCCATAGTCTCCAGGCATTGGGGCAGAACATCTACAGCATCATCATTTCGCCCAGAGTGGAGATATAAGTTGCATATCATCAGCATTTGATGATATCTGACACCAAACTGTTGGATCACTTTACCCAACACCCTTATGTAGATGTTAAATAAGAGAGCTGAGCCCTGGGGCACACCACAAAGCAGGGATTGTGGGCTGGATCTTTCCCCCATTATCAGCACTAGTTGCTACCAACCCCAGAGAAAGGAAGAAAACCAGGGCAGTAATGTGGCCACCCCCAACTCTGGAAGCCTGTCCAGAAATAGATTTGTCTCTCTATGGGTGTGCAACCATATTAGCCTTTCTCATTTCAATTAAATCCCAAGTGAAAAAATCTTATCAAAAGATCCTTCCCATTGGTCTTTCAAATAGCAGTACCACTCTCATCACAAAGGGGAAATCTCTCCTGCATCTTCCCTCAAAGGAATGCAAGAAGTCATTCACCAATTTATTTGCTCTCAAATTTGGCAGAGAATGTATCCAGTGAAAAGAAGAAAGAGAGCAAATACATAGGAAAATGTACAAAAACTTTTACTATGAAACTTAAACTAATGAAGAACAAAGCAAGGTGATTTTCATTTTAAAATCCCAATTTCTCAGAAAATTAACATATCCAGCTAAAAGAAGGAAGGTTGCCTTCAAAGGATAATTAAGCACTAGAGAGATGATTGCTCTATGGTTTACTTCTTTCTTATCTTAACTTCATTTCTTACATTAAGACTTCTGTTCTTAACCTTGAATCTCTCTGTGTACTAATCAACATCTTTCTCCAACTGAACAAAAAGTTTTTCATTTCTGTTCGCACACATCCTTGATTAAAGATATCTGTTTAACTTTTGCATACACTTTGATTTTTTTACAGCTTCACTGTTACAGTACTTTTTTACTGGTCTAATATTAATCATATTTTTCGAACTATAAGATGCACCTACCTTTTTGGGGGAGGAAAACAAGGAAAAAAAATCTGCCTTTGCCCATTCACCACCATCCGTTTGCCACTGCCCATTTGCTGCCACCGCAAGCCATTTGCTGCAACCCATTTAGTGCAGCCCATTCGGCATGGTACATTTGCCATATGCACAGCCCATTCGGTGTAGCTCATTCACTGCGGCTGATCCCCGCCAATCCCCACTGCCTGCAATGCACGGAGGCCAAAAATGCAACACATGGAGGCCAAAAACATCTGAAGGGTGGGGGTCAGCGGGTGGGTGGGTCTTCGGCAACATTTGATGTATAAAATGCACCACAATTTTCACCCACAATTGGGGGGGGAGTGCATCTTATACTCCAAAAAGTACGGTACTTTTCTCTTTTCCCTACCAACATTCCATCTCCTCATACTGTAGTTATCTGGAGGTAGTGCACCATCTCCAAATTCTTTGAGAGCTCATGCCAGTCTAAAAGTCTTCTGGACTGCCAGCAAGGATCAGTGGACTGCAGGCAGTGTTTTATAATGGTTCAATTTCATTTTCTTAGTGGGGAGGCGAAAATGCATGAGAGATTGTCCAAGCACTTGGCTCCCTTTTGAGGTGCCCCAAAATTCAGTCCTTTCTTCCCTGGTGTTCAGTAGCCATATAAAGTTGCTGGAGAAGATAGTCCAATAGTTTAGATCATAGCAACATCAATATATATTTCTATCTTGGGACATACAGAGAATGGCCCAATATCTGGAGTTTCTGAGGGTCTGGATGGAATGAAACAGGTTCAAGTTGAACCACTGCAAAACTGAATTCTTTCTTAACTTTCCTTTAAATCTGTAGCAAGGTCTCTTGATAAGATCCTGAAAGAGTAGGTGTACAATTAGAGTTCCTCTTACAGTTCCTCTTGACTTACAGGAACTGCTGAATGGCCATTAGAGGCCATGGCAGGAATAGAGTATTGCCAATTAGAGCCCAACCTTCACTGAGGGAATCTCAATCATTCATTTTTTTTCTTGCCTGAAATACTGCAATAGGTTCTGTGTGGGGCTATCTTTACAGACTACTTGGAAGCTCAAATAATCGATTGCTAGTTAATACTATCTACCTGAACATATCATACCTTGCTCCAGGCCCTTCCATAATCTTCCCAAAGTGCTGGTTTTTATTTGTAAAGATCAGACTGGCTTGGCAATACAGAAGTTGCAATAACCCTTTCTCCAATTAGTTTGAAAAACTGTACAACCAAAAATAAATCCAGATAAATGTGATTATTTATTAGGTACATTAACATTTTTCTCCAAATAGATTATTCTTGCTGAATATGTGTCATTCTTGTATAGGATGGGCAGAAATATTGATTACGAATATATATATATATCCTTAAAACATTATATATGTGTATGTGTATGTACATACACACAAATCAAATATTACCATGTTTTTCTTTAAAGTTCCTTCTGTAGTTTTTCTTGGAGATGGCCTTGAGGGAACAGCCTCTAAAGAAAATCAGAACTTTTTCACCCCATAATTCTTCCCACGGCTGCAGAATTGAATTTATCTATACATATACAATTATGTATACTGTAAAAATAAAAAGTTAAAAAACAGTAAACCTAATTAGTTAAAATAGATGGATAAAATTTCTATTTCCCCCTATTTAGTGGGAGATTGATTCCAAGAACCACTCCTTTTATGGACCGAATTTCCATTAACATGAAATATATACAGAGAAATGAATTAATCAATGAATCACTAAAATCAGTTACTGGAGACTCAGAAAAACATGCATTTACCCTCTTCCCCACATTTGATAAAATCGCTCAAGGCAATAACTATAGGTCCCTTTCTCAATCAGTGACGTTATAATAATATAAACTTAATGTCTCATCACAAAGATCCTGATTTTTTTTTAATGTATGTTTTGAAGCACTCTTCTTTCACATTTTCAGCTGTTCCAAGAAAAAAAAAGTTCATAATCCCTCTGAAAGCTTTGGCAAGTTGTTTTAAATCTATTTCCTTTCATCTTTGACATTTATAGTACACCTCTTTCGATGAAGTAAATGATGACAGAAACAGGAAATCAATTTAGGCCACTTTAAGTTAATATTGTAAATATATGAATAACTGCTTTGTAAGTGTTCTGCCCTTCCAGAAGCAAAATTTACACAATGTGATGGAAATCCTAAACCAATTCCCTTGAAATAATTAAGATGCAATCAATAAAAAAAATGCTTTATGGCTACTGTAAACTCCCAAGATTTATTTTGCAGTGAGGCTAAAGTGAATACTGTAAACAAATTCAGAAGTTGTGAAAAGCCTGCTAAGTTTCCTGGGACCCAAGTAAAACAACAAATGAGTTTGAATTGAGATGTCAGAATTCTCCGATCAATATCTTACTGAGTTAAGGCAACTCCCCAACCTATGCATCCTTCAGATGTGTAGGTCAACTCTCAGAATCCTGCAACAAGCATGGTAATTGCTAACACAGTAGGCCTTTCTTCACCACTTGAATTACAATGCTCTCCCTCTACTGTATCCTTGAATTGGCATGAAATTATAGCAGTATGATGTTTGCTGTTTCTATGCCTATCCTGGATCTAATGTTAATTTCACAGTCACTGCAAGCGATCTAACCTCCTTCCATGGTAATGGGTAACATAATTTAATGATTTAAATACTTTGAAGTTGCCCTTGGATGGTGTCAGAATAAGGAGAAAAAGATTGCTTTAATACTGGCATAACTACAGACAAGTTAAGCCTGTCATACTTATGGCCTGGGGATTAGACGAAGGCATTATTATGAGGCCACCAGAGTAGAAAAAACAACTTGTAAAGGAATGATTAGGGATAGGGATAGGGCCAAGTGAGGACATGGCCTTGAGGGAGAGCTTCTAAAGAAAATCAGAACTTTTTCACTCCATAATTCTTCCCACTGCTGTGGAATTGGAAAGACATAATTATTAGGTAAATTAGGTATACTCTTGCTTCTAAGCACAGTGGATGACTTTTATTATCATATCCTCCATTTCTTGGATACCTGAACTGGAAGAAATTTGAAAATTGGAGTAGTCTCCAAATGCATGTTAATTGGATGAGACTGGTCAGTAAACAACATAATGCATTCCCCACATGAAATCTGTAATTCACCTGTGTTGGACAATAAAGAAAGAAACAATCCCTTAATATCCTATCCTGAATTATTAGCAGTTCTAATTTGGGATTTTAATATATATGTATATATGATAATCTGACTCTCAATTTTATGAAGGATTTCCTCATTTTGTTCTTTTAGCCTTCCATGGGAGTTCTAAGAATAATAAATCTGCAGAATATTAAGTTGGGGAAGATTGTTCTAAAGCTTAAATACACATTTTAAGTGCTTGTGTTTACGTAGCAACCACATATAAGAAATTGACATTGAGCAATCTAAAAAAATGGAGATTTACATTATAATCACCACAGGAGGGGGAATGAAGATGGAGTATCTGCAGCCAACGCAGTGCTGGTTGACTAAAAGCTGGAAAACCAAATAAATAAGATTAAAAGGAACAGCAGAGTGAAGCATTTGTTGTAGTCTCCATTTGTACATGCTAATATTGATCTTATTTCTCCAGGTGTCACTGAGATACTGTTTAAGTTAAATGGTGTTTACCATATATGTAAATGAATTTCAAATATTTTGGCCACCAAATAAGAACAGAAAACTTACTGAAAAGCATCCTGACATTGGGAAAGATTAAAGACAAAAGGAGAAGTGGATGGCAGAGGATGAAATGGTTAGATATGTCATTGATGCAATGATCATGAATTTGGACAAACTTTGGGAGACAGTGGAGGATGGGACTGGTGGTGGTATAGTACATGGGGTTTCAAAGAGTCAGACATAACATAACTTAATGAATGAACAAACAACAAAATACACATAAATTTCAGCAGACTTCTGGGAACTAATTTTATTTGTTTTTTAACATCTAGGCAGTCTTTCTCAACTTCAGCTAGTCCCAGACTAGCTGGTCTTCAAGTCCCAGAATTCTCTAACTAGTTGGAGAAACAGTGATTTCTAAAAAACTATCACCAACCAACTAAACTAGCCACTAGCTGACAAGCCACTGTTTCTCTCAAATGCAAACCAAATGGGAAAGGAAATGCACTGGAGAGGCTCATTTCAGGCATCCTTTCAATGACAGTTGAAGTCTTATTCACCTATCCCGAGTCTGTTTTAAATCATACTGCCATAAGGTTTGTTATTCCATTGGTCTACTTACTCTGCCTCCATTGCATCTGTTTCAAATCTTTGCCAGTGTTCTGACTACCCTCCAAAATAATCAGTAATCCAAAACACACACACACACACAAACCATGTTGTTGTATGTTTTTGTCTATATATGCATTTTTGTAATGAAAAGGAAAACATATCTCCAAATGATATCAGGAGGAAGAATAGGCTTGCATTTCAGAACTCAAGTTGTGCAAATCAAGCCACAACCACTACAGTGTTTAATATTACATCATTAAGTCTTCTGTCCCTTCAGCATACAGAGGAAAAGAAATTACAGGACATTCTGCTAAATATTTATACTGTTATAGTGTAATAAGATTCCTTGTTTTTATTGTAAATTACCTATTTCCCTGTATTATATATGTTTTCCTGAATAACAAAAATTGATTATATCAAATGGCTTTACAATAATATGAAAACATTACTGATTTGGTCCATTTTTTCTCACAGCCTTTCTGTCCTTCCTCTCTTTATCCTAGGAATAAATCTAAAGGGCAAACCTAGAAAGCCAGCATCTGATCCTAAAACCGGCACAGCAAGTGCATAAAGCCATACATATAATGCCAGTTCAACATATAATGTGGTTCAGTGTCTGTCTGCACCGGTTTATAGCTCAGATAGTAAGATAAAAAGAGTGCCATATATTGAAGAATATATAATTGCTGACTATCAGCAGAACAAGTAATATACATCCCAGACAGACAAAATGGGACTAAAAATAATGATTGCATCTATGAAAGAAAGTTTTAATAGAAATTTCCTCAACTGGCCTGATTCAGCTGTGACAATCCCATTTCAAACATTATGGGATTACAGGGTTTGACAGGGCTTCCTTTACTGATATAATTTATTGTGGCCATAGGAACCCCTCACATTACTTATATGCCAAACTTTCAAAAATGGAAACTGTCATCTTAGATGTGAGGCTAATCTCTAGGGCTATTTGTTTGTGAATTTTGGAAAGTGAATGACTCTATGAGAGAATAAGGTCAGAAATACTGGAGCCTAGAAACTTTTGACTTTTGAATATTCATCCTGTTTCAATTTTGCTCAGCGAGGGGTAAAAATCCTTGTTATAACAGATTCCATTTTAGTCATTTCCACTTCATCCTTTTTGCTTCTATTTTACACCCAGCATATGACACCCAAGATAATGTCCTCTTTTCTGACGTTATTTAGAATTTGTCTTTAATTTACTACTCTTGTCTTTCCTTGCCAGGAGAAAAACAGACATTCGTTTTTTTCCTCAACATTCCTAGAATGGGGAGAGGGTGTTTATTTTAATTTTTTTTGTCTCGTGCTGTGAAAACTATTTTTTTTTTACTTTTCCCATATGTATATGTGTATTCAGTATGTGAGTGAGATGGAGAGTATCTAAATTCAACAAATTAAAAAAAAAATTATCCATTTCTCCTTCCTTTTGTGTTCCCTGTATACTTTTTTGTGTTGTATTCAAAGGAAGGAAATATTTATTTACTGTATAAATTGTGCAAATATAGTTTAAGAAATACAAAGAGTGAGGGGAAATGTTTGCAGAGAATAGAGTAGAGTAGCGTAGCGTAGCATAGCGTGGCGTAGCGTAGCATAGCATAGCAGAGTTGGAAGGGACCTTGGAGGTCTTCTAGTCCAACCTCCTGTTTAGGCAGGAAATCCTACACCACTTCAGACAAATGGCTATCCAACATCTTCTTAAAAACTTCCAGTGTTGGAGCATTTACAATCTCTGGAGGCAAGTTGTTCCATTGATTAATTGTTCTAACTGTCAGGAAATTTCTCCTTAATTCTAAATTGCTTCTCTCCTTGATTAGTTTCCACCCATTGCTTCTTGTCCTACCCTCAGGTGCTTTGGAGAATAGTTTGACTCCCTCTTCTTTGTGGCAACCCCTGAGATATTGGAACACTGCTATCATGTCATCCCTAGTCCTTCTTTTCATTAAACTAGACATACCCAGTTCAGGCAAATCCTTTTAGCTTTCACTCTTTTTAATTCATTTTATCTTTTATAAACAGTTTTGGGGATTCCATTGGGGTGAAATCCAGCAGGTTCTGACAGGTTCTGGAGAACCGGTAGCTATTGAGCAGTTCGGAGAACCAGTAGCAGAAATTTTGAGTAGTTCAGAGAACCAGCAAATGTCACCTCTGACTGGACCCAGAGTGGGGTGGGAGTGGAGATTTTGCAATATCCTTCCCCCGGAGTGAGATGGGAATGGAGATTTTGTAGTATTCTTCCCCTGCCATGCCCACCAAGCCACACCCATGAAGCCACACCATGCCTACCAAGCCACGCTCACAGAACCGATAGTAAAAAAAAAATAAATTTCACCACTGGATTCCATGGTTCCGAGGAAAAAAAATATAACTAACAATTGTGCTGCATTTTAGCAACATTCCAGATACAGGAAAAGACTGTAGAACTTTAGTTAGATAGATATTTTGTTTAACAATCTCCAACTTCAAGTATATGTTAACTTAAATATGAAAAAATAAGCAATATGAAAGAATAATCCTAATTATAAAGAAAGTGTGGAATTTACTTAAGATCCTGTCTCTCTATAAATAATATAAATGGGTTATTTTTACCTCTCAGCCTCTTCCTTCCAGAAGACAAAACCAGAACCTGATTCATAGCTTTCATGAGAGTCAAGCAAATGAACGCTGCCTGCCATAGTTTATTTAGACATGTTTGCTTGGTTATTTGCTTAGGGAACAAAAGTATCCTTACAACTGCATGTACACTTAACAGTTTGTCTCTAGATTAAATTACTTCTGCTAACCCCTGTGTGAACTTCAGCTATTCTTCATCTGTGACCCAGCAGGGCATTATGACTGGAAAGATTAGATGACAGATCTCTATATTTAGAAAGCTTCTGTAATTTTTCATTGCCACAAACATCAAAAGATTTTTTTTTTGTATATTTGAGTTCCTATGAGTAACATATTCACTAAACTGTCATTGCTCATCTTTTTGTACTAAATCTCTTGCTTGTATGATACTCTAGATCAGGAGTGTCAAACTCTTGGCGTCACATTGCCATCACGTGATATACCATCACTTTTTTCCCCTTCACTAAACCAGGGTTGGGCATGGCCAGCGCATGACGCATCTGGCCCACAGACCACAAATTTCACACCCCTGCTCTAGATTAAGTGACATCTTTAAACACGTTGTTCATCGAACAAAACCTTCATTCCTGTTTCTTTGAATTTTTATTGGTACCCATTCTCAAAATCAACAACTAACAGCCTTGTTGACAAAGTTCCATATAGTTAAAACTATAGTTTTCCCAATAGTAATATTGTGAGAGTTGGACCATAAGGAAGGCTGAGGACAGAAGAATTGATGCTTTCAAATTGTGGTGTGGGAGAAGATTCTCAAGAGTCCCTTGCACTGCAAATCAAATCTGTCAGTTCTGGGGTGGGGGGGCAATAATCCTCTCCTTTAATATCCTGGAACTACATCTGATTTGACAATATATGGAATCCAGCCTACATCACTGGATCTGGGATGCTTAATGAAAATAAGGAAAAATCGATTTGCACAGGTACAAATTGAAAGGACAAACTATCTTCAAGTAAGTACCTAAAAAATACATTGTCGCATTAATAAGCCAAAAATGATCCAAGCAACTAAGGCAACCAGAGAAGTTTTGCATTTCTGCAAAATGCAAAACTTGCAAAACTTGGCAATGCAAATCCAGAGTTTTAAAAATGGTATCCTGACAATTATTCACTTCCTCTCCCAGTCACTCATAAATTTGAAAGTAATAAAATTGCTTCACTATTCTCTATCTTTTTTGACAGCATTAGAAATGTTGAGTCATCTATTGGTAGATCCTGTCATGTTTTACAAGATCACCTTTCTAAATAACAGCTTCCCCCAAAGGACGTTATTGTGTGTTATTGATCTAATTTGAGAGCCACTGACACAGCAGGTAGAGGAAGAGATGCAGCCCAAGGTCAATGCCTTCTTAAAATACACATTTGATTCAATTCCATAGGCTATTAAGCATTGGTTGAAATAGTTGTATGTGTGTGTATACACATATATATTGTTAGAATATGTGTGTATGTATTTTTTTGTTGTTAGTTGTGAAGTTGTATCTGACCCATCACGACCCCATGGACAATGTTCCTCCAGGCCTTCCTGTCCTCTACCATCCTCTGGAATCCATTTAAGCTCACACCTACTGCTTCAGGGACTCCATCCAGCCACCTCATTCTCTGTCGTCCCTTTTTTCTTTTGCCCTCGATCTTTCCCAGCATTAGGCTCTTCTCCAGTGAGTCCTTCCTTCTCATTAGGTGGCCAAAGTATTTGAGTTTCATCTTCAGGACCTGGCCTTCTAAGCAGTCAGGGTTGATCTCCTCTAGGACTTATATACACATACACACTCATGTACATGTACACACATACACACACACACACACACACACATAGTCTTGCCTTGGTGCCAGTAATTTTAAGATTGGGCAATTGCTACAGGAGAACCTGTTAGGGATAGGAGAGGTTAAGAAAGAACATTCTATCCCCTTATTTTAAAAATAAGATTGAAAGAAAAGTACAAATTATGGTTCAGTAATGTTTCATTTTCCCTTGGGGCACCATTATGAATTTTCATAATGCTGAGCAAGAATCAAGTCTAAACAAAATAGGTTTGCAAATGGGAAGGATAAGAAGTACTACGGGTAGAGAAGAATGGATTACCTAAGGCACGTTAAACATTGAGTTTATTGAGCAAAGTAAAACTTTTTAAATTATTGTTATTCTCTTGCTAACAGTGGACATATCTGTGATTCAGAGACTTTTAATAGGCATCACACCCCTGCATCTGGATATTTTCAAGTGAATCCTTGAAGTATATATTGTCACATTAATAAGCCAAAAAATGATCCAAGCAAATAAGGCAACCAGAAAAGTTTTGCATTTCTGCAAGATGCAAAATTTGCAAAACTTGGCAATCCAAACCCATCCGGGTAGGTAGAAATATCAAAGAGCAGGGGGGAAAAAATTGATTAGCGAGCACTTTTATTGCCTGTTGGGCAAGCAGATCACAGCAACACAGAACAATCTACACACACCCTGATGATTGTCTACGCTGTTGATCCACACAGATTTAGCATGTTTTGATAGAATATGATTGAAATAAAACGAAATATTTGGAGGAAAACCCTGGTTCCACTAAAAAAAATGATGGAAGATTGTAATTTATTTATTAGACTTATATACCACCCTTCTCCTTACGGACTCAGGGCGGTGAACAGCCGAATAAAAACCAGTACATAAAAGTTAAAATATTATAAAAACAAATATAAATTTGGCTGAAATTTAAAAACAGATGAATATTAAAATGAATCAACTCTAAAAAAACTCTAAAAATTTTAAAAATGGGAATGTATGGGAATGTAATGGGAATGTATGTGACAATTCGGTTAGAATTCTTTGATATCACAAATATCAATATTGCATGTGTGTATAAAATTATGTGCTACTTGCTGATTCAGGACTTTGCTCTGATTCACATGTACTTTCTTTAAATGATCAATGTTCTGTGTATGAGGAATAGTTGAATTGATTTACTGAAAATATTAACTTTATGCTGCTCATATATAGGTGTTAAAATACTGCTCAGATCCAACCAACTATGGATATATGTGGATATATGCAATTTAAAATGCTTGCATGCCCTTCTATTCGAATCAGATCAGTGGTGGGTTGCCCCCAGTTCAGACCAGTTCCATAGAACCAGTAGTAAAATCCATCCACTGACCCTGACATCATCAGAAGCCATCTGCACATGTGCAGAAGCAAGGCGCAGGCACGAGCGAAGTGAGTGCCTGCACGATCCCATTGCGAACCGGTAGTAAAGGTAAGTAGAACACAACTCTGAATCAGATGATCTACTGTAGGAGATGAGGGGTACGGTAGGTAATAGCTAAAAGCATATTCCCAGGAAAAAGAGTTGCCCTCTTTTTGATAAGTCCTAGAACAGTGACAGCTAATCTTTTCCAGACCAAGTGCCCAAAGCGTGCATGCCCGAATGCGCATGCGGGCCCCGTGCATGTGTGAACTCCCCATGCATACATCCCACCCCCATGCTTGCAGGGCCCCCGCAACCCCCTCATGCATGTGCAGCCCCCCTGCACGCGCCCCACCCCTGTCATATGCAGCAGAGACCAGAAGACTGGCTGGCCGGTGGAAGGCACGCACACATGCATGGTGGGGCAAAGGCTTCTACTATATCACTATGTGACAACTCTGACACGCATGCCGTAGGTTCGCCATCATGGTTCTAGAGTTAGGCCCAGAACACAACAGCTGAAAAATCAGCATTCAGGAGCCAAAACATAGAAAACCAGTTGTATAAATGCTAACACTGGCTTAAAATTGAAGTTTTAAATTAAATTGTATGTTTTAAAAAATTAAGAGTTATCAACAAGGGGGGGAAAAAGCCCTTTCCTTCCCCAGAGGAAAAAGCAGAAAATCCTAGCCCTGTCCATATAATGAGTCTGTTACCATCCCCAAAAGCCATGTAGCTTATATAATTTAAGGGACTTCTCTGGAAATTTAAAAGGACTTGCTTCATTAAGTGGCTTACATGCCAAACTCTTCTTTTTTCCTCCTGTTAATTAGGGTGGCTGGACTGGAAGAATGTTCCTGCTGTGTCCTAATCATTTTTCTCTCTGGATGATGGCACTTGGTACAAGACATATTTGGCAGGATGGCTGGCAGCAAATGGATCATATGGCTGAACATTTTGTGTTGCAGTTGTCAGTGGCATAAATGGCATTTTCCTGACAGACTGGGAAAGATACATAAAGTAAACAGATCACAGCAACAGGATAAGCAAAAAGCTCGTCTGTTTCCAGATCAAAATATGGGTTTTTTACAAGGTTTCAAGCTCTTCTATTAACAGAGATCTCAGACTGTCAAAGAAAAAAACCAACCTTCAGGGCTTTCAGAAAACAAAATGACATAGGGGAGAAATGCTTCAACTGGTTGCATAGCAGGAAACTGGAGGCGAAGAAAGACACACCATAAAAATGCTAACTGGCATCTTTCCCTCCACTGCCTTGCAATGGAGCGGATTTTTCTGATAATAACTTGTCTCCCTAAAAGGTGAGACAGTGGGAAAGTAAGTGGGCTTCGTCCTCCCTGTAGGTGTTGTTGTTGTTGTTTCATTTAATCATAGATAAGTTTTTCTCAGCATTAAGAAGATGGCAATGGCAAACCATTGGCAAGTTCTGAAAAATCTTGCCAAGTAAAGTACAGGAATTTATCCCTCTAGATATTGATATATAAAATAAACAGCCATTTGCAAGCCTCCTGTCATCTCAAGGAAAGAAATCTCAGAGCCCATCAAAGGAAGTTTGTTGCTCTAGAGCAGAGGTCTTCAAACTTGGCAGCTTTAAGCCAGCTGGAGAATTCTGGGAACTGAAGTCCACCAGTCTTAAAGCTGCCAAGTTTGAAGACCTCTGCTCTAGAGACAAAGGAGCTTTCTGACACTTAGGAAAGTGGGGTGCTGGCTGTAAAATAAGTTGGGCATCCATGCCTAGCTTAGAACCTAAAAGAAATGGCTTGCATGCTCAATCATATTTATAAATCACATGTGTGTGGGTGTGTGCACCCATGCCTTTGAGTCAGTTTTGATTCCTGGTGACTGCCTTCCCCAAGACCCTGAAGTTTTCTTGGCAAGAATTTCAGAAGTGATTTGCCATTGCTTCCTTCCTAGGCTGAGAGAGATTGGCCGGCTCAAGATCACCAGATAGCTTCATGCTTAAGAATTGAATCAATTCATGCTTGAATTTGTAGTTCAATTTCTTACTAAAACTCTCTTCAAATGTACTGTTTATTTGGCTGTATTTAGATTCTGGGCCCTGGGCATAAAACAAACTTGGCTACTTTCATCATGAATGATTTAGGCAAAAAATTAATGGCAAAAGGACAACATTGTTCAAATTCTTGAATGTCTCTGTGACCTTCCATAGCACTGACCATCATATTGCTCTTGGCTGTTTTAAACTAAGAATCCACATTATTTAACAGCTGCATAAAACTTCTGGAAGATATCCCACTGTAGGCAAGGAGTCAAAAGCTGACTATAAACATTATTGAGGGGAGGGGAATAAAAGTATTTTCTACTCCATTATTTTTTAACTCAAAATTTTTAATCCAGAAAAAGTGATAACATTAATCTTCCCCCTCGTCTCACTTATGGTTCTACTACAATAACTGAAGTACTATATTTTAAGCATATGCAAAGTACATTTTTCCCATTCTGAGAACTGCAATTCACTTCACTTACATATCTACTCTAGGGTACTGAATTCATCCCAAAGTAGTTGAGGAAAAGACTGAAGAAGCCTCAGTCCTTTCACAATTGCTGTTATAATACTCATTATTTCAGTCATCAATGTCTTAGAAGAAAAGATATTGTGTACTTTATGTACATTCATTTATATTTATATTTTCTGTCAAAAGCCTCATTACATGTGCAAAGTGCCACAACTGAGTGTGTCTACGGAGTATGAACTGAACAGATGTAATCAAGGCTTTCAACTGAATAAAACTTAGTAAAAATGCTGAGGATACCCACTACCCTTCCTGATTAAGTGTAGGTGTTTAAGAACATAGTACATGAGGAGCACCTCTTACCATGATGTATTTTGGAAGAAAAATTGTTGTATCCCTGTGTAAGCCTTTCACTGTGCCTGAAAAATTCAAATAAAACACTTTTTAATTGGGCTTGTGAACTGAGGCTGAAATAATTCCATTTTAGGTGATTAGAAAATCAGTATAACTGCGTTTATTTATGTTTACAGTAGAGAGAGAAGGAAGAAGCTTGGAAAGAAAAAACTAATAATCTATTTCTGCTGGATTTTGAACAAGCAATATGTGAATTAGGAAGCAAGAGTTATAATAACTGTGTTATTGCAGCACACAGACTAACGGGGGAAATGTGATAAGTATGAGCTAATGTTAAGAGTTTGCTCAAGGGGCAGCCCTTCCCCTATGAAGTGGCTAATGAGCTGCTGAGGTTAACCTACAACAAACAGAAACCCAATTGACACTGATAGATATTGAGCTCAGGTTTCTAAATAGGCCTATTTACAATTCCAGGGGTTTTGTGGGGGAAAAAGTGAATTTCTAGAAGGGGATAGAAAGAGCTAAAAACTGAAAGAGGCAAGCTGACATTCTGAAGAGCAGTTTTAGTGTATGAGGGGTAAGCTGGAAAAAGGCAGAGATAGTCAAAAAGCCAGATTCTTTGGGGGTAAAGTCTGGACAAGTGATTGATATAAAAGAGTGGTTTACATTAAATTCAACATCAATGCCAAACACATACTTGTTGTGTCTTCTTATAAGTCAAAGGCTCAGTATTCTGTACATATTCCCATTTCTGCCATTGTCTTCCCATTTCCTAATATAAGGCCCTTCATTCTGCTGTGTGGAAGGGGGAGCTTTTTTAATTGTGTCAACATATTAAATAGGTGTACAATTTGAACACTATCTAAGACTGTGCAACATTCACAATTGGGGCGGGGGAGAAATCACTAGGTATTTCATATTTCTTCTAACTATGGTTGTATTGGAAAAGCTGCTAAGCTGTAACCACTGAAATAAATCATTGTGAAAACAAGTGTCTGGATCTTCCATATTTTTTGCTAAGCCTTTTCTAAAATAGTTTTCTAGTTCCTCGGGTTACTAGGTAACCCAGCTATATTACATTTCTTTTTGCGCAGGGCCATTAGAACTTCAGCAGTCTTTATAGTTTTTTTTTCCAAGAGACACAAACTTTGTCACTCACTTGTTTGCTTCATCTGGTGCCAGCCAAACTACTGTATTGCATATGATATAGTAGTTTGTTTGTTTTTTAAACTGCTGTTATTGTTTTAACCATTCAGTTATGTCCGACTCTTGGCAACTTTATAGACAAGAGGTCTCCATACTACCCTATGAAGCACAGTTTTTTTCGGATGTTGGATGTTCATCTTTATATCAAAAAATGTAAACAATATTATTTTTAACTATAAAAGAACTGTACATGATGTGTAATAGTTAAGCTATGAAATTTTCTGCCATCAGATACAGAAAGAACCACTATTTTAGCTGATGTGAAAGGGATCTGGGTAAATTCATAAAGAATCAAACTAAAAAAGGCTATTAGTCTTGATTATTGTTTTCTACATCACAAAGCACAAACTTAAACAACATGTCCTCATGTCTGATTTTGTAAGCTTCCAGAAAATACCTTATTAGCTGCCGTATTACAAAAAAAGGGTGGCTTAAATGGACCATCAGCCTGAGATACTGAGGATTGCTTATATTACTCACAATTTGTCAAAGCTTGGATACTCACATGCATTAAACAAAATGTTCCCTGTGCTGAAGGCTTGTGGTTCATCAGCATCCAGAAGTCTCTGAGGTTCCATGGCAGGAATGAGTCTATAGAGCTAGAAAGTATGTTTGAAAAATGTGGTTCTGAAATATATTACCGTTATATTTTATCGTAAGTTTAACTTTTTCAGAAAGCTTCCCTCCCACCTTGGCTGCATATTGTGGAGCCAGAGAATCATCCACCAAACTCACTGCGTTCAACTTTTCTGTACAGTTATGAACAAGGAGGGAGAAAAATACCAGTTTCCACCCACAGATTTCTTTATTAAGTTGAACTCCATTATTTTTCACCATGGCAAGAACCATTTTCTCCTCTGAAAACTAAACTGCACATCACAGCAAAAGGGAAGAGAAAGGAAAAACTGAAGGTCAGAAGGAGGAATATTGCTTACCTGGCCATATTTCTGCTATGAATTTTACCCCCTATAATCAACCAGTGTAGCTTAATGCAAGAGGCAAAATTATTGTCCAAGACAGAAAAAGGAGGGGAGGGGGTGGTGTTTGGCAACTGATTCATATTTGTGATGCTTGCAGTGTCCTGGGGCACTTTTGTGACCTTTTGATAAGCAAAGTCAGCGGGGAAGCCAGATTCGCTTAACAACCATGTTACTAATTTAATGACTGCAATGATCCACTTAACAACTGTGACAAGAAAGATTGTAAAATGGGGCAAAACTCATTTAACAAATGTCTCACTTTGCATTATAAATTTTGGGCTCAAATGTGATCATAAGTCAAGAACTACCTGTTTAGATTTACACAAGAAAAATACCACCTGGTTAACGTGCCACTGGGGGATGGAGCAGAGAATAACAATCAAATGGTGGGTCCTAAACCTTCAATAGACCAAACATCTATTTTTAGATTTCTATAAATAACTTACCAAGATTGAAAATTCCAGCCTGCTCACTCTGATGTCATTGAATCACCACTGCATTCCCAGCAGTCCTCAGCTCCTCCCCCCCACCCCAGCCCTTCTTTAAACAATACGATCTCCAGCTGCAAGAAGCTTGCTTATCTTTGGCAATTACTATAGCTGTTTCAAAATAATAATAATAATAATAATAATAATAATAATAATAATAATAATAATATAGTAATTATAGTGCATCATGTTTTCCTAGAATTATTTTAGGAGCATCTTTTTCCTATATACATAAAATAAAATATCTCACCCACATGGTAGTTCTGAGCTGCCTGGCCCTGAAAGAGGATGCAATGTTAAAGTGAGAATAGATAATATAACTGATACGTTTTGTTCTAAAGTTCCCCTGCTGCCTAGCAATCATGGATTTGGTGCAACCCCATAGCCTCTCTTGCATATTTCTTCCGAAACAACGAGGAACAATTAGCTCATTTGAGAAATATTTTTGAATATCCAGATAGTAGATACCATTTGTACATAACCATTTATTTGAGATGGTGAGCAGAGTCCTGCCTTGGGCAGGAGTTTGGATTAGATGACCTTTCTGTGATTCTGTACTAATGGTAGGAAGGTGCCTTGAGCATAACTTTGGTATTCTTAAATAGACATAATCCACTCAGTCACACACTTTCCTAATGAGTTTTTTAAAAAAATTAGATTTATATGCCACCCTTCTCCGGAGACTCAGGGCGGCTTACAATGCGTTAAGCAATAGCCTTCATACTTTTGTATATTTTATACAGAGTTAGCTTATTGCCCCCACAGACTGGGTCCTCAATTTACCTACCTTAGAAAGGATGGAAGGCTGAGTCAACTTTGAGCCTGGTGAGATTCAAACTTACAGTAATTGCAGACAGCTGAATGTTAATAACAGGCTTTAGTCTGCTGAGCTATCCAGGCTCCTAATTTTTATTTATTTATTTATTTATTTATTTATTTATTTATTTATTTATTTATTTATTTATTTATTTATCCTATTTCTAAGCTGCCCATCTCCCTGTGGTTTCATTTTTTTAAAATTTATTGTTTTATCATAGAAAATAAAATTCAAAACAATAAAACAAACAGACAAAATGAAGCAAAATGAAACAACCCTAACAATAACAAAAAAAGAAAAAAAATAGGAAAATTTTTTACAAAAAAGGAGGAAATTAAATTTAACTTTTAACATGCAGGATCCACCTTGGCTGGGTGCTGGGGGGGGAGGGGAGCAATAAATTCTCCTCCCCTTTTAGTTGGGGTTTTGTGCCTGGCAGAGCAGCTTCCTTAGGTTGCATATGAGGTCATCCTGAGGTGTTCTGTAATGCCCTAGTCCCCAACCTTTTTGGAACCAAGGACCAGTTTCATGGAAGACATTTTTTCATGGCCCTGGGGGGAGGATGATTTCAGTTTCACTCACTCACTCACTCACTCACCTGCCACTCATCTCCAGCCTGGTTTCTAACAGGCCATGGATTAGTACCAGTCAGTGGCCTAGGGATTGGGGACCCCTGCTTTAATGTACATTCTCTTCTTCTTTCAGTGCTATCCCATACAGTTAGTTCACAGTTTAATTGACCAGCTTTTTCATATATACTATCATCAGTGGGAAATCAATAATTAAATGAAGATGTTACTATTTGTCACATACTTGGCATTGTACTTGCTTCAATAAGTCGGGAATTTTGTAAATTTGGTTTAGGCTAATGCTCTATGCTGCTTCATGAGAATAATGATCCCTTCCAACTATTCTATTCTATTCTATTCTATTCTATTCTATTCTATTCTATTCTATTCTATTCTATTCTATTCTGTGGTGAAATCCAAATTTTTTTACTACCAGTTCTGTGGGCCTAGGTGTGATGTAGTTTGGTGGGTGTGGCTTGGTGGGCATGACAGGAGAAGGATACTGCAAAATCCCCATTCCCACCCCACTCTGGGACCAGCCAGAGGTGGCATTTGCCAGTTCTCCAAACTGCTCAAAATTTCTGCTTCCGGTTCTCCAGGACTTGTCCGAACCTGCTGGATTTCACCCTGAATCTAGTCTAGTCTAGACTAGTCTAGTCTAGTCTAAACTAGTCTATTCACTTCCTCTATGGGTTGACATCAGCACTGGAGCAGTGCCACCCTACAAACTTCTTTTCCTCAAGTACTAGAAGTTGAAAAAAAACTAGCACAACTGAATTTCCTTCTGCCTAGGAAGGCTTGCTATAGTTACTGACTCAGAATATATTCCCCGCGTAGCTCAGTAAGACATTCCTGGATAAGTGAATGATGGTTTGTTACAACTCTTACTTGAAAAGTTTCCTCAGGCTCAAAGATGCCCTCAGTTGAACCTGACTGAGGTAAACAGCCTGACTGGATTTTACTTTTTATTTTGTAAGCAAGTCCTGCCTACGGCAGTCAAATGAGTTCCACAATGCAGGTATAATTTGTAAACTTGGAGGAGAGTCAGGCTTCCATGCATTTGAATCTGAAACAAGAGCAATAATCACCATTGCCAGCTATTACTCACCCTGAATGTCAACTCCAAATGCAAATGCCTGGCCTTATATTTCCCAACATTTTCACATACTGTCTTCAGTGAAGATATTTACTGTCTAATTACTTGTTAGAGCAGGCATACATTTGAGTTCGTTTGCAGCAATTTATGAGCTGAAAGTCACAACGTGTATCATGTTTCACTATTTGTCTTTGTTTCCTAAAAGGCTGATACGTTTATATTTTATTATAATGTAATGGTTTTCAAACTTCTGAACTGTAAGGAGCTTTCACCGTACTGTTTTTTGCTAGGGAGAAGATGGAAGGTTTATCAGGAGATATCCCTTATTTTGCACGGAATGTTTAGGACTTCTGCTGGTTCACATGGAATATAGGCAGTAGCCTATTGGGTTTTCAAATTGCTCTGTTTGACCTGGCTATGCAACCCAAAAAGCATCCATCACTCTCCTGTGACTGTTCAACGTAGTGGAAAGTCAGTAGTCTTCAGGGGAACTATGTCTCAAGGCATAATATTTAATAAGATTCTGAGAAATGCCGGGTTACTTAAAAAAATACTGGTAAAATACCCTATTATAAGGTTTTCTGCTATTTTGTGGAGCTGTGCAATGACTCACATTCGAACAATAACCTGTGATTGGGAGAGAGAGCACAGGTGTCAACATAGCACTTGTCAAGAGCACCTTAAAACAACTGCTTTTCCCCCCATGTTTTACCTTTTGCAATTGATGTGCAATCCCAGAAAAAGATGCATGAGGTTTAACATGTTTCTGGCATGCCCAAATGAACCCTGAGACACATTGTTGGCTAGCTCTATTATTTCCTTCCTTCCTTTTTTCTGCCTGTATCCTGTTCCTTAATTCTCCTTTAACAATAATTTAATTGGCTAGAAAGAGTTTCTTAACCCCAGCAAACTTTAAGATCGATGGACTTCAACTCCCAGAATCCCCCAGCCAGTATGACTGAGCTAAAATAAGGGTAACTACAACTATTCTGAACTTTAGGTGGCAATTGGTGCATCATTGGAAGATGTGAAGGACCATAATAGGAGCAGATTGTCACAGAGAAAACCCTTGTGGTCTCTCAGAGTTGACATCAACTTGATGGCACATAATCAGTTAAACAGGGTTGCTGAAGTCTGTTTAAAGATGTTTTGGACACCCATAACAAGTTTAAATTTCATAACCATTGTTTATTGTATTATTGTATTGTATTATTGTCATAAGCAACATTATGTATCAGACAGAAAAAGAGAAAGAAACACTAAGCTCACAATATCAAAAGAATGAAATAAGTAACGAAAATATTGTTAAACCTCTTCCATATCTCTTGATATAAACAAACTACTCTTGTTTCTTTCACATTCATACACTGATTCATATGTCTTTATTCTTTAATTTTTCCATCTCATTTAAGGGTGTCATCAACTCCATCCAACCATGATATTCTTGATGTTTTCTTTTTCTTGATCCTTTCACTTTCCTCCTATAGTCATTTTGTGGTTCATATTTTATTCCCTCCATATGACCAAACCATCTCAAATGTATTTCATGCATGCTGCTGAATTAAGAAATGATAGGAAATGGTGGGGGAAAAAATATCTATATTCACTAGGATCCATGTTTTTTCAGCAACATGTATACTTGCTTCTATTGTGGTTCATTGCACAGTCAAACAAAAATTTAGACTGGATTTGGCATTTTTATCCACCTATTGAGCCCTTCCCAGAGAACTGGGATAGGCAGATATTGATGCTTGATGGTGTTAAAAGTTTTCTCCCAGGATCAGTGGTGGGATTCAAGTAATTTAACAACTGATTCTCTGCCCTAATGATTTCTTCCAACAACCAGTTTGCCAAACTGCTCAGAAAGTTAACAACTGGTTCTCCCGAAGTGGTGCAAACTGGCTGAATCCCACCACTGCCCAGGATGTAAGATGTTCCAGCTAAAACTGCCTTTTGCAATTGACTGATGGTGATTTAGTCAATGCCAATGATGTTCAGGGGGTTCTCCAGTTGCTTTGGGATTACACCCAGGGTACCTATTACTATCGGTACTACCTTTCCTTTCTTTGCCCCAGTCATTTTATTTCTATTTGCAAGTCTTTGAATTTTAGGATTTTCTCCAGTTCTTTCTCTTCTTTTGTGTCCAAGCAGTGCGACATCCACCTCCCAGACATTTTGTCTTTTTTGCAGCAGCAGCTTGCTAGGTGGTCTACTGTTTCTCCACCTTCTTTGCAAGGGCAGCTTTTACTCCCTGTTGCTGTCTTCTCAATTCTGGCTTTGTATGCATTCATTCTTAATATTATGCAAATAGAATTAGCTTTTCTGTCCTGCTCTCAGCCATGGTCTTCTTGTTATGTTCCTAATTCCAGGCTATTATTTTATCATCTGCTTTCTGTCAATCAATATATGTACAAAATTTCTCTCACACATTCAAACAATCCTCAATGTCATACCAAATAGCAAATATGTGGTCCCTACATATCCCTCTTAGCACACAGTTAGACTAACTTTCCCAAATTTTGTTCACAGTCACATTCCATTATTTTGATCAGAAGGCACACTTAAACTTTAATTCCCCCTCTCTTTTTTTTAATTCACTCTAGCTACCTTCTTTTAGCATACAGAAACAGTAATGGCATTTTTCTAATCAAAAAGTAAAGATGCAGTTTTCACATACACATTAAACAAGCCACACAGCTACTTCACAGGCAAACCATGTCCACAATGTTTATAGTTGCAGAGCACATTTTTCAACACTCACACAATATTTACTACTTCCTTTTCATATATCTTTTCTTGGATCCTAGCGTTTATAACATGCATTTCAATTCCATTCTGTGATATATATCACTATCATTCCCAAACAAATCTCTAAAATACTTTCTTCCAGGATTTCAGTTTCCTCCCTGATCATTTTATCACTTTTGATTTTAATTCCACTCACTCTGCTGGAGTCCCCATATTTAATTCTTTTTACTTACTGCTAAAGTAACTTTCATCAAAATCACTCTATACATTCTTGGAATCTTTTAATCTTTACTGTTCCATAATCTTTTTGACTACATTCTTTGTATTGGTCTTTTTCTCTCTGTACACATTAAGCAGTATATTTCTCTCCCCCTCATTTACATCATCCTCTCATACACCTTTCCTTTTTTTTAATCCAGTGCCACTTTTTCATCATCATTCCACCAAGTCTCCTTCTTCATATTTTATAATTCCATGTGCTTCTGCAGCATCTCGTAACATAATTCTTTTTATTCTGTCTCAAGCACCATCCATTTCTTCTTTGCCTACATCCATTTTCCATTGTCTGTTGGGAATTTGTCTCTCCTACCACTTTTTCATACAGAACTGATTGTCTTCCCACATTTGTTCACTTTCACCTGCATTATCTTTCACAATTAATATTCGTTAGGCATAACAGCTGAATTATCAAACATAGCTGAGTATCTTTAGCACATAAGGAGAATATGATGCTACAGGAATCCTCAGTAAGTATGAAAGCTTAAATCTCCTTTTATTAAAAGTTTCATTCATATACATAGACATAGAGATAGACATAGACATATACATATACATATACATATACATATACATATACATATACATATACACATACACATACACATACACATACACATACACATACACATATACAAACATACATACATACATATTTGTATAAAGTTTGCAGCTTCCGTCTTGACAACTTTGGATCAATAGACATCAGAATTTAGACTCAGCCAGATTAGACGTTCAGAGCAAATGTCTACTTCAATCCTCCATCCTGCCTTCTGACCTTACTCAAGCCCTTTCTAAATAATGTTTCTGTGTGTCTGTTTTTCATGTAATATTCTTGTAGATCTTTTAACCTTAAGGCAGATTCATATGAGGTTATTGCAGGACATACCGATGGAGTTTACAGAACTTAACTTTAATAATGTAAGTTAAAGAGTCAGTGTCTGCATTCTCAAAACTCTCATTGTTTTTTTCTACAGCACTCAAGGTTTGACTTTTTGTAGTAATTGTGGGGCTTTGTTTTCTAAAACTTGAGGTTATCTGAAAAAAATGCACATCATAACATATGAATGATGACCCACAGAAAAAAGAGCAAACATTCACACTGTTTTTTTTAAAGGCAAGGTTCTTGTGATTTCTAGTAGAGCTCTTCAAGCCAAATTTAAATGCTCACCACATATGCAGCCAGCTTGTAGTCGAAATCTGTTATTTCCTTTGTTAAAATATCATTGAAGGGAAAGATAAAGTAAAATGGTAAGCGATATATAAAACTCATTCAGGAAACATATTTATGGCTTCTAATCAAAGGATTTAGCAGTCAGACCTACGATTTTTCCTCATTCATAATTGATTGCCTGGTATAATTAGACTAATTATGTATCCATCTTGCAGTTGCTCTGATTTATGAACCTAGTTGCCTGGCTTGTTTCTATAATCAGTGGAAATATCTCAGGACCCTGATTCACTAAATATGATTTAGAGCATACCTCTTTGAAATGATAGGCAGTCAATATTCTTTCTTGACCTTTCATGCTAGTTGAGGCTTCACGGTTAATTTGGCATAGCATGATGGGTAAGAGGTGATCTATCATAGCACTGACACAGTTCTCATTTTGTGACACAGGTGGCAGGCTTGTAGCAGGAGACTCTGACTAGAGCTGGACCTTGCAGAATCAGATATAAAGAACAGATTGTAAAACAGGTTCTTGACAAATGTCATTCGAAGAAGAGAAAAGCTGTACCAGTGAAAATTTGTAAGATAAAAGGAAGGGCAGGAAAGCATAAACTGCAGATATGAGAAGAGGAATCCATTTCTTTCAAAGGAACTGCAGAGTGAATGTTTCTAGCTACAATTCTAAATTGCTTGGCTCCTATGTCTCTGCTGATGAGCATTTGTTGGGACATTTTTAAAATGATATGACCTGAGCATGCGCAAGATGGCAACTCCCTGATTCCTGGCCGAGGATCGGTAGCGCGAAATGGTGCTTTTTTCAGCATTGCAGGGGTTTCTTTTTCATCTTTGAGTTTCCCCCGACATTCCGAGGTTTTGACGTTCAGAATGAGCCGTTCCTGGTTTGGAATAGGCTCTCGGATGAGCCATGAGAGCTCCGGACGATCTGAGGCAGTGAGGCAGTGAATCAGCATTTTCGGGGGATTGTATCATCTTACCTCCGCCTGGAGGGCGGCTGCGGCCTCGGCAACAGGGCTTCAGCTGGGAGAGCTGAGATTGATCTGCACTGTGTGGAACTGCCTGACTCCATTGAATCCACCTCCAGTGCTCCGGATCCACGGGGAGCAATTTGGCCCCCAGGGGGATCAGCTGGGAGAGGCTTCCTGGACAGTCTTTAACCAGGCCATGCCTATGGCGGCTTCTTCCCCCACTGAGGATATTTGGGACTTTTACCCGGCGAACTTCTGCTGGGATTGTTATTGTCCCTCAATGGGTATGTGGGCTTTGAGAACCGGACCTTTTAGAACTGGGCTTGAGATCTGGGCGATTAATTTGCCTGTATGGGCCAGTGCAGGCTCAGGGGAAGTTGAAGTGAGAAGTTCTGGGGTTGGAGTAGACCGGAGGGGGAGTAGGAAATGTTTATCTGTCCTCTCCCCTGGGGTCTCCCTCCCCGCCCCCCATCATGGAGGTCCTCCTCTGATACCACCGGCCCATGTCTCAGCCCCTCCAAGGTTTTCCTCAGCTATTTGAGGGCTTTTGATACCATCTTTTTTATGCCGCCTGTGATCTTTGTGCCCTTTTTATTGCCGATTCTGCCACACCCTTCCTCCATTTGTCGTCATCTCGGATTTAGAACATTGTGGGAGATGGCGGGCCTTCAACTGGGAGCCTGAGAGTCCCGGAAGATCATTGCTGCTTCACTACCTAGGCACTGATCTATGACTCTGCTGGTGGTTTCCCACCAGCCATCGTGAGAGGATGGTTGCAGTGGATGCCGATGGACTTTGTTGTAGCAGACTTTTATCTGTTTTGTTGATCAGTATTTTGACTCTTCCATCACAGTGAGAGAGTGATGGCTTCTTCCAGTTTCATCTCATTTCATCTCATGTTATATTGGGTGCCCCCCCTTTCTTTTTATTTACCATCGCAATGTTGTGCCATTTCGCCTACCTTATATGTTTAATCTGGCTTATACATTGGTTGACCTTCTTGCTCTGCGAGATGCCCCCCTCTTGCAGACATGGCCTTCTGTGTTATCTAAGGCCTACCTTAAGGACGGGTTTTAGGACCCTGAGAGGTGGCATGCTTCTAAGCGTGGTCTGAGGGGTTTTTAACCAGGTTTTTACTCCAAATTTTAAGGGGATCCGGGAGGCGGGTGGTGAAAGATGAGCTGGGGGTGGCTCCCCCCGACCAGAAATCAGGCCTGTCGGGTATCTGTGAGGGGAGGGGGAGAGGGGGAGGGGATGTTGAGGTTCAGTGGAGTGAGGGTCTTTCTATCCCGGTGTTGGTTGCGAGGGGCGGGGGTAGGGGGAGGAGGGGGCTTGGAGAGCCCCACCGCCTTGTTCGGGCAGTGCGGCTCTCCAGCCCCCTTCACCCATCCTGTTTCCCCGGTGGGGACGGAGAGCGGTCCCCTGGACTCCGGCTGTTGTACCTGAATGCCTGATCCGTGGTGAACAAGGCCCTCCTCGTCCGGGATTTAATTGACGAGGAGGATGCAGACGTGGCTTGTATCACCGAAACCTGGCTTGGGATGGAGGGAAGTGTTCACCTTTCCGATTTGTGTCCCCCAGGTTTTTAGGTACTTCATCAGTCACGATTCCAGGGGAGGGGCGGGGGAGTGGTGGTAGCGGGGGAAGGAGTAATTCACACCCGCCTATCTGAGGGACAGTGACCTCCCTAGGACTAAGGAAGGCCTCAGTCCTAGGGAGGTCACTGTCCCTCAGATAGGCGGGTGTGAATTACTCCTTCTGAAGTGGGATCCTGGAGTTCAGTCGGGTTTTTTGGTTGCGTACCTATCACCCAGCTGCGTAGCCTCAGCCCTGCCCGCACTGCTAGATGTCTTGGCCGAGTTAGTGGTGGAACTCCCCAACCTCTTGGTTGTCAGAGATTTCAACCTGCCTTTGGCCGGGGAGACATCTGAGCTGGTGCGGGAGTTCATGGCCTCCATGGCGGCCATGGACCTGACTCAGATTGTACAGGCCCCAACTCATAATGGAGGAAACACATTCGACCTGATTTTTCTCTCTGGGCAGTAGATAAATGATCGGGGGGGTGGGGTCTTTGTCTATTAACCCCCTGTCATGGACCGATCATTCCCTCCTTAGGCTAGACTTTCCTACCACCTTACCCCATCGCTGGGTGGCAGAACCGGTGCGCTGGTTCCGCCCCAGGCGCCTGATGGAACCTGAAAGGTTCCTGACGGAGCTTGGGTCATTTCCCGCCTCCTTAACCCATGATTCGTCCGAGACCCTAGTAGCAGCCTGGGAACAGGCTGTGATGGGGGCCCTGGATCGAATCGCACCTATGCAGCCTCTGATCCGGCGCAGATCCTGAGGGGCTCCATGGTTCACCATGGAGCTCAGGGAAATGAAGCGCCGGAAAAGACGCCTGGAGGGTGGTTGGAGGTCCTCTCGGGCTGAATCTGACCGAACACAGTTAAGAACCTTTATTAGGTCTTACCTTGTGGCGATAGAAGCAGTGAAACGCCAATATTTCACTGCTCTTATTGCATCTGCAGAAAACCGCCCAGCCGCCCTGTTTAGGGTAACCCGCTCCCTTCTAAACCAGGGAGTGAGGGAGGACCCCTTGCAGGGTCGTGCTGAGGATTTTGCTCAGTTTCTGCAAGATAAAATTGCTCGGATCCGGACCGAGTTGGACTCTGACTGGACAGAATCCACTGAGGAGACTGGGGCTAGTCTTGGTGAAATTTTCTGGGAGGAGTTTGAGCCTGTTTCGTTGGATGAAGTGGACAGGATTATGGGTCAGCTGGGGGCCTCCACGTGTGTTCTGGACCCATGTCCCTCCTGGCTTGTTTCTGCAGCCAGAGAGGTGACTGGAGACTGGATCCAGGCAGTTGTCAACCACTTCGTTGAGGGAGGGTTTTGTCCCCGCCTTGTTAAAAGAGGCAGTGGTATGACCCCTCCTTAAGAAGCCTAACCTGGATCCGGACTCACTTAACAACTATCATCCTGTCTCCAACCTTCGCTTTTTAGCGAAGGTTGTTGAGACCGTGATGGCACAGCAATTCCCTCATTTCCTGGAGGAAACGGACTACCTTGATCCTTACCAATCTGGCTTCAAGTGCAGCCACAGCACGGAAACGACATTGGTCGCCCTAGTGAATGATCTATGGCCGGCCCGTGATGGGGGTTGTTCCTCCATCCTGGTCCTTCTTGATCTCTCGGCGGCTTTCAATACCATCGACCATGGTATCCTACTGCAGCGACTCAAGGGGTTGGGGATAGGAGGCACTGTGTTGCAGTGGTTCTCCTCCTACCTCGGGCCGCTCGCAGAATGTATTGGCGGGGGATCAGGGATCCTCCCAGAGGCCTCTCACTTGTGGGGTGCCTCAGGGTCCGGTTCTCTCCCCCTTGCTCTTTAACATCTATATGAAGCCGCTGGGTGAGATCATTCGTGGCTTCGGGGTAAGGTATCACCAATATGCGGATGATACCCAGCTTTATATCTCTACTCCGGGCCACCCTGGGGATGCCCTTTCCATGATGTCCCGCTGCTTGGAGGCGGTGCGGGTTTGGATGGGTAAGAACAGGCTCAGACTGAACCCCTCCAAGACGGAGTGGCTGTGGGTGCCGGCATCTCGGGATCCTGAGATACCATCTCTAGTGATCGGTGGGGAGACTATCACCCCATCCGATAGGGTTCACAATCTGGGTATCCTCCTGGACTCTCGGCTATTGTTGAATGACCATCTGACGGCTATAACCAGGGGGGCCTTTGCGGAAGTACGTCTTGTACGCCAGTTGCGCCCTTTTTTGGACCGAGATGCCCTCACCACGGTCACCCATGTCCTGGTTACTTCTCTGTTGGATTACTGTAATGCCCTCTACATGGGGCATTACAGTACGGACATATCCAGAGACTCCAGTTAGTCCAGAATGTGGCCGCGTGGATAGTTACGGGGGCTTTTTGTTACTCCTGTGTTACACCTCTCCTGCGTGGGCTGCACTGGCTACCAGTTGGTCTCTGGGTTCGTTTCAAGGTGCTGGTTTTAACCTATAAAGCCCTACATGGCTTAGGCCCGGGGTACTTACAGGACCATCTCCTGCCTTCCTCCCACCGTCCAGTGCGCTCCCATAGAGTGGGCCTCCTCTGGGTGCCGTCAGCCAAGCAATGTTGGCTGGCGGCCCCCAGGGAGAGGGCTTTCTCTATCGGAGCTCCGACCCTCTGGAATAGTCTTTCCACCGACCTCAGGACGACCCCCGACCTCCTCTCCTTTCGCCAGGGATTAAAGACATGGCTGTTTAAAGAATATTACGGTCGTGGGGTTATATAGTTTTTAGAATGATTTTATTGCGTTTTAATCTGTTTATTGTGCTTTTGTATTTATGATTGTTTTTGTAAGCCGCCCTGACTCCTTGGGGAGAATGGCGGCATATAAATCACATAAATAAATAAATAAAATATTTATTAAATTTGTTTTGTCACCCATGTTATCAATCTTCGGTTGGCTTACAATGATAAAAGAATAAAACGATACAAAATGTGTATAAAACAATACAAAAATGTGTATAAGAATAAAGTACTATAAAAATGCAATACAATAATTTTGCAGTTGATCCAGCTATGGCCCATGGAGTTAATAAGGTACCCTCAATCCTAGAAGCTCAACCCTTACCTCTCTGCACCTTTTCAGATTTTGCTCAAACTGGGAAAATTCATTATGTTTTCCCATATCCTGCCTACAGTTGTACAAAGTTTCCCTTCCTTTCTCCTTTTTAAAAATATATATTTACTGTATTTTTCAGAGTATAAGAAGCACTTTTTCCCCAAAAAAAGAGGGTGAAAATCTGGGTGCGTCTTATACTCTGAATGTAGCCCCGCCCAGCTTCTCAAATGGAGGTTTCAGAGGCTGAAAAAAGCATCAGAAAAGAAGCCCCCAAACAGAGCTTCAGGAAAAAAAGCCTCCAAACAGAGCTTCAGAAAAGAAGCCCCTAAACAGAGCTTCAGAGGCTTTTTTTCTGAAGCTTTGTTTCGGAGGCTTTCAGAGGCAGGAAAAAAAGTTTTTTTCTGAAACAGAGTTTCAGAAGTTTTAGAGGCAGAAAAAAAAGCAAACAAAAGCAAGGCACAGAGCTCACAACCAAGGAACCTATTGCTAAAATTCACCTCTGGGAACAGCTGATTGGGGGTATTCCGGGAGGCTGATCCACCTGCTAATCAACTTTTTTCTTATTTTCCTCCCCAAAAACTAAGGTGCTTATACTCCTGTGTGTCTTATACTCCAAAAAATACGGTAAATATCAAAGTATGGCAACTGATACCTTGTTTGCATGGAGCTGATCTAACAGTTCTTGTTGCAAAGTTACTACAAATCTAAAGAGGAACATAGAAACCAATGAGCTGTTCTCCTATTGCTTTAAATATTGTAGCATCAGAGCAATTGTTCTAATTGTTTGGAGAGTTGCTTTAGCATCAAAGGGGATAATGTGAGCAGGGAAAATGAAGGCTGCCATATGTGCAAACATCTGGGAAAGGAAAAGAAAAGCATAAAGACTGGAGAGGAGGGACAATCCCTAAAAAAAAACAACAAAAATAAAAACAAAAACAAAAAAACAGAAAAAAAAACAAAAGAAAACAAAAGAAAACAGTGGTAGGCAAGACTACAAGACTCAGCCAGCCAGGTTTACCTTCCCTGTATTGATGGCAAGAAGAAGGGAGACAAGCAATCAAACCTTGTATTGGCAATAGTCCACCCAGCCCTATTGCCAAGCCACTGCAATTCCAACTAAAATTCCTGAAGTTGGCAGATGGAAACAACATAGAGAAAAGCAGCTAAGGAGACAGCAATGAATTGCCCACAGATCAGCGGTGGGTTGCCCTTGGTTCAGACCGGTTCACAAGAACCGGTAGTAAAACTGGTGTGAGGCCCTGCCCACCCACCCCCTGGATGTCATCATCAGCAATCTGCACACGTGCAGAAGCAAGGCAAGTGCGCAAGCAAAGTGAATGCATGCATGTGATCCCATTGCAAACCGGAAGTAAAGGTAAGTAGAATTCACCCCTGCCACAGATGCACAGAAAAGCACATGTATTGCTGTCTGCAAAGGGTGCTTTTTCTTATACTCTGTCTGCCGGTTGCAGAAAAACATGAATGGACTGTGGAGTCCATTATGGCAGGAGCAGTGATGTCATTATCCCTTTAATGCATAAAGGGAGCTCACTTTAGCACTTAGCCAGGAAGCTTGCTGAATGCTAGATGCTGTAGTCTCTCCACATGTAATCTATGTACCACTACAAATCTCCCATGTCTCACTTGCTATGCATCCAGAACCATATTGATTGGGTTTTTATAACTGACTCCATCATAATATCCATTCAGATGTCATTTTTCCTACATAAGAAAAAAATTCAAGGATGTGAAAATAGAAGTGCATGGGTGGGTGCCTTTCAGTAAAGAAAAAAAAGGATTCTAAACCTCTGAATATTCCTATCCTTTCCAGGAATATCTATTTGTAATTAGGATTTTCATCTGAATCTTCTCCCAATTTCTTCACACTGTGTATTATATCAATGTTATTCTCTTCCCATAGGTTGTTCTCCATTGAAATCAATGGACTACTATACAAGAACATGTACAGAAACCCCAAGTACTTAATCATGCTTAATATTATATTTTAAATTAATATCTTCAGTGCCCAGACTGTATTGATCCATTTGATCATTTCAGATTCTGAAGCTTACTTTAAATATGCTGTCCCTGTTCAGGTCTGGAGGAAATTGTCCCTATAGTCCACACATATAAATGGATTGCAGTTATATAACACAATATGTATACAATGGAAACAGAATCTTCTTCCTTTTTTGAGTTTTGAACATTTTATTAGATTAAAAAATAAAATACAAAAATACAAAAGCAAATAGTAGGACACAGTGAGGAAGAGAAAGGGAAAGAAAAGTGAGGGAGGGAGGAAAAAAGGCACTGACTTCCAATTCCCTCTCTTGCAATAGAATAAAGCATTATCATCGAATCTCAACTTTTTACATTTCCATAATAATATAAACTAGCAATTTCTATAACAACAAATCAATCTAATCAGTAAAACCCAAAATCAAAGTTCCATTTTTTTCCACTTCAAGCACAAAGTCCAGAAGTGGTCTCCATGAAGCAATAAAAGTACTTATATTGTTTTCTTTGATAAAAATGGTCAATTTAGCTATCTCTGCCAGCTCCATCAGCTTCTGTAGCCATTCGTCCATGGTGGGAATCGAAATGTCCTTCCATTTTTGTGCATACAGTAGTCTTGCTACTGTCAACAGCAACACAAAAAACAGATTAGGAACACAAGTTAAAATAGGGAAGAAAATGGTAAGTGAGCACCTATCTCCCCTAGATGAGTTCAAATAACCAGGACCAGATGGATTACACCCCAAAATTCTGAAGGAATTGACAGATGTGATCTCAGAACTACTGAACTATATCTTTTAAAGATCCTGGAGCACTGGGGAACTGCCAGAAGACTGGAAAAGAGCTGATGTAGTTTCCATATTCAAGAAAAGAAAAAAATAGATCCAGGAAATGACAGACCCATCAGCCTGACCTCAATACCAGGGAAGAATCTGGAAAAGATAATCAAGCAACGAATCAGCAAACACCTAGAAGCAAACAAAGTAATAACCAAAAGCCAACATGGGTTTGTCAAAACAGATCATGCCAGAGTAATCTTAGATAACCATTTGTCTGAAATGGTGTAGGGTTTCCTGCATAAGCAGGGGGTTGGACTGGAAGAACTCCAATGTCCCTTCCAACTTTGTTAAATTATTATTTAAAAAGATCAAAGTTCCAAATTTTTTTCCCACGTCTTTTTCAATTAAAGAAAAAAAGGAAAAGTTTCTGGCTTTATCTTTACCTTCATTTTAAGAATTTTATGTATTAAAATATGAATCCTACTCCAAAATGTCTTTGCTTTATCACATCTTCACCATAAATGATGGTCCCTTCTTCACTTTTACATTTCCAACATTTATTTGAAATCCCTTTATACATTGTAGAAACAGAATCTTACCTCTCCTTACCTCAAGTATCTAGTGAAAGAATGAAGACTTTTCCAAATGCCTGAATTTAATTGAAGAGGAAGACATATCTGACACACAATTTTATATGATTAAAATATGCCTCTCGTAAGTTTTCAAATGCGAATTTAGAAGCTCCTACTTAAATGATGAAGCATCGAAGAAATTTCAAAGGAACTTGCAGGGAGAAAAGGTCAGTCTTAATTTGCCACATAGCTCAGCCCAATTTTGAGACAAATTTGCAGGTTCCTCATAGCAACAGTGAGTGAGATAGTTTAAGGAGGAAGGAACAGGAAAACAAACTAGCATGTTGTTTCTTCACGCTCTTCCAAAACCCAGAAACACAAAGGAAAACCATTATTTGTGATTTATTAGTAATCTGCAATTCCATTTAAAAAACAATAAAGGGAATGGAGCTACAAGTTATCACTTGCCAGCTTCTGATCACCAATCACATTCTGACTTTATCTCATTTTAATTTCAATGAAATCACAAACATAAAGTCCAATAACTGTGTTGTTGAACTAGATATAAATGAAAACCGGAGCATTTTGCATCGCCAACATACAAAAACACCATTAATTGTGTGTGTGTGTGGTGGGGGGTTGTCAGTATTTCTGCCATGGCCTGTTTCCTTACCTACAGCTTCCCTATATGTTGTAGAGCACTACTGACAAACAACACGTTCTATTCTCTTACCTGAATGCCTGATATTATATTCCCCTAAAGACATGAAAAATGACAGGAACTTTCATAATAAGCCAATAAACAATTTTTATGTCTTCCCATTTAAGATGTTAGCATCAAACCATCCTTCTAAATAGCAAAACTGTTGTTAATATTTCTTGTCTTTTGGGTGGGGGGGAAGCATTTTATAATCTTGCTTTTGTTACATACTCCTTTTTACAACATGGATGGTGAAGGAATATGCTTGCCTGCTTCTTAATTTGTCTTCATTCTTTTGACTGCATTAATACTGTTTTCTAGTGTTTGCCACTTGCTAGTCAAAACATCATACAAGAAGAGCCTTATATATTCAGGGATGTTATATATAAATGTAACAAAATGCATTAGACCAGGGGTGTCAAACTTGATTTCATTGAGGGCCGCAACAGAGTTGTGTTTGACCTTGGGGGGCTGTGATGGGCGTGGCCAAGGTGAGTGTGGCCAGCTTGATGTCACTCATGTCGGGGGTGCCTGTGGTGGCCCGAGCACTCTGCTAATGAAAATGGGGTCCTGATCTTCATTTTCGGCTTTGATGGCCTCCTGTAACCCTCTGCCAGTGAAAATGGAGCTCCATTTTTGCTGGCAGAGGCACCACAGACCAGTCCTTTGCTGTTTCAAGGGTGGTCCTCTGGGCCAGATTTAAATACCCCATGAGCCAGATCTGGGCCCCAGGTCTTGAGTTTGACACCCCTGCATTAGATTATATAATAGGAATTATTACATATTTTAGAAAAACAACTAGAGAAGTTTACATTTACATTAGGTAAACTATGAAAGCCTTACACTGCATAGTTTCTGAAATGCTTTTCAATATTTTGCCATCATAGCCTTAGAAGGCATCTGCATTTTTAAAAATAAAGTATTATGTGTTTTCAGGGAATTATGGTAGTGACAGATAGAAATACTAAGTTCTGAACCCCTATGTATAATTTCTTTTCAATACTCTGTAGATTGGGAAGAATGAGAAGATTTGATATGGAAATGTTTAATGTAACATATTATCAAAAAAGCTCAATCTAATAGAAAAAAACTGGGGTATGCTAAAAAAATCAGTTATAAAAATACTGAAACAGATTAGTATCTGAAAATGTGCAAAACTAAGAGGCTGCATTTTTATTTGTTCTCAGCTCCACTACATTAGTCTATCTATTCGAAGGAGTAGTGTCAAGACAGTTGAACACAATCTATTTCCATTCTTCAAAATGGTCTAGTTTTGTTTTATTTCTAATTTAATCTTTTCTAGGTTCTGAACCCAAAGATTTTATCAGAAACAAATGTAACCACCCTGCCTGAGACCATTCATTATGAGCACAATAAAGCCATTGTCCAAAGTCTCAGCCATTTCAGAATCCAAACAACTAGATGAATCAGGCAGTAAGTATAATGGGTCTAGGACCAATTTAGTCACCATAGCCAACTTGCCTCACGGCAAGAGTTACATTAATATGAAAGAATGGTGGAAGAAAAATATTAAAGAAAGGATGCAAAAGGAGAGATAAAATGAAATGTGAATGACAAAATAAAATATTTTTAAATTATTTTAAATAATGATTGATTGATTGATTGATTAATTGATTGATTGTATTTCTATGCTGCCCACTCTCCAAGGACTCTGGGTGGCTTACAACAAAGACAGTATACTAAATAGCATATTGCCCCCAAAAATCTGGGTTCTCATTTACCCACCTCAGAAGGATGGAAGGCTGAGTCAACCTTGAGCCGGTGAGATTTGATCTGCTGAACTAGCATTCAGTTGAAGTAGCTACAGTACAGCACTCTAACCACTGTGCCACTCTTTTTAAATTGAGTTTTCCTGTGGTGAGTTGGCCATAGCTATGGCAAGTTGGCCACAGTAAGTTATCGCTTTTCAAAGTGCAATGAGTTAGACATAAATTCAAGGATTATTTCAGTTCTATAACTATATTATACTTGGTAATTGGCAGCTGATTTCAACTAACAAAAAAAGCAGAGAGGGGAGGGAATTATAGAATGCAAGGGGGGAACAAGATTGTAGGTAGAATTAATGTTCTCTTCTTGATCATTCCAAATTTTAAAAAGTCCCCACCATGTCATTAAATAAAAACATTCCTAAGGGAACCAGAATTTTGTGAATGAAGAACTAGGTTCACATCACAATTCAACCAAAAAGATCACTGAGTGACCATGAAACTATCACTATCTCTTGGCCTGGCTCCATTTTGTGGATGCAATGGAATGGAATGGAATGGAATGGAATGGAATGGAATGGAATGGGACTAGACTAGACTAGACTAGACTAGACTAGACTAGACTCGACTCGACTCGAATAGAATAGAATAGAATAGAATAGAATAGAATAGAATAGAATAGAATAGAATAGAATAGAATAGAATAGAATAGAATAGAATAGAATTCTTTATTGGCCAAGTGTGATCGGAAACACAAGGAATTTGTCTTTGGTGCATACCAGTGGTGGGTTTCAAAAATTTTTACTACCGTTTCTGTGGGTGTGGCTTGGTAGGCATGGCTTGTTGGATGTGGCAGGGAAAAATATTGTAAAATCTCCATTCCCTCCCCAGAGGAAGGTTACTGCAAAATCCCCATTTCCTCCTTATCAGCTGGGATTTGGGAGGCAGAAAGTAGATGGGGGTGGGGCCATGCAGAATTTTTACTACCAGTTCTCCAAACTACTCAAAATTTCCACTACCAGTTCTCCAGAACAGGTCAGAATCTGCTGAAACCCATCTCTGGTGCATACGCTCTCAGTGTACATAAAAGATATAAGTGATAAATCATTATCATAGTCATCATAAATACATTCATCGTGAATCATAAGATACAACACTTAGTGATAGTCATAAGATACTAAATAAACAATCAAAATCATACTAGGAAACTAAATAAAACAATATAAATCAAAAGATACAACCAACAAGGTTATAGTCATAAGTAGAAAAGGAGATAGGTAAAAGGAAGGATGAGAAGAAGAATAGTAATACAGTCTTAGTTTGACAGTGTTGTGCAAGAAATTTTCACAGATAAATTGCTCAATGCATTTGGGAGGAAACAGGATTTTTTAAAAAGGTCAGTAATAACAATATAATCCTTACAAAATAAGACTAAAGATCTCTCTGGGCCACAAATGAAGAACAAGTGATCTTCTTAGTCAATGTACTATAAAAGCAAGAATAATGGAAGTTGTAATTCAGCAAGACCTGGAGGATCACAGATCTCTTAACTTCTGTTCTGGAATCACAATATATTTCCAACAGTGAAAACAGTTAGAAGTTAAATGCCACATAAGCTATATTCCCTTTTTCTGGTATTCCGTATGTGGGACTAAAGTGCTTAAGATTTGTTATTTAAAATGACAAATTACCATTAGCTTATATTGTTTTCCATACATGTATATAGTGATATAAGACATTTAAAATCCTGATTAAGCATCTATCCAAGCTTTCTGAACCATCTCCTCTCCAAAACCATACACCTCTAAAGAAAATAGTTGTGTACAATGTTCTGATATTTCTCAAATGTAATATAAATTCATTATTAGAAGAGTGCTGACAATGGGAGACAACGCTAGTTCCCAATAACAAACATTGGGCCAACCTTTGCTCTACTACTGACATTACAGCAGCAATGTAAGATGAAGGCTTATCCTTGATTTTTCTGAAATTGTTGATGCTAAAGTAAGATTTTAACTGCGCAGAGGGTTTTGTTTAATCCAAACTAAGTAAGATGAAACCCCCCCCCCCTCACACTCCAAAATAGCAAAAATAATCCATCAAGGTTTAGCCTGCATGATGAAATAATAGAGGCTTTTTTTTTTCATTTAACATATAAATTCCTCCATTCCTCAAGCTACTTGGTCCAGTTTTTCAAGATGACATTTCCTCTTCTATTGAGACCCTGCTTTTCATGACATGCAAACAGGGTGGCAAGCGATCCTCTGGGACGGGAAACATAAAGCACATCAATACTTCCAGAAACACCTCATCAGAAGAGCTCTATTGGATGTTTGGATTAAAACTAAGCAACAAAATTATATAGAAATTCCCAATTGGCTGTTGATCCTGGAGATGTTTGTACATCCAAATTTCATGAAATGAGGAAGAGTGATCACATATAAAGACATACTGAATGAAAAAGGAGAGCTGAGGTCTAGACAGGACTTACAAGAAGAAGGGATAGAACTAGAATGGTGGGCATATCTTGAGATTCAGTCCCGATACGTGAAAGATAAAAATGAATGGGGCATAAGAACCGAATCGATAGAATTGGATGAAATCTTACAAGGGGCAGATGTGAAGATGATTAGGAAATTATATAAATATTTACTGGATTATGGCATGATGGAAGAGCAAGTGAAAGAGACCATGCTCACCTGGAGTAAGAATTTTGGTATGGCATAGATCTAGATAGCTGGCAAAAACTATGGGAGAGGTACAAAAAACTTACTTTAGCCACTGTATATAAAGAAAATCAATACAAGATGTTCTACAGGTGGCATTTCCCACCCTCAAGACTGGCCAAGATGTGCAAAAATTGCTCACCAAAATGTTAGAAATGTAAAGCAACACTAGGCACTTATTAACATATGTGGTGGGATGCTCAAAAGCCAAGGTTTTTTGGCTCCAAATAAAACAGTGACTAGAAGAGATATTAAACCAGACAATAGATATGATGCCAGAACTCTTCCTTCTGTGTATAGTAAGGGATAATTAGAAAAAAGAAGAAATATATCTTATGGTACACATATTAATGGCAGCAAGGTTGATATTCGCACAAAATTGGTAATGCAGAGAGAACCCACAGGAGGTAGAAATAATCAACAAAATATTGACCTGTGCAAAAATGGACAGGTTAACAACGGAGCTCAAAGATAAAGATGAATTGGAATTCTATGTAATCTGGAATACATTTTATAAATGGCTAGAGAAAAGGAGGAATGTAGGGACAGAAAATTAGAAACAGAATGAAGAAAGGGGGAGAAAAATAAATAAAATAATGTAAGAAATATTAGATAGGAATAAATTGGATTTGAATAGATACGAAGGGAATATGTATGTAACCGAAGTGGGACTGAATGTATAAAAAATATATATGGAACATGCATGATGTTATATTGTAATATATACGAAAGAAAAGGTGTTAGAAAAGTATGTATCAGACAAGTTGCACCAAGTCTAATGTTTTTAAATTGTATATTTAATAAAATTATTTTTTTTAAAAAGAGAGAGCCTGATTTTCCTTGAGACATAAGCCTGTTCAAATACCTAACACATATTAACAAGGATACAGCTATTTTATTGTTTATATAGTATGTTATTTATACTGTATATTATGGTTGCTGTATTGAAATGAAAGGACAGTCTTTTCAAACCACACTTTATGAAATACTTTATGAAAGTATTTCTCAGTTCCTTCTCTCTCACTCTGCAATGTTTTGATAACATTCATTGTATTTTTATATTTCCTAGATGAGCAAGGTATATTCCATTTTTGCTCCTGGACAGGTTGAATATAAAAAGATTAATGATGATGACAATGATGATAATAATAATTACCCTTCAAGTAGAGAAAGCTGTTTCGCTATAAGAGATGCAGAGTAAATGTCCATTCCATTAAAAATTATATTCAATAAACTTGGGACAGTCATTTCTCTCACCCAAGTGACACCATCTAGCTAATCTTGGCTGTTTGCAAAAGATTAGGAAAGTTGGACCTAGTAACTGCATGAACAGAAATCCATCAGAAAATTCCTAGGCTGTAGCTTAGGTAGCAAAGTTAACATCCTCAAGGAAGGATGGCAATAGCAAAACATTTCTGTATGGTTGCCAAAGAAATGGCACAGGCATAACCCTAAAGTTACCAGGAAATCACTCAGCTCAAAGAAGATTTTAATGTACCTTAAAGTTTTGTTACAATGATATGCCTTCTGAGCAAAGTAGGATACTGGATATATTTAAAATAAACAATTAAGTAAACTTTGTAGGAATCACAGATCTCTCTAACAGAAGTATTAGTTATGTGAAATGAAATATTTTTTATAACTAATCCTTCCAATATAGCTTTTTGCAATCTGGTACTACTCTCCAAATGTGTTTAGAATGCACTTCTCGCAATTTCCAAGAAACATAATCACACTAGCTATGTTTTCTGGTGAATTCACTCTATCAGATCCCACTAAATTACCACAAATTCTACTGTATCCGGAAGGCACAACATACAGAAACATCTCTTAACATGGAGTTGAGAAGATTTGCCTGCTTCACAGAACTCTTGCTGATGTTGTAATCATTACTGAAGTAAAACATGCCAAAAGCTTTGCATGGTTTGGAATATTGCTGTATAAATGCAAAACATCCTTGTTCTTCTTTTCCTTTTACATATACTTGTAAATATTTGCCATCTGTCAATACAGCCTTCCTTTCATCTAGTTCTACTCTTAGGGCAAAACATATCTTAAGTCATAATTCCTCATCATGAATTGTGCCCAGAGACATAACTTTCTGCAAGTTATGCTTTCTTTTCAATTTAAATAATGCAACTTATGGAAAATAAGTTAAATTATTCATATATGTATGAATATATAGTATGCATGTGTTTCTTTTTAAATGTTTTAGTAAGATGATTACTAAACATCTGATTAAGATGATTTTCCGGAGCCTAATTCGCAATAAAAATACATTAAGACATCTTTGCTTCATAATACTAGATTTGATTGTATGTTTTTAATATTGGGGAATCATATGCCATTTAGTTGTACATAGTTGTAGGTATAAAAAATGTATATGTACAATCTTCAGATTTGAGCAACCTATAAGTAAATTAATAAATAAAATTAAAGTCATGTGGTCTCCCGTTCGTTTGTTCCTTGTCTCATTTTACCTTGCACCATGGCTGCTTATTGAAATATATGTGTGGGGAGGGAAGTATAAATGTTGGTGGAAAGAGAGAGAAAGGGAAAGGGAAAAAGGGAGGACCAATTATTAGTCATTACATTTCAGCCCTATTTGTCTTAAACATTTTAAAGTATGCTTTAAATATGAATGCAAAATTAAAAATGGGACTGCAATTTTAAGATTCTGAGTACTCTGTTTGCAAGAGGGATGAAAGACAATGGAAATAGGTGATGGAATCACCAGCTACTCAAACCATTCATATTCATTTTTTTCTGTGTCTACGAACTTTTCCCCAGATGTGTTGAGATTCAGGATTTCCAGCATTTCCTAGTGAATCAAATGGGGACCATTGCAATATATAAGGAAAGCATCATGGGAGAACAGGAGGGAGCACACTAAAAAGGGCTATACCAGTGGTGGGATTCAAGTAATTTAACCACCGGTTCTCTGCCCTAATGATTTCTTCCAACAACCAGTTTGCCAAACTGCTCACAAAGTTAACAATCGGTTCTCCCAAAGTGGTGTAAACCGGCTGAATCCCGCCACTGGCTATTACTTACTCTGTTCCTTTATAGTCATTAATCAAATGAAGAAAGATAATGAAGAGAGACAACAAAGGAATGTGTGTGTCAAATCAAGAACAGTCTGGAACCAAAAAAAGCAAACAATTCTCAAGATAAATTTTGAGGATGTCACTTCACTTAGGCTCTAGAAATCAAAGACCTGTCCAAGATATTCCATTGGGTCCTCCAGGAATAAACATATGAGTGCAGGAGAGATTAAGGTCAAACTCAGATATCCACCATCCATCCTAGTTAAATGTGGAAGGTAAGATCAAATACCTTCAAAGCACAGCAGATATCTAGGAAAGGGTGAGCTTCAGTATAACCCAAGTATTTATGTGTAAACACCCTTTAAAAGGTGTTCCTTATCTAGTACCTTGCTAATTTCTTATCTAGTACCTTGTAAATCTCTTGTTCTGACAGTCTCCTGTTGATTTATGTGTCCTTGCCTGGGAATTACTTCCTCAGTTTTCATCATATTCACTATCTCCTCAGCCTCATTGGTTCTGCAAGACATTGACTCAGACCATGGACTGTGGAAATGAAATACTGAGAAAAACAACAAAGGAAAATAGAATGAGTGCTCCATCCACATTTTTTCCCCTGTGATTTCTATAACCTAGGCTCAGCTAAGGTACACATGGAGTTCACAATTTTATATGAGTTTTTATATCAGCAATCCATTATTTTATTTATTTATTTATTTATTTATTTATTTTGTCAACAAGTACAAGGAAACAAGTATCAGTATAGACATAGACATGGACACATGAAAAAATGGCACAAATAAATGGATATAAATAAGCAAAACATAGCCATAAACACATAAAATGAGTACATATAAAGGGGGACAGTAGGACAGGGACGGTAGGCCCGCTGGTGCGCTTATGCATGCTCCCTTAGGGACCTCTTAAGAAACGTGTAAGGTCCATGGTAGACAGTTTAAGGTAAAAGGTATGGGGGTTAGAGAAACTAACAACAGGATTAGGTAGAGTGTTCCAGACGTTTACTACTCTATTGCTGAAGTCATATTTTCTGCAATCAAGATTAGAGTGGAATACATTTAGTTTGTATCTATTGATAGCCCTTGTGTTATTGCGGTTGAAGTTAAAGTAGCCATTAACAGGTAGGACGTTATGGTAGATAATCTTGTGTACTAAACTTAGGTCAGATCTCAGACGGCGTAGTTCAAGTATCCAGGCTTAAAGTTTCAAGCCTGGTGGTATAAGGAATTTTATTGTGAGCAGAGGAGTTGAGTACTCTTCTTGTAACATACCTCTGGACCCTCTCTAATGTATTAATGTCCTAAATACAATGAGGGTTCCAGGTGAGCAATATTTAAGGATAGGTCTGGCAAAGGTTTTGTATGCCCTAGTTAGAAGTATAGCATTACCAGAGAGAAAACTTTGTAAAATAAGGTTGACAACTCTTAATGCCTTTTTAGCAATGTTGTTACAGTGAGCTCTGGGGCTTAGATCTTTTGAATGAGTATACCTAGGTCCTTGACAGAGTGTGGGTCATGTTTTAGATCATTTCCACCCAGCTTGTATTTGATGTTCTGATTTTTATTGCCAATGTGCAGGACATACATTTATTATGGTGTAAACTATTTTCATAAAACTGCCTGTTATTCCTTTCTTAAAACAATAATGGGATGGTGGAGGGGTGGAGTTAAATCAATGGAGTCTAATGCGTTTGGAGAAGGCTCTGTGAGCTCCCTTTTATGGTTCCTGTGGGTGGGTGCTTGAGAAGAGGATATCTCAGTGGCTTCACTTTTGGAATACAGATCTCAGTTTAGTGAGGTTTCCCTGCAACCAACTTAATTGTCTTTTCAGCATCAAAGTCCCTTTTTTTTCTTACTGGCTTTTAAACATTAATTTATGGAATGAATGCTCCCTAGTCATGCTGCCATGTGATCCATTAGATATGTTTATTTCCACTGTTTCAGCTTCTGTTGCTGTCAAGCACTGGGGAAATCAAGAAATCTAGTCAGTTCAAATAAATATAAACGTTTATTGCAAGCTTAAACTCTCTACAACAATCTGAACTACTAACGGTCAAAGCTAATTAGTGGTAGATAAGAATCAATGGAATTCAAGGTGGGCTGGGCTTAGATCTCTTGTGGGTACGAAGGTACTCGAAACTGATGATGCATTTGACTCTTTCCCTCGGACATAGCCTGGTCATCTCCTACATTGCTCAGTAGCTGAAGTAAACAAATTTGAGTTCATATTTACTCATTGAATGTATCTTACAGAAAATTTCCATTGTGCTTTAATGCAACTAACCTTGGTAAAGCTTTTAAACTGAAAGTAGCAAATAAATTCTTAAATAAAAAAATATTCCATCTTTTTCTACAGATGAATCTAGATCTCATCCATTTTGTTATCTGGGAAATTAACTGTTGCTGGCAGCTCTCAGAAACCAAAGGAGATGCACATTCATGGTGCTTGAGAAAAAGCTCCACATAGAGCTGAATATGCGTGCAGACAATCAGAAAATCTAATTTTAATGGTTTTTACTATGGAATAGGCTAATATTCTGCACCACTGGATCAAAATAGGAAGTTTCTTTTTGACAATAGCCAGCCACATGTTCTCCAGGAAGCTGACAAGCAAACCATGAAGGCCATTGACCTTCATAAGTGTTCATCTGCAGGATCTGTCCTTCAAAGGTATAAAGCTATCACATTTCACTGTTTTTCTCGGAGATACAGAATTAGAACTTACTTATATCCTATGGATATAATATTGCCTTCAGGATCACTACCACCTCCTCCTCCTCTTTCTCTCTTTCCATATCTAATTGGAACTGCAAATGGTTGTAGTAATGAAGACTTGTCATCAGAATCAACACCCTTGCTGGTTTGAAGAATTAATTTCTTTGAAATTAATTTCCAACATACACAGACTCACACAAGCATGCATATTTCAGTTATGGGCTTATTTTAACTATCCCAGTGTATCAACTGGTATGTCAATATAAACCACTATTCACAACCTTTGATTCTGAGTCTAATATTGTCTTAATCTAATTTTATGTGGCCCTTAACCTGTTTTCAAAACCCATCTTCAATAAACTGAGACCTCAATTGAGAATGATATATGAGCCTTTCCTAGCAGCCTGTTGCCTAGGGAAATCAGAGATAATTAGACATCTAAGACACAAAGTAGGAGATGTTAATGGGTAAATTAGATGATTTTACTTTTCTTCTTTTTTTTTTACTCACATGGTACTTATTTCAATCTCACCTACTAATTGGCATGTGGCCCAAATATTTTCTCCAAGGGTGGGTAACTTTCTATAGTTGCTTTTGGTATAAACACATGGACAGAGAAGCAATAAGTGTCTGGCACATAGCAGAACTCCCTTCAGATTTAAAGTCAGTTTTATAACAACTGATAAGCTTCACTAAATGAAACAGTCACATGAAGGAGTCAGTAGCACAGAATGGGATTTTAGAGCAAAGAAAGACTATTCTATAGAAAAGGTATCTCAGACATGCAGCCCATAAAACCCAGTATGATTATTTTGCACAGCACCTGCCTCCCTAACACATATAGGAGAATATAGACTGGATATAGGGTATCAGCTTGCAAATCTCAGCCCAGTATTACAGATCTCTAGCTCAGAAGAAAGTGTATCTCCATGATCAAACTAGGCAGTCTGAGGATCAGCTGTAGTCATATCTCCAACCTCACTCTACAAAGAACCTTCACAGCTTAGGTCAAGGTTGTCAAACTCCTGGCCCGCTGGATGCATCACAAGTTGGCCATGCCCATGCTGTTTAGCGAAGGGGGGGAAAGTCCCAATACATCATGTGAAACCGCTGTGACGATGTGAGTTTGATATCCCTGTCTTAGGGCCAGGATTTTCCATTTGCTACTTGCACAGCTGGCAGAGGTGCAGCAGGAATGGTCCTGGTAGGTTGGAATGGTGTTACCCTTATTCGTTTCAGGAGATACATTTTCTTTCTGGTCAAATTGTTGGGTTTCAGCTTCTACTTTTCCCCAAAAAGTCCATTTACTTGCACTCCAATCAATGGCTGAAGATTGCCAGGAGGCCCTGAAAAGCCTTAGCTTTATCACACACCCTGCTGTCTGGGATGGGCAGAAGGAAACTGTGGTGGGGTGTGTGGGGAGCTTTATAGCAAAATATATTATATTCTTTATACTGTCTTCCTCTTCCCCTAAACGTTAACAGAATTCACAATGGACTGAAAATCAGCATCTCGGTTAGATAATTGCCAGTTTAAAACTGTCTAACTAAGACTAAGTTAATCAAGTAAAAATAGAAAAAATGGGGGGAAATCTTTTACTCAAACTTCCTTAAACCCCCAAATGAGTTACCCAAACCTAATGTACATATCAAAGGAGAAGGTCTGTAAAAACAAATCAAGTTAATTAAAATGGTCTCCCAGTGGAACTGCATGTTTACAAGAACAAACTTCATAGATAGCATGTAGCTACACACACCAATGCCCCTCAAGTGTCACCCTAAAATCAGCACATACATACTTCCACACCCAGGAAAAGTTCCTCTATAAAACAATGTCTCTGTACTCCATTTTCTCTGCAACTAGCCCAAGGGAAACCTCTTTGCTTTGGGGGAATAAACAATTCTCCTTTCCTCACAGCTGTCTGGATTTCATTTTTATTTATTCTTGTGCAACCCCGGCTTGGATTGGAACTCCAAATTATTTTTCTGAGAGGTGAGAAATGCAGACATTCCCTTTCATCAGCATCCTCTGAATTCCTTTTCAGTGTCATTTAAGGGCCTCCTTTTATTCACAACCATCAGCTGGCAGAAAAGGAGAGCAAAAGCAGGAAGCAGAAGTAATCAACAAAACTGGCAATCAGGATTTGAGGGACACCATTCCTTAATATAAAAATGAGGAAACAGGTTCCCTGTCCAAATGGCAGAAACAAGGATCATTTGAGGCTGAACAGCTAATTCTCTACAGAACTCTCCCTTTAGGCTGATCCTTGCCTACTACCCAGTAACTGTCCCAGATCATGAGCTGCACTGTAGACCAGTTCTACCCTCTTCCTGACAGTTACTGTCCATGCCGGTCCAGCTTCTTCCCCAGAATGGCTACTTTCCATCTGTAATAGACCAATGAGATAGGTAAGTTTTGGACCCTGTCTATCTGTCCCCTAAATTCAGTTGGAGAATAACCTTTAGTCATTCTTGAAGGACACCTTGACATGATTCAGCTTTCCTCTCATCTGCAGTCATAGCTAAAGCCAGCAGACTTTGGATTTTTCTGAACCATAATCAAATCGAAGTTTCCACCTTGTCTTGACAGAAACTAATATCCTATTTGAAAAATGTCTGTCATTTTGGCAGTAATTGAGCTGAAGATGCATCTGTCCACCTCATCATCCTCATTTAGTGGCAGGCATATTCCTCCTCCCCTGCATTAGTTGAAGCGTTGGAAGGGCAGGAGCCACAACTGCACCTAAATCTTCAAGAAGTAATAATGAGTCCAGAAGGAACCCCAGATCATGCATTCAGTCTGTCTGGGTGAATGTGATCCCATCCAGCATCAAAGATAGCATAGTTCTAGAACCAGTAGGCTCCAAAATCCACATACACTCAATCCTCAATTTCCAGAATTCATCTGAAGCTTGTTATTTCCCATCCAGTTCCTCAGAGTCTGTAGACTCTAGGATAAGATATCTCACTGAGTGGCTCCATGTAGATGTTAAAAAGAAAGAATAGAGCAACAAACCTGGCTACACATAGCAGGGGCTGTGGGCAGGATCTCTTTTCCCCAATCATTACCAACTGGAATCAACCCCAAAGAAAGGCGAACCAGCGTAACATCATTCCTCCCACTCCCAATTGTCTGAGCTGATCCAGAAGGATTGATTGATACCACTGTAAGGTCAAGTTGGGACAAGATGGATACACTCTCCCAACTGCTCATGCCAGAGATCATCCCTCTAAAAGCACAACCAATTCAGGGGTGGGTTCTACTTACCTTTACTACCAGTTCGCAATGGGGCTGCGCACACTCATGCGCATAAACTTTCTGATGACGTCGGGGTTCGTGGGCAGAGCCTCCCACTGGTTTTACTACCGTCCGAACCTACCACTGAACCAATTCCATTTCCAACCCATACCCAAATCTGAATCCTGACTGAAAAGGATCCTAATAATCTGTTTCATCCAAGAGAGCTCATGTCACTAAATTGGAGCTGAAAGTGGTGATGGTGGCAATCTGCAGATAATAAGGGTGAAGTACTGCTGCTTTGCCACCTTTATTGCCACTAAGTAGCTTTAATGGTGGCTTTAACTCATGTTTGGTTAAGTTCATTCCTGATTGAGCACTAGTGATGCTATAGATGTCTGTTCTTCCATTTCATCTACCTCAGTTCGTCCATGAACCACATGGAGTGATAGAATCCACAAGAGGGGAGAGGATCATGTGCACAATCTGATCCAATGACTTAGCTGCCCCCTTATTTCAAGTGGCAACCAAGGCTTTGAATGGACTATGTAGCAGAGTAATGGGATCAGACCCCAGCTCCTTCTGAAACCTATTCTTGTCCATTGATCACTATGGCTGGACCAATCTAAAAGGTCCAACCTCTCTGCAGTTGTTAGTGGCACTACAGCAGGGGTGTCAAACTAGTGACCTGCAAACCAGATGTGTCACGCACAGGCCACACCCATCCCAGATCCATAAAGGCAATAAAAGTTGCAATATGTCATGATACATCAGGTGATGCGATCGAGTTTGACACCCATGCACTAGAGAATCCCATGGAAACCAGTGCCTAACCTGATCATGACAAGGAAGACACAAAAACTTCTCCAAGTTGAAGTCACACAACCATTGTCCCACAATGAACTCCCAAGCTATCTAAGACTCATTTCTAGGGAAGGGAGACTAAACTCCCCTAATATCCCCCAGACCCCACTACAAACCCAGAAATGAGTCAAGATGCCCAGGCAGGGAAGTTGTTATGTAGCAGGGAGGCTGGTCTAACAGCAACAATACCAACTGATCTCTGGAGCCCAACTTAATGAAGTGTCTCATATCCAGAAACCTGGTGCAATGCCCCAAAAGTCAGTGATAATGTTGTCATTCAATAGCCATTAAGACAAATATTGTTCCAGTTAACAAAAATTGCTGCCAGATAATTAACTAAAAATAAATGGCAGTTTTGCAGTAGTGTTTTGAGTTACTTTTTTCCAGTTTAATAAGGTTGTTGAATGGCATATCATTATACTCTCATTCCATTTTGACTCATTTTACAACAGTCTAGGAAAAGACTTCATTGTTGTGACTCAGGCTAATGAACTTCATGTGATCCTTATGATAATTTGAGTTTGAGACTTATGCTGTAACTCAAGCATGGTTGATCTTTGCTTTGGTGAGATCCACAGTCAAGAAGGAAACTCACTGCTTCCTAATTTAAAAAACGATGCTTTCTTTTCTAATCTGAAATTCTAGAGGACTGGCATGGGGTTGTCCTCCACAACTCACCAAGGGCTACAAAAAGAAATTTAATGGAGGATCCACGGTAGCCGCTAGGCTGGACTAAACATCCAGCATCCCAATCCAAAGAAAACTTTCTTGAAGGGCTCTAAAGCCCTGTGAAGCCATACGTAAGTCTAAGTGCTATTGCTATTGCTAAAGTGCCTTAAATTCCAGCCAACTGCATCATAAAATGGGAGCAGCTTAAAGGTGCAGTACAAAAGAACCAACCATAACCTCAGAATAAAGCAAGCAATTGATTTTGAGATTAAATATTTTATTACCATTGCTAAAATGAACACATATGTTTGGTATCCCCATTATATGATGAATTGTAAAAAAATAGTTTTAGTACAGTATCAAAATTTACATACTTATGTCAAAAGGCCAACATCGCTCAAATTATCTCCTGCAGAACTTGGCTAAGATCCATCAAACAACAAAAATTACTCCCAACCCTCAACCAGAGAAAAAAACAGCTTAGACATTTCTTCCTTGAATAGTAGCCAGTTGCAATCCATTTATTAGACTGAATGGAATACTTTGTGATACAGCATTAGGAAAAGAGACTGCTATTCAATGAAAAATAGTTTAATATTCCATTGATCCAGAAAAATACTTAAAACCTCTCTAGAGTTGTTTTTTGGATCTAGTCCTTGACCACGGGCACAAATTCTTTGAGGGTCTCTCGCTTTCACTGTTCTCATGTAATATAACAATTTTAATATAAATAATGAAAAACAATTGTGTTAGCTAGCATGACATTAAAAAAAATCTGATTGAATTACTAAAGCACATTTTTGATAACCTTTTTTTCCTGGAAAAAAGGGGGCTGATAAATGCCACTCTATTATAGGATAAAAGGCTGCACTATATTAGTGCTGGAGCCATCTAACACCCACCATCATAATAGCGGAGAAAAAGAAAAAAGGAAAACAAACAGGATAATATCAATTTTGAATTAAACCCTCTTAATCATCCCAATCTTGGGAATTGTTGCATTCCTATTGCTGTGTTAAATACTCAGGTATGATTAAAAAGTCAAAGCAACAGCATTTAATCACAAGCCTGTTGCACATTCATACAAATATTACTGCATTTTGATATATACACAAAATAGCTATCAGACATTTAATACACAGAATCTAATATTATACTTTGGAGGGGATAGGAGGGAAATTTTAATGTAAGCCCATTTATGTTCAAAAACTCAAGCAAAATGAAAAAGCATTTTCAACCTCAGATTAATGAAGGACATGCTTTCAAGAATCCTCAACATTTCTTCTAAAAGGATGTGAACCTCTGCAAGAAAAGTTCTCCTGAATCCCAAATAAATACAGTGTTATTCTGTTAGCCATACACATTTGTGAAATCAAGTATTATCTTATAAAACTGAAGAACCTAGCTCCCTGACATTTAGAAGGGACTTGTAGGGTTGGATTAAAGATTCCAAATGCTTAATATCTATAGTAGCACAATCCTAAAACCCACATCAGCAAACAAGCAACTGGCAAGGGATTTGTTGAACATCAAACTACGATGAGCCATTTCAGTGTGATGACATATGGGCTCGGTGCAGGACTCTGCTACTGAAATCAATTTAATGAAATAAGGAGCACCGAATGTAGCTAATTATTTTCAGGTACTTCACAAAATTTCTACATGGTACAAAAATGATGTCATGTGGCAGGAGCTGAGAATTACCCTAAAGGTCGGCTGTAGCGTCAATTACACTGGAGCACAATTACTACATAGGAAATTAGTATAATCAGATAAGAAATGAGTCAGGAAAGAGAGGTTATATTTTGGTTCAAATTATCCAGGATCCAACCTAAAATTAATCTTAATTATGTCTATCAGAAGTCTGATGACTAAAATAGTGTAGCAACCTTCAGCCCCCAAATGGAGAATTTTATTTGTGTCTTATCTAAAGGAACTCACAAAAACTAGAAGCATAATTGTCACATCCAGAACACTTGGATTCATAGGATCTCTAGACCCCACGGAATCCAGCAGTCTATCCTGAACTATACTTGTGGTGCAATGTACAGTTAGATTATACTTAAGTTTACATCCTGTAGGCTCTCTTTAGAGAAGAGGCCTTTTGGCTGCTCATTCTCTCTATAGCAAATATGATGTGGACTTGTGTCAAAGACCACAGATTCCACAAAAGACTCTAATACTTATCAATATCCTGAGTAGCTGGATATGACAGGAATTTGAACTCCACTAAGTCTAGTTCTCTGCATGGTCCACAGTAGCAAAAGAAAAGGGAGCAAGAGGCAATTGCTCCTCAAGTCACAGCAGAATCTTAGTCTCCAAATGCTGATGAACAGTAACAACAGGATCATTATATATACTGGGACTCAAGAGATCCAGTCTGGATGGACTCTACAATTGATCCTGGAGCAAACATAAGTATACACATTTGTGTATGCCATTTTCATTCAAGCACTTATTAAATGTGCCAAAAAAAAAAAAAGGGGGTAGCAAAATCAGGGATGACTCATAACAACAGCCTTGGTTAGCAATGAAAATTCTGGTTCTTATTGTGGCTGTAAAATGAGGTCTAGCTATAAGCCTAAATCTCCAAGGTTGGATTAACTGTATTTCAGAGTACTGAAAATAACTTGTTGGTCTGGCTAAACTGTTGCCTATTAAATGCAGAATCCTAAAGACTGGGTGAATTGGTAGACTAGACAAGGGCATATATTCCTCTTTTCATAAAAAATGAAAAAGGAGAACCTCTTGAACTATAGCTTGATTTGAATACCTAGGAAGTTCCTAGGACAAATAATAAGTCAATCACTCCACAAATACTGTTGGGTTCTTGTATTCTCTTAACTTGGTTGTTTTCCTGTATACATTTCTAGGTAACATCATCAATCATGGGAAACTGCAATTTACTGATAATTATATAGTTTGCCCTGCCAGACTTCGTTCTGGTGTCATTGTTTTTTGTTGTTAAAATTATCAAGGAAGAAACCACAGTCCAATCAAGACCAGGAAGGCAAGCTACTATACATAAGTAACCAGCAAATTATTCTTCCATGCACTGGTAATATTATTAACCTAGAAACTAAGATCTGTAGAAACATCTGCAGAAAAACAACCAAGGACCCATCTGGTTGGATCTGTAAGCACCTTAAAAATGCATCAGTTTCCACTGATTTCTCAGGAAAAAGTTTTACCAGATTAATACAAATGCTAGGCAGGTATTTCTTGACTTCAAGAAAGCAACTGATATTGGATACTATGGTACTATAATTATCAAATATGGGGTTTATGTTGTGTTTATTAAATGATCCACAACTGCCTGAAAACTGTGTTCAAAGAGTTAATTCATTAATGGTCCACATTTTTAAAAAATCCAATGGGATGCCACAGAGTCTAGTCCTAGGCCCGTTTTCAACATTTTTATAAATAACTTGAATTTTCATTACCATTTTCATGATAATGTTTTTCAACAATTTCACAGATATAAAAAAAACCAAGGCCTGTTCTTTATCATCAGAAGATATTAAAAAGGATTATGTTGCAGGGTAATAGATTTCAGTTGAATATCAAACCAAACCAAACCAAACCTTCCTAGCAGCAAGAACAATATGATAATACTATCCAGAGAAATGATGGATTCCTCTTAATTTGAATGTGCTCAAGTGGTGGCTAGATGACTATCGATTAGGAATGATTTAATATAATTTCTATACAGAATAAGGGTTAGAATCAGTGGTCTCATAAGCGCCTTCTAATTCTATGATTATTATGCTACTGTTCCACGGTATGGGTTTCAGTGTTCAGTAAACTACCCTTAACCTCCTCAGTCAAAATATTATTCTTTTTTTCCTGCATTATCTTTAAAGCCATGGAATGTTTTGTATATCAGCCTTCAATTTTGAGTGCCAGATTTTTGGAATTGAGATGATTTCAGCATCCATCATAGTCATGATGGGTTTGTCATTTGTCTCTAAGATTAGCCCAGGTTTTACACCCAGGAGCTCCCTGAAATATTTTCTTAGCATTACCCAATTTCACACTATTCTCTGATCCACTTGCCCAGGAGCAAAACCTCCTTTCCTCTTTCTAATTCACCTTATTGTTTCATCTGCTCTGAAAAATACACTAACATTGTACATCCAAAGTGAATGTATTACCAACAGATAGAGTTTGCTTTGTGTGAAGTCCTGTTCAATTCATGATACACATAACTCATTTATTTCTGATACCCTGCAGAAATTGTGTCAGTTACATAAAGTGTTGGTTTTCAGCCTAAAAGTAGTGGCCAAGGAAGGACATTTATGATATTTGAGAAAATGTTACTGAAGGTCATAAGTCAATGATATGGCCATCATTTAAACTTTTGGAATAACTTTTAACAATTTCCTTTCCTTAAATGACTTGTGCTTGTTATTCTCTTTAATGTAGTCATGATTTAAGCTGAAGCCTCATTCTAAGACTCTTGGCTTTCAACCTAATTTTGAATTTATAACTGAGAGATAAGAAGCCTATATCCATAACATTTTCCCAATTATTTGTGATTTCTCTGGAAATGAGTGTCCTTCATTCTGGTACTAGTGTCTATATTTTCTCTCAATCTATAACTGTCACCCTTACAGCTACTCCTATCATTAGCATTCAAGCGTTCTTGGTGAATTGCTCCTTAGTCTTGTTTGCCATTTTCACAGCACATCCATCCATTCTTGTCTGCCAATCATGAATATCCCGTTTTCATCAGTCTCTAATTCAAATTGATTAGAAACGGCGTGCAGCTCCATGTTCCGAGAGCACAACTTTCCCCTTTTCAAGTTTTTCTGTGTGGGTTTGTGTGTGCATTAAAAATAAAAGCCCACAAGTTTGATATCGGAGCTTTTTTCTCTTTAGATATCAGCATTCCCCTATCTATTAAAAAAAAAAAAAGCTGTGTTCACTCCACAGCTCTGGAAACAGTCCCTCCCTTCCGGCATTCTCCTTGATGTATATGTGCGGAACTCCAATCAAGATTTAGCCATGGATACAATTGCAGCTACCAGGCACCATGTCTCCAGAGCATTACTAAGGTACCCTGTCTTCAGTCTGGCTCAAAGATCTATTTCAACCCTGAAAGAGCAGCACAGGCTTTTGATGCCCGATTACTAAGAGTACCTCAGGACTTGGCTGCACTTTGCTACAGAGGGAATATTTCTTTTAATAAGAGAAAGACCAGTTCTTTAGTATGCAATCACCAAAGTGGATAAGAATAAAATGATTCTTGGTCTATGTTTTTAGAGCAATGAGGCATCACAATTTTAGTGCTTACATATGTAGTTTTTCTTTTGCTACAGTATTGGCTCTTGCAAGACATGAAGGTTTGGGGTATTTAGCAATAATCCTAACATTTGGAAAGAAAATGGTTTCAGCCGCAGATTGGCTATTCACCATTATTCAATATTTAATACAATTAAATATAAGACTACTTTTTTTTCAAACTGTGAGCACAGTTCATTGGAATCTCTTGATTTCTTTTCTTTTTTTTTACAAAAGTACTTTCTCTGAGAGTTTTCCATCTGGATTAATGCGAACAACCTTGATTATTGTTACCTATATCTGTGTGTGTGTTTGTGGGCGTGGGTGTATTGAAAATGCTTGTGGCAAAAGCAGAATGGAGTATATTAGTTGCAGATCTGGATACATCACACAAAAGTCTATGAAGAAAAGACTCTTCTATTTTCCAGTGGTGGCCTAGAAAGTGTTTGGCATTGTCTCATTATTATTAAAAGGGTTGCTTTGACGTCCACTGATACTTGGAAACCTTCTTTGTTTTGACAGCCATTCACATTGGCCCTTTGTACTGGCTTCCAGACAAGTGCTGTCTAATTCCAGGACACGAGCCTGCAGCATCTCCAAGTTTCCTCCACACAACCTGAAAAAGTAAATTGGAAAGGCATGTTAAGTTACTTATTTTAGAAAACAGAGATTAGGCACAGAAGGGTTTATTAGGCAGACAGTATTACCTAGTGTCATAAAAAAAACCCCACCAAATTATAGAATTAACGGCTAGCTTCTACTGCAGGGGTGTCAAACTCATGTCATCATGGCAGCATCATGTGATGTATCAGGACCTTTTTCCCCTTCGCTAAACCGGGTGTGGGTGTGGCCATCACGTGATGCAGTCGGCCTGCGGGCTGGGAGTTTGACAGCCCTATTCTACTGTATGCAATAACAGAGTTGGACTAGAAGACCTCCAAGGTCCCTTCCAACTCTGTTATTCTATTCTGTTCCGTTCCGTTCCGTTCCGTTCCGTTCCGTTCCGTTCCAGTCCAGTCCAGTCCAGTCCAGTCCAGTCCAGTCCAGTCCAGTCCAGTCTAGTCTAGTCATTATAATTTATGCAGATTGCTACCATGTGACATAACTTCATGTGTGTCTTTTCTAGCCTGGTGTCCTTTAAATACCTGGGCTTGCAACTTCACAATTTAAAGTCATCCTAAATCTCTTGTAAGAGATAATATAACTTTTTGTAATCACTCTCAGTGTACACACTAACTCCTCTTTGGAAACGTATCCTTTAAATAATGAAACAAAGAGTTGTTATTTTATTTTATTTTTTCTGTTGCAGTGTTTATCCTTTGGAGCTGCACCCATGGGAATGAAGTTTATTGGCCTTTCATAAGGCACCGAAAGGCTGATTATTCACACAGGCATTTGGACCAGGGTATTAGTTTGTTTATCTGGAGCTTGACTGCAAGAGGAAAGGACTTACTTGGACTTTTATATACTGACTGATATTTTGATAGTTGTTGCAATTTATTGTTTATTTAGAGCTAATTAGCTACTTTCTGGTTTAATTTACTGTCAGACACCCAAAGTGAAAACAGTAACATGGGCATCCACATAAATTGTTGAAATAAGTAAAATTAAATTAATAAATTGCACATTCAGGGCAGGGGTGAAATGCTACCGGTTCGGATTGGTTCAGCCAAACCGGTAGCGATGGCAGCACAAGGCTCTGCTGGTCTTCGTTACTTCCTGGTTTTAACCAGGAAGTAACCTGTTTTTTACCCTCTGCACATGTGGCACGTGCACTTCTGAACTGGTGGGGAAGATAAGTAGATTTCACTCCTTATCCAGGGATATTTTTTTAATGTAGATTTTAACCTCTAAACCTGATAAACAATGCAAATGATTCAAGAGGATTGTCATATGACCCATAAAACAGCAGAAATATGAAGTCAGATTTCTGCTTTTTTTTAATCAGTTGGAAGATACAGAATTGTTCTTCCAACTAAAAGATGTTTAATTGTTCTTCCTAAAAAAAATAGCCAAGGCAAACAAAAAAAATATCATTATTTTTCTACCAGAAAAAAATGTTTTATTCATACCAACTTTTCACTTGAAATAAACATTAACCACTAATATGTCTGTTTTACTGGTTTTCAAAATGATTGCTTTCATATTTTTAAAAATACAAGCTTATAATGACCTTATAATAACTAAAGGAAGAGCCAATGTGGCATAGTGGTTAGAGTGCAGTACTGTAGGCTACTTCTACTGACTGCCGGCTGCCTGCAATTTGGCAGTTCGAGTCTCATCGGCTCAAGGTTGACTCAGCCTTCCATCCTTCCAAAGTCGGAAAAATGAGGACCCAGATTGTTGGGGGCAATATACTGACTCTGTAAACCACTTAGAGAGGGCTGCAAAGCTCTGTGAAGCGATATATAAGTCAGTGCTATTGCTATTGTAATTTCATTATTGCCAGCCATTTGGCCATCATTTTGTAGCAGAAAAGCAAATCTAAAGGTATTAAATTAATAAATAAATATGTATTTTCTATTGATTTTAATTACTTTTATTCTAATTATTTAAGAAAGACATCAATAAACTTTATTCTGTTTTGTATATACCAATACTTGAGTAGCTTATGAATATTACCATTTTGTACCATCCATGATGCATTTCATAACAAATTGTTTTCAGCTTAATGAGGAACAGAAAATGTTTTCCCAAAAGACAATGCTGGAAGATAATGCTGATATAGCAAGAAAGTGACCTCCAGCTGATGAGAAAGGACAGACTGAACAACTGAATATGCAGATTAAAGGGCAGTCAGTTTTCTTGTGAACTTTACACTATCTATGTGAACAGCAGTGACTCTATTAAATCCTAAAGCCTTCTTAGTGCTCTGAAAATGATAGTTATTTTAAGATGAATGCTATGCAATACATAATTACTATATAAATGCAATTTAGATATAAAAGGTTGATTCCAAACCAGTGAATTTGATTTTATGTGCCATTAAATGCAGTGTGAATTAATTCAAATTATTAACTTGACCTGCAGATTTTAATATAATTTAAGTGCAACTATTTATCTTTGGAACCACCCCAGAGATATTATCATGCCAGAGAAGTTCATTAGCGTATGATCACATTCATAGGATATGACCAACACACAACTTTATGTGTGGATAAATACATGCAATGTATTTATCCCAGTTTCCCAGTTTCTAATCTGATGTCTTAACCACTATACAACTGGCCCCCTAGCTGGTGGGATCAATGAGAAATGAATGTTGTTTTGCAACCTAATTTCTAGAGATCCTGGGATATTCACAGGGTAAAAGTGGGCATTGACTTTTCTTCTTGATTGCATCATTAAAACATAGCAAAAATGGCCAGTGCTGTCCTTATAATTAGCAGGGAATGCTGCACATGATTTGATACATAAACGCTACGTGAAAGTCATAACTCATCAAAGCCATGATGGAAGGTGGAGATCAGTATCTAAACTAGATTGCCTTTTCCTTTTTCTTACTTCATGCCTTGACTTCTTTAGCTTACTATTTTTTTAAAAAAAATACTTTTCAGAAAATAAAATAATATTTTACGGATGCATATTTGAGCTGAGGGGGCCAGTTTGTATAGTGGTTAAGGCACCAGACTAGAAACTGGGAGACCATGAGTTCTTTGGCACAAAACCAACTGGGTGGCTTTAGGTCAGTCACTCTCTGTCAGCCTTAGAAAGAAGGAGGGAAGGCCAAACCACTTCCAGTAATCCTTGCTGAGAAAATTGTAGGGACCTGTCCAGGTAGTCACCGGGAGTCAATTTTGACTCAAAGGCACACATACACACACACCAAAGAAATTGTGATGAATTTTTATTTCTTTGTATCTATCTCTTGGCTTAACAGAGAAATAAAATGCCATAAATTAGCATCAGCATTATTAATAAGTAATTTATCCCTCTGCTAAATCAAAAGCTTGACAATTTAGTGGCCAGGGAATATGTTGAGTTTTGCCTAATACAAACTACTGCTGTAAATTACTTCAGACTGGATTGCTGCCCATATGATAGAAATGATGCAATGAAAGCTTTGCCTGTTATATATATATATATATATATATATATATATATATATATATATATATATATATATATATATATATATATCGCTCAGACATAAAAAAAACCATGTATAAAAAATAGGCAAAGCTTTCATTGCATCATCATGGCTACCATCTTAACTTTTTAAAAAACACATTCTGAGGGACAGTCCTGCCTAAACCATATTATTATGTTTTCATGAAGTGTTTTGACATTCTGGAAGATCAGAAATCAAATCTGCAACTTCAGTTTTGTTTCCATTTCTTTATGTAATAGAAAAGGAAGGAGCAAGGAAGTGGTATCAAATGATTGGCAATTCTACCTTCTCATTCAGTCTTTTTAATCATTATACTTTGAATATGCCTATTTTAAATAGGAATGTCCTAAAACATATATATTACCATGTCAGTGGCGGGTTGCTACCAGTTTGTCCTGGATTGGACGAACCGGTAGTGGTGGCGGTGGGAGACTCCGCCCACCCATCCAGATGCTTCTGCGTATGCGCAGAAGCATTGCATGCACGCACGAGCGCAAGAGCAAACTGGTAGCAAACTAAATTGAAAGCCACTACTGTCCCATATATTGATATAATATGACTAGCCACTGAAAACCACTAAAAGAATGAAGGACCTCATCTTCAAATCAAAGTGTTGGTTATAAATACACATTAACTACATTGTTTTAGGAATTATATCCAATTAATGTATCTAAAAGAATTGAAGTTTTTCCAATAAATTATATTTAATTCTATCCAAAGAGCAAAAGATTGAAGCTATATTAGAAATTAAAATCTTCTGCGATAAGAATACTCAAAATTTAAACATACCATTTTCATTCAATACTGATTTCATGAGCTTTTCCTTATAATGAGGAAAACATGTTAGGAAAAAGTACTGGAATTAAATCCAAGAGGTGGAGCATCAGTCTTACTGCCAGAGATAATAAATAGTTGCAAAAAAGGCTTCAGTTCTGATGTTATAATAAAAGTTCAGTTCAAGCTGTGCTCTGTAACATACTGGGAAGCTTCAGACAAGTTCCCACTATCTAGGGAGTCTTACAGAAAAGTAGAATACAAAAAAAAAGGCTACTATTTAATATATATTTTTTAAAAATAAATATTTCTTTAGGTTTCACTGAGATAGTACAATTACATAATTATAAATCTTAATCTGATTTTCTTACCCCAAATTTATAGCAACACTCTTTATACATTAATTTTGAATTTGGAATCGTTTATTGAGATGTAAGGACTTCTTCCAGATCTGTAATTATTCTTCCCCAAACCAACCAAGTTAATCTTTCTAAATCAAGCAAACAGAAAATTTTTTTAAGGGCGATTGTTCCAAAATTCTGCAGAATTGGTAAAATGCCAGACAACTGGAGGACAGCAAATCATAGAATAGAATCACAGTTGGAAAAAGTGGCTTAGACTGAGTGCAGTGCAAAAAAAAAAATCCAAATGAAAACATCCCAGGCAAATGGCTGCCTAACTTCTACTTGAACATTCACAATAAAGAGCTACATCTACATAGAGGGAAGCATGCTTGAACTGGGGCTCTTCAACATCTTCATAAATGGTCTAGATGAGGGGAAAGAAGGGGAACTCATCAAATTTGCAGATGACACCAACCTGGGGGCAATTGCCAATATTTTGGAAGATAGACTCCAGATTCAGAAGGATCTTTTTAAAAAAGTGTTATTAGATTTTTATTTTTAAATACACATCAATATCAATACATGAGCAGTGTGGCCTCTGGGTATAATTCATTTTGATACAAAGAGCAATAATAATAACAACAACAATATTTTCTTATATTAATCAAACTTCTATAATCCTAGTATTAATATACATGTTCGTTTTAGAGTATTCAATATTTCAATGTTCCATTTTAATGCCAATGATATTATTAAGCGTACAAAATAATACGATCTTTCAACTTCTAATCTTTCCATCTGGTTATTACTTAAATTCTATTATGTAAAAATTATATATGCTAATATTCCCCCTATTTCTTATTTCTACCTCTATTCTAGCTTCTAGTGAGGCCACCATTACTAATCTTAGTGTTAATACATGTTTATATCAAGACATAGTCTTTCATTATTTGGTTATTCAAAGTCTCATTATGCCATTCTAGTACAAATCATCCTATTATTTACTCATACCTAATAGTATCATCTTTCAATCTCCAATCTTTCCATCTAACTATTTATATTATTTATAGGAATAAGAAATAATATTTCTTATTTCTACATCTATTTTGGTTTTTAATCAGGCTATCATTATATTAGGGGGGGAAAGAAAGGAAAAATCGTTTCTATCCATCATCTCTTGCCTGTTTTAATACTTCAATTCTTATTCGTTTTTTAGCTTGCCTCCCATACTCTTCTCTTGGATCTTTATCTCTATCAGCATCTGTGTCTTCACCATTCAGTCTGAATATTTCTCCATCTCTATCCTCCTAAGCTGCCAGGTCTCCACCCCATCTCCCTTTCAAAAGTATCTTCCAGGTTATCTGATTCCATTGAACTCAGAAAGTTCAATAATCATAGTTCTTTACATCTCAGGATTATTAATCAGTTCCATTTAAATAGTCCAGACAGCTTTCCACAAATCAAAAGTCAAGAGTCTTCTTTATTCTCATAATAGAGTCTCCAGTAATCATAAAGTAAATAGTTCTCCGTGACTTGCAGGGTGCCCCTCTTTTCTTCACCATCCCTACAGGGTGGCTTTCATTCCTTTCGGAGCCCTCCAACAGGTAAAACTTGATGCGGGAGCATGGAGACCCGCTCCTCACTTCCAATCTCATCACGACACCAGCCGGAAGTCCCAAATTCAGAAGGATCTTGATTAACTTGTGCATATTCAGCAAGATGCAGTTCAGTGGCAAGAAAAGTAAGGTCCAGGACTTAGGCAGGAAAACCCAAATTCATAGGTATAGAGGGTATCTGGCTCAACAGGGGATCTAGATGTCCTAGTAGACCATCATTTACATAAGAGCCAGTAGTGCTGCAGCTGCCAAAAAAGCAAACACAGTTCTAGGCTGCACCAACAGAGGGATAACATCAAGATCATAGGAAGTGATAGTACAACTCTATGCTGCACTAGCGAGGCCACATTTGGAGTATTGCATCAAATTCTGATCAGCACAATACAAAAAAATATGTTGGGGAACTAGAAAGAGTGCAGAAAAAAGCAACAAAGATAAAGGGTCTAAGGCTAAATCACATGATGAACATCTATGGGAACTAGGTATCTTTAATCTAATGAAAAGAAGACTCAGAGGAGACATGATAGTAGTCTTCCAATACCTGAAGGACTGTCACAGGGAAGAGGGTGCTGAGTTACTCTCCATAGGACCTGAAGACAGGACAAAAAGCAATGGGTAGAAGCTTGCCAGAAGGAGATTCAACCTGGAAATATGGAAGAATTTCCTGACCGTGAGAACAATTAATCAATGGAGTAGCTTGTCTCTCCGAGTTGGGTGTGTTCCATTGCTAGAGATTTTCAAGAAAAGATTGGACAATCATTTGTCTGGGACAGTATAAGGCTTTGATCTGAGAAATGGATTAGAGGATCTCCAAAGACCTTCCAGCCCTATCATTCTATAAACTCTGTGGGCTAAGAGTTTGTTTATAAATCTCATGCTGTGTAACTTATGAGAAAGATCTTTTGATGTGGATGGACAAAGACAAAAGGCAACTTTAGGTTGCATCAACGTAAGTCTTTTTGTCCCAATTTATGCAAAATAATTACTGCATCCAATTGTGGCTATCTTAAGAGGGAGTCAGAGAAACTAGAACAGGTTCAGAAAAATGCAACAAGACTGATTACAGGACTAAAACTAAGTGCCACAGATTCTTGTGGAAGGAATCTGGCTTGTTTAGATTTCTTGTTAACTCTCAGAGGACTAATAAATGGAATAAGTCATCAAGCTCTGAAAAGATGTCACACTATAATTTATTCTCAGTGGTTCCAGAGTGCAAGGCACAGAATAATGCTCTTAAAATGAAGAAAGGCATATTCTGCTAAATATTAGGGGGAAAAACCTTTCTAATAATAAAAGCAGTGGATAGTGGAACCTATAGCCATAGGGGTTGTGGGTTCCCTTCACTTGATGTGATCAAGGTAGAAGCTAGAAAGCCACCTGTCAAGGAAATTTTAATTTGTATTCTTGTCCAAGAGATTGGAGTCAGTAATTTACATGGCCTTTCAACTCTATGAGGTAAAGATTTAGAATTTGCCTTTTTTTTTTTAACAGCAGCTGCACACTGGGTGGACCTTTCCATTGAACATAACTCAATATGCCTTTCCTATTTGATTAGTATGGGAGTTGTTGAGAACCAAAGCTTCTCAGGACAGAAAACAGAGTTAATAATAGTTGTTTACTACAAAGGCAAGAGGTAAAGGGGAAAATGTCAATTAAACCATGTAAAGGGTGACATTAAAGAAGCATCAAAATAAAATTACAATGGATATAGAAAGATGTATTTTAGGTTGATAGAGGCCAATATGAATATTGTATGGGTCACAACAAAGATTCTTATCTAGCCATGCTGCATTTTCTATCAGAGAGCTTTAAGTGTCAAAAACCTATGATGTAGACCAGATCAGGAAAAAAAGCCTAGAACAATACTTCATTGAAATACTTCACTGAAATATTCTGTAGTGACGCTACTTTATAATCCTGCATTTTTCTCACCTTCCCTCTTATACTCCAAGGACTGAGAGTCTTTTCAAAAAATATTTTCTTACCTCTGTGGATTTAATGCATGTTTCTGTACCTGCTGTGACTTCTGAATGGCTTCTCCAAGGTCATCTCTATGGCTCTCTACATTAAGCCATGCATAACTTTAGAATCTAACCACATCAAACAACACTAGATTTAATGTCCAGGAAATTCCCTGAAGTCTTCTAGTGAGCCTGACAGTCATTGATAATTCATACCCCGTTAATGTATAAGTTTAGATTTCTGTTCTGCCAACATGCATCCTTTTATAGTAGTTTATACTTTACTGAATTTGCTATTTTGAAGCTCTAACTTAGTAGAGAGAGTTCTTGTGGTGCTATTTACAATGCCTTTTTAATGTTACCTCTCAGGATAGGAGGGGAGGGGAGGGGAGGGGAGGGGAGGGAAGAGGAGAGGAGAGGAGAGGAGAGGAGAGGAGAGGAGAGGAGAGGAGAGGAGAAGAGAAGAGAAGAGAAGAGAAGAGAAGAGAAGAGAAGAGAAGAGAAGAGAAGAGAAGAGAAGAGAAGAGAAGAGAAGAGAAGAGAAGAGAAGAGAAGAGTTGGAAGGGACCTTGGAGGTCTTCTAGTCCAACCCCCTGCCCAGGCAGGAAACCCTACACCATTTAGACAAATGGTTATCCAACAACTTCTTAAAAATTTCCAGTGTTGGAGCAGTCACAACTTCTGCAGGCAAGTTGTTCCATTTATTAATTGTTCTAGTTTAGTATCATCAGCAGACATGGTCAAAACACTGTTCAGCCATAATTTTAGACCATATATATGGTATGTATACAAGTTTAAAAGTACTAGATCCAATTCTAGGAGACCATATCACATTTTGCCAGTGTGATAATTTTCCATTGTTAACCAGCTGTCAGTTTATAAAAGCACCTGTACCCTTATCCCATGACAACCAAATGTGGTGAGGGATTACATCAAGACTTTGGGTCTAGCAAATGAGATGATTCTCTTGATGAAATGGGAAGGAAGTAGCATAGAAACTGTACACATGGAGCCTCTACACCATATACCATTTCTTAGTGTCTGGTTCCACATAATACACTAAATCCTATGTCTTGAATAACAAATATACAATATAATTGTACGCCTATCTTATCACAATTTACTGTCCTGATTCCATTTTAATCTTGTCAAGCATGTTATTACTGTTGCAATGAGAGAAGGTGGCAAGATTATCCTAACATTCCAAAGAGTACAGGTAGTCCTCAATTTTCAACAGTTCATTTAGTGACCGTTCGAAGTTACAATGCACTGGAAAAAGTGACTTATGACCATTTTTCACACTTATTACCATTGCAGCATCCTGATGATCATGTGGTTTACACTTGGATGCTTGACAACGGATTCATATTTATGAGGGTTGCAGTGTCCCAGGGTCGATCTTCTGACAAGCAAAGTTAATGGGGAACGCAGAGTCACTTAAATAACTTCGTTATTAATTTAACAACTGTATTGATTCACTTAACAAATGTGGCAAGAAAAGTCATAAAATGGGGCAAAGCTCACTTAACAAAATTCTCACTTAACAACATAAATTCTGGGCTCAACTGTGGTCATATGTCAAGGATTACCTGTATACATAATAGAACTTTAAACTCTTGAATGTTATATGAACAACTGTAATTTGACTTATTCTAAATGACTCAATAACATCCCTATTGTCAAGTGTTGATTCTATATTCTTACTCAAAAGGATATATTAGCATTTTTCATTACAAATAAAAAGTACTTCCTTAATGCTAAAATTTGCATTTTTTCCCTTCTTCTTTTTCTTTTAATTTAATCTAGTTTTGAAAGTACAGGAAAATGCAAAAAAAAAAAAAGCCTACTGACCTCAGTAAAAAAGAGCAGGGGTGGGGTGTAAGAGAAATATGTTTCAGTGTACTTCGTTTTGTCTTGTTTTTGCAGCTCAAAATTGTATTTTGAGAAATCTTATGAATTTTTTAAAATGCTGACAATATACTTTGAAAGTATTTCAGTATGAAAATGCAACCAATTACTTTTAATATTGTTTTGTACATTTACTGGCTTTACGGGAATGTGGATATTGCACTGCTTAGGTCAGCATTATATGCTGTATATTTTTGTTCCATATAGAACGTTGTCCAGAATCTAAGCAATCTACTTTATAGCTCCATTTAGATGTTTATGAAGGACAATATGGTGAGACTTCTTTTTCTTCAGTAAAAGTGGATATCTATCCAGTCTCATTTTCACAAATAGAAGACAATGTCATGACTTTAAAATATATTTTTGTAAAAAAAAAAAAAAAAGCTCTAAAACACAGATTATATGGAGGAACAATACAAATGAATCTTTTGGAGTTTTATTTCTCTGTCAAACAAGAGAATACATGTTTCTGGAGGATTACCTTCATCTCTTGAAATCTATTCAGGCTACTAGAGGAATCAGGCATGTAAATTGAATCCAATATTGAGTTCAAGGTTCAATGTGCTACTTTTTGAAAAATAATCTGATTAGAGTTTGATCGAATCAATGGTCTCCCAGTTTTGCTTGGAACAAGACCTATGCATTCCTTTCCAGGAAAACCACAAAGGATTTATTTCTCAGGACTTGCTTGCTAGGTTCCCTATAATCTTTGTTGTACTTTTGGTTCTAAACCTGTTATGTTTTGTCTGAAACAGTTGGACACAATACTTGAAGTAGGATATGACCAATGTAGAATAATGAGGAGTCTTATTTCCTAAGTTTGTGACTTGAACGTAAAAGCCACCATCTGAAGATGAGACAGAACTGTTTTCAGCTTGCAGTCAATTGCTTTTTTAGCCCATTCCTCTATCCTATCAACTTCTTGACTTCCATTTCTGAATTCTACTATATTAGCTATCCCCAAATTTAATAGGAATTCCCTTCACTGATGATGATGATGATGATGATTTTAAATTTATTACCTGTCCATCTCCAATGGATTCTTAATTCAAGTCATTAAAAATGTTTAATAGAGGGCCAAACTGTAATTGTGGCATCCCACATAGTTCAATCTAGTTTGATGAGGAATGAATTCTGAGTATTCTTTAATAATTCAGATCAGCTGAATTGTCATGCCACCTAGTCCACACTTAATAAGCTTTTAAATCAGAATATTATGAGATGCTTTGTCAAATACTTCGTTGAAATCAGAATATATGATGTCTCAACATTCCCATAATTTACAAAGAAAATTCCCAATCAATATATGAAATAAGATTAGTATGAAAATCGGCTTCTTTGCAAATCCATGATAGTTTCTGTCTAATTATTAGGTCTGTGCAGAGCAATGTGGGTTCACTGTGATGAAAAGGTCCCCACACCATGAAGCTAATGTGAATTCACTTCATCAAAATAAAAATGCATCTGATTTACCTAAACAAAGTAAATCATAAACCACTTCGGACCATCACCTCAGGATAAGACTTGTCTCAGCCTTTTCAACCTCTATTTACTGAAATACTTCCGGATTTGACAGCTTCAGGATTGCCCACAGCAATTTTGGCAAAAGACCCGGAGGAACCTCCAAGCTGGTTGCCTTTGAAATAAGTAATCCTGCAGCTTTCACTGAAGCCATTCTGGAAATGTTTCAGTCAATACTCTGGCAGAAAGCTTCTGAAGAAGTCACTTAATAGTCTTCTCCCATTGCTGAAATTCTGAGAGAGAAGGCTAAGAAAATCCTTGAACTATAGGAAGATGAAGCCTCACAAACCTTTAACATTATTATGTGATTTTTAGTGATATTTATAAGAGTGAAGAGGAATTGTCTTGGGCCGCTTACAATATACAATATACACTATATACTTATTTTTTTTCTTTACACACAAAATGCCTTTATTACTAGAGTTTGTTGAACAAATCTAATAACAAACATGCACTTGGAAATATTCTACATTTATGATCTACCCAATTATGTGTAGAAGAATCAGAGCTGGAAAGTGGGTTAAATATGTCATAGGTTTGGAGTAACTGTGTTGTCACAAAATACCTAAATCCAGTCCCTTCTCCCCCTCCTCCACCTCCCAATGAATTCTGTTTATCCTTATTTATCATTAATTTATCTCTGACCTTTAGTTGACTAGATTCTTGCCTTACAGGTAGAAATAATAAATTTTTCTGTGCTTTGAACTCAATGAATGTTCCTGGTTATTCACACCTGACAAGTAATTGGAAAAAAATTTAAAAAATAATAAAGTTGATGACATTGTAAACTTAAGGAATTTTGGTGAACTATTTTTTTAGATTCTAAAACTGGTATATGCTATTCTTTAGAAATATAAAGGTCCATAGTTCTTTTAAAGCTCATGTGCCACAATTAAATGACCAAGATGCCTTACTTAAAGAAATTACTGTTTTGGTATTAAAGCAGTACTGAGCTTACATTTCACCTTTTGCATTCAAGCAGTCATACAGGTCTCCTCTTCAAAATGATTTCATTTTAATTGCTAATAATTGCTAATAATTATTTCTATAACTCAAGGTTATAATGTAATATTATACAGCCGCTCACATTTATTTTATTATACATACACTCACATTTATTCATACTGTATGCATCACTATTTTGTTTCTAATTGCTCAGACATGACCAAAATTTGTCCAAAAGGAAACAGACTTTTTAATTTAAGTAGATTATGCATAATGCATTGTGGCTTTCTCTCCATTTTCATAGGTCCATTTTTATTGTCCTGAATCCTGTTGCACTTTAATGTATGCTCAATCCTCACCATTTCCAAAAAATAAAAATAAAAATTAGATGTTGTAAAGCTGTTGCTGTAAAATGATTTCCTGAAAATTCTGTTTATTTCCTTAATATTAAGTTGATGGTAAGAGGCACATCTCTCAGAGGCCTAAAAATTATTTGGTTATTTTGTATAAAAGGGATAGCTGACAGAAAAGAATATAGTAGGTTATATTTGAACTGTGGACTCCTTGGTGCTGTATGAACTTGACTGTTTGCTTGCAGACTTTTCAATGCAAAACTAGGTAACACACTAACAAGCACTGATTATTTAGCTGGTAACATGTGTTACCTAGTCAGTTAATGAAATATGTGCAAGCAAACAACCAAGCCAGAGAGCGCCAGGAACTCCAGAAATATCAAATTCAGCATTGTGTGATGTGGTTTATGCATTAGTTTTTCTCCAAGCATTTTTCCAAAGTAATAATATGCACCCACTAACTGCAAAACATAAATATAAAATGTCTGTGGGACTTTAATACTTCCCCCTTAAATAAAGAAAGACAGGTAGAAACTAATGAAACTGTGAACTTTGAAATAATCTTTCCCGATCTTATGATAATAGATCTTTGTGTCACCAAATGATTTGGAGCAGATTAAGGACAGATAAAAAGTATTTGTTCACATTAAATGTAATATCAGTTTATGGGGTTTACTTTCCTGAAATATGTATTGACTTTAAAAGCACTATGGTGGACAGGTTTCGCAGTAGGCTATTAGCATGATAACTGAGACATGCATGTCCAGAAGCAATTTGAACTCTACACACCATCCTTCTGATTTTCATATCATCTTTAAGTACTCCATCAGGCCATTGTATATTTCACCTGTTTCATTTGCATTCTGTATTATTCACAAACATTCTTTGAAATGTAAAATGGAGACAGGATAATGGCACATAGTTTTCCTAATAAAATATACAAAATACAGGGCAAGTTACTTCTATTTGATGCAAAGACAAGCTATTTCTCAGAAGTGGCCAGAGAACAGATGTTTTGTAGATTACAATATGCCACCACTTTTTTGCAGTCTATCTTTTCTAGTGACCCAGGGAATATCTTGCAGTAATGTAAGGTAAATTGCTGTGTGGTAAGATTAAATATATTAGTTTCAAATGATGAGAATGTACAAGGAATATTTCTCCTTCACGACGTCCTGTTTGTAAACTTTCCTGAAAGATATTTGCCCATTCTATGTTGGAAATAGAATGCTAGACTAGATCATCTTGTATCAGTTTGATGGTTTTAGATTCCAGATTTTGTAACTTTTACTTCAATATAACTGGAAACCACAGTCTGAAGAAGGCTGACTAGAGAGACTAGCTGATATGACTTTCCATGATTTTCAGTATTTGAGAAAAAAAACAACCCTATCCATATGATGTCTGGATGAAAAGACAAGGCTCTTTATAGCTCACTAATGCAATCTTTTCAAGCTTGGAGGACAGAGCACACTAGTTCACAACCCAGATCAAGACAGATAATAAAGAATGATTTGTGAATAGCATGTAAGAGATGAGAACTAGCATTCAGGGTTTATTATATTTTCCTATGAAATATGCTGATGCTTTGAAAACAATGGGTTATGGATGGTGACAGAACATTCAAGTTGGAGATTTGGCATATGTGCCAAGCACAGCAAGGCATGTTACCTTGAGGGCATTAACCATCGCTTCAGGCTGCTGAGAAGGTAAGGAGGCCTGTTCATTGAAGCTAGCTGGATGGCTCGGAGAACAGACATTCCCATCTGCCTCTGATGGCATCCTAATGGGATCCTTAGTAAAAAGAAATCAAAAGCTATTTAATAATAAAAAGTAGGCCAAGCTAATCAAACAAAACAATTCCCATACCCACCCTTCCTCTTTATTTTAATTCCCATTGGGCAAATACAAAATTCACACATATATACAATTTTAAAATATGTATCATTGACCCTTATAAATGTGGAAGTTCCTGGTGCAACAAATGATCTTTGAGTGAAGTTTCTACATATTTCTGTCATATCAGGATAGCGTCAGCCCTATCAGATAGACCAGATTAAGAAACAGATGTGTCTGCCTAAGGCTACTTTTATTAGAACAGCTGTAGCACAGTAATAGGACCTTTCAAGTTTGAATCTGCTTCCTTTCCTTCCTCTTTTATCTCCATGAGAATTGGAGGGGAGGGGTCGTCTGAGACATTTATATAAATCTCTTTCTTGATATGGGTTCAAACTACATTTATCTGATTGTTGCCTTGGTAACAGAACTTCCCGCTATTCATCAAGACCATATCCTATAAGCTCTACAGATAACAACAAGCCTTGATTAGTCTTAGAAACCAAAATTTCTAACTTCAGTCCAATACAAATTACAGCACATTTAAATCCTAATGCAAACAAATTCAATTTAATATGCCTTATTAATTTTCACAAGATTTAAACGCAGCTGACTCCATCAAATTGTGACCCAGTGTTTTATTTTCACAAACGCAAAGAGACCACAATATATTAATATAAGATACTGTATCCATCATTATCAGTAAAAGGGAAATGGGTATACAAATCCGTCTCGGATCCAGTAACCTACACATTGTACACTAAAATGTCTGAACAAAATCTCCATTTTCCAATGATTTTACTTGTTTTACACAAATCCCTCTGAAAATAAAGTTCAAAATGCTTCCTGCAGTGTTTAAAGGAGTTCAAGGTGAAGCTGCAGTTGCTGGGGCAACCTAATCCAGCCATTTGCTTTGGTAAAATGCTAAAAATATCCTTACTGCAAGGAAGGTAATAATAGCTTGGCCAGTCACAACCAAATCAAATCAGATCAGATTCTTCAGAGATGCTTGTGATATTATCAACCCTTCCATTTAATTAAAATATTGAGAAGAAACAATTATGGGGGAGGGAAAGGAGCACACAATCTTAGTTAAGGATGGTCTTAAACCAGAATGAACATTTTTTTCAGACCAAGTGGGGGACAATTTCCCACAATGAATGAACAAGCGTAATATTCTGACTCAATTGTTTAATTGGGTTCTCTATCTAATTTTAGGACATGTGTGGAGAACAGATCACACTCATATTTATGGAGAAATCATGAATATTGAAAAGAGTTCAGAAATTTGCCTCTGATTTTTGTATGACAGTTTGCTTTAGAATAGAATAGAATAACAGAGTTGGAAGGGACCTTGGAGGTCTTCTAGTCCAACCCCCTGCCCAGGCAGGAAACCCTACACCACTTCAACAAATCGTTATCCAACATCTTCTTAAATATTTCCAGTGTTGGAGCATTCACAACTTCTGCAGGCAAGTTGTTCCACTTGTTAATTGTTCTAACTGTCAGGAAATTTCTCTTTAGTTCTAAGTTGCTTCTCTCCTTGATTAGTTTCTACCCGTTGCTTCTTGTTCTACCATCAGGTGTTTTGGAGAACAGTTTGGCTCCCTCTTCTTTGTGGTAATCCCTGAGATATTGGAGCACTGCTATCATGTCATCCCTAGTCCTTCTTTTCATTAAACTAGACATACCCAGTTTCTGCAAGCGTTCTTCATATGTTTTAGCCTCCGGTCCCCTAATCAACTTTGTTGCTCTTCTCTGCATTCTTTCTAGAGTCTCCACATTTTTTTTACATCGTGGCGACCAAAACTGAAGTGTGGCCTTATCAAGGCATTATAAAGTGGTATTAACACTTCACGTGATTTGATTCTATCCTATTTTACTCTATTCTTGCTTTTCTCCAAGCTCAATTCTTGCAAGTTTTGCCACATATTAAAACTTTCTGAATCTAGCTCCTGCGCATTAGATCTGTCTCTTTTTCTCTCTGCAGCATGTTACGAGAGTTTGCCTAAGTGGTAAATGTCTTATTCCATCCAATTGCTTAATTGTTTTATTATGCAAGTTAAAAAAAAAGTTTCTTTTTAATAAAACCTATTTTAAATCACAAGGTAAGGCCTCATGTTCTCTAGCCATTATCTCAAAGCTGTTAGGGCCAGATATGTTACAGTCTTGATTATCCTGTTGTTATTTCTATTATGCCCAGTTTATGGCTGAATAAATTCCCAGGCTGCGAGAGAGTTTCATTTCTATCACATGCTGTCTTCCACCCATCCCTGATCCTGGGAAGATGGTGGCAGCAGAGGCAAACAATTATACCAATGTAGCCAGACACTGTGCCATGCGCCCCAGGATAAGAGAGGTGGAAACAAAAGAGGCAGGTGGAGGAGTCAAGACCTTTTCACCCACAGAATGTCCTCAACATGTCAGCTATTTACTTCTGCTGCTGTCAAACCGCCACAAGGCAGAAAATATGCTCAAATTCTACTTGAATTGAGCTCCAGAGAGATTTGCAAAATGGTAAGCTATCACAACACTGTATAAGTGTCTCCTAAAATTGGTATCATAGCTGCCTTTCACTCAGAAATTTCCTGCATCTGTCATACACACTCTCACACAAATACACTTGAAGCACTGTCAAAATAACTAAAATTACAAATATAAGAACGTACATGCTGGTTGAACTTCAGTGTAAAAAAGAAAAGTGTGTGTTTGTGTATAAATATAAACAGGGAAAGATATCTCTTCCGTAATGAAATAATAATATTTTTATGGGGAACAACAGTTTGATTAAGTTTAGAACTAGTTGGTGGTGGGTCAAATATCTATTGGAGAATAATTGCAATGGTTGTTCAAAATCTGGGTAGCAGAAGGGCTACTTAAACCGCAATCAAGATCTGTAACTCTTATTACCTGCAGAGAAAGGTTCATCATTTGTAAAGTGCAGGTAAAGATCTTGTAACGATCAATACAAGTTTGGTGCCAAAGCATTATCTATAATTAATCCTTCTACTTCTATGTTCTGATACTAGAGTAGTAAGAAAGATCTTTTTTAAAAATATATATAGTTTTAAAATATATATTAAAAGACTGCATGATTTCCTTTCAGATGCAGACATCATTTCAGATTCAGACATCATTTTAGATATACTTACAGGACTTTGTACTCTCCTGGCTAAGATAATAAAGTTTATTAGAATTATTATTTAAACAATATTTGCTGCAGTAATATTTATCAAATTATTTGCCTTCAGGAAAACGTTAATTTATTTGCTAAATAGCAAGTCGCTGCTTTGGCATAATACCAAAAGTTTTACAATATAGAAGGTTTTGGGTCTTTTCTTGGGCAGCTGTGAACAGACATTCTATGGATGTCCTTATACAGGTATATTTTTCTTAAATGGCTGCCTAATTCAAGCAACACGATTCTTCATGGTGCTTGTGGGGTATAGAATAGAATAGAATAGAATAGAATAGAATAGAATAGAATAGAATAGAATAGAATAGAATAGAATAGAATAGAATAGAATAGAACAGAATTTTTTATTGGCCAAATGTGACTGGGCACACAAGGAATTTGTCTTGGTGAATACACTCTCAGTGTACATAAAAAGAAAAGATACATTTGTCAAGAATCATAAGGTATAACACTTAATGATAGTCATAGGGTACAAACAAGCAATCAGGAAACAATATCAATATAAATTGTAAGGATACAAGCAACAAAATTACTGTTATACACTCATATGTGGAAGGAGATGGGTGGTGGGAACGATGAGAAGATTAATAGCAATGCAGACCTAGTAAATAGTTTGACAGTGTTGAGGAAATTATTTGTTTAGCAGAGGGATGGTATTTGGGAAAAAAACTGTTCTTGTGTTTAGTTGTTCTGGTGTGCAGTGCTCTATAGAGTCATTTTGAGGGTAGGAGTTGAAACAGTTTATGTCCAGAACACATACCTCTTGGGTCTAATAAGATGATATTGCTTCATAGAAGAAACTTATAGCATAGTCTTATTGAACATAAGGGATAGGCAGATACCATTGGAGACAGAGGGCACTCACCAGTGATCTTTAAAAATGTTAACTAGCACTCTGAATTGCATCCAGAAACCTACTTGGAGCTAGTGAGGTGTTACAAGATCTAATGAGGCATGCCCAAAACTACTGATACCATTGTTCTGGACCAACTGAAGCCAGATGGTCTTCAAGAGCAATATCATGTAGAGTATCTTGCAATAATCCAACTGGGAATTGACTAAAGCACGGTCATAAAATATCACTGGGAGAAGCTGAGGAATATCAGGATGGATAAAAATTGATTTTTTAAAAATTAAAAAAAATCAGATTTTTAAAATTTAAATCGGATTTTTCAAATTGAAATTGGATTTTTTTATTTTTATCAAATTTATTTTAATAAAATGCTTTTGGTGTAAAATCTATCTAAAGATAGTTTTCTATTTAAGATACATTAATAATGACTTTATTTAGCATGAAATGGAGCTTAGTTATACAGCATGAGGCTGTATAATCTGCAACATTGGGACTGATGGTGAGTCAGCAGCGGGTCAGAGAGGAGCTACTGCGGGACAGAGATGACAGTTGCTCTTTAAAAATTATGATTTAAATCGAGTTGATTTAAATCAAGCCTTTTTACTAGAGATTTAAATCGTGATTTAAATTGAGTTGATTTAAATCAAATCCACCCTCCTTCCTTCCATCCTTCTTTCCTTTCCTTCCCTTTCTCCCTTACTTCCATAGCAAACAGAGGCTAAGTTAAATAACAATATAAAGCAATTCTTTATTAAATTATAAGTACATTAAGTTCTTGTTACCATCCAGTTACTTGAAGCCATTTTAAGGGATCGGGAAACTGGAAGCAGAAAAATATCCCTGAGGGAAATTTTGACAGGAAAAAAATTATGCAACAGCTTAGTCATAATAGCACTCAAGGAAATCATTTTCATTTCTTTAGAGCTGACACTTAAAAACTCAGATTATGTCTGATATATTATATGTTCTGGAAAGTTATTTATTTTTCCTCAATCTTAAACTAGAGGAGTATTTCTCCAGATTTGGGAGCAATTAAATCTCAGAAACTCTAGCTAAAAGAATCCCAATTAGAAAGTGATAGGCAATTCCCCCTTTTTTTTCTGATGCTAATACCAGCCTTCCATATGCTGTTGTCCTCCAAATACATTAAATAAACTTTAACTGCTGTACTATACCTACTAACCAGTAAGATACTGGTGCTGGATTATAGGAATGTTAGTTCAGTATAGCTGGAGGGAGTAACATTCTGAAAAATTGATGAGCCAACAGCCTAATGCAAAATACTGAATGGAAGAAGAAACTTTACCAAGGCAATGGTAATGATAAAACAGGCCTGAACCTGGTCAACAAAATAACTTGAAAAACAGACAAGTCCAGTGGTGGGCTGCAACTGGTTTAACAACTTGTTTGGTGAGGGCATGCTTTGCACAGGCCTAACACACATGCCTAATGCAGCAATTTGAAGCTCAGCTGCTTACCTTCTAAGGCAGGCCCCGGTAAGTAGAACAGGGGACGCACGGAAATCAGCTATGCCGCGTGAATCAGCTGACCCAGAAAGAAGGAAATATAGGACAGGATAGGATGGGGGTTAGTGGTGGGTTGCTCCCAGTTCGAACTCGTAGTAAAAAATTGTAGTAGTTCAGAGAACCAGAAATAACATTGGCTGGCCACGCCCCCAAACCGGTTCCCGGCCCGGTCACCACTCGCTTACCCCGCCCACCATCATTGCCCACATGCAGCCCTGGGACTCCACCCTTTGCCAGCCAGGAGCGCTGCTGCCAGTCGCTCCTGTGCACCCGGCTGCCTGCCTGCCTCATCACCATCACCATGAGGAAAGGCCTCGAAGTTATGCTGCCTGGGATCCATGTGGACTGCCACAGGGAGAAGCCAGGTATGACTGGCTGGATGGCAGGAAGAGGAACGTTGCCTTTTAGCCGGCTCAAACTGTCTGCTGTCACAGCCTGCCACCATCCCCTCTCCCCTGCCAGCTGCTCCTGCCACTGCCAGGGAAGCAGCTGTGTGAGAACCGCTGCCGCCAAGGGTGAGGGGATGGTTAGTGGCAAGGATGGCTGGTCCGGGACTTCCTTGTCTCCCCACCCGAGCAGACTTCTGGCATAGCTCCAGGTCTCTGGAGGGAGGGAAGCCCTGGCCTGCTGCTCCTGCCGCCGCCACTCCCTTGCCCCAGCAAGAACGGTTCTCGTGCTGCCGCTTCTCTGGCAGTACCAGGAGCAACTGCTGGGGCAGAGAGGGCAGGGCAGGCTTGCCGGGTAACAGACAGGCTGCTCCTTGAGCAGGCAGGAGAAGAATCCACCAGCAGGGAGGTGAGCTGCCCCAGAAGGACTGGATCCACCAGTGGGAAAGTGGTCGCAGAAAGCGGTAAGAAATGCACGAGTCAGGAAGCAGTCATGCTCCCTGGCCGGAGAGGGTTGCATGTTCACTCTAGCAAAGGTTTGTGCAACCCTCTCTGGCCAGAGAGCATGAATACTTCCTGGCAAGCGCACCTCTTACCGCGCCCACTTCCCCACCGGTAGATCTCCATGAGTGAGAAGCTGCGCTCTCCTCTGGTCCTCCTGGGCAGCTCACCTTCCCGCTAGCAGCTTCTCCTTCTTCTGCCTGCTCCAGGAGCAGCCTGAGACTCTGCTTTCCTTGGCAAAGTGCTTCATTATTGCAGGGCAGGGGACACGGGTGGTGCCAGAGGATCCATGCAGCTACTATCCCACCCCTCCTCAGCCTCGGTCACACTGCGAGGCTCCAATTCAAAGAGAAGACAGAGGAAGATGGGGCAGGGAAAGTCTAAACAGCAGCTACCTCAAGCAAGCTGCAGCGTTATTACGCAGGGCTCTGAGTGGTTGGAGAATAGGCAGAAACAGCAGCCGGGCTGTGCTTTCAGCGGGTAAGCAATGCTGCCTCTGCTGTGAGGAACTTTGGAAAGGGGGGGGGGCAGGCTGTGGCCATTCTTGCCAGCTAAGAGACAGGCTGCTCCCACAGCCTGCCCCCCTCTCTCCAAAGATCCTCACGGCAGAGGTAGCGTTGCTTACTTCTTGGCCGGGCAGGAGGCGAGATCT